>CM060624.1:16663119-18043119 GCA_030578275.1 Meda fulgida | reverse complement strand
TTACCTTCAAAATCACATGGTTTTACCACAGTAAACTAAAATATGAATTCAAAAGAGGTCAGTGCAATTTTATATAATAAAGAAAAACATACTGTAAGTAGGGGGTTATAAAAATGAATAGAAATATGGAGGGAGCTATAATACTGTTTATAATCATTCATTTTTTCTGTTTACTTTTTTATAACTACACATTGTATCTACTACATATAATTAAATATGAGGGTGACTTGTTGTTTAAATTGCACACAGTATTACTGTGAAATATAGTGAAATGTGTTCTTTTTTAATACATTTTAATGTATTAATTAATTACATTAATATGTAATTTATTCCTGTGATGGAAAAGCTGAATTTTCAGCATCATTATTCGAGTCTTCAGTGTCACATGATCCTTCAGAAATCGTTCTAATATGCTGATTTGGTGTCAAGAAACATTTCTTATTACAACTTACTGACCTAACTTTTGAACTGTACTTTAGGCCAGTGTTTCACAACCCTGTTAATGGAGGCACACCACCACAACACATTTTCCAACTCTTCCCAATCAATCACACCTGAATCAACTCATTAGCTCGCTAGAAATATGTGGGTCAGATAAGGGAAACATCCTAAATGTGCACTGTTGGTGTGCCTCCAGGAGCAGGGAAACACTGCCTTAGGCTATGTATCATTAATATATAATAGGTCACTGTAAATACAATTAATGATAAAGTCCAGATGTAGAGGCAATTTGAAGTAATTTTACATACTTTTTACATACATAAAATGACATGCAATATCACATAAAATAAGCATTTTACCGGGAGAGTCAAGTGTGTGGGAAAGTTCCTGTACGGATGTTCAACTTCTGATGATTTTTTCTGATGATTTATAAGAGTCAGAAAGGTATGACTGCTACAGCTGGAGGCGAGAGAGAAGAGAGAATTTGATTCAGAAAGTTTTATTGGACTTTGGCCCCTGTCCATAAGCCCCTGCTGAGACCCCGGAGGAAGCCCTTCAATAAGAAGCCTGATTTGCTGACTCACCACCGTATACTGTACATTTCTCAGCGCCTGAATGCATATCTAATCAAAAGACAAATCTTTTATTCTGTGCTCTCATAGAAATCTGCTTGGGTTTTAAAAACTATTCCCGCTAAAGTTGCATTGCATAACCTTTTCATATTTGACAAAATCAAGAGAAAAAAAAATCACTGTTTGAGCATGTCAGATGATAGCCTATCAATGTGAAAGGCCATTCAGTCAAACCTTACAAAATACTTACCACCGGTCTATATTTCAAAACGACCTGATCTTAAAATACTTACAATTAAAAAATGTATATACATAGTTACGGTGTTAAAGAAAATAGGCCTAATAGAAATTGAGGTCAGAGGAAGCTTGACTTTTCTACTTTTTGAGGTGAGTCAGATTGTGAGCTATATCTTTACAGTTATCTACTGATTTAAAATAATGGCAAAGCAAATGGCATAATTTCATGGCTGGGTTATCTCAAATGAGACAGTAATTGAAGTAAACAGCAATACACCAGGATGTTTTTTTTTGTATATAAATAAATGAAGGTAAATTCCATTTCCCATTGTTCATTTCTCACTATCATGTTGTTCTTGGCTGTTTCCAAGCTTATTATATTTTTATAGGATTTGTATATTCAGAAGAATAAAGGAATCATTCATTTAAATTCCTCACAACTTATCCAGTATTCAGTGCTGTCTCTGTGCAATCAGATCACTTTTGGTACACAGAATACAGAAAAGCACTGAAGGACATCCAGGCAAAATAAATCAGCTGGAGCTCTGATCCAATGAGGAGAGCTCTCCCGAGGAAACATCTGCTGGAAAACCTTCAGAGCTACACCATGGTGAGATTGTGCTTATTCATAAAGGTGTCTCTAATTAAACACCTTCTGCATGTTCTTTGTGGAGTCAAACATTTGAGCCACAATTACACCTAAAATACATGAACACTGCACAAGATTACCTTGCTTTTTTTCCTGCTGGATGGCAAAAATCTCTTCACAGCGAGTTGCTCAGGGACCTCGACTGGTTTATTACTCCACACATTAAATACCATGAAATTACAAGGGGACTGTTTTGCCAACAACAGCAGGAAATTCGTTTCAGAGATTATTTAGCCTGAAACACAACAAAGAGAGTTTTTGTTGGCAATCATCTACTTCTCTGTTTAATTTTTTGTTTTAAAAGTAAAAAAAAAAAAAAAAAAAAAAAAAAAAAAAATATATATATATATATATATACATATATTATTTATACTATTAATATATCTTATTATGTCTCAAACGCTTCATATTCAATAGCCGTAGATGAACTAATTGCTGAACATTAGATAATTTTAATAAGTGCCCTCCATCAACTCAAAATGTTCTTCTAGCAGCAAAATGCTCTTCAGATTGCGACTGGAATCTGAATTCAGTTGCTATCTCTACTATCTTGCTACAAAAAATACGTTTAATATTATTTCATATTCGATCTGAACATAATTTAAAGATGCTGACAGGAAACTAAGGGCCTCAAAAGCTTATAGTGTCAGTTATCTCAAAACACATTCTCCCTTCATTTAATGACATTCTTTCTTCAGATTTAGAATGACATGAATTTGAGTAAATTATGTCAACATTTTCATTTTTGTGTGAACTATCACTTAAAAAACTATTTCTTACAAGTCATTCTTGCTGGTATGGTATTCTAAGAACTGACACAATCATTATCTCTGTCACGTCACTTCTTTAACCGCACCTCACAGTGGGATTCGGATGCCAATGCGGTGGTTGACGTGATATAAGGTCAAGACAGCAGAGAAATACATTGATATCCAAATTACACCTGTCAATATAATGCATAAGCTGCCAGTGATATTTTCATATATGCCAGTTTCTGCTCACAGTCATTCAGATTTCCTGGCACGTCGTCATTGGCCATTTGTTAATGTTTTTCTCAGTGGACGGCCATCGATACACCCAAACAGAGAAAAAAAGCAAGCACGGTCGATCAGTGTTAATTATGCCCAAGTAGGAACGACTTTTGTTTTCTCCTCAGAGTGGAATCGATGAAGGTCAATCAATTTCCATTCACTTTAGTTTTGTACATTTTTGCATGTTCTCACAAACACATCAAATTTATCTTTACAAAACATCTATTTTTTTTAGAACCACAGAACATAACAGTATAGAAGGCAGCATGCGTTTGTGTAACATCTGAAGAAGACAGAATGACATACTCAGCACGTATATCCACACTCTAGCGAAGCATGTAAATTCGTTCAGTTAGCATCGCTTTACTGATATTCATTCAGTACTACCCTCATGCCATAAGAATATGAATATTTCACTTTTCATCATTCAATAACGTGCCTGATATGTATCGTGTTTATTGTTATATATTGTTTACTGTCAACTCATTTTGAACTGCCAGCTTTATTTTCAGTTGACTGATACATTGTCTTATTGTTTCCAACAGAGAAAAATAAGGCAGTAAAATAGTAAACACTGGCCATTTTGAACAGGGTTTCCCCAGGACTCGCACGAGAGCTCTTAATGAGGTTTGTCAGAATGACCTATTAAATCCTTCCATCAACCGTTGCCTCGTCCCTTCTCTCTCTCTCTCTCTCTCTCTCTCTCTCTCTCTCTCTCTCTCTCTCTCTCTCTCTCTCTCTCTCTCTCTCCTCGTATCCCTGTCTGGGAGCAGTAAATAGAATTTGTCTTTGTGATCTAGAGAGAAATTAAATGTGCTTTGCCTCTCCTCTGTGAGCCTGACGCTCAGCATAAATAACAGGCCTCTTTCTCAATGGCTGCCGAGACATCATAACTCCATTATGGTCTGCACGGAGCAGCATGACATGCCATCTTATAAACCATGCAAGCTGGAAGTAAATACACATTCATGTGTATTTATGATAACCAGAAGCAAAGAAGAATGGAAGTAGGTTTGATGTGATTCTAAAGTTCACTTGAGGGCTGAAATGTGAATCATGTTAATTACATGATAAGCTGATTAATTAAATTAATTGCAATTAATCACATCATCAACATTTGCTGGGAACATTTTGCCCCAAATTGAAGATCATTCAAAGACACTAAATTATTCTTGTGATAACTGACATCACAAAAAGACACTAAGGAAAGTAAATGTATATTAAAAATTCATATTGTTTCAATTACATTTCATTAACATAAGTCAATCACTGACCTACATCAGCCCATTCCCAAAATCTTTTACAAAAAGGCCCCATTAGTTAAAATTCTGGTAAAGTGTTACTGACATTTTAACTCTTTGTTTATATGCATATAAAGACCATAGATTGTATTAATGGTTATTTTGCAGCATCCTGTGTCATAGCACATTTTTTTAACACTTAACAGTTAAACACAAAAAGGGGGTCATGGACCCTGTCATTCTGTTGCACTCTATGACCATTAGTTTAAATGCATGAATTGAACACGTATGTTCTTCTTTACTAAATTAGCTGGTAAAACAGGTCAAGTTTTCACTACCATACAACAAATTTAACCCAATTGTTATATCCATGTGCAAAAGTCTGTCCTCATACTGCCACAATATCCACAGCAGTCTAGAGACTAAAACAAATAGATTTTAATAATCAATCTATTTATATGTGTTACGATGCCGGAAGGACGAAGCAGAGAGAGAATCCAAGTGCAGCATATTTAATCAAAACAACAGGAGAAACAAGGAACACCGGAACACTAAAGCAAGTACAACGACCGACAAACCACAACTGAAACACAGAGGTATAAAAAGACAGGCAAACAAGCTAAACAAGATAACAAGGGGGCGTGGCTAATCAGAAACACATGGGGAGACTAATCAACAAAACAGGGAACAGCTGAAACATGAAAGGACAGGGGAACACATGACAGACAAGAACAAGATACACAAACACAAAACCCACACCGTGACATAGCCCCTCCCCCTATGGGCGGCTCCCGACGCCCCTCGAAACAAAACACTAAAGTTCAGGAGGGTGGTGAAGTGGAGGCGGTCCTGGGGGAGGGACGGAGGGCCACGCCCGTGCAGGGAACAGAACCAGGGCCTTGCAATGGCGGGCATGGGCCATTGAACGTGGGCGGAGCATGACGCGCAGGCGGCGGCCAGGGCGGAGACGACCCCTCGGGCGGCCAGGGCGCCGGCGACCCCTCGGGCGGCCAGGGCGCCGGCGACCCCTCGGGCGGCCAGGGCGCCGGCGACCCCTCGGGCGGCCAGGGCGCCGGCGACCCCTCGGGCGGCCAGGGCGGAGGCGACCCCTCGGGAGGCCAGGGCGGAGGCGACCCCTCGGGAGGCCAGGGCGGAGGCGACCCCTCGGGAGGCCAGGGCGGTGATCACACCGGCTCAGGAACAGCAGACACCGGCTCAGGAACAGCAGACACCGGCTCAGGAACAGCAGACACCGGCTCAGGAACAGCAGACACCGGCTCAGGAACAGCAGACACCGGCTCAGGAACAGCAGACACCGGCTCAGGAACAGCAGACACCGGCTCAGGAACAGCAGACACCGGCTCAGGAACAGCAGACACCGGCTCAGGAACAGCAGACACCGGCTCAGGAACAGCAGACACCGGCTCAGGAACAGCAGACACCGGCTCAGGAACAGCAGACACCGGCTCAGGAACAGCAGACACCGGCTCAGGAACAGCAGACACCGGCTCAGGAACAGCAGACACCGGCTCAGGAACAGCAGACACCGGCTCAGGAACAGCAGACACCGGCTCAGGAACAGCAGACACCGGCTCAGGAACAGCAGACACCGGCTCAGGAACAGCAGACACCGGCTCAGGAACAGCAGACACCGGCTCAGGAACAGCAGACACCGGCTCAGGAACTGGCTCGGGAACAGACAACTCACACACTGGCTCGGGAGCTGACAACACACACACTGGCTCGGGCTCAGGAACAGACAACCCACACACTGGCTCGGGAGCAGACAGCACACACACTGGCTCGGGAGCAGACAGCACACACACTGGCTCGGGAACTGGCTCAGGAACTGGCTCGGGAACAGACAACTCACACACTGGCTCGGGAGCAGACAGCACACACACTGGCTCGGGAGCAGACAGCACACACACTGGCTCGGGAGCAGACAGCACACACACTGGCTCGGGAGCAGACAGCACACACACTGGCTCGGGAGCAGACAGCACACACACTGGCTCGGGAGCAGACAGCACACACACTGGCTCGGGAGCAGACAGCACACACACTGGCTCGGGAGCAGACAGCACACACACTGGCTCGGGAGCAGACAGCACACACACTGGCTCGGGAGAAGACACCGGCTCAGGATCCACTAGAACAGTAGCGGCCACAAGGACAGAAACAAACACAGAAACAAACATTGACTCAGGAATATCAGACACTGGCTCTGGAACAGGAACAGACTCTGGCTCGGAAACGGCCATCTTGTCCGTAGACACTGGCTCGGAGGCGACCATCTTGTCCGTAGACACTGGCTCGGAGGCGGCCATCTTGTCCGTAGACACTGGCTCGGAGGCGGACATCTTGTCCGTAGACACTGGCTCGGAGGCGGACATCTTGTCCGTAGACACTGGCTCGGAGGCGGCCATCTTGTCTGTTGACACTGGCTCGGAGGAAGTGATGTGAACAGTCTCAGGATCAGCAGAAGTGATGTGAACAGACTCTGGTTCGGCCATCTTGTCCGTAGACACTGGCTCGGAGGAAGTGATGTGAACAGACTCTGGCTCGGCCATCTTGTCCGTAGACACTGGCTCGGAGGAAGTGACGTGAAGCGTCTCTGGCTCGGCAGAAGTGACGTGAGGCGTATGTAGCTCGGCAGAAGTGACGTGAGGCGTCTCTGGCTCGGCAGATGTGACGTGAGGCGTCTCTGGCTCGGCAGATGTGACGTGAGGCGTCTCTGGCTCGGCAGATGTGACGTGAGGCGTCTCTGGCTCGGCAGATGTGACGTGAGGCGTCTCTGGCTCGGCAGACGTGACGTGAACAGTCTCTGGATCGGCCGGAGGCCCAGGAAGGGCCTCCGGGCATTGCAGGATGCAGGAAGTCCTCTTCCTCCTCCTCCGTCTCCGAGAGGGTGCTGGACTGGACGGGACCAGCGGTGAGGGCTCTGGGCTGGACGGCGCCAGAGGTGAGGGCTCTGGACTGGATGGGACCAGCGGTGAGGGCTCTGGACTGGACGGGACCAGCGGTGAAGAGGACCTTGGCTCTGGCTTTTGCTCGAAGACTGGCTCTGGCTGGACGTGGCTGACGTGAAGCTCTGGCTGGACGTGGCTGACGTGAAGCTCTGGCTGGACGTGGCTGACGTGAAGCTCTGGCTGGACGTGGCTGACGTGAAGCTCTGGCTGGACGTGGCTGATGTGAAGCTCTGGCTGGACGTGGCTGACGTGAAGCTCTGGCTGGACGTGGCTGACGTGAAGCTCTGGGCTGGACCAGTGGCGAATGGGGCCCTGGGCTGGACATCACCAACCCAGGGTCGAAAAATGGCCAGCGTGGAGAGTGGTGTCGGGGCTCCTCTCGACCACCTCCTCTACTGAGGCCTCCACGTGTCCCACAAAACTTGACCAACCGGGTCCCCTCAAAAGAGTGGCCTCTCCTCCGCTCGGTGGCTGGAGATGAGACACTGGCGAACATGCTGCTGGATTCAGTGTGGTCGGTCGTTCTGTTACGATGCCGGAAGGATGAAGCAGAGAGAGAATCCAAGTGCAGCATATTTAATCAAAACAACAGGAGAAACAAGGAACACTAACGCAAGTACAACGACCGACAAACCACAACTGAAACACAGAGGTATAAAAAGACAGGCAAACAAGCTAAACAAGATAACAAGGGGGCGTGGCTAATCAGAAACACATGGGGAGACTAATCAACAAAACAGGGAACAGCTGAAACATGAAAGGACAGGGGAACACATGACAGACAAGAACAAGATACACAAACACAAAACCCACACCGTGACAATATGAGAACAGGGAAGTTCACACCACAACTATAACCAGAATGACACCTAAGAACCATATTTTTGGAATCATTTCCAGAACAATTTTTTTTCCAGTCGATGAATGATAAGAACATTGACAGTCAACCAAAATGTAAAAAAGCTTGTGCATTTAAAGTGGCGGACGACACTACTGCAATATGTGTACAGTTTAATAACTTGTATAATAAACAGAATGTTATCGTCATTGGTGTGGACACTAATATAGTTATCGTTCTTGGTGTATACAGGCCTCAACTGTCCTCGAATTACATTTATGAATAATCAGTCGAATCCCTCATGTGAACTGGATTATACCATCACATTTGCGTGAGTCTCAGTCATCCACTCCTAAATCAATCATTTGCATTACTAAAAGTCTGGATCCATTTTACATTTGCATTAGTCATTTAGCAGATTTATTCAAAGGATTTTACTGTATTAAAGAAAACAGTCAAGAATATTCACAATGCTGAATTTCAAGAGTAAACCACTGTAGTACAAGCTAGTGTAAATACACAAAAGGATGCAAAATTAGAGGGATTCATATCTAAAAGTTGGAGTAATGAGAATATTCCCTCACCCTGAAACTTCTACCTGTGTTCTACCTTGGGTTGAAGGGGTGACTTTGCTCTGACTCTCCTGTCTTCTATTTCAAGCTAGCTTTGGTGATCATACATCAACAGAGGACACCATCTGGAAATGTGTCCACCCTTTTTTTGGGCTCGATCCCCTCTGAAACCAATTCTGACTTTGTTTTCTCCCCCTCTAGTCTTCCACCCCTCATTGCAACATGCAGCATCCTATCAAGTGCCTCCCAAGTAAAAAAAGGCCAAATAAGAATGCAGGCACCTGGGGGAGAGGAACATCTGTGTGCAGGTGCTCATGCCTGCTTTCACATTCATGCTTTATGCCTTGTCTGGTAAGCCCAGACAGCAGGTACATCTCTCAGAAAGGCAGCCCCTGACAGATAAGCTTTGGCTGCTGAAGCGTGCCACCTGATTTTCTCCAGTCAAATCAGAAGAAGATGATGTGATGGAATTACAGGACCTCCATTCTGCATTCATACTACAGTATAACACATTCAGCAAGAGGTCTGCAGAATTGCAATTTTAAAGCAAACATCGGCTTTAAAACAGACATTTCTTATTCTACAATATGTTTTAAATAGTTTGTGCACATTAATAGATGCAGGTTTATCTAAAATAGTTGATACCACAATTATTGACACATGTTAAAGAGAAAGTATTTTAAATAATTGCACAAAATTGTGGCTGGCATTTTCTGAATAGTCAATCACAAAGAAATGAGCAGAATGTCCACTGAATGTCTAGACAGTGACAAGGAACCCAGACTCCATTAGGTGACAAAAAGGAAAGAGGTGGGAGAACATTGGGAGAAACTAAGTCGAGGGGCCAGTTCTACCAGAAAGACTCGGGAGAGAAGATACTGTACAATTATGCATTTTATTAACAGCCCAGCAAGCAATATATGCAATAAAGTTCTTTGGCGTAGACCCCGTCCGTAACTCGCGATCCGAGGGTACGGATTCTGCATTTCCTGCCTGAAGGTGAAGGCAGGGGCACAGCCGACCCCCCTTGGGGTATTGGAAGGGACCATCCTGGTGGTTGTGGGAATGATGGAGGGAAGACCGTCTTGGTGGTGGTGGGGAGGATGGTGGTAAGTGGAAGCGTCAGCATCTGTGAACTCAGACGAGTGTAAGTATGGATCTTTTATACTTCACGCGTTAGAACGCGATTGGATAGATGAGAAGGTAATAAATGACGTAACAACTGAGTCTTCCTGGCAGAACTTGCGCTAAGCTTACACTTCTCCTCAGAACATAGTGTGATTATGGTTCAGGCTGTGCCAAACAATATTTTTTTTTTTTATTTGTGAAATTTCCAAAATCAATCAGATTTTAACTGCTAATGCATCAGATGTCCATACATTAACCGTAGGAGGTGTGTGGGTGTGTCATCTGAGATTGAGACTAGTTTGTTATTACCAATTAAACAAGATGACATGTAATTTTCGTATGATGCCGCACAGCTAAATACATCTGTTTCCAGCAAGAGAAACTCATGATGGTGTCATTATGGCCATTACCCAGAAAAGCACTAATAATATGCTGTGATGGCCTGGTGTTTGTCATTATGAGATGCCCACTTAGCAATGTGCCATCTGTGGCAGAGGGCAACAGCTAAATGTCAGCCATATGCATGTCAGTTTGTTTGTGCCTAGAGATGCTGGCATGATATCAGTGCCTTTTTGCCATTAAACAACCTCAGTCGCTGACAAGCCAAGAAAAAATCCATGATGTCCCTGTCATTGTTCTGTGTCATTTAAGAGCATGAAGTGACAGCAAGCACAAGGCTCTTGACAAACGGAGAGTGATTTACATCATGAGTGATAAATGGTTTCAAAGTGTCTTATATTTAGGAAAATAAATATGGACAGTTTGCTAAAAGTATTGTATCACATACTGGTAACACTTTACAATAAGGTTCAATAGTTAACGTTAGTTAATGCATTAACTAATAATAATGATAAGTGCATTCGTTAGAGGATATATTAATCTTTGTTAGCATTAAAACGTCTCAGGTTACGACTGTAACCCTGGTTCCCTGAGTAGGGAACGAGATGATGCGTCGATGACGCTTTGGGAATGCCCCTGCGTGATTGCGTCTGAAGCACTTATGTCAACTAGTCCAACGGTGAGAGTGAGTGTCATGGGCGGGTGACATCACGACCAGGAAAGGATAAAAGCACATCAGGATTAGAACCGTACTAGCTTCGAAAAAAGCTGAAGCAAGTCGATCACAGGGACGTTATAAAAAGGCTCTAAAAGCAGCCAGGGCTGATCATCTCCGCAAACTAATAGAAAATACCCAAAATAATCCAAGGTTTTTATTTAACACCGTGGCTAGACTAACAAATAAACAGACATCACCAGAGCACAATATTCCGTTACAATATAGTAGTAATGATTTTATGAATTACTTCGATGAGAAAATAGAAAGCATCCGAAACATAATTGTAAATGTCCAATCCTCTATGGTGTCTTATGATTCAGCCTCAATTATCGTCTCTCAAGAACAACTACACCGCTTTACAACTATAAGACAGGAAGAGCTAAATAAACGTATCATTGCATCTAAACCAACAACATGTTTATTAGATCCAATACCCACTAAACTACTGAAAGAAGTGTTACCTGTCGTGGAAGAGCCTCTTCTTAATATTATTAACTCGTCTTTATTTTTAGGTCATGTTCCGAAAATATTCAAGCTGGCAGTTATAAAACCTCTCATTAAGAAACCACAAGTAGATCCAAATAACCTAGCAAATTACAGACCCATCTCAAATCTTCCATTTATGTCTAAAATACTAGAAAAAGTTTTGTCCACTCAACTGTGCTCTTTATTGCAAGAAAATGATATCTATGAAAAATTTCAGTCGGGATTCAGATCGCATCATAGCACAGAAACTGCGCTAGTTAAAATTACAAATGATTTATTTTTAGCTTCAGACCAAGGCTGTATCTCAATACTAGTTCTACTCGATCTTAGCGCTGCGTTTGACACTATAGATCATAAAATACTCCTGGATCGACTACAAAACTACACTGGTGTTCAGGGACAGGCATTAAGCTGGTTTAGATCGTACTTATCAGACCGTTACCATTTTGTCTGTTTAAATGGGGAAAAGATAACGTCAGTAGACTATGGAGTGCCGCAAGGATCTGTGCTAGGCCCTCTGCTATTCTCAATATACATGCTGCCACTGGGTAATATTATAAGAAAACATGGAATTAATTTCCACTGTTATGCTGATGACACTCAATTATATATCTCATCACGACCAGATGAAAACACTAACTTATCTAACTTGACAGAGTGTCTAAATGATATAAAATGCTGGATGACGTGTAATTTCCGGCTATTAAATTCAGATAAAACAGAGGTATTACTTATTGGTCCAAAAAACTACCCACAAAATCCCTTACAATACAACTTTAATTTAGAAGGATGCCCTGTTACTTTATCCACTACAGTAAAAGACCTGGGTGTTATACTAGACCGCAACTTGACTTTCGAAAATCATATTTCATATGTTACAAGAACAGCCTTTTTCCACCTTAGAAACATTGCTAAGCTACGTAACATGATATCTGTTTCTGATGCAGAAAAGTTAGTTCATGCATTCATGACCTCGAGACTAGATTACTGTAATGCTTTATTAGCTGGTATTCGCTTTGGGCCGGGAAACTGTTATGTAACTCTCAGACCGAGGCCGGGCTATGTCCCTATAATACCCCGTTCAGAGCGCAGATAGTTTCTCTGCCGGCACTGTCTGCTGAGCAATCAACCTCCCACGGTTCGGATGCTCAGAGTGCTATTTGCCCAGTCAGAGCACTTCGGGAATACATTTCTCGTTCGGCTGCTTTTCGGAAATCGGACCAGCTGTTTGTGTGCTTTGGTGGGTGCAACAAGGGACGGGGAGTCTAAGTCCACTAAAGGAGGGAGGGCGTTCTCACATCTAGCTCCTAAACTCTGGAATAGCCTTCCTGATATTGTTCAAGACTCAGACTCGCGGTCCCAGTTTAAAACTAGATTAAAGACGCATCTCTTTAACCAAGCATTCACTTAAAGCTTACCTCTTATACTACTGCTGAATCAGTTCGAATGCATTAATATTATGAACATCAGCTATGCTAATTATTTCCCATCTGCCTTTCTGCTGTTATCTCGGGATGCTAGTCCCGAGGTAAATAGCGTTCGTCAGCTCCAGTTTGTATCCAGCCTCTCACGGAGACTTCAGATGCCCCAACACCTGCGATGAGACGACTCAACGCCTGTGAAGAGACGACTCGACGCCTGTGAAGAGACGACTCAACGCCGGCGATATATTATGCCCTAAATTAATACATGATTAACTGACTGTATTTTTCAATGTACATTTCAGAAATGCACTTTCTGTAAAGCTGCTTTGAGACAATGTGTATTGTGAAAAGCGCTATACAAATAAAATTGAATTGAATTGAATGTAGGAAGTATGGCAAAGGGACGCATCGTCTCGTTCCCTACTCAGGGAACTAGGGTTACAGTAGTAACCTGAGATGTTCCCTTTCGAGGGAACTTGCGATGCGTCGATGACACTTTGGGAACGAGAATGCCCAACACGCCATACGAACCAGAGCCTGTCTGTGTGAATACTGAGAGCACAACTAACCTGGGGAACCTGTGAACCTGTGGGTAGCACCCAGGTCAAAGTTGTAAAACTCTACGAATGGGAGCGGAGAGGACCAGCCTGCCGCATACCACATCCTACAGGGATATCTACTTATACAATAAGGCTTCTAAGCCGCCATACTCCTGTCCTGGTCTAAAAGCACCATGGAGAACCACCAGATCTGAGAACCAGTAGGCTCAGCCAGTACGGTTCTACTAGTAGTAGAAATATTCCATACTGGCGGACCTTCTCCAGAACTCCAAGGAGCAGAGTAATCGGGGAAAGATATATAGACGTAGCCTCGGCCATGTCCATACCACAACGTCCAGCCCCAAGGGAGCTGGGTGTGTGAGGGAGAACCAAAGTGCACCGTGCGTCGTATTCTGAGACGCGAAGAGATCCAGAGCCCCTAAGAGTATCTCTCAAACTGTTTCACAGTACGTGACTGGCCTAGCTTTAGCTCTTTCGTGGCTGTGAGGATAGTAGCTCACGAGCGAGTGATAGGACGGCTCACATCATGACTGAATCCCATACCACACCAAGGGAAGTGGTTCTCTGTAATGGGGAAAGCACACTCTTCTTGGCATTGAGTCTCAACCCCAATTCTTCATGTGAGCGAGGACGACATCTCGATACCGAACCGCTAACTGCTCTGATTCCGCCAGAATCAGCCACTCGTTCGATGTAGTTCAGAATTCATATGCCCTGCAGCCTGAGCGGGGCCAGAGCTGCATCTACGCACTTCGTGAACATGCGAGGTGATAGAGCTAGACCGAATGGAAATACCCGATATTGGTATTCTTTGCCCCCGAAAGAAAACCTCAGGAACTTCCTGTGCTGAGGGAGGATGGAGACAAGGAAGTATGCGTCTTTTAGATCTATCGTGACAAACCAGTTCTCGGATTTGATTTGAGTCACGATCTGTTTGAATGTCAGCATTTGAACTTGAATTTCTTGACAGCACGATTCAACTGAGATCTAATAAAGGAAGCAACCCACCCATCCTTTTTCGGAACAATGAAGTTACGCCTGTAAAAAACGTATTCTCTGTCAGGTGAAAACACCTACTCCATAGCTTCCTTAGCTAACAGAGTCTTCACTTCTTGCTCCATTACCAGAGCCTGCTCGGGATGCACTAATGTGAGCAACACCCCGTTGTAGTGTGGCCGACGAGAACCAAACTGGATTCTGTAGCCTTACTCTAAGTGCAGCACTGAGATATATTTGGCAGATTCTTCTATTCTGTCAGATAATCTACTAAGGGTACCAGTCTCTCGAGACAAGACCATTTTTAATTTTCTCAAAAATGAAATGCAACCAAATATCAACAAGACAAGTAGAAACGGTCTAATTGAAAGGCTGAATATAGTGTATTAACATAGACCTCATATTATAATCTCAAACAATAAAGAATACAAATTTAGTTTGCACACAATAACAAGAGAACGAGAGAAAGGGAAATTCCCGTCTGCTCAGTTCCCTACGCGTATTAAAGGCCCGCATTGCGGACCATTATCTACACGTTGCCTCGGCAAACGTGAGAAGAGACACTTTAGTATTCCAGATATGCAGACTCATTATCTGATCTGAGCCATAGATTCTTATTGTAGAGATGCAGACCCATAATATACACTACCGTTCAAACGTTTGGGGTCGGTAAGATTTTTTATGTTTTTAAAAGAAGTCTCTTCTGCTCACCAAGGCTGCATTTATTTGATTAAAAATAAAAAACAAACCCAGTAATATTGTTAAATATTATTTCAATGTAAAACAGCTGTTTAATATGTGAATATATTTTAAAATGTAATTTATTCCTGTGATCAAAGCTGAATTTTCAGCATCATTACTCCAGTCTTCAGTGTCACATGATCCTTCAGAAATCACTCTAATATGATTATTTGATGCTCAAGAAACATTTATGATTATTATCACAGTTGACAACAGTTGTGCTGCTTCATATTTTTGTGCAAACAGTGATTAATTTTTTTCAGGATTCTTTGAAAGTTCAAGAGAAAAGCATTTCATTAAAAAATAAATATTTTGCATTATTATAAATGTCTTTACTGTCACTTTATATCAATTTCATGCGTCCTTTCTGAAGAAAAGTATTAATTTCTTAAAAAAAACAAAAACAAAAAAAAAACAACAACAAATTGACCCCAAACTTTTGAACGGTAGTGTACGTGCTGCCTCGGCAAACGCGAGATCTGAGCCAAATCTTTATTGACTTTCTTCCCTCGAGAAGAAATCCAACAAGAGCAGAGCTAAAACTTTCGATAGTACGCTACACATCGGGAACTTATGAATAAGCACTGTTAGCCCCAATTTACTAGAGCTGACTGTGCATGCTCCACTCCCAAACAAATAACACATGAATCGCGTGTGTAATGCCCCACTCGTAATGAAAATGGGGCAGGGACGAACACACGATCTAAAGCTGGTTGCTCGCCATACTCCTGTCTAATATATAAATTAGGGCTGTAACGATACACGTATTCGTATTGAACCGTTCGGTACGAGGCTTTCGGTTCGGTTTTCGGTAGGCATTTTCAAACCGAACGGTTCGTTGGACCATTTTTCCTGCCGAGTCGTGCCGACCAAGATTTAGTTATTTCAAATGTAGGCGCGTGGCAAGCGCACTCGAGATGCTGGCGCGACCACAACATTGCCGAACATCAAATGGCAAATGTAATGTAAGCTGAACGAAACTGCGCTACTCATTAAATGTGGTTGACGGACCGTTTATCAGTTTGGACCAATGCAGCGCGAGCCGATCTTGATTAAGCAGCACTGTTACTACACAGCGCTGAGACATCCAGTAAAGAAAGCAATGAATTCACCACTGAAGTGATAACATCGTTGCGAGATCTGGTGAGAAGCATTCACATTTCTCCGTTATTAAGGAATCAAACAGCGCTGACGTGGAAACCAGGAAGAAACATTGTGCCATGAATGAACTATCCAGTGTCCACAGATCAGCAACATCACCGTTTACTGTAGTAACATTCACTGTAACCATGGAAGTTTGGCAGGAATAGTAGCCTAAGGCTACAATGCTTTCAAGTAACTATGTCGGTTTTATTTTGACATTCTGAATAAAATTGCTGCCCTCAAATGTTAATCTGAACTAAAATAAACCTTTGTTTATAACTACTATATAACATTTCATTTTGTCCAAGGAGCTGTTTTGTTTTATATCCTCCTAAGAAAAAGTCAAGTATAGCTCCATCATTGCTCAAAGTAAAAGATACTTTATGATGTTAGTTTTAATAAAAATATAATAAAAAAAAAAATCAAGGAAATTTCTCTGGCATTTCTTTCTTTTTGCTGTACCGAACCGTACCGAACCGAACCGTGACAAGTGTATCGCATCGAACCGAACCGTGAATTTTGTGAACCTTTACACCCCTAATATATTATATACGATTGTGGACAAACAACAATAAAAAGACAGACAGATTCACATAGAGCGCTTGCTGAAGGCACAGAATCTAGCGCGGTTCTATTCCGGATGTGCTTATTTATTCTTTCCTGGTCGTGACGTCACCAGCCCGTGACGCTCACTCTCGCCGTTAGACTAGTAGTAAAGCGTCATCGACACATCACGAGTTCCGTCGAAAGGGATCTACTTCTAACATTCTATTAAGGCTTTCCCTAGCCAACATCAAAGTTTGTGCAAAAACTTTATTCATCTAGTTAATCCTTGTATTAAAAAAATACAACTGTTTATTGTTAGGTCATGTTAGCTCAGGTCAATAAAATAATATGAGCAAATACAACTTTTGATGAATGTATTGAATGTTGAAATTAACATTAACTAAGTTTAATAAATGCTATACCTGTAAACGCTAATGTAAACACATTTTGTAAAGTGTTAAGCAAATATCTACATAGCTACATGTGCTTTAGTTACCAGTTCTTTAGTGACTAAAACAACTCAGTATTTTCTTCATTACTCTGAAAACGAACTTTCCACTTTTAAATGATCAAAGCTTACCTTTTTACATAGTATCATCATTTAGCAAAACAACAACAACAACAACAACAACAATAAATTGTATGCTTAGAACTGTTTGTCAACATTTATGATGTATTTATAGTTTAAATATAGAATAAATAAATATTGAAAATATTGAATAATAATAATCATAATAATAATCATAATAATAATAATAATAATAATGTGTAGTGTTTAATTTTTACGTTGATTTTTTTTTTCAATTTCTGAAATGTTGGGTTTTCACATTAAAATAAAAGCCATGGTTAATCTTTGCATTAAAAAAAATAGAAATTCTTCACAGTTTAATCATTTGCAGTCAAATAATCATATTCGTCATGCTATGTTATGTGAATTATTGTATCAGAATTATCAGAATACCTTCTCAGTGAATCAGAATTAGATATGATATGAGAGCATTATCTAGAAGAGCATCTAATGTTTCTGATATTCAAGACAATGCTTTCTGCATGTGCTGTCTCCCCTATTCACATGCAAGTGGAGTATGACAGCAAATCACATGTTGCCTAGCAACCTGACATTTGATGAGATACTACTTGTTCTCTTATGTGAATCTGGAAGTGGTCAATTTAGATTCTCAGAACATAACTTCAAAAAGAAAAAAGAGATGTGAGACGATCAGAGCAGTACATTAGCGGTTCAAGACATACTAGGTCATTGTTTTCCAAATGGTGTTTTGTTAAAGGCACTATTTTTGTTCAATGTTAGGTGCAGGACTACCTGTTACATAAGTTAGGGAACAATAAGTTAGGGAAGCCTGTATATTTACACTGAGTCATTATTTGCACAATGCAGTTTGGTGCCTCTAATGGTGTGGACTTATTATTATGAACAAATTTAGGGCAGCCATTCCGTCCTTCAAGTTAATTTTCTTTAACAAAATAAATTGTGCATAAAGAGGTTTAGTTTGGAGAAATCCATTATTTAGTTTTGAATGGAAAATGACATTGATCAGATTTGCCTGGGAAACCTTCATGGATAAGGAAAAGCCATGAACATTTTCAAAATATCTGTCTCCCAAAACATTAGTGTGATAAAACCTCTGCTTGCGTTCACTAACACAATATAAACAAGAAAGCAAGTTCTTGTTACTAACAACCATTCCCTTGCAAAATCCCCATTATTATTATTTTAAAAAAAATCAGTGTCTTTGCAGTATGATGTACTTTGCAGGACATCTTTGTTTGCAAAGATTTGTGAGCAGAGAAAAAAAGTAAAAAAAATAAAGTGGAATTTTGTTAATTGATCGTCTACTGAAGTCTTTGGAATTGCTCTAATGGAGAAGCAAGTACAGTGCTGCCCTGATCTCATGTCAGAGAAGTGATGATTTCAAGTCAGCTGATTGGAAGACTAAGAGGCAATCAGAGGTCTTTTTCCTTTGATCAGTGGTCATTTCTCCTCGAGCAATGTTGCTCTGCTGGCTGTCACTTTCTGTCTCGGAGGCAACATTAAAGGCCTTTAAAATCAATAACTGCTCATGGTGGATTTGTAAATCTTGGGTTACAGCCAAAGATATAAAGAACTGTCATCCCAAAAAGAACCTGACTATTGCTTTGTTTGTTCAACAAGAATAATTAAAAAAAAGAACAAATGAATTTTGCTACAATATCGACATCACCTTTCTCATGAGTAACTAGTTAAAACATTTGAGTTCCCTTTCGTTGTCACTCCGAGTTACGTCGGATGACGACGAATGGGGTTTCGCTTAGAAAGCCTATCAGCTTCGAGTATTTAAAAACGAGCCAATGGCAAAGAAATGCCATGGGTCTGCGGAATTTGCATGACGTAACTCCGCCCCACCTCGTGGGTATATAAGGAGGACGCCGGCAACATGCAGTTATGTTTTCGCTTCGGAGCCAAGAGTTTCTCTTCACTCCACAAGCCATCTCTGAACTGTCAGCTTCACGAACGAGTTCCTCTGGTGTTGGTGTGACGGCGATATCCAGCGAGCGCGTGCTTCCTGCTTATCTGTGCAGTGGTTTGCCAGAGAGTGCGTGTCTCCCCGGGCGCTCCAACACTCAGAGTGTTTCTCTCTTAAAAGAGCTTGCACGCGTCACGTCTCTTTAAAGATGCCTCGCCCGTGCACTTCTGGTTGCGGCAGGCTGGTGTCTGACTCTGATGGGCACGAGCGCTGTCTAGTGTGTTTGGGCATGGATCACGCTAGAGCAGCGCTCGTGGATGAGTCATGTTCTCTCTGCGGGAACATGACCATCGCGTCACTTAGGTCGAGACTCAATGAACTCGCAAGAGTGAGAGTCCCCTCATTCACACCCCGATCTAACGCTCCCCCGAGGAGTGCTACTTCGGCTGGTGGCCAGGGTGACCTGAGGGTTACGGTCTGGAACCAGGCGCCGACTATGTGTCCGCGACCCCAGCCCCCCTCCTCGGTGACGGTGCCCGCTAGTGAACCTCCGATTCCCGCAAGTCGACCTTCGGGTGGCCCGGGAGTTTCGGTTGAAGCTAGAGAGGAAGACGCTATGTCTGTAGCAGCATTACAAGGTGGGCTTGATTCTTCCGGAAGTGAAGATTCAGCACAGCTGCCACCTTCCGGTGTGCATACGGCTGTGCCTGAGTCGGATCCGGAAATGACGGCCATGCTTTCCCGGGCAGCCGCGAGCATCGGTCTAGAGTGGAGGCCTCCACCCTGTCCTGAGCGCTCGCGGCTGGACGATTGGTTTTTGGGTAAGGCTGCCGACCCCCGTGGTCCACGGCAAACCCCAATACCTTTCTTCCCGGATGTGCATGATGAGATCTCGAAGTCCTGGAAGACCCCCCTGTCTTCTCGGGACCGCTCGCTGATCTCATCCGCCTTTCCTCCCCTCGATGAGGCGGCTGCCCATGGGTACACTGGGCTTCCTCCGGTTGAACGCTCTGTTGCGATGCAACTTTGTCCTCAGAGTGCTTCTTCTCGGGGCGAGCCTAAGCACCCATCCAAGGCCTGTAGATTTTCGTCATCTATGGTGGCGAAGTCTTACAGAGCGGCGGGACAGGCGGCTACCTCTCTGCATGCTATGGCCACTCTGCAGGTCTACCAGGCCCAGATGCTCAGAGACATGCACGAGGGCAGGACAGACCCAGGGCTCTTCAATGAGCTGCGTGCCGCAACCGACCTCGCTCTCCGGGCGACGAAGGTAGCCGCGCGCTCACTCGATCTGGTGATGTCCACTGCGGTGGTCCAGGAGAGACACCTGTGGCTGAACCTGGCTGACATGTGGGATTCCGAGCGGACACGTCTGCTTGATGCGCCCCTGTCCCAGGCCGGCCTCTTCGGGGGCGCAGTTGAAGACTTCGCCCAACAGTTCTCGACTGCACAGAAACAGACAGAGGCTATCAAACATATTCTGCCCCGCCGACCCGCTGCTGCCTCGACGTCGGCCGGGCAGACGCCTCAGCCTGTTTCCCGCTGAGGGCGCCCTAAGGCTCCCGCCCCTCCCGCTCGGCCAAAGCAGCAGCCTTCACCCAGGCCCAGTCGCGGAGGAAGCCGTAGGAAGGCGCCACAGCCCTCTCCAGCCCCGCCCCCCGCCAAGCGCCGGGCCAAGCGGCGCTCCTGAGACGGGCTGCTCAGGGACGATGGTTGTTTCTCAGGAGATGGTAGCAGGACCACTCCTTCCCCCGGTGGAGGGCCGGGGGAGAATCTTTTGTTCTCCACTCCCCGCTACTCACCCACGGGTGGGCAGCACCCTAATGTGGTTAAAGAAAGAAACAACCCCCTCATCCCTAAGCACACAGAATTCTCGGACGACACAGAGCGCCGCCCACAAGCCGTGCTCTCCTCGTTCCCCTCTGTCCCAGAGTCGGTTGACACGGCGTTCCGTCCACGGACCATTTCGTCCCTGTCCCACTCTGTCGCCAGACCCCTGGCAGAGCAGGCCCCCGTGGAACGCTGGTCCTTCCCTGGCCTCCTCTGTCAGGGCGCGGATGTTAACTGCGCCCCCACACCGGATCGCTATGCCGTCCACGTCCGGGCCAGTTACTCTGCTTCGCTGCCCCTCCGGGGGGACGCCTGTGGTTCGCATGACCCCGCTGGTACAGTTCTTGGGAGCCTGGCTAGAGCTTCCCCACCTGTCCCGCTGGGTCGCCCGCACCATCAGGCTCGGCTATGCGATTCAGTTCGCACGGTCTCCTCCCCTCTACAGGGGAGTCCGCTCCACTTTGGTCGGTGGCAATGCCCCCATCATGCGAGCAGAGATTGCCACCCTGCTGGCGAAGGGTGCAATCGAGACTGTCCCTCCAGTCCCTTCATTGTCCCCAAGAAAACCGGTGGGTTAAGACCAATCCTGGACCTGCGCGTACTGAATCGCTCCCTTCACAAGATGCCGTTCAAAATGCTCACCGCCAAACGCATTTTCAAATGTGTTCGGTCCCAGGATTGGTTTGCAGCGATCGATCTGAAGGACGCCTACTTTCATGTCTCCATTCTTCCTCGACACAGACCGTTCCTCCGGTTTGCTTTCGAGGGGCAGGCATACCAGTACGCGGTTCTCCCTTTCTGGCTAGCCCTGTCTCCTCGCGTCTTCACGACGGTCGTCGAGGCAGCCCTTGTTCCCCTTCGGGTTCACGGGGTTCGCATCCTGAACTATCTCGACGACTGGCTGATCCTAGCTCACTCTCGAGATCAGGTTTGCGAACACAGGGACCTTGTGCTCCGGCACCTAGCTCGTCTGGGCCTTCGGGTCAACTTGGAGAAGAGCAAACTTTGCCCCGTGCAGAGGATCTCTTTTCTCGGTATGGACATTGACTCGGTCGCCATGACCGCGCAGCTTACGAGCTTTGGCTTCGCGACCGAGTCCCGAGGTGGTTATGGCAACAAGGCACGCTCCGAGTACCAGTTACTCCGACCTGCCGTCAGACCTTCACCCCGTGGTTGAACCTCCGTTTTCTCAGGAATGGTGTCCCCCTGGAACGAGTGTCCCGGCATGTTGTTGTCTCAACAGATGCCTCCACCACGGGCTGGGGCGCCATGTGCAATGGACATGCTGCCGCGGGCTCCCTGACAGGACCCCAGTGCATGTCAATTGCCTCGAGTTGCTGGCAGTACGCCTTGCCCTGCACCGCTTCCGAGCGCTGCTCATGGGTCAACACGTACTAGTCCGATCAGACAATACCGCCACTGTAGCGTACATCAACCATCAAGGTGGTCTACGCTCCCGCCGTATGTCGCAACTCGCTCGCCACCTCCTCTTATGGAGTCAGAGGCATCTGAGGTCCCTTCGTGCCATTTACATTCCCGGAGCCCTGAACCGTGCTGCCGACGAGCTGTCACGGCTTCAGCCCCTCCCTGGAGAATGGCGACTCCATCCCCAGTCGGTCCAGCTGATTTGGGACCAGTTCGGGGACGCACAGATAGATCTGTTTGCCTCCCACGACTCGACCCATTGCGCCCAGTATTATTCTCTGACCGAGGGCACGCTCGGCACGGATGCTCTGGCACACGGCTAGCCGCGGGGCCGCAAATACGCGTTTCCCCCAGTGAGCCTTCTTGCGCAGGTCTTGCGCAAGGTCAGGGAGGATGAGGAGCAGGTCCTTCTGGTTGCGCCGTACTGGCCCACCCGGACTTGGTTCTCCGAACTAGTGCTCCTCGCGACAGCACCTCCTTGGCCAATTCCTCTGAGTAAGGACCTCCTTTCTCAGGGACGGGGCACCCTGTGGCACCCTCGTCCCGATCTCTGGAGCCTCCACGTGTGGCTCCTGGACGGGACGAGGCAGGTTTGAGTACCCTACCACCTACGGTGGTGGCTACCATCACTTCCGCTAGAGCGTCGTCCACTAGGCACGGCTACGCGTTGAAGTGGAACCTCTTCGTCAACTGGTGCTCTTCTCGCCGAGAAGACCCCCGGAGGTGTTCGATCAGTTGCGTGCTTTCCTTCCTTCAAGATGGGTTGGAGCGAAGGCTGTCTCCCTCCACCCTCAAAGTTTATGTTGCCGCTATTGCCGCTCACCACGACTTAGTGGAAGGTAAGTCCACAGGGAAGCACGACCTGATCGTCAGGTTCCTGAGGGGGGCGAGGAGGCTGAATCCTCCTCGTTCTCCTATCGTTCCCTCTTGGGACCTCTCAGTGGTCTTAAGTGCCCTGCAGATTGCTCCCTTTGAGCCTCTGCAATCAGTGGAGCTTAAGTTCCTGTCAATGAAGACAGCGCTCCTGGTTGCATTGGCCTCTCTCAAGAGGGTCGGGGACCTGCACGCATTCTCCGTTGACGAAGCGTGCCTGGAATTCGGGCCGGCTTACTCTCACGTGATCCTGAGACCCCGGCTTGGATATGTGCCCAAGGTCTACCACTCCCTTCCGGGACCAGGTGGTGAACCTGCAAGCGCTGCCCTCGGAGGAGGCTGACCCAGCCTTGGCACTGCTCTGTCCAGTACGCGCTCTCCGCGCCTATGTAGACAGGACGCAGTGTTTCAGGACCTCAGACCAGCTCTTTGTCTGTTATGGTGGGAAGCTGAAGGGAAAGGCTCTCTCAAAGCAGAGGTTGTCTCACTGGATAGTGGACACCATTGCTTTGGCATACCAGCAGCAAGGTCGATCGCGCCCCCTTGGTGTGACTGCCCACTCCACCCGGAGTGTGGCATCCTCTTGGGCTCTAGCGCATGGGGCCTCGCTAACAGACATCTGCAGAGCTGCAGGCTGGGCGACACCGAACACATTCGCCAGATTCTACAATCTCCGAGTGGAGCCAGTGTCCTCTCATGTACTCGCTTCAACTAGCTAGTACCGGACCCGCTCAGGTGTCTTCGCTTGCTCGCCATTCCACTCCACGGACTGGATACGTGCGATATTCTGCTCAGGTGAGCTTCTCCGCAAGCCCTGGGTTCCTCCAGCACCGAGTTCCTCCAGCACCCCTGATGCTAGCGCCAGTGTCTATTGCCTGGGCGTCGGCTAGGTGCCTCCCATGTGCATGGTCCCTCCCCGGAGCTACCCCCACACGTGTATTTCCAATGTAAGCCTCTCTGAGCATGTGTCTTTCCCTTGGCAAGCCACCTTGCCACCCCTGAGGTTGAAATATTTCTCCTGCGGCTGGACACCTCAGAGTTTCTCCATATGTTTCCTTCGGGTCATATGTGTATTTCCAAATGCCCCCCCCCCCCCCCCCCCTCTGGGTTGGTGTTAATTGCATATTTCCTCTAAAGCTATGGGATATGCTTCCCAGTGTACCTTGGTATTCCTGTGATAAATAGGAGTCCTTCGTCCAAAGTCTCTCGAGGGCTCAGATTTACGCAGGGCACTGCAAGACAGCTCTGAAGGTGGCGTGATTAGACTGGTAACCCCATTCGTCGTCATCCGACGTAACTCGGAGTGACAACGAAAGGGAACGTCTCGGTTACGTATGTAACCCTCGTTCCCTGAGTAGGGAACGGAGACGTTACGTCTTCCTGCCACTTCCGCTGTACCGCGGGGATCGCCTGAGTTCAGTCTTGGCTCCTCAGCGAAGAAACATAACTGCATGTTGCCGGCGTCCTCCTTATATACCCACGAGGTGGGGCGGAGTTACGTCATGCAAATTCCGCAGACCCATGGCATTTCTTTGCCATTGGCTCGTTTTTAAGTAAATTCATTTAAATCACTGCCAAAAAAAAGCTAATTTGTAAGGCATTGCGTACTAAAAGATTAACTATGCTGCTGAGAACGCACTTTACGATGATGTGCACATGTAATGCCCATATGCTACACTGAAAGCCATTCAGAGTATGTAACTGCATATCAAGGCATCAACCCAAACTTCAGACATTCAGTTATGAATTCGTGATTTTTTTTCCCATAAACTAACTACAAATATGAATCATAACCCAATGAGAAGCATGAATGCCTACACTTTTGAAACAAAGCGAAAAGTCAGATTTCTCTTCCTTTCTTGCCCACTTGTTCCTGGTGGCTCACTTAACATTTAGAGGCGGAGAGGAAGTGGAGAGAAGGAAGAAAGGAAATATATTGCCTTGAGGTGATCTGTAAAAAAAAAGTACCAACTAAAGAGTCAGGTTGTTTCTTCACATTTCTCCTTCTGTCACGCATCTCCCTGCCTTTGGATCTTCATCCCACATCTGCCTGAAACATCAGTGAGTGTTGGGTAAGCCTGCAGGCAGAGAAATGCTGTTCATTAAACAAAGCTATTCCATGCCCACTCACTGACACTTGTCGTTATGCATCTCCAGATCTTTTTTTCTCAGTTGCATAATGAATATGCAATGCGTGCAGTTGGGTCGGTTCCACCTGAGAGGAAGGGAACGTGTGTGTGTGTGTGATCATGTATGCACTGAAGCGTATGTGTGTATCTCTGGAGATCTTGGCTGTTGGAGATGGATGTCAGTGAAAATGTTTGCTTCTGTTTCTTGTTTTATCGTATACTTGTGTATGCGTGCAAGGACAAACATTTTTATGCTTTATGACTAATTGAGTGTTAGTCAAACAATAATTATGTTTTGTGAATTGTTTATTAATATACAACGTGTGTTCACAATAAGTATGCAAAAACACTTTTATATATAATGTTTGAGGGAAAAAATATTGGCACAATGAAAATAGAATAATAGAAAAAATGGGTTTTTTAACAATCACATGTAATTTTTGCCACTTAACTAATAGGGTTTTACTGAGTTTATTGCAATAGCTGTGCAACTATTTCACTTACTTCAATTCAGCTTTATTAACCCCCATGAGCCGTGCGGAGGATTTTTTAATGGATGGATACACTTTGTTGGACTTCAAAACAGAAACAACCATTCACTGCCATTATAAAACTTGGCCATGGATTCAATTCACAGAAAACATACAGTTTAAAAATTGATAACAATAAGAAATGTGTTTTGAGCACCAAATCTGTCACAGTGTCTGGTTGTGTTCCCTTGTCTATCACTAGAGGTCCTCGTTCTCACGGTGTCCTTCTGTGATTTCTTAGCATTTCGCAAATCCGCCCTTTCCCAAAAAACGACCTCACATGTATCTCTTCATGGTTCTGGGATCCACTAGAATATCAGGAATCTCTTTCAGAGGAGCAGATTTGGGATCGACGTGAGTCGATGGCTTCGCCGTGTTTGCAATTCCAGCACTCATCGTTGCACACTTTACAAGATGGTTTAAGTAAAATAAGGCACACTAAGGTCTTGAAAAATAAATAACCGAGGCGAAGATTCGTGCTCCTTTATCCCGAAACAGCATGCAATTCGTCAATCATCCACACCCGTTGCGAAGCACCGAAAACTACATTCAAATAATAACTTGAACAACTAGAAATCCCACAGTAAACACTGTATTTAATCTCAAAGCCCTATATTGACTGCCCTAAAGAACGCATCTGTCGGATTTCGCAGAAAATCTCAAATGAAACGGCCATAAAAGAAGTGCGTCGCCCGCTGCTCGGATCGATAGGGAGATGTATCACGTCCCGTCGGCACAGTCAGAGACTGTTCACGTTCCGTCTGCCCAGTCAGAGGCTGTTCACGTCCCGTCTGCCCAGTCAGAGACTGTTCACGTTCCGTCTGCCCGGTCAGAGATTGTTCACGTCACGTCTGCCCAGCGAGAGACTGTTCACGTCACGTCTGCCCAGCGAGAGACTGTTCACGTCACGTCTGCCCAGCGAGAGACTGTTCACGTTCCGTCCGCCTTCCTGGACCTGGACTATCTGGAGCGTCTGGCTTGGATCCTGGACACGCCCATGTCTGCTGTTCCAGAGCCGGAACCAGTGTCTGTTGTTCCAGAGCCGGAGCCGGAGGCAGAGCCAATGGCCGTTCCAGAGCTGGAGGCAGAGCCAGTGCCCGTTCCAGAGCCGGAGGCAGAGCCATTGCCGGTTCCAGAGCCGGAGGCAGAGCCAGTACTCGTTCCAGAGCCGGAGGCAGAGCCAGTGCCGTCTGCCTTCTTGGATCTGGACTATCTGGAGCATCTGGTTCGGATCCTGGACATGCCCATGTCTGCTGTTCCAGAGCCGGAGCTAGTGTCTGCTGTTCCAGGGCCGGAGGCTGAGCCAGTGCCTGTTCCTGAGCCGGAGGCAGAGCCAGTGCCTGTCCCTGAGCCAGTGCCGGTTCCAGAGCCAGTGCCGGTTCCTGAGCCTGTTCCGGAGCCAGTGCCTGTTCCTGAGCCAGTGCCTGTTCCAGAGCCAGAGCCAGAGCCAGTGTTTGTTTCTGTGTTTGTGTCTGTTTTTGTGACTGTTACAGTTCTTGTGGCTGCTCCTGAGCCGGTGTCCGCTGTTCCTGAGCCGGTGTCCGCTGTTCCTGAGCCGGAGCCAGTGTCCGGCGTTCCTGAGCCGGAGCCAGTGTCCGCCGTTCCAGAGCCGGAACCAGTGTCCGTTGTTCCCGAGCCGGAGCCAGTGTCCGCTGTTCCTGAGCCGGAGCCAGTGTCCGCTGTTCCTGAGCCGGAGTCAGTGTCCGCTGTTCCTGAGCCGGAGCCAGTGTCCGCTGTTCCTGAGCCAGAGCCAGTGTCCACGGTTCCTGAGCCGGAGCCAGTGTCTGCGGTTCCTGAGCCGGAGTCAGTGTCCGCGGTTCCTGAGCCGGAGCCAGTGTCCGCTGTTCCTGAGCCGGAGCCGGGGTCCTCACCACCGCCCTGGCCGCCCGAGGGGTCTGCTCCGCCCTGGCCACCCGAGGGGTCTGCTCCGCCCTGGCCGCCCGAGGGGTCTTCTCCGCCCTGGCCGCCCGAGGGGTCTTCTCCGCCCTGGCCGCCCGAGGGGTCTTCTCCGCCCTTTCTCCGCCCTGGTCGCCCGAGGGGTCTTCTCCGCCCTGGCCGCCCGAGGGGTCTTCTCCGCCCTGGCCGCCCGAGGGGTCGTCTTCTCCGCCCTGGCCGCCCGAGGGGTCGTCTGCTCCGCCCTGGCCGCCCGAGGGGTCGTCTGCTCCGCCCTGGCCGCCCGAGGGGTCGTCTGCTCGGCCCTGGCCGCCCGATGCGTCGTCTGCTCCGCCCTGGTCGCCAGATGGGTCGTCTGCTTCGCCCTGGTCGCCCGATGAGTCGTCTGCTTCACCCTGGCCGCCCGATGGGTCGTCTGCTTCGCCCTGGCCGCCCGATGGGTCGTCTGCTTCGCCCTGGCCGCCCGATAGACTTTCTGTTTTGCCCTGGTTCCCGGTTAAGCCCTCACCCCTTGTTCCTGTCTCCCTTCACGGACCTGGCCCACCATCCCTCCCCCTGATCCTCCAAAGTTCCACCTCCCTCCTGAACTCTTGTGTCGTGTCTTAGTGTTGTCGTGGAGCGTCTGGTAGCAGCTCCGTAGAGGGGGGGTTGTGTCACAGTGTCTGGTTGTGTTCCCTTGTCTATCACTAGAGGTCCTCGTTCTCACGGTGTCCTTCACATTTCACTTCAATTCCCAGCATTCTGTCTGTCACTGTCACTCATCAGTTCATTGCACTCAGCTGTTCCCCGTATCATTGTTCCCAGCTGTTCTGTGTTAGTCTTGTTAGAGTTGTGTATTTATTCCCTGTCTTTGTTAGTGTCTGTTACGGAGTCCTTGTTTAATGTCCTAACACTTCTGTGCCTTGCGTGTTCCTGTTCGTGTTCTATGTTTTGGATTGCCCTTATTGGATTTGGACCCCTGCCTGAATGACTACGAGTTTTGGATTACCCTATTAAATACATACGCTTTTGGATCTTCTGTCCCCTGTGTGTTTACGTGACAAAATCAGCATATTAGATTGATTTCTGAAGGATCATGTGACACTGAAGACTGGCGTAATCATGCTATAAATTCCATCATAGGATTATTATATATATATATTTTTAAATCTTTAGATAGAAGACAGTAAATTTTAAGTTGGCCTAATGTAATGAATAGTCCACTGAAGGCAAGTTGAAGTGAGGACCCAAATGCAGCTTTATTTCTAAAACGTGATCAAACATAAAACAAAAGCATGACGTGGCATGAACTCAAAACCATAAACAAGAACATGGACAGGAGTTCCCAACAGTGGTTACATGAAAAAAAAAATCAATACTACAAAGACACAGGGCGAACATGAGGGCTTAAATACGCAAGACTAACGACTAGACAAGGGACACCTGCATGTGAATAATGAAACAATGAACCAATGACAACATGACACATCAGATCACAAGGGATCACATGACATACATGAAACAGGAACAAGGAACAAAACCCAAAAAACGTGACACCAATATATTTGTATATAAAAAATTTAAAAAACTAAACTTTTGAATGACAGTGATGAAAATGCAGATAAAATGTAAGTTACTCTAGATAAAAGCGATCAAATACATACACTTTTGTAAAAA
This sequence comes from Meda fulgida, assembly GCA_030578275.1. Lineage (NCBI taxonomy): Eukaryota > Metazoa > Chordata > Actinopteri > Cypriniformes > Leuciscidae > Meda > Meda fulgida. The sequence goes on along the minus strand of CM060624.1, from coordinate 18,013,687 downwards.
AAAATCTCCACAATCTCTTGAAAAAGCAGTCCACATACTATTTTCACACAATTCAAATTCATTTACTTTTCAATTAGCCAAAAAACAACAAAAAAACATTGCACTTTTTTTTCTAGTTGGAGAGACAAAAAAGTCCCTTTACTTGTGTGTTTAAGCAGAAGGTCAGACATCAGTGCGGGATTAACCCAGCTCTGATCTATGACATTTCCTCCTGTCCCTCGAAGGACAAGACACTCCTGGAGGGCACCAGCCATTGAAAGAGACTGATCCTCTATTGCCCTTCTTCTTTAACCTTCTTCTGTCCCCAGCCATATCAAGACACCAAGAACTGCCTCTAGTCATTTTGGCCTATATCCATATTATTGGTTGACACTATTGAAGTTTCTACTTCTACTACTAAAAGTCCATTGCTCAATCTCAAATGCTCAACACAATTCTGTAACCATGCATTTGGGATCCTCGGGTTGGAAGGTAATGCATTTTATTTGTGAAAAAAAAAAACGCTCCTAAAGTGTCATACTGTACACTGATTTGAGAGTGGTCCTTCAGTGACAGACATAGAGCTGTTTCGGCTGATCTGATCAATAATTTAAAAAATTATTCACTCACCCATGATGCAGTATATATAATACTGATGAGCCAAAACATTATGAACAGTCACAAGTAATGCGATTATCATTGATGAGCTCCTAAAAAAGGTCACATTAAGGTCTGGGTAGATCAGAAGGTAAGCAAACTATCAGTTCTCGCAATCAATGTCTTGAATACAAGCGAAATCGGCAGGAATAAAGATCTGAGCAACAAGGGCCAAATTGTAATGACAAATTATAAGGTGACTGGATCACAGTATCTCTAAAACGGCAAGGCTTGTGGGTTGTTACTGGTCAGCAGTGGTGAGAATTTACCAACAGTTGGCCGAGGAGGGATAAACCACAAACCAGCGACAGGGTGTTTGGCGCCCAATACTCATCGATGCACTAGGGCAACGAAGGCTATCACTTCTGGTCCGACCCAACAGAAGGTCTACTGTGGCACAAGTCACACAGAATTTTAATAGGTTATGGGAGGAATGTGTCACTTGCTCACAACACACAGTGCATCACACTCTGCTGCGTAGCTGCAGACCAATCATAGTGCCTATGATGACCCATCCACTGTTGAAAGCACCTACAATGGACACATGAGTGTCTAAACTGGACATTAAAGCTGTGAAAGAAGGTCCGATGAGTCCCGTTTTTTTTTTACATCACGTGTGCACCTTTTATCTGGGGAAGTGATGGCACCACTTCGCATCCTACAGGACTTGAAGGATCTTCTGTAATCTTCTTGGTGCCAGATACCACAGGACACCTTCAGGGGTCAGCACGCAGAGGACCAACAGCACTATATACATTAATGAAATTGCGGGAAAACTTTTTTTAAGCTGAGATCACAGAAAAGCAAGATGGAAAAAAACTAAATACAGATGATCATTCTGACCAGATAATTCAGATAATTTGTTGTTGAAATTTCAGATTTCATGCTGTTGCTGTTAATAGAAAACATCCCAACTTTCATCATCTACTAGCGTGTGCGTCTTTAATAAAAGCACTGACACTTTCTTGAGGCAGCATGTGCTCTAAAGTGAAGCATTATATAACATGAATGATCAAAATGCCAGAGAGTCTTTCTTCCCCTCCCTGCATCCATCTGTCAACACAAAGCAGCCCTGCAGGCCTCACAGGGAATACAGGTCTCTATTTTGTAAGTAAGGTATGATGGCTTTGGGTTTGCATCTTCCGTCTGTAGTTGCCTGTGGCTTTGGCTGAATAAAAATGGCAACACTTTTGGTCCCATGAGTTTTTTTATTTGAGTGTCTTTTTTGTGTTTTTGTTAACCAGGTGTTAACCAGGTCATCGTGAAGCACTGCAATAGCTCAGAACAAATCAATGGCATTGCAGTATGTGCACTCAAGACAGATAAATGAACAACTTAACTTTGTAGGGTGGTGAGGAAGAGGTTGCAATGGTAAATTGCACAGCCATCAAAAATGTCCTAAAGTGCTGGAAGAATCTACGGGGGGTTAAGGGATTATTACATGCAATTTGCCTTTGGGTTTTGGACATTCGGAAAACCTGTTGTGAGGAATCAAACGCGCTGTTGGAGAGCAACACATCCTTCCTATCTGATTGTAGGCATTTCAAGCAACGCTGGGGAATTGAGGCTGACCAGCATCAGTATGGGAGAAATAATAACTGTGGGACAAACAAGAGTCTCCTGCAGTCGATAAATAGCAATTGATGTAATACCAAACACTTAATATTCAGTGCTCAAAATTAATGCTTGAAGGGTCCTAAACTTGCAATCACTTGCATCGTATTTCTCCCATGTCCCAGTACATTTGTTGTTTCAGGACCTTGGAGAGGTCTATTGAATCTACTGAGTCGACAGTTTATCTGTTTTCTATGCAACATTGCAGTAGAGTATGTGTAAACCCTTATTACACTATTACACTATTTTAGAAGAAAATACACAAAAAATAGTGCTTATTTATGGGACATTTTATTGTTTAAGTGTTCTTATGCACCTTCTGAACTGATTGCAAGCTTAAATTAACTACGAAGCCCAAAGGCTGCTTCTGCCAAAACCAAAAGCATAATGGCCATAATTTTACAAAAGTTAACTCAAACCCTGTGCATAAAAGCAGGCTAAAATTAAAGGAGGGGAATCATTTGTATACTGAGTAATGCTTATTCAGAGGAAGGCTTTTCAGAGAAATTTTATCTCCCTGGAAATTTATACAGCTGTGTTGCATTAAAGAACCACACTGCGCTTCAGGCTGCTCTCCTTCCCGCAACAAAATGGATGCCTGGTGAGCCTGTTCGGCACAAACATCAATTAGAGAAAGGTTAGCTTGCACGACTGCTGGCTTGCACCAAAGACAAGGACAAAACATAGAGGGGGTGTGTGTTTTCTTTCTCCCCTTCTTTGAATTTTGTATTTGTGGCTTTATAAAGGTCACTTCATGCTTTGCTGTATCTTTTGGAATGTAGCCAGCTGTGCTCCATGGGCGGCCCAGGTGTGCTGCCGAAGTAAAAGACTCAGGGTTAGATGATGGGAATTAAATTTAGAGTGGCTTGTATACACATGAACAATTACATCATCACAGGCTTCCCTACCACTGGAAAACTCTTATTCACATTTCCAATTGTGATTATTGTTGTAACTGAGGGGAAGAAATAGGACCTACAGGTAAATTCTTTTAAAGAATGCCCATGTTGGGACCAAAATTACAATAACAACGTTAACACTTAAGCGATTAAATATTTGTGAACACTTTACATTTACATGAAGCAGATGAAAAATGTTTTCAAACTTCCATTTACGGATCTGCAAATATGATAATCCCCTTTTGAATTCTTAAAATATATGCAACTATAGTATACAGTATATTTCCATTTGTAATGATTCATTTTATGACCCATGCAATAGTATATGGAAAGTTTAATAAATTCTAATAAAATTTCGGTAACACTTTACAGTAACAGTACATGAATAATAATGTACTAATACCTGAATTAATAGTTACTTCAACATGAACTCATGATTATTAAATATGTGACGAATTAGCTCTATGAAATATTGATAATCAATAATAACTTGTTATGATTAATTATGAATATTTGGATCAGTTAATTGGATTCACTTGATGTGGCAAAATTAATATTACAATCAATTAATCAGTTTGTCCAATGAACTCTTTTGATTATTTATTTATTCTAAGAAAAGGGTATCTTCCATCGCCATAGAAAAATTATTATTTCTTAGCATGTACAGCACTTTGAGCATGTAACAAGATCAAGATCGTAAAAGAGACTTTGTTTGCAAGCAGTGAATCAGAACCAAATACATATTGTGCACAAGTTTATTGCATAACTAAACTAAACTAAACATACATACATACATACATACATACATACATACATAAATACATATATACATATATAGGTGACAGGGTGAGGGATAGGGTGAAACTGGAAACCGGAAATGTAACTATGGAGAAGATCCATTTAAACTATGATAAGAACCATCAGCTTATCTATTTTCAGAGCATTTCATTTAAATTGATACCTTGCATTTTTGTAGTGTTGAAAATTGAAGTCGTTGATGGTTCCGTGGGTGTCAAATGTGAAGTTTGGTTGAGAGTTCTCTCTCTCCATGAGCACATGGCTGGTTGGGTCAAGGCCTGGGACCCTGGGCCCTGCTGAGGCCACGCCTAGCAGGAGATCCGAGGTCGGAAGAGTTGATGGTTGGATTCGTTGTGCCGAACTCCTGAGATTGTCCTCGGTTCTGTTCTGGTTGATTGAGTCTTCTCTCTCTCCATGAGCACATGGCTGGAGTGCAGATTGGGGCCTGCCGGTCCTGGGGCGGAGAGACCACGCAGACCAACAAGGAGAATGGAGGAAGTCGAAAGAGTTGATGGTAGGAGTTTCTATTGACTTCTTCTGCATTGAATGAAGAAATTGTGCCAAACTCCTGATGTTGTCCTTGATTCTGTTGTGGTTGAGAGAGTCCTCTCTCTCCTGAATGAGCACATGTGAGTCAAAGCCTAGCAGACTGTGGTTACAGCCTGCAGGGGCCATGGGCCATTTGGGGGAGAGGGTCCCACAGACACCCACCCGAAGTTAGCAGCCGTGAGGTCCAGCAGAACAAGAGAGCGAAGGGCTTGTGCGAATGCCATTTAAAGTCTGAGAAAGGTCCAACCCCTAAGAGTTGACTTGACCAATGAGAAGGGTAAAATTTCCAAGCAGGAATGGATCTTTGTTTCAAGTGTGCTCATTTGCATGTGCAGCTGGATTCGTTGCTGATGAAGAAACTATGAAAGATTCTTGTAATACTAATATGTTGCGCAGCTATCAACATATAATATACACGATCATTTCAATCTTCAAAGTACCAGTTTATAAAGACCAAACGTGGTATAAGTGAGGTTACATTGACCGTTGGTTCTATAATAAAATACATAGTATCGAAGGGATAATATTATCAACAGATAATAGCATTAAAGGACACAACATAAGACAGTAAATCATTCACAAAATATTCTGGAATGCATGTTAATTTCATGTTAATCAGTTCATCGGTAAGTGAATGCAGGAAAGTCCGTTCTGATGTCTGTAGGTCTTGTGTGTCTTGACCACATTTTTGACAGCAATAAAATCAACTTATTAGCCAACTTATTGCACTGTTAGGGGATGGGGCCAGAGGTCCCAGAGTGAGCTTTAAAAATTAATTGTTAACCATAACAAATAATAGTGTCTGGTTCGTCTCAGTCTTTACAGACATGAACTAATCATGAACCAATGAAGAGCTATCCTTAACTGTCAGGGTTTGGGTGGGTGAAAGGAGCGAGGACTCAAGTGCAGGAAACAATAATGGGCTTTATTTAATCTAAAAAAAAAAACAAGAACAAAACACAAACAAAAATTACCCAGAGGGGAAAAATAAGAGGTTTGGCTTGGCTTGGACTGCAAAAACAAGGAGAGTAAATAGGGAACAAACAAGTCAGGTAACGAGGGAGGACAGGTGGGGGAAATGAACTAATAATCAGGTAACAAGATGGGAGGGCAGACAATCGACAGGAGGAAACATACACGACAAGCCATGTTCTCACACCAAACATGACTAGAACACAAACACATGGCCAGTAAAAAAATCACAAGCAATGTGCTCACACAAAATGAGACATAGGGTGCTTCTCAATATCCCTCCTCGTCTCCTCATTCCTCCGTCCTCCCTCCTATGACCTGGAAACCAATCAAGCTCAGACATCTTGAAGGACATCTCAATTCTTTAATTGCACAGCGAGGAGTCGAGGATCGAGGAGTGAGGAGGCTTCCAGAGGAGTCATGAGCAAGGATACACAGGTTTATCCTATGCGGAAGCTAAAGCTAAGCTTTAGCTCAGCCAAGTTTCACAGACCATATTATTACAACGGCCCGGTCCTGCAGATTTGCTTTATACAACATCAGGAAGATCAGACCCTTCCTATCAGAGCAGGCCACACAACTCCTTGTTCAAGCTCTTGTTCTATCCAGACTGGACCGATAGAAAGCCCACGTCACACCTCTCTTCATCAGTTTTCACTGGCTGCCAATAGCCGCTCACATCAAATTCAAGGCACTGATGTTTGCCTACAAGACAACCACTGGGTCTGCACCAATATACCTAAACGCGCTGGTTAGAAGCTTGTGTTCTGAAAGTGAACGACGCCTCGTTGTGCTATCCCAAAGAGGAACACAATCACTCTCACTGACCTTTTCATGGATTGTTCCCTGCTGGTGGAATGACCTGCCTATCTCAATTCGTGCAGCTGAGTCTTTAGGCATTTTCAAAAAAAAAAACAAAAAGAGAAAACCTGACCAATTAATACTAGCACTTGCCCATTCAATTTTTTTTAATAAAAATAAATAAATATTTGCTATGTTTTATCTGAGACTTGTTACAGCACTTGTATACTGTTACCCTCAGTTGTAAGTCTCTTTGGATAAAAGCGTCTGCTAAATGATTAAATGTAAATTAGTTGATGTTAGTTAATAATGAATTGATTATGATGTGCCCCCTCAAGTAAAGTCATGATATGATGCATTAACTAGCCATTAGTTGATGTTATGGTAAGTTAATAATAATTTATTATGATGTGCCACCTCAAGTAAAGTCATGACACAATAGTGCACTTACAAATCATTAACTAAAATTTGAATGCAATTAGAGCATTTATTTATTTAGTATAAATACACCCCTGGTACAAAAAACAAACAAACAAAGATATAAATTATTTATAATTATTTTATTTTATTTATATAATTAAACAATATATAACAATATACAATATATTGACTTAAAAGAAAACCCAACACACACCTGTAAAGACACACATAAGGCACGTTTTCGTGTAAAATAGGGCGTGTCCATAATCTAATGCTAATCAAAGCATATACATTTAAACAATAAAAACAAAAACAGTTAATTACTGTACGCGACCTCCTGAAAAATCCCAAAACAACATACATGTTGTGGCAGGGGGGGCGTGGTTCCGCGAAGTCCGTGGCGCGGGAGAGGATCGGGAGACAGGTGCGGCGTGAGTGGGTTAAGTGTGAATGACAAACACCTGTGTCTTGTTTCAGTAAACTGGCGTGGGGAGACGGATAAAAGCCACGAGGAAAGAGAAGGAAGACACACGAGAGCTGACAAGTGTGTGCGAGGAGCTGAGAGAGAGAGCGAGAGCGAGCCCCTTTAATTTTGTCAACCTGAAGCAGAGCGCGTGTGGCGCATCTTTTGTTCTGTTTTGTTTTTGCTTGTTTGTGGGAGAAATAAAAACCCCCGTCTTCACTAAAGCCGACCCTGTCCTCTTCCTTCCACGTTCTTGAACATTGACTGTTACACATGTCTTTAATTTTTAATTTGGTTTACTTAAGCAGGCAACATTTATTAGATTAAAATGCCAGCATTACCGTAGGAACACAACTAGGAGCACCGAGTGCGCTTTTACCCTGTATAAGCAGTTCTGTTAAGAAAAGTATCAATGACTAGACATAGCCTAAATCCCTCTATGTTTTAGTGTTATTCCCGCTAATTTGCAGGGTCAAACATAGCCTAAATGAACTATAAAAATTAGAAACCCTTTTAGATCAAATTAAATGCATTAGTGGTAGTTAATAGTCTATGGATCTGTGCAATTAATGGCTAAATAATCATGTGCCATTCCAATTATTTGTCACAAAGCTGCAGATGGCAGATTATGATATTACAGTTTAAATTATGACAGTATTAAATCACATGTGTTATTCTAATTCAGAGTATTTCTTATTTTTTCTTAAGGACTCTGATTGACTTAGTTTACCCCCAAATTTTAATTAATGCATTAAAGTAACACCAGGTAACTTTTGCTCTCTTTTGCTCTCGGGGTCCCCCTACAGTTGGGAAACAGTATTGTCCTCTACTACTGTCGTAAACTCTGTCATCCTACATGCACTAGCATTTGTTGACAACCATGATAGCCCTGAACACTGTAGGAGGTCACATGCAGGTGTTCTGCTTGCGCCGCGTGTGAAATGTCTTCATCCCAGGTACAGTGGCATATATTTCAGCATATCATATGAATATAATTTCATGGTTTTTTAAATTTTTTTCTAACGACAAATGATCGCGATGATCACGTCTACAAGCCAGCGTCATTATAGTAGCCTAGTCTATTGGTTACCGTTTTACTGAACACAATGATAGTATTAATAATCTTCCTCCTTTCTTTGTACATGTTGAGTAGAGTACTCTTTTTAGGTAAAAAATTTGCTATTTGCATTTCATCGATTGCAAAGTTCAGATCAGAATGAGAATGCTAGCGATAGCTAACCATCAAAAACTAGAATACCGTTTACTAGCAACCAGATTGATAATTCGCTACTCTACTATCATTACTTGATTCATGAAGATTAACGGAGGATAAGATAGCTTCCGTAACAAAGTCAGGCAGACAGAAAAAAAACAAAGAGATCATATGCAAGCAATATACTTACTAGTCCAAAAGCATGACAGCCAAGTCCGCATTGGCCGGGCACCCCTCCTCCTCCTTCAGCTCACACCAGGGAAAAAACGTTGGCCCAATGTTGATCCTCGTTCTGCCTATAACGCGATCACTTTCTCTTTTTCTCTTTTTGCTTTGCTCCGATAAAACCTTTGCTTTCTTGTTTTTTTGTGCTGCTTCGGCCATGACTATAACATTTGGCTCGCACGTCCGATTTTAAGGAAGTGGGGGTGGTAGTGGAAGTGACGTATATGCCGTAAAGCAGTTGAATTTTGTAGTTCTCTTTGTTTGCCGGTTACTACCCGGAACCCAAAGTTTAAAAGTACGATTAAAAACGCAACAGACTCCGTCAGGCTATGGCAGACCTGAAAATATATTATGAAGGTTGAAAAGTTACCTAGTGCTGCTTTAACTATCAAACATGTACATGTAGTTAAGGCTGCTGTAATTCATGCATGGATCCTTATGACTCCTGTCGTAGTTAAGGATCGCTCTTCATTGGTTCATGATTAGTTAATATCATCACTAATCATGAGTTCATGTTGAAGTAACTATTAATTCAGTCATCAGTACATGATTATTTATGTACTGTTATTGTAAAGCATTACCAAAATTTCTAAGAAAAGTCTATTTTTTTTACCCACCATTAGAGTATGGTAAGATGTATAAACCTGAATAGAAACATAGCTGACAATAGAACAAAATAATTGCAGTTAATCTCATAATGACCCACCAGTGTTTATAACGCAGAATGAAACCATAATTATTTACATTACAAACAGACACACAAATAAATAAATACATTTTATTATCTGTGGAGAAAAACATCTCACAATAATCTTGGATATTGGAAAATAAAGATGAAATTTCAATAGTTTGGGTCAGTAAGATTTCTTTTCATCTTAAATTTTAATTATTCAGCAAGGACACATTGAATTGATCAAAATATATGTATAATGCTGCAACAGATCTCTTTTTCAAATACATTCTGTTCTTTTGAACTTTCTATTCATTAAAGATTCTTCTTCTTCTTCTTCTTCTTCTTCTTCTTCTTCTTCTTCTTCTTCAAAAAAAAAAAAAAAAATATATATATATCATGTTTCCTTGATAGTAATAGGAAATATTTAAAGCATATTTGTCACACAACAGAGGGAAACAGACTGGTGAGTGATTGTAAAACGTTATGTTTATTTATAGCAGAGGGTGGAGATGACAGCAAGAACCAGGCGATGGTGAGTAGATGGTGACTGGAGAATGTAGATGGTGACATAGCTGGCTGTTGACTGATGTTTGGTTTCTGTGCAGATGATGAAGAGTTGAGACGGCATGCAAACTGGATCTTGAAGACTCTATGAAAGGCAGACGGAAGACAGGATATCGAAGTGGCGAACTCAGGTGAGTATACACAGGTAGGGATTCCGGTAAGGAGTCTGGATGTCTATGCAGGACTGACGAGACCAGGCACTGAGGTGAGTTACAGTGTGGGTGTAAGATGAGGGAGTGCAGGTGCAGCGAGTCAGTAATCGGGTGATTGGGAACGAGTGGGCGGATCGTGGTGATTGGAAGATGACTGGTGTTGTAATGGTGTGGGTGACTCTGTGACAATATTAGAATGATTTCAGAAGGATTGTGTCACACTGAAAACTGCAATACTGCCTGCTGAAAATTCAGTTTTGCCATCACAGGAATAAATTACATTTTAAAACATATTTTAATGTATACATATATTAAAGGGATCATGAAATGGAGGATCAAAATGTTTAGGTGTTCTGAAAAACTAATATCTGTCCATCAACCACAAGAGTGATACTGCTATTGGAAAAAGATGTTGAGTCAAACTCAGACAAATCCATGTCTCCTTTGTGTCAGAAGTAGCCAAAAGTGCTTTTGGTATGTAAGAAATTGAGTGAAGAATTTTCGTGTTGCATGGTGCCGCGCCCAGTGTAGACAGCTGCAGCATTACTGACAGACTTGGTCGTGTCTAGTCATAGCTTGGGGTGTTGCGTGGTGCGGATTCGGCATGTGGTAAAACAATCCTTTACCCCTGACTGGAAACCCAGCATGTTAACCCAGTATGAGCTACACAAAATGTCTTCTGCCGCTCGACAGAGCAAGATACACAGAAAAACTGACCCATATTGGGTCGGATTGTCCATACAGTCTCTGTGACTGGACAAACGACCCAACGGAATGACCAGAGGTGTCGTTTTTCCTACATTTTTCGTTACCTGATTGTGTCTCCAGGAGACTCCCATGTTCGTTAAATTTTAAATACTGACACACTAGTAACTAGGAGTTCATTCATGCATGGTATGCGAACAACAAGAAAAACTAATAAATAAACAAATAAAGCAACACGCATGTATGACAACAGGAAACAGACGGATGTCTGAACTTTATCTAAACATGTGTCATTGATGTCAAACAGCTCCTTAATAAGTAGCTTTTAGGCTTTTGACAAATGTTTATTAAAAGTGTAAGAATTGAAAGGAGAAGGTTAAATAAAGTTAGAAGGTACGCGAGATATCGCGAGCGTAAGGGAAAGGAAAATAGGTGAAAAGAGGAGGAGTCGGGAGAGAGGAAGTGGAGAGTGGAGTTGGTGGAAGAAATGGTCAATGTAATCGGTGGAACGATGTAGAGTCATAGTTGAGAGAAATGTTGAAATAAACACTGAGTTCTGAGCACAGAAGTCTTGGCCTGACTCTTCTATCAAGTGACCGCGACAGAAGCAGAAAATAGTCAAGAATCCACGCATAATACTCGGTAAGCACGGATTTCTCAAGACCCGCGAATCTGAGTATTACACTGGTGGCTGCGCTGGTTGGCTATTTTTTTATCTTTCTGTTTTCGGTATGGACATTTTCTGCTTGACTCTGAACAGCGTGGAATAGCCACATCAACCTGCAGGCACGTTAATATTGCCCATAATATTTTACGTGCTATATTTTTGCAAGTTCGGATTACGTGCTATATTTTTTTTCCCTCTCGCCGTTGCTCCCACAGACAAAATGTCTGATGGTAAGCATGATATCGTGGAGCAGCCGCAACCACATAACGTGACGGCTGGTACAAATTCACATGTGCCCTTCAGAATTAATCTTCCTGCTCCCTTTTCGGGCGATAACGCTGAACCATTCGGCTCCTGGATACAAAGATTTGAAGTTGCAATTAATGTCTCTGCCACACCACCAGATAAAGCTAAACTCCTCCCTGCTAAGCTCACGGGACCCGCATTTGCATATTGGCAGTCTCTCTCCCCTGTTGTTAAAGCGGACTATGATCTGACTAAGGCCAGTTTAGGTGCTGTTTTTGGACGTGCCACGTTTTTGGCCACATTTCAAACATATTTGAATGCTCATCCCCGCAAACCTCAAGAGCCTCTCGAAGTTTATGCAGCTGAGCTCACCAGTTTAGTGACAGAAGCTTTTCCTCAGTATGATGTCACGGCTCGAAATTGTGAAATTTTTCGTAGATTTGTTACTGGCTTAGACCCTGCACTTCAATTGAAAATACATGAGCATGGAGCAGTGACCTTGGACAATGCTTTAAAAATAGCCAGTCAATGTGAACGTGCACAGTTGGCCATCAGCATAGCTAATCCAACAGCTATCATGCCAGTTACTGTGCATCAGCAGCATAAATCTGCCACAGCGACGCCAACACCCATCGCAGATTTGGCGTCGGCCATCGCTGACCTCCGGATGGACCTGCATACTTTACGCCAGTCTCACGAGCTTCGGACTGACGACCGCCTGGACGTACTCTCACAACAGATCGCCAACCTTCAGCACAAGATGACAGAAACTACACAGGCCTGCGCAGCTGTTGACTACAACATAACACCACGGACTCGCCAGTCTGAGTGGGATGACCATCACCATCGTCGTCAGGACGGCCGCTACCCGTCACAGCACCCTCAGAGAGAACGACGACAACGACCTTATGATAACTACAGCTCCTCGCACCGCTACCGCTCTTCTCACGATCATGCTACATCTTATGAAGACCCCTCAGAGCCATCACAGCTATTCTCCCCCTCCCCTTTGTTGTGAGTCACACACCCCATATCATTCACATCCCGATCAACATAGCCCCCATAGACACAATTATACACACCCTAGGCCAGACCGTTCCCCCTCGAGAGAGCGCCGACCCCATTTTGTCTATGATGACAGACCAAATGCCACTCGCTCACCCTCACCAAACTCACATTACAGGCATTCTACTTATCGCACCCACCGCTCACCATCACCAGCTCTGCATTACAAACAACCACCACAATCTCACACATCCCCTACCCGCCATGTTCATTTCTCTTCAGTAAAAAGAGATACTGCCCCTCCTTCGCCACATCAGGGAAACGAGTAGAAGCTGTCATTGGGGTCCAAATGTCAGCTCCAGCACACTCAATGGTCCACTCTGATGATATGTGCTATACATCCACCCCACCTACACCATTCATTCAAGTTACGCTGGCTGGCACTGAAATCTATGCTCTAGTCGATACCGGTTCGGGTTTATCCCTCATTACCGACGACCGTCGTAGATCGATCCCAGCCTTGGCATCTCAACCTGTTAATAAGTATTTCGTGTTGGCCTCCTCAGTCACAGGACAACCATTAGACATACTGGGCTCTGTGACAGCCCTTGTACATATTAGGGATGCCACATTTTCTCACATTTTTCACATAACACGAACAGCAACCCATCCGGTGCTTATCGGATGGGATTTCATGGTCAAACACACAGTTATGGTCGATATACCACACAAACAGCTACGATTGTATGACACTACAGTATGTCTTTCACCAACACAGTCATTCATTCCAGTACAGGGCGCAGCGAACTCTATCGCACAGGTAACTGTGTCGTCAATGTCAGAAATGACGATCTCCATTTCTATTAAAGACGGTGTTGTCGCAAACCCCTTCACAGACTCATATGTAGGTATTGTAGAGCCTCAGTCTCCCCAGGCTGTGTCTTTAGGCACTCACTCTAACGTCGATTCAAAACGGTAGAGGCATCGTTAGAGTTGTTAATCCGACCAGCCAACCGGTCTCTTTAGAGGCGGGATGCCCCGTGGGCCAGTTTTTCTCTATAACGGGAAATACACAGGATGAATATGTACTAGTTTCATCTGTTACCACCTTCACTGACAAAACACGCACTGTTCAGGACACGCTTTTAGCAGATACCTGCTTAGATGCAGACCAGCAGTCTTTGCTTAAGGATTTGCTGACAGAATTTGCCGACATTTTTAGTTCACATCCACACAATTACGGACGGACCGATTTAGTCACACACACCATTAACACAGGAGATGCAGCGCCAATCAAACTACGCCCAAATCGCACATCACCAGCGACGCAGAATATTCTACAAGAAGAGATGTCTAGGCTTTTGGAGCGTGACATCATTGAGGAGTCACAGATCCCATGGTCAGCCCCAGTTGTACTCGTTCGAAAGAAAGACGGTACATACCGGTTCTGTGTGGACTACAGACGACTCAATGCAGTCACAATCAAGGACTCACACCCTCTTCCTCGGGTCGACGACACTCTTGATAGGCTGTCTAGGGCACAAATGTTCAGCACGATTGATTTGACTGCGGGCTATTGGCAAATACCCCTTAACCCGGCAGACAAAGAAAAAAATGCGTTTTCGACGGGAGCAGGGCTTTATCAATTCCGTATGATGCCCCTGGGTATGTCAAACGCGCCGCCTAGCTTCCAGCGTCGACCTCTGCAAACACCAAAAATGGATGTTAATTCTCTAGTAGTCACGCCTGTTCCAAATTATGTCACAGCGAACCTTATTCAAATTCAAAGCGACTGGAAAGTAGCAGAACAACAACGATCTGACTCTGACTTGGCCGCTGTCCTCTCATGGGTAGAAACGGGTCATAAGCCCCCTTTGTGGAGGTTCCGGAATCCGTCACCATACGTTAGGAAATTGTGGTCACAATTCAGTCGGTTAACAATACATGAAAATGTCTTGTGTAGATGTCGCGTGAATCTTCTGCGGATGACGTCCTCCAAATTATCATTCCGACGTCCTTGGTTCCAGACGTACTGACCCATGTGCACGGCGATCCTTCAGTTGGCCACTGCGGACATGCTAAAACCCTGAATAGGGCTAGGCGGCTCTTTTATTGGCCCTACATGTCTGCAGACATTTCTAAACATTGTTCTCGATGCGCTGCCTGTCAGTCACGACGTTCGCCTGTGCCTCGACCACAAGCTCCGCTCATTTCCATTTCTCCTGATCGACCATTCGAAATCGTCGCCGCGGACATAACCGAGCTGCCTCCGTCAACTAAAGGAAACGTTTTAGTGATGATGGACCTGTACACTAAATTTGTAAATCTGTATCCTTTGAAGGATCAGACAGCTATCTCTGTGGCAGGTTGCATTTTTGATCATTACATACCGCAACATGGGGTTCCGGATGCCTTGCACTCTGACCAAGGCAGACAATTCGAATCTGACCTCATTCAAAATCTCTGTAAGTTATTGGGCATTAAAAAGCTCCGCACATCTCCCTACCACGCCCAATGCGACGGCGCTGTGGAGCCCTTCAATCGTACCTTAAAAGATGAGCTTGCCAAATATCTCTTTGAGTCTGGTAGGGAATGGGACGAACACCTCACACATGTTGCATTAGCTTACAACACCATCAATCATTCCAGTACCGGGTTCACGCCATTCTTTTTAGCGCATGGACGCAAGGCCCGCGTTCCCTTGGACGTGCTATTTCAGGACAGCACCTCTATCACTTCAGCCACATTGGGTACGCCTGCAGTATTTGCTCATTCACTACGACGCAGATTATCCTCTGCTTATCGATCAGCAACTGCCTTCCGGGACAAAGCACAAGAACAACAATGACATTACTATGATCGTCATGTGAAGTACACTCCATACAAGGCGGGCGACTTGGTACTCCTTGATGACCCAGCCAACAAGCATAATAAACTACGTCCTCGCTGGGTGGGCCCTTATGAGGTTTTACAGTCAATAGCACCTCTTGGTAGTCTTACCCCCTGGATTTTGCTGTTCGTGATACTTCCAAACCACACGCCAAGACAAAAATCATTCACTATAACCGCATGAAGCAATACATCACTGACCACTCACAAACACACGCACCCCCCTCACCTTAGATAACCGCCAAACCAAACACTCTGAACACACTATCAGGTCTCCTTCCACCTCATGTTACGCCAATGGCCCCAGGGCCTTCCGCTGGACCCCCCAGGCCACGTTTGCCGCCAGCACACCAACCTTTGCCGCAGTACGGCCCCTTACCTGATGTTTTAAATGACAATGCTAGAGACATTTGCCCCGCACCTCCCTTGGTACAGCCCCCCAAATGCCAACTTCGATGGTTGTGGGAGTACCCGCTGGTTCCCCAGACCCCCCGGTCACGCAGTCCTCCACACTACACGGACGACCAAGGTTGCGTCAAATGCCGGCTTATTTGAAAGACTCAGTTGTACTAAATGATGTACCTTGAATGGTGTAACTTGAGGTTTTGATGTGACTTGGTTATATCATTATACAGTAGGAATAGTATAATGAGTATTTTGTGCTTTTATTTTTATTTTTATTTATTTTATTTTTTTTGATACCACTGTAAGTTGTTTAACAGTATAACACGTTCATTGTTCTCATGGTTATACAGCAGTGAAAAACAAAAATGTATAATAATGTGTACGTTTCATGACAGGCACTGTTATATCACGTTCTCTAATGGGGTTTTGTGTCAACATACATAGAAATGGGGACATTTCTTATAGGAAGGGGAGTATTGTGTAAGAATTGAAAGGAGAAGGTTAAATAAAGTTAGATGGTACGCGAGATATCACGAGCGTAAGGGAAAGGAAAATAGGTGAAAAGAGGAGGAGTCGGGAGAGAGGAAGTGGAGAGTGGAGTTGGTGGAAGAAATGGTCAATGTAATCGGTGGAACGATGTAGAGTCATGGTTGAGAGAAATGTTGAAATAAACACTGAGTTCTGAGCACAGAAGTCTTGGCCTGACTCTTCTATCAAGTGACCGTGACAGAAGCAGAAAATAGTCAAGAATCCACGCATAATAAGCACGGATTTCTCAAGACCCGCGAATCTGAGTATTACAAAAGTGATACTGCTGTAAATTAAAGTTTGACATTACACTCTGCGCATTTCACGTTTCTATTCTAGCCCAAACAAACGTATACACTAACAAACTATAATCATATAGAACACACTTTTTTAGCAGTCGTGGAGTAAGTAGGCTACCTACTCAAGAGAGTATGCAATTTTTAATGCAGCTTAAGGTTATACACAAACTAACCATCAGGTGAGCAAGGCAGGAAGAGGAAACGGGAAGCCACAGCAGCAAACTATTCTTGTTACTCCCTAGGGCAACATAACAAAAAATAGCAACTGATTTTTACTTTGCTCCTGTGTGTGTATATATGTACAAGCACATGTATGAGATACTGTCAAAAGAAGGCATCAGATGAAGGCAAGAAAAATACTTGCGGGAAGAGCATTATGTAAAAAGATAAGAAAAGTAAGTAAGAAAAGAAAAGTAAAGAGAAAGAGGATGAACAGGGTCATCAATGAAAGCAGAGAGAAGAAGGGAAGGGAGACAGTAGGTGGACCCCATGGGGGACGTCAGGCCGACAGAGACGGTCACGATGCCTTGTGGGGGGACAGGGAAGGACGAGAGGACATGTGTCTCAGGGAGGTCGGAAGCAGCCATGCGACTCAACAACCAGACGGGGTCAGCTGTCAGAGCAATGCCTGCTGGGAACGGGGCAGGAGAGGTAGTCGACAGGTGTCCACACACAAGGTAAGGAGGGAGAGGAAGACAAAAAGGAAAGAAAGAGATAGTGAGAGAGAAAGAGAGAGATTATGCAATATACAAATATACTAAAGAGACATGTCTCATATTATGTTCTCTTTCAGTTTAACGTATTTTATATTTTCAGGAAATAATGCCATGTCTCACTATGAGTCATGTTTCCTGTCAGATTACGGTGCCGCCTGAAGGGGTTTGTTTTATATACATTTATTTTGTAAGTATAATTTATATCACATAATGCTACAACTGTCACTTCAATACACTAGCATTTCAATCTCAGGCACAGTAACAGCATACAGCACTAACAACATATTTGGACAGTTTCGATGCATCTAAAAATATATGAAAGTCTACAGTGTATAACAAAAGATCAAAGCAAGTGGCATTTCTATAGATTACACATACTTTACAAATAAAATATTTGATTTAAATAAAAAAATTAATAGACACTTAAAAATCGAGACAGAAGTACTGTTCAAATGTTTAAGTCTTTATGCTTAATGGGATGGATTTACTTGATCATAAATATAGTATAAACAGTAATATATTAACTGTTTTCTATTTTAATTTTCAAATGTGTGATGGCAACACTGAATTTTCCGCAGCCATAGCTCTAGTCTTCAGTGTCACATGATCTTTAAGAAAACACTCTAATATGCTGATTTGGTGCTCAAGAAACATCAAACCTCAATCATGATCTCATCTGGTCCGATAGCCATCTTATGATTTCAGAATATGCTTTTTGAATGTCACAAATCCCTTATGTGTCACGTGTCTGGTGTGTTTTGATTCACGTTTGTATTTCAGTTCTAGTGTTTTACTGTCAGTCTGTTAATAATTAATAATTTATTCTCTGTTCTCTCCCTGTTTGTCACTATGGTTTCTAAATGATTGTTAGTTCTGTTCAGGTGTGTCTTGTTAATTATCTCCTCAGTTCTGGCTATTTAAGCCCTGTGTTTTTTCCAGTTCAATTGTATGTTGTCGTTGCATATTAGCTTGGTTGATCTGTTATTGCACTTGAATCTGTTCATAAATGTTTTGTTTCTTCTATGTTCTTGAAAATAAAAGCTAAGCTGCTGCAACTAGATCCTCACCTCATCTCTGCAACCAAGTTGTGACAATGTTTTTTTTTTTTTAAGTAATGAAAAAAATGTTCATGTTTATGTTCATTCAGTTAGGAGATCCGACAGATCCATCGGAAGTTTCATAAGCATATATTCCCACTGCAATAAGCTCAGCAGTAATGTCATTGACCTGTACAGAGGTGATAAGAGCAGTTATCCCATCAGCCAGTCTTATCTGCATGAAGATAGCTGGTGAAAATGATGCAGTCATTATCAACAGCAAAACAAAGTTAACCAAAGCCTCATCCAAACTCATAATCACCTCTGGAGTATCTGGAAATATTATGTTTTCCTTTCATGTTTTTTCTTATCTCATTTTAACAAGATTAAAGCCTGGCGCAGCACAACCAAGAGATAAAATTCATGAGAACATCCTCTAGGTTCTTTCATTCAGGCTTTTATTAGTCTGGTTTGTCCTTTTTTGCATACATCAACCATGTCGGTGCCAATTTTTAACAACCTGTTCAGTCTAATACAAACATTTAGTTGAGAAAAGTTTACTTTTGAGCTCTCTCAACAATTGTCTTATGTTTGTCCTCAGTAGCGTTTCTAGTTTTAGGCAAAAAAAAAAAAAAAAAAATCTAGGAAATTTGATATCTTGTTCAACAAATTATTAGCCAGCAGCACAAATTATTTCATTTTTGTTTTCTTTCTCATAGCTCTGCAACCTATAAAAAAACCTCAAAACTTAATTCTAAATTCATATAAAAAAGTATATTATTTGATTATTTGTTTGTAATTTTTTTTTTACTGATTGTGGCACTAAATGCTATCATAGAACAAGAGCCCTTGTAAAACAAAAATATCGCATGCAGAATTTTTAACCAACAAATATTCATAATTTGTTCACGGTTTGGCGACTTTGTATGGTCTCATTCGTTCAAGCTGCTTATTTTAGTTTTTTTTTTTTGCTTTTAGAATGAATATATTGGCCTTACTGTTATCTATCAGCTATAGTGTGCTCCAAAACAATGACAAAATTCACATTTAAAAGATTTAAATACGCATTTAAATCTTACAGTCTCTCCTTTCCGCCCATATATGATAAACAATTTTGATGACATCACTCTGCACTTCAGACATTCATTAGATTTTCTGTCCAATCAAATGGTCTCTAGAATCTGAAGCGCCCCGCCCCCTACGTTACAAATAGACGTTAAAGCTGTGCCTGAAATGGGTCACTTGTTCACACATTACATTTACTATTTTCTACATGGTGAATGGCATTTTACACATGATACATGTAGTTACTATAGTGATAACTATAAATTATTCATAATTCCATGCAACTAACCCTAAACCACACCCTCATCCAAACCCTTACCCTATAGTAAGTAGCCCACATGTAGTTAATTATTATTACTCAGTGCTTTGTAACACGGACACCTTAAAATAAAGTGTAACCCATATTTATTCCACACAACTGAGGTCGTATGAATTTTTTGAATATTTTCACTCTTATATGGTAGGGGGCGCTATCATAGATCTTCTGAAAGAGTACAGTATCTCCGGATTAAGAAAATACAGGTGAAAAAGAAGCAGAAACAAGTGATAAAAGCATTGCTTATGCACATTGTAGTCTTTGACTAAAACGCAATTTTCTTTTTTTTTTAATTCAAAATGTTGCGTTCTTATGTGTTTTTTGACCCACATTCAAGTGTTGATTAAAAAAAAGAGTTTTTTTGTTTTTTTTTTTGTTTTTTTTTAAGCAAAAGCTCTGTTCTTTTTTGATATTATGCCTATTGCCTATTGAATGTTAGATATGCATTCATCAAAATATTCTGGGGGCCATGAAAGTTTTGTGAAAATTATCAAAAAAGTTGGCGGTGGCTGACAACTTAAAACTAAAAAAAAGTGTTGGTGAGAAAATAATGACAAAAAAAAAATAAATAAAAATAATAATAACAATAATAATAATATCAGCAAACAGCAAAACAATACTCCTAACAACCATAACCACATAAAAGGGGAGTGGCAATCGGGACGATCAGGACTTTTCCCGGTTGGCCAGCCGGCCGATGAATTTGCGCGACCCGGCCCACAGATTATCCAAAACGGCCGTGCACATAATGTATTCATGCCGCAATGCATGCTGGGAGATCGTAAACGTATAACATCAACAACACTGCTAAATATGAAAGTGTTTAGATAATTGTGTTTGGCTAGTTTGGACAACATTTGGGGGATAGGGGAGTATTGTTGGTCTAACATTTTTTTTTAAAAAGTAATTTACATTTTTTCATGCCTGTGGTTCTAAAAAGTCCCATGTGTTGGATAAATAATTAATTTGGGCACATCTTTCCTCACTCGCTCTCTCTTCACAATGTTTCTTGCTATCATCCCTGCATTAAGGTAGATATCCCTATTTATTGGTTAAATAAGCACAGTATAATTTCACCATAACTTTAAACGTATATCCATCAATTTCACCTAGAAAAACTTCCTGTCACAAAGGAAAGATACAAAAGAGCTGGAGGCACATCTCATTGTATGCGCTCAGCAGATGCTATTCCCTCACTGCAGGGAGATGCTCCATTTTACACCTTTCATTACCACACAAAAGACTGTGACAGGTTCCTCCTCACCTCCAGCTGCTGAAAGGAAATCTCCATTATTGCCTTCCAAATTACCCTGCTGCTTCACAGATAAAGGCAAAACATATTTGCCTCTTTGTGCCCAATAAACCTGTCAATCTGCCAAGCTTTGATACTATAGGTGTGACTGCCGTGAGTTATGCCTTTAATACGATACATTTGCACGAAGAACATGGTATAAGTTCATGCCAGACGTGTGCGCGGGAAGCCCAGATGCGTTGTTCTAGCCGTACTGCTTGTTATCTCTCAGTTCTGTTATTTGCTGGCAAGGCTGTGAGCTGTTTGGTGAATAGGCTTGATTAGTGTTTTGTTGTATTTAATGGGAAATTGAAATTCTACCTGTAATTTCTCTGCTTCTACAGTGTTTGAGAAACAGTCTTTTGCAGACAATGGAAAATAGCAATAGGAAAATGATTTTTACACATACAAGGATTGAGTTATTTCGTCTGGAATAAGCTATTGAAATGTAACTCTTTAAAGCATTAGGCTGCTTAAAGTGATCAGTCTTTTGTTAACAGTACTGCATTGTGAGAATCGCTGTAATGTACGGGAGCCAGGGGCAATGCTAGGTTTTTTTAAGGGGTCTGTGCATGAGTTAATGAGGGTATTTTTGGGCCTTACATTTCACTCAAAAATGAATATTTTGAACGTGAATATGGTAACGTTTTATTACGTAGGAGTTTGTACGTATCATCGAAGTTCTAAATTGAAACCACATGCCTTAAATTTGTGCATGATATAATCAGTTATTGAGATCACATAATGTTGTTTTCCTATTAATGAACTTTTGGTCATATTTGATTAAAATGAACTTTCATTCAGTAAATTTCACTGTTCATTTTTACAGTGCAGGGGGGAAAAAAGTCATACAGGTGTAAGGCCATCTATATCGATCCAATGGCGGCATTCGATTAGCGGGGAAGGTCTCATGCATGTTCCGTCTTTTCTCATGGGACAAGGGATTTTTGATTAAATGCAATACATTTTCTCATGTATTAACTCTTTATTTCATCTGACTCCATAAATTAAAAGGTTTTAATGATATCTGTGCATCATTAAATGTGAGCGATTGTTTGACTATTCTTTTTAACTCTTATTTATATTTGACCCACTCAGATCAGGAAACTATAACACTTTGAGGTCCGTGCGTCTTTCGCAGGTCTCCGACACAATCTCGTCAGTTTCCGGTCATCAAACATTGGCGATTGGTTAAATATCTGAGATTTGTCATATTCACACGTACACAATCAACAGATACTGTACTAATAACCCTCTTGGAATGCCACCACGTGAATTTAATTCAATCGTTTACTTCGATAGTGTCACATGTCTGTCCTGTCTTGTGTTGCATATGGGTGTTTGTTATGTTGTGCCATGTGCTGTTGTGATTGTTGATCCCTCCCTCTCGTTACCTGATTAGTGTTTGAGTTGTTCCACCTCTCCCCTCTTGATTTGTTCCCTTTTTAAGTCTCCTCTTGTATGCAGTAATTGTCGGTTCGTTGTCTTACGTCTCCCAGTTCCTTGTTGATGTGCTTATGTTCAGAGTCAGTGTTGGTTTCGTGTTCATTCATTATGTCCCCCCCCCCCCCCCCCCCCCCCCTCATGGGTTTTTGATTTGTGTTTGTACTGTTTTTGTTATTAAATCCTCCTGGTTTTTGCATTTGAGTTCTTTTCCCGTTTTTTGTATGTGCCCCGTGACAGAACGAACCGACCATTTGAGAACTCAGCAACATGGAGGATTTTTTCTGGAAGTATATGGATGACGATGACTTGGATTGCCCAGATTACATCATTTCCACATTTGGATCAACCCGATTCTCTCCGATCGGCGGTGTCAGAAGGACTCCGCCGAACCTGGGTTCCAGCGGGGGGTTTTCCGACTTCTCTTCCCCAGCCAAGGAGCGGGGGAGGAGAGATTTTCAGGGGACCCGCCAGGTAATTTTTCGTGGGACCCGGGGAGGTTGTAAAGGAGGAGGAGGTGGTCGAGAGGAGGGTCAACATCACTCTCCATCCTGGCCCCCCTTCGATCCTGGACCGGTGGAAGGCAGTTCTGGGCCGGCTTCTCGCCGTCATGGAGAGCGGTCATGGTCTGCCCAGCGAGAGACCGCTCACGTCCCGTCTGCCCAGCGAGAGACCGCTCACGTCCCGTCTGCCCAGCGAGAGACCGCTCACGTCCCGTCTGCCCAGCGAGAGACCACTCACGTCCCGTCTGCCCAGTCTGAGACAGATCCGGAAATGCCCATTTGTGTGGCCGCCAAGGCAGTTACGGACTATCTGGAGCGTCTGGCTCGGATCCTAAATATGCCCGTGTCTGCTGTCCCTGAGCCGAAGCCCGTGTCTGCTGTCCCTGAGCCGAAGCCCGTGTCTGCTGTCCCTGAGCCGGAGTCCGTGTCTGCTGTTCCTGAGCCGGAGGCAGAGCCAGTGCCCGTTCCTGAGCCGGAGGCAGAGCCAGTGCCCGTTCCTGAGCCGGAGGCAGAGCCAGTGCCCGTTCCTGAGCCGGAGGCAGAGCCAGTGCCCGTTCCTGAGCCGGAGGCAGAGCCAGTGCCAGTGTTTGTTTCTGTGTTTGTGTCTGTTCTTGTGGCTGTTACAGTTTTGGTGTCTGTTCCTGAGCCGGTGTCTGTTCCTGCGCCCTGGCCGCCCGAGGGGCCTTCACCGCCCTGGCCGCCCGAGGGGCTCTCACCGCCCTGGCCGCCCGAGAGGCCCTCACCGCCCTGGCCGCCCGAGGTGCCCTCACCGCCCTGGCCGCCCGAGGGGTCCTCACCGCCCTGGCCGCCCGAGGGGTCCTCACCGCCCTGGCCGCCCGATGGACTGTCTCCTTCGCCCTGGCCGCCCGATGGACTGTCTCCTTCGCCCTGGCCGCCCGATGGACTGTCTGCTTCGCCCTGGCCGCCCGATGGACTGTCTGCTTCGCCCTGGCCGCCCGATGGACTGTGTTTTGCCCTGGTCTGTCTCTCCTGTCCCCCCCCCCTGGCCTGTCCCTCCTGTCCCGCCTGGGTCGGATGGAGCGTCTGGTAGCCTCTCCGTAGGGAGGGGGTTATGTCACATGTCTGTCCTGTCTTGTGTTGCACATGTTTGTTATGTGTTTGTTATGTTGTGCCATGTGCTGTTGTGATTGTTGATCCCTCCCTCTCGTTACCTGATTAGTGTTTGAGTTGTTCCACCTCTCCCCTCTTGATTTGTTCCCTTTTTAAGTCTCCTCTTGTATGCAGTAATTGTCGGTTCGTTGTCTTACGTCTCCCAGTTCCTTGTTGATGTGCTTATGTTCAGAGTCAGTGTTGGTTTCGTGTTCATTTATGTTTTCCCCCCTCATGGGTTTTTGATTTGTGTTTGTACTGTTTTTGTTATTAAATCCTCCTTGTTTTTGCATTTGAGTTCTTTTCCCGTTTTTTGTATGTGCCCCGTGACAGATAGAGATTTTGGCCACCATTAAAAGACATTAGTTGATCAACTTCACTTCTCCTAAAATGGCTTGGATTGGCCAAGCCCGTGATTGCTCACGCACATCTATCAAAAGTAACACTAAATTAAAACAGAGAAATTAGACACTCACAGATTTAGGTCGATTAATCAGCATTCGCTGTACTAAACGGACTAACTTGTCTCTGCATCCAAGCACGCTTAAATGATGCCAGATATTAGTCGTCACTAATACTGACGCAAAACTTGTGGAAGTATAAGAATCCGATAATCTACTTTGGGAAAATCAATTT
Organism: Meda fulgida; assembly: GCA_030578275.1. Classification (NCBI taxonomy): domain Eukaryota; kingdom Metazoa; phylum Chordata; class Actinopteri; order Cypriniformes; family Leuciscidae; genus Meda; species Meda fulgida. The sequence goes on along the minus strand of CM060624.1, from coordinate 17,988,847 downwards.
CAGAGTCAGTCAGAATAAAATCAAATGTTTACAATTTATTATGTCAGGTAAATGTATCATGCCAATTTCATAATCAGTTCAAAGATAATCAATACAATAACATTGAATGCTCTAGAATAAGAGAAAGAGATGCAAACCCGACATTAAGAAATACATGAGGCTGAGAGTCTCTGCGACTCTCAGCCTCACGGGCTATCTGAAGTACAGAAAGGGCCCCGATCTCTTGCTGCCTTCCATTAAATAGCCAGATCCTCTCTCACATGGAAACATGCTAACAATGGTAATTTGCATTCAGAGGTTACACCTCCGGATGACAATTTGCCTATCTTCCTTTGTGTGTCAGTTTCTCTAAACTTCTAAAAAACCTTATTACCTTGTGTTTTACTCTTTGGGAATGAGACATCTGTACCACTCACTCTGAGACATTCCAAATGATACTAAACACAATACTCAAGGATAATCATTCACATTAAACCATATATATTCTTGGTTGCACTTTGGTGATCTCGCATGAAGGGGAAGGAGTGGGGGATGAGGGGAAGAAATGTAGATTAGGCTGATTCAGAGGTGAGACTTTTAGTCTCGGATGGTAATGCTGCCTTCACAAGAGTGAGTTCAAATGCTAAAATCCAGTAGGTTCTTTGTCCTCTCAAGAAGTGGTCATTCCTTAACCTGTTCTTCCAGTTTCTCCAGTCTTAAACAGGTTTGAATGCCATGAGGGTGAGTATATCACGACAGAAGATGCGGAAGAAAAAATGCAAGTAAACTCTTTAATGGTGTAAACACACACACACAGTCAGAACACACTCAACAGGATGGTAACGCAGGGACAGATGGTCAGAATCCCGAGTGAAGTGCCGTGGTGCTGAAGTGAGAGTAATCCAGGTGAAGAGTAATCCAAGTGAAGAGCCGATGAACCAGACTGGGAACAGGACAAGACGAAGACGAGAACAGGATCAAACACGGGGAACATCAAACAACGATCTGACAAAGAGAGTTAAGTTCAGTGAGTATTTAAAGGTGATATGATGGGTAGCAGCTGGGGAGGATGATTGCGATCAGCTGATGCTAATCGCTGTATTGGAGTGGAGCCGCCCACTCGCACACACCCACACATCTAACAACAGAAACACGAGACTAAAAGGAGACAATGAATATATAAACCGTGACAGAGTAATTAAGACCAAATTTGAGGGAAGCATTGAGATGATACCTCTAAAAATAGGTTTGCCAATGATGGCAACCATTTCCTCTCACTCAAACACACAAAACAAAGTGTTTTAGAAGGACATGATTGTGACTGCCACCAGCAGGAGATGAGGTGATTTATGAGGTCTTGTCACCACAGCGGTGTTGGCACTGTCATGGGGCCATGAGAAACACTGGGAGGTAGAGGGTGTGCTTGTATTTTGTGCTCTGCTAAATCAGCTTGTTTGATTGTACCATGAATATCACAGAAGTCAAGCATCAGCCTCTAAAAAAGCATTGTGTATTGTGTATGTTTTCACTGTTGAGCTGTGCACTATACTGTTAAAATTATTTGATTAAAAATACAGTAAAAACAGTAATATTGTGGAATGTATTACAATTTAAAATAACTGTTAATCATGCTATTAATCATTAGTTAAGCATTAGTAAACAGTTAAATGTATACATTTTTCATTTATAAAGAATTAATAGACAATAATAAGCAGTTTATAAATACAGCTATAAATGCCTTATTCTTGATTTAAAAGCATAACTATAATGTGTTGAATAATTGTATTTTAATACTTTGCTAAATGAGTATTGCATTATTTACAAAGCAGTTATTTAGGAGTTGTCAGTGGTTCATAAGATCACTTAGAAAATGATTTTTATTTAAATGATTTAAAACTATTTAAATCTACATTCATCTTATTATTCAGACATATAGTAATATTTAGTGTGTTAGTAAATGCTTTATTAACATGTATTTCTACTGTAATTCAGGGTTAATTCAGCTAGTTATGAAGCATTTAGTAGTGGTCATGTTTGTGAGCTCATCTAAAGTGAGGACTATAGTTATGCATTGTAAAGCATTTACAAAGGAGATTTAAAGGCTGTTAATATTTCTATGTTCTGTATCACTGTGTTGTGCTTGTTTTTTTCTGTTTAGAAGATAACTGAGCATTTAAATCTCCTTTGTAAATGTTTTACAAGGCATTTAACTAGTCCTCACTTTAGATGAACTCACAAAAATAGTTAACTGACCACTACTAAATGCTTTATAACTACCTGAATTTGTTACATTTACTTAAAATTTCTAAGTGATCTTATGAATCACTGACAACTCCTAAATAGCTGGTTTGTAAATAATGGTATACTTAATTTAGAAATGATAAATTGATCATTAATAAAGTATGACAATACATTATTAAACACTCTATAGTTTATAGTAATATGCTTAAAAATCAAGAATAAAGCATTTATAACTGTATTTATAAACTGCTTATTAATGTCTATTAATGCTTTATAAATTATGAATCAACTGTTTACTAATGGTTAATTAATGATTAATAGCGTGCAGTTATTATAAAGTGTTACCGGTCTATTTAATGCAATCCTTGCAGAATAAGGGAAATAATTTATTTTAAAAGAAAAAACGTACTGACTCCAAACAGTAGTGTATAGTTGTTTATGATTATTTAACCTGCTTGTGTTGTGTTAATTATCTATTATCTGCGTTCATGGTAGGAAATTTGTTGCACAAAATTAATTTAACTATCATAAATAGAAAGAATCTTATTTAATTAAATGGAAGCTTAGATATTGCTGGTGGAAAGGTCAGACATGGATGGTCCAGAATGCAGGAAGTCATGCTTGAAAGTCCAGAAGGCATGACAGTCAAACAATAACCCTGCTGCTGACAAGCCATCTGTAATGTAATATATACATGTAGGGCCAGAGCAACTTTGGCATTGATGGTATGGGGCATTTCAGACCAATTATGCCACATACAGATGGATTGCCATCAGACACCTAATACAAATGAAGTGTCTAAACATATTACCACAAAATATAATCAGAATTTGTGAAAGATTGAAAAGGCGAAGGTAACAAAGGAAAAAAAAGAGCAGAAAACGAACAAACAGATGGCACTGTTTTATAGCTACTACTAAATAGCGCCTTCAAAATGTTAGATAATACAAATTATTACAATACTTAGACGAGGCAATAGTGTATCAATATTGTGACAGAAAAGCTCTATTGATTTTTACCCAGATCTCTAAATTGAAAGTACAAAACTGCTAATAACCTGCTTAAATCATTCATTCCTGCCCCAAGGGCGAACCACCCTTCAGTAGATGCTAATCGTTTAACATCACCACAGATCATAGTGTGCTAAGTGTGTCTTGCCCCTGTAGGAGGGTGATTCATCTAATCAATCATGTCTAAAACCGGGGGTCTTAAGTTAGGAGGAGGGTTAGGAGTAGACAGTGGTTTCTAGAGCACTTCTGAAAGTTTTTATCCTCCTGAAATCTGATTTCTCATCAGATAACCTTCAAGTGGGTTTAGACATGAATTAAATGTGACATTTAATTCTGAACGGCACTGTACGGATTCTACATGCAACTAGAAGTCTCTTGATACCCAAAAGCCATCATGTTTCAGCACATGGATTCTTCAGCTGTCCCTGCAAGCATGGGAATTATGAATTCTTTGGGTGGTTTCATGTTGATGATCAAGTTGTTTCCCACATCGCCTTGACCTGATTCCTGAGCACACATTTATTTTAGCTTTGTAAAATGTATGAACACCACCAAACCTGTTTATAGATATGGTTTTGAAACTCCATATGCTTTATTTTGTGTAAAGTATTATCATAAAACAATTGTGACATTGTATTAAGGGCAGGCGTAACCATAGAAACAGCACAGCACTTCATTTTGGACTGAAGAGTCTGGTAGAAACACTCTATTCTGTATTAGTTTCTCTAAAACATTTTAGATTTGTACATTCCTGCACTTGGAAACTACATCAATTATTCAGATAAATAGAAAAAATAGAAACAAAACTACAAAAATCATTTTGGCTGACGGTTTGGTTTAACTTAATTAAAATGTCTGAATGCAACACAATTCTTAAACTTAATTTAATTGTGTGGAATCTTAATCCATTTGTGTTGGGAATCATCTTTAACTGAAACTTGGCAGGGGATTTGTAGTTTCCAGCATGCTTTCTCATAGTCCCAAAAACAAATCCAAATTTGTCTCTAAACAAATCCATTTAGCCTTTTATATAATATACAATTTTAACCCTTAATATTTTATCAAAAATGCAAACATCAAAAGTAAAAAAAAACAAACAAAAAAAACACGTAATCAATGGCAGTGTAAACTAGAAAAAGCATGCTTAGTGTTGACTCCCACATGTTCTCAATCCTACAAACCCTAGTTTTAAACCTTTTAACTTCTGTTTACAATACTATTTTCTTTACTAATACCATTTTAGCAGTGTGTTAACCTGACATGAATGAGAGTTCAAAATTCATAAGTGTAATTTATGTACTATACAATAGAGATACAATTGTGCATTATTTGTCAAAACTGCATGCATATTCAGTTGCTTGAAAAGTATTTTACACCTTAAGTCTGAAAAAGCAGAAAACAACAGTGGAGGCTGCTACATCGTTTGCTATGACAATTCATTCTTTATCACAACATCACATCAAGGCATTTACATGATTAGCTTCTCCACCAAATTTCACATCACAGCTGGCACAGTAGCAGTGGGTGAGGAAAAAAGATACATGTTCTCAATCGAGGCTATTCATAAAACCCCTGATGCAAATTAAACATAATGGCATAATGAGAACCCCATGGGCAGTTGTTCTCAACGGCGCGAAAAGTTAACGCACTTCAGCAAAGTGTTCAACCGCTGCGAGCACAATTCAATTCTGCATCCTTTTCATCTGAAGCAGCAAACTGATTCTCCCCAATTCACTCTTAATCAGAGAATTAATTACATTTGATACCCTCACTCCTCTATGAGCCACAACCTTGGGCTTAGAAAAGGCAAACATCCACCACTGGAGTGATTCTTCTGTATTCCCTCTGACCATGAATCAAATTGGAATTATCCTGAACCAGCATGAAGCCACAGGAATTTCTGTTGCTCTCTGTTTAAGTGAATAGATTGCTTGTGCTAAACAGGTTCAACAAAGAGGGATAGTATGTTTCAGGGAAAAAAAGAAAATCATGCTCTTGCTGTTTAAAGGCTTTTTTCAGGATTCAGTCAAAGAATATAACAGTTTTATAGATTGATATACAGGCTCTGTTCCAAATCCTACTAAACTGCCTACCTAGACATCAGAGACATGTTTCATGTACAAAGACCATATAGTTGCTACCAGTAAGATTGTTTCCTTATAAGATACCTAATTTTGGCCAAAAATCTAAAGCAGCATTATATGCTGTATGTATAATCATCACAGATAATGCAATTGATCCCATGAGAAAACTTTACTATTTTACGTTTTGTCAAATTTTTGGTAAATCCGTACAATATGATTTGTGAAAAAAGATTTTGAGCAAAATGTTTGGAGGTTAAACCCTAAATCTAACTATCAGCAGGGCAGTAGCAGATCATAATAAAACATAAGTATGTGATTGTTCTAATTCATATAGTTCACCATCAATTCACGAATACTTAAATAGTAACAAATTGTCATGTTGGATAATGCAATCCCAAAATGCAATGCAAGCTGACAAGCTCAGTGAAAATGTCATTCAATTCAACAGACTTCTGCACAAGAGCCTACGTGCCATTATTTCAACAAGGGAAATTTTGATTACATCATATATTTTGTTCAATACTGAAAAATATCAATATAAATAGCAAGTGGAAGAAGGTAGCTCTATAGACAGTTGTTTGAATCATAGTTAAATTCAACATGGTTCATTCAAAAATAAAAAATAAAAGATGAATTTTTCTGTTGTAATTCAAAACTAATCACCTTGTTTTTCATTCACATCAGACGGTTTGCTTTATACAAGTTTGTAGCTCAAACCTTTTGTCTCATTTACAAAAGCAAGAAGTATGTATCTCTGTAAACCTCTTTTCGATTACAATAATTTAGATAATTGTAAATAAAATACAAATATTTGATCATAACGGTTTGTTTTTTCATGCTGATTTATTATTTTGTTAGCTCTCTGTGTTTTGGGTGCTAAAGCACTTTTATTACACTAATGAATCAAGCTTATTCTACCACCCAAAGGAATTAAACTGCCAGACATGGCCAGGTAGGCAGACAGAAGGCCATTTCACGGCTGATAAAGGGGCTAACGGTGGTGTAACGGATCAATAAACACATGCCAGATTTACACACGTCCAGACAGTCGATGAACAGACAGCAGGAGCACACGTGAGCCAACGCCACACCAGTCATGACCTCATTTCCTGCTCTGGTACCAGAGGCGAAAGTTAAATGGTGTAAGAGGCGGATAGATTTTGAACTCAGGGCCATTGCTTATGTATTGCATGGCTGTTGATAAGATGAAACATGCACAGGATAACCGTATAGATAAAGAAACAGCCATAGGGAGGTTCACTCTCATGCGTACAAAAGGCTAGAAGCAATAGAAATGTATGCATTTCATTTGTCTTACAGATATTCTCAAGTAGGACACAACACAAGCTTATAGGATGTTGGATGTCTGACTGATCTGAGATTAAGTACAACAAACACAACCATTTATTTTTTCCTTGAATATAAAATGCATCAGTAGAAAGAGGAAAAGGAAAGTAAGGAACATGAGGGGTTTTTTTTTCTGTAAGTAGCAACAAAACAATATTAGATATAATGCAAAGCATAAGTCCTTGTTTGTTTTGTAAAGCATGATTAAGGATCATAAGACATTACCACAGGTTGCAAATAGATGGAACTTTCACCAATGGGCCCCAGGAGGATTGACTTTTGAAAGTACATTTCTTTTTTAAATACAGTTCTGACATGCTGAGGTATACCAAAGTTGAAATTTTGCTGAAGCTTATATAGCATATTCAGTCTTGCTTTGCAAGCTTCACTGGTTTGCCGCTGGAGGAGTCGATTTGGCTTGAGGGGGATTCAGGTTAGCTATCGAGTGTTATTGACCACAGAAAACTGAGGATGACTAATACTAGTCTTTCTCTTTAAAGTTCATTTGAGGGACAGTCACGATCTGTATGATGAGGATTTTTGGCATCACTGAACTCCATATGTTATAGGCATAGAATGACACTTAGGCCTACTATAAAATAGATTAGTTGTAGCAAAAAATTATAATTTCCACTGAAACAGGAAGCTAAGCTAATATTGAATGGCCCCTCCCCCTTTTCAAATAGCCAATAGCGTTTAGTTTACCTCACAGATTGCAATTCGTACTTGACAGCACCATGGAAGCGAATCCGAGCGCTGATGATACGTTGGATTCAATAGATGAGGTGTGAATTAATTCTAGCCATTTCATTCCAACGTAACGATAAACGGGAAAATGGGATAAAACTCAAGCGTTTGAACAACCGAACACACATCTCCAAGCCATAATACTCTGTGACATGTCCGGTTCGGGAACGAATCGTTCTTTTGAACCGGTTCATTTTAGAGGAACACTTTAGATTCTAGAGAGCATTTGATTGGACAGAAGATGTGATGAGAAGCTGAAGTTGCGGTGACGATCATAAAAATCTTTGATCAATTTTAGCGTAAGTGAGAGACTGTAAGTTTTTAATGCTTATATCTCCTATATGCGAATTTTATAATTGTTTTAAAATTCACCAGCTTATTCATAACCTTAAGGCTAACATATACTAAGAGCTAAACATTTTTAATTTTGATTTCAAGGGGGTAAAAAAAACATGAACTTCTTTGAACTTCTTTGAACTTGAGTGCCATGTTTTTATGATGCGTCATGCGCAATATAGCACATTTTTACACACACACACACACACACACACACACACACACACACACACACACACACACACACACACACACACACACACTAACATCTAAATGAATAAAGCAGCACAATGTAATATGAAAATGTGTTCTCTGTAAATGTTTGTAAACATCATGCCAGAACAATGCAACAATAAGGATCATCGTACTGAATTTCCGATAAGTTCTTAGGTAAAGAGGAGGCAATGCAATTGTGTGATAGTGTTTCTATACAACAGTTCAATAAACAATTAGTTCATATTGAGTAATTTACATTTTAGAAACAATATTTATGGATACTTTGTTTTTGCTCCGCTAAACTAAAATTGTTCTGTGGCGAGGGGGGCGTGGTTTTGCGAAGTCTGTAGCGAGAGATGAGTCAGCGAGCTGTGCGGTGAGTAAGTGGGTCAAGTGCAGATGATGAACACCTGTGTCTGATTGCAGCAATTGGCGTGGAGATCGCATTTAAGCTGCAAGTAATGAGAGAGGAGAGAGAGAGACCTGGGACTCGCACGGGACTACAACAAAACACACCGGCAATCGGACTGAGCATTTTGAACTGAAGGAGAGCGGTGTTTTCTTTGTGCTGTGGAGCGTTGCCCCAGTGAAGGCGCACGAGCGCACCTTTTTGTTTTCTTTTTGTTTTAAAATAAAAGTGCGAGTCCCAATTCCGCCGACCCTGTCTTCTTCTTCCTACACCCACACTGACTTTCACTACACTGGTGCCGAAACCTGGGAAGAAGAAGACTGCCGCCGCCATGCAGACCCCGCCAGGAACACCATTTGCGGACCTCATCCAAATGCTTGCGGGTCTCCATAGGGAACCACACCACGCCCTGCTGGCCGTAAAGGAGGAGCAAGACCAGCGGTTCCAGATGCTTCTCCAAGGCCTGCAAGAAGGCCGCGAGCTGTTCCAGAGCTGGCTCGACCGGGAGATTCGGGCCGTCCCCGCTCCAGCTACGGCCTCGGCCCCGCCCCTGCCTCTCAACAAGATGGGTCCCCAGGATGATCCGGAGGCATTCCTGGACCTTTTTGAGAGGTCCGCCGAGGCCCGGGGATGGCCCGAGTGGACTGGCCCATGCGACTCATCCCACTGCTATCGGGAGAGTCGCAGATAGCCGCCCACCAACTACCAGTCCAGAATCTCCTGGTCTATAAAGACCTGAGGCGCGCCATTCTTCAGCGGGTCGGCCGGACCCCTGAACAACATCGCCAGCGGTTCAGATCCCTGAGCCTGGAAGAGTCCGGCCGACCCTTCGTCATGGCGCAACAGCTCCGGGACTCCTGCCGCAGATGGCTGATGGCTGACGGAGGCGACGTCGAGGACGTTATCAACAAGGTGGTACTGGAACAGTTCATCTCTAAACTGGCGCCTGGTGGAGGATCACATGGTGGCGTGCCCAGGGGTCGGCGAGCCCCTTCCATCTGCCTCTCTCTCTCCTTCTCTCTCTCTCTCGTCCCCTTCTCTCCCCAAACCTGTTCCCCTTCCCAGGTCTCGTGGGGGGCTGGTGCCCCGGCCGGCGCCGAGGTGGAAGATGGGGGCTCCGGCGGAGCCTGTCCCTGCATTCAGGGCCCCACCCAGAGGGGCTGCAACCGCCCCGAATCCGGCAGCCCTGCGCTCTCCACGCCAATCCCTTGACCCACTTCCCGCCACTGGGGCGGCGGGGAGGTCTGGGCCGGCCTGTTGGCGCTGCGGGGACCCGGGACACTTTATCGACCGGTGTCCCGTGATGGAGGTGGGGACACTGATCCGGGTTCCCGACGCGCCACCGGCTGCCCCCGATCAAACTGGCCTGTACCAGATACCAGTGAGTATCAAGGGGGGTACTTATCAGGCTTTGGTGGATTCAGGCTGCAACCAAACCTCCATTCATCAAAGCCTGATGCAACCTGGGGCATTGGATAACAGCCGCATGGTTAAGGTGCGGTGTGTGCACGGGGTGGTGGTAAGTTATCCTATAGTGCCTGTGGTAATTCAATTTAGGGGACAAAAGCATAGCATAGAGGTAGCAGTTAACCCGCACCTCCGGCATCCGCTTATTCTGGGAACGAATTGGCCTGCTTTTAGTGAATTATTGGGGTCTTTATGTGCGGGTGCCTCTTGGGGAAAGAAAAGCAAGGGAAAGACGGCGGTTGTTCAGGTGGGAGATGCTGAGCCGGGACCTCTGGCGTCTGCTGCAGGGTAACGGAGTACTCTGGAGAGAACTATCCTCACAGAGCGCGATGATTTTCCCCTGGAGCAGTCCCAGGACGAGACTTTAAAACATGCGTTTAATCAGGTCCGTTCTATCGACGGCCAGGTACTCCACCCAGGCCAACCGCTCTCTTATCCCTATTTTGCTATTTTAAAAGATAAGTTGTATCGGGTGACCCAAGACACCCAGTCAAAAGAGGATACAACGTAGTTGTTAGTTCCTAAAAGCCGCCTGGAAATGCTTTTTTCAGGCGGCTCACTGTAATCCAATGGCCGGGCATTTAGGTCAAACGGCGACACTAAACCGTCATGGCCCGGCTCTTCTGGCCGGGCATTCACGAGAATGTGCGCAAGAGGTGCGCGTCTTGTCGTGAATGTCAGTTGGTGAATCCACCGGCCAATCCAAAAGCACCATTGTGCCCCCTTCCGCTAATCCAGGTCCCCTTCGAACGAATTGGTATGGACCTCATCGGGCCATTAGAACGGTCAGCACGTGGGCACCGCTTTGCGTTAGTCCTGGTGGATTACGCAACGCGGTATCCTGAAGCAGTCCCGCTCCGTAACATTTCTGCCAAAAGTGTTGCGAGCGCGCTCTTTTCATTAACCTCCCGGGTGGGAATCCCCAAGGAGATTCTCACCGATCAGGGCACGACGTTTATGTCACGAACTATTCGCGAACTCTATGAATTATGGGCATTAAATCGATTTGCACTAGTGTCCACCACAGACAGATTAGTGGAGCGGTTTAATCGCACTTTGAAGTCCATGATTCGGAAGTTTGTTCACGAAGACGCCAAAATTGGGATAAGTGGCTAGAACCCCTCTTGTTCGCTGTACGCGAGGTTCCCCAAGCCTCCACGGGGTTTTCCCCCTTCGAGCTTCTCTATGGGCGTCAGCCCCGCGGGGTGTTAGACGTTCTTAGAGAGACTTGGGAGGACGGACCGTCCGCTAGTAAGAACGAAATTCAGTATGTCTTGGACCTGAGAACAAAACTCCACACTTTGGGGCGGCTATCAATGGAGAATTTGTTACAGGCCCAGGACAGACAAAGTCAGCTGTACAACAGGGGGGCTAGACTTCGCCAATTTGCACCGGGAGATAAGGTGCTTGTATTACTCCCTACTTCTAGCTCTAAATTACTCGCAAAGTGGCAAGGACCCTTTGAGGTCACACGGCGGGTTAACAATCTCAACTATGAGGTAGTCCGAACAGATAGGGGCGGAGCACATCAAATTTATCACCTCAACCTCCTCAAAAAGTGGGTTGAGGCAGAGTCAGTGATGCTGGCGATGGTAGTGAGCGGAGAGGAGGATCTCGGGCCAGAAGCGAGCACAAAACCACAATCTCTCGCGCTGGCTCTTGGCGGAGATCACCTCTCGCCCTCCCAGCTCACTGACATTAAAAATTTACAAGCTGAATTTGCGGATGTGTTCTCTCCCCCGCCTGGTCGGACGGACGTCATTCAGCACCACATTGAGACGGATCCGGGGGTGGTGGTGCGCTGCCGCCCGTATCGCTTACCTGAACACAAAAAAAGGTAGTTCAGAACGAATTAGAGGCTATGCTGGATATGGGTGTAATAGAAGAGTCCAGCAGTGACTGGGCGAGCCCGATAGTTTTAGTTCCTAAAACCGACGGCTCGATCCGCTTCTGTGTGGACTATAGAAAGGTGAACGCGGTGTCTAAGTTTGATGCTTATCCAATGCCGAGGGTTGACGAATTGCTTGATCGGCTGGGTACTGCTCGTTTTTATTCGACACTGGACTTAACGAAGGGTTATTGGCAGTAGAGGTCTTCACGGGTCCAAAAATTCATGCCCGAACAGGAAGAGACCCGTGATATGCTACACCGAACCGACCCGGACCCGTCTATTATTTTAAAAGTTGGACCCGGACCCGTGCAGATCCGAGAAATGCCATAAATCTACTACCCGGACCCGACCTGGACCCGTCTATTATTTGAAAACTGGACCCGAACCCGGTGGGAGGACACAAACCCGACTGGACCCGATTGTCACATATTATTTCACATAAGTTGCGAAAAATAAAACTTTTTGTCTTACCTAATTTTAGTAGCCGTCGTCTCACTTCCTTGTAACGTTAACGTTACCTGACTGACTGTGATGCATTACAATACACCGACAAGAAACGTATATCCATGTTATTTCTCTCATTATTCCAAGCTTAGTCCACTCATTATTTCAGCTTTAAAAGTCCACTTGATGTCACGGTGATGGATGACAAATGCAACTTTGCACATGTACATTCTGACTCGAGTTAACTCGCATAATAACTTAAACTGTTTGCCCTTTTGAACTATAATAACGATTGCTCGTTCAGTGCCATGGCCGCTGACGTTATTTATTTGCTATCATATCTGTGCTCTCTGCTCTGCATTGAGTCTGAATCTGACTACCAAAACTTTAAGATTTAACAAGACGGTTCATTTATATTATTATAAAAATGGGAGAAAATGTAAAGTGCGGTTTGGCGGAAGCTCTGGTTGCCATAGAAACATGACACGCGCTTGAGACTGCATATGCACGCTAGCTGGATCAACCTAAAATATGTTTTTTTAACGCAATTTGAACGTCATAGAAAACATTTATGTGACAGTTCACCTAAGATTTTGTTGCTGATTTGAAATATATTAAATATGAGTGTGTCAACTCAAAGTCTGCGAGCATTTTTGAGATTTGAACTTGTCTTTACTTTGCATATAATAGGAACACGAACTCAAAACGACACTTGACTACATAGCAGCCTACCTACATATCAATAATTACTGCCAAGAAAAACATAAAATAAAATATAGAAATAAAACGACTCATTCTGACTCTGATCGAGTCCGATGACTCCGATCGCACGGGTATTACACACAATGTTAAACAGACCCGGGACCCGAAGTAATAGATTCGGACCCGACCCGGACCCGGCTGATCATTTAAAATATAGACCCGAACCCGTACGGGTCCCGGGTCGGGTCCCGGGTCGACGGGTCTCGGGTGCATTGTGATGACCTCTAATTGGCAGATCCCCTTGTCTCCCATGTCCAAAGAAAAGACAGGTTTTACAACGCCGTTTGTATTACACCAATTTGTCACCCTTCCTTTCGGCTTGTTCGGGGCTCCGGCGACTTTTCAGCGTCTGATGGACAAAATTCTCCGGCCACATGCTGCATATGCCGCTGCCTACTTGGATGATATTATCATCTATAGTACCAATTGGCAGCGTCATATGCAGCATTTGCGGGCTGTCCTGAAGACGCTGAGAAGGGCTGGGCTCACGGCCAACCCAAAGAAGTGTGCGGTTGGGCGTGTGGAAGTAAGGTGTCTGGGCTTCCACTCGGGTCACGGACAGGTGCGTCCCCAAATTGATAAGACGGCAGCGGTTGCGACCTGTCCGAGGCCTAATACCAAAAAGGAGGTTAGACAATTCCTGGGGCTAGCGGGATATTACAGGAGGTTTGTTCCTAATTATTCGGACCTCGCTAGCCCGCTGACTGATTTAACTAAAAAAGAAGCACCAGACACGGTCCAGTGGACGGAGCAGTGTCAGCAGGCTTTCACCCAGATAAAGGCTGCTCTGTGTGGCGGGCCGCTTTTACATGCTCCTGACTTCTCTCTCCCTTTCATCCTACAGACGGACGCATCGGACAGGGGGCTGGGCGCAGTCCTGTCCCAGGAGGTGGAGGGTGAAGAGCGGCCGGTGCTGTACATCAGTCGGAAGCTCTCTAAGAGAGAGACGATGTACAGCACCATCGGAAAGGAATGTTTAGCTATCAGGTGGGCTGTTCTCACCCTCCGCTACTACCTCCTGGGGCGGGAGTTCACCCTCTGTTCGGACCACGCTCCCCAGCAGTGGCTCCACCGCATGAAGGATACCAACGCGCGGATCACCCGTTGGTATCTAGCTTTACAGCCTTTTAAATTCCAGGTGGTCCACAGGCTGGGTGCACAGATGGCTGTGGCTGACTTCCTCTCCAGGAGGCGGGGGGGGGGGGGGGGGGCTACAGGCCAGACGGCTCCCCGGCCTGAGTCGGGCGGTGGGGGTATGTGGCGAGGGGGGCGTGGTTTTGCGAAGTCTGTAGCGAGAGATGAGTCAGCGAGCTGTGCGGTGAGTAAGTGGGTCAAGTGCAGATGATGAACACCTGTGTCTGATTGCAGTAATTGGCGTGGTGGCCGCATTTAAGCTGCCGGGAATGAGAGAGGAGAGAGAGAGACCTAGGACTCGCACGGGACTACAACAAAACACGCCGACAATCGGACTGAGCATTTTGAACTCAAGGAGAGCGGTGTTTTCTTTGTGCTGTGGAGCGTTGCCCCAGTGAAGGCGCACGAGCGCACCTTTTTGTTTTCTTTTTGTTTTAAAATAAAAGTGCGAGTCCCAATTCCGCCGACCCTGTCTTCTTCTTCCTACACCCACACTGACTTTCACTACAAGTTCCAAACAGAAACAGTTTCTTTCCTAAAATATTCTGTTTATTGTAACAAGTCAGTTTAGTGAATAATTCAATGACTCCTTCATAAAGACAGTATTTGTTTGATCCTGAATGAATCTGCGTTTTTGAACACATCGGTTGAATGAATTATAATCAATTAAATTTACCCACAAAGACAGTCACTTGCCGCCATCTACCTGCAGAATGAGTCACTAAAAAAACTATCACTACCCATATGAAAGCACAAACACAGACAAGTAAACTGAAATAGTCCTACTTCAAACTGCAGAGAGTGACAGTAATCAATGTAAAAGGGAATTACTTGGAATAAATTTGTATGAGGTAATCTGCATATATATGTAAAATATATAAAAACATATTATATGCACTGGAAATAAACTGAATTTTGTACAACTAAACAGACTAATGCATAGAAAGAACCATAACTATATACTATAAAAATATATATGTATTCAGAGAAGCAGCATGTCTGTTGCCTGTTTTAGTACTGCAGCCAGCTCAGTTTCTCTGTGAAGCTGTAGAGCTTGCAATGGCTCTTTGATCCCTGCTTATCTCCTCTCCTCTTTCAAACAAATGTGTGTGGCCCACACACCCTTAGGGCTTATGGGAAAACAACTACTGAGAGTGTGTGCTTTTGAGACAGCGATGCCTCCTTGCGTCTTGCAAGCTTGTGATGTGCTTTTTTTCTTCGTGGAGAAACTGAGGAAGGAGTCTGGCTAGTTCCTGATTCCTCCCCTGGAAATATTGGGAGCAGAAGCTGACAGCTGCGACTACTGTGATGAATAGCCTTTTAAAACGATGAAGTGCCTCGCCGTCTATGTTTTTTCCTCCAACCTCTGCCTGATGGATTGGCTCTTGGCTTGCAAGCGTCAACAAGATTAGCTTCAGACCCTCAGCATTGCCACAGCTTGTAAGGAAACTTGTGTTCAAAAAGCTCCTATACCACTCCAGACTCACAGTAAAGAATATTTTTATCCATGACAATGACAACATTTCAAAAAGAATTGTGTCTTGTACATTATATTCTGTATCAATGGCTACAGCAGTGTAATATTAGCTCATGTAGGAATTAAATATGTACAGAATTTGGCTATATCACCCAATATGCCCCTTTAATGTCAGTGACATTTTTGAACCAACATGTTCAGGAAAAGCAGGGACCAATTTTGATGCGATCTGGGAAAACCTGTTGAATATCGCGCTGGTACGGTTTCAGTAAGGTCTAAAAATAGGTTATATGTCAGTTCCCTTACGAGATGTATCTCGTATTGCGTAAGGCTTAGCTTACGCTATGGGAAAACCCATTTTCTCAAGAATATTGAAGTAAACTTTTTAAAACACAGTGCTGCTGCACAGCAGACACAGATGAGCGACTACTCCGGCAACTGCACAAACCTCAATTGGCCAGGCTGCTTCGGCGCTTCACACCATGGCGGTCCTCCAGGTTTTTCAAGCCAAACTTCTCCGCTCAATGGATGAGTCTTGACCTGAACCGGAAGCTTTCAGGGACCTGCGCAGCGCAACAAAATCAACCGCCCAGGCTATCGGAAGGAGCATGGCGAACCTGACAGTGCTTGAATTCAGCTTTGGCTGAATTTAACGGACATGAAGGAGGCAGACAGGGCAGCTTTCCTTGACTCCCCTATCTCCACCTCCAGTCTGTTTGGCCCAGCAGTCAAGAGTTTTGGGGAACGCTACACGGAGGCCCAGAAAGCGTCGCAGGCTATGCGTCACTTTCTCCCGAAACGTTCCAGCTCTGCTTTGAGCCGCCACAGACCTGACGCCACCTCCTCAGCAGGTCAAATCAGTGTCTCCGGTCTCTCGGCTGAAGTCCGTCACCGCTCTCGCTCAGTTAAGCGTCAGCAATTCCAACAGAGTCCCCTTACATTTCACAGTCCCCTTTTTTCAGGCGGCTGGAAATACCAACATTGCATTAAATGGGTCTGTTATTAAACAAACGCTGTTTTTACGGCAACACAAATAAAGCATGGAAAGAGCACTTTCAGTCTGTTCTCCCTCCAGCTCGTGCTGGAGATGCAACATATATAGGTCACGTGCCCACTATAAAGTACACACCCATATACACAAGCACTGTCCACACAGTATCAAAGTTCCCTCCAGCTCACGCTGGGAGTGTAATAAATGTAGGTTGTGTGCCCACTATAAAGTACGCACCCCTGCACATAAGAACTGTTCCCACAGTATCAAGCATTGTAGTTTGTGTGCCCACTACAAAGTACACACCTCTACACATAAACACTGTCACCACAGTGTTAGTTCTCCCTCCGGCTCGCGCTGGAGATATAATAAATGTAGGTTGTGTGCCCACTATGAAGTATGCACCTCTACATATGAAAGTGATGAATGTAGGTTGTGTGCCTACTATAAAGTGTGCTCCCCTGAACGAAAGCGCTGTTCCCACAGTATTACAAGCACAAAGCAGCTGGGCGGCGGGTCCCTTTCACAAAGTGGCCTTCACATATCCTGGGTCCTCAGCCATCTAGAATGCCTAGGTCTCAGGATCAATGCTTCCAAGAGCACACTGTCTCCCAGCCAGAGTATTTCTTTCCTGGGAACGGTGATAGACTCTATACAAATGAGAGTGCACCTTACGTCAGAGTGCACACTCTCCATTCAATGCCAAGTAGTATCTTTCAGACTAGGCACTCGTGCGCCTCTCAAGAGATTTCAGAGGATGTTGGGTCTCATGGCCTCAGCATCATCATTACTCCAGCTAGGACTACTGTACATGCATCCACTCCAGTGCTGGCAAAAACCCTGTGTACCGACACATGTGTGGCGATCTGACCACTTACAAATTCCACTCCCTGAAAAGCAGCCGACTGGTATCAGTACGGCGTGAGTATGGGTGTGGTCTCAAAGAAAAAGGTGATCTCGACAGATGCCTCCAACCTAGGTTGGGGGGCCCTATACAAGGGCAGCCCCATCTCTGGTCTATGGTCAAGTTCAGAGAGGCGCCTGCATATAAACTTTCTAGAGTCACTGAAAGCCTTTCTCCCATATCTAAAAAGCCATCACAGCCTGGTCCGGACGAACAACATGGCAGTGGTGTCCTACATAAATCGCCAGGGTGGTTTTAGGTCAAACAACCTGCACACCATGGCCAAGAGTCTCATTCTATGGGCTCAGCACAACCTGTGATTGCTGAGGGCGGCGCACATGCCAGGCATTCTGAACAAACGTGCGGATATGCTATCCAGGGACAAAGTTTCCCCAGGGAAATGGTCTCTGCACCCACAGATGGTTCAGCTAAGGTCTACCTCAGCTGAAGGTCTACCTCAGAAGACAACGCTCGTTGCCGAACATTTTTCACAAAAAGCATGGACGCGCAAGCCCACAACTGGCCGACCCGTCCACTGTATGCATTTTCTCTGGTCACGATACTACCACAGGTCATCGGACAGATCAGGGAGAGCAAGTGTGCAGTGCTATTAATAGCCCCTCTCTGGAAGACCCAGTTATGGTTCTCCGAGCAGGCGCAGCTGCTGGAAACAGCCCCATGGCCAATACCGCTGAGGAGAGATCTCCTCACGCAGGCAAATGGGAAAATCTGGCATCCCCGTCCCGACTTGTGGGCATATATGGCCCCTTCATATATGGCCCCGCAATGGGTATCCGGGTGTCTCGTGGAAAGGGTGTTAAAAACCATCTCTGAGGCGAGAGCACCTTCAACTAGGCGTCTCTACACTCAAAAGTGGGTAGTATTCTCCGGCTGGTGTGCAGCACAAACCCGTGTCCCGACCCGTGTCCGACAGCTCATCAGAATTATCAGCCCAAGTCCGACCATAGCCCTTTTTTTTATTACACAGCCTGCCCTATGTTGCAGCCATTAAAAGAGGTCAGTTTTGTTTTCAATGGCAAAGTATTTATGCTTATTTTCATTTCTTTATTAAGATAATTTAGACAAATGTTCGGAGCATATATATATATATTTTTTAATGACGACCAAGCAGCCAACAGCGAGTTAAACATGTTTGATCAATTTAGCCTCTCACATCAACACTTTACTTTTCTACAATAAAATCTATATATAAAACACTTCAAGCATATGACACAGACAATTAGTTATGTTTATTATTACAACCACAGTCAAACGACATTTTTAAAGAAAGCTGAGGCAGGCTCCTCTGCTGCTCGCAGTTGCAACAGCACTCGCAAGCAATACAATCTTAACAAATCAAATACATTAAATAAAATTAAAAACAAACATGCAGTAAGAACCTGCATGTTTGTTTTTAATTTTATTTAATTTATTTGATTTGTTAAGATTGTATTGCTTGTGAGCGCTCAAAAATCAAGTCTTCACTACAGAACATGGCCATTCTTATTTCCAATAGTTTACAATGGTTAGACTAATGAAAATAAAGTCCAAACAAATGAAAAACAACAAGACAGCCTCCTAACATGGCTAAGAATAGTCTCTTACAGAGCATTCGGAAGAAAAAGCACAGCATCCACAGTGGAATGTTTTAATCCAGTCGTATTTTCTTCTATAACTCTTCCAGCTGCGCTGGCGCTCGCTACTACTGCTGCTGGCGGGACACTATACACAGAATCGTGGGTTGCGCTGCCGGAAAACCTGTGTGCGTGAGACGAAGATAGGTTATAAAATGTCTTTCTGTGTTTGTTTTTCAATCGTCAAAATAGGCTATAAAAAGAAGGATAAGCCTAAAACAGGCCCGAGGCCCGGCCCGTGTGAACTATTACGTGAAAATTGGCCCGAAGCCCGGCCCTAGGGGCGTAAATAAGTCGGGCTCAAATACAGGGCTTTATGCTTTGGCGGCCGCAGCAAGGGGCTCGCTGTCACAAAGCAGAGGTTATCGCGCTGGCTTTTGAGTCCAAGGGCCTTCATTGCCCCATAGGAGTCAGAGGTCATTCCACGAGAGGCATGGCCTCATCATAGGCTTGGTCAAGTGGAATACCTATTGAAGATATCTGTGCAGCCATCCACATTTATGAGGTTTTATAACCTGGAAGTCCCCGCTTTGCAAGCGAGGGTTCTTTCAATATAAGAGTGTTAAGCACAATCCTCCTGCCATAGGGCCCAATACGTATCTGGTTCTGGCTAAAATTGAACTATGGTTCTTATACATACATTATAAAGGACTTGGCTCTTTTTAGGCCCATTCCTTGGTCCCCTATACGATGCCCGTCACTGACTGACTTCTATAGTATTTATAACTTTACTCTTCTATGGGCTCAGGCATCATGCCCTGGGTTATAGTATGGAGTGAAGTTTAAGCATTCACAGCATTTTGAAGGGGGTTCAAAGCTAAGCCTTACGCAATACGAGAGACCTCTTGCAAGGGAACGTCTCGGTTACTAAAGTAACCTCGGTTCCATAAGATGAGGGAACGAGTGTTGCGTAACCTGCCGTGCTACTGTGCTTCGATCAGGGGATCACTTCAGTCGATTAAACCTGAATTCCTAGGCTGAATGGGTGCTTATATAGCTATAAGCCATGCCAAATCTGGCGGGCTCTGACGGGCCAGGGCGCAAAGCGACCCGATTGGTTCGCGTGTGTTTCGTCTCCCTTTTTAAA
Organism: Meda fulgida; assembly: GCA_030578275.1. NCBI lineage: Eukaryota > Metazoa > Chordata > Actinopteri > Cypriniformes > Leuciscidae > Meda > Meda fulgida. The sequence continues at coordinate 17,968,687 of CM060624.1, read as the reverse complement.
GAGGTCTAGGGTTAATAGGGTAAGTAACATATAAGTGTTAAATTTAGATAAATAAATACAAATAAAATAAAACAGGTTCAGTTACTGATAATTATGTGTTGAGATGAATCAGACAGAGACAGAAATGGTTACTTTTCAGTAGGCCAAAATAATAATATACCTGATTGTTTTGCAGTGTCAAAGTGAATAAAGAAATATTTACAGAATATACACAAGTAATAAGACAAAACACAGAACACAGGAGAGAGGGACAATGAGCAAAGCAAAGAAATAAACATAACAAAACACACTAACTTAACCCCTTTAATATTACTAAACTAACAAAGAAATAATACACGAAAATAAACAATTCTTCGGCAACGGATCACCAACTAAACTACACTAAGTAACAAACATAAATACCTGAGGTAGCATCCGCTCCTTACCCGATGTGTATGAACAAACTCAATCTCTAACATGCATTATGTAGGTCATGTGACAATCAAAATTAATGACAAATGACAAACGATGAAAGAAATAAAAACAGATTTGGAACCAGGGCTTGAAGGGCTTGAAACCAGCTTTAATATGGTATCAAAACCTGTAATAGGTAAAATTTCACCATGTGATGGGTTTTCCCAGATCGGAATCGCAATGTCTTGATTCCTTTTTCTAGTTTCTTTATTTAGTTTTCTCTGGTCATAGTTTTTTCTTGTCAGTTTTTATTTAGCTCATGGCATGCTATTTTTTGTCATCTCTTGTATCTCCTGTTTTCTTGTCTTGTTGAAACATGTGAGTGTGTTGTGTCTCGTGTTGGTTCCTGCCCTGCTCTGCTTCCTGTTGCTTCCTGGTTGCTGACTCTCCTGACCTGGCAGCCAGTCTTCTGCTTCAGCAGTGACATCACTCAGTGCCAAGCCTCTGGTTTCTTGAGCCACAGCCTTGTCTCCATCGTTGCCATAGCATCTGGAGCTGCCTCATCCCTGACCAGCCTGTTTTCCTGTGTTCCCGGCCCTATTATTTGACTTAATCAATCTTGTGCTGTATCTTATCCTGTTAATAAATATCTAATAATATCTAAATATCTCCTTTTAATAAATAATACAGTTCCTCCCATTCCCCCCCGAGTAGCCAGGTGACCCATCAGGTTGGTGCTATACACTTGCTAGGAATGATTTTTCTTCATAGAATTTTTGCATTTGGTGACCTAATAAAATATCAATATTATGTGTTCAACTATTTAATTATGTCATCCGGTATCACACACTCCCTCTCTGTTTCATACAAACGTAGCTGCTGCCATTATGCGACGATGGACACTGAATTGACAATGGACTCCTTGGCTCCTCCTTCACTGGTTCTGCCCAGGCTTTCAGGTCCCCAGCCCCGCCTTGCTGTGTCAACGCCTTAGCACCACCTCCGACCTCCAAGCCCTGGACTCCACATCTGCCCTCTGACCCATCAGGTCCACCTTGGCTACATCCTCCCTTGGCTCCACCGTGGTCCGTCATCCCTTGGGTTACGCGAGGCTTCCTTGTTCCTCCGCTCCGCCTTGATCAGTCATCACCCTGGTTGTGGCATGGACTTGGAGGTCTCTGTCTACTCCTTATCCCTCCACCTCTTCAGCTACACCGGGCTCTTCCTCTCCTCTGACTCCACAGCTGTCCTCAGTCCCACCGGTTCCACACCGGTTTGCAGAGCCCCCGTCTCCATCTCAGTCCTTCATGCCTGTAGCTCCACCTTGGTGGTGTCAAGCTGGGTCTTCATCCCTCTTGGACTATTTCTCCCATTCTCCCATGAACTCTTCCTTCCCCAATGGACCTTTTTACTGTTTTCACCCCATTTTGTTGTTTAATAAAACCATGTCTTGCTGCTTTTGGATCCACATCTCCATCTCCTTGCCTGCTCACACTGTATTCTTGTTACGGTATTTATTCTCCTGAGTCTTTCTGGTAGAACTGACTAAAGTGACTGTTTTCAGCCACGTTGTAAACAGTGTTGTGCATAAGAATTTAGCATTGATGACAGCTATTATTTTTAATAGAAGGCATCATGTTTCCTTTCTGTTGACTCTGACACACTGTAGCAGGCAGTGGAAATGACCTCTCCTGGTTTCTGCTGGGACTAATGGAAAAAAAATACAAACATGATAGAGTTTTTAATGATAAAGACAAACACTCTTTTTAAATGTGACAGCTGAAAAAAAGTCACTGACAGTTTTTTTATTCTGTTCCTCTTCTGTTTATTCTCTATTTTATGAGATGAGCAACAATGCAGCTTGTGTGCGTGATACGGCCTGTATGCAGATGAGCTCTAATTTAGTGTCTGCGAGGCCTGTTAAAATTGATGTAATTAGAGGCAAATGTCTAGTCATGTTATACTCTTCTTTGCGTTTGAGACTGTAAAATATAATACTCATTCATGAACAGCTCATAATGAGTTTGCATAATAATATAATTAACTGCTCTCAGTAAGAATTATAATTATACATTTTAACGCACTCCAAATTCATAATTTACAAGATACAAAACTAATAAAAAATGAAACTAATGTCATTCAAGTGTTAAAATAAAGTATTCATTTGTCATCATTTAAAATGACTGAAGATTTATGAAATGACATGTTTGTAGAACTGCAGAGGGATATTGTGATATGACATTATAAATGAATGTCATTCTTTACCTAAAGGGACACAGGGATGAAAAATGAGATCACTTTGTGTTTATTCCCACATGTCTTATATATTGATTTAAAATATTCAGTCATAATGCCCACAGACAATCTATAATGATTGTGTAATCACAGTGCATTAAATGATTGGCATTTGGCGTGATAACATCTCTAAAGATAATAATATACCAATAATAATAATAAAAAATAAAAAATAAATCTGTTTTCTTTGCTGTGACTGTGTTTCAGGAGATAAATGCTATTGAAAGGGTCATACGATGCTGCACTCCAGCTGTCTGACAACTGCTGATGCTGAAGATGTACTTTCCATATCAATTCCACATTTGCGCCCAAGGCAGGGCATTTACTGAGGACAGATGGTGGGTAGGCAGAACATGGTGTTTTAAAGCAGCTCAGGGTCAGTCCGGCTTACATCTCAGTCCCATTTGGCCTAATGGGCATCAGCATATGAAGCTGAATCCCTATGTTCAGCCAATTACAGTACAGTGACAGAGCAATATGATCACATAATCAGTGAGCAGATAACAGCTTAAAGGTATTACAATTCTCAGCTTTTTTCTGACTACTGCTCTTGCTATTCAGATACTGTCTATATTGTATAGATAGCATTGTGTTTATATTATTTGATATATGTTGGAAGGTTTTCGTGTCCAGCAGCTGTTAGTGTTGCTGTCCCCAGGCAGAGTCTAAGGTATCTCAAACAACGAAGCCATTTCATAGAATCTCCTGAATAGTTTAAAATATGACGGCCTGAGTTACGTATGCTGAAAACATTTGTAAAGTAAAAATATAGTTTTATTTTGAAGTGAAAAGGTCATTTAGACCTTTAGGGCATAAATTATCCCCTCAGAATTGGGACAGAACTCCCTATAGTGGCATGTTGTGTACGTTTATATATATATATATATATATATATATTGTTACTTATTATTTAATACTTCCCTAAATTGGATTTGAATTTTCATTATCTTTATTACTCACCCTAACTCACATCCTTAGGGAGTGGCATTATTCAATTCGGGTTCAACATTTTTACATAGAATATTTGAATTTCACCATTGTATTCAACAATTAAATTATTAGATGTTATTTTCAATATGACTGAATTATTCTGTGTAAATCTTAAGGTATCATTCTGCCTATGACTGTTAACAAAGTCAGCATCTCCATTAAAGTCACCATAAATCACAATTTTTTATGGAAAATTGCAAGATTTATTATAAATTATTTATCTTTGCACATCGTTTTTTTATTTTTTTGTTTTATTCATGTGCCCTCGTAATCTTCAATCAAAATAACTTCCCCTCTCTATGTAATGACATTTTCTCTCGACTGAGAAATAGTTTCACTCAGAAATACGCCAGAATAGGGAAGAAAAGATTATTGCAACTTCCATTTCATGGAAGTTTTGAGCAACTTTAGGGTATCCTGCTTTTTTTTAAAGAAAACTGTCAGAATGCACAACATGATTTTATTTTGGTCAATTGCCTCTATATTTCATAATTGGTAAATTAGCAAGTTACCATTATTATTACCATTTAACAAAAGGCTTGTCCACCACATCGAATATATGAAGTATTGACAATTTAATGAAGTACAGTGTACAGCCTATTGTAAAACAAGTGTAGTAGTACGGCACCATTCAATCAATCAAGACAAAACTAATTATGCCCATGCTGTGTGGTGTAAAGAACTCATTTGTTATGGACTGAGACAGTGTCGTGAATTGATAGAGTGGGACTGCAGGTTCAGCACAGATAATGAGAGGAGTTCACAGCTGTTATTCAACATGCTTTTTCTTTTGCTTGAAACAGCTGATAATGTGCGTAATGACAAGGTTAAGGCTATGGATTTTTAGACAAGAGCTATTAGATGCATGTAATGAGAAATAAATATGGTGTGACACCATGAAATGACAAACGTGTGTTCTCATAGAATTAATGCTCAAGATAGCACAGCATGTGCAATGGTTTAATCAAGATCAGTAATAGTTTGTTATACTCTTGTGCAATATAGTATGATATCTACATCCATAAATGACTTCATGCTCAGAAGCTTACTTTGATTACAACAAATACAGGGTTATTAGGTATTTATCACAGTTTCTGTGAACTGTCCCCCCCCCCCCCCCTTTTATTTATCTGCTTTAAGCTCAGCCCTACCTCACTCCTTCTCTCATTATCAGATTTGTTCCACCGCTAGAGGAGGGACAGGACGACTATCACTGATGGACAGATATCCAAGCAGCTCTTCCTCTAAAGCCTGTAGTATGATTAATGCTGCGACTCTGTGATAAAAAGCTGTACAACATCAAGTTTGTGTGTGTGTGTGTGCGTGCGTGCGTGCGTGTGTCTGACAGTCTGTCTGTCTGTCTGTCATCTTATTCTACTCAAATGAATGGTACCTAACAGATCGCTGATGTGACATTTTTGTTTTTAGATACTGCACTTGATTATATATAATAATAAATTTGTAGTTCCAGTAGGAAAATTATCTGATCACAGCAATGTGCCAGTATATTTGGCTAAGATAAAACTATTTGAAAACCTGGAATCTGAGGGTGCAAAAAAATTGAAACATTGAGAAAATCATCTTTAAATTTGTTCATTTATGTTTGCGATTGTGCTGCATTCACTCCCAAAAAAAAAAAAGAAAATGTATATATTTACAAAAAATATTCATGGAATATGGTCTTTACTTGAGAGAGAGAGAGAGAGAGAGAGAGAGAGAGAGAGAGAGAGAGAGAGAGAGAGAGAAAGAGAGAGAGAGAGAGAGAGAGAGAGAGAGAGAGAGAGAGAGAGAGAGAGAGCAAAATAATGATACTTTCTAACGTTACTCATATGATAGCGACAGGACTGTTCAGGATGAATCGAGTCACTAGAATGAATCTGCACTGGATCAGAATCAAGTTAATGCCAAACTACTTAAGATATTACCTAATTTTAGTGAGTAACTCTCCAATGCTGTTTTTTTGCAAGGTCTTTGAAGTGCAGTTCTACAGATCTAAATACTACCATACAGTATTTTAATGAAGAGAAGTTAAAAGTTATCATTATCGTATAGGACTTATCCAGCTCAGACTTACCCATTTATGATAATTAAAAAAACTTTCACTTTGAATAGAGATCTGAATCAGCGTATGATCACTTTTCCTGCAGGTATATTTTTAATACACCTATAATACCTAACACAATCACAGCCAGCCTGTGTCAATGCAAATGATCCATCTGCTCCAGGAAACCTCATGAGAGTTTATTGTGGAGAGCAGTGTGATTGGGTCCTATTGTCTGCCTTATCTGCTGTGTTCATTGCCGATTGGAAAGCACTGCTCATTTCCTTGTCTTTTGATGCAAATGGGAGTGGGATTTTTGATGGCAACCATTCTGCTCCTGTTGCTTCTGGGAAACATTGAGGCACAAGGCGCGAATGTCAACAAAAAACGTCCTCGGGTTACGTATGTAACCCTTGTTCCCTGAGAAGGGAACGAGAACTGCGTCGAATGACACTTTGGGGAACGCCCCTCAGCGTAGCGCCTCTGAAGTATGAATGAAACTAAGCCGATCTCCGATTGGTACAACGTAATGACGTAATGTGTGACAACACACAGGCGGAACTATAAAGGGACGCCGGCACACACAACATGTCAGCTTCCTGTGATGAAGCAAGCGCTCCCAGGCAGGGAAAGGCGTGGCCAAGGGACGCAGTTCTTGTTCCCTTCTCAGGGAACAAGGGTTACATACGTAACCCGAGGACGTTCCCTTTCGAGGGAACTCGAACTGCATCGAATGACACTTTGGGGAACAAGTGCCCACTACGCCACAACGAGCCCTGCCTGCCCTAGTGTGAAAATGCTCACAGGCACACTTAAGAAGAGAGCGCAAGAGCGCCGGGTGTTGACGGAATATCCAGACTATAAAACCTAATAAAGGTATGAGGGGTAGCCCATCCTGCTGCATCGCAGACCTCCTGGATGGGGGCCCCCGCGAGAAGGGCTCTAGAGGACACCATGCCTCTAGTAGAATGAGCCCTTACGGCCAAAGGTGAAGGCATACCGCGCACCTGGTAGGCCGTGGAAATCGCCTGGACAATCCAGTTGCTGATGGTCTGCTTAGAAGCGGGAAGCCCCTTCCTGGGCGACCCGAAACAGACCAGCAACTGGTCCGACTTCCGCCATGAAGAGGACCTCTGAATGTAAATATTCAGTGCTCTGACAGGGCAGAGCACATGAAGTCTCTCTTCATCCGTCGTCACGTGAGGTGGAGGATGAAAAGCCTGCAGAACCGTAGGCCGTGCCGCACTGGACGACACCTTAGGCAGATAGCCGGGCCTAGGGTGAAGGATGGCCTTAATGTTGCCTGGAGCAAACTCCAGGCACTCGTTAGATATGGAGAGCGCCTGGAGATCTCCTACCCTCCTCAGAGAAGTAATGGCCAACAGAAAAGCGACCTTCAGCGACAGGTTCTTGGCCTCAGCCGACTCTAGCGGTTCGAAGGGGGCCTCAGCCAAGCCTTCAAGAACCACCGCCAGGTCCCAAGTGGGAACCCTGGTATGAGCGGCAGTTCTCATCCTCCAGGCCCCACGGAGGAAACGTACGAGTAGCTGGTGCCTCCCCAGAGGCCCATCACTCAGAGGAGCGTGGAAAGCCGCAATGGCAGCCACGTACACCTTGAGTGTGGACGGGGTAAGACCAGTGGAGAAGCGATCCTAGAGGAACTCCAGCACTGAAGCCACTGGGCAGTTAACTGGGTCCACCTCACGCTCTCTACACCAAAGGGTGAAGACATTCCACTTCAAGCCGTAAAACTTCCTCGTGGAGGGAGCTCTAGAGCTGAGTATGGTTTCCACTACTCCAGCTGATAGGCCGGCCTCTAGGTACTGTGCCCCCTCAGGGGCCAGACCCACAGTTTCCACAACTCGGGTCGAGGGTGAAATACTGAGCCCCCTGCCTGTGTCAGCAGGTCCCTCCTGATGGGAATCTCCCATGGAGGGCCGTCCAGGAGCAAAATTGTGTCGGAGAACCTTACTCGGGCCGGCCACAACGGGGCTACCAGCAGTAGACTGATCCCGTCTCGACGGACCCTCTCTAGAACTCCCGGGAGCAGAGTGATCGGGGGAAAAGCGTACAGACGTAGCCTCGGCCACGTCTGCACCATGGCATCCAACCCCAGCGGGGCTGGATGAGTGAGGGAAAACCACAGAGGACAGTGGGTCGTCTCTCGAGACGCGAACAGGTCCACTTCCACTGGGCCGAACCTCTGAGATATTGACTCCACCACCTCGGGGTGGAGTCTCCATTCCCCGGGCCTCAGCCCCTGTCTCGACAGGATGTCTGCTCCCTGATTTTGACTCCCCGGGATGTATGTCGCTCTCAGAGACGACAATTTCCCCTGGGACCACAGGAGGATCTGACGCGCCAGTCTGCATAGAGGGCGAGATCTCAGACCCCCCTGATGGTTTATATAGGCCACTACCGACATGCTGTCTGACCTCACAAGGACATGATAGTCTTTGAGGTCCGGCAGGAAACTCCTCAGAGCTCGGAACACCGCCAACATCTCCAGGCAGTTTATGTGCCAGGAGGAATGATGGTCCTGCCATAGGCCTGTCATAAAGCGGCCGTCCATGACCGCGCCCCAGCCCGTGAGGGAGGCGTCTGTCGAAACGGTTTTCCGGCGACATGACGCTCCCAGCACAGGGCCTTGGGAGAGAAACCAAGCTTTCTTCCACATAGATAGGGAACGAAGGCACCAGCGCGTAACCCTGATCATGCGGAACGGGTTTCCCCTCGGGGAAAACCCCTTGGTTCTCAACCACCACTGAAGGGCCCTCATGTGCAGCAGGCCGAGTGGAATGACACTGGACGCTGCTGCCATGAGCCCTAACACTCTCTGGAAGTGTTTCACAGTGATGGCCTGGCCAAGCCGTATCCCGGACACTGTGGTCAGGATGGACTCGATCCGCGCAGGAGACAATTGTGCCCGCACCGTGACCGAGTCCCACACGACTCCCAGGAACGTGGTTCTCTGGGCTGGTGTCAACACGCTCTTTTTCGTGTTGAGTCTCAACCCCAGGCTCTGGATGTGGGCAAGGACGACATCTCGATGCCGAATCGCCAGCTCCTGTGACTGTGCTAAAATCAGCCAGTCGTCGATATAATTGAGCACCCTGATGCCCTGAAGCCTCAGAGGTGCCAGAGCTGCATCCATACATTTGGTAAATGTGCAAGGGGAGAGAGCTAGGCCGAACGGAAGAACCCGATATTGGTACGCTTCGCCCCCGAAAGCGAACCTCAGAAACTTCCTGTGAGATGGAAGGATGGATATATGGAAGTATGCGTCCTTTAGATCTATCGTGACAAACCAATCCTCGGATTGAATTTGACTCACGATAATGGGAATAGTGAGCATCTTGAACCTGAATCTCCTCAGAGAGCGGTTCAGGTGCCTGAGATCTATTATTGGACGTAACCCCCCATCCTTCTTGGGAACTATGAAGTAGCGGCTGTAAAACCCGGACTCCCTGTCCAGAGGAGGAATATGCTCTATAGCCTCCTTTACCAGCAGGGAGTTTACTTCCTGTTCCAACACCCGACCCTGCACTGGGTCGACTACAGTCCAGACCACCCCGTTGAATTTAGGAGGGCGGAAACTGAACTGCAGCCTGTAACCATTTTGAATGGTGCGCAGGGCCCAGGGAGAAATATTCGACAGATTTTTCCATGCATCGAAATACCTCACCAGAGGAACCAGGCTCTCGAGCCTGGCTTCGGGTATTAATCGGGATTCGTTCTCGGCCCCCTGAAGCGGATCCCCGGCAGGGCTGAACCGAAAATGATTCTCGATGGGCGGAGGCGAATGCTGCCTGGCCGCAAGCCTGTGGGGCGGACAGTGCAACCTGCGTTCGCTGGAAACCGATGTGACCCGAAACGTGTTTAACGGCGGGAGAGCAACATCGATTTCCTGCGGGCTCCGTGAAGGAAACGACCTCGGTCGTTCCACCACGGGTGGGGCCGCCCGCAGAGATCCTAAATGGGCTAGGACCTCTTCGCCGAAGCCTTCTTAGCCTGCAGGACGGCCCTCAGGTCGCCCTGCTTTTGCTGAGGCTTCGCCTGAGAGCGCCGACTATGCCCCCAGGCTCCTTGAGAGGGGGCTCTAGACGCGACACTCTCCTTTTGAGCCTGTCTATAGGCAGAGGAGCTGGTGGATGGCTGTGGCTGCGGCTGCCCACTAGGGGCAGACTTCCTAGATTTCGAGCGGCGAGGGAGATATTGCTTGAAGGCCGCTGACTGCTTTTTCGTCTCCTGAAACCTGTCGACGACTGTATTAACGGCGTTGCCGAACAGGCCAGAAGACGAAATCGGGGCATCAAGGAGGAAGGCCCTGTCCTTCTCCTTGATACCCGACAGATTTAGCCATAGATGCCTCTCCGAGACCACCATTGCTGCCATGGAGCGGCCGATAGCACGGGCCGTCTCCTTGGTGACTCGGAGAGACAAGTCAGCGACCCTCCTCAACTCCGCGACATCATCGGGAGTTGGGCCCTCGCCTTCAGCGATATCTTTAAGAAGGTCGGCCTGGTACGCCTGAAGCAAAGCCATAGTATGAAGGCTCGCACCAGCCCGACCTGCAGCCATATAAGCCCTGCCCACCAAAGACGATGTCTCACGACATGGTTTAGTGGGCAGCACCGGGGCTTTCAGGGATGATGCCGACTCGGGAGATAAATAACTAGCGAGTGGCTGTTCCACCCGCGGCATCACCCCATAGCCGTTTTACCGTGCCCCCATGATATTGCTATAATTTAGAATAGGGGGGTTGGACACACGGGAAGAGTGAGGTCTGCTCCACGACTTACACAACTCGTTGTGTAAGTCGGGAAAAAACGGCAAGCCCCGGTGATGAGGTTGCTCTCTGTGCTGCAGGAAGCGCTCGTCCAACTTGCTTTTAGCAAGCGCTTCCTGCTTCTCATGTGGCCAACTGATGTTCAAACGGTCCACAGCACGAGAAACAACCTCCACCAACTCCTCATATGCGGGGACATGGGGTGGCGAGTCATCCCCAAAATCCCCGCCCTCGATACTGAGCACGTCTACCTCCTCAGAGGCAGACAGCTCAAGCATCGGGTCCTCAGCTCGCGCAGAAGAAGCCGCCGGGCGGGCTTCCACGCGAGGCTCGAGGACATCAGAGCTGTCAGAGGAATCCCGAGAAGGTGCCTCAGCAGCCTCGGGATCCCCTGACAGATTCATTTGCGAGCCCCATGAAGAGCGTTGCCGCGCCGCCTCAGCGGACGCGGGTCCCGCACCACGGGGCTCGCGAGGCCGGCCATCTTCATCGAAGATAGCCAGCCGGGAACGCAACACACGGATTGGAAGCTTTTCACAATCCTCGCAAGCAGCTCCCTCGAGAGAATGCGTGCTGCATTCCCAAACAATGCGTGCACAGTCGGTGTGTGTCCCCACCCGTGATGAAACGAGGGCAAGGATGCACACACTTCCTGAAATTCGCACTCGCCATGAGATCGGAGATCACTCAGAGACAGACAAACAATAAATAAGACTCACAGTCACAGATAGCGCTTGCTGAAGAACAGAAAGCTGACATGTTGTGTGTGCCGGCGTCCCTTTATAGTTCCGCCTGTGTGTCGTCACACATTACGTCATTACGTTGTACCAATCGGAGATCGGCTTAGTTTCATTCATACTTCAGAGGCGCTACGCTGAGGGGCGTTCCCCAAAGTGTCATTCGACGCAGTTGGAGTTCCCTCGAAAGGGAACTATTGCGAAATGACGCCGTTTCCATTAACCGATGTTATGCGACTACAATTTTTCCTCTCGCGATAATAGGCTGTCCCAGCCACTGGAGTGGCCATTATTATTAATCGAAGGAGACGTGTGTTATCCAAGCATTAACAGTAAGGAAAGACCCTTAAACTTGGAGCGGCTGGTGTTTTTCTCTCATATCTTCTTCGAGGTCTTGATTGTGACATTTCTTTGAGGTTTAGAATCCAGTATTCCTGTAATTCTTTAATCTTTTATGAATTTAATAAAGAACTCTGTCTCGTATTCAGTCCAAACATACCGTGTCATCTAAGTCAGGTGACCTGTAAATGCGCAAAAACTGTTTCCATTGCAGTTTTGTGAAATATTTATTTTTCGAATTGCCTGAAAAACCACCTCATGCTAGCATTAACTTTTTTTGCAATAAATGGGAGTTTTTGCGAAATTTACGTGTTTCCATTGGGCGTGTTTGCAATTTGCAATTTCAATTTGCACAATTTGAAGGGTAATGGAAACGGCTAGTGTTATGATGAGACTTTATTTATTAAACAACCCTCTACAATGCGAGTAAATCACTCTGCGCGACTAAATAATGTCTATCATTAGCCATTGGCCAATAAATTCTTAGATTTTACTCGCCAGTGTGTGTGTTAGATGCCAATTATAATTTCACTCGCTGAACACTGAGCGCTTGAGAGTTTCGCTCTCCGTCAAGCGATCTGTTAATATTTCAAATTCAGCTCAGCGTACCAAATTAAACTCTAATGTGAAGGCGCACCCTCGATCGCCATTGCGTTTCTCACACACGCAAAGAGAGAGGGAGAGCAAGAGTCTTACATACCACGCAAAATCGACGCGCTACATGTAAACCATATACTTGTTTGTAGGCAATTTTCCTGAGTTTATCTGGAATTATGCAGCTTTCAAGAACAAGCAGAAGAAATGCCAGTTGATCCGGGAGTGGGTGGAACTAATGTGCAAACGGCAATCTAATTGACTGGCACTCATCCCCGTTTTAATTTTAGCAAATCAGTTCGAGCAAATGCTGACAACGTGATTAAAGGGCCCCTATGATGGATTTTTGAAAATGACCTTTCATGTAGTGTGTAACATAGCTCTAAGTGAATGAAAACATCCTGCAAAATTTTAAATCTGAAAATGCACCGTATATAAAGTTATTGTCTTTCAAAAGTAAGAGTCGACTCTAGAGTCAATTAAATGAATCGTTTTCCAAACGAGTCATAAGCCGTTGTGATGTCAAGCCGTAACATTTGCATATTGCCCGCACACTTATTGCTGATTCGTGTAGGCCTAGATACTGGACAGCATCATGTCGAGAAGACACTGTGCTCTACAATGTGAAGATTACAGACAATTTTTTTTCACTGCCCAAGAACGAGCATGTAAAGAATCAGTGGTTAAAATTCATCTTTACCACGATACCACAGCAGTATAATCCTAAACCTTTGATGTGTTCCCTTTATTTTGCTGACGACTGCTTCTCAAATCTCGGAGTCCAATGCAGGATTCGCACACTGCTTGCTCTTGAAAGATGGTGTTCAAAATACTTAGTTTTTAGTTTTATATTTTGTAGGTCTTCTGCTGGTTAACTCGCATTATTAATACTTCTGCTAATCAGTTGTGGGCCACTATTACCTATGACTGAGAGCCATGATAGCCTCTCACTAACCGTCTATTAATGCAGATTGTCTGTCGTTCTCACTACTTGAGGAAAGATTAAGCATGGAGCAATATTTTGTTTTACCAACGTTTATGTTATGTTACATCAGTCATTCACGCTAGAGCTCAGCTAATGTATTGCATACATGCACTGTTATTATATTGATACAGTTTCTATATACATATATTATAGCCTATAAAATAGCCTATACTCTGTAAATAAATTAGTACTATAAAATAACCGTTTTGTTGATGGACATGCACTTGTTAATGCGGATGGTGAGGAATTACAGTTGCAACATCTCATAATATACCTCAAACAAAGTAGCGTATCAGTGAGAAACGTCATTGCGATGGAGGTTCGGGTTGAATGAATGGTAAAATCAATGTTATCTCGTTACTGTGTTTAGTTTACGGTGAAGGAAGCCTCAGGACAGCAGAGCTGACGTTATTGTGGCAATTTTCGTTTTCGATGCCAGCGCCGCACACGGTAAACCAATCTCAACAGACTGAGTTGTCTGGCCAATCAGAGCAGAGAAGCTCGCGGAAAGGAGGGATTTAGAGAGATTGATTCATCTGACGAGTCGTTTGAGAATCCTTGAAAATGAGGTGATGTGCAAATGTATATTATACGGAAATTAAACCTTTTTTTTTTCCTTTGATGCAAGTAAACCTGTTGTAGGAGACTCAAAACAACATTAAGAAACTTTAAAATAGCATAATAGGGGCACTTTAACATACATGAACCCAGAAGCTCATGTGTTGTATATTGTCATTATTAGTAGTATAATTAGTAGTAGGATTATTATCTTTTAATAATAATTACTATTATGAATTACTATTATCTATTTTTTTACAGGAAGCACCACTATCTTAAAAACCACCACCAGTCCTAAATTCAGTTAAAATGACAAATATGCATGCATGCATGATTATCACATTTTAGTTATAATTACTAAAGTTCTATCATTAAATAATGCTTGATTATCATAATATAATGCTTGATTATACATTTAGATATTTAAAAATCTCAGTCACAAAGATAAGCTTATTTGGTGGAATATAAAATATTAAACAACAAAATAAAATATATAGCCTATAAAAAAAGAATATATATATATATAAAAGTGTGGAAGATTTTGCTAAACTAAATTTGTCATGACATGCTATTTTTCATTATCAGTCACAAATTTGTAAAGATGTTTACCTAATCTCACCTGCCATAAAATATGCTTTAGTTTTTCAGTCAAATATGTTTTATGTATTGAAGTCATGGATGAAGTTGGATGTTGCCTAATAAACCAGACACTGGCTATTTTTAATACCGGATAAAGAAAGTTAATCCTGGCCAATAGTTAACAAAACAGCACATTAATCAAGCTATTCATTACAGAAGAAAGATGACTGCGCTGCTGTATCCAAACAACACAATATATTAGGCACACTTTGCTTTACCCTCATATATTTTGCAACATGTTTTCTTGTATTTAATATTCATTAACGCTTCTATTTAGGCCCTAAGTACCAACTCAATTTGTCTCTGGCTTAAAAAGGACTACGGCTGTGTAAATTCAATCCTGCTAAAATGTTTTATTGCTCTAATCCATAATATGTAATTGCATTCATAACCAGAACAATATATTTGCGGCAAGAAGGAAACAAACAAATGCATTAAAAAATCATGACAATTTCCCTTTTCAATCAGTGACTTGAGGTCATTTTGAAAGCAATCATTTCATCTGTATAAATCAACAGCTCCCCCAGATGGGTCAACATACCTCCTTGAAATTAATTTTAGAGATCCATATGTTAAGTAAAATGAAACAATAAATCACTTGCCTTGAAGAGAAAGACAAATACAGAGAGATAGAGTGAGAGAGTCTACGGGATGGAAAGAGAGATAAAGTGTATTTGCATGTGCACATGAGCAGGTTTAGGTGTTTAAGCGTCTTGACTGGGTTTATGTATTTGCCATCCAGCAGGGGTTGAGGGCCGACCTCACACGTTCAATTCAGCAACCACTGTCATTTACCTTAGACACAAGGACCACGTTTACGAGCCCTAGCATCCAATTTACATGAGAGCTCATAAAACCTGACCACAATTTTATATCATTGGCCAATAATGACAGGGATCACTGCCCTCACTATCAGGACAGAGGAGGGATGGAAAATGAAGTCCAAGGGGACATAAGAGGACGTTACACTCACCTACACACATCATTACAGCCATCAATAACGGTGGGTCAATAAGTCATAAAAATGTATCTTGTTAGCAACCTCTTGTGGTTGGTTTAGGCCTTGGAATAAATTACCCCTAAAACGTATAAAGTGTTTGTTTACAATGTTGCAGCAATAAAACTTTCACACACAACATTCACTTAATATTTTGTCAAATAATCTATTTTATTTTCATGTAAAAAAAAAAATGCAGTGTCATTCCAATGTCATTTTTGAGCTCTGTTATTAAAAGAAGAGCAAAAAAAATAGCAATTGGGGATTGAGGGGTAGGGGATTAAATATGCTAAATAAAATTGTATTTTTAACTATATTTTTATCATATCAAACTGATTTCTGCAATTGTATCTAACAGGATGAAATATTTTAGATAGAGACAAACTACAACCACAAAACATTTTAGAATTCATCAAATCCAAGTCTACTTTTGTACTGTTGTTTACTGGTGGTACTGTTGTTGTTTTTTCTGATGATGCCATTTCTAAAAATATGATTTCAGTAAGTATCTTGGGCCTCATGTACAAAGACTTGCGTTGAATTCATACTAAAACATTGCGTACGGACAAAGCTGTAAAAGTGCGTACGCACAAAAAAAAAGATGAATGAATCTCTGTGTACGAAGGATCCCACACATATTCTCTTTGTACATCCCAATTAACGTAAAAATGTGCGCACATGCACGAGCACAATGCCCCACCCAGTCTCCTCCCTTAATTAAATACATTTAAATATGGTAATGAGTCCATTTTGGCAAAAGAATGGAGTAAGAAAATGGCTAAAGCAAGCGGCAAGAAGCGAAACTTTACAGAAAGTGAATCGGAGGTGCTACTAGTGGAGGTAGAAACGAGAAAAAAAATTGGAACTTTGTCCTCCGGAATTAATAACAAAAGGAAAAAATATGAGTGGGAGAGTTTGGCTGATGCCATCAATGCGGTGGGATCTGAAAGTCGCACTGTAAATGACCTTATAAAGAAATGGTCTGATATAAAGGTGGACGTTAAATGGAGAACTGCTGCGCACCGACAAAGTGTGGGGGTTGATGAACTTACACCCTTTGAGCAGAGAGTTGCCTCAATTATGGGTGACACTTTACTCTCTGGAGTAGTATCTGCTGCTGTGGGAGACTCGGATTTACTACAGGACTGCCACGAAGGTAACCAATATTATCTGCACATTTATTGAATGAAAATGTTTCCGATTCACATATGCAAATTCTTCTTCAGATGGCGCCTTTACAGCAGTGTGTGTGTCGATGTGCAGTCGATCGCTCCGATTACATTAGGAAAACTGGCTATCGCTGCAAATTGCGTTTTAATGTTCGGCTGGTCAACTGCATCATATGGGAACGTTATATACCTGGTAGACATGCGGATGATCCTGACCCACACCACTGGCATTGCGAGGCTCAAAGACGACTGGCTTATTCCTGAGCGGTCTGCCAGTTCCCTTTGGAAAGAACCAGTTGCCAGGAAACCAAGTGTTGTCAGCACCTGCAAGGGAACGGGTATTGCGTGGCTCCTCGCCGTCTCTCTCTCTCTAGATTCGGACCCAACTCAGCACAGACCTCCAAGAGGATAGCCCTTGGAAATCTGAAACGGCTGATAAGCCAGTCATCATCCTGGGCCAGAAAATCATTGTGGTCCCTAAAAACTCGTTCTCTTCGGATTCTGCCATTAGCAATGTCCTCTAATAAGGCAAAAGCTGTCATTGCCATAGACTAAGGGTTGTATCAATTTGCATATGCTTTTATATGTTCTTACTTAATTGCATAATTGATAGTATATTCCTATAAGGCTCGTGTGAGAATATATATGTAAATTATTTTATAAATTGCAAATTAATAGCAATGCTTCCCACAGGTGGTAGTGCGATGGACTTGTAGAACAATTCGTTGTGTAATGTTTGCAACTTAACTTCATTGCCTGTAAGAGTCGCCAACGGACAAAAACTATGAGAAATGTACGTACGCCAGACATGAAATTGGCGTGGAGGAACGCACATTCTCATTTTAATTTCACTGTTAGTACATCCGACCGTGAGCGTGAAAGCTGGCGTACGCAAAGTGTTTGTGCGTATGCAAGATTGATACATGAGGCCCCTGGAGTTTTGTTTAGTTTATGGGATATTGCAAAAGATTGGTTGTAAAGTAAAATTTAGAAAACAGGAAAAAAGCAATGGAAGTTTTAGCGCAAGTTCTGCCAGGAAAACTCAATTGTTACGCCACTTATTACTTTCTCATCTAACCAATCGTGTTCTAATACTCGTAGTATAAAAGATCGGTACTTACACATGTCTTAGTTCGCAGATGCTGACACCAACATTCACTCACCCGCGTCTCGATTGCAACCATAACACCACAAAATCATATCTTTGATTTTGATCTCACCAACTCTGGCAGCCGCGCCAGAGCGAAACCCGTGTGTAGGAAACCAGCGCGTGGCGGTTCTAAAAAACAGCAATCTCATGAGAGACACTCTCCTCACACTGGTTCCCTTTCGAGGACGGTTCACTCGTATTGCGTCGCTAGACACTATGTGAATATTGAAGCCTTTATTTTAAAGCACAGTGCAGCTGCACAGCCAGCACAATGCAGAGCTGTAAGCATGCTGATTGGCTGGGCTGCAGGAACTGTACTAACCTATGGAGAAGTGGTCGTGGACGTGCAAACCTATCGGAGACCCGCCAAAATGGGTGGAGCTGCAGACTATATAAGCGGTCCATTTCACCATAGGAATCAGATTTAATCTCCTTCTGTGACAACTCACCTCTTTGCTGATTTCTCCTGCTCGAAGCCTTCTCGCCGTCGACGAGCCCAGCAGCGGAACGCAGCGAACTGCACCAGCAGTTCAGCGGACACCGGCCTCTTGATCAGCATTCTGACTCGTCGCCGTCATCTGCTGATTCGCCGTTTCTGCTGCGGGCATCCAGCGATAGTATCCTTTATAAGACAAATTCTAAAGAGCAAATTTCTCTAAAAGAGCATTCACGGCGTTGTTGCAAATGCCGCGCTCGGACTGTGCGACATGCAGAAGTGTCTCAGTCCAGGTCAGTCCAGAATTCCGTCTCAGTCCAGCGGAAGTGGCGCCAAGGCGAGCAGAGATGCCGAACTTCTCAGCGTCCTCATCAGGGCCGTCGAAGAGCTCGGCCTTGATTGGTCCTCTCCAGAAGAGCCCACCAGAAGCCGCCTCGATGAGTGGTTCCTGCCAGGGCATCATCAGGTCCCTCGCCAGTGGCCGGCGCTGTTCTTCCCCAAAGTTCACGAAGTTCTAACGAAGTTGTGGCGCGCCCTCTACTCGGCCTGCCTACGCACCTCAACCTCTGCAACGCTCTCAACCCTTGATGGTGCCGAGGAAAAGGGGTAAAAAAAACTACCCCCTCTAGAGGAAGCTGTCAGATGGAGGTCCAAGGTGGCTATCTCCCTCTCTTATACCGGACACTACTTCATAGGGCTGCACGATTTTTGGCTAAAATGTGAATCACGATTTTTCTCCATGGGAATTGAGATCACGATTCACTTACACGATTCTCATTTTTTCAACCAAAATGTATTGCACTCAAGTAAAACAACAACAACAACAACAAAACACAGGACATTCAGTGTGCAGTGACACAAAATTCTCTAAATTGTTTAAGCTGCGTTTTTGGATTGTGTTAGCCTATGTAGCTGTCTGTGTGAACTAAAAGTGTAGGCTATATATAAAATATTTCCTGGCTAGTTTACTTTAACTTTTTTTATAATACACCATACTTTCACCCAAACTGAATAATTAAAAGCAAGTTTAAATGGGTAGCCTAAATCTTCTATAAATATTTTTGAGTCTTCATTTTCTTTTTTTTTTGCCTACTTTTTTTTGCCTAGTGCGCTTTCACTTTAATTGAGCAGTCGTGAGCAGTCCAGCAAAAATAGACTGGGTGCCGAAAAACCCGCTTCACTGCTGCTCATGCTCTGCTCCCGGTGTAAATGCACAAGCCGGAAAAAATATGCGCTGCTCATGCGCAACTGACGCTTCCGGTGTGAAACGGCCGTATAATTGATTGGTGAATTAATGTTTGTTATTGTGTGACCCCTTATTTACACTGCACACGTCTGTGGCGCGTTACGGCTGCGACACGGCTACTGGAGCTGATCGCACCCACTCTAGTCAATGCTTGTGTTTACACCAGCCACGACGCGGCGGGTTTAAGAAGCGTCCCAGCTTCGCTAAAGATAGGCGCCTAGTCTGTTTTTGACGGACGCCGCGTCCAAGCTGAACTGTAAATACTTTAAATAAAGGGGTCAGTGTGACCAATATAACGAGTGAATGCTGCATGATCTGAATGCAGGGAAATACACGGAAGTGAATCGCCATCATTAAGAAATGAGATCGCATTTATGTTTGAATCGAGATCGTGATTTTTTTTTTCCGATTAATCGTGCAGCCCTACTACTTCAGGATCGGGGCAGCCACTACTACGGCTGAACACTGAATTCCTACGTCAGCAATCAAGATCCTGGGTAGATGGTCTCCTCTGCATTCAAATTCTATATAAGACCCAATTCCAAAATCATCCTCGAAGCTCAGCAAGCTCTTTCTAGCAACAATCAAGCTAATCCTCATGCAAATACTGGTGGTGGTGTCATGCTCTCACATATTACTCATCTATCCTGTTCGATAGTCTTTAGCTTGTATTACTCGTCTGTGTGGCCTAACGTGACATTGTCTCTATGTGGCTTAACGACCGTTGTCTCTGTGCGATCACGTCTCTGTGTGGCCTTGTGCCCTACCGTGGTCTGTGTGGCCTATCGTGGCATTGTGGCCCTCGCGGCTTTGGTTCTGTGTGGTCTATCATGGCCTTGTGGCCTATCATGGCCTTGTCCTTTTTGCCTATCGGGGCATCGTGGCCCTCTGGGGCAAAGGTTATGTGTGGCCTAGTGGCCTTGTTTTTGAGTGGCTTGTTTCTGTGTGGCATTAGTGGCCTCATGGCCTATCTTGGCCTTGTCCTGTGTGGCTATCGTGGCCCTTAGTGACCTTGACCTAGTGGCCGTTGTCTCTGTGCGACCTTGTCTCTGTGCGGCTTATCGTGGCCTTGTGGCCCCTCATGGCCTTGGTTCTATGTGGCCTTGGGGGCTTCTCAATATCCCTCCTAGTCTCCTCGATCCTCCGTCCTCCATCCTACGACCCGGAAACCGATCGAGCTCAGCCATCTTGAAGGACATCTCAATTCTCTAATTGCACCACGAGGAGTCGAGGATCGAGGAGTGAGGAGGCTTCCAGAGGAGCTATGAGTGAGGATGCACAGTTGCATGCTTTGCGGAAGTGTTTTATCGACTTAACGTGACGCACGTATCAATTCTCCTCCCCCTTCACGTCGGTCACAATAATTTTAATTTATACTTTACCATTGCGGTTTATATAAACCACACCTCACATATTCCAACAGGGTATCTTGCTTTATTATTTATTAAAAATGTCTTAAAAAGCCAAACTTCAACAACATAAGGGCAGATCCATTGAGCGCTGCTGATGACGCAGTGAAGTGACGCTCGAGTGGTCAAGTATTCCAAAGTATAAAAAAAACTTTCCTTCGATTCCTCCGTCCTCCTTTTCTTTCCTTGCAGCTTTCCCTCGCATCCTGCAGGGGGTGGAGCTGAGACGCGAGGAAAGGAAGCGAGGAAAGGAAACGAGGATGCACAAATAAGAAATGAGAAGCACCCCTTGTCTCCGTGGCCTTGTCTTTGTGAGGTCTATCAAGGCCTTGTGGCCTATTGTGGCCTTGTCTCTGTGTAGCATACTGTGGCATTGTCTCTATGTAGCCATGATAGCCTCTCACTCTTGGTCTAACTATTTCACTCTTTCTCAGCTCCCTTGATTCCTCTACATCTTCATTAGTATCTTCACTGTTTTCCCACAATTATGGAAGTGGCCCTCTTTACAGATTAAGCTATCAGTCTATGAGGCCTTACACGATGTTTCGTCATGCTTATTTCATGTTTAACTTATTTTTACTTTCTATGTTTTAGGAACTGCAGGATACACGACTGGTGGGTATACTTTTTTCCTTACAGTTCTTTGGGGGTGTGCTCCGTCCCGGTGGAATTACCCAATTTCTTTTACCCTCGGATTGCGAGTTACAGACTTCATTGCGTAGTTATTCTTCGCCAAAGAACTTTATATCACAATACTTGCTTGCTGGGCTGTTAATAAATGTATGCTTTTTTACATCATTTTGCCTCCCAAGTCTTTCTGGTTGAACTATTAAATGTTTACCAATCACAACAATATTCCCAGTAAAACGTGTTTTAGAGCATGGAGCATTTCAATTAATAGATTAAATATTAAGATAAGATTGAATGTTAAATATTTCTTAATAAACTGCCAATTTTTCATATATGAACTTGGGGGAATGGGGCCATGAGTAAAACAGCAACCTCTACTCAAACCTAAACTATTCCTAAAACTAAATCCACCTCTCTATTGGGAATTGATTTGATCATGGTGGTTTGCTCTAGCTGTGATGTTATGATTCATGAATATGGTTCCAATATTAATGAATACGTATTATTAAAATGTATTTTATGACATGATGGATACATGAGAAAATGTACTGCATAACAGCAGAGATGTTCTATAGATGAATCTCTCTGTACCGAGAGAAGCTGTGGTGCACTTTCCATCACACTGCTGAGGGAATTTATTGCTCCATGCACAAAAACTGAATCAATAGACGATTATGTGGATGGAATGGTCAGACATTATCGCTCGACCGAATCATGCCTACAAACACACATATACACACAGACTCACAGATAAAGGGTGAGATGGATGTCTCACTAAAAACACAATAGCAGTCAATCGATAGTGCTGAGATGTATTCAGCTTCCGTCAGAGATGAAACTGTTGCCTCTCCATGTTAAAAACTCAAAAAACCCTGTTAAGGAAACATTAACTGGCATAAGGAGCAGCAGTCATACAACACTCAGGGAATAACAAGAGGACTCCATATTTTAACAGTTTGGATGTTTTGAACAAAAGAAGCTGAGCTACAAATTTCCTGTTTTCAAGAACACTGTAAAAAGAGTTTAAGTACACTGTAATTATTACTGTAGAGCAATTTCTACCCGATTTAACCCATAAAAATAGTTTTGTTGGTATCGATTAATAGGTTGATATAACCAGTTAATTGAAATGTTACCATTTCTAGGCTACCTTTTTTTTATTTTACAGTACAACTTGATCTATAAAACAACTCTTAAAGGATTAGTTCACCATACAACTTTTAATATTGTCAGTTATTGTGATTGTTCGCCGTAGATTTGTAGTGGAAGCAGGATAGAAAAATGTACAGGTTTCCAGCCTGAGCTGCAGGGCGAAATCACTGGGTTTACCCAGTCTATAACACAGGAACGTAAGGCAACAAAAAATCCACACAACTTAGTTTGATAATCAGTCTTTGTGTCTGTATTGCTTTATTACTTTAATTATTAAAGTATTATTTTAATTATTGGGGACATTGGTTTTTGTCACTTTATACACTTTTTATGATTTAAATCCACCATACTGTTGTTTTATTTTTTAGGGCTCACGTGTGCTTAAGTGTTTTTTCTTTATTTGAAAACAAAATAATGACAATTTTATTTAAAAAGGACAAAATATTTTTGCTTTTGTGTTCTAAGCAGGAAAGACATTTTAGAAGGAGGGTGAGTAAATGATTAGTTTCTGAGTGAACTATCCCTTGAAGTCTCTAAGTCTGGTTTGTGAGATGAACATTCATGCTGACAACACTTATAAAGTGCTCTTCTTTAGTATAAGTAGCATTAGTATTAGAGTCAGAAGCATTTTAAAAGCCAGAGTGTGCAATAAAAAAAAAAGGACGAGTTCAGACAATGCCCCAACCTTTCTAAGAATTCTTGCACATCTTCCAACGAGAGTGTGGCAGACGGGGTGATGTCTTCTGTCTCTGAGCAGTGTTCCATGGTGACCTGAGTCGACAAGCTAGAACACTGTTGGAGACACAGTTGGAGACTGTCAGGGTTGTTGCAGGATACTGAAGATGAGGGAACAGAATTTCAATGCAGCTGGTTTATTCACAAACTCAGGTTAAAGGAAAACACAGGAACTCAGGAACACACAACCATACATCGAAGAAAATAAACAAACACTGAGAGAAAACACATGGCTTAAATGCAGGGACTAACAGGATGATTTACAGAACTCAGGTGATGGGGAATACTAATTAGACAGACCGGGGAAAACTAACAGGATGAAGCAAAATCACAAAGACCGGGGGAAACCAGATCACAAAACAGAACTTAAACACATAGAAACACTCACACAAACATTTGAGTTTGGACGCCAAGGGATGTGTGAACTGGGAACTGTTTTTACATAAAGTGAAACTCAAAACAAAAGTGAAAAAGAACAAAACATGAGATGCCAGAGTGGCACATGAGTGTTTGTGGCAGTTTTTGTTTGTATGAGACTATATGCACCTACTCAGAAGAACAGATTATAAAACATAATCATGCTATTTAGAGACTTCTTCTAGTTAAGTGCAGAAATACACAGTATAACGTTCACCGTGGACACAAAAGCATTATGTGGCAGCAGTGTGCAGGTCTATGGCAACTCAATAAGTTGATGCAAAAACCAATAGAAATAAACTATAATACATAGACTTCAGACAGATGGTATTACCCTTGATCAAACACAAAAGGACATCTGCTCCATCTGAATTTAGTATGCTTGCTTGAAACTGTTCTAGGACCAGGTCAATGATTCTATCATATTATAGAGTCAATTCAGCTGTCCTGAGCTCTGTAATGTTATCTCAACATGGCCAAATCTCATTTCAAACCTGTCTTCCTAAGTAAAATAAAATCAAATGTGGTTGTGGATGTCCAGAATTCCAAGTAAACATTAAACATGACAGATCTGTCTTTAGGGTTTCTACAGTATCAATGTACCGTATGTTTTGAACATTTCTTTTGACCCCCAAATGAAGCTTTGATCAATGTAATCAGGGCCAATAGGATCAAATTTTCAGTGTTTTGTCCTCCTCTGTGCTGATATGATAAAGGGCATTTGTTGGACATCTGGTGACCTCAGGGATAGCTTGGGACAAAAAGCAGCCCAGGACACAGTGAAGTGTTTAGGTGGTTGTGAAGATAGAAACCTTGAAAAGACCTTGGTTCAAAGACATATATTGTTTTACATACACATACATATTTTTTGCAGCTAAATTAAGTGGATGGTGAAAGGCATTAGGTAGTATTTAAAGTGTGAAGTCTGTGCTTGGAGGCTTGTAAATATTCATGTTAACAGACTAGCTAGCGTTTGCAAACAATGAGAATGTAGCAGCCAAATTTTTGTTTAAATTAATTAACGGCTAGCTTAGAATATGCAAAACCGAGGTTGCTGAGCTGAAAACTGGAAAATATAAGGTAGCATGTACAATAAATGACAAAAATCTGGAAAACAACGAATGCAATATCTCTGGTTTACCATGGAATCATGCATAGATTTGCTACCAAACTTGGAGGCTTGCAAATATTAATGTTAACAGACTGGCTAGTTTGCTAACTTAATGCAAACTGTTGCTGATAGCTATATTTAGATTTTGGTTAAACCTGGTAGCTACCAATCCCATGCATGACATATCTCATTTTATTAAGTAAAATAACAAGTGGTAAATATAAGGTAGCATGCACAATAAATGACTAAAAGCTGGAAAACATAACTTATGCAGTAAGTCTGGTTTACCATGAAATCATTTTGTTTTATCAGCTGTTCATGTTAGCTGTGCTGTCAGACATACAGGCTATAGTTACATGTGGGCGACATGGAAGTTAAAGGTATATTATAATAATAATAATATTTTTTTTTTTTTGGGGGGGGGGGGGGGGGGGGGTCACACGCAGTGTTTCAACCAGTTCACACGCTCACACGTCTCTCCTTGTATTTCTCACGCTGAGGAGTAAGGGATTTTGTCCCGCTATAGCCTACAATTAATGAACGAGGCGCAGGCAAACGGAGCTAACGTTATATGGGGATGCTGCAGACCTGGAACTGGTAGATATACGGCCCAAGCTGTTTTACGCCCCTGTTGTTCCTGATACGTCCAGTAGGGGGATATGCTGCAAAATAACATCACTAAATCGACTCTCAAAACGTACACATCAATAACCGTCCCGGCTATAGACTTTGACCAATTTTGTGTTTTTTGTTAATTTAAATATAAACGGTAAAGTGTAGATCTGCACTACGGATTAAAATATCGGTTGATATTCAGTTGGGCTTCACTCTCTTCACATTCCTACAGAAGACTATTTGTTTTTTGTGAATTAAAAAAATGTATAATACACATAGTTGGATCAGATGACAAGTAATATGGAGATACCATACCAACCATACAGGAGATTGAGTGAAATATGTTGTTGTGAATTTAATTAAAGTTACATTTAGTTATTAACCATATTTAGCCCTTTAGACATACAGTACCATGTAACCATGTGGATCCGAAATATCTGCTGTATTATTCTCTATTGTCCTACACAGCATTTTATGAAGACAAACACAATTTATCCCTTTTCTAAAATTCTAAGGGCCATTTAAAATAAAGAGACAATATTGTTGTTCACCAAAAAAAAAAGTTTTATTAACATCATTTATGAATTATGATGACTCCCCTATGGCTTGCCACTCTTCTTTAAATGTTTTTCTATCCTGCTGTCAAAGTGTTCCTGCTCACTGGTAAAAAAAAAAATAAACATTAAAAAAATGAAAAAGGACATCCATCGTGAATTTTATCTTGTCACTGTGGGTGTGCTGGCCAGAATTTATGTCAGGTGAGTGTGAATTGCATCAATTTACTCCTGATCATCAAAGTACAACAGGCACTTGTTGGTGGAACCCTTTTGGAAAAAGTGTCAAGCCACTTTGATTTCTTTTGGCCACTGATGATGGACTGTGCAGATCAAATTAAAAATGACATTGAAAAAATTCAGTAAAAAAAAGAGAGATGGGAGTTTATAGTTAATATGAGAGAGAGAGAGAGAGAGAGAGAGAGAGAGAGAGAGAGAGAGAGAGAGAGAGAGAGAGAGAGAGAGAGAGAGAGAGAGAGAGAGAGAGAGAAATGTTCATTTCATTAAGTAGCTAAAGCAAACACACACCTTTATGAGATGCAAGTTAATGAGCACTTGGTAAAGACAGAGTATGATAAAAACCCACATTAAAGGGATAGTTCACCCAAAAATGAAAATTCTGTCAGTAATTACTCACCCTCATGTTGTTCCAACCCCGTAAGACTTTCGTTCATCTTCGGAACACAAATTAAGATATTTTTTATTAAATTTGAGAGCTGGATCACTCCTCAATAGGATTCTATGGGATTGAAACTTGCAGGCCCAGAAAAGTTATTAAAGACATTATTAAAATAGTCCAAGTGACTACAGTGGCTCAATCTAGGCAATGGTATATATGTTAAAACAATTTAAAATATTCTGTATCGCTGTACTCATCAACAATAAAGTGGGTGGTGATGGTGCAATGGATAAGACATACCTTTGGTGTGAGAGACCCGGGTTCGAATCCACTGTGAGACACCAATGTGTCCCTGAGCAAGACACTTAACCCCTAGTTGCATACATATATAGCAATTGTAAGTCGCTTTGGATAAAAGCGTCAGCTAAATGTAAAGGCCGATGACATGTATAACGTTACCTCTGGTTGTGTGGAGTATTTAACAAAGGTTTACATACAATTAAAAAGTTAATATTACTCATTATAGTTAATATTACTAACTAAAACCAATTGAGATTACTCATAAATATTGTTTTTTAATGTTTTCCTCAATTATTTCTACTCAATTTTATTTGTTAATGTACCTAATACAGTAACTCAGATCTACTTTTTTTTTACTTACATTTACTCAGTTCATATGATATAATGTTATTTATTTAATTGCATTAAAATGTAATCAATATTTTTATGTGTAATATTTCACCCAAAAAATAGTAAATCATAGTAAAAGTTTTTAGAGTGTAGTGTTTTGTTTCCATAGTTCCAAATCATGATCAAGCCTATGACAACTTTTTTTAAAAAAGAATAGCCTCAGAATAAAATAATGCAGTATTTCCCCCATTTTTTAAAATAAATAAATAAAATATCAATAGCATTGTATTAAACTTGTATAAATTAAAATATTTGGTAACACTTCACAATGAGGTTTCATTTGTTAACATTATAGTTAATGTGTTAACTAATATGAACTAACCATGAGGAATACATTTGTTACTGTATTTGTTCATCTTTGTTACTGTATGTTTGTTATCTGTATCTAAAATACAGATATTCGTTGTTTGTTCATGTTAGTTTACAGTGCACTAACACATACAACTTTTGACTTTAATAATGAATTAGTACTTATTACTTATTAACAAAGTTTAATAAATGCTGTAGAAGTGGAGTTCATTATTAGTTCATGTTAACTAATGTTAACTAATGAATATTAATAATACACAATATGAAACATGTTACACTCCATATATCATGATTATGATTTTAGTGACATGGTTAATTTGCACCGTATGCCTTTTTGTATTTTTTTAGCACAACATCCATCTACCACCATGTTTGGCTTCTAGAAGGTGAGGAGACTCTTGTGCAGACAGATATAACGTATAGATGGATGGGGAGGCAAAGGACAAGAAGTACAGAGGGTTGCTTGAAAAACAGTTGGGTGGGTATAACTTAGAGCGGGCGCAATCCCATAAGACTGCTGCTAATGTGCAAAAGAAGTGAAGTACACATCAGAGTGACCAGTGCTGCTCTACAGAATAAATTTGTGTTTATTAATGTTGTATACATATATTTGCTTTCAACAGCAGAGAAAAGTCCGTGGGCTATCTATAGTCAGTCCCAGCGCATTCTCACCCCAAGGCGTCATTCAATTTACACTTTTGACCATGCGTCAACTAACTGACACTAAAGGGTGCCTTTAACGTCAGTTAGATGACGCTTCCGTTATAGGTAGGTTTAGGTATGGGGTAGGGTAGGCGCGTCTCATGTTGACGCTAAAGGGTGCCATGTGCGTCGGATGTAGACGCATGGTCAAAAGCGTCAGCTACATGACGCCCGAGGATGAGCGTCATCTAACTGACGCTAAAGGCACCCTTTAGCGTCAGTTAGTTGACGCATGGTCAAAAGTCTCAATTAAATGACGCCTTGGGATGAGAACGGGCTGTCAGTCCATTGCTGACCCTGTGGTACTCTGTGGTTGACACTTTATTCTTCAGTCAGACTCAGACCCCAGTATGTCCCAGTGCTCCTCATCAGCATCCACCAGCCCACACAGCCCCTCTCAGCTGGAATCTAACACAGACCCTGCTTTACAATTCAATGGCAACATTTTGGAGTCTTGTTTTCTTCTTAATGGTAACAATTGGGTGTTATATAGTGTGAGCACGTTTTTGACTAAGCAACCTTGCAATTCAGTTACAAAGTCATTACCCACCTAATGCCTTGAAGTGAGAAAAATCTAATTGAAGGTAAAATATGATACCCTTCCTTTATCTCTCTTTTTTCTTATTATTTATATTTCTTTGTTTCTCATGGCGTATCTTTGCACACCAACACTGTCAACCCACACAAAGCTTTTAATTTTTAATGCGCTGCCTCCTGACTGGCCATTAAAAACAGCTTCAGTGCATTTTCTTCATTTTTCAGTCTAAGTGCAGAAAACTCTATTGTCATTGCAGTATAACAGCCACCCACCCACACACAAGCACACACACTCACAAATTCACTGGATTTTTCTTTATCATTCTAGGTAAGAGGCAAGAACGGGATTATTATTGTACCATATATGCACTCAGTTTAAACACACGTCTCCTATGATTTGTGCTCATTAAAAATGAAAAAACTTTTTTCTGTGTTTATTTTCCCATTTACTGACACACACACACACACATATGTTCCACAATCAGTGTTCTCTCTATGAAACGGGCCCAAAAGAGACCAAAAAATATTAACAAATCTTCCCTCCATTCCTTCAGAAACACCCAAGAGAAGTGTTGCAGCACAAAATCAATGTGTAAGCGTCAAAAACAAATCCAAATCAAAGCCACCAGAGAGAAAGAACATGACTGAAAGCCAGATAACGGCAAGCGACAATTATTTTTACTGCAGCAGAATTGTTCTGAAAAACACATCAATAAATGAACCGAAGAGACGGACACATCTCACAATTGAAAAAAATCAACCTTACCTGTTGTTAGTCTTTTTTCCCATTTCTCCCCTCTTTTTTTTCATGGATTTACTTATTTTGTACAATACCGTTCATAGTTTTAAAATAATAAAAATAATAATTATATTCATCAAAAAATCCTGGAATTTTTTTTTTATCAAGGTTTCCACATAAATATTAAGCAGCACAACAGTTTTCAACATTATAATGATAATAAATGTTTCTTGAGCACTAAACCAGCATATCAGAATGATTTCTGAAGGATCATGTGACAAATTTGTTTAAAATTAAGACTCACCTGAATAACCTTTTACACAGGGTGAGATGTGCACAATAGATAGTAGGGATTGCTTCAAAACAGCCCTTAACAATAACTAACGGCTACCAGTGGACATAATGCTTAAAACACTCTTTATGCTTGTTTGGACTTGGCCTTTAGGATGACAACACACACATACGGTGTTGACCATCACACTCCGCTGCGACAGACGGAGCAGACTCATTACAAAACCCCAAACAGTGTGTCACAGTTTTGTTGTTTAGTTTGTTTTCAATGGACTTGTCTGCATGTCATCCCTGTCACGTGTCATCTTCATTCTCATTATCAGTTTATCTGTATCACCTGTGTTCAGGTGGCAGTGTAACAAGAAGCTCAAGCCCACGTTAGCCAATCAGTCTTTGTCCGAACTACGTTGTGTATAGTTTGTGTTGCTGCCTGTCTGGCTATCCTTTATATTATCATCAAGCCTTCGTGTTGGAAATGTATCCTCATCTTCGTCTACCTTCCTGCAAACACACGTGACACATCGTGTCGGAGGGGAGGTTTTAGACAGAGGAGCAGGACTCCTGTGTGGAGAGAGAATACGAAAGAAAAAATGCGAAGGATGTACAGTGGGTTTCTCTCCTTTGTCTTATCTTAACACTTTCTGATAGCCAAACATGACTATAAAGACCTTTGACAAATGGGATAAAAGCTTTTTTTTAGGAGATTTTGGAAAAAGTGTTTTTTCCCCCTGCCTCTTTTTAAATTACAGCTGCACATTTGGGGTTTGGTTTAGGTAGTGCTGATTACACAACATTAAAAGCACTCACCGACTGAATAAACACATCTGTGTTTAGCCTTAATCAATTATGTCATGAATCATCATGAGAGGGATTTGTCTGATGCTGTAATGATGTTGTTCCATTAAACCAAGCACATCCTTATAATACCTCAGTGGAAATGACCAGAAATTAGATTTATCTCCTCGTCCCTTGTGTTGATCCCTCTCACGCTTAACACTCTGGGAACAAATGTGTAAAAAGTTTGGTAGCTGAACAGTGCATTGTCTAGATCAGGGGTTCCCAAACTTTTTGTCTGCAGAACCCCTAGATGCAAGTATCCCCAAGTAAGTAAGTAAGCAAGTAAGTTTTAATAATAATTTAACAAACATTTGCATGCTCACTATTCTCTGACGTGCAAGTAACCGATAAAATATCAAATTATTATTTTATTTTTTTGTATATGATATGACTTTGCCTCAAAAATTACATTGTGATGATTTTGTCATTGCCATTTGGATTTGACCTGTAACTGATACGTTTTATTTCATATGAAAATGTCTCATATTGCTCTCTAAGCTGACTATTGCTAATGCAAATAGTTACTTTTAAGGGTGTTCACATGGATTCATTGTTTACAAGAACCAACTAAACACTACAAGTTGCAATACAAACATGTATGTCTTAAATTCTTTTATTGATACGATATATTGCAATATTAGTTTTATTTAGCTTAATTGTTCAGCCTCATTTGTTGATTTAATGTTACATTTAATTCATCATTAGCACTCCATCAACTCACAAACCCCTTGAAGTTCCCTCATGAACCCCTGTTAGGGAAACCTTGATCTAGATAACATCCACTACAAAGGACAAAAGTGTGCTCTTGATATTGAGCATGTTAATATTCCACTCATGGCTGAACTCTTAACCTCAGGTGATCTGCATTAATAGCGCGTAAGGCCTAAATGTACAGAAATTCTCAAGGTGCGTTTGGTATTCAAGTGCGTGATCGTAATTTTGTGCAGCCTTTAAAACCTTGATGTTTCAAGCCTGCAAAACACTGAAGAGGCAAAGTGCTTGTCTACAAACATGTAATAATACCCTGTCAGTTTTTTTTCTTTTAAAACATCATGAAAACATGCTCTTTAGACATTGTTTCTTTATAGTGAATTTTATATGTTTGTGATTTATGAACTGGCAACCATTTTTCTTGTTGGAATTTTGGTCTAATGTAAACGGTATAATACATTTAAATTTTACATTATAAAATTTAGAGCAATATGAGAGGAAATAAGTGTATCAGATCTCATATATTTGGAGGATACAAGGAGCCCTTTAAATTAGACCTTTAG
This sequence comes from Meda fulgida, assembly GCA_030578275.1. Classification (NCBI taxonomy): domain Eukaryota; kingdom Metazoa; phylum Chordata; class Actinopteri; order Cypriniformes; family Leuciscidae; genus Meda; species Meda fulgida. The sequence continues at coordinate 17,936,708 of CM060624.1, read as the reverse complement.
TCTAATTTAAATTCCGATTAAAAGTGCAACTGCAACGTGACAAGGTTGATTCAAATAAAGTCCATTTATCCCATTTGCATACTGTTCAGCATGGCACTAGAACAGCTTTATGTAAATTAGAGTTTATGTAAATTGAATCAGTCCAATTAGCATCCATTTGGGAGAGCTATTTTTGTATAACAGTTTTTTTGCTTCAGTTCATTTGTCACCATGGTAACGTCATTTACTTAGAGGAACTAGTTACTACACAATGCCCTGCACTTTTGCACTGCATAAGCTTTGAATTTGTATTTTGATTGTCTTACCACTCTTGTCTGCCTGGAATGTGCACTGAGCTTTTCAGAAGACTCCATTTTTAAGACATAATCAAAATTCCCCTAAAGGTTATGTTCGGATAGCATGGTCCAAGTAAGAACTAGTACAAACAACTAGCAGTTAGTTAGGGGTAATCTTACTATAGAGTATCAAATTAGACCAATCTACATTTCTATGTAACTGATTTTAAAAAGTTATGAACAGTTTTAAAGAAAAAACAACAACTGATGACTAACTTGTAAGACTTTCTACTGAAACTCATTTACAACATTCTTTGTGTAATCCAAAAACAAATAAACAAAGAGCGTTGGAAATCAATTTTTTTTTTTTGCAATTTAAATGTTATAATATAATTCACAAATAGAATATGGAAGCTGAATAAATAAGCTTTCCATTGATGTGTTTGTTAGGATAGGACAATATTTGGCCGAGATACAACTATTTGAAAATCTGAGGATGCAAAAAAATCTAAACATTGAGAAAATTGCCTTTAAAGTTGTCAATTTCAATGCTGCATCCACTCACAAAAATATTTTTCTTATATATTTACGGTAGGAAATTTACAAAATACCTTCATGGAACATGATCTTTAATATCTTATTGACTTTTGGCATAAAAGGAAAATCAAAAATTTTTACTTAAATTTGTTCATACATCAATTTCTTATTCAAACAAAATCCTGTCATCCAGCAATCTCCTCCCTTCCTCATTCATTATCATCCTTTTCACCAAAAATGTGTTTTAGGTGGACAGATCAAAACAGTACAAAGAACATAAAAAAATATAGGATGTTGGAGAATAACAATGTCTTTTCTGTTAACCAAAAAAGCATCAAGCATTCTGTTAGCATCAAATTAATTTAAAAAAAAAATAATAATAATAATAAAAAAAACACAATACATTGACCCGCGTTCTGTTCCCTTTCGAGGGAACTCCAACTGCGTCGAATGACACTTTGGGGGAAGCCCCTCAGCGTAGCGCCTCTGAAGCATGAATGAAACTAAGCCATTCTCCGATTGGTGCAACGCAATGAGGCGGAACTATAAAGGGACGCCGGCACACACAAAATGTCAGCTTTCTGTTCTTCAGCAAGTGCTATCTGTGACTGTGTATCTTATTTATTGTTGTCTGTATAGTTTGTATAGTTTCAGGAAGTGTGTGCATCCTTGCCCTCGTTTTATCATGGGTGGGGACACACACCGACTGTGCACGCACTGTCTCGGAATGCAGCACGCGCAGGCAGCTCTCGAGGGAGCTGCTTGCGAGGATTGTGAAAAATTACCAATCCGTGTGCTGCGTTCCCAGCTGCCAACTTTGATGAAGATGGCTCGCAAATGGATCTGTCGGGGAATCCCGAGGCTGCTGAGGCACCTTCTCGGGATCCCTTTGACAGTTCCGATGTCCTCGAGCCTCGCATGTAAGCCCGCCCGGCGGCTTCTTTTGCGCGAGCCGAGGATCTGATGCTTGAACTGTCTGCCTCTGAGGAGGTAGACATGCTCAGTGTCGAGGGCGGGGATTTTGGGGATGACTCGCCACCCCATGTCCCCGCATATGAGGAGCTGGTTGAGGTTTTCTCTCATGCTGTGGACCGTTTAAATATCAGTTGGCCACATGAGAAGTTGGCCCCGGTGATGAGGTTGCTCTCTGTGCTGCAGGAAGCGCTCGTCCAACTTGCTTTTAGTAAGCGCTTCCTGCAGCACAGGAAGCAACCTCATCACCGGGGCTTACAGTTTTTTTCCCGACTTACACAAGTTCTGGACCTGTTCGCGTCTCGAGAGGCGACCCACTGTCCACTGTGGTTTTCCCTCACCCATCCAGCCCCGCTGGGGTTTGATGCCATGGTGCAGACGTGGCCGAGGCTATGTCTGTATGCTTTTCCCCCGATCGCTCTGCTCCCGGGAGTTCTAGAGAGGGTCCGTCGCGACGGGATCAGTCTACTGCTGGTAGCCCCGTTGTGGCCGGCCCCGAGTATGGTTCTCCGACATAATTTTGCTCCTGGACGGCCCTCCATGGGAGATTCCCATCAGGAGGGACCTGCTGACACAGGCAGAGGGCTCAATATTTCACCCTCGGCCCGAGTTGGGGAAACTGTGGGTCTGGCCCCTGAGGGGGCACAGTACCTAAAGGCCGGCCTATCAGCTGGAGTAGTGGAGACCATACGCAGCTCTAGAGCTCCCTCCACGAGGAAATTGTACGGCTTGAAGTGGAATGTCTTCACCATTTGGTGTAGAGAGCGTGAGGTGGACCCAGTTAACTGCCCAGTGGCTTCAGTGCTGGAGTTCCTTCAAGATCGCTTCTCCACTGGTCTTACCCCGTCCACACTCAAGGTGTACGTGGCTGCCATTGCGGCTTTCCACGCTCCTCTGAGTGATGGGCCTCTGGGGAGACACCAGTTGGTCGTTCGGCATGGAGGATGAGACCTGCGGCTCGTACCAGGGTTCCCACTTGGGATCTGGCGGTGGTTCTTGAAGGTTTGTATATAAATACTTAGTATTTACATTCAGAGGTCCTCTTCATGGCGGAAGTCGGACCAGTGGCTGGTGTGTTTCGGGTCGCCCAGGAAGGGGCTTCCCGCTTCAAAGCAGACCATCAGCAACTGGATTGTCCAGGCGATTTCCACGGCCTACCAGGTGCGTGGTATGCCTTCAACTTTGGCCGTGAGGGCTCATTCTACCAGAGGCATGGCGTCCTCTAGATCCCTTCCCCCCCCCCCCCCCCATCCAGGAGGTCTGCGATGCAGCAGGATGAGCTACCCCTCATACCTTTATTAAGTTTTATAGTCTGGACATTCCGTCAACACTCGGCGCTCTTGCGCTCTCGTCCTAAGTGTGCCTGTGAGCAGCTTCACACTAGGGCAGGCAGGGCACGTTGTGGCATAGTGGGCACTCGTTCCCCCAAAGTGTCATTCGACGCAGTTGGAGTTCCCTCGAAAGGGAACGTCCTCGGGTTACGACTGTAACCCTTGTTTCCTGAGAAGGGAACGAGAACTGCGTCCCTTGGCCACGCCTCCCCCTGCCTGGGAGCACTTGCTTCATCACAAAGGCTGACATTTTGTGTGTGCCGGTGTCCCTTTATAGTTCCGCCTATGTGTCGTCACACATTACGTCATTGCGTTGCACCAATCGGAGATTGGCTTAGTTTCATTCATGCTTCAGAGGCGCTACGCTGAGGGGCTTCCCCCAATGTGTCATTCGACGCAGTTCTCGTTCCCTTCTCAGGGAACAAGGGTTACAGTCGTAACCCGAGGACGTTTTCTATTATGTAAGATGCACATTTGCGATGATGTAAGATGCAAACGCACCATGATTCATTAGAATCAAGTTGAGTGTACACCCATCTCCGACCAAGGGGGTAATCCATCAGCCGGAACTTCAAGCCTCGCGGGAGCCGCCATTGTAGCAGAACTTCACCTGCTGTTAGCATTCCATTGACTCCCAATTATTTTGGTGTCACTTTGACAGCGAATAACTTTACATTTGAGGCGTCCAAAGACTTCACTTGTCCATTATTTATTTCTAAAGAAACACGACAATGTATAAAAGGCTCCATTACTTTGTATCTTACGTTATGGCCCCGTAGAAGCCGTTTTTGTAATAAATAGGCTAATGATTGCATCATAACCACACGACTTTCTGTCGCACAATAGAGACATTACCGTATAGATAGGGGGAGAAGCTCGCATGCAATCTTTTACTGTCTATGAGGCAATCGGGGGGAAATTGAGGCATAAAGTCAAGGGAGAAGCCCATAGATAGAGAGTCCTTAAAAGCAACGGGACAAAATATTTCGATGAATTTTTCAAGATTGTGATTCAGATTTGTCTTTCTTGCCACAGCTACTAGAAGATTTACAACTGTCAGACTGTCATCACGCTCAGTTTGAGCCTGCGCAGTCGCTCAGCCATCAGACAGGAAGTGCAATAATCGGGCTTCAGTCTTCTCCGTTGAAATCAATGGGGTCGCTGTGTCCATTTCTTTTACTGTCTATGTCTCCGACCCCTCCACCGTAGCTCGACGTGCACCTCCAAAAAATTGTAACTACGCGTCGAGAACCAAAACAAACTAGTAAAAAGATTCGCGAACCACTCACCCCACTAGCGTTCTGCCGGTGAAATGCACAGCGATGCAACGCAACCTGACGCAGGACCATAATACGGCCACGACGCCGTAGGAGTGACGGCGTAGCTACGCCGTGGAGTTGATGCAGAAGCACAATGAGGCCTTAACTCGCCAAATTCGCTAGTGTTTTGACAGCATTACCCAATTGATTTTTAGCTGCATTTGGCAGGTTGGCGGGTGTTGATTTCAAACCCTCCATACAATGTATTGTTGGCTATTACCACAAATATACCTGTGCTACTTTTGACTGGTTTTGTGGTCCAGGGTCACATATTATAGTTATTATAATAAAGTCATTTTTTAATGCATTTCTTTATTTTTAAATTAAAATGAATTCGTAGTAAATGTTATATTTTTGTGTTAGTTTGTATTTAGAATCTAAGACTGTTAAAAAAACAAGAAAAAAAGGTTAATTTCATACCTATAGGATCTATTCTATGTTTTCTTGAATATGTTTGGTGGCAGCGAGTTAAATTGTTTTCTAACTTTAAAATGCATAAAATTGCTTATTAAAATCAGGAAATGCTTCATTGTATTTGCAAATGACTGCAAATACAGTGATAACGACCGCAGCCAGAAAAAAAAAAAAAAACGAAATGAACACAATGCTGAGCTTTACAACTGAAGTCAAGCTAGAGACAGGTGTGAATGTTGCGCAGAACTAGGGAATACAGAGAATTGAGGTGTCGCAGTCCCTGTGACTGTGATGTGAAATGAGGAGGAGCTGTCAAACTCATCTCTCAGATGTAAATAACTCTCGTTAGACTTCAAAACAAGAAAAGGAGCAGGACTCACTAGTGTGGCTCAGGTGCTTTGAAAATCCAATTTGAGCACCAAGCACATGGAAATGTGAAAAGCGGCTTTGATTGAGATAAGGGTTCATTGAAATTACACAGCTGTCTACTTTTTCTCTCTTCACACCATGTCAGGGTTAACATGCAGAGAAAAACACTCACCAAAAAACACTCCAGATACAATGCCACATGCTGAGAGTAAATTAGTGTTTTAAAAGCTAAAAAAGCTATTTCTATAAAATACTTCAATATCAATATTAATATTAACAAGACTGCTGTAGTAAATATCAATAAGGATTCTGGTACAGAAATACAGCACATTGCTTGAAGAGAAAAAAAGTATTGTGTTTTGCATAATTTCTATTAATGTAATTTGTGCATAAAAGTTTATTTGATAAGAACACATCTGAAAACAGGAATCCAAAGAAAACAATGTGATCCCTTGGAGCCATAAGACAATAAACAAAGTAATAAAGCTTTTAGATCAATCTACTAATAATACTACTATTTTTTACTGATCCAAACTGTAAATCTGGGGGGAAAAAACATGATTTATTTGACCCCAAACACATATAACGGTTATGATTCAGATTTCAATTGAGAATTGCAGGTTCAGATAAAAGATTGGTAGTTGATGCATTCCTGTATTGGATCTGGCCATGAACACCTATTGTATCAACAGGAAGAGAAGACAGAATTATGTCCAGGTCAGGACAGTCAGATATTGGTGTGACTTCTTCACCCTCCTTGTCCCACATTCTAATTACCATAAGCGCACTGTCAGATTCTGTCTCAGGGATTGGAGAAAAACAAATTAAACCTGCACAACATCAAGACATCTTGGTTAGAAGTCATCCATTCATGATGTAATGCACAGAAGATGAGACTATGTTTATCGAGCATGTGACCTTTGCATGCATAACCTTTTATATACTGATGATTTTTTCCAGATTACTCTCATCAGTCTTTTAACCAGCTCTCTGTATTCATACCTGTTTTGTCAGTTCAGTCACCCTTTGTTTGGATAGCATTTTAATTATCTGAATTGTGAGTCATTTGTATGCCTATATATGGTCAGGGTCCTGTCCCCTTGATTGGTCTTGTTCTAGTTTGGTGACAGGATCCTGACACTCATGTCTCGTGTTTGTGTGAGTGTATGGTTTTGTTGTTGTTCTCTGGGCCGTGCGCTCTTATTTCTGTGTCTTGCATATTCGGGCCATCATGTCTGGATCCGGACATTTTGGTCTTGGTTCAGATGAGAGAGTAGGGGTCCTGACATCCATGCTCTGTGCTCATCTGTCAATCTCTAGTCTTGGTTCCGCCCTCTTGTTACCTGATTATTGCTTCATTTGCCCCACCTGCTCTCTCTTGTTACCCTTCTGTTTTTCTTCCCTATTTATTCTCCTTTTGGTCTCTGTCCTGTGCCAGATTGTCATATACAGTGCTTAGCATGAGTGAATACACCCATGCTAAAGTTGACTAAAAAGAGGAATAAAAAATCATATTTTGGAAACTGATCTTAATGCCTTAATTAAAAAATGAGGAAAAATCCAACATTTAAGGACACCAATTTTCTTTGTGAATGAATAATGCATCGTAAATAAATAAATAAATAAATGTTCTTCCTTAAAATACAGGGGTCAGTACACCCGTATGTTAAATTCCCATAGAGGCAGGAAGGTTTTTATTTTTAAAGGCCAGTTATTTCATGGATCCAGGATACTATGCATCCTGATAAAGTTCCCTTGGCCTTTGGAATTAAAGCCCCACGTCATCACATACCCTTCACCTAGGGTGACCACCAACAAACAAACCAAATGTGGGACGATTATAAGTTTGTGTGGGACAATGTGGGACATGTTACCAACACTAAACCTGAAATTGTTATAAAATGTCTATCAAACTTAATAAAACATTTGTATTCTGCCTTTCAGCTGATAAAAAAAAAAAGTTATTTAGTCCCTTCCAGAAAACACCATTCCATCACAATGCAATATAACTACTTGGTTACTCACGTAACCTCAGTTCCCTGAGTTAGGGAACGAAGTATTGCGTAGCTATACTCCTTTTCATCGATTTTACTTAACCTTATGTAAAACGCATTTGCAGCTGCACAGCTAGCACATAGAGCGTCTAGCTCACTTATAGGCTGTGCTGCAGCAACTGCACATCCAATGGCGCGGGCGCCTCTGACGTGCGACCAATGAGATAACTCTATGTCATTACACGTCAGAGCCCGTCATAGGGGCGAGGCTTAGCCTATATAAGCCCCTGAATTCGCCATAATAGCAGGTTTATACGACTGAAGCGACAAAAATCCAGTTAAAATAGTGCGGCCGGCTACGCAATACTTCGTTCCCTAACTCAGGGAACTGAGGTTACGTGAGTAACCAAGTACTTCCCTTTCGAACGGTCACTTCGTATTGCGTAGCTATACGCAGTGGGAACGCTATGCAAAACGCCGCACTGAATAACTGGTTGCCACTGCAACTCAGGACCCCTGAGCATACAGAACAAGCCTCAAACCACTTAATATGTATACACTAGAGCCGACACCGTCAGATCTAGCTTATACACAGTAGTTCCTGACAGGGTCAAGAATATGATAATACCACCAGCCTTAGCAGGTTTATAATATGGAAATTAACCGGCAAGAAACGGGTTTATATATATAATATAATGAATGTGATTATGCACAGTAATAAGTAATGATAAGACCAGACACTGTCGGGGCCCTAATCATACCGAAAGCACCCCTGCCTGTAGGGAGGGTACTTCCAAATTATAGAATTTCACAAATGTGGACGGCGAGGCCCAGCCAGCCGCATCACAAATGTCCTGAACGGGAAACCCAGATGACCACGCCCACGACGATGCCATGCCTCTGGTCGAATGGGCTTTGACACCTATAGGGCAATCCTGGCCCACTGAGGTATAAGCCGTAGAAACGGTCTCCACTATCCATCTAGACAGTCTCTGTTTAGTGACAGGATCCCCCTTGGATCGACCACCAAAGCAGACAAAAAGCTGTTCTGATTGTCTAAAAGACGCAGAACGCTCCAGATAGATTCTCAGCGCCCTGACAGGGCAGAGAAGATTAACCTCCCCATTCTCTGTGGAAGGGGGAAGGGGTAACAACGTCACCACCTGCGCTCTGAATGGTGTTGAGAGCACTTTGGGTACATAACCATGCCTGGGCTTAAGGATGACTCTGGAATCACCAGGACCAAACTCCAAAAATGCTTGGCTCACAGAGAGAGCCTGCAAATCCCCCACTCGCTTGATAGATGCCAATGCCAACAGGAGAGCAGTCTTCAGCGAGAGAAGTTTAAGGTCAACCGACCGGAGCGGTTCAAAAGGTGGACCCCTCAAAGCCCCTAGGACCGTAGACAGGTCCCAGGAAGGCACAGAAGGATCTAATCCTCCTAGCACCCTTCAAAAATCTCACGACCAGGTCGTTTCTTCCCAGTGACTGGCCAGCTACCAGAACATGGTGAGCTGCAATAGCTGCCACATACACCTTGAGTGTGGACGGGGAGCGACCCGCGTCCAACAGCTCCTGTAGGAATGAGAGAACCACTGGCACGTCACATGACTCTGGACTCAGGCGGTTTTTCGAGCACCAGCCGGAAAAAAAAAAAAAACATTTTGAAGCATAAAGGTGCCGAGTCGACAGGGCCCTAGCTTCAGATATAGTGTTCAACACCTTCACAGGAAGGTCCCCGGGTACCGGTTCAAAAGCCACACGTGAAGGGCCCACAGGTCGGGTCGCGGATGCCACAACGACCCCTTCGCCTGTGTGAGGAGGTCTTTCCTCATCGGGACAGGCCATGGAGCTGCGTCCGAAATCTGAACCAGTTCCGGAAACCACGGCTTGGATTTCCAAAGAGGAGCCACCAGAAGGACTGGGCACCCGCTCTCCCTGACCCGTTTGATGACTTGTGGAATCATCGAGACAGGGGGAAATGCATACAGGGGGCCGTTGGGCCAGGCATGGGCCAACGCATCCCTGTCCTTCGAGAAGAACAGATTGCAATGGGTGTTGTTTTTCGAGGCAAACAGGTCGATTTCGGCCCTGCCAAACACTTCCCATATCAGACTGACCGTCTGTGGGTTCAGCCCTCAGAGAGCTCAGATTGTTCTGTGCCCACAAGAGGAGATCTCTCGCCATAGCGTGCAGGCCACCTGACCTGACGCCCCCCTGGCGATTTATGTAGGCCACCACTGACATGCTGTCTATGCGGACTAAGATGTGATGACCCCTGAGCCTCGACAGAAAAGCATTCAGGGCCAGACCAACTGCTTACATCTCCAGACAGTTGATGTGTAAGCTCTGCTCTGCGCTCGACCAGAGGCCGGAAGCAGGCGCGCCCTCGTGCAATGCCCCCCAACCCAGGTTGGATGCATCTGTAAAGACCACTTTCCTTCTGGAAATTGTCCCCATTATCACACCCTCTTGGTACCAGTCCTGAGCCCGCCAGGGAACCAGGGTTCTTAAACAACCGTGATTCACCCTGATGCGTAAGCTGCCTGACTGCCATGCATATGTTGGCACCCGGCGTTTCAGCCAGTGCTGCAGCGGGCGCATGCACAGTAGTCCCAAGCGGAGCACTGATGATGCTGCTGCCATAAGACCCAGTAGTTTCTGAAATTTCTTCAGAGGCACGCGCTCTCGCTCTCTGAACGAGGATGCCAGCGCTCGCACTGAGCGCGCGCGCTCTGGTGTGAGCCACGCTCTCATTGACACCGAGTCTAAAACTATGCCCAGAAAGATCACACTCTGACAGGGGAATAGTTTGCTCTTTGAAACATTGATCGTGAGACCCAAGCATTCCAAATGGCCGAGAATCAGATCCCTGTGAGCTAATAGTTCGCCTCTCGACTGCGCTAGCACCAGCCAGTCGTCGAGATAATTCAGCACACGCACTCCTCTCTGTCTCAGAGGAAAGAGCGCTGCATCCACACACTTCGTGAAAGTGCGGGGTGCCAGAGACAGACCGAACGGCAGAACTGTGTACTGATAAGTCTGTCCCTCGAAGGCGAATCTCAAGAATGGCCTGTGACCAGGGTTTATTTGAATATGAAAGTAAGCATCTTTCAGATCCATCGTAACAAACCAATCCCCCGGGCGAATTTGCGCTAGGATCTGTTTGGTAGTTAACATTTTGAAGGGACGTCGCATGAGCGCCCTGTTCAAATGTCTTAAATCTAGAATGGGTCTGAGACCGCCGTCTTTCTTCGGAACTAGAAAATAACGGCTGTAAAAACCCGCTTGCTTCAGCGCAGGGGGGGCTAATTCTATCGCCCCTTTTGCTATTAATTTCTGCACTTCGGTGCGAAGCACGTGACTCACGTCGCTTCCCACCGAGGTCTCGATGACCGCCTGAAACTTTGGGGTCTGCGAGCGAATTGGAGCGAGTAGCCTTGCTTTATAATGTTTATGACCCAACTCGACACGCCGGGGATAGCTTGCCAGGCTAGAACCCATGTGGCTAGGGACTGACAAACTGAAAAGGGGGAGCCACCTAACATAGGGGGATCTGAAACCCTTATAATATGATTTGTGCATACATTGAGTGTTTGACTGACTGTACAGGCATTTGCGTGTGGGGAAGTCAGAGTTATCACAGAGGAGGGGCCACCTATCTGAGGGGGACCGCGAACCCGTGTATTGTGCTTGTGAAACATGCCCTTTGTGTGATTTATTTGGGTCGCCATGAAAACGGCGTTTGGTTGTAAAGACGCGCTTACCGCGGGCCTGTTTACAGAAATAAAGTCCCCAACCGCCTGAACTGAACAGGGGGTTGTGGGAAGTCTCGTTGGCATCTTTGAGGGTGGTCCGGCCAGCGCGGGACACTCGCCCTCTCTCTTCATACCGCGTGCTAGGATGACTTCGGCGGTGCTGCTTCGGGCGCAACGCTGGGCCGCGGGCCTTGGCGCCGGGGCATCGGGAAGCACTTCGCAGCTGCGACTGCGGCGCTTCTTCATCCTAGGCTGAAGAACGACTGAAGGAGGAGGCGCGGGCGAAGCGGCGTCCTCATCCTTGGCGAGAGCTAGCCGAGTCCGCAGAGAGGAGATGGGCATGCTCTCACAGGCCGCACATCCGCCGGAGGAGAAGGCCTTCTCCGCGTGGTCGAGTCCCAGGCATGAAATGCACAGTGCGTGGTGATCGGCCTCGTGCAGCTTGCGTGCGCACGTGGCGCAGTTAGCGCGAGACATAGCAATGCTCGTAGAATAAAAAGGATATTATCGCCGGATAGCCACAGGTGAGACGCCGTCAGGAGACGAACGGCTGAGAAGACGTGATCTGCTGAGTAGTGCTCGCTCAGGCTGAAGGGCTTGTTCGACGGCGAAGGCTCAGAGACATAAAGTTTGTCGCTGAAGGAGTAAAATCTGCTATTATGGCGAATTCAGGGGCTTATATAGGCTAAGCCTCGCCCCTATGACGGGCTCTGACGTGTAATGACGTAGAGTTATCTCATTGGTCGCACGTCAGAGGCGCCCACGCCATTGGATGTGCAGTTGCTGCAGCACAGCCTATGAGTGAGCTAGACGCTCTATGTGCTAGCTGTGCAGCTGCAAATGCGTTTTACATAAGGTTCAGTAAAATCGAGGAAAAGGAGTTTTCCCACTGCGTATAGCTACGCAATACGAAGTGACCGTTCGAAAGGGAACATGTCTTTATTTGCCCAAAGGCAGCAGGCATCATGAAGATAACTATTTTTGAAACAGTTACTAAAATCCAACAAAATAAATAATGAACAAATAAAATATAAAACAACATGAAGTTAGATCATTGACAGTCTTATATATTAAAAATATATTAATATATTAATATATATTCATATTTTTTAGAAAGTGTGTGAATTAAAACAACCACAGCAGGGAACAAGTTGATAAATTCTTTTAAATGAATTATCCATTTGTTTTTTTATAGGGAACACATGGAACGAATCATCGCTCCACATTTTGATTGACAGCCGTCACAACCTACTATAGTGACTGTGTACTCCTTTATTTTCAACCATTGGATAGGATTTAAAAAATGGCTGTTGTATTTGTACTTCTGACGAAGCACTGTTAAATATAGGTGAAAAACTAAGCCGAAAAACGAATAAATAAAATCCTTTCATAAAAATTCAAAAGAACACATGCACGTTTTCTTAATATGATAATTAGAATTAAATTAAAAACCAACAGACTGATGAAAATGTGGGACATTTTTTCAATATGCGACGTGCGGGACAAGGGGTGAAAATGCTGTGCTACAATGCAAAGCGGGACGGGTGGTCACCCTACGGGTGGTCACCCTTCACCTAGAGATTGGCATGGTTTTATTTCAGTTAGCCTAATAGCTGGTTGGATTTGCCATGAGAGATGATCTTATGGAAAGTACCCCATGCCAATCTAGGTGTGGTGAAGGGTAGTTGATGATGTGGGGCTATTTTAATTCCAAATGCCAAGGGAACTTTATCAGAATGCATAGTATCCTGGATCCATGAATTAAAAAATATAAAAATAAAAAATATGCCTGCCTCTATTGGAATTTAACATATGGGTGTGCTGACTTTTGCCCCCTGTATTTTAAGGAAGAACATTTATTGGTAACACTTTATAATAACTGCACGCTATTAATCATTAGTTAAGCATTAGTCAACAGTTAATTCATAATTTAAAAATCATTAATAGACATTAAGAAGCAGTTTATAAATACAGCTATAAATTCTTTATTCTTGGTTTAAAAGTATATCTATAATGTGTTTAATAATTGTATTTTCATACTTTATTAATGATCAACTTATCATTTCTAAATTAAGTATTGCATTCTTTACAAACCAGTTATTTAAGAGTTGTCAGTGGTTCATAAGATTACTTAGAAAGTGTAAGTAAATGATTAATAAACTATTTAAATGTACATTCATACATCTTATTATTCAGATATATAGTAACAGTTATTTAGTGTGTTAATAAATGCTTTATTAACATGTATTTATACTGTAATTTGGGGTTAATTCGGGTACTTATAAAGCATTTAGTAGTGGTCAGTTAACTATGTTTGTGAGCTCATCTAAAGTGAGGACTATTCATGCCTTGTAAAGCATTTACAAAGGAGATTTAAAGGCTGTTAATATTTCTATGTTCTGTATCACTGTGTTGTGTTTGTTTAATTTTTCTGTTTAGAAGATAAATGATTCTTTAAATCTCCTTTGTAATAATTGGCAAAAGATGAGCAAAGTTGTTTCTAAAGTTTTTTCGCTCTAAACTGCTTTAATTTGGAGCGAGAGATAGAGGGAGCGTGGCTTTATTGCATAAGATATATGTAACTTTGCTCACAGCTGATTGGTCCATTTTGGCCAGCGATCTCTACCCCAGAATAAAACCTGCTTCGGAGCAGGTTAGCCGTGTAGTGTAAGTTACCGTGGCGATGAACACTGCTAAAAACCAATCCACCTTCTTGAGCCCGAAAAAACAGTTTGCTCAAACTAATCATGGTAACACTTTATTTTGATGGTCCCTTTTGAACATTCTGGTGACTATAAGTAACTTTGCAACTACATGTCAACTAACTCTTATTAGAGTATTAGTGTACTGTCTGCTTGATATCTGATAACTCTTTATTGTGATGGTCCTCCAACAGACAGTCTACTGACTATAAGTAACTATGCAACTACATGTCAACTTATTCTAACCCTAACCCTACCAGTCTACTAATACTCTATTAACACTCTAATGAGAGTTAGTAGACATGTAGGTGCAACGTTACTTATAGTCAACAGAATGTTTTAAAGGGACCATCCAAATGAAGTGAAACCCTAATCACAAACTTTTCCTGGGTTGTGTAGCAACTGAAACCCCATTGGAGAGGTTTAAGTTATGTTTTGTTCAAAAGTTGGGGTTTAGTTTGGTTTCTTTTTATCTATAATCTTTTATTTTGACATTAATCTTTTATCTTTCAACATTGATAATAATAAGAAATGTTTCTTGAGTACCAAATTAGCATTTTGATAATTTCTGAAGGATCATGTGGCACTGACGACTGGAGTAATGATGCTGAAAATTCAGCTTTTTTGCCATCACAGGAATAAATTACATTTAAAATACATTAAAATAGAAAAGTCATTTTAATTGTAATAATAATTCACAGTAGTACTGTTTTACTGTATTTTTGATCAAATAAATGCACTTGGCCTATTGACCCCAAACTTAGAAGTAGTGTACCCCCCTTAACCCTGGCCGTTTCACATGCATTTAAAGCCATAATGAATCAAGCCCGGTCTGATTTGACCATATGCAAAGTGCTGGGTGACCAGCAGTGCCACAATGTTCTTTCCACAGAAGAAAGAAGATTATACCAGTTTGGATGGACAGGAGTAAATGTAAATGATGACTGAAATGGATCTCTTTAAGTAACACAAGGTCTCTGCAAACAAATTAATTGAACAAATACATGTAAACTCTTGTCAGTGAAACTCACATTTTACTGAAAGAAAGCATATTTCCATTTATGATTGTGCATCTTTCATATGCATCTAAGAAAACCCTCACATCCTATCCAATTGCCATCACAACAGTTGGATATCGAACACTTAATAAAACCCTTACACGGCCAAGCTCAAATGTCACTGTGTTGAGCTGAGCCCATCGATATTTCCATCCTGACCTTTAGCGGTGTTTACCTACCTAGGACATCCTGGGCTGGATAATCTAATAGCACACAGTGGAGGTGGCAGGAGAGAAGACTGACCGCTGAGAGCTTGCTTTAGTTTAGGGCAACAGCACAGATTAATGCTTCAGGATATCTGCTATTGGGATTTAGATAGGATGTTTAAAAGTCAAACAATAAACACAACTAACTGTAACTCAGAAAAATATTGATTTATTTATTTATTTTTTATACTGGATGTCAGGAATATTCTCTTTTCACACAGTGTTTCCATTTTTCTCTTACCCCATAATGCAATTAGTTAGGCTCAAGTATACCTTCATCAATTCCAAACCATCAAAATCTAAAATGGACTAACAACTTTGAAAACTTTCAAAGCTGGGTTTGAAAAACAGACTCATCAAGTCACATCTCACCTTCCTCTTTAATGAGACATTTAAGCTTGTTTGTCTGTCACAAGTTTTGACAGTTCTGAGGACAAACTTTCAAGATGAGTTAAGAGCACTGTTGCATAAGTGTACCTCTGTCTAGTGTTTTCTTATATATTCACACACACAACAGAATACAATTACAACATAATTATTTCTTTGTTTTCGACTTAAGTTGCACACAGTTTTGACAAGCAGCTCTTATGTGTTTTTAGATGCCGTCTTCTCTTAAGGTGTTCAAATGAAGCACTGAGGTGCCTGGTCTGTGAAAAACACTTGTTCACAGTTTTGTGCAAGTAGAGCTTTAAACTATGGTTCTTTGTGTGTACCTCATACTTAAGATGTAAAATTTGTTAATAACTTGCTATACTGTGCCTATACACATACTAAGTATACAACAACTAAATAACGCCCCCTTTGTAAAACATCGTACATTTTGTTTACATTTTGATTTTGTGACACCTTACATTTTCCAGCATGGTGTAAAACAGGGTTTCTCAAAGACCCAAATACCCGCATAGTATCTGAAAGATTACCAATCTCGAGTACTAGTTGATTCACTAGTAAATCATTAACTAAACATATTCATTGAAGCACCCTGACTCTTTTATGAACGAAACACTACAATCCATGTGTTGCTCAAAGATGCTTATCATTTGATTCTTTGATCTCATTTGGTATTATTTTCTTTGGTGGTTAGATATAATAACTGGCAATATTGTGTATACAATGTGACAATTTTAACTCTTTCCACCGCCATTGACAAGTTATTCCTGAAATCCATGTTTTTACAGCTATACGATAGGGAGCACTACGCATACAGAATATCCAGATCCTAAGACAAGTGAAGAAAAAGCAGAAAGAAGTGATAGAATATTTCGTAAAACGTTAAATTAAAACTGCCTAATGGTATGAAATGTCAAACCCATGGGAAGGTAAAATACTCTAAGCTTTGTGGGTGTTGATGGACACAATCTATTCCTTCTATGTTTTGATTATCAATCTGAATTTGACCCAGACAAAGTGTTGAAAAAAACAAAAATTTCTTTGTTCAAAATGTTGCTTACATTCAGGTTTTGATAAAAAAAAATGTATGAAGCTAGAATATAATCCATTATCCCTCCTGGGTCACACCTGCACACACTTCATATCATCCACACCTGCCATCATTGACCGTCAGCAGTTCCACTCTATATAAGCCTGCTTCACACACTCATCAGCATCTGGTCTTGTTGTGTAAGACTGAACTTCTACCTGACTACCTACCTGTGGATAACTTACCTGTGCATTGATTTGTCCTGTCCTTTGTCTTCTGTGTGTCACCGTCTGCCAGTCCTCCAGCCAATTATCTTCACTACCTGCAAACGATAAGACTTATCATTCGTATGCCAGTATCACCATCACAATCTGCAATCCAGAGACTCACTTTTTAAATTCCTATGTTTCATTCAACAAACTCCTTTCCGATTTTACCTGTGTTTGCAATCGTCTGCTCCATGACATCGATTAATTTAATTTCAAATGAATAGGAATAACACAGGCTATTAAATGCTATTTGTGAAGAATCATTCCAAGAATTCCCCCATTCCAAGAGTTCATCCCATAAAGTACTCCTCACCTGTAGCTTTAGAGAAGCAGGCCAGACGGTCCATGTGGTAAACTGTAGATCCAGCCAATTGGATAGATGTTTGAACTTTGATCTAAGCCAAATCTCAGAGAGAAAACAGAGCAGTGCAACACATCATATGTTGAATGAATATTACGTGAGGCAGGATGTGAGGTTAATGTAAAGCTGCGGGGTTGTCTGGCATCTCCACTATGGACAGCTCAGGCAGTCTGACATGACACACTCTTGGCCGTCTCCTCGTAATCTCTCTCGTAGTCTCGAGGCTGCTTTGAAGAAGCAGCAGCACATAAAAAGATCCTGGCAAAGGGTGTCTTAAGAGCTTTTTCAACAACCTCTAAGGCCTCACCATAACTCAGTTACATTCTATTGATGGGACTTACTTTTTCAGGGCACAATCTGGAATAGTGACAACTGGCAGGGAACTGTAGCGAATGGATTAACAAAGACCTTCAAACAATTAAGCTACACAGATGTGTCCACTTACGCTGCTCTTATTGTGAATTATAAAAAAGTTTTCAGAAGCAGAACTAATACCTGGGTGTCGGAATAAGGGCTATTGTGGTACTTTCAAAGTCGAAACTTTAGAACAGAGACTTTGAGAAAATAATTAAAGCTGCAGAAAGACATTGATGACCACTGACACAGAAGTGTCATCAAACTCTGGAAAATTAACAGGACTATATTGAAATGAATAATTTATATGCCTGTATGCATGTACACAAGATGCTGTTTTTCTTCCCTCTCTGACATTTGGGATGTCTGCTGAGCATTGTCTCCTCTAATTTCCAATTCAGCTCTCCTGCAGCCGTCCGTCTCTCTCTTTCCCCCATGGTTTTCTCCTCATTAAGCAAACACTAGGATCCGTATAAGCTGCCATCATGATTTCTCATGGATAAATCGTTTGTTTTCCCGCAGAGCCTTCTCTTCCTCTGACATTTCCTCAGGTGTCGAAAGCAATCTCGCAGTGTTAACCGAACATTTAAAATCTGTGGAAGGTAATATAAGGTTTGAAAGCATAAATGTGTTTTTTTTAAATGATTGTTTAGCATTAAACAGTATCAGTAATGATCAGTTTTCTGTTTATTCTTTTCCTCTCTTTAGCCCTATTTGAATTGGATTAGTTTGATATGGGTAGATGGAGTAATATAATATATATATATATATATATATATATATATATATATATATATATATATATATATAATTGTAACGATGAGGCAAGGACGAAGCAGAGAGAGAATCCACATACAAGCACTACTTTAATGAAACAAACAAGTAATCGAGGGCAAACAACAGAACATGGAACTCAGGAACAAGGAACTGAAAACAGCTACTGTCATGATTCATGTCTTGTGTTCTCCTTGTCTTGTGTGGACTTTTGTTATTTCTTGTTCTGTGCCATGTAGTCCTTTGTAGTTTTTCTTGTTTATTAGTCTCTCCAGGTGTTTCTAATTAGCCCCGCCCCCTTGTTATCTTGTTTAGCTTGTTTGCCTGTGTATTTAAACATCTGTGCTTCAGTTGTTGTTTCCTGGAGAACCTTAGGAGCGTCTAGTAACGATGAGGCAAGGACGAAGCGGAGAGCACAAGACAATAACGGATAGGTCCGATCAAACGATTTATTAAATTAATTAAATTCTGATTGTAATCTGTTAGTGATTGGCACTTACCTACAAAGCTAAAATAACTTTTGTGCCTCTGACAAGTGCTTTCGGTCTTTTTGATCTGAATGGTATCTGAAAACACTTGAGTTTTGCCACAGACTTGTCCAACCGCCTTGAACGCAACTGAATGCTTTTTCAAGCGCATGCGCATCCATATTTGAAAAACCGCAGAAAAATACCATTAAACAGGAAATGACCGAATATTTATAGAAGGTAAGTCGCTGTAATCTTTACTGACATTTTCCGTAATGATTACTGAGATGGCAAATTGGGATGGGAGTAGCTCTGGTAATAATTACTTAATTGAAAAAGCATTCAGACACCAATCCATGTAAAAGTAATCCCATCCGAATAGGGCTTTTGTTGACATCTGCAGTCACTTCCCTTACATCTCACTTCACCATTACCTCTGAGGTTGAGCTCTCCAGACGTGTTTCATCCTCAGTTTTAATGATGTACATGATAAATGATGACCAAACCATTAGAGGTGGAGCTTCTCTCTCCATGTGGCTATAATGACCTCAACTGGCTTCGTCTCCAGACTCACTCAGTGAGATGATTAAAAAGCAGAGACCTATCAGCCAAATGACAATGACTTCTCTTTGCTCCAGCCATGGTTCAGTGAGTCTATGAATCACTAATGAAGCTTATGGAGGAATGAGCAGCAAAATTTGAATATGTGACAAATACATCAGTTTCGAGTTATTGAGGGACAACAATAATATCCTAAAAAAGGGATTCGGTCCAGTGGTTGATTTAGTCCAGTCAAGACCATTCTTTGCCTCAACATTTTAATTATAAATTTTCAAAAAAATAATACACAGGGTCACAGCAGGCAAGTACCCAAAATCCAAAAAGTTGAAACCACTAGTGATTTTTTTTAAATATATAATCCAATATTTCTGACTAAATGCTTTACTCTTTAATACATTTCATACACAGAAATACAAAAGCCAGTTGTACTGCATCAAAGAAAATGTAAAGTCATCTTCAACTTTATTTCTTGCACAAACCCATTTTTTTAAAAGAAGTGTAGACTTTACATTTCCATTCATAAAATGCAATTTACTTCTGTCTTTCTCCGTAGGAAATGCATCAAGTTAAGACACTAACCACTGTTTCCATGCACTGGTCAATTCTAAGAAATGTTTTCTTTCATAACATGTCTGTTTTCAGACTAGTGATAAAAAGCATACAAAAAATGAATATTTCAACTTTATTTATGTCCCCCCAGGGAAATTCGTTTTTCCTTCCGTTTAAAAACCACAAAATGTAAAAACAATAAACTGATGTGAATAGCCTGCTAACCCTATATTCACAACCTCCATTGCCTAAATTTAGAAGAGAAATGGCTGTCTCGAATAAATGAGAATCTATTGTTCTTAACTAAAGGAAATCTAAACCGCGAGCAGATGGGTATAGGGTCTCAAACTCAGAGTAAAGGGGATGGGCTCTAACTGATCAGATAGATTTGGCTTTCCATACCACCTGTCTATTGTACAGGTCAGTAAGGGTACTTTACTCAATGTCTAAATTTTGCTACTGACCTTCACTATTCTGGACAGAGCATTTTTAGCCTTGATAGTAAGATTGCTATACCGACATGTTATAGAAAATGTTAAGACTCAATGTAAGATTTGTAAAAGAGTGTCATAAGAGTCTTATCCATATGCAATTTTGACAATTTGCAAAGGCAATCTAGTCGTTGTTGTGCTTTCCTACAGGTCATCTCAGTATTGGATATGAATTTCAACTTATAGTATCAATCAAACAACCAAGAGACACTTCAACCAACTGCCCCACAATGGTACTCTGAAGAACAGAGGGCTTGTGTCTAAAATCAATAAGCATTTATTTTTGTCTTTGTCACATTTAGTTGCAAATATGCTCTATCACTCCAGTGTACAAAGTCACCAACAATTGGAAATCAGAATGAAAATGACTGACTATAACAGAATAATTAGCATATTTTAAAATACTGGATACCTATTATCACACTGACTACGTCATTCGTCAGTATAAAGACTATAAAGAAGTGGAGAGAGAACACACCCCTGAGGAGACCCTGTGGATGATGACATATCCTCAGACAAACACCCATTCACTCTCTGTGTTATATCTGTTAAGAAATCTAGAATCCAGCCAGAATATTACAATCAAGGCCAAAAGTTAAGAAATTGTCAACTAAAATATGGGGTTGAATTGTGTTAACAGCATATGAAATTTATTACTACCTTCCAAATGTTTCAATATCAGGTTTATCAGTGTAGCAGTAGCATCTACTACACCTCGTCTAGCCCTGTATGCAAACTGTAAGGGGTCAAGAAGATTCCCTTTTTTGTGTGTGTGATGAGCTCTTTTTTTTTTCATTAATATTTCAAAACATTTCATGACTAGAGAGGTCAAAGCAACTGAAAATCATTCAACACTTTAGGTTGGTTATGTTTGGCCACTGGAATAATTGTAGACTGTTTCCAGATTTCCGGTACCCACTGATGATTAAGGGACAACTGGAAATCTATGATTAAAAATCGGGCCCAGCTGCTCTGCGCAAGAAAT
Organism: Meda fulgida; assembly: GCA_030578275.1. Taxonomy (NCBI): domain Eukaryota; kingdom Metazoa; phylum Chordata; class Actinopteri; order Cypriniformes; family Leuciscidae; genus Meda; species Meda fulgida. The sequence continues at coordinate 17,915,542 of CM060624.1, read as the reverse complement.
AAGCATATGACTACTTATATTGTCAGGACCAGGGCTTTTCCTAGCTTATCACGTTCATTAAAGGGAGCATAACCACTGTCACATAAATTGATTTTCCTCTCTAAAAATTTAATTACTAAAATTATGGGTTTCAAACCTCAGATTTGTTCATGTATGTATATATATATATATATATATATATATATATATATATATATATGATTTATAGTATTCAACAGTTCTCAGTGGCAAGAACAGTGGTGAATATGTTAAACGGGTGTTAAAACTGTCACTGTTCATCGATCCGTGTGTTCATTTGGTGTATCTGTTGGTGTGTTTGTAGGTGTGGGGTCTGTCTGTGTAGTGCTTGTTTGTTGCCTAGTAACCAGCTGATCACTCAATCAGACTTCAGCTGCAGTCACTTCTGCTTGTTAGCTGCCTATATCTAGCTGGAGTGAATTATGCTTGGTGTCGGTTCGTCAGTCTTGTTTGTGTTCTCTCGCCTAGTTCCTGTGTCTGAGTTCTTGTGTCTGATCTGTGCGCCCAGGCTACTGGAGGTAGTCTGGAGTTCCTTTCAACCAGCCGTCGGTCCGCGTCCACGCTTTTTTGATTCCTGTTACTCTTTACATTCCTGGGATTGTGGCATTCAGGTCGCCCGCCTGTCATACGTGGTGTTTTGAGTATTGTACCTTTTATACCTGTCGTAAATAAACTGCTTGCTTGCATTTAGATCTACGACTCTCATTCTGACAAAAACTTCCTTTTTATGAGTCAGTGTGTCACTGAATGACTTTTGTTTTAATCTTTTAACCCCTAGATATACAGTAGCTTTTCCACCAACAGTCAACATCAACAAAAATATTTTTACTGTCACATAGTTATTTAAATATTATATTTTAAAACCGGTTAAATTCAAGAACACAACAAACATTACACTTCTTTAATGTTAATCTGACTCTGTTAAATTAGCAACCTTTTTAAAGACTGCCTTGTATATTATCTGGTAAAAATCCTTTAACATCTCTGAAGTCTAATAAATCAGTTTATCACTGCAGATTGATCCAGTCACAGAGCAGCATATTAATAAAACACCTAATTAAGTGTGCCTCAGTGTAAATGACACTTTATAATAAATTGTCGTTGTTTTTAAAATATGAAACAAATGGGTGCATCAATGTCACATATTTCAGGATGAGCTTAATGCTGATTTTAAAAATGATTCAACTTAATTGTCCATGTCCATATAAATATACATGTATAACACAACTGTTATAAGGTTTTGTCGGTTATATATATATATATATATATATATATATATATATATATATAACCGACAAAACCTTATAACAGTTGTGTTATTCATATATATTATTTTTAAGTCCCTGAAGCTCACATATAGGCTATATTTATTTGGCCAGTAATTTGTGAATATTACAATTTAAAAATGTTTTCTTTTAATATATTTTAAAATGTAATTTATTCCTGTGATGGCAAAGCTGAATTTTCAGAATCATTACTCCAGTCTTCCGTCAGATGATCCTTCAGAAATCTTTGCTGATTTGGTGCTCAAGAAACACTTATTATTATTATTATTATTATCAATATTGAAAACAGTTGTGCTGCTTAATATTTTTATGGAAAGCGTGAGATACTTAAAGGTCCCGTTCTTCATGTTTCTTTGAAGCTTTGATTGTGTTTACAGTGTGCAATATAACATGTGTTCATGTTTCGCGTGTAAAAAAACACAGTATTTTTCACACATTTTACTTATCTGTATACCGCTGTTCCCTTTCGAGGGAACTCGAACTGCGTCGAATGACACTTTGGGGAACGCCCCTCAGCGTAGCGCCTCTGAAGTATGAATGAAACTAAGCCGATCTCCGATTGGAACAACGTAATGACGTAATGTGTGACGACACACAGGCGGAACTATAAAGGGACGCCGGCACACACAACATGTCAGCTTTCTGTTCTTCAGCAAGCGCTATCTGTGACTGTGAGTCTTATTTATTGTTTGTTTGTCTCTAAAGCTGATCTCTGATCTAAATGGCGAGCGCGAGTTTCAGGAAGTGTGTGCATCCTTGCCCTCGTTTCATCACGGGTGGGGACACACACCGACTGTGCACGCATTGTTTGGGAATGCAGCACGCGCGGGCAGCTCTCGAGGGAGCTGCTTGCGAGGATTGTGAAAAGCTTCCAATCCGTGTGTTGCGTTCCCGGCTGGCTATCTTCGATGAAGATGGCCGGCCTCGCGAGCCCCGTGGTGCGGGACCCGCGTCCGCTGAGGCGGCGCGGCAACGCTCTTCATGGGGCTCGCAAATGGATCTGTCAGGGGATCCCGAGGCTGCTGAGGCACCTTCTCGGGATTCCTCTGACAGCTCTGATGTCCTCGAGCCTCGCGTGGAAGCCCGCCCGGCGGCTTCTTCTGCGCGAGCTGAGGACCCGATGCTTGAGCTGTCTGCCTCTGAGGAGGTAGACGTGCTCAGTATCGAGGGCGGGGATTTTGGGGATGACTCGCCACCCCATGTCCCCGCATATGAGGAGTTGGTGGAGGTTGTTTCTCGTGCTGTGGACCGTTTGAACATCAGTTGGCCACATGAGAAGCAGGAAGCGCTTGCTAAAAGCAAGTTGGACGAGCGCTTCCTGCAGCACAGGGAACAACCTCATCACCGGGGCTTGCCGTTTTTCCCCGACTTACACAACGAGTTGTGTAGGTCGTGGGGCAGACCTCACTCTTCCCGTGTGTCCAACCCCCCTATTTTAAATTATAGTAATATCATGGGGGCACGGGAAAACGGTTATGGGGTGATGCCGCGGGTGGAACAGCCACTCGCTAGTTATTTATCCCCCGAGTCGGCATCATCCCTGAAAGCTCCGGTGCTGCCCACTAAACCATGTCGCGAGACATCGTCGTTGGTGGGCAGGGCTTATATGGCTGCGGGTCGGGCTGGTGCGAGCCTTCATACTATGGCTTTGCTTCAGGCGTACCAGGCCGACCTTCTTAAAGATATCGATGGAGGCGAGGGCCCAACTCCCGATGATGTCGCGGAGTTGAGGAGGGTCGCTGACTTGTCTCTCCGAGTCACCAAGGAGACGGCCCGTGCTATCGGCCGCTCTATGGCAGCAATGGTGGTCTCGGAGAGGCATTTATGGCTTAATCTGTCGGGTATCAAGGAGAAGGACAGGGCCTTTCTCCTTGATGCCCCGATTTCGTCTTCTGGCCTGTTCGGCGACGCCGTTAATACAGTCGTCGACAGGTTTCAGGAGACGAAAAAGCAGTCAGCGGCCTTCAAGCAATATCTCCCTCGCCGCTCGAAATCTAAGAAGTCTGCCCCTAGTGGGCAGCCGCAGCCACAGCCATCCACCAGCTCCTCTGCCTATAGACAGGCTCAAAAGGAGAGTGTCGCGTCTAGAGCCCCCCCTCAAGGAGCCTGGGGGCATAGACGGCGCTCTCAGACGAAGCCTCAGCAAAAGCAGGGCGACCTGAGGGCCGTCCTGCAGGCTAAAAAGGCTTCGGCGAAAAGGTCCTAGCCCATTTAGGATCTCTGCGGGCGGCCCCACCCGTGGTGGAACGACCGAGGTCGTTTCCCTCACGGAGCCCGCAGGAAATCGATGTTGCTCTCCCGCCGCTAAACACGTTTCGGGTCACATCGGTTTCCAGCGAACGCAGGTTGCACTGTCCGCCCCACAGGCTTGCGGCCAGGCAGCATTCGCGTCCGCCCATCGAGAATCATTTTCGGTTCAGCCTTGCCGGGGATCCGCTTCAGGGGGCCGAGAACGAATTCCGATTAATACCCGAAGCCAGGCTCGAGAGCCTGGTTCCTCTGGTGAGGTATTTCGATGCATGGAAAAATCTGTCGAATATTTCTCCCTGGGCCCTGCGCACCATTCAATATGGTTACAGGCTGCAGTTCAGTTTCCACCCACCCAAATTCAACGGGGTGGTCTGGACTGTAGTCGACCCAGTGCAGGGTCGGGTATTGGAACAGGAAGTAAACTCCCTGCTGGTAAAGGAGGCTATAGAGCGTATTCCTCCTCCGGACAGGGAGTCCGGGTTTTACAGCCGCTACTTCATAGTTCCCAAGAAGGATGGGGGGTTACGTCCAATAATAGATCTCAGGCACCTGAACCGCTCTCTGAGGAGATTCAGGTTCAAGATGCTCACTATTCCCATTATCGTGAGTCAAATTCAATCCGAGGATTGGTTTGTCACGATAGATCTGAAGGACGCATACTTCCATATATCCATCCTTCCATCTCACAGGAAGTTTCTGAGGTTCGCTTTCGGGGGCGAAGCGTACCAATATCGGGTTCTTCCGTTCGGCCTAGCTCTCTCCCCTCGCACATTTACCAAATGTATGGATGCAGCTCTGGCACCTCTGAGGCTTCAGGGCATCAGGGTGCTCAATTATATCGACGACTGGCTGATTTTAGCACAGTCGCGGGAGCTGGCGATTCGGCATCGAGATGTCGTCCTCGCCCACATCCAGAGCCTGGGGTTGAGACTCAACACGAAAAAGAGCGTGTTGACACCAGTCCAGAGAACCACGTTCCTGGGAGTTGTGTGGGACTCGGTCACGATGCGGGCACAATTGTCTCCCGCGCGGATCGAGTCCATCCTGACCACAGTGTCCGGGATACGGCTAGGCCAGGCCATCACTGTGAAACACTTCCAGAGAGTGTTAGGGCTCATGGCAGCAGCGTCCAGTGTTATTCCACTCGGCCTGCTGCACATGAGAGCCCTTCAGTGGTGGTTGAGAACCAAGGGGTTTTCCCCGAGGGGAAACCCGTTCCGCATGATCAGGGTTACGCGCAGGTGCCTTCGTTCCCTATCTATGTGGAAGAAAGCTTGGTTTCTCTCCCAAGGCCCTGTGCTGGGAGCGTCATGTCGCCGGAAAACCGTTTCGACAGACGCCTCCCTCACGGGCTGGGGCGCGGTCATGGACGGCCGCTTTATGACAGGCCTATGGCAGGACCATCATTCCTCCTGGCACATAAACTGCCTGGAGATGTTGGCGGTGTTCCGAGCTCTGAGGAGTTTCCTGCCGGACCTCAAGGACTATCATGTCCTTGTGAGGTCAGACAGTATGTCGGTAGTGGCCTATATAAACCATCAGGGGGGTCTGAGATCTCGCCCTCTATGCCGACTGGCGCGTCAGATCCTCCTGTGGTCCCAGGGGAAATTGTCATCTCTGAAAGCGACATACATCCCGGGGAGTCAAAATCAGGGAGCAGACATCCTGTCGAGACAGGGGCTGAGGCCCGGGGAATGGAGACTCCACCCCGAGGTGGTGGAGTCAATATCTCAGAGGTTCGGCCCAGTGGAAGTGGACCTGTTCGCGTCTCGAGAGACGACCCACTGTCCTCTGTGGTTTTCCCTCACTCATCCAGCCCCGCTGGGGTTGGATGCCATGGTGCAGACGTGGCCGAGGCTACGTCTGTACGCTTTTCCCCCGATCGCTCTGCTCCCGGGAGTTCTAGAGAGGGTCCGTCGAGACGGGATCAGTCTACTGCTGGTAGCCCCGTTGTGGCCGGCCCGAGTATGGTTCTCCGACATAATTTTGCTCCTGAACGGCCCTCCATGGGAGATTCCCATCAGGAGGGACCTGCTGACACAGGCAGGGGGCTCAGTTTTTCACCCTCGACCCGAGTTGTGGAAACTGTGGGTCTGGCCCCTGAGGGGGCACAGTACCTAGAGGCCGGCCTATCAGCTGGAGTAGTGGAAACCATACTCAGCTCTAGAGCTCCCTCCACGAGGAAGTTGTACGGCTTGAAGTGGAATGTCTTCACCCTTTGGTGTAGAGAGCGTGAGGTGGACCCAGTTAACTGCCCAGTGGCTTCAGTGCTGGAGTTCCTCCAGGATCGCTTCTCCACTGGTCTTACCCCGTCCACACTTAAGGTGTACGTGGCTGCCATTGCGGCTTTCCACGCTCCTTTGAGTGATGGGCCTCTGGGGAGGCACCAGCTAGTCGTACGTTTCCTCCGTGGGGCCTGGAGGATGAGACCTGCGGCTCGTACCAGGGTTCCCACTTGGGACCTGGCGGTGGTTCTTGAAGGTCTGGCTGAGGCCCCCTTCGAACCGCTAGAGTCGGCTGAGGCCAAGAACCTGTCGCTGAAGGTCGCTTTTCTGTTGGCCATTACTTCTCTGAGGAGGGTAGGAGATCTCCAGGCGCTCTCCATATCTAACGAGTGCCTGGAGTTTGCTCCAGGCAACATTAAGGCCATCCTTCACCCTAGGCCCGGCTATCTGCCTAAGGTGCCGTCCAGTGCGGCACGGCCTACGGTTCTGCAGGCTTTTCATCCTCCACCTCACGTGACGACGGATGAAGAGAGACTTCATGTGCTCTGCCCTGTCAGAGCACTGAATATTTACATTCAGAGGTCCTCTTCATGGCGGAAGTCGGACCAGTTGCTGGTCTGTTTCGGGTCGCCCAGGAAGGGGCTTCCCGCTTCCAAGCAGACCATCAGCAACTGGATTGTCCAGGCGATTTCCACGGCCTACCAGGTGCGCGGTATGCCTTCACCTTTGGCCGTGAGGGCTCATTCTACTAGAGGCATGGCGTCCTCTAGAGCCCTTCTCGCGGGGGCCCCCATCCAGGAGGTCTGCGATGCAGCAGGATGGGCTACCCCTCATACCTTTATTAGGTTTTATAGTCTGGATATTCCGTCAACACCCGGCGCTCTTGCGCTTTCTTCCTAAGTGTGCCTGCGAGCAGTTTCACACTAGGGCAGGCAGGGCTCGTTGTGGCGTAGTGGGCATTTGTTCCCCAAAGTGTCATTCGACGCAGTTCGAGTTCCCTCGAAAGGGAACGTCCTCGGGTTACGTATGTAACCCTTGTTCCCTGAGAAGGGAACGAGAACTGCGTCCCTTGGCCACGCCTTCCCTGCCTGGGAGCGCTTGCTTCATCACAGGAAGCTGACATGTTGTGTGTGCCGGCGTCCCTTTATAGTTCCGCCTGTGTGTCGTCACACATTACGTCATTACGTTGTTCCAATCGGAGATCGGCTTAGTTTCATTCATACTTCAGAGGCGCTACGCTGAGGGGCGTTCCCCAAAGTGTCATTCGACGCAGTTCTCGTTCCCTTCTCAGGGAACAAGGGTTACATACGTAACCCGAGGACGTTTTCACTGTCCAAAAAACGGCCCGATGACTTCATTGTTCTGTGAAGTCCCTCCTTCAGAAATACGTAATGAGTTCTGATTGTGCCAGCGGTTCCTGTGTTGTGATTCGACAACAGATTATCGCAGGTTGCCCGGAAAGGTCACGCCTCTTACCATAAATTGGAGATTCATGCGCTGATTGTTATTGTAAAAATGTCAAACATATTACCTTATCAATTTGAGCCGGAATCAGACCCGGAGAACATAGATGAAGAGAATCGATTAGAACCTGTTCAAACACAACTTTTGCAGGATGTTTCACAGTGATAAGCTGTTTATTTAGTAGTTGTCATACTTTTAAATGGTTAAATTGTAATGTTAAATGTTACAAACCGTAATAAAAGCTTGTGGTAGCCTACATGGTTTTGTCCATCTGTCGAATTAACGATGGTGTTGTTGAATTTTGAAATTAAGTCCATTGTTTTTTCCTACCAGTTACACATGTGCACGAGTTTTGATTAGTAATGTTTTATAGGTCTACATGTGGTAACTGTGACAAAATGCCAACGGAGGTTGAAAACATAGTTTTAATTGTGGATTATATTTTTCGGGAACCGAGTTAAACCAGGGGCGTTTCCAGCCTTGAAGGACATCCGGGGCTTAGCCCAGACCATTTTGTGTAAATACAGGGATCACTCGAAGAGGTTTTTAGGGGCCAAGCACCGAAGGTGCGGAGGCACCTATTGTATCTGTTCCGGTTCTTATTAGGGGCCAAGCACCACTAAGTGGCAAAAAGACTGAGCGGCAGCATTTGTTTTCAGCGTGAATGCCGTGAAAAACACACAAAACACATCTAAAACGGGAAAGAGCTTTGCGATTGACTGTACAACTAGATTTGACCAGAAATCTGAGGTACTGTATATTTTTATAGACTGCAAAAAGCTACAGAACAGACTATATTCTGCATAATTGGATGTTTTTAAATAAACACTAACAAAAAACTATACAAGTTTTAGGGCTGGACGATATGATGATATACAGTATAACATTAATGTAAGTGATCACTCGGATTTAGACCTATCTATATCTGTATGCATTCCCTCTATACATGGATGACTTTAGTCTACGTTCATTGACACACCATGGCATCGAACTGTATATAATTCTCAATGTACATCTGTCAAAAACTTTTCATTAGGAGCATTGGGATAAACAATGTTTCACTTCTATCTTTCTCCAAAGTAAAATGACTGATTAATTGTTACCAGTTTCCATGTCTGATCCTGGCACAGCTGCTACTGCTGCTGCTGGCTCCTCCCCAGTCTGCAGCTCATCTTTGCTACCCTCTACAAAACCATTTAATCAAATCAAAGTGTATATTTACTACAAACTACAAACACAAAACAAGTCACACATACATTTTATGTTAATGCTTATTGGTTATCCTTAGAGAAAACAACACCTGATAAACAAGGAAAGTATTCAGTGCAGTGGGATAGAACTAATGTTTCTGGCAACCCTTACGAAAAAGAAGTATACTTCAAGTTCATTTTATGAATTATTATTATTCGTTTAAATGTATTATAAGTGTAAGAGTAGTAAACTTTAAGTACACAACTAGTATAACATAGTACTACAAGTGAACTTATAAGTATACTAGTAGTAGTTTACTATTTTAATACAATTAGTATTTTTTTAGTTTATGAAAAAACACACTGAAATGTACTGTCAGTAAACTAGTTTATACTGCAAGTATACTTGCAAGTTTTCTTAAAATGAACATAAACTTATACTTGTTATAGTTCAGTATTTATGTATTATTTTTGCACTTGCAGTATACTATTATGTTCAAATGTAGAATTTTTTTTAAATTAAAAAATACCTTTACTTTAATTTTAAAGACATTTCATTAGCTTCATGCATTCTTTTTTATCAACACTTGAATGTTGGTAAGTTTCATAAAGAAAGGCAACATTAGAATTGGAATTTAAAGGATTAAATAAAATGATGCAGACAAAATTAAAATGAGGCACACTGCTTATGACTTGCGTGACAACAAAGCTTCACATTCTTCACAGCTTCACAAAATGCAGGACAGGTGGTCCCCCTTTGATAATATTAAGCGGATTTTTGATTTACGTTTAATGTTTGATGATGATCACGTTATTTTATATTTGAGAGAGTGAGCAATCTTCTATCACTTGTTTCAGCTTCTTCTCCTGTGTTTTTATCCGGAAGAGATTCTGTACTAGAAAATGCCAGTAGGCCTAAGTGCTAACGTCATAATGTTAGCCTATGGTAATAACTAGCTACAAATAGGCCTACAGTGAAAGCCAGCCAGATGAGGATCTATCTTCAGACTTTAAGGATAAAAAAAACTGAATTCTTACCCACTGACTTCTTTCCGAAAAATCCCCAAAGTCTCGTTTGCTTCATTTTTCTTTAATTTTTTCTTTCCCGCTCGCTGACTGTGTCAGTTGTTAACTCGCGCTCTCGCGGTTGACTGTGCTAGCTCCTCCTCTACCTGCTGCTGCTGCTGCATATTTAACAGAGAGCAAGAAACGGAGTAGCCCATAGGCTACCGACAGCAAAGAAATGTATTCCATAGGCTAGATTATTTTTAAGATCTATTTTTTACAGGCTGTATGCATGCAAAGCCAAAGCGCAATGAAATAAAGCAACTTAGCGTTTACATAGGCTATTGTTTGTTTCATATTTGCTCAGTGACAGTCATCAATACATTCGGGGCTTGACTCAAAACATTCGGGGCTGAAGCCCCGGCAAAATCGGCTGGCGACGCCCCTGAGTTAAACATAAATTGTAACCATTGATCTCTAAGCACAGCGTCCCTGGGAAGGCCAAACAAAGGTGAATTGACTCTGGCATGAAAATAACAGCGTCTCGACGACATAGCGACAAACACACTACAAACAAAACTCTTCCTCTTCTCTGTGGGAGGCAACAAGACCACGCCCCCTTTTTTGTGTATTCCTGTGGGCGGAGATTAGTACGCAATAGACAATACGCCATCTTGGTCGAGAACACTTAACAGTAGCCTAACCGTACTGTCTCCCTCTTCAACGATCCTTTCAGGATACATTTTAAGAGTATCCAATCGTTTATCCGGATCTCGTGATTTCCTCAGATATAAAGCTGTATAACTCCATGCAGTCTGAAAAGTGTTTTTGTTACGTTTTAAGACAAATGATAATGCCATGTTGGTAGAATAGCACCTGTAGAATTTCCTTTTGTTGAAAGTCAAGCCCAGATAAAAGTGAAAATCTACTATTATACATGTCCGAGGCAGTTTGACTTCACGAGCGCATTTAGGCTACTAAAAGAAAAAGAACAAATAACTTTTACGGAAGACTTTAGGCTATTCTAGTCATTTTGACTTTATTCTCAAAATATTACGACTTTAATCTCTAAATATTTCAACTTTAATCTCGTAATGTCCGATTTTATTTTTCACAGATTTTCTTCTTTTTTTTACGTCGCGGTTCAGGGCTTCCGTAGCTTTTGTACAATTAAATAAAAAAATAAAAAAACCCTTGACCCCATTTTAAGAGGTAATGTTTTTTTACACAATGACTTGGTTAAGTGCATTTATTCTGATCTTAAACCAATAAACTAGCTAAGGAAGCTTGTTTAATTTGTTTGTCAAGTCAAGTCACCTTCCTTTATAAAGATAATATATATATATATGACACTGTTTAACAGTATGGATTGTTTCAAAGCAGCTTTACAGTGATAATAGAAATTAACGTAACAGATAGTTTAGGCTTTACCAAAGCTCTAGGATAAAGTTATTGTCCAGCTAAAGATAGTCTTGATTGATTCACTTCCGTAGCGAAGAAATTAGGAGCCGCTAACACGACACCGTTCTAACAGAAAAACACTTAACACGCTCTGGCCGCCCATCCGCACAAAACAGTGCCTGGTGTCTCGAGAACGCACTCCCTGAAATAGGTTCGAAGGTGCAAACGATTATCCGTTTTCTTTGCGCAAACCACAAACCCGCGAAAATGCAGATGCCGTGCACATGCGCATCACGTGTTCAGTCGATAGGTGTGCGTGTTTGAATATATTTTTATATAGCCTATGTTTTTGTTTTTTTCTTACCTGATTCAAATTGTAAAATGTAATAAAGCCACAGCTTGAGCCTAATTTGTGTTTGTGTCTAAGATACAAAGAGAAAGCAATTGAGTGAGAGAGAGTGGCACAAAGAAACTGAATAGCCGCGTTTCCACTGCCGGGCCAGGGCCGAGGCGCGCTAGTGCGGGCCAGGGCCAGTCACTTTTCCACGGCCACTTCCGGGGCTTTATCGGGGCTTTACTCGGGGCCAACGGCCAGGATTTCTCGCCCGTCGAATACCTTGGGCCAAAGCAGGCCAGCTCGGGCTAGAGGCGTGGTCAATGTAAAAGGCGGTTTATCGGTGTAAGGGAAAGATATGGTTTGCGGCAAGATGCACATTTCACTTTTTTATATTGCGTAAAATTATCGCTGCACGAAATGGAGAATCGCCTGTAATGGTCTGTTGAAGATACAAAAGCTCTTCTGAGCATTTGGGCAGAAGAAAGAGTACAACGTCAATTTGACGGCATGTGCAGAAACGAGGATGTTATCAAGTACATCGTTGCTGAACTTGCTAAGCTAAGTATTCACCGAACAACGCTCATCTTCCACCAAGCAAACACCAACAAAAGCAAACAAACAGACGCTTCGGTCCTCTCCATCTCGATCGTTGTGTCTTGCCTGAATGAACTTCATAATCCCCGCTGAAATGGGTGCGGTTGTATGACGTTCGATCCAGGAAGGCGTGTTAAAGGGGAACTCCGGTCAATTTTAACATTGAGCTCGTTTTTTTGTTTTAACATTGAGCTCATTTTTTTTTACAAAAAAAATGAGCTCAATGTTAATATTGACCAGAGTTCTCCTTTAAGGGCGGGGTTTAGGGCAGCGCAGCGGGGTTAGTGGCCCGGCAGTGGAAACGCAAGCCCGGTGCTTGAGGCCCGAGGCCATTTGCCTGGCTCCGCTCGCTGTTAGCCCTGGCCTGGCCCTGGCCCAGCAGTGGAAACGCGGCTATTGATGGTAATTAAAGAGGCTATCTGCGTTTTTCTGAAATTTAAACTCGCAACTGACACCTGTGGCCAAAAAACAGAACTGCTCTTCCTTTCTGCTCGCTCTCGCAGCGCTCGTACGTGCACACTTCACAAGTCATCTGCTGCAAGGAGGCCAACATTATGTTTACAGAGGTAAGAACAGTCACAAAATATCAAAATCCATTGCACTGCTTGCGAGTGTAGGCTACTTGCTGACTAGCGGTGGTGGCAGAGTGATCTGAAACGTTTAACATGTACGTGCTTGACGTCACATCCGCAGACAGCGCGGGAAAATCCGACCCGACAGAAAATAGGAAAAATAGGATACGGGCTTATAGTTGCACCCACTGTGAGCGGACAAGGTGTCAGTATGCTCAACAGGAGATGTTTGAGTCATAAATGTTAAAATAAAAAGGCTATTGTTACGTTTATTTGGGGGAAAAAGTTCCATATAGCCCCTTTAAACCCAGGCAGCATTAGAAATAACACGTGTCCTCCAGACCTGCCATTGTTGCCTTATTAGTTAATGACTCTTGAACAATGTAGGATGTTGATACCGCAGCAGGTGCTATTATATGACTGTTACGGAGGGAAAATAAACAGGGCCCTCATGTACCTGAGGGATTTCATGGGCATTAAACATCAATGACAAAATTCACAAGTTGGTGATGGGTTTACAAAACATGAATATTGCTTGTAGACTTTCTTCGGCTCATGGGTCGGAATACACGGGGTCACCTCTGCAGAACAGTATATATTACATCCATGACCTGCAACAGAATTAAGTACGCACTAATCTGTTTAGTGACAAAACGTCTCGGCAAGAATAAAGCCGCCTGATTTGTTGATGCCTATCATGAAATGCTTCAATCAGAGCTTGTTACTGAGTTTGTCTGTGCTAGCAAGTCAAATGCGAGTTGAAGGCTCTGAGTAATCTGCTTCATTTCACTTAAATCACACAGCGGCCCATGTTTTTGATATTAAATCAGTTCTGTGTAGTTCATTCTGCAGACTGATGAGATGGCATGGTTTTATTCCTTCTATCTCAGTTCAATCTTTTTGACTGTAATAGAGAATGTGTATGTCTCATCAAGAGGGAGAAAGAGCGAGCAATGGAAAGCAGGAGGCAAGAGAGTGCACTTTCCATCAGGTCCGTCCCAAGCAGGCAATTTGGGGCCCATTTCAGAGGTCTAATGGGAGATGGGCACTGATGGACAGCTTGTGTGGGTTACTTATTAATCTAGAAGAGGCAATTGGAGAACCTCCATCGACCTGCTGTAAATTAAATAAGGCCTCTCCTTAGAAATGGCATTATTCTTGCTGCTCCCCCCCCCCCCCCCCCCCCCCCCCCATCTCTCTACTCTCTTTCTCTTTACTCTCTTTCTCTTTAATCCCCTTCTTCCATTTTGATTAAATGAAATACAAAGAGAGATCTGAGCACTGGGAACTGATATTAATCACCCCCACATTCCAAACGAAAACTCATATCCAGAGATTGATAGAACGAAACTGATATATTAATCAGAAGAGGCAGATCTGCTATTTATTTTATGCCCCCAGCCCTGTTTGAAGAAACACAGTGGCCAAGTGGACTGTGGTGGTTTAATATTCCTTGAAGGTCTGTTGAACTTCAGAGAAGATAATTAATGAACAGCTGAGGACCTTGTGTGCTGGCCTAATTTTAGCCTTATGGAGCATTTGAATATTTTTAACTTTGTATCTACGGTTTAACATGGGCAAAATTTGAGAGTTGTCAAACATGGAGTGTAGTGATTAAATATCCGAGCAGCCAAAGCAAAGGTTACAGGTCCTCAGAGCTCACTGGAGACCAGGAGAAATAACCCAATCAACACTATACCCTTGAATATTGCTTCTGAGCCCACCTTGCACTGGGAGCTGTAAGCCGCTATGGATAACAGCATCCACAAATTGGCATACATGACAAAATATATAGTGTCTGAACCTGTGAATATGGTTTGATATTATAAACCTATGCATGTTGTTTTAAAAAAAAACAGCTTGAGAAGTGTTAACACTTTCAAAAATAGTTGTTATTGTTGTTTGTAATAATAATAATAGATTGTTTTTATTTTGTTTATATTCAATAATAATAATCTAATAATAATTTAACTATCCAATGTTAACACTGAACTTTTAATAATAATTATTTTCACTTTTGAACTTTGCTATTATTATATTTAATAATAACAATAATAATAATATAGTTGCTGTTTTGTTTTATTATTTAGTTTAAAAAATAAATATTGCTTGTCATTATTAAATATTAATAGTAAAACAACCAAACATTATTAATAATACAGTTATGATAAATATTAACTTTTATACAAAGATATGCCAATAATTCAAAAAGATAATCTTGTTATTTCATCTGCAGAGCACATTAGCTTTCTTGTTATATCTTAACAAGTGGATGAGAAAACAATCAAAAAGAAACACAGGCTTCATAATTATGACAAAATGAATGAATTCCCATTCAGTGTATTTGCTAGAGCACCTTGGCAGGTCTGGATCATGAAGCTGATGTAGTTCCCTTATTAACAAAGCTTCAGTAAATGTGTTTTTCATAGTGCTTTTCAAGTGCTTGTTTTGGTTATTTTTTACGGTAACACTTTACAATAACAGGGCATGAATAATCATATACTAATAACTGAATTAATATAGAACTCATGAACTCAACATGAACTCATGATTAGTGGATATATGAACTAAGCATGAACCAATGAAGAGCGATCCTTAACTATAATAGGAGTCATAATGATTCATGCATGAATTATTTAGCCATTATTTACAAAGCTACGTCCAACCAAACGTGGTAAATAGACTAATATCTACCAGTAATACATTTAATTTGATCTAAACCGTTTTCTGATTTGTATAGTTCATTTAGGCCTATGTTCAGTAATAGCTACTTTTCTTCCTGGAACTACGGTGTGTAGGGTTTGTTTCTGGTGGGACACTCATTAGTGGTGCACTCAGTGCTCTCAGCACATTAGTTGTGTTCCTATGGCAATGCTGGCATTTTAATCTCATAAATGTTGACTGCTTTCGTAAACAGAATTTATAATTAAAGACATGTTTGCATGTATGTTGTATTTGGGATGTTTCAGAAGGTTATGTACAGTAATTAACTATTTTAGTTGTTTAAATGTATATGCTTAATTTAGCATTAGCGTATAGCTTGTGCCCTATTTTACACGTAAACGTGCTTTTACAGGTATGTTTGGGCTTTCTTTTAAGTCCATATGTGTTTAATTGTATACATAAAAATAAAAGAACTACAAATAGTTTTTTTTTTCCATGGGTGTAAAGGAATAAGGATGGCACATAATCCAATATACAGGCAATAGGTCAAAACACATGTAGGCAGTCCAAACAAACAAAACAGGCAGGGGTCAGAGGCAAAAGAGTAATCCAAGGAACAGGCAAGAAATCCGAAACCAGGAAAAACACTCGGAAATGCAGTGCAACAACATACACAACGTTGCAGTGAGTGAATAAGTAAACTAGGTTTAAATAGGCTGAGACTAACAGGGTAATGAGAAACAGGTGAATACAATCAGTGATGATGAGTCTGGGCAGTGAGTTATGGGAAATGTAGTTTGTGGGGGAGTGATAATAGTCTGGTGGGGAGTGCCCTCTGGTGGCTCTCAAGGGCACTCCAGCTGGTGACCATTACACTAACATCAACTAATGGCTTGTTAATGCATGACTGTGTCATGACTTTACTTGAGGGGGGGTACATCATAATTCGTTCACTGTTAATTAACTACTTACCAATTTCAGCTCATGATTTATCATAAACGTACTATCAAATACACGTGTACTACAACTCGTATTCAGCAGTTAAGTGATGTTGTGTGGTCAGAGAACGGGGGTACAGTATCATCACGGCCTGCGTCTGGATGGAGAGTGAACTACTGTTCCCTGACCGTAGTTCATTTTATTCTTATGGAGCCTGAATGATTTAGTGTACCCCTAAACGTTAATTAATGCATTAACTATCAAACATGTACTAACATGTTTAAGGTTGCTGTTATTCATGCTTGAATCATGACTCCTGTCGTAAGGATCGCTCTTCATTGGTTCATGATTAGTTCATATCTTCACTAATCATTATTTCATGTTGAAGTAACTATTAATTCAGGTATTAGTACATGATTATTAAAGCCCTGTTATTGTAAAGTGTTACCTTTTTTACTTTAGTGTTCATTCTGATGAAGGTTGCATTAGCACTCTCCATTCTGCCATTTTCTACATGTGAACGCCAGTCTCTTTGTTAGCATTATTCAGGCTGCTCACGTGCTCAGTTGTTGCTATTAGCACACAAATTAACATATGTGCTACAGCCGCAGGCAGAAACAACCTTATAAACAACTAGGTCAATTCTCTTTATTTTCAGAGTCTGTGTCCGCTGACCCCAAAACAACAACTCAACTGTGAGCTTTTAGCATTCCTCTGCTGCTATAATTCACCCTTAACAGCCATAATAGCACAGTTAAGGTCTCAATAATGGCCTCTAGTTCAGCTTTTCACAGTGGCCCCTCTCGACCTAACCGGTATAACCTACTTCTCTAAATTGCTTCTATAAGTTACTAACAGTCAGCAGGACCCAATGACACAACTGCTGATTAGTGAGGGAAAGAGTCTGTGTGAGTGTGACCAGCTCAGGAGAATCCGATAAAGTCACCATGAAAACCCCTCTGGAAAATGTTGGTAAAAAGGAGGGCTTATATCATCATTAGACCAGAATACACACATACAGTTTGGAGGGTGTTGTGGTGGGGGACTGCTAAAGCTAAATTGGCTAAAGCTGAAATTAAGCATGATACATTATTTCACACTATTGTTATTACAATTTTTTGATTTACATTACCTATGTCGTCAAAAGTCAAATTTATTTGTTTCAACGGGGTGTTTCTACTGTAGTAGACAGCACCACCCAGGCTTCTGTACTTCAGCAGGAAATCTCTTCCCTCCTTCTCAAAGGAGCAATAGAGGAGATTACTCCAGGGGAAACCGAGCGGGGCTTTTACAGCCGTTACTTCCTGGTCCCGAAGAAGGGTGGCGGTTTGCGTCCCATACTGGACCTCCGCCAACTGAACTTCGCCCTTTACAAAGGGAATTTCAAGATGTTGACACTGAAAGCTATCATATCACAGATTCGGCCAGGGGATTGGTTCGTGACGATAGACCTAAAGGATGCTTATTTTCACATCCAGGTTGTACAGCGACACAGGCAGTTCCTCAGGTTCGCCGTTGGAGAAAGGGCATTCCAGTACAGGGTCCTTCCCTTCGGCCTATCTCTGGCCCCGAGGACATTCACAAAGTGCACGGATGCAGCTCTGGCCCCATTGCGGCTCCAGGGCATCCGTGTTCTAAATTACCTGGACGATTGGCTCATTTTAGCCCAGTCCACAGAGACATCGTTCTGAGTCATATCCAGTCTCTCGGTTTGAGGTTGAACTCGGAGAAGAGTGTTCTTGCTCCGGCTCAACGCACCGTTTTCTTGGGGGTGAACATGGATTCCGTTCTCATGCAGGCCCGCTTGGCCCCTGCACGGATTTCCAGCTTGACGGCATGCTTGGCTCGTTTTTTGCTAGGTCATCATGTGTCTTTGGGCACCTGCCGCAGGATGCTGGGCCTTATGGCCACGGCCTCCTCCATGCTACCGCTGGGCCTACTCCACATGAGACCCTTCATGTGGTGGGTGAAACTCTTAGGGGTTCGACCCTCTGGGTCAACCCTTCGCCTACTGAAGGTATCGCGCAGTTGCTTTCGAGCCCTGTCAGTTTGGCGGGACCCTTTTTTTCTTCGGAAAGGGGTCAGCATGGGTGCCGTATCTCGTCGCCAAATGATTACGACGGATGCCTCTCTCACCGGCTGGGGAGCGGTTTTCGAGGGCAGACCAGCGTGTGGGGTCTGGACCGGAGAGGCTCTCTCTGGGCACATAAACTGCCTGGAGTTAAGGGCTGTTTTTCTGGCTCTGCTTCATTTCCTCCCTCTTCTGGAGGGTCACCATGTCATTGTCAGAACAGACAACATGGCAGTGGTGTCTCATGTGAACCGGCAGGGAGGTTCTCGGTCGCGCACCTTAGACAGGCATGCGCGTCACCTTCTTCTGTGGTCTCAAGAGCAGATTCCTATCTCTAAGAGCGGTTCATGTCCCAGGGGTTCTGAACCTCGCAGCAGATTTTCTGTCGAGACAGAAACTCAGATCGGGGGAATGGATGTTGAACCGCCAGACGATGGCCCTGATCTGGAAGGTTTTTGGAGAGGCGGAGGTGGACCTCTTTGCATCTCAAGAGTCGTCCTGATGCCCGCTTTGGTTCTCCCTGAGTCCCCCAGCCCCATTGGGGATAGATGCGTTCGCTCACCCTTGGCCAACGCAGAAACTCTATGCCTTCCCGCCCATCAAATTGATCCAGGCGGTCTTGGCCAGAGTGAGAGAGAGCGGAGTCCGCCTCCTCCTGGTAGCTCCGTTCTGGCCATCTCAGCCATGGTTTTCGGAGCTAATTCCCCTACTGGAATCTTCCCCCTGGAGGATCCTGGTCAGGGAAGATCTGCTGTCCCAGCTACAGGGTAGGATATGGCATCCTCGCCCAGAAATGTGGAAGCTGTATGTTTGGCCGGTCAGAGGCCGTTAGCATTAAGCTCTGGTCTCCCAACTGACGTTCAGGAGACCATTGCGAGTGCTAGAGCCCCTTCTACAAGGAGATTATATTCTTCCAAATGGAAGGTTTTTGAGACTTGGTGCTTAGCACATGATAGGAGCCCAATTAACTGCCCTGCTGGTTCAGTACTGGAATTCCTGCAGGAGAAGTTTGCGGCTGGAGCAGCCACTACCACTCTCAGAGTTTATGTCGCGGCTATTGCAGCGCATAGGGAATCGGATGAGATTCCCCTGGGCAAATTAAGGTTAGTTTCTGCCTTTTCTGCTGAAACCAGCTCGCTCCCCTAGAGTTCCCTCATGGGATCTTTCTGTTGTCCTAGAGGGTTTGACGAAAGCCCCCTTTGAGCCCTTGGAGTCAGCTCCAGAGAGGATTCTGACTCTCAAGGTTTCTCTTTTGTTAGCTTTGTCCTCATTAAAGTGGGTGGGAGACTTACAAGCTCTTTCTGTTAGCGAGTCTTGCTTGGACTTTGCCCCTGGCCTGGTCAAAGTTTCCTTGAAGCTGAGACCAGGGTATGTCCCCAAGGTTCTTTCCTCATCTTTCCGCTCACAGGTAGTTAACCTTAACGTTTTCCACCCTCCTCCATTTTCGTCTGAGGAAGATAGGAAGCTTAACTTGCTCTGCCCAGTTCGTTCTCTTAAGCTATATGTAGACCGCTCAGGTGGTTGGAGGAAATCTAACTAGCTTCTGGTTTGCTTCGGTGCTAGCCGCCGTGGGCTTGCTGCATCAAAGCAGAGGATTTCTCACTGGGTCACAGAGGCTATCTCGTTGGCTTACGGGGTGCGTGGCTTGCCTTCACCTCTTAGCATTAGAGCACATTCCACCAGAAGTGTAGCATCTTCTCAAGCTCTTTTCAGAGGAGCACTTTTGGAGGATATTTGTGTTGCGGCAGGCTGGTCCTCTCCGCACACTTTTGTAAGGTTCTATAGCTTGGATATTGACAAGACCCCGGGTTCCCAGGTTCTTTCTGTTTGAACTCATTTCAGTCGTTGTCTCTTTTATCTACCAGTTATAAAAGCGCTCTATCTTGGCCAGTTTGGTAGTCCGTTCCCACTGCGCTTTCCGCAGCGTTGAGTGAACCTATGAAAGAGAACGTCTCTGGTTACTTGCGTAACCCATGTTCCCTGAATAGGGAACGAGACGTTGCGTTAACGGCCAAGCTCCTCGTGCTGCTGACAGTTTCTTTTCGGCAGAGAAATCTGAGGAGCAGATGGCGCGCGCGCTATTAAGTAATGATGCGACGTAAGAGCGTCGGGGCGGAGCCATATCGCGTGGACGCCATCAGCCAATGAATTGGCGTGATTCTATAAGGCTTCAGACAATCGGCACATTCAGAGAATATCCCACTGCTCTTTCCGCAGCGTCTCGTTCCCTATACAGAGAACATGGGTTACGCAAGTAACCAGAGACGTTTTGGTTGGATCCTCCATTAGGACAATGATCCAAAACAAAAATCAAAATCAACACAAAAATGTGACACTGAGCACAAAATGAAGCTTCTGCCATGGAGGTCCCAGTTCCCTGACCTGAACCCTATAGAAAATTAGTGTCTATATTTTTAAATAAAGGTTTTTTTGTTGGCACTGATGAAAAAACTTTAACGTCTATGGAACCTGTCCATTGGACAAAAGGTTCCTCAGATTATTAAAAAGTTCAAACCAAACTGATTTGTCTATGGCATTACTGCAAACCTGCCTTTTTGGAACCTTCATTTTTAACGATTTTCCCCGTCCAGAACTCCATGTGATGAAAGAAACTAAATAATTCCATTTACTACCTAGATTTACTACATATAGAACAAACCAAAGGCACAATTATTTAGTATGAATTTGTATGAACACAGACCGTTTCTTGAAAAAAAAAAGGTAAGCAGGAAAGTCCACCCCTAAACCTTCAATGGAGAGTAAGCAAAACATACAAAAACACATGAGATAAATACAAATGTACAAATTTATACGAATTAGCAACCAATTTGCCAAAATTAAAACTAATTTTGAATAGTCATGATAGTGTGTTGTGCAGAACCCAACAATACTCAATCAAATGACATACCATTTACAAACCTCAGTAAACAAACAAACAAACATGAAATATCACAGACCATACACCTCAAAAAACACACGTTGTCAAATATCACATACCACACACCTCAATATATATCTACAAATACACACAGTCACCATCTTAACCACTCCTTTGGGTCTTCAGAGGTTCTAACACAAACCAAAGTGTGCAGCTAATGGAAAAAAAAATCGTTCTTTTGAGCACTTTATTGGTTGTAGCATCTGCATCATCGGTGCATAATTGCTTCCGCTACAAGAGTGGTTTAAGATATGCCTCTTTAAGCATCATGTGGGATTGACTGACTGGCAAAGGTTTCCATCACAAACTCCCAGTAGCGCTCAATCAATGAGAAGCACCTACTCAGAACTACTTGGCTACAATACTCATAGATATAAGACCAATTATTTGCATTATGAGAAATATATATATATCCATTAGATTTATACACCAGATTTTCATTTGAAAAGGCTCTAAAATTGTGGTAATAATTACAATCAAAATTATTTTATTTTACAGCGTGTTTATGTGTTCTGGCATTAATAACCAAAGTCTAAGAAATTTAATTCACTTATTTGAGATATTGCAATAATAATAATAATAATTGGATTTTTTTTAACCATCCAATAGACTGAAATACTGCCAGATTAAACAAAAATTGTTAAATTGAACAAAAATGTGTTGCACTTGGGGTTTGTGCTGAAAAACCATCATTGATGCTAAAGCTTTGTAAAAAAAAAATAATAATAAAAAAAGTATGTTCATTATAAAAGTATCCAAAAATGTCTTCATTTTTAGTTGTTCTAGCTGAATTTGATGCTTGTTTTGTCTTATTTTATCTTTTTCTTATCTTGAAGCCCCCTTTGGAAGTTTGTTGAGGCCACCTAATCGGCCCCAGCCCCCTGGTTGAGAAGCACAGTTTTAAAGGCTTTAGATGGCCTTGAGATGCATTTCTTTGGACTTGCATATGACATAGAGGTTTTGTTGATGGAGAGGACCTAGACGTGATTATTTACAGGGATGTGATGTCAAGCAAGACCGGCATGACAGATCACCATTATCAATAAAGGAACTGACTAGGTGGATAAGATCGAAGACAAATATTTTTCTAGATGAAAACTGAGTTAGAATGTCTTTGTTTGTATCCTGTCTTTGCCAAGTTACATGAAACAGTGACACCAATATGACACTTCTGTATATAGTACTGTATACTTACGCATCATCAGAGAAGCTTGTTTTTATAGCAGATCTTTTGGCAGTTTGCATGTGTGAATCTTCCAGATAGAGATTATACATTACAGAGCAAATTCTCTTAGAGCTGAGAGACACTTCTGCACAAAGCTGTACTTTTCAGTACTTGAAGCATGTTTTATTCATGCCTTAAAAGGTTTCAGCATAAAACGCGTTTAGATATTATATTACAAGGATTTATTTGTACAAGGTTTTGTCCAAACAAGGGGCAAGGGTGGTTAGAGTCAGAATGGTAGCCTGAAGGTTGCGGGTTTTCCGGTAATGACAGGGCAAGGCACCTAATCCCCAATCACTCTCCTGGAGGCACAGCCTACTGATCCGGTTGTCTGTCCATGGTTAGCAGTGTGTGTGTTCACTACTCACTCCTAATGTGTGTGTGCACTAACTTTGATGGGTTAAATGCAGAGGACAAATTCAGAGTATGGGTTACCATACTTGGCCTTCACGTCATGCCACAAACAATGAATCTATCTAATCTATCTACAGAAGTCAAAATTTGAAGGGAATAAAAACCTTTAATCAAAGCTACACATGAATTTTGAACAATACCCATTCTTGTCTTAGGACAACTTTAATGAACTTTTTTGATCCAGTTCAAATGTTGACTATTATATATATATATATATATATAAACGGGATCATCTGTGGCTAGCTGTGCATTAAACAATTTTAACGTGTTCTTTGCCTCCACATCGTGCATTAAAATCATGTAATGCACAGCTTGCCATGGATTGTCCCTTAAAAAAGTGACAGTAAGACATTTATAATGTTACAACAGATTTCTAATTCAAATAAAAGTTGTTCTTTTGAACTTTCTATTAATCAAAGGAGCTTGAATCAGTTTCCACAAAAATATTAAACAGCACAACTGTAAAAATATTACAGTATATTACTTATCACAATATTAGTCTTGTGTGCTGGTATGTGTGTACAATCCAGCCTTACTGTGCCAATTTACAAGGCAGAGTTTTTTCAGAGTATATTCTGATTGTTTTCACTGTTAAAAGCACTGCCAACACAGTCAGTGCCATTTATGCACTGTGGTCCATGTTTATACTTTTAGCTGTGAGGTTTACCTTTGTGAGCTCTACCTTGAGGCTCTAAAGGACTTCCAATCACATGTTTGGGGTGTTGACTCCTGTAACACTCCTCTTGTTCTTTTCATATAAAAGGGTTTATACATGAAGCACTATGCAGATCTTTCCGTGGGCTGTTCACATTCTCGGTGGCAATTTACTGTCAGATGCCCTGGACAAGATAACATCTATGGTCAGGTTGCTCAGGAACAGTTGCTGTATTAACAAATTCCATGATATTAAATTATATTTTTTATTGACTGGCACTACAGGTTGAGAACTGAAATGATCAGGGGTGCGTTTCCCGACAGCATCGTTAGCCAACTATGGTCGCAAGTTCCGTCGTTATCAGCATAGTTCAACGAGTCTGTGTTTCCCGAAACCAGCTCGAGAGCTGTGGTTAGAAGCATAGTTTCTTGACTGCATGACATGTGGACTTAATAAATCCTTATCTTGAGCAAAATAAGAAAGCTGACATTCAGTACAATCTATATCTTTTATTTAGAATACATACAAATGTCATTTAGGCTTCCTCTTTTAGTTTGTCAAGAGATTTAAAGCACCGTTATTGGAACGTGCTTGACTAGCCTATTAAGAACGAGCCTATGATTGAATCTGGAAATAAAGCAAAATTACTGAGAAAAATTAGAAATAGTCCTCAGATGCCATGTCTGTAATTTATATCAAAACATCTAGCGTTAATTCGATCTCAAACAGTTTCATTAAAATAAGTTACAGTACTCCACCACGTGCGTGACGTCATAAACCAAAGCGGTTGAAAAACATTTTGCGACAATACGGTTTCGGGAAACAGTCCTGACTAGCTAGTTGATTTCTTTAACGATGCATGTTACTATGGTAGTGAAGCAGCGAGTTACGTCGTTGTACGGGAAACACACCCCTGGACGATGACATCACTGTTTTCTACACAGCTGCTTTATAGATTAAATTAACTTATTTAATAATTGAAGATCTTTACAATGGAACTGAATCAACAAACTGACCTCAGCTGAACAATGACACTCTTTTCTTTGCTGTACAGCAGAAATTAAGCACTTTATAAATAAAGGTGACTTCACTAAAACACTGGAAAAAGTCAAATTTGTCTTATGGTAGTTTGTGCTGTGCAAAGTCCAGACGAGTATACACAAGATAAAGGTGCAACGCATTAGCCTATTCTGTAAGTGTCATGAGCATCCACAGTGAACACATTACAGTAAAACTCAATGTATCTTATGTGCTCTGCAAAGGAAGCAGTCAAAGGAAATAAAGTTAGTTTCAAACTGTGCTACAGAGAGTGAGAGTGAGGATCAGAGAAACAGCTGTCTGGAGACAAGGAGCTTTGCTTGATGGATGACCTGTTCTGTGAAGGTCAGTCAAATGAGAACACTAAAGGCTTTAGGTTATACTGGCCTACCTCTTATGCCTTCATTGGGCAGATATTAACTGGGGATTGGAGTGCCTTTAAATTTAGAAAACTTTTTTTTTTAATTTCCCTTTTTTAATTATTTTTGTAGTTTTTGAGTTTATTGCGATATGATAGTATAAAGTAGACAAGAAGTGAAGTGGGAGAGAGAGGTGTATCTTGTATCCATGAAGAACAACTTGCTTGGTTTCTATATTTACACTGTAATAAAAGCTGCCCATAATTGTAACATTTTATTTAAGCATATTAACCTATATATATAGAGAAGAAAATGGTGAAATAGAAAATGTTATATTAAATTGTAAAAATATTTCACAATATTACAGTTTTTACTGTATTTCTCATGGATTTAGTGGATCCTTGGTGAGCTTAAGAGACTTCTTTCAAAAATCTTTAGAAAACCATTACCAACCCAACCAACTATCGCATAGGCCTAAATGTAAACTCAGTCAAAATAAAAAAACGTTTTCAGGATACTGTATTTTAAAGATATTTTTGTAAAATCCACACAAGCTTGACAGATCTTTATTGGAAAGTTTTTAAACAATGTATTTCATGCTTGTTCAACGAGCTATGAAAATTGTTTGCACATACACCTGTGGAAAAGTCCTTAACACCTTGTCTGCTCCAGACGCGAATGGCGCGATGCGACTAAAAACGATAACACTTATTATAAACAGTGATTATGTCTACAATTGATGTGGCGTGACGCGAGCGACAAATCTCCAACAGTAAACTGATGCTTCGTTCTATTTATGATATACTGACATGAAGTACAAATGCTTTGTAAAAGGTTCTTTGTTGCGTCCAGTGTAGACAGCCTAGCTGTTGCGGTCACGATCGAAAAAGGTCATGTGCGGTGTAGACACGGTGTAACAGTTAACAGGCACTAGAAGAAAGATGCCCAGGGTTCCTGATCACCTGCGTGAACATGCAATAGACCTGCTGCAAGGAAGAATGAGACAATGTATGTAATGTAAGAAGCCTAAGACAGTGGTACATCGAGGCAGGGAGGACAGCTGATCGTCCTTGCAGTTCCAAACGTGTAACCATTATGTTCCCCCAGATGTATTTGAGAACTTGCAGGTGCCTTGTTGGAAACTGTGAAATCTGCTGCAGTCCATGAGAATGAGATGCACTGTAGTAGCCTACTAAAAAGCAGCTGGTGGAAACACCACTGACTGCTATACTTTTTATATTGAGGTTGTTTGGAGAAAGACTTGAACGATAGTAACTCCACATTTGTAGACGTATTTGAACTCTCAGCTTCAAATGTCCTTGTTCACTTTTAAAACTGTACAAAAGATAACAGGGACCAGCTTCAAGATCAAAAGCAAATGAAACAGAAGGGAAGTTGAGCTGAGCTCTAAATTATTTTATCCTCCAGTTCATTATTGATCTCCAAATCATGATTTAAACATCTTCAGCGAGACTTGCAGTGGCTGTCATACGCAGATGTTATACATACTAAGGTCTTTAGGAGAAGTCAATTACATACTGCCTTTTGATGCCTTAATCACAAAGATGTGGCTTCAAGACATCAAAGGCACTCAAAGGTCAATTGATTTTGAATGATGCATAGATGGTGCTCACACAAGCATTCTCTGGGGCTAAAATATAGAGCATGTCTTATCATATATCATATTCATCTAAAGTGTTATCTAACAGTTCTTAATCTGTTGTGTTCTATATTTACTTCAGAATAATGATTCCTCTGATTCAAATTTTCTACACGGGGCAGAACATGTCAACATTTTATAATCCAATTTACAATTTGTAGCTGTGTGAATTTCTTGTTCTGTTTAGTATGGAATGGTGTCAGATAAGGTATTGCAAAAGTCAACAATGGTTTCCATAAAAATGTAAAGTAGAAAACTTTCCTCTTCTCAATAATCATCCCATATTAGGAAATAAAATAAATAATATCTTCATATTATGATACATTGTTGGCTGTTTTAAGTAACCTAGCAAAAGTAGCCCAGGCTTGATAGGGCATTTTTTAACCTGAGAAATTAGCGATGATTAGTTTATGAGAGTGATCATTACACAAGGAAAATGACTAAATGTGTCATTCACATCCCTGTTGGCATAACCAGAGTGAACCGTGAATAAAGATAATGTAGAAGGAACTATATATATACTTATATATATATATATATATATATATATTTTTTTTTTTTTTTTTTTTTTTTCATATGCCCAAAAACCAAGCTAAATGCAGTTCTAATGGCTGGTACTTGGTGTCCCTGGAACTGAAATTATTAAGAAATAACTGCAATGTAGCAAAACTTAAGACCGAAACCAGCAGAGTTGGAAAACAAGAAGGTTACAGCAGAGATAGGTGGACAAATTCTAATTGTCACACCTCTTCCCTCCAAAATCACATCTCCAGTGACCTTTGCAGCATCCCAAACTATATATTTTACTTACAAATTACAAATGCTGCAACATTTCCCCCTTATCGCCAGTGTGACAGATGTGGTTGGATTAAGCAGCCTTTATCCTGGGTTAGTGCTCAGCTGATAGAGCCTTGTGAAGAAGCTTCCCGGTGGGGATGGCTGTATTAACTGAGGAATGAGTGGTTGGTCGTGTGGGTGCTGACACCGCTGGGAATAAAGTGATTCATTCCCTATACTCACCCCATCAGCTTCCACACCTCACCCCACTGCTGTAATCCAATCAACACCTTGCAAGACGGATAATAAAGCCAGCTTCACCCTGACATAAGTGAATATAGACGGCTCACACCAGGCGTGTATAGAGGCACTGTAACTGCATGTCTGAAAGCAGAAAGAGACCTGGAAGACATGCTACCTGTTGGGTTCTGGTGGTGATTAAGCTTTGTGTACCCTTTTATATATCATCAGATCATATAATAAAGTCATGGTTAAAATATACATGTATGTCAAAATACAAAAAAAAATCAATCATTAAACAGTTGTTCAGATATTTTGCAAACATATTTCTTGGAAGAAAAAAAAAACGGTCTCCAATAGATCAAGTTTTCCAGTTGATTTAGGGCCAGATTTATTATGATTTCTATGAGATTTACGTGAGAAAGCATTTCCAAAAAAGATCTGCGCATGATCTACTGATGACCTGTCCATGCCTTTTCTCTGCTAATTTTTCACTGTGTGTCTTAATTAGATCCGGACAGTAGTTTTTTAATGCCAAAAGAAGGATTGCGATGGCGCAAGCTGTTAGTAAATCTGGCCCTTAACCTTTTACTCAAACTAATCATATTTTTGTAAATATTGGAATGATTTTTAGAAAAGCCTACCATTACAAATGCATACAATTAAACTCAGTTATTAATATGTATCTTTACATATACATTACATATCTTTTATGAATATTTACACATTCTCATATTTACAACCAGTTATAGGCAGAATTAAAGCAAACATCAAATTAACGGTTCCTAAATCATATTGAACCAGACAACAGAAAATGACCCGCGGTTCAGTGAGGGCGTCAGATGAGAACTGTGAGTCAGATGTAATGGCTCTGAATGATTCACTGACTGTGAACTAATGAGTGAGTTTGAGGCCGTTCAATCTCTTTGACTGACTCATGAAAAATAACTGGTTCAAAAGTGCCATTTTGTTATGAATCAGACAACATGTAGCTCACACTCTGGTAAGATGATATTGTTGCATATATTTTTTTCTTTATTTCGCAGTGTGGAGCCCTGCATGTGAGTGCTAAGGATCAGTAGACAAAAAACCTGTCCACCACATTTACATTCATGAATGTTGATTAATGTACACTGTCCCTTGTTGGAAAAATATATATATATGTGTAATGTATTCTCTGGGGGCATCACCGATTTACATTTGACTAAATATAATTTCCCCATTGGCAGTTAAATAAGTATACCCATTTAAAGGAGCAACACAGACTGTAATGAGTGTAATTACTCACTTGGAATAAGCCCACCTCAAATAACTAAGCTTTGATGGAAGAACTGCATTTGTAGAAAGGTCACATTCACATTGATTCGGAGACTGGACTCACTTTATCCATCTCATTTGACCCACTATGCTTTGGATCTTGGTATATGTGCTCTCAAAAAGGGACAGAAAGTGACATTATTTTTTTTTTCCAACAATTCAAATTAATGGGGAAAAACTGTTAATTGAAAATAATAAAAAATATTTTTTGAGCACTGTGGTAGATTTTTCCCTTTCACACCTGACTTAAAGCAACACTAAGGAAGCTTTTTAACCTTAAAATAATGTCTCAAATTGTTTCAGTGGTTCATCAAGTCGTAATTGGGTGAAAGACACTTATGCCTCTGCTTTGCGGTCCTATATCTGCTATAACCACTCTATGTAAGATTGCCAGATTGGGTCGCGTTTCTGTAGTTATAAAGAGACATAAGAAAACTACAAATTTGACTTGCTTTACGTCAAGCGTTACAGTAGTCATTATTTATTTGGTTTTCATTGTTTCTGATGTTGCAATACATCATACTTTCATGAAATCATGCAACATACTCTACCTTGTCTGTGGACATCATTCATTCCAAAGCCAGTGCTGGATAAACAACGAGTGTGCGTGCAACAGTAGGCTGCGGTAGGCTAAATTATTTACCACATCGGTAATGGACAATTCCGCTTCCAACCTGTAGGGCCACCGAAAAGGAAAAGTTCCATGGTGTTGCTTTAAGTTTACCTGGGTCATCTCCTAAATGTCTCCTTATCGATGGTCAATAATATTTATCCTCTAGCGCGTCTCCTAATCATCATTGGCTGAGTCGGTCAACGTCTTGAGATTGAATATGCTTTAATCATGACCAGAGGGTCTCAGACCAATTTCAAAGAAATCCCACCAGCAAAAATAATACAACAGTTTTTATAGAATAGGAGCATGGCAAAGGTGCCATGATTCATTATATAATTTTTCTCCAATGTGATTGTTACTTGGAAGTAACCCTCTTCAAACCCTTCTGTTACTTGGAAGAAGCAAACCCTGATTACTCTAATTTGTTACTCAAAGTCATGAGTTTGTATTTGTAAACATCTGTCTAGTTTAAATGCCCCATTTGTTATATTCAGAGATGATTCACACACACACACACACACACACATACACGTCTATATTACTAACAGGGGACTATCGCTCTACACTGGCCAAGAGGGGACTAGTGTTTCTAGTCATTTTGAAGAAACAAAAATGACATACAAAATTTTCTTTTAAGGTCTTTTTTCATAATATAACTTTAAATATGCATTTTTTTATTTTTAAAAAAACATGCCAAGTGGGGACCTGAACGATGTCTACCTTACCAA
Source organism: Meda fulgida (assembly GCA_030578275.1). NCBI lineage: Eukaryota > Metazoa > Chordata > Actinopteri > Cypriniformes > Leuciscidae > Meda > Meda fulgida. The sequence goes on along the minus strand of CM060624.1, from coordinate 17,885,562 downwards.
CAGGGGACTCCCATAGACTGCAATGGAACTGTGTGTGTGTGTGTGTGAAGAGTGAAGTCGGTCTTCATTATGTAACTTTATATATATATATTATATATATATAATGTTTATATATTAGATATGTAATCTGTAATTATATAATGTTTACACAGGCATCACACACACACAAACACACACATTTCTATATTACTAACAGAGCACTGTCGCTCTACACTGGCCAAGTGGGGACTTTCATAGCCTACAATGGAACCGTGTGTGTGTGAACAGTGAACTCTGTCTTCATTGTGTAATATTGCATATTGTGATATGCATATTGTAATCTCTGATGACTGTGTGAACATACATATATATATGCCTGTATGTGTTAATACAGGCATCAGAGATCACAATATGCACAGATAAACATATTCAATATACAATTAAAAAAGAATGACCAAACCATCAGCTATCAAAAATTAAAAAAAATTGCAATTTTTGAGGAAAGACCATTTGAATCTGTTTTTCATTCAACGGGGTAAAAAATACCGACGGCAACAGTTCAAAAGCAGAGGCGAGAAGACGCCTCTTATCATTCATAATATTATTTTTCTTCTTTAACGCTCTCTCTTCATAGATACTTTCTATTCTGGTTATGCAGTCCCTAACAATTTTTTTGCCATTGTTATGTGCCATTGTACAAACACACACATTTCTATATTACTAACAGAGCACTGTCGCTCTACACTGGCCAAGTGGGGACCTGAACGATGTTTACCTATCGAACAGGGGACTCCCATAGCCTACAATGGAACTGTGTGTGTGTGTGTGAACAGTGAAGTCTGTCTTCATTATGTAACTTGTATATATGTAACTTTTATATACATTATATATATAAATTATATATATATATATATATATATATATATATATGTGTGTGTGTGTGTGTGTGTGTGTGTTCACACAGGCATCAGAAATCACAATATGCATAGATAAAAATATACAATATACAATTAAAGAAAAATGACCCCATCAGTTATCAAAAAAAATATTGCTTGAGGAAAGACCATTTAAATCTACAACGGGGTAAAAAATACCGACGGCAACAGTTCAAAAGCAGAGGCGAGAAGACGCCTCTTATCATTCATACTATTATTTCTCTTATTTAACGCTCTCTCTTCATAGATACTTTCTATTCTTGGTTATGCAGTCCCTAACAATTTTTTTGCCATTGTTATGTGCCATTGTACACACACACATTAATTTCTATATTACTAACAGAGCACTGTCGCTCTACACTGGCCAAGTGGGGACCTGAACGATGTTTACCTATCGAACAGGGGACTCCCATAGCCTACAATGGAACTATGTAACTTGTGTGTATATATATATATATATATATGTATATGTATATATATATGTATATGTATATGTATATGTATATGTGTGTGTGTGTGTGTTCATACAGGCATCAGAGATCACAATATGCATAGATAAACATATACAGTATACAATTAAAAAAGAATGACCAAACCATCAGTTATCAAAAATTAAAAAAATTAGAATTTTTTGAGGAAAGACCATTTGAATCTGTTTTTTAACGGGGTAAAAAATACCGATGGCAACAGTTCAAAAGCAGAGGCTCTTATCATTCATATTATTATTTTTCTTCTTTAATGGTCTCTCTTCATAGATACTTTCTATGCTTGGTTATGCAGTCCGTTAGGGTTCATGGGATAAATCAAACAGAAATAGCTCTTTAACGTAACAATTTCAGGTCACTACTTTATACAGTCAATAATGATTATATTAATCAAAATGAACTTCGCGTCCCCAGTTGGATGGTAAAGAACGACACCAGTTCTTCTGCTTTGTACATTTCTTGCCATCACAAAAACACGGTAAAGATTTTGGAGGTCAATCTCAAAATGTTATGTTGACTTGCTGCACTGAACAATTTTACTTCATTCAGTTGAAATATATGAAGTAGATGTTCATTTAACATTTTGTTTTCTGACTGACAGCTGATGCTTGTTAACCAGTCATCAGCAGTTAACTGACATTATTTTAAGGTTAGATTAGAATTAAATGTAATTAGAAAAGATAAGTGTCTGTGACCCATTCAAATACCTCAAAAATGTAGATTTACATGTGCAAATAGCAGCATAAACAACAGAACATGAGGATTCACACACACCGTCACATCGAGCACCCGCAGTGCTTCTGTGAACACAGTAAACCAGAATAAAAGTGTATATATAACTGTATATATATATATATTAGTGCTGTCAGTTTAACGCGTTATTAACGGCGTTACCGCAAACACATTTTAACGGCGTCAATTTTTTTAGCGCGAGATTAACGCTCTTTTTGGCCTAGCAAACATTGTAGTTTTTTCACATGCTGTTGCAACAACTGGTAACGTTAGAAAAACTACAACATCACACCGGATAGCTAGACCGGAAACAAAACAAAACGCGGGACTAGATTTGATGGCCGAGTGCGAGCGCGGGCGGTAATGCACTCACTCTGTGTGTGCGGGTACGGGAGAATAAAACGATTCGGGACTCCCACAAACTAGAAAAATCTATGAATAAAACATAAAAACTAATACATTTTTATTCTTATGTTGCAGAAAAGCAACAAGAACAACTAAAACAAAATAGAAACGATTTACAGGCCAGAGTTACTTTTTATAACATGTTTGCAGCGTTGAGCGATGTAGCCAATCACAGACATGTGTTGATTTCTTAAACGCAATGGCCAATCAGATGCATTTAAAATAGACTCCCCTCACTGCTCAAAACTGACTTTTTGTTCAGTGCTGAATTCTGGATATTGGCAAATCCTCTAATTAAAACAAAGTGTATATATTATGAAAGGTTCATTGTGCAGTCAGCTTCATTGATAATAACAGAGATGTGTGAGATTGCGATGAACTGATGTCAGCTTTTTAGGAATTTTTAAAGGATTGCACTTTGTGCGCATTCAGTCATCCCAAACCATGCACTCAGTAGCCTGCTTGCTTTTATTTATAACAGTGGTTTGTGTGTTAATGCTTTAATAACAAATAATTGATCAGGAGCATTTATGCTGATGTGTATGGTGGCGACACGTAGGCGAAGTAGCCTACAAATAAAGTCTATTTGCGGGCGGGAGCGGGAGAAAAATGTTGCGGGCGGGAGAAAGTAACATAGAAAGTAGTTGAGAACGTCAGTTATAACGCCCCACGTATTAAAAAGAAATGGACGGTTTTAAATCGGGCTCGGGACGGGCTCATAATTACAGTAAATGTGTCGGGCCGGGCTCGGACACAATGCGCACGGGCTCGGGTCGGCTTGATTTTTTGGGCCCGATCTAAGCTCTACAATGGATGACTTCAGACAGAAGCACATGGATACCACAGCTAAGAACAAACTTATTGCTGATCCACTTTTCCTTGTTCATAAGAGCATTCAAATTAGAAAAAATGATGGGACAAATAGAAATCAAGGGACATTTAGAATAGATATAAATGTGCGATTAATCGCGAGTTAACTATGGCATTAATGCGATTAAATATTTGAATCGTTTGACAGCACTAATATATATATATATATAAATATATATTTACACAACATTATTTTCAACTGAAAATTGTACGCTTTTCATGTGTTTTGGCCGCTCATTTACACGAAAATGCCATTTTGGAGGCCTGACAATGCAAACTTTCCAACCCGGTCACACTAAATGCGTCTCTGCTTAGAAATCTTGGCTTGCTCAAAACTTTTTGTCTTTAAATGAAGTCAAAACTGAGGTGATAGTTTTCGGCCCCACTGATAATTTTAATACCACCAGCATCGATTTGAGGAGCTTCTCTGCATTCAGATCTACACATGACAAACAAATATCTTCGGTACACTTAATTGGATCTAGTTTCTATCAACTCCATCTTTTGTATCAAATTAAACACTTCCTATCTGACAAAACTCTAGAGATGTCTGTTCATGCTTTTATTACTTCCCGTTTAGACTACTGCAACTCATTGTATTGCGGTATTTCCAAGTCACAAATCGCTCGCCTTCAACTGGTCCAAAATGCTGCAGCAAGATTTATTCGCAAAAGTCCTAAATATGATCACATGATGATAATGATACATTTTATTGCGCTTTTCTCCAACCCAAAACGATACAAAAACAATACACAGTACCAATATATATACATATATATATAAAGAGATTAAAAATTGTAACATTACAAAATTTAATGACAGTACATTTCAAATACCTAAAAATGGTACATTAAGTGGTTTTGTTCAAGTCAAAATATTACTTAACATTAATGAACCAACCTACATACAATAAAACTACATTTTTGGGGGGTTAAATCAAGCAGAAATATCACTTCAAGGTAACAATTGCAGGTCACTACACAAGATAAACTGTACATGATCTAGACTCGAGATAAATGAAATGCAATCGCAGCAGTAAGTCAGGGGAATGCTTATATTTATTTCTTTGGTTTCAATTTTGAACATGTTGCAGTTCTTTTTAAAAAGGTATACATTTTGACATAATTATAAAATGATATAACATGATTTGATACTGTATATTAGCAGAAATTACACATTTTTCACTTCAGCAACAAAGTGGAGACCCTCTTTTCTGTAATGAAAGACCAATCTTATGGGTTGTGGTCTCTCAGACATTGGCCAATATCAGTAAAAAAAAAAAAAACATTGTTTACCTTAGGGCTTAAATGAACCAGATTTTTTTTACATCCTTACACTTTTAGACAGGTGATGCTTGCAACCCGACCATAATCCATTAGCCGACAAGATTAGAATGTTATATTCTAATTAAATTAGAATGTATGTATTTCTCAATACTTATCACTGTTTTAAAAGCTCTTCACTCCGTTGTCTTAACCAACTTTCAGCTTCACTGCAGTAAATTTCACATTCAAAACGCATTAAAACTACCAAAACACATCATTCATGTCTCAAAATAAGTCATTCTTTCAGAACACTAGTAAAGGTTTCACCCAACAAACACAATTAAAAATACAAATCAAAAAACACAAACAACAGGCAGTAATATGCACTATTTTCTGCTGTTCAGAATTCAAGGCAGTTTATTTTACATGGTTCATGTTTACATTAATGTACAAAATTATTTCCTTTTGTATCGATGGCGATGAAAATGAAAGACTAAGACTAGTGTAGGTGTTTAGTTACATCTTAATTGTTCTGATAGGTTTTTTTAGATTCAGAATATATTTCAATGTGGTATACGGTATAAAAATATTGCAAATTTCAGTCTTATTCATTTTTGTTTGAGTTGAAATGTTTTTAACTTAAATATAACAGTCTTGGAAATAATATGTAAGCATGTGCAAATTGGCCTGTACAGTAAATCAAGTTCTGCTGGTCTTTGTGTTTAAGTGAGAAATGAATTCATGTAAATTGAAAGATCTCAGTTTAGCCGGACACTGATCTTGTGATCACTGTGTGAAGAGTTTCATGGTATTAATTAATCTTGAGAAGGTATTAATCTTTCAGTTTAAACACAAATGTGTACTGTAATGTAAACATTGACCATGTAACATAAAATGCTGTGAATTCAGAAAAACAGAAAACAGCAGAAATATTTTATAATGCTCCAGTTATTTGTGTTTTTTGTATTTTATGAGTGACAGTGTGTTTGTTGGGTGAGCTTTACTAGTGTTCTGGAAGAACTGTATTAGCAGCTGTAAATGGATATTCTGACATAGGTAGTTTCATGTGTATGTAGACTCTTGTGTGTGGATTGAGTCGCTGCACATCCCCCCACACGCAATTTACATCTCAATACTTGAAGGTGTGTGTGTGTGTGTCATGGAGAAACCGGCCTAAAGATCTCACAACTCTAACAATACAGTTACCAATGTCCAAGAATCTGTGGAACTTCTCAAATAAACTACAATAAACTAGAGAAAACGCTGGGATTTACTCTGACAAATTAAATTACAGGTTTTTACAGTCGCTGGGACACATTTCTCAATATTTAGGTACATTTTCAAAACTCTTCACTCAGTTCTTCATTTCACATTCAAAATGCACTGACACTTCCTTCATGTCTCAAATCCCAACTCAATCTTCCAGAACACTAGTAAAGGTTTCACCCAACAAACACACTTTGTCACTCATAAAACAGAAAAAACACAAACAACAGGAGCATTACACAATATTTTCTTTTGCAAATTGCTTTTACAAAACAAGAATGGCACTACTCTACTGTTTTTAATTCACTGCAGTTTAATATTAGAATCAGAATATTTATTTCAATATGATATTACTGTGGAAATGTTGCAAATCTCGGTCTTATCATTTTTTGTTGTTAGGTTTTGAAAATAAGTTTAACAGTTTTAAAAAGAGTATGTAAACGTGCAAATTATCCTGTATAGAACATAAAATTCTCTTTTTTTGTAAACTCTCTTCACACAGTGATCACACCATCCGTCTATATGAGCTAAACTGTGGATCAGTGCTTTGAACAATGTCATCGGATGGATTTTGTTCCATTTACATGAATTATTTTCTCTCTGACACAAACACTTACAGAATTTTATGTTCTATACAGGATAATTTGCACGTTTACATTCTCTTTTTAAAACTGTTAAACTTATTTTCAAATCCTAACAACAAAAAATGATAAGACCGAGATTTGCAACATTTCCACAGTAATATCATATTGAAATAAATATTCTGATTCTAAAATCTAATATTAAACTGCAGTGAATTAAAAACAGTAGAGTAGTGCCATTCTTGTTTTGTAAAAGCAATTTGCAAAAGAAAATATTGTGTAATGCTCCTGTTGTTTGTGTTTTTTCTGTTTTATGAGTGACAAAGTGTGTTTGTTGGGTGAAACCTTTACTAGTGTTCTGGAAGATTGAGTTGGGATTTGACACATGAAGGAAGTGTCAGTGCATTTTGAATGTGAAATGGAGAACTGAGTGAAGAGTTTTAAAAATGTACCTAAATATTGAGAAATGTGTCCTAGCGACTGTAAAAACCTGTAATTTAATTTGTCAGAGTAAATCCCAGCGTTTTCTCTAGTTTATTGTAGTTTATTTGAGAAGTTCCACAGATTCTTGGACATTGGTAACTGTATTGTTAGAGTTGTGAGATCTTTAGGCCGGTTTCTCCATGACACACACACACACACCTTCAAGTATTGAGATGTAAATTGCGTGTGGGGGGATGTGCAGCGACTCAATCCACACACAAGAGTCTACATACACATGAAACTACCTATGTCAGAATATCCATTTACAGCTGCTAATACAGTTCTTCCAGAACACTAGTAAAGCTCACCCAACAAACACACTTTGTCACTCATAAAATACAAAAAACACAAATAACTGGAGAATTATAAAATATTTCTGCTGTTTTCTGTTTTTCTGAATTCACAGCATTTTATGTTACATGGTCAATGTTTACATTACAGTACACATTTGTGTTTAAACTGAAAGATTAATACCTTCTCAAGATTAATTAATACCATGAAACTCTTCACACAGTGATCCCAAGATCAGTGTCCGGCTAAACTGAGATCTTTCAATTTACATGAATTCATTTCTCACTTAAACACAAAGACCAGCAGAACTTGATTTACTGGACAGGCCAATTTGCACATGCTTACATATTATTTCCAAGACTGTTATATTTAAGTTAAAAACATTTCAACTCAAACAAAAATGAATAAGACTGAAATTTGCAATATTTTTATACCGTATACCACATTGAAATATATTCTGAATCAAAAAAAAACCTATCAGAACAATTAAGATGTAACTAAACACCTACACTAGTCTTAGTCTTTCATTTTCATCGCCATCTATACAAAAGGAAATAATTTAGTACATTAATGTAAACATGAACCATGTAAAATAAACTGCCCTTGAATTCTGAACAGCAGAAAATAGTGCATATTACTGCCTGTTGTTTGTGTTTTTTGATTTGTATTTTTAATTGTGTTTGTTGGGTGAAACCTTTACTAGTGTTCTGAAAGAATGACTTATTTTGAGACATGAATGATGTGTTTTGGTAGTTTTAATGCGTTTTGAATGTGAAATTTACTGCAGTGAAGCTGAAAGTTGGTTAAGACAACGGAGTGAAGAGCTTTTAAAACAGTGATAAGTTTTGAGAAATACATACATTCTAATTTAATTAGAATATAACATTCTAATCTTGTCGGCTAATGGATTAGGGTCGGGTTGCAAGCATCACCTGTCTAAAAGTGTAAGGATGTAAAAAAAAAATCTGGTTCATTTAAGCCCTAAGGGAAACAGTGTTTTTTTTTTTTACTGATATTGGCCAATGTCTGAGAGACCACAACCCATAAGATTGGTCTTTCATTACAGAAAAGAGGGTCTCCACTTTGTTGCTGAAGTGAAAAATGTGTAATTTCTGCTAATATACAGGATCAAATCATGTTATATCATTTTATAATTATGTCAAAATGTATACCTTTTTAAAAAGAACTGCAACATGTTCAAAATTGAAACCAAAGAAATAAATCTAAGCATTCCCCTGACTTACTGCTGCGATTGCATTTCATTTATCTCGAGTCTAGATCATGTACAGTTTATCTTGTGTAGTGACCTGCAATTGTTACATTGAAGTGATATTTCTGCTTTATTTAACCCCCCAAAAATGTAGTTTTATTGTATGTAGGTTGGTTCATTAATGTTAAGTAATATTTTGACTTGAACAAAACCACTTAATGTACCATTTTTAGGTATTTGAAATGTACTGTCATTAAATTTTGTAATGTTACAATTTTTAATCTCTTTATATATATATATATATATATATATATTGGTACTGTGTATTGTTTTTGTATCGTTTTGGGTTGGAGAAAAGCGCAATATAAATAAAATGTATCATTATCATCATGTGATCATATTTAGGACTTTTGCGAATAAATCTTGCTGCAGCATTTTGGACCAGTTGAAGGCGAGCGATTTGTGACTTGGAAATACCGCAATACAATGAGTTGCAGTAGTCTAAACGGGAAGTAATAAAAGCATGAACAGACATCTCTAGAGTTTTGTCAGATAGGAAGTGTTTAATTTGATACAAAAGATGGAGTTGATAGAAACTAGATCCAATTAAGTGTACCGAAGATATTTGTTTGTCATGTGTAGATCTGAATGCAGAGAAGCTCCTCAAATCGATGCTGGTGGTATTAAAATTATCAGTGGGGCCGAAAACTATCACCTCAGTTTTGACTTCATTTAAAGACAAAAAGTTGAGCAAGCCAAGATTTCTAAGCAGAGACGCATTTAGTGTGACCGGGTTGGAAAGTTTGCATTGTCAGGCCTCCAAAATGGCATTTTCGTGTAAATGAGCGGCCAAAACACATGAAAAGCTTACAATTTTCAGTTGAAAATAATGTTGTGTAAATATATATTTATATATATATATATATATATATATATATATATATATATATATATATATATATTAGTGCTGTCAAACGATTCAAATATTTAATCGCATTAATGCCATAGTTAACTCGCGATTAATCGCACATTTTTATCTATTCTAAATGTCCCTTGATTTCTATTTGTCCCATCATTTTTTCTCATTTGAATGCTCTTATGAACAAGGAAAAGTGGATCAGCAATAAGTTTGTTCTTAGCTGTGGTATCCATGTGCTTCTGTCTGAAGTCATCCATTGTAGAGCTTAGATCGGGCCCAAAAAATCAAGCCGACCCGAGCCCGTGCGCATTGTGTCCGAGCCCGGCCCGACACATTTACTGTAATTATGAGCCCGTCCCGAGCCCGATTTAAAACCGTCCATTTCTTTTTAATACGTGGGGCGTTATAACTGACGTTCTCAACTACTTTCTATGTTACTTTCTCCCGCCCGCAACATTTTTCTCCCGCTCCCGCCCGCAAATAGACTTTATTTGTAGGCTACTTCGCCTACGTGTCGCCACCATACACATCAGCATAAATGCTCCTGATCAATTATTTGTTATTAAAGCATTAACACACAAACCACTGTTATAATATAAAAGCAAGCAGGCTACTGAGTGCATGGTTTGGGATGACTGAATGCGCACAAAGTGCAATCCTTTAAAAATTCCTAAAAAGCTGACATCAGTTCATCGCAATCTCACACATCTCTGTTATTATCAATGAAGCTGACTGCACAATGAATCTGTCAGAATATATACACTTTGTTTGTTTTAATTAGAGGATTTGCCAATATCCAGAATTCAGCACTGAACAAAAAGTCAGTTTTGAGCAGTGAGGGGAGTCTATTTTAAATGCATCTGATTGGCCATTGCGTTTAAGAAATCAACACATGTCTGTGATTGGCTACATCGCTCAACGCTGCAAACATGTTATAAAAAGTAACTCTGGCCTGTAAATCGTTTCTATTTTGTTTTAGTTGTTCTTGTTGCTTTTCTGCAACATAAGAATAAAAATGTATTAGTTTTTATGTTTTATTCATAGATTTTTCTAGTTTGTGGGAGTCCCGAATCGTTTTATTCTCCCGTACCCGCACACACAGAGTGAGTGCATTACCGCCCGCGCTCGCACTCCGCCATCAAATCTAGTCCCGCGTTTTGTTTTGTTTCCGGTCTAGCTATCCGGTGTGATGTTGTAGTTTTTCTAACGTTACCAGTTGTTGCAACAGCATGTGAAAAAACTACAATGTTTGCTAGGCCAAAAAGAGCGTTAATCTCGCGCTAAAAAAATTGACTGGTTTACTGTGTTCACAGAAGCACTGCGGGTGCTTGATGTGACGGTGTGTGTGAATCCTCATGTTCTGTTGTTTATGCTGCTATTTGCACATGTAAATCTACATTTTTGAGGTATTTGAATGGGTCACAGACACTTATCTTTTCTAATTACATTTAATTCTAATCTAACCTTAAAATAATGTCAGTTAACTGCTGATGACTGGTTAACAAGCATCAGCTGTCAGTCAGAAAACAAAATGTTAAATGAACATCTACTTCATATATTTCAACTGAATGAAGTAAAATTGTTCAGTGCAGCAAGTCAACATAACATTTTGAGATTGACCTCCAAAATCTTTACCGTGTTTTTGTGATGGCAAGAAATGTACAAAGCAGAAGAACTGGTGTCGTTCTTTACCATCCAACTGGGGACGCGAAGTTCATTTTGATTAATATAATCATTATTGACTGTATAAAGTAGTGACCTGAAATTGTTACGTTAAAGAGCTATTTCTGTTTGATTTATCCCATGAACCCTAAACGGACTGCATAACCAAGCATAGAAAGTATCTATGAAGAGAGACCGTTAAAGAAGAAAAATAATAATATGAATGATAAGAGCCTCTGCTTTTGAACTGTTGCCATCGGTATTTTTTACCCCGTTAAAAAACAGATTCAAATGGTCTTTCCTCAAAAAATTCTAATTTTTTTAATTTTTGATAACTGATGGTTTGGTCATTCTTTTTTAATTGTATATTGTATATGTTTATCTATGCATATTGTGATCTCTGATGCCTGTATGAACACACACACACACACATATACATATACATATATATATATACATATACATATATATATATATATATATATACACACAAGTTACATAGTTCCATTGTAGGCTGTGGGAGTCCCCTGTTTTATAGGTAAACATCGTTCAGGTCCCCACTTGGCCAGTGTAGAGCGACAGTGCTCTGTTAGTAATATAGAAATGTGTGTGTTTGTGTGTGTCTGATGCCTGTGTAAACATTATATAATTACATATTACATATATAATATATAAACATTATATATATATATATTATATATATATAAAAGTTACATAATGAAGACAGACTTCACTGTTCACACACACACACACAGTTCCATTGTAGGCTATGGGAGTCCCCTGTTCGATAGGTAAACATCGTTCAGGTCCCCACTTGGCCAGTGTAGAGCGACAGTGCTCTGTTAGTAATATAGAAATGTGTGTGTTTCTACAATGGCACATAACAATGGCAAAAAAATTGTTAGGGACTGCATAACCAAGAATAGAAAGTATCTATGAAGAGAGAGCGTTAAAGAAGAAAAATAATATTATGATTGATATGAATATCTTAAGGCCTCTGCTTTTGAACTGTTGCCACCGATATTTTTTACCCCGTTGAATGAAATACAGATTCAAATGGTCTTTCCTGAAATTTTTTTTTTTACATTTTTGATAAGTGATGGTTTGGTCATTCTTTTTTAATTGTATATTGTATATGTTTATCTATGCATATTGTGATCTCTGATGCCAGTGTGAAAATACACACACACACTCAAACACACACACACAAACACACATATATATATATATATAAATAATGTTTATATGTGTTACATAATGATGACAGACTTCATTGTTCACACACACACACAGTTTCATTGCAGGCTATGAGAGTCCCCACTTGGATGGTTAGAGATCGTTCAGAGATGGAGGTCAGGTCCCCTCTTGGCCAGTGTAGAGCGACACTGCTCTGTTAATATATATTACATGCATGTGTGTGTGTACAATGGCACATAATAATTGCAAATAAATTGTTATGGACTGCATAACTAAGAATAGAAAGTATCTATGAAGAAAGAGAGTTAAATAAGAAAAATAATATATGAATGATAAGAGGCGTCTTCTCGCCTCTGCTTTTGAACTGTTGCCGTCTGTATTTTTTACCCCGTTGTAGATTTAAATGGTCTTTCCTCAAGCAATTCAAATTTGTACATTATTGATAACTGATGGTTTGGTCATTCTTTTTTTAGTTGTTTGTTTATCTATGCATATTGTGATCTCTGATGCCTGTGTGAACATTATATAATTACATATATATGTATGTTTGGGCATGTTTGAAAATACTTGAAAGTTCGGTAACACTTTATAATAACTGCACACTATTAATAATTAGTTAAGCATTAGTAAAGAGTTACTTCATAATTTGTAAAGCATTAATATGCATTAATGAGCAGTTTATAATTACAGCTATACATGCTTTGTTCTTGTATAAATGCTTTATTCTTTATTTAGAAGCATATCTATATTTTGTTTAATAATTGTATTTTCATACTTTATCAATGATCAATTTATAATTTCTAAATGAAATATAGCATTATTTACAAACAAGTTATTTGGGATTTGTCAGTGATTCATAAGATCACTTAAGTGTAAGTAAATGCAGTAAATTCAGGTAGTTATAGAGCATTTAGTAGTGGTCAGTTAACTACTTTTGTGAGCTCATCACAAAATATAAAGCATTTATAAAGGAGATTTAAAGACTCAGTTATCTTCTAAACAGAAAAATGAAACAAACACAACACTGTGATACAGAACATAGAAATATATAACTGAACCTTTAAATCTCCTTTATAAAAGCTTTACAAGGCATAACTAGTCCTCACTTTATAAAATACTTATACTCACCACTACCAAATGCTTTATAACTACCTGAATTACAGTAGAAATACATGTTAATAAAGCATTTATTAACACACTAAGTACCTATTACAAAATGTCGGTATAATGTATGAATGTACATTTGAAATAGTTTATTAATCATTTTACTCACACTTTCTAAGTGATCTTATGAACCACTGACAACTCCTAAATAACTGGTTTGTATATAATGCTATACTTCATTTAAAAATGATAAATTGATCATTAATAAAGTATGAAAATACAATTATTAAACACATTATAGATATGCTTTTAAAGCAAGAATAAAGCTTTTATAGCTGTATTAATATACTGCTTATTAATGTCTATTAATGCTTTATAAATTATGAATTAACTGTTTACTAATGCTTAACTAATGATACATAGCGTGTGCTTATTATAAAGTTACCGTAAGTTCTTTAACTAAGCAGCAGTTAAACAGCAGCTCTACAGTTCCAGAGCCTCTCTGAGACAGCAAGCCCTTCCAACAATAGAGAAGTGTGAACGACGTGTGTTAATGGGCCACTGCAGTTCCTGCTCCAGCCTACAGGAGCGCTGCTGAGTATGGGCTTAAACACACACACACTTGCAGGTCCCCACTTGGTCAAAAATGTAAAAAATTTACCAGAGCGTATTTTAGATGATTTTAACATGTTTTAAGGCATGACCAACAGGGGACTTGAAAAATGTCCCCACTTGGCTCGGCGGTCCCCTGTTGGTGAGTGTGTAACGACACCAAGGTCCCCTCTTAGATAGGTAGACAAGTACACACACACACACACACACACACACACAATGACTGACTGAGTGACTTTGACCAAAGTGTTTGGAAACATTTGCAAGGAAAATAAATGTTAGCTTTGATTATTTTATTTTTTTTTAATCCTTCAAAGCACAAAACCAGAATGGTTTCTGACAGCAAGTTACTCTAACCCTAACCCTAACCCTAACCCTTAATTTTCTAACATTAACATGCAACTGTCACATACAAATTTGAAAAAATTACTACCAAAAAATTACTACCAAGCATTACTGTCTGAACTGAAATGTCTCTCGAAACTTGAGACCGCCGTCTTTTTTCGGGATTAGAAAATAGAGGCTGTAGAAACCCGAATGTTTTAGTGCAGGGGGGACTAACTCTATCGCCCCTTTTGCAAATAAATTCTGAACTTCAGCGCGAAGCACGTGACCCACGTTGCTTCTCACCGAAGTCTCGATAACCGCCTGAAATTTTGGGGGTCTGCGAGCGAATTGGAGCGAGTAGCCTCGCTTTATAGTGTTCATGACCCAACTCGACACATCGGGGATAGCTTGTCAGGCCAACACCCGTGTGGTTAGGGATTGACACACTGATTGGGATGGGTCGCCTAACATAGGGTGACCTGATACCCTTATATTGTGATTTGTGCACATATACTGAGTGTTGGATTGACTGTACAAGCTTTTGCCTGGGGGGAAGTCAGTGTAACAACAGGGAAGGGTCCACCTAGTGAAGGGGGAACGTGAACCTGTGTCTTGTGATTGTGAAATATTGTTACGTCCTCAGGGACGTTTATATTGTTTTTGTGTGTTTTGGTTTTTTTTTTGGTCTTCTCGCTCTTTCTCTCCCCCCTCTCACTTTCCCTTTCGCAGGTCGTAGATGATTGGCTTTTCCTCTTGTCAATCATCTTTAACGAGTTGAGTTGGTGGGAGGCGGGATCTTCATCAGCGGGATGCTTTACACCTGGAGAAGCCCTATTTAAGATACATCTCACCGCATGCAAGAGAGAGAGATTTTTGTTTTTGCTTTGAGACGTTTTGTTTTCCCTTCGGTTGATTTTAGTTCTGTTAAATGTTTATTTTGTCTGTCGTGTTACGCTTGCCTTTTTTGTTCCGAGTGTTCCCTGAAACTTCTCATTCGTGAGCTCTGAGTCTGTTAAACAGCTTTGCAAAGCTGGGTTAAGCGGGAAGGAGGAAGGGAATAGGTAAAATTGTCACGTGACATACATTCTGCACACTTAGTTGTTTCTTTTGTCTATATTCATTAGGTTAGGGATTTGTGCAACCCCCTGTATTTTTGTTTTCATTAGTCAGTATAGTTTATTTACGACGTCTCGGACGTTGAAGACTTTTTCTTTGATCTTTTGTTTTAGTTTAGGTTTAGATTGAAATAGTTTAGTTAGATTCGTTTTGCTTATGTTATTTTCATTTGTTTGGCACAAATCCTGTTTTTCCCTTTCTTCCATTTTGCCTTGTTCACATGTAATATAAATTACTTTATCCTTATTAAACTACTTCTTATTCTATTTTTGGTTGTGTCTCTCGTGTTTCTCAAAGCATACAGTGTTCAATTGAGACGTATGTCTGAACTGGTATTGTGTTCCCCTTCTAAAAATCCCAAGACGTGTGAGAGCCAAAGAAGGGTTGTAACAAATATACTCTTTTTTGTGCTTTATTTGGGTCGCCGTGAAAACGGCGTTTGTTTGTAAAGACGCGCTCACTGTTGCGGGCCTGTCTACAATAATAAAATCCCCAGCCCCCTGAACTGAGTAGGGAGCTGTGGGAAGTTTTGCAGGTTTTTTCGAGGGTGGTCCGGCTAGCGCGAGATTACCTGTGGTGCTAGGACGACTTCGGCGGCACAGCATCGAGCACGTTGCTGGTTAACGGGCCCTGGCGCCGGGAAGCGCTTCGCTGGTCTTGGCTGGTGGTGGGTATCAGCCGCAGGGCAGGGATGAGAGACCTGTTTCACCGTCTTAGCTGGATGAGGTGAAGACGGGGCGGGCTTGGGTTTCGGGGCGGGCTTCGGCAAGAAGTGTCGCTTAGCTTGGGACGCCTTCTGTGCCTCCGTGTACCTCTCAGAGAACCCCTTCACCGCCGGGCCGAAGAGGCCGGAGCTGGCTACCGGGCCGTCGAGGAACCTCGTTCTGTCAGTGTCTTTAATCTCGGTGAGATTGAGCCAGAGGTGGCGCTCGAGCACGACCAAGCTCGCCATGTTCCTCCCGATGGCCTTCGGAGCATGGATTGGAGGAGTTTGGCCTGGTAGACCTGTAGCACGGCCATCGTGTACAGGGCCGAAGCAGCCTGACCGGAATACGTGCGTCCAGCGAGGGCTGAAGTGTTTCGACAGGGTTTGTTGGGGTGAACAGCTCTAGCTCACCAGCTAGCAGCTGTGTTCAGGCAAAGATGAGCGGCTCCTCGGGTGAGGCCCACTCGAGCTCGAGGTCCATGACGGCCTGTGTCAGGATCCGAAGCATTTCCGCATCGGAGTTGGTCCTGGTGGCTGACACGCTGGTAGCAGACTGGGAAGCAGTGACAGGGTGTGCTGATCTCCTGCGAACAGAACCGATGAAGGTGTCTGAACTGGAGAAAGTGAGGCACGCAAGGACGTGGCCGGCGTGCGTTCACAAACATCCATGCTGTCCGGTTGCCGTTGGCTGCAGCGTTTCTTCTTCCTCGGCTGAAGTAAGGCCGGAAAGGGAAGCGCAGGTGAAGCGGCGTCACCGTCTCGTGAGAGAGCTAGCCATGTTCGCAGCACGGAGATGGGCATGCTCTCGCAGGCCAAACATCCGCCGGCAGAGAGTGCATTCTCTGCATGGTCGGCTCCCAGGCATGAAATGCAGCTCGCGTGTTTGTCGGCCTCGCGCAGCTTGCAGCCGCACGTGGCACAGGTTGGGCAAGGCATTTGAAACAACGTCTCGCACACTCATACACAGTAGAATAAATAAAAAGGATATTAGCGTCGTCACCGGATAGCCACAGGTGAGACGGCGTCATGAGAAAACGGCTGAGAAGGCGTAGTCTGCTGGAAATGATGCTCGCTCAGGCTGAAGGGCTTGTTCAAATGGAGAAGGCTCAGTAAACAGTCAGAGACGTGAAGTTGTCGCTGAAGGAGTAAAATCTGCTATAATGGTGAATTCAGGGGACTATTATACGCTAAGGCCACGGCCTCTTGGCGGGCTCTGACGTGTAATGACGAAGGGCTAGCTCATTGGTCAGAGGCGCCCGCGCCATTGGATGTGCAGTTGCTGCAGCACAGCCTTAGAGTGAGCCAGACGCTAAATGTGCTAGCTGTGCAGCTGCAATTGCGTTTTACATATAGGCTTCAGTAAATCGAGGAAAAGGAGTTTCCCCCACTGCGTATAGCTACGCAATATGAAGTGATCGTTTGAAAGGGAACCACAGTAGCCTTGTCATTGGAAATCGTTTTCCATTTATTTTCTCCATTCCAGAAAATTCTTCCTCTGTGGAAATTTTCTATTGGATTTGAACTACTGGAGTCACACCGTTGTGTTTCGTAGCTAGGAGAGGGTGGTTGTGTTTTGAATCAGCAAAAAAACTTTTGTGCACAGAGAAAGAAGCCAGACTCAGCTGATAAACATTCATAATGTTTACGTCACCCTGTTTGCAGTCTGTACACGTAACAACTGAAGGAAGTCATTCTCAGGTACATGATCTCATGAAATTGCGCATCTATAGCACAAATTTTATTTCTCGCGCCAATATGCCCAAAATAGATTTGCGTGCAAAAATAAAGTGCGTATCATCTGTATCATATGCACGCGTAAACTGCATATCATATGTACGCAAAAAACATTTGTGTTAAATTTGTGCTATAGATACACACTTTCATGAGATCGGGCTAGCCATAACACCACCAGTCCTGAGAGGCATGAAGTTTAACTGTAGGATAAGAATCACATATTCTTGTAAATATATGTTTTTAATGCGAAGTAGTGGATGTCAACACTTCTCAGGAAAGAAGCTGTGTGCTGCCACAGGGTTTATCCTAACCTGTGCTCTAGACTGAAAAGCATAAACACTGTTATCACTCTTCCTGCTATATCGCATACTCCAGAGAGAGCAGATGAAACTGACTCCTCTTACTTTTACAGCTATATTCAATAACACCTCAGACTACTGTTTGTTTTCAGGCACAAACTGGCTCAAATCAAGCAGGAACATTGATGAACATTCTAGATCAAACTATATGTCCTTTGTGAAATATTGTAGGATTAGGATGTGTAACAAATGTTTTAGACAACATAACAGTAAACGATATAACCTAACGCTTCCAAATAATATTCAAATAATAAGTTACTGCTTAAATATTCACATTTGACAACATAAATAATATTTGAAAATAACATACAAGTGTACAATGTGCTAACTAAATGCAAAGATGTACTTAATTAGTTTTACATGATTTCATATGCATATGTTTTCACAAATAGCCATCATTTTAATATTTGGTCTTACATTGGTCTACATGGTTGTGCCTTATTATATCATTTGTAAATTGTGTCATTTCATAGTATAGTAAAATGTTCCTATATCACTACACTAATAAGTAATGCAGCCTTTCTAAAACCTTCCGAATAGTTAAGGGAGCCATTTAATGCTGCTTATGTAATGTAATAAAGGTTACACAATAATAGCAAACGATGATAGATTTAAAAAGCAACGTAAAATGCTCCCAGAAGTAACCCTCAGCCTCCGGATCCTAGTCAAAAAGTCTGAAAAGTGTAGGCTAAAAGTCACCAAAAGTACCCCGTACACACAGTGATGAACAAATGCTGAAATGGTCTTTGTGCATAGAAAAATACAGTAAGCTAATCTTTAAGTAACTCAACCTTGTACAGCAGCCTTGATTCAGCTCAGGAATAACTTTAAAAAATATTTATAACAAATATACTTTGCATTTATAATAAGCTAAATATGTGAATATGTCATCATCATAATATCTAATAAAGATTTAGATGACACTGATAAAACTAAATCATAAAGCAGGCAGTAACAAAGCAATTCTCACTTTACATTTCTGGGGCAGCAGTACAGGCACATTTTGTTTTGATAGGCCTCTCTGGATACATTCTGGCTGTTAAGCATGACTTCAAGTCATTGACTAACAAGTCATCAGGCATTTGTCAAAATGAATATCCTGCTATTGAAAATGACATGGATGTTGGAAAAAACAACAAAAAACAACAGAGTCAAGGTTAGTCAACCAGCATGTATGGTTTGAAGATGATCAGGCTACATTTGAAGATTAGGCACAGATTTGTGTTGGTGACCTTTGCTGAGGGCAAGTTCTAAGCAGATGTTATGATGCTGGCTTGACACCCGCAGATGAACGCTTTAATAGGTCGGGTTGTTCTAAACACCCAGCAAGGCAAGCTTCAAATGGCACATCCCCTGGGCAGCTGAATAAATTTGTGAACTGTGGTTCTTGCCTAAAAAACAACTACAGACGGACTGTAATCAATGAGACTGTAATTTGTTATTATTTTTTTTTATTTTTTATGACAACAGAATTATAAAATACAAATTTTACAGGTTTATTTTATAAGGGTTCATTTTTATATGTATGAATATTTACATAAAGCTATGCAGAGTTAACACATTGATAAACAATTATATTGACTGCTTATACAATCAGCATTTTTAAACACGTTTTATAAAGAGTTTTTTACTAGTTTATTATTAACTGCATGCTTTTGCATTCTACTGCACTACTTTTTAAAGTGCCCCACTAATGCTATTTTAAAGGTTCCTAGTTTTGTTTTGGAGGTCTTTTACAGCAGGTTTACATGCGTCAAAGGTCAAAAAGCGCTTTACTTTACTCATACTCAGGGCCGAGGGAAGACAATTCAGCGCTCTGGGCAAAACAGGTATATGCCGCCCCCTACGTTCAAATTTTGAAGAGAAAAAATGTATCACAATATTAACCCCTACTGTGCATTTAAAGGTGCCCTATGTAAAAATTGAGGTAAAATTATCCAAAAAATGAGCTACACGCATCAAAAGAATGAGAAGAAATAAGTGCAATGATGTCATTAAAAAATTGACAAGTTATAGTGCTGCCGAGATCTAAACCTAAATTAGCATGCTAAATTACTAGCGCCGGCCCGACTGGTGTCGTAATACCAGTTTCGGCCATGGGAGGCGGTATGCGGGGAACATAACCACCATTCAAACTGTAATACACGAATAACTCGCACGGCTTGTGGGCGTACTTGAACCTGATGTCAATCATGTGAAAAGTACAGCCCATTACTTTCAGTTCAGGGAAGAGATGAGAGCGGAAAAATGGCTGAAGCCCTTGGCAAGAGAGCCTTAGCCACACCACAACCACCCGCTGCAGGGAAAAAACCTCGCACAGATGCTAAAAAAAAATCAGACAAAAAAAGGAGCAGCACCAGAGTCAATATAGGCACTGCTTTCCATCGCTGGAGACTTTTAATGGACAAGAAAGAAATGAAGTTCGACTCTGAACTTGCAACATTTCTTTTGGATCGGTAAGTAAGATGCTGTTAGTATTTCACTAGAAGTTTGTTTTATATGTTTGTGTAATTTTTTCGGGAAGTTATAGAAATGTATCGACGGATGTTCGAAAAAAAACAAAAAAACAACTGACCTAATGCTGTAAACATACAGAGAGCCCTATCAGCTGTTAAAATTAAATCTAATGCATTCTTTTTATTATAACAAATTTATTTAATGATATAAGTAAAATTATAATAAAAATGTAGTAGGCCTACACATATATAGCAAAATACACTATAACTCTTTTTTTCTTGCTAACTACGTGGCTTATATTATCTTTATTAAATGTGTTTCCTGAGGTAAATCTGACATATTTGTTCTCCAGCTATGTTGTTGCCTTCTGTACACTGATTAAAAAAAAAGGATTGGATAGATATTATGTATGAGGAGTACATTTTGGTAAGTTGTAGCATAGGCTACTGTATTTTTTAACAGTCTTCGTGTTTTTTTACTATTAGCTAACGTTAGTAGAGATGATCGGTTCCCGTGCACTAGGGATCTCTCATTTAACTTCTACAAGCGCCAAAAAACATATTGTTTGAATTGCGTAATAAAATTGACAGAATCTGAGAGCTTAGTTTTTTATATATCATAACTAACCTGCTCTGTCTAATCTGTCGGTCTACGTGTCCTCTTTGCTTTGCGATTTTTCTGTGCGTCAGAAAATTTATGTGTGGCGTGAGAGCGTGTGAAAAGTGTCAATTGCGAGTTAGTAGCTCTGAATGGCGCAAGCTTGGTCTAAATCAGCGAATGCTGTCTGTCAAATAAATGTAATTCAAACTAACAATAAATATGTAATATAAACAAAACTAATATGAACATATTCACTGGTAAAGGTGAAGGGGAGTAGCTTGAAGATGTCATTTAAAAATCACACTTGACATCAGCTAACGTTCCTCTGGAGTCAAATCGTCCTCTAATAGGAGTTGGCTCGGCTTCTGCTACGGCGTGAAGGTGGGGCGGAGCCATAGACTGTAAGGGCGGAGCATAGAGACTATGCTGTTTCTCGTTTGTTACGTTAGAGTAGACCAACTCACTTTCTGGAGGTATACTGCCCCCATCTGGTATGGAATGTGGAGTATGAATTTATTTTTTGGCAGACATTCCACATGGCACCTTTAAAGGCCGTGTTGCAGGGTTAATTTTTCTACGGATTTGTGCAATTTGCTTGTTGGTAATAAATATTTAAACTGTTATCCATTATATTTTATGTTGTTGGGTATCACAAAACGGAATATAATACGAAAAAGTAGGTACTATCTTACAGCGGTTTGCAACGATTCTCCTTTCCGACACAATGCATTGGATGACGTCACTTTGGGGAGAGAATTTACCAAAGCCCGCCTTGAGAGCATTGAGAGTGACTAGAGAGACGAGTAGTCGACGAGAGTATTCAGATAGCGCAGATTATAGATAAATAGATAAATATGTATTTATTATGTCTATGGGTTGCACAGTTCGCACAGCCCTTGCGACGGCTCTGGATATATAGATAGATAGACAAGACAGATAGATAGATAGATAGATAGGGTAGTATATGCGGCAACTGCACATCCAATGGCGTGGGCGCCTCTGGCGTGCGACCAATGAGCCAACTCTACGTTGTCAATCTACCTACTATATATTTCTATCTATTTACCTATCTAGCTGCTACCTATCTATGCTAACGTTATGCTATCTGGCTGTCTGCCTACCCAGCAAACAGGGGACGTCCTCCGGACGTTGCGAACGTCTAATTAGGTCCGGATCTAGTCCGGTTCATAACGTTCGCTGGAAGACGTTCGGAGGACGTCCGCATTTGGTCCGCTTTGTAACGTTCGCTGACGGACGTTTTGAGGACATTTGTCTGGGCCAGTTTGCGAACATCCCTATTTCGTCCCTCACCTGCCATTTCCATGACAACACTTGGAAAAATCCAGTCGCCCATGCGTTTGCTATCATCAAACCTGACACTTTGCACCTCAGACAAACGAATATTTAACCCTTTACCTGTCACCCCCCCTTTTGATAATTGACATTAAAATGCACTATACAAACTTAAATTGTTGTAATTCAAGAATGCTTTGGAATATAGACCTAAGTTTGGTCTTGTTTTAAAGAAAACAATCAGCAGATTATTACTGAAGTGAAAGCACTTCAAAAAATTAAAGTATGAAAAAGTTATGGAAGTTATAATTTACAGTAAATCAAATATACTTTATTAATATATATTTTTTTAATATAAAATAAATATTTTACAAAATATTTTTTACAATAAAATTACTATAAAATGAAAGCTATATATCTAACCAAGTTGTGTTCCAAATTTAAAGTTGATATCACAAAAATTGAAGTTCCCATGAGATTTTGTTTAGGCGTAATACCAAAAATAGCCACCGGGTGCCATTGAATTCCATTGAATTTAATTGTATGCATTCTGCCATAACAAATTAATACATTTCTATCCAAATATCACTTCTGTCACTAAATATGGAACCTTGAGACCCAGACCTTTCTGACAATATGAGTTTTGTCAAGATTAGAAAAGGTTTTGATAATAAATTATGAAAGATGATGCCCAAAAGGGGAGGGGCCTAATAAAAAAATACCATTTCTATGGTAACGCAACGTCCAATTTCAAAACGGTTTTCACAGGATGAATTCTGAGTTCGTAAGCTTTCAAATGATACCTAATTTATGATAACTACTAAAATATGTGATATAATAATAATAAAAAATATATATATTATATATAATATATATTATACTTTTTAGAGGACTTCTTACTTTACTTTTTAAAATATAATTTTATCTTTTTTTATTGACAAATACTAGATTATGTTTTATTATGAACTTTTAGCACTAAAAACCAAAGTTTCAATTATTAAAAGTGTGTGCGTCGACTTTTTGTGACAAAGGTCAGAAACTCCTGTAATGACGTTGATTTTTTGAGGCGCACTCTTGTCATAAATTCATATATTACTGTTCATTCGTAATTTGTAAGAAAAAAACAACGCTAAAATATCTATTTAGGAGTCTTGGACCTTTCCAACGATATATAGTTTGTCATGACTAGATTAGGATTTAATAGTAATATAGTGAAGTAAATTTAGTTTGCCCGTATACGGGCAAGTTACGCTTAAGGGGTTAAACTAAAATATAAATGTAAATATTTGCATTAATTGTAAAATTAAGTTTCTGCTAAAAATGTTAGTGTTTTAATGTTAAGATAATAACTTTCATGTTACTTCATTTAAATTCTATCACTAATTAGCCTAAAGATGTAATAAAATCAGTCTGTTTTCACCCATTATAATTTAAACATAAGACATGATAATTGATTCAATTAAATATGAGCTAGAATTTATAAAGCTATACATGCACGAAGAGGTTGAATCCCAGGAACTCTAAAAGAATGCATCGACTTCAAATGATGAATGCAGCCAAGGAAAACGTGAAGAATGGAAAAATTGCTGGAAAGAAAGTGGAAAATAACACCGGTAAGACAAATAAAAGTATGCTAAACATGACCTTTCAAACGGTTGGTCAGGCGAAGGTGACTGGTTTTATTAAAAATAATTTATTTTAGAAAAACATTGTTCTAATTATTGCACTTAAGACTGATAGCACATGCTTAACATTTGTTCAAATAACAAAAAAATATATATTGGAGAAACAAGCAAGTGACGATCAAATCATAGTATCAAATAAGCGAGTGGCGTCATTCCTTATGTTACGCGGTTTGTATCCGTATCCATGGCAACGCTCAGCTGCGTGTGACAGTTAACGGTCCTCCTCAGACGCAGCCTTGTGTTTTCTCTTTCGTCTGTCTAAAAGGTATTTTTTAATTTTTAGATTATTATATATTAGTTACCATAAGCACTGTCCTTTAAATTATATGAAAATGTTACCTTTTAAAACGTTTGCTGAAGTTGTCCGCAATGTACCGCTGATAACCGTTATTATGCTAACAGTAACACTAAGCTATACGTTAAGCTGAATGAGACGTTATATTTCACATATGGATATTGGATATAGACATAAAAAATCATAACACTACTGAATATGTTCATTTTGTTGTTTTAGGTAGATGCCAAAGGGGACGAATTGCCATCGGATTAACGTTAACCCCACAGCTGACCGACAAACACACACACACACGGCTGCCAGCGCATTTAAAGACACACACGGAAATAGCACAACACCTTTACAATTGTTTAAATAAATAATTTACTTTGTTCCTTACTCCGTGTCTGTTTTCTTTGTTTAGCCAGAAGTAAAATAAAATGATATTCAGGGGACTAAACGCGTAAGTCCTATAAACGTCCCGAATTGCCGCTGGTGGTCCTGGGAACGTCCTCTTGAACGTCCGGAGGACGTCTTCGCGAACGTCCGCGGGACATCAAGCGGACCCTACACGGGGACGTTCGCACAGGCCATTTAGGGGACGCTCTGGGGACCTTTTTTTCTTAGCTGGGTAGCACCTGCCAAACACAGCGACAGACACGCACACGCGGCGGCTACGTTTGCAAAAACATTTTCAACGGAGGAAGAGATAAACGCTTAGAAACGCCAATATAGCTAGCATGATGCCTTCTATTTCTAGATGACAAAGACCAAGTTTACCATTACTATCACAAAGGTTTCCGGTACTTATCTGAACTAACGTCATGATCAATGCCACTAAGAAAACGTTGAATTTTCACTCGGTCCTATTCAATGACAGTAAAAAAAAAAAAGAAAAAAGTGTCGTTATTGTGCACTGCTGCTCGTAGACTAGCTCCAGTGCTCATTGCTGCGGTGCTAAATGATTGCAACTCACCAGGACACTTCACCAACTCTTCCTCATCCCAGTCAGTCGCCATAGTTCTAATACTAGGCTGAGAATGTCTAATAGTAGATGGGCTCTGATACTAGGCTGAGGCTGCTTTTCCTCCACTTCTCCCCAACGTGACGCCATCGCCGAATCGCGTAAAAAAAACGTTAATACCAAAAACGTAAAAAACTGGTCTTAAAGACCATTTTTGAGACATTTTAAAAATGATATACATATCTTGAGTGATTTATGTACCCATTAATCGACAGTGGTGGTTAACCTGCAACATGGCCTTTAAGATAGGTATAATGAATGAATACAGTTGACTCACCATTTAAAAGATGAACTTTCTTGCTTTGGCTGCTGCAAACTCTTCAGTTATCTTCATATGAGCTGTTTTGCTGTGCTACTTATATTTATCACACAGTAAAAATGCCCCTCCCCGCATCCAAAACTATTCGTCTGTGAATGAGAATCCGAAATAAGGACGGGTGGGACGTTGAGTGAAAGGAGAATTTTAGAATGATAGGACACTCATTTATATGACCCTTTTATATAACAGGAAGATCAGCTCGGTCATCGCGTCATACCCCATTACACTATTTCTACTTCTTTGCACATGCGCAGTTCTTTAAGTTTTGGTTTAAAAAATTGATCAAGTGTTTACATGTTCTCTCGATCAGATTAGAAAAGGAATAAACCACCCCTTTCAATCCGATCAAAATTTCATCTAGATCGAGCTCAATCGGATCGATTAAGGTGTTTACATGAAGGCTTTTCAGTGCGATTAAGCCCTCAATCCGATTACTAATGTATTATTTGGTTGCATGTAAACGTAGAAAATTTGTTGATTGCAGATAGGTCTTCACAAGTTTGAGACACTCGTCATGGGGCTGCACCCTCAAGTGTCTGCCACCCTAGGCAATTGCCCAGCTTACTCTGTTCTGATTGGCCAGATGGTCTAAAGAGGAATCACCTCCACCCATGTGACTTCTAGAGTACCAAAGACTTGCATCAAAGTGCAGTAAAGTCCGTGTAGTAAAACACAGAAAAACACTCTATCACAACACTATCACATAACCCATGTCCAATAGCTTTCAGATCCAGGAGGCCTGTCTCAAAAACTCCACATCCTTGAAAGGTTATCAAAACCTTTTGTTTATGGTAAACCATGACAAATGCAGTTTCCAGAGTCACACCAGTGTGATGCATTCGCTGCATTCTGCATTAGCACGGATCTGACAAACAGCAAAGCCTTGCTTCATGCCTGAATCACTTCGTGAATGCCAGAGTTGTTTATGAGAAGCATTTAGCTGTGCACCTTCCTCAAGCCAGAAACTATGCATTAATGTGAATGGAGCTTACACAGGAATACAAGTGCCTTTTCAAGCCCTTCAGAGGCTTTTATGCACTTGCTGACGCATTGAGGCTGAATTATGCATAGAGACGGCTCTCCTGACCTCCTGTTTGTGATGATGTCCCTTTCATACTGTGGAAACAAAACACAATGAAGGAGAGGACTTCTGTCTTACATGCTGTCTTTTTTTTCAGTGGAAGACTCTCATGTTAGCAAACTCAAACATGCAAAGTGATTCACAAGCTGAGAGCATTTCTGATTGGCTAGTTTTCTGATTACCTCCATATCCAGGAAGTCTGGTAAAATAATTACATATAATTAATATATTTTTAATATATTAAATACATATAATTAATATATCTTACATATTTGTGACCCGTTATAGAAACAAGGGACACAAGTCGGCAGCACAAGAGCAAAATGAGAAACAAGCGTTTTTTTTCAAAAATTTGTGATTTCCGCTTTTTTGCAGAATCTGTTAGCTGAGATCATGAAGAAGCCTCTCCATGTTTGAGATAACAGTATTGGTATATTTAAAAGCGTACATTTTGAGGTTGAAATCGGCTTGTTTTTCGGGGATTCTAGCACGCAGTAGGGGCGTGTCATTGTCTGTGTGGCCGTTACAACGAAAATGTTTTCGCCGCACTTTGTGGGCTCGGGAAACTGAACCGAAGGTATCGGGCGCGGCACGCGGGCCCTCGGTGCTTGAATACGGCGGCTGGCTGTTTCATATGTGACATCCCGATTGCTTTGAATGGGAAACGTTTTGTGAACAGGGAACAGACTTAATGGACTGGCAACAATCTCCATGGAACATTAACTGGCACAGAGAATCGAAATGGAGGATGAAGTTAAGACCTTTGCTGCGATGAAGGCCTGCCGTGCGCGTTTCTGAAACGTAAGTTAAACTTAATTTGTACTTTAGTCGTTATTTAAGATGCTGAACCTGCTGATGGTATAATGTGCTTGCGGACAATTCATTTGTGTGTTTATACGCACATAATAAAGTGGTGTAAAGAGATTTGCAACAGTAATTTGAGGAGGTGAAATGTGATTATTTGGAAAATTCCTGTCATGACTGCTTAAAGAAAAATGCCTGCAGACATTTGCCTCCTGCATAAACTTTAATATTGTTGACATTTTGGGCACACGCGCGTTGCGCACTATTTGCGTTATATGTAGGCCTATGGCACCGCGGTCAAGTGAGCCGTCATCTGGAAAACGCTCGGTCAAGCCAGCCGCCGTGTAGATGTTGATGCTCGTCTATTTGTGCAATTACGGTACGGAGACATGGAGGAGCCAAAAAGCTGAGAAAGACCTGTAATTCAGTAATTCATCGAATTGACCGAACATAAAGTGCAGCCTATTGCACTATTTCCAGTTTAACTATTTTCGACAGATATTTCATTGTGGAGTTTTAGAGAATACTAAAGGCAAAGTCTATCAAAATGCATTATTAGATTGCTAATTTCTTGCATTTTGTATTGCCATTATTACACAATTTCAATAGAGTTGACATGCCCATTTCAATGGATTCTTTTTCTGGATGACCATCACTCTCCACATCGATTTTCAAAGGATTTTACTCTGGAGTTTTAGAGAAAAATAAAGATATAGTCTATCATAATACATTATTACATTGCTAATTTCTTGCATTTTGAATTGCCATTTTTACAATTCCAATAGAGTTGACATGCCAATTTCAATGCTTTCTTTTTCTGGATGACCATCACTCTGTCGACATCTATTTTCAAAGGATTTTACTGTGGAGTTTTAGAGAAAAATAAAGATATAGTATATCATAATACATTATTACATTGCTCTTTCTTGCATTTTGTATTGCCATTTTTACAATTCCAATAGAGTTGACATGCCAATTTCAATGGATTCCTTTTCTGAATGACCATCACTCTGTCCACATCAATTTTCACAGGGTTTTACTGTGGAGTTTTAGAGAAACTTTATAAAGGTTGATTATAATAATTATTTAAAGTATTATAATAAAAAATAGGATAACCACATTGTTATACACATCACAGATTGTTACATCTGTGATGTGTATAGATACGTTTATCGTATCAAGATACGTTTATCTTTTAAGTGTTAAAGTCTAAACTAAAGAGGTAATTAATTATGCAACATGCAAATAAGGAGGAGCTGTCAGTCAATCATCATTAGCTGAGGCAAAACTTGTCCTTGGATGCTGATGATTGCTGTAATGAGTTAATTCTGAAGAGTAGGCTAAATAAATAGCACACAATAGAGGTTAGTTTGTTAACCGTGTTTGCTTAAAAATCTCTGGTAGGTAAAAATCTCAGTGAAATCTGGTAGGCCTGCTTACATCAATAGTAATGTTATGATGATGTGCTATTAGTGCTTTCAAGACGATCAGACAACGTTTTAAATTCCAGTTTAAGCTAAGGATTATGAAAAGAAGGGGGAAAAAACTTTCAGATATGCCTTTTCCAAGCCATTTACTTATTTATATATCTCATCTCTTATACACGTATATAACTATTTATTTATGCAGCAATGTGTGGAGTTTTGTCTTTATTCATTGCTTTTGCAGGGTTCGTTTTCGATAGGCCCACTTGATTCTCAAGGATGAATACACACAGGTCAGCATACAATAAACCAAACAATGTAAAATGCTGTGTAATAACACCTGTAGTACAAGTCGGACAAATGATAGGCTGATGTGATCAGGACACTTAAAAAAAAAAAATATAAATAAAAAAAAAACTTTTATCAAGTTATATCTGGCTATAAGACAAGACGCATAATGCAATGCATTTTAATTAGCCTATCGGAATGATTTTATATATATATATATATATATATATATAACACATTTTTGTGTGTTAAATCATTTAAATATTATTATTTATAGATAGGCCTATTCATCATTATGAATAAATTATTGCACAGATGGTAGTCAACCAAAACCGCCGTGTAACGGCTTTTTTAAGTTGATAGAACGTCTTATTTTTTTTTAAAGTGCTGATTATGAACGTAATTAAAATCAGATTTTCTCAAGCAACAAAATACTAGGGATACATTATGTAACTAACACTTTAATTGTGTAGCCATCATCTGTGGTAATATTTGAATGACTAACATTTATTAACAATTATGAACCAAACCGCAATCATAAAATATTATTTTGCCTACATCTTTAATGTATTCTGTAGCTTACTGTGAATTTAAACTATTAGTTTTGGACAGCACCTGAACTTTATCTCATAAAGCAAACTTTATATAACAAAGTATATTTTCTTTAATGTACATATATTTTGATTCCAGATTCTGCACTTTCACCACATTTGGAAAGGCAATTGTTACAGTAAACTCACACAAAATGTGCATTTCCCTTTAAACATTGTATTGTTTGTCACACTACATTTTCCACTGAAACAAGATTTGTTGCTTAAATGTGCAGTGCCATAACAATAGTTTTTGTTTGATTTCAAAGGGAAGGAGAACTTCTAAAAATCTGCAAGAAATGTTATCAAGTGTAGATAAATTTGCAGTACCTGGGACCAGTATTAAGAAGTACAGTGTTCACAAAGCTGCTGGCTTTTGGGACAATGTATGCAAAGATTTGTAAGTGCCAAATACACTTGCAAATCGCAAAAAAATCCAGACATCCCTGCTTCTGAAGGTAATTTATCATTAGATTGACTGAGTCAACCTGCTGAGCATTTCAACATTATTATTGGTTCTTGTGAAGCATCACTATTGTCACATGTTGGTGAGAACTCTTTTCTATGTCCATTTTATTTTCTTCCATTTTTTTTAATTATTATTTTTTTTTTTTATACATTTAGGCCTACATAAATGCCTGGTTGAAATATGCAGTCTTTAGTTGTGCAGTTTACAATTGTACTATCATTAAAACAGAATTAATTGAATGCCATCAGGTCACAACACCACAAATGCATATTTTGCATTAATTCGTTTAAAAGACATTTGAGTTTTTTTACATGTATGAAAAGGGATTACTTTGGAATTGTCAGATTAAATATACATCTTATTTGTTCTTTTTTATTTCTGTAATTGTACAACAAACTAATTTTAGTTTAGAAAATAATGGTTAATATTACAAATGTAAGACTGGAGTGTCCAAGTTTACATGCTAACACTCATTGTAACTTTTGAGTTCTACTTATTTGCTGACAAATGTTGAATCAAATGTCATTACAGTTCTCATTGATCCTTTCTTGACTTTTGGTTTAATAGCATTGTTTAACCTTGCAGTTGTTAAAGGTATTGCCTTTGCACTTTTCAGTTTTTTAAATGATAAATGTATTGATATATCCTTTTTATATGTAGGGTGCCCAGGATGTTGGAGACAGTCATTTGTCTCAAAGGCAAAACAGAGACGGAATGCGCATCTCTCAAATTGGTGACTTTTTATCTTTAGTTTGCTTTCCTTTTGTCTGATCTCCTATTATAATTGCACGTGTCTATTAGTCATTCTTAGTAAAAGTAAAAAATAAAATAAAAATAAAAAATCACACTTTTCTTCCTAAACAGAAAAGAGAGAGCTCAATCCACCCTGAGGTCCACCCTGAGGTCCACCCTGAGGTCCACCCTGAGGTCCACCCTGAAGTCCACCCTGAGGTCCACCCTGAGGTCCACCCTGAGGTCCACCCTGAGGTCCACCCTGAGGTCCACCCTGAGGTCCACCCTGAAGTCCACCCTGAAGTCCACCCTGAAGTCCACCCTGAGGTCCACCCTGAGGTCCACCCTGAGGTCCACCCTGAGGTCCACCCTGAAGTCCACCCTGAAGTCCACCCTACACAGGTTATTTTAGTTATATTGAAATAATTTTGAGTTTTTTTTTTTTTTTTATATATTTTGGAAATTATTATTATTTTGCCCAGGATTTTGGAAATAGTCGATTGTCTCCATACCAAAAAGAAGGGTCTGAATGTGCATCTTTTGAAATGACTAAGACTAATAGTCCTTCAAGCAGTGACTTTGCATCAAATTGTGCTACCACAAGTGAAAAGGTTAATGATACTTTTTCTATTTAATGTTACTAATATTCAAATCAATGAAAAATGTAATTAAGTAAATTCTTTGCCATTGCAGTTCTTATTTATCCATTGCAGATTAATTGTAATGTGATGCATACAAAACAATTCACTTTCCTGTCCCATTAAAAGTTATTTGCTAAATGAAAGATGTCATAATCATGATAAAGATAAATGGTATTTTAGAAAAACAATTATTTGGTGATTTCCAGGGTTATGTTTTTGCATTTTTAAAGTGGTGAAATTTTATACATATTCTAAATTGATTATAAATTTCCACAAAATACCTCAAGTTGTTTGTCATTTGAACATAATTGTAAGCTAGTGAAGCAGTAAGCTTAATATATTAACAGTAGAGCTACCATTTTGTAACCTCTTTTTAATGAATTTTCCTGTATTACAGATTTGTGAGGAATCTGACAATTCACTTTGTAGCAGTGAGGAAGAAGATGCATACTTCACGTGCTCTTTGCCATGTCAGCCTTGTTTTTTTTTTTTTTTATTGAACAAAAAGAGTGGCAAAAACTAAGGCAAGACCAGAAAGGCAGACTTTTTCAGGGACTTCAGTGGACTAATGTCATGGCCAAGGGCATCAAGTCTGTTCATCCTTACTGCAGCTTTGGTTTTAAGAGACACAGTGTGAAAACCCTGCAGTCACAGACACTGGCACCAGTTTTTACATGTGTGGCCTACTGTCTTTTCAGTCACTGTACATGTGGAAGTTGTGGCTGAAAACACCCTTAAAGCATTAGTGGTTTTCTCTGGAGGGGATTTGAAACATAACACCAAGGAACTGCGCAGAAGACCAGTGCGAGCAGGTGCACGAAAGGATTGCAGGTGCAGAAATCCTTGCAACCAAGTTACCCCGAAGTTTGTATTTGGAGTCAATGCAAAAAATTCTACCAATGGTAATTGATTCAGGTTGCAGGGATGATGCTCCAACCAAAGAAGTACTTAAGAACATTGGGTGGAGTGAAAGAAAAAAAAACGACGTAATTCTGATGAGCTCACGAGCTTAAAAATCATAATTGAAGAACAGCGTGGCACAGACAATGATGTGTTGCAGAGGGTAATGATGCACCCAAAGGGAATTATGCTCTGGTCAAAGAAGACCCTCTCTGTCTTTTACAAAAGATGCGAGTAGGACAAAGTGTACCTGGATGCCACAGGGAGTATTATTCCAAAACAAAGGGCAGATAGTCCCCCCCACTATGTGTATGATCTGGTGGTAAGGGTGCATCACCTTTACCTGTGGCCACCTATGTCACATGTGACCACACAACCTCTTCGGTGACCTACTTCCTGCAGGCTTTTCAGACGGATCTTGTCAGGATGTATGGAAATGGGGCACACAAAAGGCTGGTCATGATCACATGTGATGGCTCCCTTGTGCTCATGCAGTCCATTTCAATTGCATTCTGCAGAACCGGTCTGGAGGACCTGCTATAAAAGTAGTTTCTTCTTATCAGTGGGCAATATCCTGCAGACACATTTGACATCCCCATTCTTCATCGATGTTTAAGTCACATAATGAAGAATGCCAAGGATCTTTGCAAGAAACAGTACACATATATTTTACTTTATATTCAGTTTGAAATTAAATGTATGATTACAATAATCTTTGTTTTTGATTGCTTTCTTTGTAGAAATCCCCAACACTACAAGCGTGCGATGCATGTATTTGGGCTTCTTGCGTGTTGTACAACACTGAAAGAGATGGATGAGGTACTTTCTAGTTCAGCAGTCCACTTTTGCTCTCCCTGCAGTGGAACAAATGTTGCAAAGCATTACAAACATCTCCAGTTGCTTTTGCAGCAAATGGGGACATTTGATCTGGATGAGAAAAATATAATTGCTGAAGACTACAAGGTATTAAATGTTAATATTAGAAAAAAAGGAATCAGCACATGGCCTCACATTTGTCATGCATTTAGTATACTGTATAATAAAAACCAAACAGACCAGATCTGATAAACTAAACTCAACATCTCTTCATGACATATGCATCTCCATTCAGGTTAGACAGGCAGAGCTGAAGGAGATTGGTGTTGAACAGAATAAATTATAAATGCATTCTGATATAAACATTTGAAATTTGTCTGACATTATGAATATTGCTTTTCAGCATGATGTCGGAACCACACCCCTCATGACGCATTTCCGGGAAACAATAAATGGTGCATTGCTAGACCTTGATGGAAAATGCAACATTTATTATGCACCAAATTTCATTTCCAGTTTGGCCAAATATTTTCTTCCACATGCCATCCTCTGGTCTGGAATGATGCTAGGTAGGTTTATGTCTTTGAGTTAAGTCAACTGATTATTCAATACAGCATTTGTCATTTTCTTTACAAGGTTTCAAATGGTCTTTAGGGGATCTAGGACGTCATGGGACAAGCCCTGTGTACCAGAAACTGAGTAAGGTCTACAACAAAGTTAGACAGTCAAAAAAACAGGTAAATTGCTGAAAGAAACATCTGAAATGTGCATCAAAACCATAGCTTTATTTTTGGACTTAAATTGTGAACAGTTAAGAGGTGTACCTTAAATTTTCAGAACTTCACTCAAGACAACCGGACACAAGAGATAATGGAGAAAAGTCAATGGGACCTGAAGAAAATCCGTTTCCAGAGGAGGAGGTTGAAAAGGCTGGATGACTTTGTGACCATCTACAAAAAGATGCATGATGCACTGCTCCTCGAGTATGCAGATGTGGAAAGATGCAGAAAGAAAGTATGCTAACGTCAGTTCAGTGAAAGCACTTAACTTTGTAGTTTACCCTAATCACAATTTAGAAATGATATGCTTGATTACAGATATCTTGAAAATGTGCAATTATGTGGGTTTGTGTTTGACAACATATATATTTTCCCAGTCATATAAAGTGGAAATGGAGGTTTGGAAGAAAAGCCGGAAGCGTAAAGGGGTGTACGTTTCACCATTAGTGATGGACCTGTCATTTAAGGTAATTATTAAAAGCTGTAATGATGCTAACATACACAAGCATATTATAATTGCAGCCACCTCTACATTCTAATTTTGTCTTGCATTTCTTTTTAGAATATAAAATGATTGAAGTACCTGTAACAACATCTGTTGAGGCTATGTTGTTTGACCAAGTACTTTGTTTGCAGTCAGGCTCAGTGAATTTTCACCCCAAACCTTTTTTTAACAGAAAAGAAGAGAGAACTCTCCACTCTCCACTCAATTACCTCATGTACAACCTGAAATAATTCAAACACAGGTTATTTAAGTTCCATTAACATTATATTGTATTATTGAGTTTAAGTATTAAATGCGCACTTTATTATAGTAAAATTAGTTAGTTATTATATTGTTAGATACACTCTTACATGGTTTCATTCTTTTGGTTTAAAGTTTTTCATTCAAGATCTATAGTACATTATTTTATAATATTATATAATATATATAAATATATATATATATATATATTTTTAATGTGAAATATTTAGGCCTAATAGAAAGGGCACATTAATCTTTCCATTTTATTAATAGAATTCACAAGACATGGTCACATGTGATGATATATCGTCTATGACGGAACATCGGGAGGACACAGAGGGTACCAACATTGACGCTCCATCACAGGTGATGTTAAAATAGTTGTATTGTCAGGACAGTGAGTAATTGTTCAGATGTGTGATGCATACTCAAAACATTTTTTTTTATTGTATTTAAGTGATAAACATTTAAATTGCCATATATGAATAGAATTCACAAGACATCACATGTGATGCTCCATCCACATCCACCAAGACGGAACATCCGGGGGACACAAAGGGTACCAACAATGACGCTCCATCACAGGTGATGTTAATAAAATAAATGTATTGTCAGGACAGTGAGTAATTGTTAAGATGTGTGATGTAGAATACTCTAAAAGTTTATTACTTCAAAAAAAACAACAACATGTATTTACCGTTATAAATAGAATTCACAAAACATGGTCACATGTGATGATACATCGTCTATGACGGAACATCGGGAGGACACAAAGGGTACCAACAATGACGCTCCATCACAGGTATGTTAATAAAATAAATGTATTCTCAGGACAGTAAGTAATTGTTTCATATATATGTGATGCAGAAACTTCTAAAAGTTTTTAAACTTTTAAATAAGTTTATTTAAACTATAAACTTTTAGAAGAGACTTTTTACATCAAAAGTTCATTATTCCAGGATTGTATGACAGTAAATCCAACATGACATTACAGCACATTGGCTGTTTATGTAACCGTAATTGTCAGAGACATGAACACATTGATAGAGTAAATAAATGTATTGTCTTCTTCACCTTCAGATAAAATCCTTGTGGAAAAAAAAAGGACACAGAAGTGGTAATTTCTGTGATTCCCTTTCAAATAAGAGGGAACAGCTATATAGGCCACCACAGTGAGTTCCGGTCACTTAAACCTCACAAATGGCTCACAGGCGAGGTATGTAGGCCAAACAGTTCAGCAGCATTATCATTAAAACACACTTAAAATGCTCTCTGTTTGAATTAAACATGTTAGATCATCGAGTGTCTCATGCATCACTCTATTAATGAACTGCATTTGGATAAAACCATATACATGATGAACCATTACACAGCCAACGTGATCTTCACTGGGGACAGAACAGAAGTAAGACGACAAAGTTTGTCAAAGGTACATCTTGTTAATGTTTGCGAGAGATACAAATGGGGATGTGTTTCATAATAATTCAAATGTGAATAAATATTTAAGTCATTTTTGTGATATATTATTGAAATGATTTTTTATGAGCAATAGGTTAACTTTGATGATTACAAGGCTGTTGTATCATTTGTGAATGTTGGAGAACTGCACTGGAAGTTTCTGGTTTGTTTATTTAACTATTTATATTTATGTACATTCTCATTGTTTCTGTTATTGTGTGTGTGTAAAATAATGAAAATGTTCTTGTGGTTACAGTACATAAATGCTGCTGAAAGCTGTCTATTTTATTGATCCAATGCCAAACTCGGCAGAGCAGTCGGATTCAGAACTTGCTGCCCATAAATTTTGGTACTTATGCAATTTCAGCTATTATCCATAAACCGAGATGGAATGCACTATATGATTGTCTAAATTCCAGTGCAGCCATTGATATGGGCAGAGTGTGCAGTAAAAGTTTAAGACAACAATGGTCAAAACAGAATTGCAATTATTGAAAATCGGTCCTAAACACTTGATAGATAGATAGCAGTGGTAACGACTGCACGTAAAGTTCAGGAGGAGTTATTTAATCCAACCTATCACATTCCAAGAGCATGTAAACTCTTTCAGCATCCCTCTTCATTCTACTGCTTGTGTAATTTAAAGGACCAGGTCAGATTTTTTCTCAAATCTACTAAAATTTGTAATTCACATTTTAGGTTCTCAAATAAGCTTTCAGTAAGCCTTTTTGTGGGCATAGTACCAAACTTTCCGCTAGATAACATATCCAGGCTCCATTGGTGACCATACAGATTCTTCCATTTCACAATGCTAAGCGTGATCATCTGAACCATATCATTTTCATACAATTTATGAAATGGACATCCTGTTTAGAAATGGTATGGGTAGTTGGCAGTGTGTGTATATATATATATATATATATATATATATATATATATATATATAAAATAATAATAAAAAAAATACATACTATGTAGATGTATGAATAATTGTATAATTAACATTTCTAATGTTACATCTTGTTGTCACACAGTGAATACTTTCAAACCAGGACGAACCACCACCGAACAAGAGACTGGGTGAATTTTCAGTTCAAAGGAGCTGTAATGAAACACCCATTTCAGCAGGATGGATTTAGCTGTGGTGTGATCGTCTTAATTGTACAATAATTATTTTAGTGAAATACTTGTATTTTGAAAATGATATGAAGCAATTAGCATTTATATTTGGAGTCATGTGCATAGCCTATCCCCATATTTGTTTAAGAGCTATTTACAGTATTTAAATGATTAGCCAACATATTTATCCAGTGTTTATTTCCCTTTTTTTTTTTTTTTAGATGGCAAAGGCAGTAATGGAAGCATTTCCTCAATTGCCAAACATGGATTTTGGGACCTCTAAAAAAGACATGGTCCGGGAAAGCAAGGCTTTGGCACAGAAAATACTTGAAGCATCAGGTGGAATATATGTATATATATATATATATATATATATATATATATATATTATATATATATTTTTTTTTTTCATGTGTTCTGATTGCCATATTTAAATACTTAGTCTAAAATTTTCATTTCCATTACTGTTCAATGCACAGAGGAACTGCTCCATGTGCTCGGCGTCTAAAGCACCAAGTCCGGGGCCTTCCATGACTGATTGGGTAAGGTGTTTATAACTGGTTGTTTTGTATTTGCATATTGTTCCTTGAAAAGAAAGTGGACATTAGCTAGGAAACAGGGGTATAGAGAGATTGGTAATGATGTGCATATACAAACATAGTGTACACAGTTCAGAGATTTCAGGGATTATCATGTTGATTTGCTAGAGTTGTCAGTGGAGTTAAAGAAATGTTCAGAAATGTAATTAATTATTTATCAGCTACAAAAGCCAAAATGATACATCTATCTCTACACCTTGCTCTTTTTTTTTTGTTTTTTTTTTGTTTAAAGAACTATTATATTGCAGATTGCCAAGTAATCTAAATAATAAATGGAAAACTGTGTGACAGTTGGTGAACTATTTTTAAACTTGGGGGAGTTGAAAATAGTTTTGTGCAGAAAATCTGTTTGAATGAGTCTTTATTTTGCAGACTTTGACCTTAAAATGTTCTTTTTGTCCCTCTCCAGATACAGTGTGACAGCTGTACAAGGTGGTTCCATGCACAGTGTGTGCAGATGAACACAATGCAAGTAGAACATGCAAAAAACACAGCCTGGGATTGCTGTTTGTGTGAGAATTTTTTCTTTTCTTTTTTTTTCTAATAAACTTTCATAAGCACTTCTCATTTTTGACTATTACAAATTGCACTTTTTCAAACTTTTCCAAATATACTAAACCATGAAATCCATTGAACATCATCACAATCACTGACCATCATAACCAACTATTTAAACTTTTCTTGTAACAACCTGTAGATATCGATATAGTAGACTGTTGTTGTTGTTTTTAATGTTATGGTCTTTCTGTTATTTCCTCAAACTCTAGTAAATATTGATATGGACCGAAAATAGGTTTTTATTTTATTTTTATTCTCTTAAACTCAGTAAAATCCTTTGAAAATTGATGTGGACAGAGTGATGGTCATCCAGAAAAAGAATCCATTGAAATTGGCATGTCAACTCTATTGGAATTGTAATAATGGCAATACAAAATGCAAGAAATGAGCAATGTAATGTATTTTGATAGACTTTGACTTTATTTTTGTCTAAAACTCCACAGTAAAATCCTGTGAAAATTGATGTGGACAGAGTGATGGTCATCCAGAAAAAGAAAGCATTGAAATTGGCATGTCAACTCTTGAAATTGTAATAATGGCAATAGCCTGCAAAATGCAAGAAATTAGCAATAATGCATTTTGATAGACTTTGCCTTTATTATTCTATAAAACTCCACAAAAAAATATCTGCTGAAACTGAAAATAGTGCAATAGGTTGCACTTAATGTTCAGTCAATTCGATGAATTACTGAAATACAAGTCTTTCTCAGCTTTTTGGCACCTCCATGTTTCCGTACCGTCATTGGACAAATAGACGAGCATCAACATCTACACGGCGGCTGGCTTGACAAGCTTTTCCAGGGGGGAGCTTTACATACGCCCGGCTTATCTAAATGAGATGTAAATGAGCCCTATTGTCACTCCCAGCAGCAGAGAGAGGTGAGAACTGCACATCTTTAGAGGCTGTTATCTTAACTTTTAGTTATTTTAAGTGCCTACCTTCAAATGGCCACAACTTCTCCAAATATTATCAGATTTCCACGTGTTACACATCGTTGGAAAGCTTGGAGACTAAACTTTCAGAATGCCCCAGAACCGACTTGTGTCCCTAGTTTCCGTAACTGGTCACATTTACAATATTACTGTTTTTTGGGGGGGGATCAAATAAATGCAGCCCTGATGAAAATTCTTTCTCCAAATTCCAAATGCTTGGGATTGTATTCAAGCATTTAATCTGAAATAATTAATAAAATGTCTTCTTAGTCTGCATGGGTCTCATAAATATGCAGAGCATCAGACGGACACAAACACCACTGAGAAGCAATCACTGAACCAGTCCTTCTCTTAAAATGACACGCAGTACTTTCCAAAGTTTCCAGACTATGCTTTCTGTATACTTCAGGAAGCCTGGCTTGATTGAAAGTGCCTTGCGGCTTTATCACAATCTTTGTGTTTGCTGCTCAAAGTACCTTTTAATCCTCTTCCTACAAATCAACAAACTGCAGAATGCTGCATAAATTGATTGTTTTGGAGCTTTTCCATGGTGCTGTGGAAATTGTGTGGGGATTTATATGTGGATCTCTTTTAATCTGTCAGTCAGGGACGAGGCCTAATAAACACCTGCTGTAACTGAGCTTCACATGTCCCGAGAAAATCATCATGAAACATATGCGTACTAAATTCACATTTTGACTAGCTTTATCAGACTGTTACCGACAACTGTGGATGGGAGTTTGAGGCCCCGTTTGCACGAAGGGAAAACGCAGATATTTCCCGGTGTGGCCTCTCATTTACACGAAAACCCCGTTTTTATCACAGAAAATGATTATTTCTAAAAACTCCGGCCAAAGTGGAGATTTTTGAAAAACGCCGGTTATGTGTTGCCGTGTCTCTTGTCGATTCTGAGGATTCTGATTGGCTTGCATGGCTTTATCCTTCTCCCTACACTGCCGCCCATAGGTTTGGCATAGTTATGATGGCGCTCGTATTTATGCGGGTTGTGTGCACGATGTTATTATTGAAAATGGAGGGGTGGGAAATATTCGTTTCTCTAAATACCCGGCTATGTGTAAACGTGGCCTAAGTGATTGCACACAGCCATGTGAATTTTGTGTTGTTGTAATTAAGGCCAAACATAACAATTGTTGTAGCAAAGTGATAGCAAAAAAGAAAAAAAAAATGTAACATTTTAAAGCATTTCCAAGAATAATTACAAAACAGAAAGCATGGCACATACTTGGCATTACCTATTTAGTTTTAGAACATCAAATCCTTTTAAAATGATTTAAGTTTTAAAAGTGTGTTTAGAAATAGGATATATTTAATAAATGTATATTTACTGTATATTTTTTGTATTGTATCAAGGAAGGAAGGAAGGAAAGGAGGGAGGAATGAAGGAAGGATAAATTAATACTGGCCTTGCTTTTTTTTAAAGATGCCTTTGAAAAATCAAATCAGAAACAAAGACATTATCAGACATACAGTATAGGAGTAATAGAGAAAAATAAAATATGAAAATAAATAGTAAAGTATAAAATTGCCTCCTGGATATTTATGCTTTCACCATAAGTTAGTACAACAAACACTCAAAAAACACTGGGTTAAAATCAACCCAATTTGGGTTGTTTTCAACCCAAGGGCTGGGTAAATATAGGACAGAACACATGTTGGGTTAATTTTACCCTGCAAATTGGGTTGTTTATTTAACCCAGCATAATGGGTTGATTTAACCCAGCATAGTTAAGTAACATTTATAAATAATTCAAGTGCAATCGACCAGTCTCTGTTGTCCCATTTCCACCATAATGGCGTTAGATCTCGTGCAGGCACTTGTGTCATGTTCAGCGGGGTAACTCGTAGCTGAAATATGCGGCGACTGGCTCCATAACCTGGCCATAAACAAACAGTGTACAGTTCTGAGAAGATAATTTAACATCAGACGTATTTATATTATAAAATTTTATGCATAGCATCAGGCGTTTCCATCACGTGAAAAGACCGTCACGAGTCACGCGATACTGTAGGTGACTCATATCACGCCCCTGTATGTCGTTTTGAATCGATACACAGCACAATAACGAATTTATAGATAAAATAAAATGTATACACAAACCTGTATTTTACAGAAGACATGCAACATTTTGACGGAGCTGCACTGTTCCTGAAGAGGTTGCAAAAAGCCCGCGATATATTATTTATCATGTCTTTTGTTATGTCATGACATATTATTTATGTCTGACCCAGGAGCTGGGTAACACAAAAACTACCCAAATTCTGAAAAAATAACCCCGACAAATTTGGGTGCCATACCAAACATCAATGGCATAATATTTTACCTATAACAAAACGCTGATAATAGAATCGTGTCATAAGGTTGTTGTAGAAATTTTAATAGTCATTTATTCCTAACAGATATCATGAGGGATTGAACCTATTCAATGTGTAAAAGTATATGTGTGTACGTGCTTGTGCGTGACATTTCAGGAATATATGGGACAGGACCTCTTGACCTTAGGAATGGTCAAGATTTGGCTAGTTTATTTCAGGGCCAGTTTGTGTCCTTAAGAAGAAAATGAACAGGAGTAGGGACCTTATCTGAGTGGGTGAAAGGTACAGCGGGTGAGGAGGAACCTTGAAAAGAGTATAAAGGCTGTCTCATGTCTTCCTAGTGGGCGTCACTCACTTCACAGGGTAACTGCTGTGTTGGCGACTGGGCCTATTCTTGCAAGAATAAATACTTTTCTTTATTAATTTGACTCTGAGTGTCTCTTACGCAGTGATGATGTTTAACAGAAGTTTTGCCACAACAAGGTCTTCTATGTGATCAGAATCCTTGATATGGGAAATCAGGTGGTTTAGAATTGATCTGACAAGATGTTCTCCTAAAGAAAATGTCTTAAAGGAACGATAACCATGCTCTGGTTGCCCATAGGGATCAGCATGTTGACAGTGTTTGAAGCCACCACAGCTACCTTCAAAGCTTTGTCCCTCCTTTGAAGATTACCCACAATTCAGTTGCTGCTTTATTCAGATGAAGGGGGTTATTATGCTAATGATGACGCACCATTGGAGACGTGCTTCAGAAGTGCTTGCATGCAACAGCGGGATGAGGAAAGCTCCGGGATGAATGTCTTCATCTGCATGGATCTTCATTTCTGCTGTGAGCTTAAGAGCAAAATAATCCTGCCTAAAGACTAATCTAAAACAAATAAAGCACTGATGACAACACTGTTTAAGTTGGTTATGTGATTGAACAGAAGCTGAGTGATATCAAAAACACATGCTTAATTTCTTAATTTATCTATAGAGGGATCACAACATGCAAAGTGCCACTTTTAGACAAACAAAGACACAGGGCCCTATCTTGCACCCAGCATAATTGACTTTGTACACCAACGCATGTATTACCGGTATTCCTATTTTGCACCCGATGCAAAGCGGACTTTTGCCTCCACAGA
Organism: Meda fulgida; assembly: GCA_030578275.1. NCBI lineage: Eukaryota > Metazoa > Chordata > Actinopteri > Cypriniformes > Leuciscidae > Meda > Meda fulgida. The sequence goes on along the minus strand of CM060624.1, from coordinate 17,842,272 downwards.
CGCATGACGGTAAATTAGGGAATGAACTTGCGCTCCCGGGGGCTGTTCAGCGAAAAGAGGAGACTTGTTCCGGCGCAAACGTTCCCTGGTGCTATTTTGCAGTTTCAGAAAACAATTCCACCACAGACCAGGAAAAACCTTGTCTAAAGTCAGTGGTGCGTTATTCAGAAGCTATTTTAAGGGCGCATACTTAGCCATAATGTAGCATGTGCAACAACGCTCGTACAGTTCCCATTTTTGCAAACCATACATAATTACAAGGAAAAAAATCATTGTGGTGTCCATGAAGATATGAAAAAATGGGCATAAATCTAGCTTACACATTTACCCAAATTATTATACGCCTGTTTAACCTAAGCTAATTTGGGTGGGTTTCTCTCATCCCAATACAATGTCACCTCTCTGTCTTTTACGGCCCTGATGAGAATGTCGGTCTCCTCCTGGTGTGAATGTCGGTCTCCTCCTGGTGTGCGCCGGGCAAATCCACCTTTATAATAGCAATCCGCCATGGAACAAGCGTGCCTGCTTTTAAAGGGAATGTGAGATGATGCTCTGATTGGTTTATTGCATGTTACGCCCAAACCACACCTATGAGTAATGTAGCTACTTCAGGCCAACCCATTTTAGATTTGCATCGGGTGCAAGAGTAATTTATCCCGCCGGTATAATAGCAACAGTGCCCGAGATGCGCCCACAAAGTTACTTGCGTTTTGCGTTTGATACTTGTGTTTTAGATCGTTAAAATAGGGCCCTCCATGTCATAGTGGTGTGTTTTGTTTGTTTTCATTTGGACTTGTCTGCCTGTCATCACGTCACGTGTCATCTTCACTGTCATTATCAGTTCAGCCGTATCACCTGTGTTTAGTCAATCATCATCTGTAACACCTGTGTTTCATTAATCAGTGTCATCTGTGTTTGCATTTAAGTTCTGTTTGTTCAGTCAGTCTTTGTCCATGCCAGTTTTAATTAGTGTGTCTTTGGCTGGTCTGCTGTCCTGTATTTTGATCTTCATTAAACCTTTGTATTGAAAAGAAACCTTCTTCTTCTGTCTTCCTGCAACCACCGGTGACACTCCACCTTGAAGACAATGGAGGGCAGCTGAATGTGAATGCAATTACACAGATTGCCAAACAGTCAGTTGTCCTGTCTCAGCTCCATTACTGATGAAGTGAGCTCAGTTAAATCGGTCTGCGATGCTGTATTCACTGCCATTATCTGCCGTTTATCTCTTAATTGTGCTTTCGATGTGAATCAGTCCAGAGATTTTAATTTAGCTCTAGTAGCTACAGAAACATGCAGAGCATTGATAAACTTTCTTTTTGTAAAACTTCAGCTCTCAAAGTGATGATATGTGATAGAAAATTACATCAATTACAGTACAGAATTTAATAACTGGGCTTCATATTTCTCAGTGGATTTGTACCTAATTACTTGAATTTATTCTGTTCCAAACCACTCACTGCATTCATAACAGTGTTAATGTTGCAACAATTCATCAGTTACGAATGAAATAAATTTAAGCAGTAAAGCAGCTCTACAGAAGACAATAGTGTTATTAAGCTCAATATAGTTCAATGTTGATTCAATTCAGTTCAATAACACCGTCAATGATGCAAAGTTAAATAATAAAACAAATTCAATTCAGCTGTAAAGCAGCTCTACAGATGTCAAGTGTCATTATTCATCTTATAGCTCAGTGTTGATTCAATAACTGAGAATTCCTTCAAAATTGATTCATTTTCAAAGTTAGATCAACAGAAGACAACTAGTGTGATTACGCAGCTCTATTCAGTTAAAGTACTGCAAAAAAATTCGAAAGCATTTATTAACCTTGTTTTAATGCTGGACATTTGAAACACTTTGCTTGCCAGTTTAAATAAAGTTAATGCAATGTAACCCATATGATAAGTATTATATGGCAGCTAAAACATTTGCGCTACATCAAAATAATTCAGATAGTCTCCCGTCATGTCAGCCGAAGCAGGCTTCAGCTGTTTTCATGGTTGCAGAATGTGAACATCTATTAAATCTAGCCCACACCGATCCTCCCAGTGTAACTGTTTACCCACAGCTGTCTTACACACTGAAGATGTGGTCAGATTACCAAAAACATACTTCAGTCTAGCAGAAACAGGAAACTTTCCTGTCATTTCTAAGCCTTTGATATTTTATCAATACTTAATACAGTGAGTGAGATCTGTTTTTTTTTTTTTGTGTTTTGAGTGAGAGTCGATAAGATTCACTTTGAGATTGAAATAGAGCTGTTACGTATTTGCAAACAAGCACGTTCTCTGAATGTACTGCCCTTGTTCTTGTTCTTCTTTTGCATGAACACATGAGTAAGGTGGTGTGATCATGAAGTAGCACTGGTGCAGCAGTTCCTTAGGCGTGAGGATCAACATCATTATCAGATGCATGTATCCTCCATGGATCTTACCTACTTTATCTGAGCCAATCCCTTTGAGAAAGCTTGTTGTGCCATCAGAGTAAAAAAAAAAAAACCATTACCCTGATTCATGGTGGACCTCAAAGGGAATCTACCCTGAATTTGTCTTGGAGCGCAGCTGCAGCCTATGCTGATACATCCATAAAGGAATCCAACAAGAACACAGTCCCACAGAATATATGTAAACAACACATTTGTCACATGTTTCCCTGGATAGTGATGGCTTGAGGGGGCATCACTCATCAGATGGGGTGGCAGAAAGGTAGAGAATGTGTAGTGCATTTAAAAGCTAGCAATTTATTTCCAATGGTTACTGTATGTTCTGGGCAGAACATTTTTTCCTTATCAGTGAAAGCTACTGTAGCCTATCAAGCTCCTGTACATAAATTAAAGCAGTTATCTACAGTACATTACAAAGTTTGCGAGGCCTTCAAAAATATTAGTAGTTCAAACTAAATACCACAAAGAAAACATCATAATTATGACCTTAACTGAGTAAAATCATAGTGACCAACATTGGCATTTAACTAAAGTTGATAAAAAACAGTCATATTTATTACAAATAGTATTTTATGACAGTTTTTTATCAACTTTTACTTGAACTAAATTTTGCACCATATAATTTAAAAACAATTAAAATATAATATAAAATATAATTAATGCATCAACCAACTTTGTAAGACAACTTATATTATTATTATTATGTAAAATAATTTTGAAAATAATTTCTAACCAAAATATACATTTCTAACAATGTATTATTGTAATAAAATCTAATTATTATTAACTTTACATTTGCAAATTATAAATAGCATTATTATTATTAATATTATTAATATCTAAAAAAATGTAAAAACAAACAACAGTAATACAAATATAATTAATAACAATTATTAATATAATTATTATCATTATGTAAAACAATTTTGTCAAAACAACATCAACAACAGTTGTAGTAGTAGTCGTAGTAGTTGTTGTATAGTAGTAGTAATTATATTGGTCATTATTATTATTATTATTGTTGTTGTTGTTGTTGTTGTTATTATAAGAAGGATGGATAGACAGGCAAAAAATTCCAGTGTTTTAAGAGTGTATAATTTCAGTCAAAACTACAAAAAAAATACAAAACTACTAAAAAGTAATAAATCATGTATTTCATTTGTATTATTCACACGTTCAAAATCATTTCCTGCTCACCCCCAAACTCTGTCTGCTTATATTTATCTATCTCTAGTAAGATGTATTTAAATGAGAGCATTGGACATCCTACTGTCTCACCTGGGAACAGTGGAAGGTAAAGTGTTGCCATCACTCTCACACGAGCTGAATAAAGAGAATGGAGGAGATCACTGGGGAATATGAGAAAAATGCTGAGAAAGCAACTCCCACTGGATTCCTCATGACGGTGGAGAGCTGTCAAAGACTTGAAAATGAAGTAAGCAAGTAATCAAAGAACAAAAATCAGGACGACTTAACTTACCCCTCAAGGGTCCCCCAGGCAAGAAGACGACTGACAGAATTAGTTCAATCATTTTATAAGAACACCTGAATCCCACAAACAAGATACAGCAGCTGCCAAAACAGGAGAGGAGATGTTTGAGAACAATCTGCTGTGGACAGCATGTAACTACTGGATTTACTGCAGCTGGTCTAAATGTATAAAGGGCTATAAGGCCTTTATAAATTTATAGAGGCACCACTGGATCAGTACTTCTTTTTCATTGTCTTTCAGTGTTTGTTTACCCTAATGAATAAATGCATTAATGAATTAACAAATGAACCAATCACTCAATCAGGTTTCCTAATTCAACTGTTTTTCATTCACGCTACTACTTTACAATAGAAAAATGTTTGTGCATATTACTAATAAATAGAGAAATGGATAATTAAATTCTAAGACATACAGAAACAATATTCTCCATAATTCAACAGTCTGACACAATTGCATCACCATTGCATCACTGATTTGATTTACCTTTTTTCCCATCGTAATAATGAAAGTCCGGCCTAAAATCCAACCATCTGTGTGAGAATCATTTCTAATCCTGAGTGATCAGGTGCAACCCGTATCATTTGTTCTGTGGGTAAAATGATTTCTTCTCCCTCATTTTCTACACGTCTAGGATAAGGGATCATTTCTCACTTTGGCATGGTCCTGAAACAGATGGGTCCACCATAGTGTGGAGCATCTAATAACATATGATCATGAGCTCCAGAAGTAATGGGCTTTCCTCCTGATCATAGTGTGCTAGTGAACAGTCATTACTCAGATTCACTCAGAAAGACTCCATCAATATCACAAAGACAGATTTCTGGCACAATTACCAGTAAAAGTGCTGTGGCAGTATAGTAATGGTGTCAGATCGTCATGATGCTTTGATATAACATGGCATTCCAAAAATACTGTATTACCATGTTACAATTTAGAATGTTGAATAGTGTTAAAGCCATAAAGCGAACACTGAAACTAACCCTATAAAACTGATTGGTAAATACGAATGTTGTACTAGAAACCAGGAACTCATGCAACTTGACATGGGGGGAAGAAAACTAAGTCTATTCCTGTTCCTCTGTAGCACTAATCTCTGTGTTAAATTTTCAGCCATTGCCTGGGTTTCTTTCCTCGAAGATCAGCCCCATCCACACCTATTTTCATCTTTATAAAACCGAACTTAATAATTTATATTGTGTGTGCGTGTGTGTGTGTGTGTGTGTGTGTGAGAGAGAGAGAGAGAGAGAGAGAGGATTTAATTTGAAAGCACTGCTGAAACTGTAACAACAAATGACTTTTGCTATTTTTGACTCACACAAGCCATTAGGTTTAAATAGCACACTTTCTCCAGCAGTGAAAAGGGCCTCTCAGGTGTGGTGATTATTTTTCTTTTCTTCTTTTTCACATCCAGAGAAGACACAGTGTGTGCTAAATGTAGCCCAAGTGTTTAATCTATCATTACATCCTGTACTAATGATTCAGTGTTTTTTCCTGGTCATATTTTTCTTATTTCTTATTTCCTGTCCTACATAAAAATGAAGATAAATATGAAGCTAGCTACAGTATTGAATGCACACAGAATCTTAACATCTACAACCACAAACAGTAGGTGCAGAACTCAGTAGCAGAGCTCTTAGCAGGTCAGTGCCTATAATTTCATAAGCTTTCTTTCAGGTTTCACAGCAGCGTAGGAATCCACTTTGAGAAACACGTCCAATCTCGGAGAACTCTCCTGTCATGTTGCATAAGTTCTTCAAGACCTTCTCCCTGAAAACATCAGGTTATCCAAGATGTGCCTGCAGCACTTATTCAAGGTAATGACATTGAAGGTAATGTAGTCTTCTGACCAAAACGAGAATCCCCCTTCTGCTGAATTAGCAGTGGCATAACAGGCTTTTTAACGTTCTGCAATACCTGCTCAGAAGCCCCATGTGACGGCTGGCTGTCTGGGTCCATTACGGTTTATCACTGCCTAGCATTAGTCCATTCACACAACAAATTATGGCCTGTACATCCAGACGTCAGCTCTCTACCTCCAAAATGGCTATGAATATTTCATGTCACGCACAAGCTGACAAACTCTAAGAGAGAGAGAGAAAAACAGGTTGATGAGAAAAAACAGCAGAAAAGGGCAAGAGAAGAGTGAGAAGAGGAGAATTGAAGAGGGGAAAGACACACTTTAATCTCAAACATCATGCCCATCAATTTTTCATCAACCTTTAGGCAGTGAGCCACGTGGATTGCTGGAATTTTAATTACCGATTGTCCTGAGGCTCCTTTGACCACGAAGAGGCCCGTCCATATGGCAGAGAGGAATGGACCGCGTGGAAGCACTTGTTTTTCATCTCAAATGGAGGATAATACATCAAACAACTGCCCAAGGCCTTTTTTCAGCCACAACAACAACAACAACTGCAGAGGAATATTGTCAACATCCGAGGAGATTGCCGCTCTTTGGCCTTTGTGGCATGACTTGAAATTAGAGTGTGCTTTATAGAGGATTCATGTCATGATAAAGTGTTAGGAAGACCTTTTCATACATATACACACACTATCTCAAGAGAATTTCCTACGAACACACCCAGCTGTCAGCTGCACGCACACACACAAAATAGAAAAATAAATAACTTTAGTGATTGTTTAGAAATCTAATTCAAGGAAGTGATTTTGCTTTAAAAAAAGTTTTAGTTTGTATCTGCAATTCACTTCCAATTGTAGGGGTGTGAGTTTAACAAACAGGGTGAATAATTACAATTTAAAATGAAATTAGTGAATTACAATTCACATGCGATTCAGTTCTGTGAGCTGTAATTTTTTAGATAGATAGATAGATGGATAGATGGATAGATAGATAGATAGATAGATAGATAGATAGATAGATAGATAGATAGATAGATAGATAGATAGATAGATAGATAGATAGATAGATAGATAGATAGATGGATAGATAGATCTAGGCTCTTTCTTTCTTTCTTTCGTTCTTTATTTTCCCCCTCTTTTTTAAAACTATCTGGAGGAAATAAGAAGAGATTTTTTCTTGTTACTGTTGCCGAAGAAACTAGTGCAAGAACCCAGTGATGCAGTCACATGGGAAGGGGAGACAAAGCGCTGCCCCTCACAGGCGCCCAAATGAAAATAATTACACTCCCAGTTCCCTTCACCTCGTTCTCATTACACGGTAGGGGTGATTCTCCCAGCTGAGATACTGAGGCAAAAATAACACAGCAGAACAAAACAAAGTTTGGAAGCTGACTCTCTACAGCTCGATGGAAAACAAGAAAAAAGAGTGGATGTGGAGAATAAAGGAGAATGACAAAGACAGACAGAAAGGAGAGAGATAAAGGGACACCGGGGGAGGGAGGGAGGGAGGGACGGGGAGAGAGAGAGAGAGTACATTCTGCACATTCTGCAAACTAGCCCTTTTTAGTTCTGGGATGTCAGCTTGGTGGAATTTAGAATACAAGATATGAGAAAGGAAGAGAAATTGAGGGAGGAGGGAGGGAGGAATGAAGAAAAGACAGAGCAGAAGACAAGGCAGAAAAAGTGGCAAAGCGATTTCACGGCTCTATGGGCAGGTACAATACCAGGGCTGTCTCGGTTGTTGGCCATTGCTCGTGAACACCAAAGCACACCCTTTTCTGCCTGGCTGAAGGTCAGGAGAGACAGAAAGCCCAGCCGAACAATTCGGGTGGCCCGACATCGAAAGCACTCAAGTTGTCAAGGTGCATAAACAAAACAACACACTCATTTTCTCTCAAGGAAATGACACCTTTCTAGAGAACTGCTATTGTCATCAGATGCAGTATCTGCTTCTGGAGAGAGTGTCCAAAAATTTATTTCTGGTGTTCATCTTTGCTCTCTATAACACTATCATTCCCTTTTGTTGTCACTTCGAGTTACGCCGAATGACGACGAAATGGGGTTTCGCTTAGAAGCCTATCACCTTCGAGCATTACAAAATGAGCTAATGGCAAGGAAATGCCATGAGTCTGCGGAATTTGTATAGCGTAACTCCGCCCACCCTCGTGGGTATATAAGGAAGTACGCTGGCAACATGCAGATATGTTTTTGCTTCAGAGCGAAGAGGTCCTCTTCACTCCTGCAGCCTGAATTCTCTCTGAGTGTCACCAAGTATTCTTCGAGACGAGCAGCTCTCCAGTCTGTGTTGGTGCTGTCTTCGGCTCCCCCACCTCTCCCGCTGGGTCGCCAGGACCCTCGGCTATGCGATTCAGTTCGCACGGTCTCCTCCCCGCTTCCGGATAGTCCACTTCACGTTGGTCGGTGGCAATGCCCCTGTCATGCGAGCGGAAGTCGCTACCTTACTGGCGAAAGGTGCGATTGAGATTGTCCCTCCAGCCGAAATGAAGTCCGGCTACTACAGCCCCTACTTCATTGTACCAAAGAAATCCGGTGGGTTACGGCCAATCCTGGACCTGCGTGTGTTGAACTTCGTGTGCATGTGTGATCCCTTCACAGGCTTCCGTTCAAAATGCTCACGGCCAAACGCATTTTCAAATGCATTCAGTCTCAGGATTGGTTTGCAACGATCGACCTGAAGGTCGCCAACTTTCATGTCTCCATTCTTCCTCGACACAGACTGTTTCTTCGGTTTGCTTTTGAGGGGCGGGCATGCCAGTTCGCAGTTCTCCCATTCGGATTAGCTCTGTCCCCTCGCGTCTTTGAGAAGGTTGTCTGTGCCACTCCGGCTACACAGGGTTTGACCTGAACCGTGCAGCCGACGAGCTCTCACTGATTCAGCCACTCTCTGGAGAATGGTGACTCCATTCCTAGACGGTTCAGCTGATTTGGGAACAGTTCGGCAATGCACAGCTAGATCTGTTTGCCTCCCCCGACTCTTCCCACTGCAGCCTGTTTTACTCCCTGTCCGAGGGCATGCTCGGCACGGATGCACTGGCGCACAGCTGGCCACAGGGCCTCCCCAAGTATACGTTTCCCCCAGTAAGCCTTCTCGTACAGACCTTGTGGAAGATCAGGGAGGACGAGGAGCAGATCCTTCTGGTTGCACCTCATTGGCCCACCCGGACTTGGTTCTCCGAACTCATGCTCCTCGCGACAGCCCTTCCCTGGCCAATACCTCTGAGGAAAAACCTCCTTTCTCAGAGACGGGCACCCTTTAGCACCCTCGTCCCGATCTTTGGAACCTTCACGTGTGGCTGCTGGATGGGACGAGGCAGGTTTGAGTACCCTACCACCACCGGTGGTGGCTACCATCACTTCCACTAGAGATTTGTCCACGAGACACCTCTATGCATTGAAGTGGAACCTCTTCGTCACCTGGTGCTCTTCTCGTCGAGAAGACCCCAGTAAATGCGCCATCAGCATTGTGCTTTCTTTCTTGCAAGATGGGTTGGAGTGAAGGCTGTCTCCCTCCACCCTCAAAGTTTATGTTGCCACTATCACCGCACATCATGTCGCAGTTGAGGGTAAGTCCATTGGGAAGCACGACCTGGTCATCAGGTTCTTGAGAGGAGCCAGGAGACTGAATCCTTCTCGCCCTCCTCTCGTACCCTCTTGGGACCTCTCAGTGGTCTTAACTGCCCTGATGAGTGCTCCCTTCGAGCCTCAGCAATCAGTCGAGCTTAAGTTTCTGTCAGTTAAGACAGCGCTCCTGATTGCACTGGCCTCCATTAGGACGGTAGGGGACTTGCAGGCATTTTCCGTTGACGAAGCGTGCCTGGAATTCGGGCCAGCTAACTCTCACGTGATCCTGAGACCCCGGCCTGGATATGTGCCCAAGGTTCCTACCACTCCCTTTCGGGATCAGGTGGTGAACCTGCAAGTGCTGCCCCTGGAGGAGGCAGACCCAGCTATGGCATTGCTCTGTCCAGTACACACTGTCCGCGCTTATGTAGACAGGACGCAGTGTTTCAGGACCTCAGACCAGCTCTTTGTTTGTTATGGTGGGAGGCTGAAGGGAAAGGCTCTCTCAAAGCAAAGGTTGTCTCACTAGATAGTGGCTTTGGCTTACCAGCAGCAAGGTCGAACGTGCCCCCTTGGTGTGAAGGCCCACTCCACTCGGAGTATGGCCTCCTCTTGGGCTCTAGCGCATGGCGCCTCGCTAATAGACATCTGCAGAGCTGCAGGCTGGGCGACACCCAATACATTTGTGAGATTCTATAATCTCCGAGTGGAGATAGTATCCTCCCGTTTACTCGCTTCAACTAGCCGGTAACTAGGATCCGCTTAGGTGTCTTTGCTTGCTCGCCATTCCACTCCACGGACTGGATCAGTGCGAGCTGGATCTCCTCAGGTGAGTTTCCCCGAGAAACCCTGAGTACCTCCAGTGCTGTTGACGTCAACTCCAGAGTCTATGCCTGTGGCAGCTTTCGTATTGGCTAGGTGCCTCCATGTGCATGGTTCCCCTCTGGTGACCCCCACATTTGTATTTCCACTGTAAGACTCTTTGAGCGTGTGTCTTCCCCTTGGCAAGCCACCTTGCCACCCCTGGGGTTGAAAGATTCCACCCTGCGGGCTGGACACTCCAGTGTTCTTCCATATGCATCATCCAGGTCATATGTGTATTCTGTAAGGCCTCCCTTCGGGTGGGCATTATGTTTCATATTTCCACTGAGATATGCTTCCCAGTGTACCTTGGTATTCCTGTGTTAAGTTGGAGTCCTTCGTCCGTGCTAGTCTCACGACAGGGAGCTCACACTTACGTAGGGCACTGGAAGACAGCCGAGAAGTTGGCGTGATTAGACTGGTAACCCCATTTCGTCGTCATTCGACGTAACTCGAAGTGACAACGAAAGGGAACGTCTTGGTTATGTATGTAACCCTCGTTCCCTGAGTAGGGAACGGAGACGTTACGTCTTCCTGCCACTTCCGCTGTACCGCTGGAAACGCCTGAGTTCAGTCTCGGCTCCTCAGCAGGAAACATATCTGCATGTTGCCAGCGTACTTCCTTATATACCCACGAGGGTGGGTGGAGTTGCGCTATGCAAATTCTGCAGATCCATTGGCTCGTTTTGTAATACTCGAAGGTGATAGGCTTCTAAGCAAAACCCCATTTCGTCGTCATTCGACGTAACGCCTCCGTTCCGTACTCAGGGAACGAGGGTTACATACGTAACCGAGACGTTTTCCTGCATAATATAATATAATATAATATAATGATTAGCACTATCAACATTATGGCTAAAAATGGGGCTTCTCAATAAATAAAATGTTTTACTCCGATAGTATGATTAGCACAATATGGAGAATTGGACAGTAACAAAGTACATTTATTTGAGTACTGTACTTAAGTACACTTTTTGAGTATACAAATATCGTACTTTTTACTCCACTACATTTCTGTCAAGGTCCTTGAGTAGAAAGTAGTAAGGTCAGTAAGGGATTTTTTTTTTCATCTCTAAAACGTGATTGGTTTTTTTTTTTTTTTCAGGTGACAGACAGCCTATCAGTTATTATTCTTGTAGGGTTGAGCGATTTCCCATCAATTTCTTTGAACACTAATCGACTGGTGGAAAAATAGAAGATCCTCGGCGCAGTGTGCGCATCCATGGCAAATACGTAGGTCTTTCTGTTTTGCTGTTTGTTAAAGCAGTATTGCTGTTGGGCAGTTATACAGCTATGGTTGTGTAGCTAAGTTTTAAAGCAGGCTGGACTATTACAGACCACTTGAGTTAACACTTTATTTCGGTAACACTTTATTTCGATAGTCCACTTTAGATATTCTACTAACTTTAAGTAACTTTGCAGCTATGTGTCAACTAACTGTCATTAGAGGATTAGACTGTCTGCTTAATTTCTGCTAACACTTTGGGCCCGATCTTGCACCCAGCACTCTCATCTACACAGATACATTTTCCTTTTTGCAAATGATACATTATTATAAGGAAAAATATTAAAACACGAGGGAAATCATTGTTGTGTCCATGACGATGGGAAAAATAGGCATAAAGCTTACACATTTACCCAAATTATTATAAGCATTTTTAACCGAAGCTAATTTGGGTGAGTTTGTCCCATCCCCAATGTCACTTCTCTTTCTTTTATGGCCCTGACGAGAACATCGATTTCCTCGGCTGTGAACCGATTATGAAGCGCGCCTGATAAATGCGCCGTTATAGTAGTATTTGATGAAATAGTATTCATCATGGTCTTAAAGGGAATGTGATATGACGCTCTTATTGGTTTGTTTCCCATTACGCCCAAACCACACCTATGAATAATGAAGCTACTTCAGACCAACCCCTTTTAGATTTGCGTCGAGCGCAAGAGTCATTTATCCTGCCGGTTAAATAGCAACAGCGCCGAGATCCGCCCACAAAGTTACTTGCGCTTTGCGCTTGACACTTGCGTTTCAGATCGTTAACATGGGGCCCTTTATTTCGTTGGTCCCCCAACAGACATTCTACTGACTTTAAGTAACTTGGAAACTATAAGTCAACTTGTTCTCCAAACCAAACCCTAACACCTAACCACAACCTAGCAGTCTACTGACAGTCTACTACAGCCTACTAAAACTCAAATGAGAGTTAGTTGACATGTAGTTGAAATGTTACCTATAGTTAGTAGAATGTCTAAAGTGGACTATCGAAATAAAGCAAACCTTGATTCAAACGTGCATGAATGGATACACATAGATGTGTACTTCTTTTGTTGGGGTGGTAGGAGTGTTAAATAAATAAAAAAATTTAAGATGATTATGGCTGACTTTTTTTTAATTCGGTTGTTTAATTTCTATAGGTTTTATAACATTCTGAAAGTTCTTAATTCCACATAATACTAACTGGTAGGTGTATTTACAAGGTTTGCTTCAGAGGTATAAGGTACTGTGAGTATTGGATACAACAATGCAACAATAATAAAACAACACATTGACGTTTACTTTTTACTTTTGATACTTAAGTGCTTTTAAAAACGAGTACTTCTGTACTTTTACTTGTAAAGGAGTAATTTTTGACCAGTAGTATCTGTACTTTCACTCAAGTAAGGAAGTTGTGTACATTGTCCACCTCTGACAATATGACTACAAAAGGAGCTTCTAAATAAATAAATCACATATTAACAGCATTAATGATTACAAGATCTCTGGCCTACAATGTTTGATATTTAACCTGTAATTGATTGTTAAGGATGGAGCTTTTAGACCTGTTACTGTAACTGGCGAATGAAAAAAAAAGCCCATAAGAAACAGATAGTAATCACACACTTGAGTAGCTGGTGAAGTGCAAACCTTAAGGTGAAGTGACTGTACCATTGGCTTCACCAAATGAAAAAGCAAAAATGATGAGTTTTGGACAGGTTTCACTTCCCCCATCTGCCCTTGGTCATTTTTATTTTAAATAAGCGTGTGTGTGTGTGTGTGTGTGTGTGTGTGTGTGTGTGTGTGTGTGTGTGTGTGTGTGTGTGTGGTGGCGTGCTCAGGGGTCGGCGAACCCCTTCCATCAGCCTCTCTCTCTCCCTCTCTCTCTCTCTCTACCCCTTCTCTCCCCAAACCTGTGCCCCTTCCCAGGTCTCGCGGGGGGCTGGTGTCCCGGCCGGCGCCAAGGTGGAGGACAGGGACCCCGGCGGAGCCCGTCCCTGCGTCCCGGGCCCCGCCCAGGGGGCCCGCCGCGTCCGACCACCCCGTCCCGAGTCCGGCAGCCCTGCACTCTCCACGGCAATTCCTTGACCCACTTCCTGCCACTGGAGCGGCGGGGAGGTCTGGGCCGGCCTGTTGGCGCTGCGGGGACCCGGGACACTTTATCGACCGGTGTCCGGTGATGGAGATGGGGACGCTGATCCGGGTTCCCGACGCGCCACAGGCTGCCCCCGATCAAACTGGCCTGTACCAGATACCAGTGAGTATCAAGGGGGGAACTTATCAGGCTTTGGTGGATTCAGGCTGTAACCAAACCTCCATTCATCAAAGTCTGATACAACCGGGGGCATTGGATAACAGCCGCATGGTTAAGGTGCGGTGTGTGCACGGGGTGGTGGTAAGCTATCCGATAATGCCTGTGGTAATTCAATTTAGGGGGCAAAAGCATAGTGTGGAGGTAGCAGTTAACCCGCACCTCCGGCATCCGCTTATTTTGGGGACGAATTGGCCTGCCTTTAGTGAATTATTGGGGTCATTATCGACGGGTGCCTCTTGGAGTAAGAAAAGCAAGGGAAAGACAGCGATTGTTCAGGTGGGGGATGCTGAGCCGGGACCACTGGTACCTGCTGCAGGGGAACGGAGGGCTCTGGCGAGAACTATCCTCTCAGAGCGCGACGATTTTCCCCTGGAGCAGTCCCAGGACGAGACTCTAAAACACGCGTTTAATCAGGTCCGCTCTATCGACGGCCAGCTGCTCCACCCAGACCAACCGCTCTCTTACCCCTATTTTGCTATTTTAAAAGATAAGTTGTATCGGGTGACCCAAGACACCCAGACAAAAGAAGATACAACACAGTTGTTGGTTCCTAAAACTGCACTGCAATCCAATGGCAGGGCATTTAGGTCAGGCGGCGACACTAAACCGTCTCATGGCCTGGTTCTTCTGGCCGGGCATTCACGAGAATGTGCGCAGGTGGTGCGCGTTTTGTCGTGAATGTCAGTTGGTGAATCCACCGGCCAATCCAAAAGCACCATTGTGCCCCCTTCCGCTAATGCAGGTCCCCTTTGAACGAATTGGTATGGACCTCATCGGGCCATTAGAGCTGTCAGCACGGGGGCACCGCTTTGCGTTGGTCCTGGTGGACTACGCAACGCGGTACCCTGAAGCAGTCCCGCTTCGTAACATTTCTGCCAAAAGTGTTGCGAGCGCGCTCTTCTCATTAATCTCCCGAGTGGGAATCCCCAAAGAGATTCTCACTGATCAGGGCACGGCGTTTATGTCACGAACTATTCGCGAACTCTACGAATTGTTGGGCATTAAAACGATTCGCACTAGCGTCTACCACCCACAGACGGACGGTTTAGTGGAACGATTTAATCGCACTTTGAAGTCCATGATTCGTAAGTTCATTCACGAAGACGGCAAAAATTGGGATAAATGGCTAGAACCCCTCTTGTTCGCTGTACGCGAGGTCCCCCAAGCCTCCACGGGGTTTTCCCCCTTTCGAGCTCCTCTATGGACGTCAACCCCGCGGGGTGCTCGACGTTCTTAGAGAGACTTGGGAGGACGGACCGTCCGCTGCTAAGAACGAAATTCAGTATGTCTTGGACCTGAGAACAAAACTCCACACTTTGGGGCAGCTATCAATGGAGAATTTGTTACAGGCCCAGGGCAGACAGAGTCAGCTATACAACAGGGGGGCTAGACTCCGCCAATTTGCACCGGGAGATAAAGTACTTGTATTACTCCCTACTTCCAGCACTAAATTACTCGCAAAGTGGCAAGGACCCTTTGAGGTCACACGGCGAGTTAACGATCTCAACTATGAGGTAGCCCGTACAGATAGGGGAGGAGCACATCAGATTTATCACCTCAACCTCCTCAAAAAGTGGGTTGAGGCAGAGTCAGTGATGCTGGCGACGGTGGTGAGCGGAGAAGAGGATCTCGGGCCAGAGGCGAGTTCAAAATCGCAATCTCTCGCGCTGGCTCTTGGTGGAGATCACCTCTCACCCTCCCAGCTCACTGACGTTAAAAATTTACAAGCTGAGTTTGCGGATGTGTTTTCTCCCCTGCCTGGTCTCACGAACCTCACGGTACGCTGCCGCCCGTATCGTTTGCCTGAACATAAAAAAAGGTGGTTCAGAATGAATTAGAGGCTATGCTAGATTTGGGAGTAATAGAAGAGTCCAGCAGGGACGGGGCGAGCCCGATAGTTTTAGTTCCTAAAACTGACGGCTCGGTCCGCTTCTGTGTGGACTATAGGAAGGTGAACGCGGTGTCTAAGTTTGATGCTTATCCAATGCCGAGGGTTGACGAATTGCTTGATCAGCTGGGTACTGCTCGTTTTTATTCGACATTGGACTTAACGAAAGGTTATTGGCAGATCCCCTTGTCTCCAATGTCCAAAGAAAAGACAGCTTTCACAACGCCGTTTGGATTACACCAATTTGTCACCCTTCCTTTCAGCTTGTTCGGGGCTCCAGCGACCTTTCAGCGTCTGATGGACAAAATTCTCCGGCCGCATGCTGCATATGCTGCTGCCTACTTGGATGATATTATCATCTATAGTACCGATTGGCAGCGTCATATGCAGCATTTGCGGGCTGTCCTGAAGACGCTGAGAAGGGCGGGGCTCACGGGCAACCCAAAGAAGTGTGCAATTGGGCGTGTGGAGGTAAGGTATCTGGGTTTCCACTTGGGACACGGACAGGTGCGTCCCCAAATTGATAAGACGGCAGCCGTTGCGACCTGTCCGAGACCCAAGACCAAAAAGGAGGTTAGACAGTTCCTGGGGCTAGCGGGATATTACAGAAGGTTTGTGCCTAATTATTAGGACCTCGCTAGCCCACTGACTGATTTAACTAAAAAGGAAGCACCAGATACGGTCCAGTGGACGGAGCAGTGTCAGCAGGCCTTTACCCAGATAAAGGCTGCTCTGTGTGGCGGCCCGCTTTTACATGCTCCTGATTTCTCTCTCCCTTTTATCCTACAGACGGATGCATCGGACAGGGGGCTGGGCGCCGTCCTGTCCCAGGAGGTGGAGGGTGAAGAGCGGCCGGTGCTGTACATCAGTCGTAAGCTCTCTAAGAGAGAGACGATGTACAGCACCATTGAGAAGGAATGTTTGGCCATCAGGTGGGCTGTTCTCACCCTCCGCTACTACCTCCTGGGGCGGGAGTTCACCCTCTGTTCGGATAACGCTCCCCTGCAGTGGCTCCACCGCATGAAGGATACCAACGCGCGGATCACCCGTTGGTATCTAGCTTTACAGCCTTTTAAGGTCCAGGTGATCCACAGGCCGGGTGCACAGATGGCTGTGGCTGACTTCCTCTCCAGGAGGGGGGGGGGGGGGGGCTGCAGGCCGGACGGCTCCCCGGCCTGAGTCGGGCGGTGGGGGTATGTGGCGAGGGGGGCATAGTTTCGCGAAGTCTGTTGCGGGAGAAGAGTCAGCGAGCTGCGCGGTGAGTAAGTTGGTCAAGTGCAGATGACGAACACCTGTGTCTGATTGCAGTAATTGGCGTGGAGACTGCATATAAGCTGCCGGCTGTGAGAGAGGAGATGAGAGAGACCTGGGACTCGCACGAGAGACTGAGAAGCAATGTCGGAGACTGTTGTCCAAGTTGCATGTTTGTTTTGTTTGCTGTGTGGGACGATACAGCGGCCGCGCCCGAGCGCACCTTTTTGTTTTCCTCTGTTTATTTATTTGTGTAATAAAGTGCGAGTCCCAATTTCGCCGACCCCGTCTTCTTCTTCCTCCACCCACACTGAGCTCACGCTACACTACAGTCTGTGACCAAGCCAAGATTCTGAACGACCCGAGTTTTGCAGTACTTACTGGTCCAAGCATGAACAAAACTGAAAGACCCTTTAAACAAAACTTAAAAACACCTGCTTCTGTCAGGACGGACGTCTCAGTAGACACTGACAACCATCAAGACCTGGACAAGCAGTGTCCCCTACACCTAAAACCACATCCCCTGAGGAAATGCCGTGGTTTCCGAAGCAAACCTTTGGATTAGAGAAAAACCTACCTTAGGGACAAGAACATCTGTTACAGGTGTTGTGCTTCATCCAGTCACCTAGCCAAGAACTGCGACAAAAACATTCAATGCAGAGAGTGCAATAGTGATAGTCACCCAACAGCACTTCATCCGGGACCAGCTCCGTGGACTTCTGGAGCCTTTGTAATGGCGAAAGATCAAGGCGGGGAGCAAAGGGAAGGAGACTCTTTAGCTATCACATCCAAATGTACAGACATATGTGGGACTGCTTCAAGGTCATGTGCTAAAATCTGTCTTGTCAGTGTTTACCCAGTAGGCCATAGAGAAAGAGCCGTGAGAACCTATGCCGTTGTCGACAAACAGAGTAACAGATCTTTGGCAAGAAGTGAATTTTTTGAGCTCTTTGACATCAAGGAAGGTTCAGCTTCATACACATTGAAGACATGCTCAGGAGTTGTTGATAACATAGGGCGACGAGCTAACAACTTCGTCATGGAGTCTTTAGACGGTAAGAATCAGATCCCACTCCCATCTCTGATCGAATGTGATATGTTGCCGGATGACCGGTCAGAAATTCCCACGCCAGAGATCGCCAAACACTATCCTCATCTCAAAAGCGTTGTGGGCAAGATCCCTCCACTTGATCCCACAGCAGCCATTCTTATCCTACTCGGACGTGATGTACCAAGAGTCCATAAAGTCCGAAAGCAGTGCAACAGACCTCATAACGCACCCTATGCCCAACGCCTCGATCTGGGCTGGGTTATCATAGGAGAAGTGTGCTTGGGGTCAGCTCACAAACCAGACTCCATCAGTGTCTACAAGACTAACATACTGAGTAATGGCCGTCCATCTCTTTTTGATCCTTGTCCAAGTAAGCTTCACATCAAAGAGAAGGTGGATGTCCAAGTACTTCAACCTGGAGTTGCATATCTCGCAGATGTTGACAGCCCGTTTAAAGAAACGGATTGTCTCGGTAAAGGAGTCTTCCAGCAAACGGCCCAGGATGACAAGCCTGTGATGTCTGTGGAAGATAAGATATGGATGACTCAAACAGTTGGGTGGCTCCATTGCCCTTCAGAGAACCAAGGCGCAAACTTCCCAACAATAGAGTACAAGCAGAAAAATGTCTCAAGACACTACGTCGTAGGATGGAAAGAAATGAGAGAACACATGCTTGCATTTATGCAGAGAATTTTTGAATCAGGACATGCAGAACCAGCTCCTCTACTTCCCCGAGACCAAGAACGTTGGTATTGGGTTACCATCCATGCAAGCCAGGTCAGATTCAAGCTGTATTCGACTCCAGTTCTAAGCATGATGGTATTTCCCTGAATGACCTCCTTTTGAGCGGCCCTGATTTAAACAACTCGCTCCTTGGGGTACTTACTCGCTTCCGTAAAGAACCGTTTGCTGTAGTAGCAGACATAGAGCAGATGTTCTACTGCTTCAGGGTCTGGGAGGAGCATCGTGATTTCCTGTGGTTCCTCTGGTTTCAGAACAACAACCCTGCCAGAGAGGTTGCAGAGTACCGTATGACTGTCCATGTATTTGGAAATAGCCCCTCTCCAGCCGTTGCCATCCATGGTTTAAGAAGAGCTGCTCTACAAGAGGAAGACGAATATGGCCTGGAGGCAAAACAGTTTGTCTTGAGAGATTTTTACGTGGATGACGGTTTGGCCTCATTTCCTACCAGTGACCTCGCCATTCATGTACTAAAACAGACTAAAGAAATGTTAGCAGTTTCAAACATTTGACTACACAAGATAGCATCCAATCACAAGGCTGTGATGGAGGCATTCCCACCCGAAGAACGGGCTAAAGAGCTAAAGGGTTTAGCACTGGGGGTAGACCCTCTACCTGTGCAGAGAAGCTTAGGGCTCAACTGGAACCTTCAGAGCAACAGTTTCACTTTCTTCGTCTCCAGAGAAGAGAAACCATTTACGCGCAGGGGTGTTATCTCAACAGTCAACAGTCTGTTCGACCCACTTGGGTTTGTGGCTCCAATAACAATACAAGGGAAGTCACTTGTCAGATAACTTTCATCAGAGTGTTGTGAATGGGATGTCTCTGTCGAAAAAAAGACAAGGTGGAAGACCTGGAAAGATTCGCTCATTGCACTCGAGCAGCTTCAGATTCCACGGTCATACTTACCTGTTTCTTTGGTCTCTACACAAGTCAGGGAACTATGTGTCTTTTCTGATGCCTCGACCACGGCTATCTCTGCAGTAGCTTACATCAGAACAGTTAACAATCAGGGAAATATTCAGGTTGGATTCTGCATGGGGAAGTCCAAGTTGGCTCCAAAACAGTGCCACACTGGACCACGTCAGGAGCTTTGTGCAGCCATACTCGCGGTAGAGCTTGCAGACACGTTGGTGGAAGAGTTGAACATGAAGGTGCACACAGTTAAGTTCTACACAGATAGTAGAGTAGTGCTTGGTTATATATACAACACTAACAGAAGGTTTTACGTATATGTTGCCAACAGAGTAGCACGCATCCGAAAGTCAGCACGCTCCGAACAATGGCATTTTATTAACACAGGACACAATCCTGCAGATCACGGTACACGAGACATACCAGCTACTCTCTTGAAGGAAACCAACTGGTTTTGCGGACCCCCCTTTCTCAAAAAGAAAGATAATGCTGCTTCGTCTCAGCATGAAGTCTTCGAGCTCGTGGAACCAGACGTGGACGTAGAGGTGCGTCCCCTGATTACAACCCTGGCTACTAATGTTTCCAAAGCTCACCTTGGCTCGCACAGATTCGAGCGCTTTTCCAGCTGGAAGCAACTGACCCTTGGAGTAGCTAGACTTATTCAGAAAGTCAGATCTTGTTTTAAGACTTTGGACGAAACAAAGATGGACAATTTCTCACAGGCAAGGACTGTAATAATCCGTTGTGTACAACACGAAATCTTCAAAGAGGAAATTAAGAATTTGTCCAAAGCAGAGAGTGTGTCAAAAGACAGCCATCTCAGAAAACTTGATGCCATCATGGACACTGACGGTTTGTTGAGAATAGGTGGTTGCCTGTCCTCGGCCGCTATTTCTTGGGAAGAGAAACATCCAATAATCATCCCTAAACTCCATCACATTGCAACACTGTTGGTGCGTTATTACCATGAACGGGTCGCACACCAAGGCAGACACATCACCGAAGGCGCCATTCGGTCGGCCGGTTTATGGATATTGGGAGGAAAGAGACTGGTTTCAAGTGTCCTACACAAATGTGTTACTTGTTTGAAGTTAAGAGGCGAGACAGAGAAGCAAAAAATGTCCAACCTACCTGTTGATGGAGTTACCCATGTTCCTCCATTTGCTCATGTCGGGATGGATGTGTTTGGCCCGTGGACAGTTTGTGCTCGTCGCACCACAGTGCACATAGAGGTAGTGGAGTCACTATCAACATCGAGCTTCATAAATGCTCTAAGGAGATTCACAGCTATCAGAGGACCAGCAAAGCTTTTTCATTCCGATCGTGGAACAAACTTTATCGGTGCCTGTAGAGAACTAGGAATAACACAGCAAGAGGCAGAGCTTCAGTCTTATCTGAAGGAACAAGGCTGTACTTGGGATTTTAATGTACCCCACTCTTCTCACATGGGTGGGGCATGGGAAAGGATGATAGGTGTTGCTCGCTGCATTCTGGATGCCATGCTACTCAAGGTGCATTCCCCCAAACTCTCACATGAGGTCTTAGTCACGCTAATGGCCGAAGTTGTTGCTATAATGAACGTAAGGCCGATAGTCCCAGTGTCATCAGATCCACACAGTCCTGATGTCCTCACGCCTGCCATGCTTTTGGCACAGAAAACAGATTCACTGACCGCTCCTTTGGGATACTTTGACTTAAAGGATCTTTACCGGAGTCAATGGAAGCAGGTCCAAAACCTTGCGGATCACTTCTGGAAACAATGGCGTCAGGAATACCTTGCCACACTACAACCGAGGCGGAAATGGCAGACAAGTCAACCCAACGTACAAGTTGGAGATGTCGTGCTTCTTAAAGACAAGGGAGCCAGGCGGAATGAATGGCCTATGGGACTGATAGTCAATACGTTTCCTGGCCGAGATGGTAGAGTTCGCCAAGTGGAGGTTAGGGTAGTTCAAGGAGGTTCTGCTAGAGTTTATTCAAGACCCATTTCAGAAGTCGTTCTTTTATTCAGAGAGACATAGTGGCATATTATATTATACCAGGCGGGGAGTGTGCTGCTCCTTTAAGAAAGCAGGTAGAAGAATTACTACCCCGCGCTGTTTGTCTCTTTAGACTTGCCGTAGTTCTCAATGCATGCAATAACCCTGAAACACAGCTGAGCACTTTTCATCATCTTTTACACGTTTTGTCTTCATAACTCTGAATGACTTATGTCTGTAAAAGTGCATTTTCATAAAAACTTTAAGTGAAGATCGTTAGAATTACATTTTTGTGTGAAAAGTGTTGAAAATGGTAAAGATGCTAATCGCGTTAGCCTGTCTATGGCGTTTTCCATGTTAAGTTAGCATTCACGCTAATCGCTATATAACCATGTGTGGTTAATGGGTAAATTTATGTTACTGTATTTTGTGTTTTTCAAAGTGGTATTAATCCTGTTAATAAGAATTTAACCTATTCAAGTTTATTAATAAGTACATTTTGTATTTCTGTATTGCAGTTTCACAGTGCTTCTGATAAAACATCCTAAACGTCCTACTGTTTCCTGGGTGTACGGACTGGGTGAGGGGGAATCTGGATAATTAAATGCCTCCTTGCTAAAGTCCCAAAGCCTTCAGACCCAGAAAGCCTGAATGTAACACACACACAAGCACATGACACTTCCCCCAAATTAAGCTTACACTGCTCGAGTTTGGTTTCCTGTTACAGGTTTACGACCTAAAAGAATGTGCATGGACTTGAGTCCGGGAGAAGGAAGAATGAAACATTTTAATCCTATATATTCTATATATATATAAATATAACCATGTGAGAAATGTATTACCATGCATCTAATGTTCCAATCTTATGATGTGGCCTTTTATGTGGTTTGTTTCATGTAAACTCTAATACTTACTATTCCAGACTGTTCACACTATGATCAACCAGAATCAGATGTGTGACATATTTGGTTTCTAAAACCTGGTACTTTGAAGATCGAAGTGACTGTATACACGATATGTCGGTAACAACATATTAATAGTAAAAGCATCTTTCATAGTTTCTTCAATGAACTGACCACCCATCCCCCGCCCCCCCCCCCCCCCCTTCCTGACTTCCAACTCTCCGATTGGCCAAGCCGACAGGAAGAGGCTGGATTTCTCCAAGGTGATAAATGTCGGCGCGCTCCAGCCATGCAAAGAGTGCAAGTATCCGTGTTTGATCACGCTGTTAAGATTTGTCGAAGTCTTGTTGTCTCTCAAAGTTCCGTTGTCTATGTGAATTTGCTATTTAGAAAGATCCTCGGGTCTTTCTAAACTCCCTCTTGCATAACTGCAACTCTCTACATTTCCTCTCTCTCTCTGTCTCAATGCATTTCTCGTTCATCGATGCCTTATCGCGTTTTGTTGTTTATTATGTTTGTAAATACATATATCCAATGTAACCATAGTAAATACATAAGTAGTCCTGCCTTATTAAATTCATTATATTCATTTGATTGGTGTACTGCCTCTTTGCTCATTTTCCAAGTCCCTTAAGTGTCAAAGATCTAACTTAAGCTACAAGCTTTACAAATTAAAGATACTTTAAAGAGTATGTGTTTAAAGGACCGGAAACCCAATTCTTGTGGCCACAGAATTGCTTTTCCTGAAATCCTATAAAGTGAGATGATATTGTGGATCCCCACAAATATTATTCTGACAATTGAGCTAATTAATTTTGCCTGTTTTGTAAGACGTGGTCCGTGCAATTAATTGCAATCAACTTGTGGTTAATTGCAAGGAAACACATGCATGCATGCAGGTAAAATGACACATCATCACTTAGCGGGAGATTTATTAACATGTAAGACTGATCTAATCCAAACATGTATGAATAATTATTAATTACCAATTATTAATTATGATATGCAAATTCCCCCACGGATTAGATCCGCCACTGAGTCTTTACATGGGTGTTTATTGAAGAACCTGTTAGCTGTCTGCCAAGCTAGAAGTCCTACCCAAATTTTAGTAAGGCCAGAATAGCATGGCAGCAACTCAATGCATTGCAATGCATTTTTAGGCATTTAAACTGCAATTCATTGACTGGCCGCTTAGAGGCTGGATGCAAAAGGGAGTCAAATCTGTATCCCCCCTATGTTAAAATGCCTAACTTTACAGCAGAAAAAAATGTTTACAGCCTGGTGCAAAAAGTGGTTTTGGTCTATACAGCTAATTTTGCCCTTCATGACGACTGTGAGGGGGGTGCATTTTTTTTATATCTCATCCGTTTAAATTATATTAAGCCTTAAATTTCTGCATAGTTAAGGGTGTGGGCACTTGTGTGACAGGTGGATTGCCACTACTGTCACTACCAGCTGTTTGTCTGCTGTCTGTGGTCACGTTACTATCTCAGCCAATTCCAGCAGCTGAACTTGGCTTCTTTGCCATGTTTGTGCTTTTTTCAGGATTATTTCATACGATTTAATACACACATTATACCATCGCCCATACCGTTGGATTCTGTCGTTGTTGAGTATTGAGAGAACAACCAGCGCTGTTTTTCCAGTTTATCTCTGTGAACATGCACTCATGGATGTCTGACAATTTCGTTGCTTTTTGGAATTTTCAGATTTAAAACGTTTATAGATATAGAGGCTATCGTTCTGCGGTACCGTTGCTCTCACGGAACAGATAGACTATACATGCTTATTTAACTTTTTAGTGTTAAATAAAAAGTACCGTCAGATGAAATCCAGCAGGTGTCAGTGCTTTCTCCATCCATGCAATAAATGCACATCCTTGAATGAGCACGGACTTCTAGCGCATTTAGATGAACTTCTCAGGTAATATCTATGGTTAGACCCATTTGAGAGGCGGACAGAATCACAATTTAAAATGGACTGAAGAAAGCTCTCTACGAACTTGACGTGTGATGCCACGCTGACTGACATGTATGCGCATTAATCACTGTCACATTGCACTGTCAGAGAAATATTGTAAGTTACTGTAACTGCATAATACATTTTTAACAAGACAAGCAGAATAATACATATACACATAATCTCACTTTTAGCTATGTCTTTTAACTATTATAGTATTTTGAAGAGCAAATATCAAGTAATTTAATAATTTACATCAAGTCAGCTGTCACTTTACAGCGACTTCACACTTGGCACAGCCCTTGCGACGGTACTGCCAGTTGCATATAGCATTAGCTCCTAAGCCTGAGCAAACTCGATCACGTCGAGCTAGGCGGGCGTGGTTTCTGTTATCCGGGAGTGACGCGCTTCCAAGATGGCGACGGCCAGCTCAACCACTTTTGGCTTCAAAAATGCTCTTCAGAAACCTACAGGTGATGTCACAGACACTGTCCATATTTTTTTTACAGTCTATGGTATATATACAGGTCCTTCTCAAAAAATTAGCATATTGTGATAAAGTTCATTATTTTCCATAATGTAATGATACAAATTTAACTTTCATATATTTTAGATTCATTGCACACCAACTGAAATATTTCAGGTGTTTTATTGTTTTAATACTGATGATTTTGGCATACAGCTCATGAAAACCCCAAATTCCTGTCTCAAAAAAATAGCTTATTTCATCTGACCAATAAAATAAGTTTTTTTAATACAAAAAAAAAGTCAACCTTCAAATAATTATGTTCAGTTATGTACTCAATACTTGGTCGGGAATCCTTTTGCAGAAATGACTGCTTCAATGTGGCGTGGCATGGAGGCAATCAGCCTGTGGCTCTGCTGAGGTGTTATGGAGGCCCAGGATACTTCGATAGCGGCCTTAAGCTCATCCAGAGTGTTGGGTCTTGCGTCTCTAAACTTTCTCTTCACAATATCCTACAGATTCTCTATGGAGTTCAGGTCAGGAGAGTTGGCAGGCCAATTGAGCACAGTAATACCATGGTCAGTAAACCATTTACCAGTGTTTTTGGCACTGTGAGCAGGTGCCAGGTCGTGCTGAAAAATGAAATCTTCATCTCCATAAAGCTTTTGAGCAGGTGGAAGCATGAAGTGCTCCCAAATCTCCTGATAGCTAGCTGCATTGACCCTGCCCTTGATAAAACACAGTGGACCAAAACCAGCAGCTAACATGGCACCCCAGACCATCACTGACTGTGGGTACTTGACACTGGACTTCAGGCATTTTTGCATTTCCTTCTCCCCAGTCTTCCTCCAGACTCTGGCAACTTGTTTTCCGAATGAAATGCAACCACTGAGCAACAGTCCAGTGCTGCTTCTCTGTAGCCCAGGTCAGGCGCTTCTGCCGCTGTTTCTGGTGCAAAAGTGGCTTGACCTGGGGAATGCGGCACCTGTAGCCCATTTCCTGCACATGCCTGTGCACGTTGGCTCTGGATGTTTCTACTCCAGACTCAGTCCACTGCTTCCGCAGGTCCCCCAAGGTCTGGAATCGGTCCTTCTCCACAATCTTCCCCAGGGTCCGGTCACCTCTTCTCGTTGTGCAGCGTTTTTGCCACACTTTTACCTTCCCACAGACTTCCCACTGAGTTGCCTTGATACAGCACTCTGGGAACAGCCTATTTGTTCAGAAATTTCTTTCTGTGTCTCGCCCTCTTGCTGTGTCTCGCCCTCGTCAATGATGGCCTTCTGGACAGCACTCAGGTCGGCAGTCTTACCCATGATTGCGGTTTTGAGTAATGAAACAGGCTAGGAGTTTTTAAAAGCCTCAGGAACCTTTTGCAGGTGTTTAGAGTTAATTAGCTGATTCAGATGATTAGGTTAATAGCTCGTTTAGAGAACCTTTTCATGATATGCTAATTTTTTGAGACAGGAATTTTTGGTTTTCATGAGCTGTATGCCAAAATCATCAGTATTAAAACAATAAAACACCTGAAATATTTCAGTTGGTGTGGAATGAATCTAAAATATATGAAAGTTTAATTTTTATCATTACATTATGGAAAATAATGAACTTTATCTCAATATGCTAATTTTTTTGAGAAGGACCTGTATATAGTTATATTTTACTATGATAACTTAATAGGCAGATGCATGTGCAGTTACAATAATTACAACACATTATTAAGGTGCGGTTACATTTACTGTGGCTCTAAGAAATTTTGTGGTCAAAATCCAGTAATTTCAATAGGAATCCATATGATCCACATCTTTGTTTGTACCCTGAGTCTTGGTGACTGTAAATTTGATTGGTGAAGAGAGGGCCCTCAAGGTTTAGAGGTCTCCTTTACTGAATCAAGGTAACTGTTTCTATTAAAACTGTAATTACTGGATAGGCTCAACAGTCAGAGTTGAAGAGATGACATGAACAGGGGACTAACCATTGAGTCATTTAGAAAAAAACACTTCTGCCTTAGTCAAGCGGTGTCTCATCCGTATCTCATTCACATGCTTCTATGTGAGCTTGTAGCTGCACAGAACATGAAACAATGTCTATCTGAATGGAGTACTGCAGTGGTTTAAAGCAATATTATGAGTATTAAAAACATAAATCCAACAATATAACAGTCGTTTTCTCTACATTTAACACTTTAAATAATTTCTAGAGTTTCTTTGTACTTGAGGTTCCTTCAGGTAGGACATCTCAAACCCAGCATGTTTCTCAAATCTCTTAGCATCTGTTCTCCTCATTTTTCCTTGTCTCATGACTGTCATACATAAAAGAGATGAATCGGGCTTCTCTTTCCCCACTTCTCATGCCGACAGTTCCCACAGTGAGAGCATGACAGCAATTAGCTTTTCAGCTTCCTTAGCAAAACCTCCTTGAAATCCTGTTGCATCAGGCTGAGGAACACTGGTTGAGAGAATCTCTAATTAAAGAGCGGATCGGGTGCAGATGAGCTCCTCTGCTCCCTGCCACCCTCAGTGGCAGACGCAGCCAAAATCAATGGGGTCAAGGAACCGTCAAGAACGGGTCTGCAATGATCAAAAGGGACAGAGGAGAGAAGAGATGAAAAAGAGGAGAAAGGCCAAAGCATTTTTGGATGTCGATGATAAATTATCGAACTACAAAACATGTTATGGTGTTCAGTATGCATGGCTTTTCTTCTTTCAATTTCAGATTTCTGAGCTCTGTCCAAAAACCTACTGCACAGTAGTAATGCAATGCATCATAGGTGGACTTCTGGTGTGATGGCTGCTTCTAAAAGGTAGTCAAAAGTTAGGGGTCAGTGAGATTTTTTGAATGTTTTTGACAAAAGTTATCTTATAATCACCAAAGCTGAATTTATTTAGATCAAAAAAAAGTAATAATGAGTAATCCCTGAGAGGGGAACAAGACGCTGTGTCGAATCCGTCATTTTGGGAAACGTCTCCAGCGTGATAGCGTCTGAAGCATGTGTGGAACTAGTCCAATCTCGATTGGTGTTGTCATGACGTCACATGTACACGGAAGCTACAAAGGGATGCTGGCACACAACGGTGTTAGCTTATGATAGGTCGAAGCAAGTCATTCTCAAGGTCAAGGTCA
The DNA here is from genome assembly GCA_030578275.1 of Meda fulgida. NCBI lineage: Eukaryota > Metazoa > Chordata > Actinopteri > Cypriniformes > Leuciscidae > Meda > Meda fulgida. The sequence continues at coordinate 17,814,193 of CM060624.1, read as the reverse complement.
AGGTACTTTTTATTGTCTCCTGTAGGAGAAATTTGTCTTAGATTAGAGAAATGCTGCAACATCAACCCACCAAAAACATCCATCATTAAAACATTAATATTCATTCCATAAAACATTCTTCCCTAAACTATATTTAAAAAAAAAAAAAAAAAACACTATTCTTAATCCGCCAACAATACATGCAGTTGTATCATCTGGCCTTGGCTACATAAGCATCCTTAATATTCCCATAACGCTTGTCAAGAATATTACTTTTCCTCGTACCACACTTGACATATTGTAAAAACCCTGGTATGGATCTCTCCAATCCACACTGGTTAAAATCGCCGGGTTCAATAAAGGTGCATCAGGCTTTTTTTTGTAGGTGCCTGTGAACACAGTCTGTAATTTGACTGGCTGCTCTGTTAATATCAGAGTTAATATCAAATTCTCTTGGTAAACAGTATGGCCACAATGTAATACACAGTAGTTCTAGATCAGGATTACATATGCGGTCTCAAATTTGAAAACAGTTGTGCTGTACAATTTCTACAAAAATATTTTTTAATGAACAGAAAGTTAAAAAGAACATTATTTGAAATAGAAAGCTTTTGTAATATTATAAATGTATTTACTGTCCATTTTGATCAACTTAATGTATCCTTTTTGAACAAAAGTATTAATTTCCATTAAAAAAAAATCTTACCTCATCTCACCTGATTGGTAGCATATGTTATCAATGACTATGTTTGTGTGGCAGAATAATATACTGAACCTCAGTTAGAAGTGAAAACGTTAACAATTACTTCACAACAGATCTATTTCCCGCAATATAAAACAATTTACGGCTATACATTTCTTAAATTTTTAATGGGGGTCCTTTAGCCCAAACATCAGCCTTAACTGGGATTTTTAGTCTCACTTATTCAACAGTGGATTATACTGTCTTGTGGCAATTTCATAGATTCTCAGTATCTACACTAATCAACTTATAGAAAATAATTTAATATGACACTACCAAAATAACACACAAAAATCCAGTGATAAGTGTTTTTTTATGGATCTCTTTGTAAATAATTGTTTTAAATTTTCTCTTTGTGATTAGTAGAGTCATCTCAGGCATCGAGGGGAAAAAAAACAAGCAACACGACCACCATCTGTCACTGGAGCTGTACATATATGGAGGACCCTCCTTTGGCGACTGGTAGACTGCCAACACCAGCGTACCCAGAGGAGACTTCAGCAGGCCTTGAGGATTTAGGCGGGACTTCGTTTGAGCTCTAGCCAAATCCAATCTCATCATTTCCTGGTTCTTTCTATAGCAAAGCACCATATGAGCTGTGCTTGCAGCTGAGGGAGAGACTATACTAATTCATAACACTGAGGTTATACTGCAGTGTGTGGCTATTAACCTCGCTAAGTGGATGCAGGGCATTTTTTATTACAGACCATCCTCAGAAAACGTCTCGGGTTATGACTATAACCCTTGTTCCCTGAGAAGGGAACGAGACACTGCGTCGAGATCGACACTTTGGGGACGCTCCCTAAGCGTGCGCCTCTGAAGTATGAATAAAACTAATCCAATCCTGATTGGTGTTGCGTCGTGACGTAACATGTGACGGCATACCCGGAAGTATAAAAGTGACGCTGTCACAACACACACTAGCCTCGCGATGAAGCAAGACGCTCAAAGGCCTCGAGGGGCGTGGCAGAACGACGCAGTGTCTCGTTCCCTTCTCAGGGAACAAGGGTTATAGTCATAACCCGAGACGTTCCCTTTCGAGGGAACTCAACACTGCGTCGAGATCGACACTTTGGGGAACGAGTGCCCACTAGGCCACGCACCGAATAGGCCTGTCCCGGAGTGAAACTGTCTAGGCACTCAGCAAGGACTGAGCACGTGTGCGCCAGGCGTACTTGGAAGGTGGAGACTGTAGAACCTGATAAAAGTATGCGGAGTAGCCCAACCGGCTGCCTCGCAGATCTCCTGTAGAGGTACTCCCGAAAGAAGGGCCCTAGAAGAAGCCATGCTTCTAGTTGAGTGGGCCCTGACGGCTAAAGGTGAAGGCAAACCGCGCACCTTGTAAGCCGCAGTAATAGCCTGGACTATCCAATTACTAATAGTCTGCTTAGATGCCGGGAGCCCCTTCCTAGGTGACCCAAAACATACTAATAACTGGTCCGACCTTCTCCAAGAAGAGGACCTCTCAAGGTACACGCTCAAAGCTCTGACGGGGCAGAGCAAATGAAGCTTCTCTTCTTCTGCCGACACATGAGGTGGAGGATGGAATGCCTGAAGGACTACAGACCGAGCTGTGTTCGAAGGAACCTTAGGCACGTAGCCCGGACTCGGGTGCAGAAAGGCCTTTACTCTGCCAGGGGCAAACTCCAAGCAAGCTGGTGTTACCGCCAGGGCTTGGAGATCTCCCACCCTCTTAAGTGAGGTAATGGCCAAGAGAAAAACCATTTTCTGCGTTAAATCCCTAGGCGAAGCCGACTCTAGAGGTTCGAAAGGGGCCAGGGATAACCCTTCCAGAACTATAGCCAGGTCCCAAGCAGGAACTCTAGACCTGGTTGCCGGCCTCATCCTCCAAGTACCGCGGAGAAACCGAATGACCAACTGGTGCCTCCCCAGAGGCCCATCACTTAACGGGGCGTGGAAAGCTGCAATGGCTGCCACGTACACCTTAAGCGTGGAAGGGGAGAGACCCGCAGAGAACCGATCTTGAAGAAATTCCAGAACTGAAGCCACCGGGCAGTTTACTGGATCTAACTCATGTTCTCTACACCAAGTGGCAAAAACATTCCACTTGAGGCCATACAATCTCCTAGTAGACGGAGCTCTGGAGCTAAGTATAGTTTCAACCACTCCAGCTGATAGACCAGCATTCAGGTACTGAACCCCCTCAGAGGCCAGACCCACAATTTCCACAGCTCTGGCTGAGGGTGGAGAATTGTGCCCCCCGCCTGAGACAACAGATCCCTCCTCAGAGGAATCTGCCATGGCGGGGCTATCAGGAGTGATACTATGTCCGAAAACCACACCCGGGTCGGCCACATTGGGGCAACCAGCAGAAGACTGATGCCCTCTTGACGGACCCTCTCCAGGACTCCCGGGAGCAGAGCGATCGGGGGAAAAGCGTACAGGCGAAGCCTCGGCCAGGCCTGTACCATGGCATCCAACCCCAGCGGGGCTGGAAGTGAGAGGGAGAACCAAAGTGGACAGTGGGACGTCTCTCGAGACGCAAACAGATCCACTTCCATTGGTCCAAACCTCTCCCATATCAACTTCACCACGTCTGGATGAAGTCTCCATTCCCCGGGCCTCAGCCCCTGCCTCGACAGGATGTCTGCTCCCTGATTCTGAACCCCCGGAATATACATTGCCTTGATGGACAGTATTTTCCCCTGGGACCAAAGAATAATCTGATGCGCCAGTCTGCACAGAGGGCGCGATCTGAGTCCCCCTTGTCGGTTCAGATAGGATACCACCGACGTATTGTCGGATCGTACTAAGACATGGTAACCCTTGATGTCTGGGAGGAAGCTCCTCAAAGCCCTGAACACAGCCATCATCTCTAGGCAGTTTATATGCCAAGAACGATGATGGTCCTGCCACAGACCCCTGGCAAAGCGGCCGTCCATGACCGCGCCCCAGCCCGTGAGGGAAGCGTCTGTCGAAACGGATTTCCGGCGACATGACGCTCCCAACACCGGCCCTTGGGATAGGAACCCAGGTTTCTTCCATATTTGCAGAGAACGAAGGCATTTGCGCGTTACTCTGATTAAACGAAACGGATTCCCCTTGGGAGAAAACCCCTTGGTTTTCAACCACCACTGAAGGGGCCTCATGTGCAGAAGGCCCAAAGGAATAACGTTGGATGCCGCTGCCATGAGACCCAGCATTCTTTGAAATTGCTTTACAGTGATGGCCTGGCCCAGCCTTAACCCAGATACCATCGCCAGAATTGACTCGACACGTGCGGGAGACATTCGTGCCTGCATCGTAATCGAGCTCCACACGATTCCCAAAAATATTGTGGACTGGGATGGTTCTAGCACACTCTTTTTTACATTGAGTCTCAACCCTAATTTCTGAATGTGGCCAAGGACGACATCTCGATGCCGAACTGCCATTTCTCGAGACTGGGCCAGAATGAGCCAGTCGTCGAGATAATTCAATATACGGATGCCTTGAAGTCTCAGTGGAGCAAGGGCTACATCCATACACTTGGTGAATGTACGGGGAGAGAGTGCTAGGCCGAACGGAAGGACCCGATATTGGTAAGCTTCGCCCCCGAAAGCGAACCTCAGGTATCTCCTGTGACATGGAAGGATGGAGATGTGAAAATAGGCGTCTTTTAGATCTATCGTGACAAACCAGTCCTCGGATCTGATTTGCCTCACGATTGCAGGAATGGTTAACATCTTGAACCTGAACCTCCTCAGAGATCGGTTCAAAACCCTGAGATCTAGAATTGGCCTTAACCCCCCATCCTTCTTTGGAACTATAAAGTACCGGCTGTAAAACCCGGACTCCCTGTCTAAAGGATGAACACGTTCTATGGCTTCCTTTAGCAGCAAAGTCTGCACTTCCTGTTCCATCACCTGAGCCTGCTCTGGAAGTACTGCAGTTTGCACCACCCCAGAAAACTTGGGGGGGCGGCACGCAAACTGCAGTCTGTATCCGGATTTTATTATATGCAGGACCCATGCAGATATGTTGGGAAGATGATACCATGCCTCTACAAAATCTACTAGGGGTACCAGCCTCTCGAGACTGGCCTCTGGTGTTCTTTGAGCATCTTTCTCGACTGCCTGAAGCGGAATACCGGCAGGCTGTAGTCGATGCGGTTCTTTTAACCATAACTGATGCTTTACTAGATAATTTTCGCTGGAAAGAGATGCGGCCCGAAGCGTCGTTGACGGCGGGCAACCTACATCGTTTCCTAGAGGGCTCCGCTGCGAGAACAACCTCGGTTGTCCTGCAGTGGAGGGGACCGCCCTCAGAGGTCCTACCATTCCGGTCAGGACCTCTTTCCTGAAGTCCTCCTAGCCTGGATGACTTCCCTCAGGTCACCCCTCTGGCTGGAGGACTTCGATTTTTGAGAGCGCTTCCTCTGTTGCCAGGCTCCAGGAGGAGGGGCTCTAGAGGAAACGCTCTCTTTCTGCTCTGCCCGGTGAGAATGGCTGGTTGCTGGCTGGGGCTGATCGCTCGGCCCCACCCTACTTGACTTGGACTTAGCCTTACGGGGGAGGTACTGCTGGAACGCCGCAGATTGCTTCTTCGCCTCCTGAAACCTGTCGACGACCGAAGTAACGGCGTCGCCAAACAGGCCAGAAGGCGAGAGCGGCGCATCCAGCAGAAAAGCCCTATCCTTGTCTTTTATGCCAGATAGGTTCAGCCACAGATGCCTCTCCGTAGCCACCATGGCTGCCATAGAGCGGCCAATGGCACGGGCCGTCTCTTTTGTGGCCCGGAGAGACAAATCTGTGGCTTTTCTCAACTCCGCAATATCCTGAGGAGTTGGCCCCTCCCCCTCGTCCAAATCTTTCAGGAGGTCGGCCTGGTATGCCTGCAAGACAGCCATCGTGTGCAGACATGAACCAGCCCGACCTGCCGCCATGTAAGCCCTGCCTATCAAAGCTGATGTATCTCTGCAAGGCTTACTAGGCAGCGCCGGGGTTTTTAGGGAAGACGCCGATTCAGGGGAAAGATAACCCGCTAAAGCATCTTCTACTTTCGGCATCTTCCCATAACCCTTGTCCCGTGCCCCCATAATATTACTATAATCCACCATACTGGGACTGGAGACACGAGACGAGTGCGGTTTATCCCACGATCTCGAGATTTCAGAATGGAGATCGGGGAAAAACGGCAAACCCCGGCGCTGAGGTTGTGCTCTCTGCTGCAGGAAACGCTCATCAAGCTTGCTTTTCGCCTGCGTTCCCTGCTCATGATGTGGCCAGCTAATATTGAGTCTGGCCACTGCACGAGTCACAACCTCAACCAGCTCCTCATAGGCTTGGCCGTGAACTGGCGCGCCAAAGTCACGGTCATCCGCATCAATACTCAGCACATCTACTTCCTCAGAAGCAGAGAGCTGAAGCATTGGGACCTGATCGTGGGCAGGAGAAGCCGCGATGCGGGCTCCTGGACCACTCTCAGGGGCTACGGGATCCTCAGACGAAGAATGAGAAGGTGCCTCAGCAGCCTCATTCTCATCTAAAAGATCCCGCTGCGAGCCCCACGATCTCAATCGCCGCGCCGCCTCAACAGACGCGGGACCAGAACCGTGGGGAGCGCGAGCCTGACCGTGCTCATCAAAGCACGCCAGCCGGGAGCGCAGCACTCTAATGGGTAGTGCTTCACAGTGAACACAAGCAGCTCCCTCGAGAGCTGCCCGTGCGTGCTGCGCTCCCAAACAATTCACACACAAAGAGTGTGTATCCCCACCCGTAATAAAGCGAGGGCAAGGATGCACACACTTCCTGAATTGTTCGCTGGCCATCATACAATATATATATATATAGATATGATAAGAGACAAACAACACCAAATAGACAGACAGTTTTTCAACACAGAGCGCTTGCTGAAGAGCGAAAGCTAGTGTGTGTTGTGACAGCGTCACTTTTATACTTCCGGGTATGCCGTCACATGTTACGTCACGACGCAACACCAATCAGGATTGGATTAGTTTTATTCATACTTCAGAGGCGCACGCTTAGGGAGCGTCCCCAAAGTGTCGATCTCGACGCAGTGTTGAGTTCCCTCGAAAGGGAACACCTTCTATTGTGCAGAGATGAACATGTGGGGAACATTTTCCTTCTCAGAGTAAATAGATACAGAGCAACAGTTTGAAATAATACCAATCATTTATGTTCCTTTTTTCTATTTTTTCTGTCATTTTTTTTGTGTTGTTTTTGTAAAGAAAAAAGGCATACCTAGAAAGTAATTTGGGTGGTTGGGGAGAGAAGCTTAATTTCTAACCCAAAATGAATCAAAGCCATCATCAGTATTAATGATGCAAATAAGAAAACATTATTTAAAGGTAAAAATAAATTAATATTGCTGGCAAGTAAAAGAAATGGATGGACAGACAGATTTTTTTGTTGTAACCATGGAAACACCTAGGGGAAAGTCAGTGCTGTCCTTGGTCAGGCATGATTCACAAAGTTTCAGGACTGTTTATTAGAGTACTGAACAGAAAATCAAAGTTGTTAGATTTAATCTGGATTGCCATTCTCATAACAAATACTGTATGCCATGGGAAATGATAAATAAATACTCAAAATCAGATAGAAGGTCTTCATATGTGTATTATGTTCATAAAAATGAATAAACATTTTTGATCAATTTAATGCATCTTTGCTGAATAAAATTATTAATTTATTTTCTTATTGACCCCAAACATTTGTGTACATTAATGATGATGCTTGTGACAGAATTGTATCGTTACTGAATCTTAGTATAAAACTGAAGCACATTATGAATATCAAGTATAGCTTGTTCTTGAGGTTTTACACCAAATCCAAATCCAAATCTTAATCCAAATCTTTAGCTGAAGAAAGACATTTTTGGAAATGTATAATTTTAAATAAGAGGCTCATTGGAGCAGCATTGTTTAACAGACTGTGTTAAAGGAATATTATGGGTTCAATACAACTTAAGCTCAATCAACTTTTGGCATCCTGATGTTGATTGCCATAAAAAAAAATCATTTTCATTTGTCTCTCAATTCCTTTAAAAAAGAAAAATCTGGGTTACACTGAGACATTTCCTGTATAATGGAAGTGAATGGGATTAGTTCGTAAAATGTAAGCAATAAACAAAATAGTGAGGTAAGTGATCGGCCTATTGAATTAAAGAGGCTATATGCGTTTTTCTGAAATTTAAACTCGCGACTGACACCTGTGGCCAAAAAACAGAACTGCTCTTCCTTTCTGCTCGCTCTCGCAGCGCTCGTACGTGCACACTTCACAAGTCATCTGCTGCAAGGAGGCCAACATTATGTTTACAGAGGTAAGAACAGTCACAAAATATCAAAATCCATTGCACTGCTTGCGAGTGTAGGCTACTTGCTGACTAGCGGTGGTGGCAGAGTGATCTGAAACGTTTAACATGTACGTGCTTGACGTCACATCCGCAGACAGCGCGGGAAAATCCGACCCGACAGAAAATAGGAAAAATAGGATACAGGCTTATAGTTTCACCCACTCTGAGCGGACAAGGTGCCAGTATGCTCAACAGTAGATGTTTGAGTCATAAATGGTAAAATAAAAGGCTATTGTCACGTTTATTTTGGGGAAAAAGTTCCATATAGCCCCTTTAATCTGGATTGACTTCTGAGAACAAATACGTAGTTGAAAATGATAAATAAATATTCAAAATCGAATAGGTCTAATTTGTGTTAATTAAAAAAGATATACATTTAAATTAGGAAAGTACTATATTACAGACATGCAACCATGCTGTTCACCAGACCCTCAGATCCACTGACTTCCCTGTTTAAGCAAGACAGCATTACTAATGAGGAGTTGTTCTCTAGCATCTACTAGGCTTCTTTTAATTATAACTAACATGACATTTTACCGCAGAACTGGTCAATACTCCCTGAACCACGTGCAAATCCAATAAGGCTGGTAAAACATATCTTTGAGATAATAATCACTTAATTACCTGGGCTGTAAACAAGTCTGTCTCGTTTAAAAAGTCACACCTTCTGCTCTGTGGGAATTTTGGTTATCTTACAGCAATTAATAACCTCTCTTGAGGATTGCTTTTAGCTCTTTTGATTAAAAAGAGCTCTTTGGAAGGAGGGTAAGAACTGAAGAAATTGCTGGAGGGTCTGTACTATCAGGCTTTGGCTACTGTGAGGAAGTACAACTTCAAACTTCTGTTTGGTGGGGGAAAAAATGTTTTCCCCGCTTTTCTTAAAAAGGTTTCAAGGAAGTTTTAATTCATCCTAATACTCCAAAACACGTACAATACATACATATTTGGGTGAAATGGCCCCTTAAGATAATTTAATAAAGAAAACAAATTTACCATAAAACCTAAAAAAAAAAAAGAAATCGCTCTTCAACTTGCTGTTAAAATTTCTCAGTTTAAATGGCCAAAAACAAGTTGTCAACAAGAAGGTCTGACATGCTCTGGAACAAATTGATTTTTTTTTTTTCTGTGTTCCTTCCGTTTAATAATTCCCTCTCTTGGCTTGGGGAAACTCCATTTCTGACCTCAGACAAGAGCTGTGATAAAGCAGTTAAGTGAATTCTGTGTGGGTGGCTCGGGTTGACAGTCTGGGAAATGGCAGACCCACCAAACTGCCAGAAGAGAAGCCTGCTGTCAGTCCTTCACATGCACAGGAATCCATTTATCTGATGGCAGCTAGTCAGTCATTGAGACAGGTTGGTATGTACTTAATGGACAGTATAAATTACATTTTAATATGATTTTCTACCTTTGTAATAAATGACCAATATGTGCCGTTGACATTTCTCCTATAGAGCATTTGACTGGCTTGCAAAATTCCTTAAAATGCAGTTTTTGCTTTATATTGTCTTCAAATTGCTAACATCATTCCATCCTTAGAGTAATAAATATGTCAGATGGGTTTCAGAAGTCATTTCAGGTTCAAGAAATCTGATGAAAATCAGAAATTCACAGATTTTTTTTTGAAAACTGATATCAATTCAATCAAAAAAATCAAGACATTTCTCAAATCAGAAGAGTATGAGTGTCTCTCAATATTGAGATATTTTTGAAATACAGTGTTCATGCTTGCCCCTTTCACACAGCAATCCCAGTAAATTGCCAGAATTACATTACCGGAAAATACACAAATATGCTGTTCACATAAGCAACGATGTTCTGGCTTTTTCCAGTAAGAGACCATTCAAACTCTACATCAACTCCAAAATACTAGTAAATTCTTTAATGTCAGTCATCGGAATGGATCTTTAAACATGCCGTTGTCTTTATCCGTTCTATCTGTTCAATTTGAAAAAAAATGTTTGACGTCTGTGTTGAAAGCATAAGGGGATGATCAAACAGAACGCATTTTTGCTCTTAAAAACACGAGACACGTATAATAGTATCCAACTGCAGAGCCACAACGCTGATGAATGGAAAAGAAGGCTGGTTCTCGAGCGTGACACGTTAAAAAAGCTGTGAGACGTGCCGCAATGGTCAAAGATTATCATCTTGCGCATTTTTACATAGAAATACTATTAAAAAGTTGAATGTAAACAGCACTGAGTAATCGCGTCATCTCCATCAGAACTTTATGATTAGCCCAAAGCAGACTTCTTACGTCAACCTGTTAATCTGACCTTTATGTGATCATACTGGTAATCTTCATTCCGCGTTCACACAGAGCACCTTAGTGGTAATTTACTGTTACAAACTTCCCTTACAGGTAAATTTTTGAAAAGGCCCTGTTCACACATGATCTTTTACCAGTAATTTACCTGTAAAGACTGTATGCGTGAAAGAGGCTATTGTAATCTTATTCTGCTAAAAGTTTCCAACCAAAGGAACATAAATATACGCTAAATGGTAAATGCAGAGCCTTTTATAATGACCATTTTGCATTAAATCACATTACATGCTTTTATCTTGGACTTTATATTGGACTGGAAATCCATTATTTTTACTTAAATTAAATTCACATGGACACACATATTCTGTCATAATTTATAATGCACTCTCATCATGATATTCTGAACCTGCATGACTTTCCTTCAAATTTTAACTTTACACTCAAACCATCAAATGATTGGCCATATACACGTCAAACTACACACGGATGTGAAAAATGTAAAACTCTACGGTAACACTTTATTTTGATGGTCCCTTTTGAACATTCTGGTGACTATAAGTAACTTTGCAACTACATGTCAACTAACTCTCATTAGAGTATTAGTGTACTGTCTGCTTAATATCTGATAACTCTTTATTGTGATGGTCCTCCAACAGAGAGTCTACTGACTATAACTATGCAACTACATGTCAATTTATTCTAACCCTAACCCTACCAGTCTACTAATACTGTATTAACACTCTAATGAGAGTTAGTAGATATGTAGGTGCAACGTTACTTATAGTCAACAGAATGTGTTAAAGGGACCATCCAAATGAAGTGAAACCAACTCTACTATCTTGTGTCTTTTGCTTGTTCAGTGTGCAGTGGAGTGCACAGACGTTTGTCATAGCACCCACACGTACATGCACACATATACTATTGTTACGTGCCTCCCTGGTCTAGGGGTCAGGGAGGCAGTAACAAGGACATTTGTAACAGTTTGGCAACAACAGGCAACCAATAACTCTTCTCTCCTGTCCCAGCACTCCACAAAAATCACACAGATTTTTGAAACACTCAAAAGTGACTTTATTTTGATTAGTCCAAAGTACATAAAAAGGGGAAGCATCAAAAGCCTTCAGGAGGGGACAAGGCCAAAACAATAAACATAAAGATGTGACTTTAGCGGGAACACTTTCTTAACCTTTCAAAATAAGATTCAAAATGAATAACAAATGTCTTACCTTACTCCCTCTCTAGCCAAACATGGACATAACATGGACATAAACATGGAAAACATGGACATAAACAAAAATGGCATCCGCCTCCCTACTGCTTCTCAAATTAACTGAATCAAAATATTTTAGAAACGGTTTAAACTTAAGACTCTTTTAGTAAAGTCTAAAGAAGTTAAGAAAACGTAGCTCAACTGCAATCCAAGTCTGCTTAGGTTAACAACAATCAACAACGAGATATACAATCGGTCTTAGCACACACGCTAAGGTGTGAGGCAGGAGAAGACAGTCTTGGCAGCCAGGAGACAAAAAGGGCCTCTCCAAACTGGGGTTTCCTCTGCAGCTTTATCCACATACAGTATGCATGTACAATTGTTGCACAATTGATGAATTTTACAGTTATTGAGCTGAATAATTACACTTTTGTCTTGTTAGAGCTTCTTTTCAGGCGAATTTGAATTTGTTACTATTGTGTTGTATTGTATTGTATTGTATAAAGCGCTGTAGAAATAGTGGTGACTTGATCTGTATGCATATTTAGTATCTATTTACAAACTAAACAGAAATGCAAGGTTTAAAAATGTATTTGTTTCTTAAAACAATGAGTTTTTGATTTCTAAGTGAACAAATTATAAATAAATGTTTTCACTGGGTGTAGGTAATCAGTAAATGAGTGTGGCATTTAAATCACAGTAATTTCAAAATGAAACACAAGCGCTGTTAGTTTTGAGTGGTGTGTCTAATGTAGAGAACTGTGTTTAGAGTTCTGTGAAAAGTTTGTTTTACAATTGCAAACTGAGTGTAAAGCAGATAATGTGCTTGCAGTTTCGCAGACTTGGTCTCAAGATTACATGAGTAAATGACTTCACTGAGTGGGCCTCAAGTACCACTTTTATAGTGTATAAGAAATGTTAAAAGTATCTTTTATTATATTCCATATAAGAAAACAAATCATTGGAACAACGTGAGAGTGATTAAATTACGATATATTGTAGGGAAACCCAGACTATATTTTCTTGATTGTACGATCATAATGCCATAATATTAATACAACAAATTAATTGTGGACAATCTGTTTTAATTTTTACCACATTATTTCTAATCTCCATCTTGGTACAGCCTTGCAGTTCCCAGAGAAGTATGGGAGCACAAAGACAATTTTCTGCCCCACCACTCAACCCAAACAGCCCATTAGAGGAGAGAGGGACGATAAATAAATAAACAAACAGCAGAATTTCAGAATGAGCACAGAACGGAGTGACTCATCTTTCTTCCTCTTCAATGCATCACCACAGCACATCCCAGCAGCAGCTTCCCAGAGACACACCAGCATAGGATCTCTTAAAGCTGATAGAGCTGCTGGCTCAGCAGTCAGACCTGAATCCAAGCAAAGTGCTTTCTAAAAGGCCTTCAGAGTCTGCAATCGTCCACACATCCGCAGGGGCCACCATGCTAATGCAGCTGCAGAGTGGGTGATGCAGCTGTGAGCCAGAGTGCTTTCTGATGAACAAACACCCGAAGGTGTTTATCTGCAGCTTGCTCCATCTGCCAGAAAGCGCCTAAATCTCATTCAGCTCCCTGATAAGGATATCTTAGAGTCTCATGTGGTGCTATTCTGAACTAGTACAAAGGTGATAATGAGTCATTTATGGCCTCTGGTGGTTTGTGCTTCTGAAGATGTTCGTTTCATGCGCAAATTAATGATGCATGTGTATTCAAAACATGTTATGAGCAACTTCTTTCTACTTGTTATTGTGACCTCTGCCACAAATGGAACGAAGCATTGGGAACTGAACACTGGATCGTGTTTGCGGTAAAGAATTTATTTACAACAGACTTGATCACATGATTATTCATATCATCGCTTAATAGCTAATTGACAATGAAATTAGACATTACTTTTAGAGATAATAAAAGTCAGTTATTTCATGCTGAATCTTTCATTTTCACACGTCTATACACATAAAACAGAGATCAACTATAATTTTAGACAGCTTAGAACAAATATGCATACACTATCTCAACAATGACAAACCATGTGTGACATGTTTGGAGGGAAGGTTGAAGGAAAACTAAGATTGATGTCCATATCAGGGCTAGAATTATTACCGTGACTGACAGTTATCTAATTATCAGATGCTGCTGCTGTGTGTGTGTGTGGGGGGTTTCTGTTCTCTGAGCAGAGGAATCATAACAGCCTGGCAAATCATTAAAATATGTGAGTGAGAAAAACACAAAATGAATATTAATCATAGCAGCCTTAAATAAATGCAAATTCAGATTCATTCACAGTTGCATCTCATACAGTCATTTTCCAGAATGAAATTTAGCAGCAATAGTTTGTTGTGTGTTTTGGCTAATGGATTGCAGTTTATGAGCGCATGTATGCATAATATCAATTTATGAATCTGTTGTGTTATTGGCTTTGATAAAAAAAAAAAAACATTTGTCTCTTGTTTCCTTGTAGAGTAATATGAAATTGTGACATAAAGGGTAACAATTTCAGACACAGAGAGAAAAATTAGATATGCACAGATGATGTTTCCAATTGTGTCTAAATACATATTCAGTGTCAAACAATACATTCAGAGATGAATGCTAGTTTTAAAGCCTCATTAAATGCATATTTATTTTCTTTGGCATATGAATCAATGTAGTTGAACCTGTGTTTTAATATATGTTGTTTTATATTGTGATTTTTTACAGCACTTTGGTCACTGCCTGGTTTTAAATGTGCTTTAGAAATAAATGTTGCCTTGCCTAGGTTATTCTGTTCAGTATTAATTAAGCTGAAAACCACCGCATGTGGAATATTTGTCACTGTCACTACATTTCCCATCATCCTCCCTGGTCCTCACCTGCATGCACTTCCTTCTTTTCAATGTTCAGGTAACCGTTATTATTAGTTCTTTGGTTTCAGAAATGTGTCATTTAGTAGCTTGTTTCGGTTTGTTATTTAAGCCTCACCCTTGCCTTCACTCTTTGTCTCTGTTATGTTTAGATGTGTTTGCTCAGCCTGTTTGCTTGCTTTTTTGAATAAGCATGAAATGTATTAGTGTTTTGTAAAACACTTCTGTCTTCAGCTTTCCTGCATACATTGTTACAATATTATGCCTTCTATGTAAAACCAATCTATATTTTATTAATATTATAATTATAAATCATTATAAATTATATTAATACTGATAATAATAATAATAATAATAATAATACCAACAACAATCTAAACTCTGTAAAAGATGTGAATAACCACTCATATTTAAACTGTAATAGCAGCAACACCTCTCAAGCCGTTTGTTTTGATACTATGAATAATGATAATGATCGGATGCTCAACTGGAATCTATTGATATGATGCACGTGTAGCCATAGCTAAGACCCGTTCGGCCGTTAAATGTTACAATATTCCAATAATAGATGGCCTGCAGCTGGGAAGAAGACCTGAATACCAATAGCCTGATTAGATGGATTGTGGCTAAACTGAAAACTTGATTTCCCTTCTCTTCCCCCCAAACCCCCTGCTTTTCTGTCCCTTCGTTCTCTCTCTCTCTCTCTCTCTCTCTCTCTCTCTCTCTCTCTCTCTCTCTCTCTCTCTCTCTCTCTCTCTCTCTCTCTCTCTCTCTCTCTCTCTCTCTCTCTCTCTCTCTCTCTCTCTCTCTCTCTGTGTATGTTTCGTTCAGAAGTGATCATGTCTTATAGAAATTATATGTGTTCCATTATTAAATAAAATGTCACTGAGTATGCTTCTAATTCACAGTATAATTATACGAATTACCACCTATGAAACAACAAAGAGCTAGAGATTCAAAAAATTTTTAAAAAGTAAATAATAATATCTGTAAATTTAAGACTTTGAAAAGCCCCTCATCTCTGTAGTTTTTTTTTTTTTTTACAGATTTTTATTTACAGAGTGTGTGTGCAGCTGGTTTAATTTACGCTGACAAACCTTTTGCTGATTTATGCCGATTGATCCATAGTGAGAGTTGTGATGAAAGTATCTTGGGAGCAAAGTGTACATCAGGTTAACTACTAAAATATTCAAAAAGACCTTTGAAGTGCACGTCTGTTTAGAATGACACTACAACATGGCTGCTTTGTTCTCCCTGCAATGTGCCCTGTGAAGGCATCATTTATGTAGTTTGGAATGCACTGTTTCTCTCAGTTGCAGCTTGTAATCGCTTTGTTTCATTGTGTTTTCATGAGATGATTAGTTCTGAGTCAGATAAGAATTTATTTAGGCGATTTACTTTATCATTAGTATTATCAATAAGGGATTGTTCACTTTGAAGGCTTACACTGCATCTTTCCCTGCAGTCATTTGCCATGTCATCTTTATTTAATCAAATTCTAAAAGCCCGGATTCATCAAAGCATCCGAGTTTGCTTAACTTGGCTTTGGATTCTGAGTTTCTAATCTACCTGCACATTATTCTATAAATCCCATTCATTTCTTCCACCAATATCAGATTCTTTTTCTATTTGCTCAAAACTGGTTTTTATATAGTACAATGGAGATTCAAAATTACTCATCCATCTCATCTCATTTATTTCCTTTCTACCTGCCTGAATCCCCACAGTTCATTCTGCTGAATTCAAATTGAACATATTATGTGAAATCAGGCAGTGTAGATGTTTCCTTTGCTGCCTAAGATAACCCACACAATAATGTGTCTGTGATTCAGCGGATGAAAGAATAGCAATGAAATTTGGCTGAATGCAGTCAGTTAACTTATACAGTTCCATTAAATTAGAAACGGCCAATATTGGCATTTGGTATTTTAGACATTATATATGATTCACAGCTAATGGGTTTTGACCTTTAGTGACCTTTTGACCTTCCTTTTCACGTTTGTGTTTCAGGCCTCCAGGGTCCTTTGATCAGACTCTGCTTTTTTCCGCAGTTTGTTTACATCACAGATTATACACATGCAAAATGTATGAACATTGCAAAAGCAGAATGTATAAAACAATTTTAACTGAAACTATTCAAGATCAGTCAATCTTTCTCTTTATTCAGCGAATATGGCCATACCATTATAATTTTAGCTGGCAAAAATACAACTTGAAACAATCATTGCAGTAATTGGCCCCAACATGAGCTCTTATGTTTTATGTTACCTGGCTAGACTATCTGTTCAAATGTCACTGGAAACATATGGCTCTCATATTAAGAGACTTCAGGGAGAACCTAGTTTAGGTTGGTAAATATTTTATATTTCATACTAATTGAAGCAACAGTGTTATTGGTTTGGGAGCTCTTGTGTGGAATGGGAACATGGCTTATGTTGGTGCATGACTGAACGTGGCTAGATTTGTAATAGAATGTGAAGAGTATCCAGAGTGCGTAAAAGAAACAGGTCAGGTAAACAAACAGCTGCTCTCCGGGTATTTACTGTAAAGGCTTTGGTAAAGATGAAGAACAGCTAAACAAGTTTTCAGGACAAATCTTACAGTGAATAACATTTCATTATTGCAGGTCATCCATGAAAAAAACATCCATGAGTCATTGCCAGCAATTCCTTATGATACACTATATGGCCAAAAGTATGCTTAAACCTAATTCATTAATCTATCCAGTGTCCAGTTAGGCCAGTCAAGTTCTTCCATACCAGACTCAGCAAATCACTTCTGTTTGGACCTTACTTTCCTCACAAGGATGTTGTTATGCTAAAATAAAAACTGGCCTAAGGCCGTCATAACCTGCTGCAAAGCTGGAAACATAATTCTCTAAAATGGCTATTAATGAATATGTCAAAATTAATAGAATACAGTCATTAGAAAATAATTTCCCAGATAATTTGATAAGCTACTTTTTACAGTAGATAATCTACTATTTATGATCTAGTATGATCTAGTATATGATCTAGTAATACTATTTATAGTAATATAAATTAGTAATACTAGTAAAACTATTTGTCCACACAGAAATTACTGTAACAGTCAAATCTGTTAATTAGAAGCTTATATTTGGTATGAATTAGTATAAATTTTGAATGGATGTGTCTTGTTTATTAATGGAGAAATGCTTTATGACCTTGTGGATGCACCAACATATCATGGCATTCAATGAAGAATGAACTAAACTTAGTTGCAATGTGCTTCATACACAGGCTGAGAGTCATATTCAGCATTTCTTAAAATCCATCGGTAACGCTTCCTTTTACAGTCCAGTTACCCTTGTAAATACACAGTACTTATTTTAGTAATTACAATTACTGGGTAATAACCAGGTACTAACCCTGAACCTACCCCTAAACCTACCCCAACCCATGTACTTTCCTTATATTACCCAGTACTTTCTAGGAAAGTACACTGTAAGTACACTGTAAGTACTGTACTGTAAAAGGAAGCGTTACCAATCCATCTTATAAGAAAACCCTTTGAGAAGGGGCTAGTGTTAGTATTTCCTGCCATAAGTCAAATATATAGCATTATAAAGTGTCATTAGAGTAACCCTGAATGTCTAGATTAGAGTATGTAGAGACATGTTTCTGAGAAATGGTTCTGCTACAGGGCGGAACATTGTAAATGTAACCCCAAAGAAAAGAAATACAACCATTTATAATGCAAATAAATATGGAGTCATAAGAAGTGAACAAGCAAAAGTAAATTGCCTCAGATCTGAAACAATCTTTCTGACTACTTTTGAATGATTTCATTCTATGCTATCACCAGAAAACACATCCTCCTGTTCACTGTAACTAACAGGATCAAATATTTACGGTGGGACTTTCCAGCTTTGCCTCATTTTGGGAAATGATGGCCTTCAGCAAATTTTTTTTTATTTTTTTTGTCTCGCTGACAATGCAGGAATAGACTTCTGTAAACTGTAGTTCATAATGGATTGTTGTAGATATTCAAGTCTACCTCAATTGAATTGATGTAATACAATGCCAGCTAGAAAATAACTAATATTGAAATATTAAGATAGCTTTGCATAAAGCTGAGTAGTGATAAGAAACAGTAGAAATAAAAAAATTATCTGGGAAATTATTTTCTAATGACTGTATTTGATTAATTTTGACATATTCATTAATGACAATAATACTAGACCTTATTGTTTTATGTTTCCTAGGGTGCACTTATAATATTAGTTTGATTTTTACATAAAAAATGGTCATAATTTAGAAATAAAAGCCATTTTTGCTACCCTGATTTTAGCCCTCTGATTTGAACGCTCTGTTTGAAGGGGCGTGTCTGCTGTGTAAATGCCAACTGCTGTGATTGGCTAACATTTTTGCATATGAAATAAATAGCTAGCATTACATGTGGAACTCTCACAAAAACTTTACCATGTTTTTACTATTATAGCTCTCAATGTTAAGTAATCATGGATGTGTTGATTATAGCATTATATTTAGATCTATGGACCTATATTTAGATCGTGGCATGAAAGGTTGCAGTGATGAGCATTGAAGCCGACAACAGACATGTTAAGGGCTTGAATACAGTGATCTCGTCTTTGCAACTCGATTTCTGCACACTAACGAATGCTTTCATCATTACTCACAGTGATAACATGCTGTAAATAAGAGATTTATTGATTATAACCAAAGACTATAGATAAAAAAGACTTTGTTATAACAGGAGTTGTTGCGAGAGTCCAGAACTCAGACACTGAAAAACTTGTGCAGTTTAATTGACAGCTCCAGCAATTGTAAAAGGGAGCAAGCTTTGATTGCTTTCTAAGTATAATTTAATCACAGTTTTAATAACATATTATTTTCATCCTACTAAGAGAAACAATGTGACATTGACAGTTTAGTCACTGCTTTGATTTACTGACATAAACAAAGAGCATCTAACTTTATTAGAAATCACTGGTCACAGCTTAGGCATTAGAATTAACACAGTTACTTACATGTTGTCGCATTACTGTTGAGTCCAAGTCATAAATGTCTGTTTGCAAAGCCTGTGCCGAAATTGCAACTGATTTTTCCAAAGAATCAACTCTGAAATGTACCGATAATGCTCAACTGAGACATTTGCATTGTTAAATATAACCACGTTCCTAGCATTATGTTCATTTGGAAGATAATGTTTTTTTTTAGTCCAGTGAGTGATCCTGTGCTCTTCTTCCTCGTCATCTCACTAACACGCAAGTGGGCGGGGCCAAAGTTTCAATGATGAAGTAAGTGTTGCTTTTCTTCTGCAGAGGTGGTCTGTCAGATAGGCATATTCCACAACGAAACGTTCACTGGGCTTGGTTACAATAAAAGCTGTTTTTCGACTAACAAGGAAGTTTTCAGTTCTGAAACCTACAGGATGTTCTTAGAGTATGATGACCTCTTATATGTCAAAAGCTCAAGGAAAATTTGATTTATCCATTCATGGCACCTTTAATTTGTTTCTTTATTTTTCTTTTTATTACCAACTTTTCATTTAAAATTAAAGTAAATTACTGATTGGCTATTTAAAAAATACATTATGTAACAAAACTGCATTCATTTTGCGGAAGAATATTGTTTTGGTTGTGCTAATTATATAAAAGTTGAATATAATAGTTATATTGTTAATTTTAACCTCTAAAATTGTAGTGTACCAAATGAGAGTGCATCTCTGGTAATTATAAATTTGTTACAGTGTGTTAAGTGTAATTATACGTTTGTTACAGTCTATATATACATTTGTTACTACAGTGTAACTATACATCTGTAATAGTATAATTATAAATTTTTACAGTGCCATTATACATTTGCTAGTGTCATATGTTTGTTAAAGTGTAATTATTTGTTTGATACCATGCAATTATACATTTGTTACAGTGTAATTATACATTTATTGCTGTGTTATTATACATTTCTACAGTGTTATTATATGTTTGTTACAGTGTTATACATGTGTTACAGTGATATCCATTTGTTAGTGTAATTGATCGTTTGTTACAGTGTTATTACTTTTGTTCCAGTGTTATTATACATTTGTTACAGTTTAATTATATGTTTGTTACAGTGTAATTATACATTTGTTACAGAGTTATACATTTTCTACGATCTGGGAAAACCCACCACATGGTGAAATTTGACATATTACAGGTTTTGAGACTATATTAAAGCTTGGTTCTAGCCCTCTCCAAATCTGTTTTCATTTTTTTTTATCGTTTGTCTGTAACAAAAGTTGTGGTTATCTGAAGTCGGCTGATCGCTTGATTGCAGAAACGGAGTTTTGAGGAAAAACAGGTTTAATTAACGGACACGTCCTGCTAGCGTGACGACTGTTGCTCTTTTTCTATTGCCTTTTTTCACATCACATATTTTAGTTATCATTATAGATTAGGTATCATTAGGTATCATTCGAAAGCTTATGAACTCAAAATTCATCCTGTGAAAACCGTTTTGAAATTGGACGATTGAGAGGCAAGGTCTTTTAAGCGAGCAGCTTCAGACTCTGTTGTTCTCTTCTGCTCCGCATCACACCACACAATAACGCTGGATAAAAATGAATAAATAAAAACGTGCGTGCCATTGTAGTTTACACAGAACTGGCGGGACCTTAATTATGTTATTTGGTTTATTTTGATTGGCGAAAATATGTTTGTAGTGTTAAGAGAAGGAGAGCTAAATGGGCGATTTAGTTTTTTTGCCCCTCCGCTCCGCCGTGCATGTTCTTAAAGAGAAAGACAGTCTTTTCAGCTTGCCACTATAAATCGCTATTGTTCTGCACTAAACTAGTGAATTTTCCCAAGATATATTCAGAGATGATAAACAAGATGTTATAGAATAATAATTTATTGAAACCCGAATTTTGACAAAAAACTGACATTCTATCTATTTTTAGACTTTACTGAAAACGTACCAGCGCGACATCCGACGGGTTTTCCCAGATTGCATCACATATGTTACAGTGTTATTATACATGTTACCGTCTTGTACAATTGTTACAGGTGTAATTATACATTTGTTACAGTGTTATTATATGTGTTATACATATTTTATAGTGTAATTATTCATTTTACCCTATGAATACCTGTAGTTCAAGCCAGGGTTGCCAGATGTGAATCTGTTTATCTTGCATCAAACATTATTTGTAGCGCCTCCCATCCAATAATCGCAAAGACCTTTGTGTTTATTGTATTTTTGAATACAGTTACCATGAAGAAGAATTTATGGAAACTTAATGTGCAACTGAGTTGTATAAAAACATTTCAGCTTTTATTTGAATGTATGTTACAAGATGAAGAAGGATGAAGACAAAGGTACACATGATCCAATACGAAGTGATTTTAATAATACAATAAACTCAGGAACTGACAGGAAGGGTTACAGAGTGTGCGTGAAACAAAGGTTAACACAAGACGCAAACATCGACTGACATCTGAGAGTGCACAGGGAGGAAATACATGCTGATGAACTAAATTATGATCAGCTGTGATGATGAGTTAGTATCCATGGTTACTGATGAGTGTCAGGAAATTAGAACAAAGGAAACATATTTATGACTGAAGACAAATAAAATAAAAGTCTATGAAAGTTGAACTAACTGAACATAAACGTGACAGTGTAATTATTATACTTGAAAATAAATAAGCAGAAGTTGAATATAATAGCGCTGTTGTTAAGTTTAACCTCTAATATTATAGTGCACCAAATGAAAGGGTTCCCTGTATAGTTTTCAGCATTATTTGGGAGAAAAATCAAACTATCGGCATCGGCAAATATCATTCTGAATAATTGCTATTCAGTTGGTAGTCAACCAGAATGCCCATTACCAATGCGTTTGCCGTGGTAAACCAGTCGCATTTCAAAGTCATTTGCGAAATGACTGCAAGGTGGCCATAGGGACATTTTTCAAAACAGCTTGCCGCATTTAGAAATTTAAGTGGAGCTGTGAAATAATATATCTCTATTTGTAGGCTATCTGTTTTTTTTGTTTTGTTTTTTTTTAAAGTCTTAAAAAACTTTTTTATTATTTCGACAAGAATGAGACAAAACAGAATAGAACAAACATTTAGACCAGAAAAATAAAGAAAAACTTTTTAAAATATTACAGAATTGGTTAAAGTTAACGAAAGCAAAAGTTACATGTAAACATTATTTTAAACAGAATAGAACAGAACAATAGCATCAAAGGTTTAAAAATAGAGACGACAACAATAGCCTATTTAAGATTGTAGATGGCAGTGCGATCACTGATCAGGATTTAATCACGGACCCCTTGCACTATACCAAACAAAAAATACACCACAAGACCATCATATCTAGCAGTCAGTAAAAAAAAAAAAAAAAAAAAATTAGGTGCAATGAAGCTGATTATTTTTTACTATTGCAGAATAAGACGAGTGAAGAGCGATTCTCTCTCGTGTGCATACACTGCTGGAAAGCAAAATGTTGAAAACGTGAAACGTGAATCAAATAATGATGGGGAAAGGCTTAATTTCAAGTCTACAACTACCAACTGTATGTATCGGCGGATAAATTTAGTATCGGTGCATCTCTGCTTAAGATATATAAGCAGTTTAGATGGAAAGGATCTCAAGCTGACTAGCTGAAGTCATTACTGCTATACCCATTAATAGACATACTTATTTGAAAATGAATTCCAGCACAGCGCTACAACAACCCATGATGAAATTACCCTTCACAATAGACAATGCTTTACAATGAAGAGCTACAAACGGCAATTTATCTGTTCAATAAAATACCTTAACTGTTGAGTAATAAAAACGCCATCACCGCGTCACTTTTACAACATGCAAATTCCTTATTTCTCAACTTCTTGCCATCTCCGAAAAGCCAAGCCAACGTTGATTGTTGTTTTATTACAAGCTCTGTCGCGTTTTCTTTTTGCTAGCAGACTCTCCTCTGTTCCGGAGATTTGAGTTTTAAAGTGCTCCATGTCAAACTTTCTCACTAGTTGTGACAACTATGTCGCCCACTTCCACACCATACACACATCAAAGAAGCCGGAGCAACTTTTCTCTGTTTAAGGATATGACAAGATGGGTGAGTGACGCAATTTACCATGAAAACCATCCCATCTAAAATATAAAAACTTCAATAGGCTTAGCATAGTGAATCAGGGTAAGACAAAAACATGTTTTGTAAGAAGGATTAATGATGTATTGGTCATTTTGGAAATACCTTCAATACCTTTACCTTTAAATTATTATTTTTTTTTTTTTTTGCTAAAGTCCCGAAATTGGTACCAAGAACCAATACTAATACCTACATTTAGAAGCTTTTTTTCACCCCTTTGGAAGAAAAATCCTCATGTATGTGTTTCCTAGGACTTCCCTAGCACTCTCTCTGTGCAGAATTTATTTAACTATGATACTGCATGAGTTTCTTCCACGTAAAACCTACCATTTGTTGTATGCCCACCAATGGCCTTTATCTATGATTATATTGCTGAAATGACAATGCAGTATCTTTTTTTTTTAAATACTAAATTTCCAAGGTGTGTACATACTTTTTCACAGCACTGTATTAAGTGCAAAAACTAAGCAATCTAAATACAGAAACCCACAGACAAGGCACAACTGGGAGAAAAGAGGGATAGAGCAATATTTTTATTTTCACCTGAAATGGTGAGAGAGAACAAGAGTGAAAGACTGACTGGCTGTCAGGCAAATGATGGCCATTAAAAACAGGGGGCCTATACGTGCTGTCAGGCCTCAGCCTCTCTGCTCTGTTTCTCCACACTCACTAATTAGAGTCCCCTGTCTCGACACCGTTCTCTCCCTCTTACTTCCTTCTGAGGTGTGTGCTTGTGCTCGGACAGACATCTGCGGCATCTGTACCGAACTCTTATGCTGTCCATGGTGTCAAATTGCACACCGCTCAGAGTAGCTGCGAAATAAAACCCACATCACAGCTTTTTATTCATGTCTTCAGAGCAGAGCATGCTTATAATCTATTATACACTGATTTATAAATGATCACATATAAAATAGTTCAAGAGACACTTGTTATCTTCGCGGTCAGAAGTGACCGGACACCTGAAAATGACACTTCCTCCACCCCAGTAAAACCAATGTAATTTATTTTTGTTCAGTAATATTTTTTATTTTTTTTTATTTTGGGAGGATTTGATGGTTACTTATTAATACAATAATTATGGTTAATTTTTGGCATTGAAAATAATACGAAACTTTTTTTTCAATTAAAAATAAAATAAAATTAACCCTTGTATGGTGTTTTCATTTTTTATCAAAAGAAAAATGATACGATTAATTATTTTTTCAAACTCATACTCATTGGCCTTGGCTCATTTTCTGTGAAGAATATATATCAGAACACATTTTCAATGACCACACACTGTACACCCCCCTACACATTTATATTACACACTATAACCGGATGTCCGGGTTCACTGGACCCAGGGCTAATAAAAGTATGGAAATTATAGGTCCTGTGTACCTTTACCCTGTCCCCCTTCTGTCAGGGCCTGCTGTTATTGTGTGTGTGTGTGTGTGTGTGTGTGTGTGTGTGTGTGTGTGTGTGTGTGTGTGTGTGTGTGTGTGTGTGTGTGTGTGTGTGTGTGTGTGTGTGTGTGTGTGTGTGTGTGTGTGTGTGTGTGTGTGTGTGTGTGTGTGTGTGTGTGAGAGAGAGAGAGAGAGATGTGTAAGTTTTTGAGTTTTTTTTCTACCCCTGCCATTTCCGCACAAGGTTGCAATTCTTAAATGTGATCTAGCAAAGGTAAAGAGAAAATATTAACCACATGCTGTTTATATTGCTTGTAAACATCTATTGAGTATTTTAACATAAAATTGTTTGATTGTGTTGAATTAAAAAACCCAAAATGCAGCGGGTCCACCAGACCCACGGACACTGGCTGAATAACAAAAATATCCACACAAGGGTTAATGCAGTATTTCAGATTAATAATCCAATTTTTTTAATCAGATTAGCGCCATCTGTTGAGAGAAAATAAAATAAAACATGTCATATCATGGTGTCACCACTAGATGCTTGTATATTTCTCTTTGGAGAGGCTTGTGAATTCTCTAATAGTTTTTGGACAAAATGACTTACTTTTAAGATGTGGATTTTAATGTATTTTTTTTAGAAATTCTCAAATAATACTTCTTGTCAAGTTTTATAATTTTTTGTGAAGTGTACATGTTTTTGCATTATTATTACTAACCTGATTACAGAGAAAGCATTTTGTTGCGCTTAACATTAAAATTCAATAAAAGATTTACAAAAAAACCACAAAAAAAAACAGGAATGCTTTACCAAAAGTGTACTCATTTTTAATTATTGTAAGTAGGTAAGAGTTGTATATGATATGCATGTTTATATATCATGTTTACATTTTTTAAATTGAAGTAGTGAAATATGTATATTTTATTGTGTATAAAAGCCCAACCAGGGACAGGAGTTGAAAATTAGCATTTGCTATAAACTTTATATGCAGCACTTCAGTGACAAGCTTTGTTTTGACACTATGTTTGCGTTGTCCCTGTCAAATAAATAAATCACAGCTTATAAGTAATTATAAGTAATATTTATAAAAACATCAATGCATAACCAATATAAATAAACACCTAAACTGTAGAAATGAAAATTTTACCTAAATTAATAACATATAAAGACATAAATATATAACCACTGAATAAAAATGAAACACAAATTAACACCTACGCGGTTGCAATGAAAAGTGAACGCTCTTTCCGGAACAAAATGGTATAGTCCAGTTTCCTGCTGGAGTGGCATAAAGGTGAAGTAAAACAGCATTTCCTCCTTTAGAGTTATGTGTCTATGATGTTTTATCTTCTAGTAACTCAAAAGAGACATTTCCCCCTTTGCCTGATCATACATCATTTACGTAACACCAAATTAACAGAACAAATCAAACAAACTGCAACAAATTGTATAATAAAATTCTCTCACATATTTCAGAAATTTTCATTTCAAGAAAGCTGATATGAAAGTGACCCATTTTTTCACTGATTCAAGAGTCTCAAGACGTGTTTATAGCTAGGCCAACTATTAATCAGGCCAAGAAAACAGTGCAACTGACCAACATTTTTCATTGATGGTGTCCCTCAATTTGATTCTCACAGGTCAAGTGTGGAGTCCTTCTGCACCGACATGGCCTAGATCTTCGCTCACTGGAACTTCTTAAGCTTTTATATTTACCCTGTTTCTTACAATGAAAAGAATATTGCACTAGATGACTGAGTGTGGCAAAAGCTCCAATTCCAATTCCAAGTGTGTAAAAAAAAAAGTCACCAACCGTTCTTTTCCAATAGCCCATCATGCCATTCAGATTATTTAACCAAATTAGCCACTATTTAATGCCAACTGCAGTGTATTTATGTTTATTAATTCTTCAGAGGAGATGGGCATTGTGGTTGACAAACATGAATAAATAATTGTCATTTTGAATACATAATAAATTAAGTAAATAAATAAATAAATATGAATCGGAATCCATAATTACATTTCCGCCTTCATTGTGAACAGAGCAGAAAATAAATTCATCCATGTGCTGCCCTGCTGAGAAAAAAAAGTGAAACTATGAATTATCCTCACAGATTTGAGTTCTGACAGGAAAATTACAGCAGAAACAATTACAGCACTCACATCAGCACTTAAGAGCAAAAAAAGTGAAAGAAAGACCAAATAATGAGAGTATTAAGTAAATCCTAGTACAAGAGAAAATATATTGTTTCTCCTCCGAAAACAGTTAACATTAGCTATTGAAAGGTCTCACCATAATATGTGTTTATCAGTTTGTCATTCAGTTTCCAACAAGTCATTAAAAAAAAAACTCTCCTGATGCTTCATTAATTAGTTTTTCACAAGGTTAGGACTAGCGATTAGAAACAGTGACAAACATATGTGATTCGCCTCTTACTGACCACTATTTTGGCAGGAAAACTTCATTGCAACAAAGTGCCACTTCATCTTCTGCAAATTTTCTATCAAGTTTTTAATTTTCAATGTGCCTCACTCTGTACAGAGAAAGTCTAATGATCAATTATTCACCTCTCACATGCAGCACCATTTCAAATACAGTGTTTCTTTGGCCTTGTAATGTAGGGTGAATTCGAGACAGAGGGCAAAGACATGAACAGTCTGCAGGAGCAGCGTTTGCTGTTGGCCATTTTCTGTGACCAGTCCTTATCATCCCTGCAGGATCTTTTTTTTCCCCGTCATGTCCTTCACAATGAATCCCATGCGGGTCTGAATGTCATAGTCATCATTATTCGCTCACTGCTCTTCAAATGGTTGAATCTGAATCACAGCCTCCTCTCAAGATTGGCCCCGGGCTTTCATTTTTAAAGGTCAATATCTGGTCATAGTGGATTCTGTTTTCAGGGAAGGCCTGTATTTTAAGTTCAATCTCATTTTAGATAGACTGTATCAGGTGTAATATATTTTGAACATCGTTCTAGTTTTTTTTTTTTCTTTTTGAATCTGTCGCTGATTTAACGCTATCTTGTCTGTCTCAGGCTAATGGTTGTATTTTTGATGGACAAGCTCTTGTTCAAAGTAATAACTGCTGTCCAGATTATTAATACAAGAATGGA
The DNA here is from genome assembly GCA_030578275.1 of Meda fulgida. Taxonomy (NCBI): domain Eukaryota; kingdom Metazoa; phylum Chordata; class Actinopteri; order Cypriniformes; family Leuciscidae; genus Meda; species Meda fulgida. The sequence goes on along the minus strand of CM060624.1, from coordinate 17,786,196 downwards.
AACTGTTTAGTTCAGACCCTTAGAACCCTTGATTATAATAAGAGTAAAATAATAATAATTCAAAAGCTGTAAATCAAACCATTAAACTCTACCACATTGTTCAAAATAAAAATGTTTTTGACTACATTATGTTTTCACAGAAGAATCTGATTACTTTTCCAAAGAACATTACAAATACTAATTAAAACTATGAACAGCAGTAACTGAAATGTTCCACATTTCAGATTTTATGATGAATATGCTTTATAAACGGACATATCTCAGAGGTGGCCGTGTTTGTCTCTATAATTCTAAAAGTTGTCCAGGTCCTAAGGGAACCTGACTAGAATACAGAGGGGACAAATGGACACCGGCTGAAAACTGCCCCCTGTAACAGGTACTTGTTTCTTTCATTTGTCATTTGGAACAGACCTTCTGCTGGATAAACAAATGATCTCTATCCCTCTATTGCTATTGAGCAAACACTGACAGAATGGACTATCAGCATGGTACTGGATTGATCACAAATAAATAGTAAAGGTCATCTTATAGCCTGACTCAGAGTGCTCTTTTTCTAGAGTTCGATATATATATATATAATGCAGCATGGGAATCATAACATCAGCTGACTACCGGTATCCTCAGTTTTTAGATGATTTCACAGTTTCTATTTCCCATTCAGTCAGTTTTACAGCAGTTTACAATGACTTCTGACACAACCAATTATTGGATTACATGAAAGCCATCAAATAAAGGGCATTTAACTTGATTCACATCAGCCTGAATAAATCAGCTCCGTTTCACGTCTCACATTGTGTTATTTTATTCTCTCTGTCTCATCATGCCAAAAATCAAGGAGCTGGTTAGACTCTGGCATTGACAATAAAATATCAGGATTACAAGGATCAGGACAATTGTATTTATTGTTGTTTGTTGTATTTATGCCTTAACTTAAGTTAAAAAGTTTTGGCGAACATTATTGTCGAACAAACTCTGCCAAGGTTAGATGGGCTTTGATCACACCACCTGAAATGTATGTTTTCTCAAACTGTATTCTGGAATATCATGGGTTTTAAACCACCTTGTTAGCCTCTCAGTAATAATTTCAGCTATTCCCTCCCCTTCCATATTCTGTGAAATGTGTTTTCTATCAAACAACCTTTTAAAGTTGCTCTCTGTGATGATGTGCTACAAATCTAAGTGGAAGGTTTCAATTTGGTTGCAACGGCTCTAATTGCTTCCAACATGTTGTGCCTGATGTTTAATGCAATAATTGTAAATGTAATATTTTCAGAGTAATATTTTAAGATTTGGGACAAAACACTTTCTACACTCCCTTGATTTTCTATTGAAATTTCAGACCGCAAATACATAACAAAAAGCAAATATAAGTTAAATTCTCTGCAATTCTGCAAGGAATTTTGCCTGGTATATAAACATATGGCCTTGTTGTGGTGCTCTCAAAACTCGCGGCAGCAGCAGCATGTCACATATGGCCTGACCGCATGTTAAACTCGGACTATGGGAATATCTTTCACCTGTACTTGTGCTAAAACAATTGTCATTATAATTGTCACTCCTATTCTAGAGGACACAGACACTCCATCCCATTTCTGACTCGGGATTCATCAAGTTGGTTTGTAGGGAAAGTTATTCTGCCTTAATTCTAAAAAGCTGCTGGTTTTGATTTCTCATGTCTGAAGTTTCAACATCTAACTTGCTTGTGGTAACCTAAAAAGCAAATTGTATTATTCAGAGTTACTTTGCAAAGCTGACAGACAAGAGAGAGCTGGACTAAATTTCAGGACAAATGAACAGACTTCTTGTTCATGAAGACAAGTGTGGGAATTTGTTAATCAAGCCACATACTGATGAACAAATCAAACCAAGGTTTGTAAGAATATGCTGGCAGTTTGACACATTCAAGGTCATGATTCCTTTGAGTGATTGCTGTTTTTGGTCATGGAGCTGTAGGAGAAAATCAGCTCTTCATTTCCAATGCAGTACAGGCCATCATTGAGCTTTCTGCAGTAGAAGCCACACACACACACACACCAGCCCTCTACTCTTACTGTGACTGTCCTCTTAAGCCCCTCTTCTGTCCTTGACTCTCTGTCTCCTCTGAAACTCCACCCTTTCAGTGTTTATCTGACAGAATCTCTCCATCCCAGCACCACATTTTATTTGCTGAATTATGGTCTATTTTTTTGCTCACTTTTTATTATTTCCTAGTTTTGTTATTGTTTAACTATTTGAAACATCAGACATGCAAACAAATAAATGTGGTATGTTGACAATGTCCAACTTGTACCGACACGAACGTGTAACTTTTAGATGTTGTCTCTTACATATTAACTTTTGTAACAGAAAACAATTAAGTATTTTTGAGGTCATACGGACAACAGTAGCAATTTGCTAGTTAGCTGCATTTGAAGACAATGGTGGATGGCTCACCAGTAAAACAAAAAACATGGTATTACAACATCTATGTTTCTAACCCTTTTACTTTTCAAAAGTATTTCTGTAATTTCTTCTAAATTTTATGAATTTTTAAAGACTTATTTATCATCACTAATTAAATTTAACCCTTGAGCCTCCTTAGGGTTTCAAAATTTAAAATTTTACTATTTTTTTTATTAGATGGTGCCATTTGGTGGCAGATCGTGCCATTTGGTGGCAGATGGTGCAATTTGGTGACAGATGGAGCAAAATCTTACTGAAAGCTCATTTTTTGAGATATCAACCTTAACTTTGGAACACAACTTATTATATTAATGGCTTTGATTTTCTAGCTGTTTTTGAGTTCAACTTGTTTTATAAAATAAATATTTAATATAAAATAATGTTCATAAATACATTTTCATAAACTTAAACCTTGTAACTTTTTTTGGATTGACTTTTTCATTTTTTTATACTTCAGTGCTCCCAAGCTCAAAATTTTCATGACAGTTTTTTGACGTGGACATTTTTGTCCTCTATGGAGCTATGTGTAACTTTTTTTAAATGAGGCACAAATGTTAAAGTAGTTGAGCATGTGAAATGAGCATCACAACAAATTAGCATAAGAGCAAAATCCTATAAAAGCGCAGATCGGAGTGTAAAGTTCTGCTCGTGATCTATTGACGACGCGCAAACAAATAAAAAAACACAGACGCAGCCGGATCATTTCCACAATGACCGACGCAATCTACCAAAAGCAGTGCAAATTAGAATCTGGTTTAAAATATGCTTTTTTCATGGCGGTAAATTGCGAAAATACCAGTAAATTGACTGGTGCAAACCTTAGTAAATGACCTTGCGTGATTCATTTAAATACTCTCCACCCATAACATTTGCGTCTGAAAGGAAAACTCCTACAAATTCATATGCAATAAGGTCAGCCACAAAAATAACCCTGTCCACCGCTTTTCAGCATTCAGTATTTTTTTAATGCCAAAAGAGGTTTGTGCTGGTGCAAGCTTTTAGTAAATATTTTAAGTTTATTGAAAGGTTTTCAGTTTTAGGCCTTGTCAACACTAATACATTTTTTTTTTTTTTACGCATTTTTCTCTCCTTTTGGGTCTTTGGTCCACACTGAGACAACGTTTTATTTTTTGTCCACGAATATGGAGCTTTTTGAAAACACTCTCCCAAGTGGATAAATTTGAAAAGACCTATAACCTCCCGCTCATGTCTATCAACGTCATCATAACCTTCAAGTTTTTTCTGCTTTTAGTGATCCATCTGTATCATGTTCATGTTCATAATAAAAATGCAGTTCTATTATGGGCCGTTGGCATGAATTGTTCTCATGATGGAGAGGAAATGGAGCACTCTCAGAGCGCAAAAACGTCTCTTTAAAGAAGAGGGAACGAGACGTTCCTCTTCTCACCCCCTGAAGAGGGAACGAGACGCTGTGTCGAGATGCTGTGGGAGCGCCTCTGCGTTATGAAGCACTTATGAAATCAGTCCAATAATGTTTTAGAAGCAGCCATACTCCTAATCTCTTGGTCACAGTGCCACAAGACTTAAGTTCCCTCCACTTAAAGGGTAAGCACTGTAAGCAGCTAAGACCGCATGTACACCTTTAGTGTGGAGGGAAATAGACCTGCGGAGAAACAGTCCAGCAGGAACTCTAGCAATGCAACCACTGGGCAAATAACTGGGTCTCGCTGGTGCTCTCCGCACCAGGAAGAGAAAAATATCCACTTCAAGGTGTAGAGTTTCTTCGAGGTGGGAGCTCTGGAGTGGAGGATGGTCTCAACAACCTCAGTTGAGAGACCTGAACTTATGAGCTTGGCCCCCCAATTCTGTGCGGGGGTGAAGGATCAACCAACTCGCTTGATAGAAAAGGTTCCCTCTGAGCGGAAGAGAAAGAACCACACTCGGGCCTGCCAAAACGGGGCTATTAACAGAAGACGGGCCCCTTCCGAGTGAACTCTCTCCAGAACTCCCGAGAGCAGAGAGATCGGGGGAAATGTGGACAGATGTGACATCAGCCACATCTGAACCAAAGTTTTTCATAGGAGTGGAGTCTCCATTCCCTGCCTCGACAGGATGTCTGCTCCCTGATTTAAAAACCCCGGGAAGTAAATTGCCTTTAAAGAGAGCAAATTCCCTTGGGCCCACAGGTGGATCTGGTGAGCCAGTTTGCAAAAGTGACCTCAGACCCCCCTGATGGTGATATAAGAGACCGCTGATGTGTTGTCTGTGCGGACAAGCACATGATGGCCCCTCAGGTCTGGGAGGAAGTGTTTGAGAGCTTGAAACACCATCATAATTTCTAGCCGATCTATGCAGCAAGAAAGTAGATGGTCCTGCCATAGACCTTGCGCCGAGCGTCCACTCATGATCGCCCCCCAACCTGTAAAGGAAGCGTCTGTCGTTAGCATTGCGCGACGTCAAGAAGCCCCCAACATTGGGCCTTGGGTGAGGAACCAAGGTTTCTTCCACATGACAAGGCACGTAGGCGTCGTCGCGTGACCTTGATCATGTGAAACAGATTTCCCCTCAGAGAAAACCCCTTGGTTCTGTGCCACCACTGCAGGGGCCTCATGTACAGGGGGCCAAAAGTTATTACATTAGACGCAGCTGCCATGAGACCCAATAGTCTCTGAAACTGTTTCACAGGGAGTTACTGGCCTAGCCAAACTTTCTCATGTGAGACAGAACGACATCTCGATGCCAAACCGCCACCTGCTCGGATTGAGCTATGATAAACCTAGGCCGAAGGGAAGAACCCGATATTGGTACACTTTGCCCCCGAAAGCGAACCTACGGGACTTCCTGTGATCGATGAGGATGGATGGCTACATGGAAGAACGCGACCTTGAATTCTATCGTGACAAACCAATCCTCGGACTGAATCTGTGACACAATCTGTTTGAATGTAAGCCTCCATCCTTCTTTGCAAGCCTCCATCCTTCTTTGTAACAATTAAAGAACGGCTGTAAACCCCTGACTCCCTGCTGGGAGGAGGAACCCTTTCTATAGCCTCCTTTCGCAGAAGAGTCTGTACTTCTTGCTGCATAATAACCAGAGCCTGATCGGGGTAAATATTCAAATGATGTACCTAAAAAATACCGTTACACCAACCTGGAAAAAAAAACAGTCACTTTTAGTGTAGTTGTGATATTTCACTGGTATCTAAACATTTCAACCAGTGACCCAATCCTTAGCAACGAGCCCTGCTGGAGCAGCTCTAAATATTCACCGTGCAATTAAATGAGAGATAAAATATGATAGAGCCATATAATGAACAGTGAAAGTAACAGAAGCTCATTCAATAGATTTTAACATGCTTAAGCATGAAAATAACTGAAGGAAATATTACAAACTTAGCCAAATAATATGAATCATTTTCTTTTGGTTTCTCTACCCAAAATATTGACCATTCCAAGCTATTTTCATGTTTGTTTGCACAGACTGACAGTGAAAAAGCTTTTGTGTCTATGACTAACAGTCAACCTCATATAACACACACGCACACACACACACACACACACACAAACACACCCACACGCACGCACGCACGCACACACACACAGATCTCCCAAGGTCTTCCTCTCTCCATCAATAATAAAGCCTCCTCACTGGACTGAAGGATGTCTTAATAATGTGTATGCAAAGCTCCTCCTCCACTGAGGTTGGAAATGGACAATCAGCTTGGCTGTGTCTCCCCTTGAGGCTGCTGGGACATTTGCCCTTTAGCATTTCTCTGAGTCACTGCTTCTCTAGGATACTCCCTTCTATTTTATTCCAAGGTTGCATCCTCCTCTGAATCCCAATAAGTCTTAAGCATAAGGAGGTTATTGTGCACCTGCTGCCAGGTTTTGTGTCTCTTATAAAGAGATCTGGGCCAGTATTCATAAAGAATCTTAATGCAAAGAGTAGCTCCTAGTGACAAAATTCTAAGAAAATTCTTAGAAATGTGGGCGTTTACTCTTAAAATTAAAGAAAAGATCCTAGTAAAGAAAAAAGTAATTCAGAAAGCATCTTTACCCTTAAAAGAGGTCTTAAGGTCAAAATTGTTAGGAGTATGGATGAGGACTTTTAAGAGGCTTAAGAGTTTCTTTAGCAGAGGACAAAATGACAGAACGATGAAGAGGGAGAAGAAATGTGATGTAGACACTAGATGACAGTGAGTTAATAAGACGCTATAGATGAGATCGTGCAGGGATCATGTTTGTGACTGATCTTATTAGAGACACGGCTTTCTTGTTTTTTACTCCATGTTTGCTATGTTAAAACAAACATTCAAACCACCACTTAAAAAGACAGCAATCATTGTAATTGGAAAGAGTGGAACAATTTTTATCATTCTAAGCCAATCAAATACCTTAGGAAATTAACAGCAAGTTAAAAAAAAAAGGATTTATATACATAAATATAATGTGCGTGCGTGCGTGCGTGCGTGCATGCGCGTGTGTGTGTGTGTGTGTGTGTGTGAGTAAACTCTAGACTTAAAATGGCTCTTTTTTTTTCCTTCTTGGACAACCAACCAATCACAGTCTTCAAAAGATTGTGTCATACATAGCAACGGGGTCAGCCCCGCCTCCTCACTAAGGTGAGAGTTTTTGTCTTTTCCTTACTCAGAGTTGCTCTCAGATCGTTCCCGAATCGCTCTTAAGCTAAGACTCCTACGTAAAAGGTTTTAAGCTAAATTAAGAGTTTTCTGAGAGGATTCTTAGAAACTTTATGAATACGATCCTGCTCTGTAAGGCTGAGCAAGGATGATGGGACTACTTCACCCCGGTCTGCTGCTATATTTATTCAAATAGATGTATGAAAGGATGAGAAGCAATGCTTTTCATCATCACGGTGTACTGACACCTACAGTATGTGGCACAAGGGACTCTTTAATCTATGTTGGAATTACATCCCATATCACATACAGACTTGTGGATACAGGTTGTAGATGCATGTGTATACCTGACGCTTATCAAAACAACTGTTATGCTGTAATACATTGTCCTGTTAGTCTTCATTTAATTTACTGAAAAGCTAGACAGATTTGTTTTACTGTACTGTTTAGAATGTGTTTTTGACGTCTTTGTATTATATGTATATATATATAATTTCTTTCTCAAAATAAAGGCAATGACATAGAGACTGTTTGGGAGCTACAAAGGCCAAATAGGATTCCCGTCAGGTGGATGACTTCTGTGTCAGAAAACAGAACTAGTAAAGCAGATGCTGTTGACTGCAGGAGCTGTACTGGAACATGTGATTGGTTTCCGACTTATAATGGGGTCAGACTGTTGGCTGTGTCATTCTGCTTGTAGGTCAGAAACAGACACTGCTTCTGAAATTGCATACTGTATAGTAGGCACTACATTTGTTTTGAAACTTTTGTTTTGTTTCCTTAGCAACCGCTAAAAAAATGATGTTCTGTATAGTATGAATTAGGGCTGCACAATTAATCGCAATGAAACCGCACACGGTTATGCAAAGGCTGAGATTATTTTATGCACAGCTTGTCAGTGCAGCACGGCTGATCAGTAGTAAATGATGCTCCCTCTGAACGCCATAGGGCACTCTCACGCAGACACGCCAAATGGTGCTTTTCCACTGCATGGTACGGTACGGTTCGGTACGCCACGCTTTGGCGCTTTTCCACTGCATGGCACGGTACAGCTCGGCACGGCTCACTTGTGGCCTTTTCCACTGCATGGCACGGTACTGCATGGCTCGCTTCGGCTCGCTTTAAATGGTACCACCTCTGTTGAGGTTCCAAGCGTACCTTACCGATACTAAAATGTGACGTGGAAGCACTGTAGATCACTGATTGGTCAGACAGACAGAATCGTCACTACCAGCGTCATTGTATTTGCACCTGTTTTAAAATTACTTGCTTGACTTGCTTGAAGAAAAAAAACGTCCAAAAAAGAAATGGCTGAATCGTGGTCAGTGGACGAGAAGTGCAGACGTTCCTCTTGTTGGTTGATGAGGAACGGATAAACTATAACGATCAGTCATAATCCCACCCACTTTGAAGCGGTACTAACTGCAGTGTAGAGTAGTGCAGTGCAGTGTAAAAGCAACCGAGCTAAAGCGAACTGAACCGTGCCGCGCCGAGCCGAGTCGTACCAAGCAGTGGAAAAGCAAAGTGAGCCGAACCGTGCCGCGCCGAGCCGAATCGTACTGAGCCGTACCGAGCCGTACCATGCAGTGGAAAAGCGCCAAAATATGCCCCGCCACAGAAGTACGATAACACACGTCATTCCATGAAATCCCTATAAGAAGCCACATCATCTCTCAGGAGGATGCTCAACTGTCGTTATGAAGTGAGTTTGGAGTAAAAGCATGTTATTAAATTTTGTCTTTTGTTGGACAAGAGGTTCATAAATTCATAAATGAGGCTTCTAATGTTTGGTAAGATGTTTGATGTTGCTTTTTCAAATGCACATTATAAGTGACTCAAACTCACAGTGCTTTCAGATAGAGCAGCGTTTATAGAGCCGTACATCAATGACAAGGTGCACATTAAAAATAATTGCAGTCTTTGCGATTTCAAAATCGCCATATGCCAAATCGGGTTAAGTGCGATTACATGTAAATTATGATTAGGCTAATCGTGCAGCCCTAGTATGAATGGATGTAATGGAATTCAGACATAGGCCTACTGCCATGTTGTCACTGTCATGTGACCTACAGTGTCAGTTGAGTCGCTTTACTGCCATTCACAATGGGCAGAGGTGTAGAGTCCAGGGTTCAGAAAATAAAAATCCTGCCATATGTTTATTCCACCCATGAACTCAGCCACCTGATTTCACAAATTATTTCTATCTCCTGGCTGAAAAACTGTGCTAATTTACGGAGCCTGGGAAGTCACCTTTTGGAGAAAAAAAAAACCAATCCGTGGCAACGGTTTTGCAATCTGTCCGCTCAGTTTATAAACTGTACTCACGAATTCTCAAACTGTTCCCTCGGTTTAACAAATCGTGCTCACGGATTAATAAACCGTACCCACGAGTTCCTAATCCGCACTCTCAGATTTGTAAACCGTGCCTTCAGTTTTTGCAATCTGTACCCACAAATTCATAAACAGTGCCCACGCTTTCGCAATCCGTGCCCACGGGTTTATAAATTGTACTCACGGATTTGTGGCTCGCCCTCATTTTAGAAGAACAGCAGGAGATACGTTGTTGACGAATCTTATTGTATAGCCTATTGTTTTATTGTGTATAAAGTACATCAAATACATCAAATTGTCTTAAGTGCGTCTGCATGATTAAAATGAATGAGGCCTTTTAAAAAAAAAATATATATATATATATATATTAGCCTATATATAAGTTTTATATATAAGCCTAATGTATTAATATATTCGATATTTTTTGTTAATATATCTTCATTACCTAATAGATATAACTATACAAATACAAAAAGTAGTAAAAACACATCTAACAGAGCATAAGTTGTTTATTTTTTTAATTAACTAAATGCCAAACTTCATCCTTATTACAAAAGATACAATATATCCCGTGCTAATGCGCATGCATAAATCTTGCCGCAAAAGTAGGCTAATGATAATAAATGTGTCTGAACAAATAACGAGGCATTTTAATTGTTTATTAATAAACTAATGCTTTCTAAATCAGGCAGCTGACATATCTCCATCTCCGCTGTAAAGGGGATGCGCCTTTAGAGAGAAATGCACCTTTCATACGGATTACATAATCAGACGGGGCTATTTACTTTCGATTCTAATTTATTCGTTTAAAAGTGAACATTTCAAGTTTTAGGTATTTTTCTAATGTCTGTGAGGCTAGTATACGCTGTTTTTCAGTTCATTTATGAGATGAGCTCCAGTTCACGGAGACCATGAACGTTATTTTACAAAAGCACATCGTTTTCATGTTATTGTGAATTTACACAAATGAAATTAGTTGCGAATGATGTATTATTCTTTTCTGTATAAGCAGAAATTAGGGAGTATTTAAAGTTGTTTCCACTGTTGATAGGAAAATGCAAGTCGCCGGCGCCTCGATGTCATGCAGTGCGCGCTCCACATAATGGTGGAATGTGTTGGAATAGATGATATAATATGAATGATGAGAGTCAAAATCTTGTGGTTATTTGTGATAATCCTAGCCCTTTATTATTATTATTGTCTAAATAATAAATTATTAGACTGATATTGTGACTGACTGTATTATGACTGACATTTGACAAATTGCTTTGTTCCTGTTTTGTAAGTTTTGGACAAAAGCGTCTTCTAAATATGTAGCCTAAAATGTAATAATAATAATTATTATTATTGTTATTATTATTTGTGTGTATAACTATAAATTAGTTCACTTAAGACATTAATATGTTTATCATAAAATTGTCATGTTACTACAGAGATCACAGGAATCAACCGCGAGTTTAACAGTATTTATTGGGACAGTCAGACAACAGTACAAGCCGGTGGATGATGGATGACGGATGACGCAGGGACTTCAACGGTCAGATCCAGTGAAGGGCAGAGGTGACGTGAAGACGGTGAGACGAACACAATCCACACAATGACGACGAGGAACAGGAACACAGGAACACGGAACCAGAAGACCAACGAGGACGACATCAAACAACGATCTGACAAGGATGATAGAACAGCGGTGAGTATAAATAGAGTGGTGAGATCCATTGCAGCTGGTGAAGTAATGATGAACAGCTGGAGCGGATCAGGTAATGACATACATACACGCCCCTTGCACACGTGTACTCATACAACAACATAAACACAAGAATAGAAGAAACCAGTGAATACGTCTACCGTGACAGTACCCCTCCTCCTAAGAACGCCTCCTGGCGTTCCCAGACTCCCGTACCTGTCAATTGTAATCATCGATAAGGGAGTGATCCAGGATGTCTCTAGCAGTTACCCAACTTCTCTCCCGGACAGTAAGTGTACTGAACTCCGCGTCCCCTCCGCCTAGAGTCCAGAATACGATTGACCGAATATATGTGGTCTCCCCATCTATGAGTCGCGGTGGGGGAGGAACCGGGACCGGCGGATTAATTTGTGAATGAAATACGGGTTTAATCTTTGATACATGAAACACGGAATGGACCCTCCTGTACGCGGGAGGTAATTTGAGGCGGACTGCCACCGGGCTAATGATCTTGGTGACAGTAAGCGGGCCAATAAATTTGGTTTCTAGCTTATTAGAGACGGTGCGAAGAGGAAGAGGAAGACCTGTGGCGATCGGCCTTGGCCTTGGTGCGCGCCCCCAAAACCAAACATCGCAACATTCTCTCCAAATCCTGGTTGGCTCTCTCAGTTTGACCATTGCTCTGGGGATGAAACCCAGAGGACAGACTAACCGTCGCCCCCAGTAACTTACAAAATTCTCGCCAAAATTTGGACACAAACTGGGGTCCCCTGTCGGAAACCACGTCTATCGGGAGGCCATGTAACCGAAAGACGTGGAAAGACGTGGTGTACGATCGTTACCGCTGTCTCCTTAGCTGAGGGTAATTTGGGTAAGGGAATGAAATGGGCCGCCTTCGAGAATCGGTCCACCACAGTCAAAACTACTTTGTTACCCTGGGAGGGTGGGAGGGCGGTAATAAAATCTAGAGCGATATGGGACCAAGGTCTCGAAGGCACCGGCAGCGGCTGGAGTAACCCGTCTGGAGGTCGATTGGAAGACTTACCAGTGGCACAAACTGAGCAAGCCAAAACAAAACTGTGAATGTCGCGAGCCATAAGTGGCCACCAGAATCGTTGCTTGACTAAAAACCTAGTGCGATTGACTCCTGGATGACAAGCCACGTTGGACCCGTGGCCCCACTGGATGACGTCAGACCGTAATCCCTCCGGCACGAATAAACGATTCGGTGGGCACCCGGGCGGAGGCGTTACCCCTTCTGAGGCTTTCTTGACCTTCGATTCGATCTCCCATGTGAGTGCGGAAACAAATATGGTTTTGGGTAAAATACACTCGGGAGTAGACGGGCGCTCGAAAAAATCAAATATGCGAGATAAGGAGTCAGGTTTGATGTTCTTGGAACCCGGACGATAAGAGAAAAAAGTGCCCACCGAGCCTGCCTGGAGTTCAATCTTTTAGCAGTTCTGATATATTCGAGGTTCTTATGATCACTCCAGACGATAAAAGGTTCCCCCCGACCCTTCTAACCGGTGGCGCCACTCCTCCAACGCTAATTTGACTGCCAACAACTCTCTATTACCAATGTCGTAATTACGTTCGGCTGGGGATAAACGATGAGACAAAAACGAGCAAGGGTGCATCTTGTCGTCTACAGGAGAACGCTGAGACAACACTGCTCCTACTCCCACCTCTGACGCGTCGACCTCCACCACGAAGTGACGTGAGGAATCAGGGGTGATGAGGATGGGGGCTGAAACAAAGCGGCCTTTGAGTTTAGTGAACACAGCCTCAGCTGTGTCAGACCACCTGAACGTAGTTCTGGGGGAGGTCAAGGCAGTCAGAGGCGCAACCAGCTGGCTGAAATTGCGAATGAAACGCCGGTAAAAATAGGCGAACCCCAGAAACCTCTGCAGGGCCTTGCGGGAATCTGGACTAGGCCAATCTACCACAGCCTTAATCTTCTCAGGGTCCATCCGCATTCCCTCAGACGACACGATGTACCCTAGGAAAGGAACAGACTGTGCATGAAAATCGCATTTCTCCGCCTTGACAAAAAGCCCTTTCTCTAGCAACCTCTGAAGCACTCGTCGGACGTGTTACACATGTTCCTGGAGAGAAGAAAAAATCAATATGTTGTCCAGGTAGACATATATGAATTGATCAATCATATATCACAACACGTCATTGACCAGTGCCTGGAAAACTGCTGGAGAGTTGGACAGCCCAAACGGCATGACCAAATATTCAAAGTGTCCCCTGGGGGTGTTAAAAGCAGTTTTCCACTCATCTCCCTCCCAAATGCGAACCAAATGATAAGCGTTACTCAAATCCAGTTTTGTGAAGATGGATGCTCCCTGCAACCTCTCGAAGGCTGAAGACATCAACGGCAAAGGATGAGTATTCTTTACCGTGATGTTATTCAACCCTCGGTAATCAATACAAGGTCGCAACGAACCATCCTTCTTCCCCACAAAAAAGAACCCCGCCCCCGCTGGAGAAGAGGAAGGGCGAATGAACTTGGTTGCTAGAGAATCCAAAATATATTTCTCCATAGCCTCCCTCTCAGGAATCGAAAGTGAATACAACTTGCCCTTAGGCGGAGACTTACCTGGCAGTAAATCTATTGCATAGTCATAGGGACGATGCGGAGGGAGAGAAGCAGCACAAGACTTACTGAACACCTCCTTCAGGTCCAGATACTCCGCGGGCACGTTAGACAAATTCCCTGCTTCCTCCTGAAACACAGACACAGGTACAGACGAACAAGCAGACACAAGACAAGACTTATGACATTCCTTGCTCCACTCCAGCATAAATCTATGAAGCCAGTCCACTCGGGGGTTGTGTTGGATGAGCCATGGGTGTCTAAGGACGACAGGTGCCAGAGGTGAGTCCAGGATATAAAACGAAATAGTTTCAGTGTGGTTGCCAGAGGTGATGAGGGTGAGGTCTTCAGTGGATAAGGAAATGGTGGGGAGCTCTTGACCATTCAGTGCGTGAACTGCGATCCGGTGAGTGAGGGGTTTGAGGGGAATCAGAAATCTGCGTGCGAAATTATGGTCCATAAAATTACCCTCAGCCCCGGAATCCAAAAGTGCTTGACAGTCGTGTTGGTGGACTGACCATCTTAGTCTTACCGAGAGGAGGGTGGAGGTAGATGTAGTCGTAGATGAGGTCTTCTTGGTGGCGGAGATCCCACCCGATAGTAGCCTCAAGTTTACTATCGGGCTTGACCCTTTTACTGGGCATTTGTATGCGTAATGTCCGGCCCCTCCACAATAAAGGCAAAGGCCCTGGGATCTCCGCCTCTCCCTCTCCTCTCGGGAAAGCGGAGCTCGGCCCACCTGCATGGGTTCGTGATCGTAGACAGGGCTGACCACGTCCCTGCCGCTGGATCGTGGACCGTCGATTACCCCGAGCGTGCGGGTGGACGGAGCTCGACGCTCGATTCTGGATAACCGAGCGTCCACCCGCAGGGCTAAATCGATGAGTCCGTTTAGTGTGGTGGGAAGATCCAGGGCGTAGATCTCCTTCTGGACGTGGTCAGCCAACCCATGCAGGAACATGTCCCACTGCGCCTCCTCGTTCAATCCACACTCCGCCGCCAAAGTCCGAAACTCAATGGAGAAGTCAGACACTGTCTCTCCCAGAGACAGCCCGATCGAAGACCTGCTTCATCTCGGCGGAGAGTGTCTGAAACGAGGTACAACATGGGTTCTGGTTTTCCCACACCGCCGTTCCCCAAAGCGCCGCTCTCCCACTCAGCAAAGTCAATACAAAAGCCACCTTTGTTTGTTCATTGTTGAATGTGCGGGGTCGTAGTGCAAAATGCATAGCACATCGGGTCAGGAACGCTCTGCAATGAGATGGTTCACCTGCATAAGCCTCTGGAACTGGTAGACGGGGCTCTGACTGGGAGGGGCTTCCAGGGGGTGCGGGCGGAACGGCTGGTGTGGGCGGCGCAGCGGGAGCTTGTAGGCGTTGGATCTACTGGGTGAGCTCGGACACCTGCGTCACCAGGGCTTGTACTGCGCGACCCGTGTCGCCGATCTCTCCTTCCTGCATATCCATTCTGTGGCGGATAAATTCTTCAAGTGATGAGGGAGGTCATAAAAATTCATAAAAATTATTTATGAATGCTTTATTTTTAAGCGAAAATTATGCAAAAAATGTAGGCCTATTTTATCCAAAACTGTAAAAGGTTATAGGTATAGCCTATAAAAATAAAGCATTGATAAATTATTTCATGACAAACATATTACTGTATTTTCTAAGTAAAATGTATAGTTATAAACTAAAATAATAATAATAATATTTGATGCATAGATATAATGCAAGATATATTAAACACAATGCAGTGCTGCTACGTATAGGCTACCGCACAGTAACAGGCGGCCTGGTTGAATCTGCCGGCACAGAGGAGGAGCCACAAATCCGTGAGTACAGTTTATAAACCCGTGGGCACGGTTTATGAATTTGTGGGTACAGATTGCAAAAACTGAAGGCACGGTTTACAAATCTGAGAGCGCGGATTAGGAACTCGTGGGTACGGTTTATTAATCCGTGAGCACGATTTGTTTGAGAACAGTTTGAGAATTCGTGAGTACAGTTTATAAACTGAGCAGACGGATTGCAAAACCGTCGCCACGGATTTTTTTTTTTTTTTTTTTTTTTTTCCCAACAGGTGACTTCCCGGGCTCCGTACTAATTAGCAAATCCAGGTGAGTGGAATAAAATATTGACGAGGACTTTTACTTTATGAACCTGGACTTTACACCTCTGACAATGGGACCCCATGGGACAGTAAAATGTCCATCGGATGTAGGCTACTTGCCTCAAGTAGTAGGTCATCTGGGTACTTTTCGCCTACTCTTTTATGAATACTATGAATTCGGACACTATATCTCACATATTGTTTTTCGCATATAGTATGGAAGTAGGCACATTCGTAAGCAGGGTAAGTTTATCTTGAATCACAAAGCCAATGGAAGGACTCAGCAAAAAACATGTCTAAGACTAATATATATTTCATCTACACTAAAGAATTTTATCCTGACTATAATTGGCTCTTCTCCTAGTACTCTGTTCCTACATTAAGTCATTAAGATTAAATGACAATTTTATATTTTGCATTTCGATTTAATGAAGATGCAAGGACAGAGACTGCGTCTTCACAGCTCGTGAGCATAGTGTTCCTTTCATCAGCATTGTTGATTCGGCTTGCTGGCTCTATGTCAAGCAGCTTCAGACTCTAGGAAACTTTGTGCTCAATTTTTAATTGGCATTACCGCAGCAATGTGAGCCCATTACTGAGTGAGTCAGAGGGCAAGATCACAGTGCAGTATGGGGAAGTATGTAACCTCAATGGAGGAGCAAAACTAGGTTTTATGGCTGAGGGGCACATACACACACCCACACAACCAAAAGTTTTGTTTTTATACTGATGTAAGTAACCATATTTTCTTTCTCCTAATCCTGAATCTAACCATAACAGAACCCAGTTTGCATTTTTAGATCATCATGCCATACATTTTTGGTGACTCTATAAGTTTCAATAAGTTTACAATAGTTAATGAATTAGTCATCATGAACTAGCATAGAACAAAATATGCAGAATTTAACCATGTTAATAAATGCTGTAAATGTTATGTTATTTATAAATGTACTATTACTACTGTCAATACATTAACATTTCCCTTTAAGTTGTATAAATTACTTACTATATTACTTATTAGTTACTACGTATTACTAACATTAGATGATACATTTTGTACAAACCACAATTAAAATTGATTTTTTTTTATTTTTTACATTAACCTATGCTGTAAAAATACTGTGAAAGAAACATTATTTAAAATAATGCATAGATTAATTATGTTGAATTAAACATTGTTGTAAAGTATAACCACATTATTTTGTGTTTATTAAGTCTCATTGAAAAAAAAAACAGTTCTTAAATAATGGAACCTTTTAATAAATTATTTATCCATGCATATTCTAATTTGTGTTGTTGATTGTTTTAAATATGTGCTCTTGTAATCTATAATAAAAAAATATAAGTGCCCCATCCCCCTCAATATGACATCTCTTTTCTGATGATGTGTGCACTGAGCAATAAGTTTGACAAATGGCCAGACAAGTTTCAGTCCTTCCCCTTCAGCAATCAATGAGCAAGCAACAAAAATCTAGTGATCTATTCAATTTCCAATGGACAAAATAAAGTCCCGTCTTGCAAATTTCTCGCACACACAATGACTCTCTCACACACATGATATATACTTCCAGTTGTTAATCACGCATGCAGATGTGCATTTCGGCATTCCATTCACTGCAAAACAAACGCAAATCTCATTGCAGTCTGACAGTAGATTAGTAAGAAACCAGTACATATGGTCTAGAATGCTGCACTGCCAGTATCTGCAACCTTTACTCTGCACTGCCACATATTATACCAACAAAAGAAAAATGTGACACCGCTAAAACAATTTAGAGACATTATAGCATTATCCCTCTACGATACAGAGTAATATATCAAATCCAGACCTGGGCACAGATGGACTACTCGCAGCTTAAGGGGGCCAGGCAGCTGGTGCACCTGACAGGTGGCTGGAGTAGATCCAGACACGCAGAAGCTTCGGGTGGCCTGTGGACTCTGCAGAGTCCTGCAGGTGGGGTGCTGGGTCAGTCTGTCTGCCCCTGTTCTGATTGTCTGGTGGTCTGCCAAGCTACTGTCAGCCCTCAAGGACCAAACGCCTCCGTCAGGTCACAGCTGGCTGTGGCGGTCACACTTGTCTGCGTTCTGTCACCTCTCTGTTCCCTCAGAGGAATCCAGGACAAATCAGGTGGCCACAGGCATAAAAATTGGGCCCTCCAGGTTAAGAGACTGAATTTAGGAGCTTTCGCACCAGAGGAACCTTTTCATAGTAGAACTATTGGCGGAAGTACCCGGATTTTGGCGCCCTAGCACCACAGGAACTAGGAACAATTTTAGATCTAGGAACTCCTTTTGGAGGAACTAATTTAGCTCCTACTTCAGAGTAGAGTCTAACCCAACACTGATTGGCCGAACGAACGCGAAACACCAGCACCCACCATTTTTAAAAAAGCTGTGTAAACACACAGATCATAGCCTTTTTATTTACTCCAGAGATTAACTCTATGAACATGGAAAACCGTGATAGATGGGCCTTTTAACCTTTACGCTGAGGAGAAAATCAAACACATGCTTTGATGGGGACCAAAAGAAACATGATTATGTATTTCTGCTCAGCTAGCGTTCTCAGTGCCATCAAAATAAAAGTCACAACAACAAATGCGGATAACTTCACTTCAGAGTTCCTTCTGGCGGTGCGAATGCAAATAGAACTACTCTCTATATATCTATATCCATCTGCTCCAGCATGCACACAGACCACCACTCTATTGTTTTTATTAAATTTTTTCTCAATCACTTTGTCACATTTTTCAAAAGAGTCTTAACATTCTCTAAGCTGTAAGTTAAATTGTTCAATTGTGTTCGACTGTTTGCTTGAACATCAGAACTCTATTGCATGCCTACAATGTGTGGTAACTCACCCAAAACATTTAATTAATGCTTCAAAAGCTAGTTAATGTGTCAGAATATTGGCCAATGCCACCAAAATAAGAAGTGTTTGTTTTGTCATGTGTGAGCCAAAATGTTTCGATGTTTTTTTTCTTTTAACCATGGAAAAATTTGCTATATACAAATTTCAGGTGTTTTCTACTTTTTAGTTGACACTGTCTGTTTTCTACACTAGGCCTATACAAGAATGTCAGTTTTGTCTGTCTGTGTAACGATCACCAGTGAGAGTGCCCGGGATAACCATCAGAGGGCACTACAACCCGGACAATCACCACACATCCACAAACTACATTTCCCATAATTGCCCTTTGCCCAGACTAATCAGCCATTATCACATTCACCTGTATGTCTTTACCTTGTTTAGCTCACCCCATATAAGCCTGGTTTTCACATTAATTCCCTGCGAAGTTTTGTTTAGTTTCTCTACTGCCATTCTGAGCGTGTTTGTGTCCTGTTTCTCCTGTGTCCTGGTTACCTTGATTCTCTGCCTGTGCCCTAGGATTTTTCTCCTTGCCTCAGCCCTTTTCTGTTATTGTTTGGATTGCTTGTTTGCGTTTGGATCCTCAACCTTCTTGTCTCAGAGCAGTTTGTGACAATCTGAATGCTCTTGTGTATCACCCGGAGCTTTTTAGACAGATTTCAGCAGTAGGAAAAAAGTACTAAGAAAAGTCAATACTGTGACACAAAAAGAAATTGGAAATTTGATCACACTTTATATCAGGTGTCCTTATCTACTATGTACTTGCATCAAAAAATAAGTACAGTGTACTTATTTTGTTCATATTGTATTGAAAAACACTTATGTAGCTGTTTATACGTTGATCAGCTGTGGGATACGGGTAAGGTTAGGGACAGGTTTAAGTGTGGTTTACAGGGAAGGCTCAACAGATTTAATTGGAGCTGTAATTACATGCAGGTCTTTTATAAATGTAAGTATGTAAAAACACATTAAATGCATAGTATCAAATTATTCATTTAAATGTTGGTAGTTAAAGACACCTAATATAAAGTGGGACCAATTATTTTTACAGCAAATTTATTTTTGTAGAAATGTGAAATATGTAAATTGAAAATTCACAGGTGCTTGTTCATTTTTACATATTCTATTATGTCTTCCTCTAACACCACTCCTTCTTACATATCGTCCTATTGTTCTTCCACGACAAGCAACTGTGAATTTTCAGTTTACATGTAACACATTCCTACAAAAATAAACTACTGTTGCTGTTTATGGATTTAGATGTTTCTCCATGTTCAAAAATGGTAGTGAGTGTGCTGGGCAAACTCCATATAGCCTACTGGTTCCAAACATGATTGGTTGTTTGGTAAGATTGGGATTCCTTTTTCATTACAGGCCATTCTATTCAATTTCATTACAAACATTCCATGTCATAGGTATTTATGGAATATACATGCATTTTGATAATTGCAATTGCATGTGTGCATGTGTTAATTTATCATTTTGAATGTGAGGGCTAACACAATGAAGAATATTTAGAAGTTGTGAAGAGTTTGACTATTTCAATGCTCAGTTTTGATCAACAAGCCATGTGCATTTATTATTAATAATATAAATAATGTAATAATTAATTATTGTCCGACAAACAAACCAAGCAGATTAACGTTGGTGAACTTCAACTTGAAAAATGGTGCGTATTGACGTCTTTCAGCGGTTGAAACAGCATATCTTCTGATGTTAATTCATGTTTATTTTATGCTATAACTAGGAAGAGATGATCACTTCACGTGCCATTTGAACTGAGGCTCTACATCGATCTGTCACGCCACATTAAAGAGCCAAAATATGGCATTTACTGTTTGAATTTCTTAGCTGAGATTTAGTTTCATCCCAAAAGTAACCTGCTCTGTCTCGTCTCTCAGCGCATTGTAACTGTTCTCTTTGCTCTGCGGTGTATTTTTTACTGTGTGAGAACGTGATGTGAAAACATGGCTTGTCGGACGTAGCAACAGTAACTAAGGGGGGCAGGTGTTTGCGAAGGGTCAATTGAGCCAAAGTGATTGAGAAAAACTGTAATCCAAAAAGAAACACATTGTAAAGTTTCTTGTAATACAATTTTAGTTCCTCTATTGACTGCCTGTGGGTCTTGTTACGCATAACTTTACAATGAGCACCTATCACACAGTAAAGCCCACAAACAGGGATATTAATTACCTCAATTTGTCACTGTCACCGTTGTTTCGATTTCATTACAATGTGAATAGGATAAGAGATAAATAAAGTCGATATCATGTGGCACACTGCAATGCGCATTTATAATTTCTGAATTTAGAGATGCAGTTTAATAATGCCAGGCCTCCTCTCTCCTCTGCTTACAATTTACCACTGATTACAGCCTGACGCTCTCACAATTTGAATATTTACTGCATGCCAACCAATCCAGCCATCTCATTTACATTTTGATTTACATGCCAATAGATGTAGAGTGTGGGATAAATATGGACCGTAATCAGCTTCATTTATCCAGAGCTGAAATAAGCAAAGACCTTTGGGTCCCCCGACTAATGGCAAACACAAAGCTATTAGAGGTCAACTATACTAATCCCACAAGAGCAAATTGGACACAGGACTTAGCCATTTTAACAACAGCCTTGGGTTGCTTGACTATTCCTGTCTTGATAGTAATCTGCTGCTGCAATTTCATTGTGTTTGTTTGTGCATGTGCGGCTACATTTGGAAAGTGTGGTGCCATTAGACGAATCATTGATCATGTCTCTATGAGTCATTGTTGCGGAGGGAGACTGCTTCTTTGGGAATTCAATGGGGGTCAATTAGCAATCTGTAAATAGAAGTCTGTTATAATGGCTAGTCAGAAAATGTAATCTGGAACGGTTTACAGCCCCTATCAAAATTGAAGTAAAGAATTGTCAAGACTAAATTATTCATCAGAATTTATAAGTGTCACGATTAGGCACTCACTCCCTGGGTTATCACGGACTACATTTCCCATCATACACCTCCCTGGACTTATTACACCAAACACCATACACCTGCACAGCGCTGTTTACACACACCTGCATCTCATTCACACACACACATATAAACCACTTCCACGCACCACACCAGTGCGAAGTCTTGACTTTCCTGGCTGGCTTCTGAGTGTTTATTTCTGTGGATTATTTATGGCCTTGGCCTTGGCCTTGGCCTTGGCCTTGGCCTTGGCCTTGGCCTTGGCCTTGGCCTGTGTACCCCGTTTCTGATCGTTCTCTGCCTACCTCGACTTGGATTGTTACTGGACCTTGCTTCTCGCCGCCTGCCCCGACCATTGCTTTTCATCTGGTTTATCTCTGCCTTGTCTCCATTGCCCTGTTTGCTGTTGTTGATCCCTGCCTGTTTGACTACTCTATAAATGCTGCAAATGGATCCCCTAGTGTCTGCTGCTTCATTACAGAGTAGTCAAACAGGCAGGGTCTGAGTCTTTTCGTGTGCCGTTTGTAACTTTGCCTCTTTATTTATTCATAGAGCCCAATCTAGCTCAGCTGAAGTGGGCTCAAAACTCCCTGATGCAAATTACTGTAAGTCAATATCGTGATGATGCTTTAGCTTCTCTGCTGCAAAGGCTTGGACGGCTGCCATACTTGTTACCTACAGTTTTGCATGCTGCTCTATCCACTTACGGTTTTAAATCAGACCCTCTATCCAACTCATATACTTTGCCTCCTCTGTTCCCTTTTACTGAACCATTAGTGAACCTTTTACTTACTATATAAGGAAGACTACGATTAACAGCCATTGGGGCAGGTTGTCACAAAAGGCCAAGCTGCGTTCTGGCGTTCCAAGTTCTGCCTGGAAGTCTCAAATGCTATACGGCACTCATTACTTTCTGGTCTATCAAATCACTATCTAATACTTGTAGTATAAAATATTATTACTTACACATGTTTAAGTTTGCAGATGATGACGCAAACATTCACCTCCATCCTCCCCACCACCATCAGGATGGTCCCTATCCATACCTCCCCGGGGGTTGGCTGCGCCCCTGCCTTCATCTTCAGGCAGGATATGCAGAGTCCGCTACCCTCCGAATATAAAGTACGGACGGGGCTTGCGCCAAAGAACTTTACCATCCAATATTTAATAGCTTTTTGCCTGTTCAAAAATTGACCCAAGAAAAAATCTAAGATGAGAAATATTCACTGGAGTAAGTGTGACAAAAGTGAAGTTTTGAGTCCAAAATCAAAACTCTCCTTTTGTGCTAAGTAAAAAAAAATTATAAGACTATTCAACAAGGTAATAGCATCAATCCTGCTATCACTCATTTCATATTGTTAATATATTTTCAGATGCTCAGCCAAATCTCGACAAATCAGTCATTGGCCTCACTAGAGCATCACTAAAATAGCCCTTGCATCAAGAGCAGGTGCCTCCACAGCTGCCGTTATCCAGGTTAATTAAGCAACAACACAGTTGAGAGTAATTTACGGCCTGAATGTTTTAAACTGTAGACAACCTAAATATATAATAACCATCAGTAACACTGGAAGACAAGTGATTTGTTTAAAAGGCTTAAAGGGGTCATGTACTGAGAAATCCAATTTTCTTTGATCTTTTGAACAAGTTGTAGTACTCAAAACTTGCCTGTTAGTTCAAAAACAGCCTTTATCGAAACCATGTCTGCACTGTGTTGATTATAATGAAAACATTTTTGAGTGCAAAAGTAGAATAGCAATGGCAAGATGATTGCATTCATGCAATTCGTGCAAATGTATATTTAGGAAAAAGGTAATCAACCTATGCTCATTGAATATATGTGATGCCAACATTTATGCAAACTACAAAAAATGCACCTACTGTATACACACTAAACACTAGAGTCAATAAAATGCCATGAACTTTAATTCATTTTCACACTAATTATGATTACATGGAGGGAAAAAAATCTTGATAAATAAAGACTTATTTTCTTCCAGTTCCTTGCACAATACTTTGTAATATCTTTAAACCATTCTTATAGTGCATCACATAACCAGCTCCATATGTATGGTTTTTCAGATTTAGTAAACTTGCTTGGTATAGCTAACCTAGTAGAACATTGCAATGTGAAGTGCTCGGGCATCAGAGAGAGAGAGAGGGAGGGAGGGAGAGAGCGAGAGAGAAGATCTGTCACCTACAAAAGTGCGGCAAAATGTACCCGATGCTACACATTTAAGTTTTTGCTGAAATATAAGCAGTCACATATGTTCAATGAGATAATATTGGATTTTGAAAAAGTGAAATTCCATAGCCTAAAAGCATTGTCTGAATATTTTGTCAATAGTGACAATGATCCTTCAGGGAACAGGTAGCCTAAGTTACAGACAGCAATTTGTCATTACACAGACAAAGCCAAATAAAGTACATTAATGGCTTGAACCCCTAGGCTTTGGTATTGTGTGCCAACACACACGATGACTAAGATCTCCAAATCCTTGATCACTCCTGTGTGCTTTTGAACCTGATCCTTTGCAAACAGGATCATCAGGTGAACACTGCACCCCATAATTAAACAAGCATTAGTTAGAATAAAAGCAGACCATACATGCCGCCAATGGGTCATCTAACCAAACACAGACTTTCCATCATTTAAATGTATTACGTTTAGGGAGCAAAAACATGAAAAGGTTATCTGAACAATGAAGACTGAGCAATTCAAACCACTGAACCTGCATGTTCTTCTTTTGTCCAGCAGTTATGTTCAGAAAAAAAGTTTCAACAATCTTTCTACAGAAATGCTTAGCAAACTATTTCAGTGTCATGCTTCAATAGCACACATTAGATGGTAATCTGATATCTCCTGACATATGCTCATCAGAAACAAAATAAATATTTGTAATCCGCTTGTAGTGGTTGGATCACCATGTGAGGGCAATTCAGTACATATCCCACATTCCCTTGTGCACCATTCTTAATCTGCGCTTTGTTTGTACACAGAGAGGGGATTGATTTATTTCAGCTGTGTCAAAAGCCATAAACCACACAAAATTTTTTTATCTGGCCATGTGTTGCAGGCCATGTATCCACATGAGTTTCCATTTAATTGTTTCTTGATGGAAACAGTTCAATGTCAGTGCAAGATCAATAAGCACTCAGTAAGTGTGTGTGTGACCGAGAGAGAAATTGCTGTTGTTAACTGCTGATTGATGGGAAAAGGTTAATTTGGTACTAATGCAGGCTTTCCTCCACCAAAAGAGCCTCTCAGACAGTGGTTCTATTGACAGCTGAGCGTTTAGCACAGTTCTGAAGTGCTCCCCGTGATGGTTCCTAAATCAGACTAAAATATAATAAAGATCTGCCAAAGGACAAGGCAAAGGCCAAATGCACTTTTTTTTGCTGACAGTCTCATTCCTCTGGCTAAGTTCCAACCGATCAGCATCTTTTTACTCATGACTAACTCTTCTTCTGCAGTTGAGAGCACAAAATCAGGTAGACTAGTTTCACAAATCCTTTTATTTTTCAAACTCTTTTTCAAACATTAAAATTAATTTAAAAAAAAAATTAAAAAATTGTTGTATATGTAGTATTAATATTTTATTTTAATGTTTTAATTTGCTATAAAAGAGTGACAAATTAGCATAAAATAACTACATGACATCTTTTTGTACAACAACTTGGCCATGTTGGTGCCCTGGTAACAAAAGATGGCAGATCAACACCGCATTGTAAAGCGACACCCGGTGTGGAACTCGTCAAGTCAAGACATGGCCTGGAGGTTATGTGACACTGTGAATAACACTCAAACACAGGTCAGAACTGTCTGTGTTAGGGCGGAGAGGCTTTGGGAACCTGATACATTGAATCACATTCTTATGTGAGTGTGCTCTGAGGTGTCAAGCTTTAGCTGGTTAGCAGTTCCAGGTATCCCCTGTTGGTAGATGCCATAACTACAGAATGTTGGTAAAACTATCTATTCAGATCACACATACTTAATTATTACAGTAGATGTTTTAAGTTTAGCCGTCTTTTCTCTTTTTGATGTATTCTACTTGCTACAAACAACTATTAAAGGGATAGTTCACCAAAAAATGAAATTTCTGTCAGTATTTACTCACCCTCATGTTGTTCCAACCCCGTAAGACCTTCATTCATCTTCGGAACACGAATTAAGATATTTTTGATGTAATCTGAGAGCTGGATCACTCCTCCATACTAGTCCATAGGCTTCTTCAGGAATTGAAACTTGCCGGCCTCGAAAAGTTATTAAGAAGTAAGAAATACACACATTATTAATAGGCCTGGGCTCACCTTAACTGGCCTGAACAATCACACAATTGAAAATGCTCATGTAAGACACAACAGTTTCAAAATACATGTTTAAGGTTTAAAGACTTTACACAGAACACGTTTTTGCTGTTAAAAAGGCAAGACGCAGGTCAGTGGAACGGAAAAAGCGCAAGGTCTAGAGGTGCGTTTTTTTAAAACTCAAACTTGTTTTAACTTGAGGGCCTCATTTTTAAAAAGCTGTGTCATGTGCGAGGTGCTGCAAAAGACTGCGAGTGCAATGATCATGCACACGTTTACATTGAAAAACAATGGAAAATTAGCACATTTGAATGGGAAAACGCGTTCCATGAAAGTCTCTTCAAGTAATGCTAACCACAGACTTTATTTTACTCCTAAATCAGAGTGTTGAAAGTCAAATTCATTTAATTTTTTTTTTTCTGATGAAAACCGAAGTTGGCAATTGTGTCCACAAGTTCTATCCTCATCTTTCTACGTATATGCATCTCACTTATAAAAAGTATGCAACCCAAAAACTATTAATCTAATTATTGTATTCTAGCAAAATCCATATTTTCTCTGTTGTTATTTTCCAACTCTATACTCTCCTCTACGCTAGTTTTCTCTCTGCTTACCTATTTTTCCCCCATAGCTTTTCTTTACATCACTAACCACTGTGTCTGAGCAATTCTCTATTTTCTTCCTCAGACACACACACACTCAACACTTGCCTAGATTCCCAGACTGAATCTGTCTTTTTTCTTTATCTTTCATTCAGTTTTCCAGCACTCATTGCTCGCTGTGAGGCCCACCATTACTGTTTTTCTGCCACAGTAGGACACTGTCTGCATTAGCGTAAATCCTGCTGGGAGGTTGAACCCACCAACACTGTCATGAATAACCAGCCTGACGTTTACACCAGAAGTCTTAACTAAATTTAGCACAGCCAAGCAAAGACGCATACTGCAGATAACAATGCTCAAGTGCCTGAATTTCACTGGGAGACCCTGCGGTGTCTTTTAATGACAAATTACAGTTGCCATGGATCCCAAAGCATTGCACAAGCAGATATTTACTCTAGTCAGTTTAGAAGAAAGACTGTGAGATTCTGGTGATTGATGATAATATGAGATAGTTTATTTATGTTATGCAGTCACTTTTAAGCTTGGTAACAAAAAAAATAAATATATCAGTTATGACATCACAGAAGCCCTATAAGAATTCATTAAAAATCCTAGCTAGTACATATTTGTGCTGCTGTTTTCCCATCAACTCAGAGAGAATGTCATTTAGGATGTCATAATGTCATTAAGGAGCCAGCTTAGATAAAAGGATATTACAAAAACATTCATGGAAAGTTAAATTAATGACACCAGATAAGCCTATAAAATATTCCTGAAAAAAATAAGTTTCATATTTTAGCCAATACATGAGACTCAATGTTAATGGAGAATTCTGAGTTTATGCTCAGCAATAACCCTGATTTTCTTTTCAAACACAAGCTAAAAAGCACTGACTAAAATTCAAAAGTTTTACATTTACTAAATTTCATTCTGATTTCTAAAGAAATTAGAAATTGTTAAATTCATAGTGACTTTTCTACTGGCAGCAATATTTTTCTGATCTTTCTAAATTGTTGGACAAAATGGTTGAGCTCGACAGCATGCTCATCTTGAGAAAAACTTGTTTGAGCAATTTCTGCCTATCATCCATTTCACAGCATGAGAAATTGCACTTATTAAAGTTACAAATGATTTGTTGATGGCTGTGGATTTTGGACTTTTATCAATACAGGTTTAATCTCAACTTTTGACACAGTTTCGCATATTATTATATTGGAGAGACTGATTTCCTTTGGAATCGCTGGTATTCCCTTTGCCTGGTTTTGATTTCATTTACTGTCTCAGTTTATTCAAATTAAAAGTTTAAAAGCCATTTAGATTAGTGGCGTGCCTCAGGGCTCAATTTTGTGCCCTCTTCTTTTTATTAATCTATTACTTTTAGGTCACATTTTTTATAAATTCTGTATAAATGTTCAATGTTATGCCTGACACCCAACTTTATTTGTCTTCGAAGCCTAATTCAACACTACTACCTTCCTCTCTCTTGGCTTGTTAATTTGAAATTAAATAATGGTTTGCATGCAATTTTCTTAAGGTTAACAGTGAGAAAACTTCTTCTAGGCACAAAATTAAAACTGAAAAATTGTGAAACTTTTACACTAAATATTGACAACCCTGTTATCTATCCTTCTATCCTAAGAGTCTGATTGTCATCCTTGACAGTACTTTATTGTTTTACATGGGCAGCGTATCATCATCTGCAAAATAACAAACACTATCCTTGTACATGCATTAGTTATATATTGTATTGACTATTGTAATTCTCTTCTCAGTGGTGTTTTACAAAAGTTTCTTCAGAAACTTCAAATGGTAAAGAATTCAGCAGTCGGTTTATTACACGATAACCTTCGATTGAGCACATCTCCAGTACTAACACAACTCCATTGGCTTCCAGTTAGATACCGGATTCAAATTAAGTTTTACTTTTCACTTATAAGGCTCTTCATCTTCTTCGTGTTTTTTCACCTACCCAATCCCTCAGGTCTTCTACTTCTATAACTTGTTACACCTTCTGTATGTTTGACTACCATGGGATGTAGAGCTTTTAGTTGTACTGCTCCGAGTCTTTGGAATACCTTGCCTCAAGACACATGTAATAGTTCTAATTTTTAATTCACGTCTCAAAACCCTTTTTTTTTTAATAGCTTATTTTATTTGATATACTCTAGTAAAAAAAACTATATAAAAATGTATTTAAAATGCATTTATTTCATACTAATACTACAAATCCATTAACATACTGACATATCGCTTGAGACTTATTGATATAAATATTATAATTAAACTTTTGCACATTTCTTAATACTACGTTTAAAATGTATTTTAATATCACTATTATTAAGGGTAGTATGATCTCTGTATAATATGATTCTTTAAATGCAAGATATTTAAAGTGAACCTAAAGTTTAATTGCAATAGGTTCATTCTAGCACAATCAAATATACTTTAGCTTTAGTTGGACCTCAGCCCTATTTCTGGATAACTAAAGTGTATTAAGTACAAAATTAATTGTTCCAATTTAGCAGATTTTAAGTAGCCTATACCCATTAGTATACAAAAAGTACAATTGCAGGATATTTATATTAAGTACATAAATATACATTTATGTGTAATATACATACCAAAATAAACATATTTCAAATACATTTTAGTATATTTATTTTTCACTAGAGTAGCTTTTGTAAATTATTGTTTTTCTTAATGTATTGCTTACAGTATGCATATTAATTGCAAAAGTGTCCTTTGGCATCTTGAAAGGTGACCATAAATAAAATGTATTATTATTAAATATATTATTAGTTTTTATACAGTAACAAATATAAAATCTGCAAATAGTTTTGTGAGGGGAAAAACATTTCTTACACTAAAGCAGTTAATTGAAATACTATCGGAAAA
This sequence comes from Meda fulgida, assembly GCA_030578275.1. Taxonomy (NCBI): domain Eukaryota; kingdom Metazoa; phylum Chordata; class Actinopteri; order Cypriniformes; family Leuciscidae; genus Meda; species Meda fulgida. The sequence continues at coordinate 17,756,799 of CM060624.1, read as the reverse complement.
ATTACTTTTTGAGTCACCATGAAAACAAAATTGACAACTCTTATTTTTTTCACAGAATATTGCAATGTTTATTATAAATAATTTATCTGTGCACATTATTATTATTTAATTCATGTGCACTCAGAATCTTTAATCAAAAACATTAACCTCCCCTCCCCCCTCAAAACGGCATCTGTTCTCTTCATTAGGCGGAGGGTGGAACTAATTATCCTCCACAGCTAACTGCAAACTGGCCTCCATTTATTTAGAAATGCCATCCTATGATCCAATCGATTCATGCAGGACAAAATCAAGTCCCGCAACTCCCGGCCTACAGTTTTTCTCATTCCAGAACCCGTTTCATTTGAATATACGTCACAATAGGGAAGCAAAGACTATCGCAACTTCCGTTCCCTTTCGTTGTCACTCCGAGTTACGTCGGATGACGTCGAATGGGGGTTTCGCTTAGAACACCCATCGACTTCGAGTATACAAAAATGAGCCAATGGCAAAGAAATGCCATGGGTCTGCGGAATTTGCATGACGTAACTCCGCCCCACCTCGTGGGTATAAAAGGAGGACGCCGGCAACATGCAGTTATGTTTTCGCTTCGGAGCCAAGAGTATCTCTTCACTCCACAGCTATTTATGACTTCACTCTACGAGACGAGCCATTCTCTCCGGTGTTGGTGTGACGCCGATCTGCAGCGAGTTCACATTGCCTGCTGATCTGTGCAGTGATCTGCCAGTGAGTGTGTTCTCCCCACTCGCTTCAACATCGCGGAGTTTTTTTCTCCTCTCACAAAAGAGCTCGCACGCGGCACGTCTTTTTAAAGACGGCTCGCCCGTGCATTTAAAAAAAAAAAGTGGTTGCGGCAGATTGGTATCGGACTCTGATGGGCACGAGCGCTGTCTAGTGTGTTAGGCCTTTGATCATGCTTGTACAGCGCTTGTGGGTGATTCATGTTCTCTCTGGGAACATGATCATCGCGTCATTTAGGTCGAGACTCAGTGAACTCGCAAGAGTGAGAGTCCCCTCATCCAACCCCAATTTTCGGCTGGTGGCCAGGGTGACCTGAGGGTGATGGTCTGGAACAAGGCGCCGACTCTGTGTCCGTGACCCCAGCCCCCCTCTTCAATGACGGTGCCCGCTAGCGATCAGGTGATTCCACGAGTCTATCTTCGGGTGGCCCGAGTGTTTTCATTTAAAAGCTACAGAGGATGGTACTATGTCTGTAGCAGCATCACTAGGTGGGCTTTATTCTTTTGGAAGTTACGACTCGTCACAGCTGCCACCTTCTGGTGTGCTATGCTGTGCCTGAGTCTGATCCGGAGATGACGGCCATGCTTTCCTGGGACGATTGTTTTTTGGGTAAGGCCGCCGACCTGCGTCCACGGCAAACCCCAATATCTTTCTTCCCGGACGTGCATGATGAGATCTCGATGTCCTGAGAGACCCCCGTGTCTTCTCAGGACCGCTCGTTGGTCTCATCCGGCTTTCCCCCCTCAACGGGGCCGCTGCCCATGGGTACACTGGGGTCCCCCCGGTTGAACACTCTGTTGCGATGCTACTGTGTCCTCAGAGTGCTTCCCGGCGCAATCCTAAGCACCCGTCCGAAGCCTGTAAATCTTTTCGTCTACAGTAATCTGTGGCGAAATCCTATAGTGCCACAGGACAGGCAGCCGCCTCACTGCATCCCATGACCGTTCTGTGGTCTACCTGGCCTAGAGGCTCATGGTTATGCATGAGGGCGGGACTAACTCGAGGCTCTTTAATGAGCTACCAAAAAGTGCGCCGCCGCTGACCTTGCTCTCCGAGCGACGAAGGTGGCCGTGCGCTCTCCGAGTCAGGTGATGTTTACCACTCTGGGGCTGACCGGTCTGATGTCGAGGATGTCGGCGGACTCGTCTGCTCGACACCCCCACATCCCAGGTCGGCCTCTTCGGCGGTGCGGTTGAGTACTTCTGCCCAACAGTTCTCAACCGCCCGGGAGCAGATTGAGGTTATTCTGCCGACGGCCCCGCCGTCCGCTCAGGTCCCTCAGTCTGCCAACCGCCGAAGGCGCCCTCCCACGGTTCCAACCCCGCCTGTTCACCCGGGCTGGCTTTGGAAGACCGTGGGGGGATGCCTCAGCCCTCTCCAGCCCGGCCCCCCGCTAAACGCCGGGTTAAGCGCCGCTTTTGAGATGGGCTGCTCAGAGATGGGACTCAGTTCTTTCCAGGAGTTGGTAGCAGGGCCACTCCTTTTCCCGGTGGAGGGCTGGGGAAGAATCCTTATTCAGAAAGTACTGACTCTCTCGTCTCTGAGCATACAGAGTTCCGGACGACACGGTGCGCCACCTCCGAGCTGTGCACCCCTCGTCCCCCTCTGTCTCAGAGCCGGATGACAGTGTGTGCCGTCCTTGGACCGTACCGCTCTCATCCCCCTCTGTCGCCAGACCCCTGGCAGAGCAGGCCCCCGCGGAACGCTGGTCCTTCCCTGGCCTCCTCTGTCAGGGTGTGGTTATGACCGTGCCCCCACTCTGGGCCGCTATGCCGTCCACCTCTGGGCCGGTCATTCCGCTTCGCTGCACCACCGAGGGGAAGTCGGTGGTTCGTTGACTCCGCTGGCACAGTTCTTGGGAGCCTGCCTAGAGCTTCCCTGTCTGTTTCGCTGGGTCGCGCGAACCATCGGCTCGGCTATACGATTCAGTTCGCACGGTCTCCTCCCCGCTACAGGGGAGTCCGCTCCACTCTGGTCGGTGGCAATGCCCCTATCATGAGAGCAAAGATTGCCACCCTGCTGGCGAAGGGTGCAATCGAGACTGTCCCTCCAGCCGAGATGAGGTCCGGCTTCTACAGCCCTTACTTCATTGTCCCCAAGAAAACCGGTGGGTTACGACCGATCCTGGACTTGCGCGTGCTGAACCGCTCCCTTCACAGGATGCCATTCAAGATGCTTACCGCCAAACCCATTTTCGAATGTGTTCGGTCCCAGGATTGGTTTGCAGCGATCGACCTGAAGGACGCCTACTTTCATGTCTCCATTTTTCCTCGACACAGACCATTCCTCCAGTTTGCTTTCGAGGGGCAGGCATACCAGTACGCGGTCCTCCGTTTCGGGCTAGTGCTGTCTCCTCGCGTCTTCACGAAGGTCGTCGAGGCAGCCTTTGTTCCCCTTCGGGTTCACGGGGTTCGCATCCTGAACTATCTCGACGACTGGCTGATCCTAGCTCACTCTCGAGATCAGGTTTGCGAACACAGAGACCTTGTGCTCCGGCACCTAGCTCGTCTGGGCCTTCGGGTCAACTGGGAGAAGAGCAAACTTTCCCCCGTGCAGAGGATCTCTTTTCTCGGTATGGACATCGACTCGGTCGCCATGTCCGCGCAGCTTATGAGCGAGCGCGGGCAGTCACTGCTGACTTGTCTGAGACAAATTCAGGGCAAGAGTGCGGTTCCACTGAAATATTTCAGAGGCTCCTGGGGCATATGGCATCTGCAGCTGCGGTGACACCGCTCGGATTGCTTCATATGAGACCGCTTCAGCTTTGGCTACACGACCGAGTCCCGAGGTGGGCATGGCAACAAGGCACGCTCCGAGTATCAGTTACTCCGACCTGCCGTCAGACCTTCACCCCGTGGTCGAACCTCAGTTTTCTCAGGGCTGGTGTCCCCCTGGAACGAGTTTCCCGGCATGTTGTTGTCTCAACAGATGCCTCCACAACGGGCTGGGGCGCCATGTTCAATGGACATGCTGCCGCGGGCTCCTGGACAGGATCCCTGCGCCTATGGCATGTCAATTGCCTCGAGTTGCTGGCAGTACGCCTTGCCCTGCACCGCTTCCGGGCGTTGCTCAAGGGTCAACACGTACTAGTCCAATCAGACAATACCGCCACTGTAGCGTACATCAACCATCAAGGTGGTCTACGCTCCCGCCGCATGTCGCAACTCGCTCGCCACCTCTTATGGAGTCAGAAGCATCTGAGGTCCCTTCGAGCCATTTACATTCCCGGAGCCCTGAACTGTGCAGCCGACGAGCTCTCACGGCTTCAGCCCTCCCCGGAGAATGGCGACTCCATCCCCAGTGGGTCCAGCTGATTTGGGACCAGTTCGGGGACGCACAGATAGATCTGTTTGCCTCCCACGACTTGACCCATTGCGACCAGTATTATTCTCTGACCGAGGGCACGCTCGGCACGGATGCTCTGGCGCACAGCTGGCCGCGGGGCCGCAAATATGCGTTTCCCCCTGTGAGCCTTCTTGCGCAGGTCTTGCGCAAGGTCAGGGAGGACGAGGAGCAGGTCCTTCTGGTTGCGCCGTACTGGCCCACCCGGACTTGGTTCTCCGAACTAGTGCTCCTCGCGACAGCACCTCCTTGGCCAATTCCGCTGAGGAAGGACCTCCTTTCTCAGGGACGGGGCACCCTATGGCACCCTCGTCCCGATCTTTGGAACCTCCACGTGTGGCTCCTGGATGGGACGAGGCAGGTTTGAGTACCCTACCACCAGCGGTGGTGGCTACCATCACTTCAACTAGAGCATCGTCCGCGAGGCACGCCTACGCGTTGAAGTGGAACCTCTTCGTCAACTGGTGCTCTTCTCGCCGAGAAGACCCCCGGAGGTGTTCGATCAGTTTCGTGCTTTCCTTCCTTCAAGATGGGTTGGAACGAAGGCTGTCTCCCTCCACCCTCAAAGGTTATGTTGCCGCTATTGCTGCACACCACGACTTAGTGGAAGGTAAATCCTTAGGGAAGCACGACCTGATCGTCAGGTTCCTGAGGGGGGCGAGGAGACTGAATCCTCCTCGCTCTCCTCTCGTTCCCTCTTGGGACCTCGCAGTGGTTCTAACTGGCCTGCAGAGTGCTCCCTTTGCGCCTCTGCAATCAGTGGAGCTTAAGTTCATGTCATCGAAGACAGCACTCCTGGTTGCATTGGCCTCTCTCAAGAGGGTCGGGAACCTGCATGCATTCTCCGTTGACGAAGCGTGCCTGGAATTCGGGCCGGCTTACTCTCACGTGATCCTGAGACCCCGGCTTGGATATGTGCCCAAGGTTCCTACCACTCCCTTCCAGGACCAGGTGGTGAACCTGCAAGCGCTGCCCTTGGAGGAGGCAGACCCAGCCTTGGCACTGCTCTGTCCAGTACGCGCTCTCTGCGCCTATGTAGACAGGACGCAGTGTTTCAGGACCTCAGACCAGCTCTTTGTCTGTTATGGTGGGAAGCTGAAGGGAAAGGCTCTCTCCAAGCAGAGGTTGTCTCACTGGATAGTGGTATGCCATTGCTTTGGCATACCAGCAGCAAGGTCGACCGTGTCCCCTTGGTGTGACTGCCCACTCCACCCGGAGTGTGGCATCCTCTTGGGCTCTAGCGCATGGCGTCTCGCTAACAGACATCTGCAGAGCTGCAGGCTGGGCGACACCGAACACATTCGCCAGATTCTACAATCTCCGAGTGGAGCCTGTGTCCTCTCATGTACTCGCTTCAACTAGCTAGTACTGGACCCGCTCAGGTGTCTTCGCTTGCTCGCCATTCCACTCCACGGACTGGATACGTGCGATATTCTCCTCAGGTGAGCTTCTCCGCAAGCCCTGAGTTCCTCCAGCACCCCTGATGCTAGCGCCAGTGTCTATTGCCTGTGCGTCGGCTAGGTGCCTCCCGTGTGCATGGTCCCTCCCCGGAGCTACTCCCACACGTGTATTTCCACTGTAAGCCTCTCTGAGCATGTGTCTTTCCCTTGGCAAGCCACCTTGCCACCCCTGAGGTTGAAATATTCCACCGGCAGCTGGACACCTCAGTATTCTCCATATGTTTCCTTCGGGTCATATATGTATTCCTAAATGCCCCCCCTCTGGGTTGGTGTTAATTGCATATTTCCTCTAAACTATGGGATATGCTTCCCAGTGTATCTTGGTATTCCTGTGTTAAATAGGAGTCCTTCGTCCTTACAAGTCTTACAAGGGCTCAGATGTACGCAGGGCACTGGAAGACAGCTGTGAAGGTGGCGTGATTAGACTGATAACCCCATTCGTCGTCATCCGACGTAACTTGGAGTGACAACGAAAGGGAACGTCTCGGTTACGTATGTAACCCTCGTTCCCTGAGTAGGGAACGGAGACGTTACGTCTTCCTGCCACTTCCGCTGTACCGCGGGGATCGCCTGAGCTCAGTCTTGGCTCCTCAGCGAAGAAACATAACTGCATGTTGCCAGCGTCCTCCTTTTATACCCACGAGGTGGGGCAGAGTTATGTCATGCAAATTCCGCAGACCCATGGCATTTCTTTGCCATTGGCTCGTTTTTGTATACTCGAAGTCGATAGGTGTTCTAAGCGAAACCCCCATTCGTCGTCATCCGACGTAACGTCTCCGTTCCCTACTCAGGGAACGAGGGTTACATACGTAGCCGAGACGTTTCATGCCGACGTTAATACAATGACAATGTGAAAGCCAAATATTTGTTTTTATTATAGTCACATTTCATATTTTGTCACAGTGTACCCTAAATTAAAAATACATTAAAATATCTGTGCCATTATATTTTTATGAAAGGGGTCTGTCACATGGGCATCCTCATATTTGTGTGGTTCTTGGCATCAAAAACTTTGAAAACTCCTGCACAGGCCCACAACAGGCTAACACTCTGTCCACTCCACCCATCTCGCTTCAGTAGGTTTTGAGTACACCAAGGTACACCAGAACCTAGATCAAAACATGTAGCTGAAGACACTCTGTCATGAGGAAGAATCAACGATTTGGGCTCAGATTTGTGTCTCTACATGTAGGTACTGGTTAAGTGCTATATATATGGAACAGAATTAAGTTGTTCATCTTCTCTGACAAGCCTAAGCCCGTGTTGATGGGAAAGATTATGCCCTGAAAAATGCGATTAAGAGTGAGATTATATCTGTGCACTTTTTGAAAGGTTTGAGGCGTTTATCTCTTTCCCAGTGGTTAAAACAGCATATCAAACAAGAGAAAGCGCAACCTATAGTAAAGTTACTATGATATTTCACACATCCTTCAGTGTGCTTTGTTAGGGCTTCTATTAAAAGTAGACAGACGAAGACAATATCACAGTATCCAGCACTAAGGTCATCAATTGTACCGGTACAACCCGTACCAGTACAACCCGTACCAGTGGGTTTAAAAAATGAAAAAAAAAAAAAAAAGACAAAAAAAAAGAAATTTGTAAAAAGTACATTTATACAGTACTGTTAGTACCAAGTACTGGGTCTATTCGGTAATTGGTGATAGACGATACTTTGAAACACAGTCATTCATGTTTGTTTAAGCATTTCTATTTACAGTGTGTTTTTACAAGCGTTGTAGACAATTACAAGAATATCTATAAAAGAGTGTGAACGCAATGGCCTATCAGAGGTTCTAGTCAGTAAATAATCCTCGCTTAACACCGCTGAAAACGTACAAGATTATTGTGCAATGTGCGACGCATGCTCATAAATCCTTTCATTATAACCAGAAAAGTGTAAACACAATGTAAATAAGAGATTTGTTGCACAATTAAGACTGTTATGTTGGTACCATGACAACCCTATCGACCATTGCAACTTTTCATCATTCAGGTTTTATTACAAGCTGCCCACAATGTTTTAACAGAGAAAGAAAACTGACATTAGAAGAAGGGAGGTACAGAGCCAAAGTTGACTATTTAACATCCGCAATAACTTGCCGGTAGGGGTGTGCGATATTGACGAAATATTATATCTCGATATTTTCTGGGATTTTCTCGATAATGATTATTAGACAATATTTTGCTGAGTGCGCTTATTGTGTTGGTACTTTGGCAGGTTTAGGACTGTTGTGGACAGCCGACTCCAAACGTTTTTGATATTCTTCATACTCTGTGTGGTGGTCAGTTCACAGCATTGACAGAAATTATTTTTTCCAATATGTTCCAATTGATTTTACCTAATATGGGCATTTTTACCTTTATAAAGCCATTTTTCAAACCTAAGTATATGCATGCATCATATTTTGTGTCAATGTCATACATTTAATCAAATTAAATTATACAAATAAGACACAATAGGGCTGTTACCAATGAAATGAAATCAATATCAACAAAATTCATCTTTGCAATATTGAATATTGACATGTAAAATTATTTAAAACAAGAAAAAATACTTTAAATGTGAAATTGAAACCGCCAGTAGGTGGCAGCAAGACACTGTTAATGAGCGAATCATTGAGATTCAACTGATTCATTAAAGGTTGATTCAATCAAGGAAAGAAGCATTTGCCTATCTTAATCTATCCTAGTCAACTGATTCATTCAAAAAGCTGATTCACTCTGTAAGGAAACACCTCCGTTTGTGGCTTTGTTTTGAACTTTTTTCGTTGGCGAAATAGAGCAAAAACAGGCAATATGGTGTCTATAATGTAAGTCACTTAATTAACTTTTATTAACTTTTTGTTTATTAAACTTGTATAAAATCAATATCACATTTGTTATCATGCTGATATTTGGAGAAAAACTGCACTGTTGTTAAATTTATTACTAAATTATATAAATAAAGACTAAATCACGCAGTAAAAGCGTGCACTCTAAGTGCGCAGCCACACTAGTCTAATCTACAAGACTACATCACTTAGAGTATGCATGCACTCTGGGTGGGTGCTAGGTATAGGCTATACTCAATAATGTCAAATAGCACATCGTTAAAGCAACAATTACGATATTATCGCAGATATATGTAGGCAATATATATATATATATATATATATATATATATATACACCCGATAGATATATATGAAATGAGTGAAATTTGCTGTGCAACGCACATGAGAGAATTCAGAGGGGTTCCGAGAGAATCAGGGGCTCACTGAAACAAACTGTAACACAAATGTCGTACAAAACGCCCAAGATTTTTTGGGATCCAGAGTTCAGCCTGCCCTTTTGCCAAATAAATCCAATTACATACCACAACATCCTTTCAAACCAATGGATTAATAAGGATGATTGTGATACATGACAGACCAGACGTGAGGTTAACGTTAAAGAGGAATAGAGGACAAAAACCTTGAGAACAATGGGACATTGCTGCCATACAAAATACAAGAGGTGACTAAAACAATCAATCACAAAGAAAGCAACCTATGAGGCTTAACATCAGGCTGAAGATGGTAGTGTAGACGAGTGCGGATGAAGATAGGGGATTCTTGATTACATTATTATCACCCTCAGGCAATTTGTGAAAACTAACACAGTATGACGCCACCCAGGCCCGCAGCACGACTGCTGCTTGGAATAGTAAAACAGCCACACAAGCGCTGATTTGTTCAGATGAAGGAGGTCAGTATAGAAAACTCTTCTGGCACTAGACACCCTCTCACATGGAAAAGAGCACAAGGAAAACACCTTCCCAAGGTGCTAAATTACTAGGGCTTTGGGCTGATACCCTCATGGAAGTTTTTTTTTTTGAAGAGGAGAGAAACGTGCAAATAGGGTTCAACCAAATGGAAGAGATATGCACTACTGCTTACACACAGCAAGAAAGTACAGCGTACTGTGTTCGTAATAATTATCTGAAAGTTTCCGTCCTCTTAAAAAAAAGGATTTGGTGTCATTTTTCTGTTCCCTTTCAAGGGAACTCGATCTGCGTCGGTACAGCACATTGGGGAACGCCCGTGGTGCGGGTCCCGCGTCCATTGAGGCAACGTGGAGGCATTCATCATGGGGCTCGCAAAAGGATCTGGCAAGGAATCTTGAGACTGCCAAGGCACTTTCTCAGGATTCCTCTGCCAGTTCTGATGTTCTCCCACCTTGCGCGGAAGCCCAGCAGCTTCTTCCCCATGAGCAGAGAACCCGATGCTCAAGCTCTCTGCTTCCAAGGAAGCGGACATGCTCAGCATCGAGGGGGGGGATTATGGTGATGACTCGCACTCCATGTCCCTGGAGCTGCAGGAGGTTGTTTCTCGCGCTGTGGACCAGTCAAACATCTGCTGTCCACATGAAAGGCAGGAGAACAACCTCATCACCGGGGTTTGCGATTCTTTCCTGATTTACATAACGAGTTGTGCAAATCGTGGAACAAGCCTTATTCCTCTCGTATTTCCAACCCAAGTATTAGATTACAGCAATATTGTCGGGGCGAGAGAGAACGGTTATGGGTTGATGCCTCAGGTGGAAGAGCCATTGGCCAGTTATCTTTCCCCCGACGCTGCGTTATCACTAATAACCCTGGTGCTGCACAAGTTTAGCTGCCCCGGTCACCAAAGTTGAGAAAGGCTGCAGACTTGTCTCTCTGAGTCACCAAGGAAACGGCCCACGATATTGGCCGTTCCATGGCGGCTATGATGGTCTCAGAGAGACATTTATGGTTAAATCAGTCGGTCGTCAAGAGGGACAGGGCTTTCCTCCTTGATGCTCCAATTTCATCTTCTGGCATGTTCGGCGACGCCATAAATACCGTTTTCGACAGGTTTCAGGAGGCGAAAAAACAGTCTGCAGCCTTTAGACAATATCTCCCTCCCCGTTCTATATCTAATAAATATGCCCCCAGTGGGCAGCCAGAGCCATCCACCAGCTCCCCCGCCTACAGACAGGCGCAAAAAGAGAGTGTCGCTTCTAGAGTGTCCCCCTCAAGGAGCATGGGGGGATAGAAGGGGCTCTCAACCGAAGCCTCAACAAAAACAGGGCAACCTGAGTGGGGGCGGGTTTTACAGCCGCTACTAGTTTCCAAGAGGGATGGGGGGTTGCGTCCAATATTAGATTTGAGGCACTTATATCAGTCTCTGAGGAGGTACAGGTTACATGCTCACGATTCCCATCATAGTGAATCAAATTCAATCCGAGGATTGGTTTGTCACGATAGATCTGAAGGACGCATATTTCCACATTTCCATCGCACAGGAAGTTCCTGAGGTTCGCTTTCGGGAGCGAAGCGTTCCAATATCAGGTTCTTCCAATCAGCCTAGCTTTCTCCCCTCGCACATTTACCAAATGCATGGATGCAGCTCCAGCTCCGCTGAGGCTTCAGGGTATCAGGGTGCTAAATTATATCGACGGCTGGCTTACAAGAGCTGGCAGTTCAACATCAAGATGTCGTCCTTGCCCACATCTAGAGCCTGGGGATGAGACTCAACATGAAAAAAAGTGTGTTGGCACCAGACCAGAGAACCACGTTCTTCGTCTCCATGTCTCCTGCACGGATTGAGCCCTGCACGGATCGAGTCCTTCCTAGTTACCAGGATAAAGCTAGGCCAAGCCATCTCTGTAAAACATTTTCAGAGAGTGTTAGGGCTCATGGCAGCAGCGTCCAACATCATTCCATTCGGCCTGCTGCACATGAGGGCCCTGCAGTGGTGGTTGAAAACCAAGGGGTTTTCTCCAAGGGGGAACCTTTTCCGTATGATCAGGGTCACGCGCAGATGCCTTCGTTCCCTATCTATGTGGAAGAAAACATACTTTCCGTGTTGGGAGACTCATATCGCCGGAAAGCCGTTTCGACATATGCCCCCCTTATGGGCTGGGGTGCGGTCACGGACGTCCACTTTACGAGAGGTTAATGGACCATTTTTCCTCCTGGCACATAAATTGCCTGGAAATGTTGGCGGTGTTCTGAGCTCTGAGGAGTTTCCTGCCAGACCTCATAGGTCAACACGTCCTTGTGAGGTCAGACAATACATCAGTGGTGGCCTATGTAAATCATCAGGGGGGTCTGAGATCCTGCCCTCTATGCAAACTGGTGCATCAGATCCTCCTATGGTCCTAGGGGAGACTGTCGTGGCCGAGGCTGCGTCTGTACACTTTCCCCCCGATCACTCTGCTCCCAGGAGTTCTAGAGAGGGTTCATTGCGACGGGTCAGTCTACTACTAATAGCCCCATTGTGGCCGGCCCGAGTGTGGTTCTCTGACATAATATCACTTCTAGAATGCCCTCCATGGAAGATTCCCATTAGGGGAACCTCCTGACACAGGCAGAGGGCTCAGTATTTCACCCTCGGCCAGAGATATGGAAACTGTTGGTCTGGCCCCTGAGGGGTCACAGTACCGAGACGCCGGCCTGTCAGCAGGAGTAGTCGAGACCATACTTAGCTCTAGAGCTCCCTTCACGAGGAAATCGCACAGCCTAAAATGGAATGTTTTCACCGTATGGCGTAGAGAGCGTGAGGTGGACCCAGTTAACTGCCCGGTGGCTTCAGTGCTGGAGTTCCTCCAAGATCGCTTCTCGGTTGGTCTTACCCCGCCCACGCTCAAGATGTACGTGGCTACAATTGTGGCTTTCCACGCTCCGTTGGGTGATTAGCCTCTGGGGAGACATCAGTTGGTCGTACTTTTCCTCCATGAGGCTTGGAGGATGAGACACATGGGACCTGCCAGTGATTCTCGAAGGGCTGGTTGAAGCTATGGAGTCGGCTGAGGCCAAGAACCCTTCCCTCAAGGTAGCCTTTTTGCTAGCCATTACTTCTCTGAGGAGAGTAGGAGATCTTCAGGCACTCTCGTTATCTCATGGGTGCCTGGAGTTTGCTCCAGGCGACGTTAGGGCTATCTTGCATCCCAGGCCGGGCTATCTGCCTAAAGTACCATAGAGTACCGTATTGACGCAGTGTCTCATTCCCTTCTCAGAGAACAAGAGTGTAACAACATTTAGTTTTACAGTAAATTAGCTCAAATTATATATAGGGAATTTTAATAATTAATCATGAATATGATTAATATATTGCATATTACAGTTAAATTATCGAAGTTGAAAATAGATTGATTGTACACACGAATGATCAATCACAACGAATTATAATTCCTCATTCATATGTCAATGGTCCATTTTCAGATCGATTATATGAGATAACCTTTAATGGAGTTAATTTAGCTATCGAACTGTTTGTCCAGCAAACGGCCGTAAGATTAACTTATCAACTTCTCAACAAAGTTATCCCTTCTTATAAACTCCAAGAAATATCAATTTTCTGGCCGTGAACATTAATTTTCCTGTGTTTATAAAATTAGACTACGCAACGTAGTCAATAATGAAAGCTTTGTATCTATGATCGAAATTTCATTGACTCTGTAAAATGAGCATTTTAGACAGAAGGCAATCAAGAATATAATGGTTTTAATAGTTGGACTAATAATACATCGAACTACAATTCACACAGAATATATGTATATACACCCGAAACAAACAAAACGAAAAACATTACAAACACGAATTAAAATAGGATGAGAGAGAAAGATAAAAATGAGAGGGAGAGAGAGTTGGGAAGAGAGAGAGAGATCCGTAGGATCACAGCTTGGCAAAATTCACCTGGACATTTAAACCTTTAAGAGACAACACGGAAAAACAGTCTTAATGCTCTAAAATCTTGGTAACTCAAATATACTTGCATATAGTTCTCATGTGTCTGAGCCCTGCGGCGTGTGTGAGCGGCTGGTCTTTGTGTGTTCCGTTGGAGCGTCACGTGGTTTGCTGCGGTCTGGAGCGCGCAGTTTCAAAGAAGGCTTAAAGGTCTTTGACGTAAATGACCAAATAAATAATTCAGACTAAGTTCATTTCTGGTGAAATGAACAAAGGAAAAACAAACTTAAACAAAAGAAAAGAAGAGGAAAGATCCCCCAGGGCGGGGATCACGAGTATGATGGTTACATCGGATCGAAGGAGAGGGAAGAGTCCAGTCAAAAGTCGAAGTTCCCTCGAAGAAGGGAGTTCTCCCAAAGATGCAGTTCTTTCTCCCCCCTCCTTACTCCTCACTACTCCTCAAAGATCCCCAAACAAAACCAAACTAAAGATGAGGTGCTTGGTGGTCTTCTTTAAAGACACTTCTGTTTACGCCTCCTCTGGCGTGAATGCACCAATCAGCTGGGAGGAAAGTGTGCGGATAAGTGTTCCTTTGTTCCCTCGAGATCGACTTTGCATGTTTCATGACCGTGATGTAAAAATGCGTTCAATTTTACTCCAGAGATGATAAAACATAGTAACATACATTTTACGGTTTGCACCCATATATATATGGTTTGGTCAGATCAAGAGGATTCTAAAGGTGTGAAGAACGACATACAAACATTATAGGAAAACACAGTTACATTAAAAATGCATCTAAAAGCACCTCTGTTCATTTAGAATTATAATACGATCACATCTAACCCCAGTGGAACATGGGCAAACATAAAAACATATCGAATATATCATAGTACAAGTCTCTCAATTGAGGAGATTGGAGAAAAAGTCCTTGTGTGTGTGTGTGTGTGTGTGTGTACGTGGCTGGGTCATTCGTTGGTGAAGATGTTGTGAACTTTTGCTCACCCCCCTCCCGGGCAATGATATGTGTGTGCGTATTCTTTGAATTGATGAGTTTTAAGTCTGGTTACAATGACCAGTGTGGTTCATCACACAAGGTTGTCTGTGTTTGTGAGGTGTCCTGAAGAGGGGACACCACGGGATCTCCGGCCAGAGAGGCGCTCCTGTTGGGTCACATGTGGTAAAACAGAGGACCCTGTGATTACTTATCAGCGAAAAACGCCGCGGGGGCACTTCTGGCATCGGTCATTTAATTAAGTCCCATCGCCATTTGCTTGTGTGTGAATCAGTAACTTAAAAAGTCTCATGACATCTCCATTCTTCAGATTGTGAAAGAAACAGGAGTGTTTACTTAATTGGAGACTTAGTTGATTAAAACCACATGATTGCGCTGATCATCTGATTATTGCTACAGTCCCCCCTTGATGGTTCGGCAGGACCCGTGTGGGTGGGCCTCGTTGAACCATCACGACCGCATTGGTCAGGTGGCAGGTAAATCATGGAGGTTGGATGCTGCAGATGATGGTTAGGGCTGAGGGCTCAGCTCTATGAGGTTTTCCGCGTTCTCTAGCGGGGAGTCTTCTTTCCGAGGGCCCCTACAGAACCCTCCGGACATGGCTTGGGTGAGCCTGGCTGTTGAGGCTCTCATCTCGTTGAGTCGTCGGTATGCATGATGATTGTCGAAATGCAAAGTGCCGTGTCAGCGGCGGACCATGCTTGAACAACAGGTGAAGTGTTCAGGGTGGGCAATCTGGACAATGCTTGTAAGGCTGTGTCAAGGGCAGCAATGTCTATGATCTGTGACCCCCCCTTCCTCAATCCATTTTTCCAGTTCGGATTGGTATTCTTCACTCGGAAGGTGGTACAGGGCTAGGTCGTCCAGGTGAAGGATGGTGCAGTGAGTGCAGCTGTGCGCACTGGAGTGTTAGCGAGCCACCTGTCACCTACAATCTCTGCTTGGGTCTCGATGCCTTGAGTGCGAGGCTTTGCTTCGGCAGGGCAGCGGGTGTCGCTGATCTGCAGCCTGCAGATTCCGTCAGTGTTGTCTCTGAGGAAGGGTCTGTTAAGGCAGAGATAGTGAATGTCTTTGGTCAATGTGCACATGTGCAGGTTCGGGGCCAGGTACAGCTGTGGGTTGCTGTCGTGGTAGGCCACCACGTCTGGAGTGCGAATCTTGATGTGAGTGTCACTTTTCAAAAATCCGACCTTGACAATGTCTTTTACTTGGTAGAGTCGGCTTGACTCTATGATGGGTAGGTTCAGGAGAAAACCTACTTTCCTCTGCTCAGAGTCGACGCGGAGTGGGATGGCGCTACCCAGAGAGTAGGTAAGGTGTGCTTGTAGAGGGTCAGTTGACGTGGTGATGGCAGGAGCCAGCATGGTTTGCACCAGGCTTAAGGGTATCAGGTACGGTGGAATTCTACCCATGGCTAGGCTGTCAATGGAGGAGCTCACCTCCCGCAGCAGGTCTGTCATCCGGGCTGTGACCAGCTGAGTTTGAGCAAAGTCATTCTGGGAGACAGTAAACAGCTGTTTCATGGAGTTCACTGTCTGGTTCAGCAGAACGCTGTGAGTGTTGAGAATTACCACTGTTCCCTTAAATGTCTTGTGGGTGATTTGCAGGGAGGCACTCTGTATCGTAAGTTGCTCTTTTAGCAGTGGGATCTCAGTTTGAATTTCAGTCACATGCCGTCTCACGGTGGCTAGGTTCACTGCATTGACACTGGATATGTCAACGTTAAACAGAGTTCCGACAGCAGCGGCGGCTCTGAGCAAAGCTCCTAGGATCCGTTTGGCACGGCGGTTGTGTCCACTTAAGTCCGCTTGTGTGACAGTCATTTTATCAAGTTGGTTGAGCATGTGCTCAACATTGGCCTCAGCGTGAGCGAGGGAGTCCTCTGTCCATTGGGCACTGGCCCAGCTGAATTGGGCTACTGTGCTGGGGTAGGGTTTTAGGTACACGTTGCGGGGGTCCACTTGAACATACACTTTCTGGGTGTGTGTGCGGCAGTTGGTTATCAGGAATCCCATTTGTTCTTTTAGGACGATGCCTGATGCCGGACCCGGTGAGATGCTGTCCGTTTGCGGCTGCCCTCTGGTTGGCTGAAGGCTCAGAATGGCAAACCACGGCAGCATCCTGGTAAAGGCAAAAAGAAGAGAGAGAAAGGTAGGAAACATTTCAGCGAGTGTCGTCCTTGGTTGGCGAGGACAGTCTTTTCGTTTCGAGGACAACGGTGTGTCACTTGCTTCGGTGTCTCGTAAGTGGCTCTGGTGCTGCGGTGTGCAGCACGTGATGCGTCATGGGCATACATTGGCATGACCCCCCTTCTGCATTGTGGCACCACAAGCCTTGGCGCTGTGATGGCATCAGGTGCATAACGTAGAATGTTGTCCTGTGCACGCATCATGTGTTTGGTGACCTGCAGTTGTCTGGGGCACCGGTTATCGGTGGTTGCAGACGGCGTGCTTGGGTGGTTGGAGGGGTCTGAGAGGTGGTTTCTCATATTGTCCATTGTTTTGTCATAGTCTTTGGTAAGCTGGAAAGTTAAGGTCAGGTGAAGCAGGGGCTCTGTGACATTTTGTCATACTTGTGGTGAGAGACGCATGCATGACCTTAAAAGTTCAGAACCACGGTTTAACTGGTTCGCTAGGTCTGTAGCATAAAGCTAGGTGTTTCACGTGTAGCTAGCTAGTGAAATGTGTCTTGTATCTTATCTTAGCTGTGGATCTTAGGAGGCTAAGATGTATGTGGTTCCGAGAGTATTTCCTGGAAGGGGCATAGCCGAGATGAAATAAATGACTTAAGATGGTTCTTATGACTAAATTAGTTCTCTGGACTGAACTAGTGGTTCACCACGGCTTGACAAAGTGAATAATAGGGGGAAAAGGACAGCTTTCCTATTTGAATTATGCTTATTATCAATCCTCTGGACCATAGTTGTGCCCTAGTAAATTGTTGAAATTACTTGTGTTGAAGGGTCACAAAATGAGTACACTGGTTGAAACTACGCCAAAATAACAAATAAGGGTGTCTCTGTTTCCTTTCTGGGCCCTATGGGGAATGGAACCACATTTGAACAAGAGAGGAAATGAAATTAAATCATATAGATGACTGAATAGCCAAGGGAATAGCTGACTGCTATTATTATCAAAGTCAAAGAAATGAAAGAGTTAACAAAGAACAAAAACAAATTAAAATTAAAAGCAAAAGGGAAAAAAATGATCAAAACAACGGGAATGATCTGAAGGCGAGAATAATCAGTGGCATTAGTGATGAAAATTCCTATTGCTATATGAATTCTTCTCTAGCTACACAGTTTACATGTAGTCAAACTTAAGTTTAATTAACAGGGCATCTGCAAAGTTAGCCTTCGACGGTTAGCAAGGACTATGCCTAAACTAGTGAAGGTGAACTTTAGCTAAGAAGAGTTGCAAACACGGAAAGTGAATTAGAAATCCTAACTGGTGTTAAGTAAAGTATTCTAGAATACTTTGCACTGTGAAAACACAACGGTGATTAAGGGTTCAAGTAAATGATGCTAAATTCCAACTGTGGAAGTTATTATTTAGCTTAGCCTACGCTGGATGGATGCTATGTTAGGTTAGCTTAGCCTAAGTTGGATGGATGCTAGGTTAGGCTAACTTAGCTTAAGGCTGGAAGGATGCTAGGTTAAGTTAGCTTAGCCTAAGGTAGATGGATATTAGGTTAGGGTAGCTTAGCCACCTAGGATGGTTTGTTTACAAAGTGACGTCACAAGTTAGCACTTCCTGTGACAAGTTGTTGTCATGGGAACTAGAGTATGTCAGAACAATTCAACAGTCCCTGAAAAGTGTCTGCACCTTTTAACGGGTTAAAAGGGGGCGCCTATACTTTAAGTCTTTCGAGAACTTGATGTTACATTAAGTAAAATGCGACTGTTTTGGCATTTGCTAATTTTACTCATGTAACTCTTCTCTTTACTTTACACAACTTATTCTATTTGTTTACCGAGTAAGGAAATGGATTTGCTGTAAGTCAAAGGTTGTCTAAGCATCTATAGTTACGTCCCTCTCATGCATAAATGCTGACTTTTCAGCGAGTAAACAGTTTTGATCGCTAGGTAGCTCTCTGCTTGTAGATGCAGCTAAAATTTAGGTGAATTACATCAATCTAACAATAATTTGTAAGGCCTTTACATTGTAGAAAGGGGAGCATCACCCAGGTCTACATATATATATAACTCTGTCCTGAGCTTTCTTTGTCAGACACAGGTTTAGTCATACTGCAATTTGGATTTCTTTTTAACCAAAGCAGAATAGATATCGGTACAGATTAGAGGCTGCTGAAATGAGATTCCTTTGTCACACAGACTTACGCTTTACGGCTGAACTTACTGATATTAGTTGGAAATCTAAGACTCTTTCACTTAAAGTAGAGATGTCAATTCCAGCTATCGTTTTATCTGCATTTAGACAAGCCAGCGATCAAAAATGCTTATTGCACGTTGTGTTCTAGTTGGATCGCAAAGATCAAATGCACGCCTGTAGGTTAACAGTAGTTTAAGGCTGAGGTGGTTTTCCTACACTCTGGCGGTAAGGTGATGTATGCCCTATTTGGAGCTAGTGTTTCTTGTAACCCTTCATTGTCAGGAAACCTAATGTTTAGCAGTGCCAATTCAACCAGCATCTAGAAACTGTTTGTTTCAAAAGAGTTGTGCATAGTCTGTTGGCCGTTGAGATTTACCCTTCCATTTAAGATTCTTTTAACTCAGTAAAATTCTAATTTTACGAATGCAGAGTCTTGCAACTCTTTGAACACACATTTTCATCTACTTTTAAAAGTTCTATGTCCTATGCTGATCAGGGACCCTTTTAGCAGAGTCTTGCAATGTGTTATTGCAGTGTCTTTTGGTTTTGCAGTTCAAAATCAGTGGGGTTTTAGGACTTCTTTCAGAAGAGGCCTTCTGCATTAGGTCACGCATCGTTGAGTGGGCATTGCGTGGTCTTTGGCGAGCTGGAAGGTGCAGGGTAGCGGACTTGAACCTTAACTTGGTGCTGAGGCTGTGTCTTCATGGATGGCTGCTGGAGTTCCAGGGAACTCTATGATTTTGGAGTCTGGCTTTGTTGTAGTTCTCGTGACCTCTGTGACCGGAGGGGGCGGGGGTTCTTGAACTTGGGCCCAGACGGTCAAGTGTTTATAAGTCTAATAAAAGCCCAGAGCAGTCTAGCAGGTCTTTGCCAATCAGAAAGGGGTACGTGTCCATTTGTGAGATGTACACCAGGTGAATCAGACTCATAGAACCAATTGTCAGGTGAATGGGAGCTACCTGTTCGAGCCGGATGTCGTTCTGGCTGTACGACTGCACATTCAGCTCACACGATTGGGATGTAAGAGTTCGATCTTGTCTCATAGCTTTAGCTCTGAGTTTTCCTAAAAGTTCAGCTGATATCAAAGTAAAGTCTGCGCCGGTGTCTACCAGTGCTTCAAGTCTCACGTCATTTTCCAAAGTGATGGCTAGGTAGGGTTTCCGGGCCACCCCGTTTTCGATCAGGTTCCCCAGGAGCTTTGGCGTCCGGGTTGGTGTGGTGATCGATGGGCGGTTAGGGCCGGTCTCGTGTTGTTCGCTGTGGAGGCAGGTAGACAAAGCAGCATTTCCTGGGTCTTTGTGATGTTGGACCCAGTCGTGGGAAACTGTGCTGTCATGCTTAGGCTGTGCAGCTGTCAGCTGTGGTGGCTGGGTGATGCTGTCACTTTGTGGTGTGACAGTAAGCTCTGATGCTGATGAACAGTGTTCTGGGTGCCTGTTTCAGGCATTACGCTTAGACGTAGGATGTCTGGGTTTGAGTCTCTTGGTGATGGGGGTTGGCTATTTCTGGGTCGCCGGCTGGCTTCCCAGAATCTTTCAGAGCGCTCGCTCTGGTGCCTTGGATGAGCACCGTCACGGCTGTGCTGCCTTCTGCTGGCCTGGAACGGTCTTGACTCTCCTCTAGAGGCAGCTCTGAGTAGTGTTCAGAGACAGAGTAGATTGTGGGGTCTTTAAAAGTCTTTTCGTACACAGTCTTTTGCTTAATGTGAGCTTTGTGGGCCAAGTCTCGTAGCTGTTGGGTAGACATGCTACGGGGACAGGCCAGGATGCCTAAGTAATGACTCACTGTGGGATGCAGATTTCGAAGGAACAGAGTTCTGAAATTGACGTCCTCTTCCATACCTGGCTGGTTCCGTGCTCCGAAGTAGGCTTGTCGGAGTCGGCTGTAGTAGGTCTGTGGGGTTTCAAGTCGGGCCTGCTTGAGGTCCGTGGCGGTGAATAACCCTTGGTCTGATTCTGGATCAGAGAATTCACGGATCAAAGCTTGTTGCAGCTGCTGGTAGTCCGTTTTGATAGTCTCTGGTTGACGGTCAAGGAAGCTGCGCACCTCACGACTGGAAGTAATTCTTAGCAGGTACAATCTGTTCCATGCGGTCGTGTTGGTAACAGTTTGTAAGTGAAAGTCAATGTCTTGCAGGTATGCGTGCACATTGTGGCCTCCTACAGGGTTCAGAGTGAACGTCGGGATGTTTCTGGCCAGCTTGTCAAGTTCTTTGGGAGCCATGCCGTGGTTAGTGGCAGGGGTTCTTTGGAAAGGCTCCCCCCCCCTCGCTGCTGACGGGGGTTCTTGCGGGCTGGCTGGTGGTGTTTTGAACAGCGGGCTTTCGCCCTTCTTTTCAGCTCTGGGTTGTTGGCTGAAAGGTGCGGACCGGTTGGTCAGGAGAAACTTTGTGGTGTGTGTTTCCCCTTCCCGGTCACTCTGCAGTCTATATGAGTGTTTCAGCTCTCTGTGAATAATGTCAAGTTCGTCTTTGAGATCGTGTCTCTGCTGAACACGCTCGTGGATTTTAGCTTGGGCCGCTTGCAAGTGTTTTTCGCAGGCCTTGGCTTTATTGTCTCTTTCTTTTAGTTCAGTCTCTGCTCTTGCAAGGAGAGCTTCACCTTCTCGCAGTTTCTTGTTGAGTTCCTCTCTGGTTCCTTTCTCTGACTGCTCTTTTCGGTCTGTGTGTATACGAAGATCAGATAGGGCAGTTTGAAGTCTTTCCACTTCCTTCTGTAGCTCGGGGTCGGTGTCATCCTTTTCCTTGGTTTCGAGGAGTAGTTGTTCTAGACGACTGTGGATCTGGGCCTCCTCCGCTTGCATCTTTAGCGTTGCTACTTCATGCTCCAGGGCGATGCGGCTCCTTTCGTGGAGGCGTGCTTGTGCAATGAGCTTGTGAGCGAGGTTTCCGACGTGTCGGGCCCAGTCTTTGTCGTTGTAGCTTTGACTCGGTTCGTGAGCCGTCAGCTTGTCCAAGTCGGCGTCCAGCTGCTTTTTGCTCGGGGGCTCTGAGTCACTGGCGACCTTGGGCAGGAAGGTAGTCGTCATGGCTTTCAGCCATGTCTCGAGGTTGTCCCAGTGGACTGCGGGGCTGGAAGATCGGAACATACTGGCTCACTGTGGGCGAGAGGAACACAGCACACACAAAGAGACCAATGCAAGTTCGTTTACAAGCTATAATACTAATACGGGCGATGCCGTCTACAAGAATTTCGGCTAACTGATGCAGGCAGTTAGAGTTATGTGGGGAAAATTTGCGTAGGTCAGCGTGGGACCTAAATAAAGATTTTGACAGGGCGGTAGCCTAGTGGGTCATCTGTTGATGCTATCAGCTTGGTTGTCAACCTGTTATTTAGCTTTCCTTGGTGTCTCTCGTAGGTTCTGCCTCTAGGTGAACTGAAAGGAACAGATCACAACAGAAAAGAAAAATAGCAAGATGGGAAAGATGGAAGTAAAATGAAACAATAAAAGTGAATAGGTCTGTAATGAAATGGAGTGAATAATAACACAGGAAGTGTTACAGGGGATAAGGAGAACTGAGCCTGCTATGTGTGGCTTGGAGAAAAGGGGATGGGCCAAACACTTAAATGACCGGGGGAATATCTAATATTCTGTGGCCTATACTAAGTGGATGGGTTTTACCTTATGTTAGCTTGCCTGGGGTGATTTGAGGTCCTCCCTGGTCGGAGCCAGCGTCGCGGTCAATCTTTCCGTCGTCCCTTAACACTCAACCGCAGTGTCCCCGGGCCCCTCCGTTCATCTGTACCAAGGTGCGCCCTCTCAAACAACTTGACTTTAAACACAACCGGCAATACCAAGGTGTCAACTTGCCAGACGGCACAGCAAAGTGGATTTTCCCCAGAACCCTCAAAAAGAGTGGCCCCTCTTCGGGCCTTGGTTTGAGTAATTATTCCAAAATTGCCTTGTGTGTCGACTAGTGTGGTTGACTTCCCTTTGGACTGCCAAATTGCTGAGTCTTATTGCGTGCCGCACCAATGGAATGAAACAGAATGGGTCCGAGACTCACGCACGGCAGGCGTCGGTAACGCCGGTCAGACGACCCCGCTCGCTGGAAACCAACCAGGGATGACTGTCAAATCACCACAGCATAAGAGAGTGTTCTACCTATGAATACAAAACAGGATGAAGAACAAGTGAAACTTAAAGTGAATTAAGGCTTTCTTTGTCTAAACCAAACTGAGTACTTATGTAGAAAATAAAAAGCAAAGGCTTTACTAAATAATGGTAAAAACAAAAGGGAATTATGACAATGTTAATTATCAGAATCACCTAATCCCTAAAAGAAGAGATATCAATAAGTAACGCAGGATGACACAGGAGGAGGCAAGCTGTAGTAGCGGGTTTGTGCCACAAGGGGGCGTACCTCCTCTCAGTGGTCAACCTGGTTGAAAAGACAGCTTAATTTAAATTGCAATTCAAACCGGTTTAAACTCAATTTAAATAAGTGTATAAAGAGATGTTAAGTAACATCTAATCTAGTAAGGATACAGTTGTGATGAAGTATCAATACGAAGAATAAATTAAAAAAAAAAATTGAACTGAGAAACATAATTCAAATTTAAATTCGAAATTTGTTTGTTTCAAACCAAAATTTGAATAAGTGTAAGAAAAGTAAAGATCAAAATTATATCTGATGATGATCACGATTACTGTAAGGTATCAGTGATAAATAAAATAAAGCCAATGAAAAACTGGAAATATACCACTTCAAAACAGAATGAAAGGAGGAAAAGTGATGCACCGTCTTAGCAGGGGATGCCACAAGGGTGCGTGTCCCTCTAAGTGGGTATCAGTGACTGACAGGCAAACACGATGTAAATTTAAATTCAAACTGGCTTAAAACCAAATTTAATTAAGCGTGTAAGGGAATTGACAAATCAGGATAATATTTTATAATAATTAACGATAACAGCAAAGTATCATCAATAACTATAAAACAATCAAAAGAGAAAAGTAGAGATAGGCAATTCAAAACAGAATTTGAAAAGAGAGAAAAGGAGAGTTGAGTGAGCCGACTTAGAAGGCGGCCACTAGGTGGTGGACTTTTAGCAGTAAGAGAGCATTATCTGAAACGGCCCTCGCGTAATAGCACTCATGCATGCCGAAGTTAGAAGGCGGGGCGTAATTTGAGACTTCTAAACTCCCTCTAGTGTTTAGTCAGCGGAATTACAACCACTTTTTAATGTGATTCAAAAGCTAAGAGCTTTCAGCTCGCGTCACGCACTGATTTTCTGGAATAAATCACAAGTATACAATTAAGATCTCTGCGGATCTTTTTGGTGCTATACTGCACAAGAGTATATGGCGGGATTTCTTCGCCGCACATACACAAATGTGGACAACAGGAATTTTCGTCTGTTGGTTCGAACTCCAATAAACATTTTTCACAATAGCACTTATGATTTAAATGTATTAGATCTTCAATTGGGTAGCTACGCCAATTTTTTGACCAGGAGTTTATCGTTTTTGTTGAATATCACTGGGTTAACCCCGAATTCAATAACGATATATTGCATGCAAGGCCTATGTTTAAAAGGAGTCTCGCTTAAAAACATATTTATTCAAACCGGTAATACGCACGTGAGAATTCTTCATTCACAGCGATTTAAAACAAATATTAGAAATGTATCAACTGCAGAGGTATTTATTCATCTCTTAACAGGACATTTGTAATATAGTAGTACTGCAGTCTTAGTATTTAACAGTGCTAACAATTGTCTAGGCATATTTTTAGCAGCTTGTTAAAAATGTAACGTTACTGACTTCGGCTTTTTGCCTCGGTCGGTTAGGAGTGAGTTCGCGTTGCGACTTATCTCACAATTTCATAATTTCATAGCGCGCACAAAAAAAAAAAAAATTAATAACCATATACACAGATTGAAGTTGGATTGCTCATAAAACAAAGTTTGAAATTGCCAGCGTCCTCCACCAAACTGTAACAACATTTAGTTTTACAGTAAATTAGCTCAAATTATATATAGGGAATTTTAATAATTAATCATGAATATGATTAATATATTGCATATTACAGTTAAATTATCGAAGTTGAAAATAGATTGATTGTACACACGAATGATCAATCACAACGAATTATAATTCCTCATTCATATGTCAATGGTCCATTTTCAGATCGATTATATGAGATAACCTTTAATGGAGTTAATTTAGCTATCGAACTGTTTGTCCAGCAAACGGCCGTAAGATTAACTTATCAACTTCTCAACAAAGTTATCCCTTCTTATAAACTCCAAGAAATATCAATTTTCTGGCCGTGAACATTAATTTTCCTGTGTTTATAAAATTAGACTACGCAACGTAGTCAATAATGAAAGCTTTGTATCTATGATCGAAATTTCATTGACTCTGTAAAATGAGCATTTTAGACAGAAGGCAATCAAGAATATAATGGTTTTAATAGTTGGACTAATAATACATCGAACTACAATTCACACAGAATATATGTATATACACCCGAAACAAACAAAACGAAAAACATTACAAACACGAATTAAAATAGGATGAGAGAGAAAGATAAAAATGAGAGGGAGAGAGAGTTGGGAAGAGAGAGAGAGATCCGTAGGATCACAGCTTGGCAAAATTCACCTGGACATTTAAACCTTTAAGAGACAACACGGAAAAACAGTCTTAATGCTCTAAAATCTTGGTAACTCAAATATACTTGCATATAGTTCTCATGTGTCTGAGCCCTGCGGCGTGTGTGAGCGGCTGGTCTTTGTGTGTTCCGTTGGAGCGTCACGTGGTTTGCTGCGGTCTGGAGCGCGCAGTTTCAAAGAAGGCTTAAAGGTCTTTGACGTAAATGACCAAATAAATAATTCAGACTAAGTTCATTTCTGGTGAAATGAACAAAGGAAAAACAAACTTAAACAAAAGAAAAGAAGAGGAAAGATCCCCCAGGGCGGGGATCACGAGTATGATGGTTACATCGGATCGAAGGAGAGGGAAGAGTCCAGTCAAAAGTCGAAGTTCCCTCGAAGAAGGGAGTTCTCCCAAAGATGCAGTTCTTTCTCCCCCCTCCTTACTCCTCACTACTCCTCAAAGATCCCCAAACAAAACCAAACTAAAGATGAGGTGCTTGGTGGTCTTCTTTAAAGACACTTCTGTTTACGCCTCCTCTGGCGTGAATGCACCAATCAGCTGGGAGGAAAGTGTGCGGATAAGTGTTCCTTTGTTCCCTCGAGATCGACTTTGCATGTTTCATGACCGTGATGTAAAAATGCGTTCAATTTTACTCCAGAGATGATAAAACATAGTAACATACATTTTACGGTTTGCACCCATATATATATGGTTTGGTCAGATCAAGAGGATTCTAAAGGTGTGAAGAACGACATACAAACATTATAGGAAAACACAGTTACATTAAAAATGCATCTAAAAGCACCTCTGTTCATTTAGAATTATAATACGATCACATCTAACCCCAGTGGAACATGGGCAAACATAAAAACATATCGAATATATCATAGTACAAGTCTCTCAATTGAGGAGATTGGAGAAAAAGTCCTTGTGTGTGTGTGTGTGTGTGTGTGTACGTGGCTGGGTCATTCGTTGGTGAAGATGTTGTGAACTTTTGCTCACCCCCCTCCCGGGCAATGATATGTGTGTGCGTATTCTTTGAATTGATGAGTTTTAAGTCTGGTTACAATGACCAGTGTGGTTCATCACACAAGGTTGTCTGTGTTTGTGAGGTGTCCTGAAGAGGGGACACCACGGGATCTCCGGCCAGAGAGGCGCTCCTGTTGGGTCACATGTGGTAAAACAGAGGACCCTGTGATTACTTATCAGCGAAAAACGCCGCGGGGGCACTTCTGGCATCGGTCATTTAATTAAGTCCCATCGCCATTTGCTTGTGTGTGAATCAGTAACTTAAAAAGTCTCATGACATCTCCATTCTTCAGATTGTGAAAGAAACAGGAGTGTTTACTTAATTGGAGACTTAGTTGATTAAAACCACATGATTGCGCTGATCATCTGATTATTGCTACAAGAGTTACAGTCGTAACCCGAGACGTTTTCATGTGACATTTTCATACAGCAAGAATACAATAAGGTGAGAAGGATTTCAAAGCGCTATCCGTGGTCCTGAAAGAGGAAATGTCAGAGGTCAGCAGTACAGAGATCCTGTCTGTCATTATTTACAGTGGTTTCTTGTTTTATTCGAATAATTATTGCAATACACAGCATGCTCATCCAGGTTTATATACGGCTCAAGAGATAAAAGCCCAATCATTTATGGAATGTAATCAAAGCCATATTAATAGATGCTGAAATTGTTTATTTTTCCTATAAATATTATTAAATGCAAAATGTTTGGGTTAGCAGGGTTGAGAAAGTAGAACTGGTTCTTATTTAGAATGACCCACATGCACAAAAGAACAATAACAAAGACAGTGCACAACATGGAATTATACAGAAGTAAACACAGAGGTTACTGAAGTCAACATTTGCACTTTCATTTATAAGGCGATGTGTTGGGTAAACCAGTGAATTTGTGCACAAGCGATAATGAAAACGCAGACAAGGATGAGAAAGAGAGCAAAGTTTTTCCTCAAGTTTTGCTTGTATAGAGCCACCATAATACGTATGAGTATAACAGCTCACCATCCCTTAACCGACTAACTTCGCTGCCATCTTCCATATTTACCTAATGAACTATCGAACTATTGGTGTGTAAAATATTTGGAGTGACTCCCATCAGTGCAGAATTGTGACGAATGTTGATCTAGAATGACTTAAAAGTCGCATGAATTCCAATATATCTGTTCAGACTGAGGTCACACTGCAAACCATCAGACATTTTATCTGATTTAAGACCACATATGGAACTGGCCCAAATCAGAATAAAATAATCTGATTCCATGTGGTTTGTGCAGTTCACAATTATGAAGAAAGTAATGAGTTGCATATGGGCCACTTTTGCCTGCAGCCTGAACATAGCTATATTCACCAAACCGGAATTACGTTTCTTTCTTCATGAAACAAGGAATGCAAAAAATGCTGTGCAGGGTGTAGAATCCATATTCCGGTGCTCTTTGGGTGTAGTTCAACTCTCATAAAAACATATCAAGCTAAGCCACTCAAGAACTTAATGAAAAGTATAAAATGGCCATGACTCAATGAAGGCTTTTTATATTTTTCCTTAAATTCTAGAGTGCATTGGCTTAATATGTTTTTACTTTTCTTTCTTGTTGTGGAACACAAAAGAAGATATTTTGAAGAAAATTTGTAACAAAGGTTTTGGTGACTATTCACTTTCATTGTATGAATAAAGCATCCCAATGATGGCCAAAACGTTACTGGTGAGTTTTATGAAGTTTATTGTAAATCACACAAAACATCAAGCGTCCGTTTTCACTCCAGAAAATCACCGTAAGAGCTGAATAAAACAGTAGCCTACAAGTGTGCATTAAAGTCTTATCTATAAACTCTCTCTCTCTCTCTCTCTCTCTCTCTCTCTCTCTCTCTCTCTCTCTCTCTCTCTCTCGCTCTTTCATTATAATCAACATACACAGCGAATTACACAAAAACTGACACGGACACACCGGACACCGGCACGGACACATTGGCACGGACACGGACACACTGGCATGGACACACAGTCACACCGGCACGGACACACCGGCATAGACACGGACACACCACCATGGACACCGGCATGGACACACGGGTACAGACACGAACACACCAGCATGGACACGAACACACCGGATGACACCGGCACAGAAACCGGCATGGACACACCAGCACAAACACACCTGATGACACCAGCACAGAAACCAGCATGGACACACCGGCACGGACACACCAGCACGAACATGGACACTGGTACAGACACGGTCACAACGGCACGGACACACCGGATGAAACCGGCACAGAGACCGGCATGGACACACAGGCACGGACACAGGCACAGGACACTGACACATCGGCACGGGAACATCGGCACGGACACGAACACACCGGACACCGGCACGGACACACCGTCACAGACACCGGCACGGACACGGACACACCGGCACGGACACACCGGCACAGACACCGGCACGGACACGGACACACCGTCACAGACACCGGCACGGACACCGGAACAGACAAACCGGCATGGGCACACCGGCACGGACACGAAAAGGTAATAAAAAAGATACACAGTACACAACATTTAATATACAAATTAAATAAACAGTGCTTTATTTTTATAATTATAGGTTTGTTGTTCACACACTGTAGACACATATATGTTTTCATAAAAATGAATTTTGCATAGCAGGTCCCCTTTAAATCAGTATAGCCTAGCTAATGACTGGTTAATAATATGACAATGTGTAGTTACAATCATGCATTATGCAATTTGTCAGTAGCATATATATATATATATATATATATATATATATATATATATATATATATATATGCATTATATATTTATGTATGCCACCTCTTTATGCCCTAAAAAGTCAATAAAAAAATCTGTGTAAACTACAAGTTGTAATCTCTCAAGAATTATTTGAAATGTATTATTGAAATATCATCATTTGTTAATGGAATTGCATAAACTTTCTCCAAATTTGTATTCCTTAAATGTACTAAATTAAATGGAATATCAAAGGAACAAGAATCATTATTCACATATCTTAAAGTCAGCAATATATTGCCTGCTAATCACTTGAGGTTTAAGATGTACTCGTTTGTAAAGCAATAAGGGAAGTAGGAACATTCAGCAGTTGTCAATTACAAACAAAAAAGGGTTTTTACACAAATCCCTTTGCCTTGTCATGCCATGTTTTGTTTATCATAGTTTGTTTGCAAGCCTTTCCCTGTGGTATATCTAAGGTGCAGTTGTCACAGTGACCCGGCTGAGGCAAGAGACAAGGCTGTTGAGGTCTTGTTTCGTGTCAGCGACTAACGAGTGAGCTGGTGCAATCCTATGTCAGACACATTTAATCACTTGAGACACACGGCGTGTCTCGCCATGTTCTCCAGGCAACAGGAAAGCAGGTCTAACACTTGGATGGGAAAAAAAAAAGTATATTGTACAAGAGTGTCTGACTTTGAATTAAACTGCCCCTATATTATGCTATTTTAAGGTTCCTAATTTTGTTTTTGAGGTCTCCTACAACAGGTTTAAAGTGAGACCTACACAATATAAAACAAAACTATATATTTTGAACACCAGGTAGAAAATATATCAATACTTAATGGTCCAGTGTTTTGCAAATCCCGTGTTAAAGAATATGTAGAACATAGGCAGACGTTGTGCAAATGTGTTAGCTGGTGATGCGTAGCCATAGGTGATTGCGATTCGAATTTCTGACGACTCGTTTAGGAGGTTCAGAGTCGATTATTTCTTTTGGGAGACAATAACTTTATTTACTGTGCACTTTCAACTTTACAACTTTGCAGACCGTTTACATTCAGACAGCTATTTTACACACTGCATGAAAGGGAATATTTGAAAAACCATAATAAGGGCACTTTAAATACATCGCATGCTCAAATAAAAGCATATAAAAACGTTATGATGCAAAAACAACTAGATCTGGGAATGACCACTGTGTTTGTCACTCATGAAATATTGCCAGAGATGGAGAATAACATTACCAATGAGTTATTGCAAGGAAGAATAGCAGCTCAGTCTTATAGACGTATCATGCTTCTGGCTTTGAGTGGCCATCAGTGTTGAAATATTTTGACTGTGATGGAGAACTTCTTGAGATGAAAAGAAACACAGCCATTGTTCAACAGGTTTGTTCAATCTAGACGACAAGTATGAAGGAAATCACAGACGATACTTTGGAACAGCGAGAGGATATTGAGCCTCAGATTAGCTGTGAGTAACTTTTACAGCTTTGCTTCAACGAAAAGGAGGAGGAGAAGTACCGGTATATGTATTGAAGAGAGGTAGAGAATCGTTTTTCATGAGATATTCAGTAACAGATGAAAGAGCAGAAAATATCTGCTGCTCATATTTCAAGCAGTGGGAATAAAAGTGTTCTGAAAGCTGGTGCTTTTAAAAAGTTCTCTAGTATACGCATTCTGGTATTGTTTGGATTGCCCATTGCGAAACTGGCAACTGGCAAGAGAAATTTTAAATACTGCAAATATCTTCAATCACAAACAACCAAGAGTGATGACACTGATTTATATAGGTTCACTAAAGATCTTTCTCTGCTTAGGGAAACAAAAAGTGTGCATTGCATCACTTTTCAAAAAATGTTGATAAAGGCTTAAGGCACTCTTTCATCTTAGCTATACTGTTGAAAGGTTTGGAGTCTGTACGTTTTTTTTCGGGGTTTTTTGTCTCTCTAAGGCTGCATTTATTTGATCAAAAATACAGTAAAACTGTAATATTTTGAAATATTATTAACGTTTTAAATACGTGTTTTCTATTTTTCAAAATGCTATAATGCTAGAAACTGCAGCTGTAAGAAACACAATTAGTATAAATTATTTTACAGATTCTCATAATAAGGTGGATTAGTACTCAGTAACTGTGTTAAATTGTCATCTAGACAGATGAAATCATTAAACGCCCTCAAGTGATTGTGCAGACACAGCAAGACATAGTAATTATTTAAACTAAAGGACGGTACATGAAGTGTAGCACTGATGCAAACCTTTAACATGTTCCTTTATCATGAATGAACAAAAAACACTAGACTAGAGAGTCATTTTCTCATCTGTACGCTCTAAAGAAACCCACAAATCATATTAAATGGTGCTCTTATCATTACTATTGCAAAACAAACAGCAAATTCTTGGCCTTGTGAACAGGCCATTAACAACATGGCTTGCCCTTTCAACTATGTCATTATATTAACCATAATGCATCAGATAATTACATCTGTGACCTGCAGGTCGCAGCTGCTATGGAACAGTAAATCTCATCATAGAAAGTCGCCCATGTCTTGTTTAGCTTTATAGTTAGGCTAAATTGAGCAAATACTTCATTGAGCTCTGAGGCAATGCCTGAGGCTCTGCAAAGCGACAAGGGGCTATTAGTCGGACATAAAAACCCACTTCACTCCTAATGAAGATTTAATTTCTCTTCTCCTTGAGCTTTGATGATGTTCTAGAAACATTTATTTAGCTTTAAATACAAGCAACCACAATAAACTCCCGAATTAACTGTCATATTAGTGCTAAAATGTATTTTGTTTAAAAAGAAATAGTGAATGGACAATTCATGCATGCTTTATAAAAACCCACAAACACTGAGCTCATGCTTCATGCCTCAAATCCCCTTATCAGCCCCCTTTACACCTCTATTTTCTTCACTGCGGTTGCCGTCCAAAAGCATGTTCTTTTGCATGTAATTAATATGAGCAGCCATTACCAGTGTGTTTTAGGGAGAACCGCCAATTAGCCTGTCTGTCACTGCTGAATCCTAATTAGAAATTATCAATGTTAATGGCTCCAAATGCTTCAGCTAATGGAGGGGTACCTGCCAAACAGCAGACGCGGGCCTTGGTGAATACTTAATAGGGACTAAGCTTCTGCCTCTGACTCCATGAGTGAAGATGCAGTTACTCATATGCCACAGACAGTCACAGGTTTGAATCTAAGGAGGACTGACAGATGAAAAGAGCGATACTGAGACACTTTCCACACAAAAAAAAAAAAAACGTTCCATTAGGACTTTATAAGGAAAACTATTATAGATACACTATTATTTAAAATAAAACAAAATCGAAAAAGTAAAACTATAGCTTTAAACATCAAATGTGCCATTAAAATTATTTTGATCTACTTTTGACAAGAAATGTCTCAAGCAAACATTAGAGTGAGCATGAGAGTTATCACCAAAGAAAATGATAAAAAGTAATAAAATGCAAATCATCATTACAAATAATTGCATTATCACACAATTGGTGTGTGTATTTCAGCAGAATAGGGTGACAACAAGCCATGAAACCAACTAAATTTTATGTAAGCCGACACTTCATGGCAGCAGTCAGACCAAAGCACATTAGCGACAGACATTTCCGCATCATAGACAGTGAACAGCATTGTGGCATTTTGAAATCCATAACCACAAACAAGCAATATTGATAACAATATTATCATTAGACTGGCACCTCACTTTAATATGTGAATTATATTATTAGAAAACTAAACACATTTAGCATTGTCAGGCTTTTATTTGTACTTGATAGATAAAACAACGGAGCTGAGCATTCGGGTTCATGGCTGCTATAGGCCTACATTTTGCATGTCACAAAATGGCACTGTTTTCGACACTCTTGATGCTTCAATTTTTTCCCCAGAAACAATCAGAGAAAAGCTTCAAAGATTTAACAGGCTTCATTTCTCCGCCCCTTTTTAATAGTTTTAGGCCTTTTGTAAACGTTTCAATCAAGTTAAGCTGTTTTAGAGGGTGTTTACTCATTTTGAGCCAGGTTTTAAAGAATAACTATGTAGGCTAATGTCATTTTTCGTGGGTGGAAAAAGCGCCAATGAAACAAAACTAAACTAGCCAATCAGATTTCTATTCACCCATCCCCCGCCCATGCACGCGCATGCACATATTTGAATTTACAACATAAACGCACACCTTTATTTATTTATTCTCATTCTCTCTTGCTTTCTAAATGTCATGAGTGTACACGAGAGTATAGGCTAATCAATGTAACATTTATGTAAAACAAAAATGCCATTAATTAGCTTAAAAAACATTTTGCAGTCATGTTGTTGTTTTATAACTCCAGGGACAAAACCGAACACAGGTATTTTGGGTCATTATTTGTTGGGTCAGTGACATTAACTACAACCCATCCTTCTCCTAACATAGAGTTTGCTAAGAAGACACCTAGCGCAACAGGACACCGTTACCTATTATGTCAGAGAGTGAAACACAGCCTAAGTTTGTGCAATTGATTTGCTCTAGGAGCAGCTGACTTCAGCGACAGGCTGTCAGAGCCACTCAAGGAATCATGGCAACTAAAGCGTCTCAGCGGGCCGGTCGCTGGGAAGGTACTGGGGTTGAATACACATGAGAACATGCTGGAGATCCCTTCAGAAAGGGAACAGAAGCCATTTTGGCTGTATTTACATTATATGGTTCAAGTGATGACTTTTTTTCGATATTGATCGGTTTCAGGCCTCATTCAAAAATAAATCTGATATGAATCGGATACGTGCAGACATAAGAGACGGTGGCAAATGACGTCAACTCTTTTCAATTGCGCAATTGAGAACGAAGGCTCAACCCAATGTTTTGCTGACCTTTAAAGATGGTGCGGAAAGCAAAAGCTTGTATTAGCGCTTCATACGTCCATTGCAAATCGCGTCGTATTTACTTTTTACTTTTACGTTTTTGCACACAAAAAAAGTCAACAAATCGGAATTAGGCATCAAGACCTGCACTGTAAATGTGGCCTTTGTTATTTCTCAGTCATTTGGACATGGAAATCTTATAAATGCAGTAATAAGATTTACATTAATTTGTCTTGAAATTATGTTTTAAGTTATGTTATTGGGGAAATTGAGGGTACATTTTGTATCAGGCTTTTGTTAAAAAATAAAAATAATTTAAGCAATCATGTACAGGTACACATACATTTTAGTGGCCCATTTTAGTGGCCTATTTTACACATAGAACCTGTGTAAAATTACCATCCAAAAGGCAACGCAAAGCCAAGAGCAAGAAGTTCCACACGAATAACTGCAGTCAGTAGCGTTGGCTTTGCCGTCCCTGCTCCGTCTTTGTGCTTCCTGTCCTTTCAGGCCCAGTTTCTGAGAACTTCCTGGGTTTCCTCTGGGACCCTCAGCTGTCATTCTAATCTCAGAGGCAGTGAGGAGCCGAAGGCGTGCGCTGTCTGAGCCTGCCTGCCACACACAAGCGCACGTCCTCTCATCCACACATCCACACTCTGCTTTTAATCTGTGCATGATGGCCTGGCATCTTGTCTTCTTCCTCTCTCTTCACCACCAAAGCTAGTCAGAGTTAATCTTTCGATATCCCTTTAGGATGGGCGCTTCTTTTTTTAACAGCTTTTATTCAGTAAGGATTTATTAAATAAATAAAAAGGTGACAGTAATATTTAAAAAAAACATTCATAATGTTACAGAAAAAATCAGTTATTTAAAATAAATGCTGTTCTTTTGAACTTTCTATTCAAATAATCATGAAAAAAATGTATCACAAAAATCTTTTCCCACAAAGTCAACAGCACACAAATAATAAGAAACGTTTCTGAGCAAATCAGCAGGATTTCTGAAGGATCAAGTGACACTGAAGACTGAAGTAATGACTGCTAAAAATAAAACATTCCTTTGCCATTGCAGGAATAAATTACATCTTCATAAATTAAAATTACATAGAAAAAAATATTTTATATATTTATTTATTTAATAATATTGCACAATATTACTGCTTTTAATCTATATTTCATCAAATAAATGCAGTCTTGATGAGCATAAGAGATTTCTTTAAGAAACATTTAAAAAAAACTTTTAAATAGTTTACATATGTAAATATGGAATTAATCAAAAAGATAGTTCTAAAACTGGAGTTCTCACACTCATGGGTGGAGTGCTACACAAAACCGTTTTTTATGCTGTTTATGCTTTTTATTATTTGTATTATTTTATTACACATAGAAAGTATTCTAGAAGAATCGTGACAAATGACAAATTTACTCTCAGCCTCCACACATGCTCCCACATCATCAACGCCAAAATGGCATCTAATCTCATGCGGTTATTAACCAAACATTTTAGATTCTGAATATGAACAAACAAACTTTGGGGATGGTATGATTATTGAATAGTGATTATGAATTTCCTATTCCTGACAGAAAATGATCATATGGCCTCAAATAACTGGAAACTGGAATGTCAATTTGAATGTGTTTTTTAGTGCGTTTATTTATTACTTTTTGGGTGCCTGACAGATATGGTCACCTTGAATAGTCTGTCAATAACTGTGTAAAGATAAAAAATAACAGCGTATGGGTTTGGAACGACATGAGAGAGCATAATATCAGAATTTTCTTTTTGTTTGAACTATTTTGGGGGTAACATAAGTTTTCCTCACTGCCCTTCTTTCCTGCCATCTCTTCCTCTGTCTCTCACTCTCTTCCTCTGTATCCTTTTTGGCTCAACTTTACTAATCTAAAATCTCTTCACAAGATGATAAAAGTTTACATGCACTTTAGGTACACATAGAGGCCCAATGCATGTGCAAAACCTGAACCAATTAGATAAACTTCTTCAATCTCAGTGACAGCAAATATACTAGACTAGACATTTCTGCCTCCAATACTATTCGGTTAAAATACAAGCAGGCCTTCAAAGACGCTGGCAAGGTCAGCTTTTGGGAAGACATTGAAGAAACCATCCCATTATACGGTTAAATGGTGCAGAAGATTCAGCCTGAACCAAATTCTCTCCCATCAGTGTGACGTTCTATTAATTAAGTTGCAGAGGGCAGGCCTTTGCTCATACACAGATCCATGTGAGCTAATGCAATGCTGAAGGTCGTTCACATCAATAACAGGCTACCATTCAGCCTCACTGTTACTTGAAATTTGAATATGAAAACAATTCAGCACTCATGCTTTTGTCTACGCCAAAGGGGCATTTAGGTTTAGGAGTGCGCTTGTTACATTAAAATCTGAAAGGCTTTTCGCTCTATTCAAATATGGGGTCAATGAATATTGACAGCATTTCTAATGTCACATCTCAAATGATGTATGGCTCTTCTATTCTCTGTGCATGCTCTACATAAGTACAAAAGCCTGAACATGAATACAAGGCTCTCTAATCATGAACATTGAATGGTATATCTATCTTTATCATTTACATGAGCTGTTGAGACCTCTGATAAATTACATTTCACCAGTGAATGTCAAACTCTTATGTAACGACAGCAAGTTTTTTGTTGTTGTTATTTTTTTTTTTTTATCTTCACTCTCCCTATCTAAGCTGAAATGCATGCATATGCCCAGGTATAACAACAGCTACTGGATGTTAAAATGATCTAATTTAAGCATATGCAAACACTGTGCATATAACTGCATTAAGGCACCATCTTCAAGGCAGTTTCAAAAAATATGCCACATCCTTGTCTCACTCTTGCAAGCAAAGTGTAAGCAAGAGACGAGCTGCACAAATTAGCACCAGACTCAGCCTCAGACATCACAGCCACAGACCGTTGCATAAACTATGGCTATGGCACACAAAATGGGAAACACTTCAGACCTGTGTGTCAGGTTCTTTAAAAGTCCGCCTGAAACAAAGCCGTTGTGAAGCAAAACCCCACTTATGGAAAAAGAGAGCCATCGTGTTTACAACTGTGACAATGAGCGCTTATCAGGATTTACCCGTGTCGAGTAACCGGCAAAATACCGGAAGTGGCACGTTCCACGGACGAAAATCAATATATATAAATGTATATGTGGTATTAATATTAAATTTGTCAATTTAGCTAACCAATGAAAGGGTGTCAATGCTTTTCTTACTCACACACACACAAAATAAGAATATAGCCTATACCTGAGCAATGGAAAATGATGAAAAATGAGGATGTTTTGTGTTTGTTTGGAATTGTTGACTGTATGTCTTTAAATTCTCTTGGAGTGATTCAATTACAAAAAATGTCATTCAAATGTCAAAAGTCTCATATCAAGAATGATGATTATGTTTTATCAGGAGTCCTTATTCAATAAACGTAAGACAGCATCAGGCTGCTGTAATATTGTAATATGTATTATCAGTCGACAAAGTACAATCTACAAATTACAATCGCCTTCATAATCGCCATTTCGTAATGAAATACATATTTTTCAGAAGGTACATAAATAATGAAACATATTAATACAAAATATATTTTTTTTTATCAATGGTACATAAGGTATCCACAAAATAAAATGGCTAAAAAATTTATATGTGTGTGTGTGTGTGTGTGTGTGTGTGTGTGTGTGTGTGTGTGTGTGTGTGTGTGTGTGTGTGTGTGTGTGTGTGTGTGTGTGTGTGTGTGTGTGTGTGTGTGTGTGTGTGTGTGTGTGTGTGTGTGTGTGTGTGTGTGTGTGTGTGTGTGTGTGTGTGTGTGTGTGTGTGTGTGTGTGTGTGTGTGTGTGTGTGTGTGTTCAGTTTATTGGGATATTGAATTAAAAACAAAACTGCATCTGTACTCTTCATCTGCAAAGCCTGTTTCCCCACTGCAATCCAATCATTACCTCTTTTATCACTGTCTCTTTTCAAACCTCTTTCCCTCTTACTTCCTCGTACTCCCTGCATCCATCTGAAAATCATGGTCCGTTTTCTCTCTTATGAGACTGACAAGAGCTGCACCTAATTAAACTGAAGGTGAAGGGAGAGGCTGCAATGTCAGCGAGACGGATTGACGACGACACATTTAAAGATGCAAACTGACACCCACCTGCCTTATTTTGTCATGTAGAAATGTCAATGTTTGCCACACATTGTACAGGCAAAGCTTATTTGTGATTGACAGGAATCCAAGTGACTGCATTTTTTACTCACTGATTTATACCATCAAGACTTTTGGAGGTCCACGGACCGCAGCGAACAGAAGAGCTCGATCTCACAGCTGTGAGATGAAGGCAGGCTGAAGCAGCTCAAAGAGGACCAGGCTTGGTTTCTGCTGAAAGCGACAGATTAAAGGCAAACCTGGTGAAAGAAAGGGAGTGTGTCAAAAGATTCTCAGCAGTGTTTATGTGTCACAAGGTTATGAATCATAATATTTCCCTTCATTAAAAGTAGCACTCCACCAAACTATGCTGCTGACTTGGTAGACTCAAACTTGAAATACAGGACTGTCATGGATTTCAAGCGCTGGAGTGCTACTGACTTGATCAATATTGAAGCCCTAATAACTGGCGCTTACTGCTAAGCAAACAGTCATTTGGAATGAGTGGTTTTAAGCAGGATAATTGGTTTCAAACTGCTCTACTCAATGTCAGTGTAATTTAGAGTTAGAATGTCCTTCTGGAAGACAGGATAATTGGGCCAATAGTTTCAAACAGACATGTAGCCCATAGACATATACAATCAAGTAACCTATTTGTTAGACTGTAAATAGGCCAACTTGGGGAGACTGGAGCTAGTTGTCACCAAGGTTATATCTCAGTAACTAAGTTTTTGAGACAAGGATCAAACAAATACATGTTTTCTCCAGCAGTAGGTTTTTGCATATTGGTTCGAAACATCTAGTTTAAATGAATAAAAATAAAGAAGTATTTCATGCAAAAAAAAAATTTCATGTCATATTTCTGCAAAAGCTGTCAGGTAAACGAGTGAACAAAAAAAACACATGCAGACAAGAGTCAAGTCAACTATATAATGAAAAATGTAAAGATTGAATTAAGTCCTCAGGACAAGAGTATATAATAATAATTTTAACAAACTGTCTGAATCCATCAGTTGTATCCTTCATTCCTTCATCCTTCATCAACTAAGTACGCATTTTGAGGCCGCACTTGAAGGTGCCTTTGAATTGGGATAGCTTTCGTTGCGCCTCTGTGATGCAATTGACCCCGCCCCCCTTAGTTACTGTTGCTATCTCGGACAAACAAACGGAGTCTGTCATCTCATCTGGATTTTTGTATTAAATAATTAACTATTTCACCCAATGTTATTTGAGTTGACACCACCTAGGGGTTGAAGCGGGAGATGTAAGGCCTCTGAGAATAAAGGACCTGTGACTGCATCTGAGTGTGTGGCCAGAACCAGAAGTGACAGTCTTTGACCTCACGGCCTGACTCCATGTGAAACAGATCGATTCAATCTAATTTATATCATATCAATCCTTTATTTACTTGAGATTTTCCTTGGACTCACAAACTTTAATTGTAACTTAATGAGAGTATGACAACCAGAACATGAATGTTTTCTTATTTATTGGGATTGGAATTGAATCTTTAGGGAACCAGGTTACTGCGCTCACATCATTGATATTATAAATAAATCGGGCTTTAGTCGCATTGCGCAGATAACTGGTCGGTTCGTGCAAATCTTATCACACTTTTGAAATGTGCTGGTACAGTACGGTGATTCAAAACATGAATACCCATGCCCATCCTCTCAGGATACCTGGAATCAGTGCTACAAGTACCCCAGACACATAGTTTTACTATTTTTGTAGCATAAACACCATAAAACCGATGAGAGCTTCGGATCTTCCAATGTTTCGCTATGGCACTGAAAGCTAAAGATGTCTGAGTTTTGGTCCCCGTGTAACTGATACTCAACTGCCATTGGCTCATCTGCGTTCGAGGGGAGGGGCTTTCAATAGGTCGAATGATGCAGCCTCTGAAGTGGGACACAGCTATAGTGTGACAACATGACTTTTTTTATTATTATTTCTAAAACAAACCAACACTGATAATTATTGACTAGCATAAAAATGTGTCTATTTCCTCTGTAAATTTATATTAGTAGGATCCAGCCGTATCTTAATTTTCCCCATTGTTTATCTTTTCCACATAATTAATCTAAAGTTTATCTTATCTTCATGAGTGAGTATCTCGTCATGGGTCGCAGTGTCAATTTATTTTAAAGCAATTAACTAATTTCAAGAGATGCATCTGACATGTACTGTGAAATGCAAACGAGTAGTGTGCTTTATTATCGTACTGCATGAAATGCACACTGCTTCTCCTCTAATGAACTAATGGAACTCAATGTCATTTAGAGCTTAGCAGCACAAATGGGCAGAAGCTGTTCAACAGGAGCTTCGCTTCATTGTAGACTGAAATGACATGATGCTTT
Source organism: Meda fulgida (assembly GCA_030578275.1). Taxonomy (NCBI): domain Eukaryota; kingdom Metazoa; phylum Chordata; class Actinopteri; order Cypriniformes; family Leuciscidae; genus Meda; species Meda fulgida. The sequence goes on along the minus strand of CM060624.1, from coordinate 17,716,486 downwards.
TATCTTTGAATGATTTGCTGAGAGTGTCTTTCAAAAAAACATGACATCTGTCAAGATCGCTGATGTCAGCGGACCTTAACGCTCCAATTTAAGATGCTTTCTACCTCAACAATTCTAATGAAATGTGAATGGCATCCTTTAGTGTAAGTGTATTTGAGGAACTGTACTATTTCAGTGAGAGCAAGACAGGCTTTGTTCACTATTCACATTACTTCAGTAAGTGTTGTTCGTCACTGCACAGTGAACACCTACAGGCAGCCTTTCATCTGTAAATTTAGATTCAGATTATGAATTTTGTTCTTTCATTTGTGTATTGTATGAACATTTTACATAAAATTGTGGGTTAATGACATCAAAATAAGCACAAATATAAGTCCTTTTAAGGGCCCTCCAAAAACAGAACATAACACATTGTTTTTTCATATTTTGTCAGAATACACTACAAATTTTACATTTCAAAATGTGCCTCTAAATGGAATCAAAGAGCAAAACAAACTGTAGTTGATGGTTTTACATGTGATCTGTTAGACCTTTCCAATTTAAGTAGGCAGTTCATGGCCAGAATAAGCTGTAACATGAACCAGACTTTATTCCACAAGTCAAAAGAAGTCCGGCTACATGAGAGTACGAAGATTAACATACAAACGTAACGTAAATTAGCTATACGTAACACTAAATTACACCATTATAGAAGAATTCAGAATAAAATGACATTCTGGCACAGTTTGAATCTTTCACAATTCAATCCAGTGACAAGATAGAGCAGCCTCTACTAGTCCTGTGTCTCTGGTCGAGCTCAAGCTTTGCTGATGAAATATTCATCCATTACATAACCACCAGGGGACTTTCAGGCTGAAAGACTTCAACCGAGACATACACAGAATGTTGACTTGTGTGGCAAACCATAATGCTGTTCATTTGTGCTTTTCTGTTTGACTGAGCGGCAGATGAATTTGACAGACTTTCATGACTCTTTTACAATGTGTCGTCTTGATCATCATTTTTTGCTCTGATATATAAAACAATAATGCAATGAGCAGTGAAAAAGGAAATATTCCTCACTAGAAGTTTTCCCAACACAATCTTTTCCTTCATTTGGCCAAATGTTTTCACTTTATTTAATACACATACCAGCTATGGGTCACCATAAGATATTTATACATCCACAGCCTTTTCAGCATCTCCTTCAGTTATTGTCATGCACTGACATAAGCGAGCACAAAGAAGAACAGATAAGCTTCTCTGTGTCCTTCATTATAATTAATCCCGTCGTCTGAGGAATTCTTGGTCGTGCAGAATTGCATATAATAACTGCTGTCTTTTTATGTGCCAAAACTTTGCGGGCCGCTCTGAAGGTGGCAGACAGGAAACTGCAAGTTTTGCTCACGTTTGCTGGACTAAGAATATATCAACAACTCTGCATGAGCCGACTTATAAAGTTAAGAGGTACAGTTAGATGCTCTGACTTTGTATTGATATAAATGATCCAAACTTTTTGTTTCGTATCATAAGGTAGTTGAGGCAAATATAGTTTAACTACTCTTTTTTCTTTTTTTTTTTTTTACACCTGTGCTAATGAAATGCATTTGAGAAGATTGACCTGCTTTTCAAAACTGGATGTTCATTAGGACAGACTCACTGTCAGATTCTGACTGTGTGCATATAGTAGAGGTTAATATTTTATGGTGTGTGTAAAAATAGCTTTTCAATACTGGATCACCATTTGGTGAACATCTGACAGCTTGGCACTGTAAAATCACTACTTTGATTTGCTTTTTCATTTTCTTCGCTAACCTTGTATGTGTGCGTTACGCATGTTTTGACAGTTTTATTGCCATTTTGAAAAGTAATTTCTACGCTAAATTCACATCCCCATATGGCGATGGAAAAAAAACTTCCACATACAGTTAGTTAAGGTGTCAAATATTTGATGAGTGACACACACAGACACAACAAGCACATGCATATGAGCCAGAGGAATAACAGAATGCCTTCTGCTCATTTTGCAGCTCTTTCTCCAGGCACCTTTGTGACTCGAGAACCAGCATGGGCCATCGTCAGCTTTGGGCAACCACAAAAATCCTCCAGCATGAATCACTGGAGTAAAGCTAGGCCTATATCAGAGGGTGATTAATCATCATCCCTTCACAACAGAACACCACAGAATTTACCACTTGTAAATGTCGTCTTCATACTGCCAAGAAGCTGCATCTTGCATTTATTTCATTAAAAATACAGTCAAATCAATAATATTGTGAAATATTATTACAATTTAAAATAATTGTTTTCTATTTTAATGAAAATAATGATGCTGAAAAGTCAGATTTGCCATCACAGGTATAAATTACATTTCAAAATTATATAGAAACAGTTATTTTAATTTGTAATTATAATTCACAACATTAATATTTACTGTATTTTTGCTTAAATAAATGTAGACTTGAAGAGCATAAGAGACTTCTTTCAAAAACTTTTATATCGTGTAATTTGTATTGTATAATGATAATTATAAATAAAAAAAAACAGCATGCTGGAATGATGGAAATATTGAGAAGTCAATGGTGACAACATGCAGTGTCACAAAGTCTGTGTGCTTGACAGCCAAAACTGTTTGTTGCTTTTTACAAAAGGAAGCCAAGCAACCCATCTGTCAAAAATGCATACATGCAGAAGCTGGGAAAAGTGCCTCACACACAACGGGTGGCAGCCAATGGCTGGCAACATGACCCAAAATAACAGCTGTGTTTTTTTTTTTCATTTTCTGTCCAGGTTCATTATGCAACTACAAAGCCCATATGAATAAACACCAGAGTGTGAACCCCAGGTGTATTGAGAGATCGTCTCGGTTACGTATGTAACCCTCGTTCCCTGAGTAGGGAACGGAGACGTTACGTCGGATGACGACGAATGGGGTTTCGCTTAGAAAGCCTATCAGCTTCGAGTATTACAAAACGAGCCAATGGCAAAGAAATGCCATGGGTCTGCGGAATTTGCATAACGTAACTCCGCCCCACCTCGTGGGTATAAAAGGAGGACGCTGGCAACATGCAGTTATGTTTTATCGCTGAGGAGCCAAGACTGAACTCGGGCGATCCCCGCGAACAGCGGAAGTGGCAGGAAGACGTAACGTCTCCGTTCCCTACTCAGGGAACGAGGGTTACATACGTAACCGAGACGTTCCCTTTCGTTGTCACTCCGAGTTACGTCGGATGACGACGAATGGGGTTACCAGTCAAATCACGCCACCTTCACAGCTGTCTTCCAGCGCCCTGCGAAAAATCTGAGCCCTCGAGATCTTAGGACGAAGGACTCCTATTTAACACAGGAATACCAAGGTACACTGGGAAGCATATCCCAAGCTTTAAGGGGAAATATGCAATTATCACCAACCCAGTGGGGGGGGCATTTGAAAATACACATATGACCTGATAGTAACATATGGAGAAACTCTGAGGTGTCCAGCCGCAGGTGGAATATTTCAACCTCAGGGGTGGCAAGGTGGCTTGCCGAGGGAAAGACACATGCTCAAAGAGGCTTACAGTGGAAATACACGTGTGGGGGTAGCTCATGGGAGGGACCATGCACACGGAGGCACCTAGCCGACGTCCAGGCAATAGACACTGGCGCTAGCATCAGGGGTGCTGGAGGAACTCAGGGCTTTCGGAGAAGCTCACCTGAGCAGAATATCGCACGTATCCAGTCCGCGGAGTGGAATGGCGAGCAAGCGAAGACACCTGAGCGGGTCCGGAACTAGCTGTTTGAAGCGAGAACACGAGAGGACACTGGCTCCACTCGGAGATTATAGAATCTGGCGAATGTGTTAGGTGTCGCCCAGCCTGCAGCTCTGCAGATGTCTGCCAGCGAGGCGCCATGCGCCAGCGCCCAGGAGGATGCCACACTCCGGGTGGAGTGGGCGGTCACACCAAGGGGGCACGGTCGACCTTGCTGCTGGTAAGCCAAAGCAATGGTGTCCACGATCCAGTGAGACAACCTCTGCTTTGAGAGAGCCTTTCCCTTCAGCTTCCCACCATAACAGACAAAGAGCTGGTCTGAGGTCCTGAAACACTGCGTCCTGTCTACATAAGCGCGGAGAGCGCGTACTGGACAGAGCAGTGCCAAGGCTGGGTCTGCCTCCTCCGAGGGCAGCGCTTGCAGGTTCACCACCTGGTCCCGGAAGGGAGTGGTAGGAACCTTGGGCACATATCCAGGCCGGGGTCTCAGGATCACGTGAGAACCGGCCGGCCCGAACTCTAGGCACGCTTCGTCAACGGAGAATGCGTGCAGGTCCCCGACCCTCTTGAGAGAGGCCAATGCAATCAGGAGCGCTGTCTTCATTGACAGGAACTTAAGCTCCACTGATTGCAAAGGCTCAAAGGGAGCACTCCGCAGGGCACTTAAAACCACTGAGAGGTCCCAAGAGGGAACGAGAGGAGAGCGAGGAGGATTCAGTCTCCTCGCCCCCCTCAGGACCCTGACGATCAGGTCGTGCTTCCCTATGGACTTACCTTCCACTAAGTCGTGGTGAGCGGCAATAGCGGCAACATAAACTTTGAGGGTGGAGGGAGACAGCCTTCGCTCCAACCCATCTTGAAGGAAGGAAAGCACGAAACTGATCGAACAACTCCGGGGGTCTTCTCGGCGAGAAGAACACCAATTGACGAATAGGTTCCACTTCAACGCAAAGGCATGTCTCGTGGACGACGCTCTAGCGGAAGTGATGGTAGCCACCACCGCAGGTGGTAGGGTACTCAAACCTGTCTCGTCCCGTCGAGGAGCCACACGTGGAGGTTCCAAAGATCGGGACGAGGGTGCCATAGAGTGCCCCGTCCCTGAGAAAGGAGGTCCTTCCTCAGAGGAATTGGCCAAGGAGGTGCTGTCGCGAGGAGCACTAGTTCGGAGAACCAAGTCCGGGTGGGCCAGTACGGCGCAACCAGAAGGACTTGCTCCTCGTCCTCCCTGACCTTGCGCAGGAGCTGCGCAAGAAGGCTCACTGGGGGAAACGCATACTTGCGGCCCCGCGGCCAGCTGTGCGCCAGTGCATCCGTGCCGAGCGTGCCCTCGGTCAGAGAATAAAACTGGGCGTAATGGGATGAGTCGCGGGAGGCAAACAGATCTATCTGTGCGTCGCCAAACTGGTCCCAAATCAGCTGGACCGACTGGGGATGGAGTCGCCATTCCCAGGGAGGGGCTGAAGCCGTGACAGCTCGTCGGCATTACGGTTCAGGGCTCCGGGAATGTAAATAGCACGAAGGGACCTCAGATGCTTCTGACTCCATAGGAGGAGGTGGCGAGCGAGTTGCGACATACGGCGGGAGCGTAGACCACCTTGATGGTTGATGTACGCTACTGTGGCGGTATTGTCTGATCGGACTAGTACGTGTTGACCCATGAGCAGTGCTCGGAAGCGGTGCAGAGAAAGGCGTACTGCCAGCAACTCGAGGCAATTGACATGCCATAGGCGCTGGGGTCCTGTCCAGGAGCCCGCGGCAGCATGACCATTGCACATGGCGCCCCAGCCCGTGGTGGAGGCATCTGTTGAGACAACAACATGCCTCGACACTCGTTCCAGGGGGACACCAGCCCTGAGAAAACTGAGGTTCAACCACGGGGTGAAGGTCTGACGGCAGCTCGAAGTCACTGGAACTCGGAGCTTGCCTTGTTGCCATGCCCACCTCGGGACTTGGTCGCGAAGCCAAAGCTGAAGCGGTCTCATATGAAGCAATCCGAGCGGCGTGACCGCGGCTGCAGATGCCATATGCCCCAGGAGCCTCTGAAAATGTTTCAGTGGAACCGCTTTCTTGCCCTGTATTTGTCTCAGACAAGTCAGCAGTGACTGCGCGCGCTCGCTCGTAAGCTGCGCGGACATGGCGACCGAGTCGATGTCCATACCGAGAAAAGAGATCCTCTGCACGGAGCAAAGTTTGCTCTTCTCCCAGTTGACCCGAAGGCCCAGACGGGCTAAGTGCCGGAGCACAAGGTCCCTGTGTTCGCAAACCTGGTCTCGAGAGTGAGCTATAATCAGCCAGTCGTCGAGATAGTTCAGGATGCGAACCCCGTGAACCCGAAGGGGAACAAGGGCTGCCTCGACGACCTTCGTGAAGACGCGAGGGGACAGGGCTAGCCCGAACGGGAGAACCGCGTACTGATATGCCTGTCCCTCGAAAGCAAACCGGAGGAACGGTCTGTGACGAGGGAGAATGGAGACATGAAAGTAGGCGTCCTTCAGGTCGATCGCTGCAAACCAATCCTGGGGCCGCACACACTCGAAAATGCGTTTGGCGGTGAGCATTTTGAACGGCATCCTGTAAAGGGAGCGATTCAATACTCGCAGGTCCAGGATTGGTCGTAACCCACCAGTTTTCTTGGGGACAATGAAGTAAGGGCTGTAGAAGCCGGACCTCATCTCGGCTGGAGGGACAGTCTCGATTGCACCCTTCGCCAGCAGAGTGGCAATCTCTGCTCGCATGATCGGGGCGTTGCCACCGACCAAAGTGGAGCGGACTCCCCTGTATCGGGGAGGAGATCGTGCGAACTGAATCGCATAGCCGAACCGGACGGTGCGGGCGACCCAGCGGGACAGTTGGGGAAGCTCTAGCCAGGCTTCTAGGAACTGTACCAGCGGGGTATGCGGACCACCGGCGTCCCCCCGGAGGGGCAGCGAAGCGGAGTAACTGGCCCGGACGTGGACGGCATAGCGATCCGGTGTGGGGGCGCAGTTAAGCTCCGCGCCCTGACAGAGAAGGCCAGGGAAGGACCAGCGTTCCACGGGGGCCTGCTCTGCCAGGGGTCTGGCGACAGAGTGGGACAGGGACGAAACGGCCCGTGGGCGGCACGCCGTGTCAACCGACTCTGGGACAGAGGGGGACGAGGAGAGCACGGCTGGTGGGCGGCGCTCTGTGTCGTCCGAGAACTCTGTGTGCTCAGAGACGAGAGAGTCAGTTCTTTTTGAATAAGGATTCTTCCCCAGCCCTCCACCGGGGAAAGGAGTGGCCCTGCTACCAACTCCTGGAAGAACTGAGTCCCATCTCTGAGCAGCCCATCTCAAAAAGCGCCGCTTAACCCGGCGTCTAGCGGGGGGCGGGGCTGGAGAGGGCTGAGGCATCCGCCCACGGTCTTCCAAGCCAGCCCGGATGAACGGGCGGGGTTGTGACCATGGGAGGGCGCCTTCGGCGGTTAGCAGACTGAGGGGCCTGAGCGGACGGCGGAGCAGACGAATCTGCCGACCTCCAGCACATCAGACCGGTCAGCCCCAGAGTGGTAAACATCACCTGACTCGGAGAGCGCGTGGCCACCTTCGTCGCTCGGAGAGCAAGGTCAGTGGCGGCGCGCTGGGTAGCTCATTAAGAGCCTCGAGTCAGTCCCGCCCTCGTGCAAAACCATGAGCATCTGGGCCAGGTAGACCACAGAACGGTCACGGGCTGCAGTGAGGCGGCTGCCTGTCCTGTGGCACTATAGGAATTCGCCACAGATTAGTGTAGACGAAAAGAACTACAGGCTTCGGACGGGTGCTTAGGATAGCGCCGGGAAGCACTCTGAGGACACAGTAGCATCGCAACAGAGCGCTCAACCGGGGGGACCCCAGTGTACCCATGGGCAGCGGCCCCGTGAGGGGGGAAAGGCGGATGAGACCAACGAACGGTCCTGAGAAGACACGGGGGTCTTTCAGGACATCGAGATCTCATCATGCACGTCCGGGAGGAAAGATATTGGGGTTTGCCGTGGACGCGGGTCGGCGGCCTTACCCAAAACCAATCGTCCCAGGAAAGCATGGCCGACATCTCCGGATCAGACTCAGGCACAGCATAACACACCAGAAGGTGGCAGCTGTGACGAGTCGTCACTTCCAGAAGAACCAAGCCCACCTTATGATGTTACAACAGACATAGCATCTTTCTCTGTAGCTTCAACCGAAACCCGCGGGCCACCCAAAGGTCGACTCGCGGGAATCGGAGGTTCACTAGCTGGCACCGTCACACAGGAGGGAGCTGGGGTCGCGGACAGATAGTCGGCGCCTTGATCCAGACTATAACCCTCAGGTCACCCTGGCCACCAGCCGAAGCAGGACCCCTCGTTCTTTTTTTTTTTTTTGGGGGGGGGCGCTAGATCGGGGTGTGGATGAGGGGACTCTCACTCTTGCGAGTTCATTGAGTCTCGACCTAAATGACGCGATGATCATGTTCCCAGAGAGAACATGAATCACCCACGAGCGCTGTACAAGCATGATAAAAGCCCTACACACTAGACAGCGCTCGTGCCCATCAGAGTCCGATACCAATCTGCCGCCACTTTTTTTTTTTTTTAAAGCACGGGCGAGCCGTCTTTAAAAAGACGTGCCGCGTGCGAGCTCTTTTTGTGAGAGAGAGAAACACTCTGATGTCGAGGCGCCCGGGGAGACACGCACTCTCTGGCAAAACCACTGCACAGATCAGCAGGAAGCGCGCGCTCGCTGGATATCGCCCACAAACACCAACACCAGAGGAACTCGTTTGTAAAAAGCTGACAATTTCAGAGATGGCTTGTGGAGTGAAGAGATGCTCTTGGCTCCGAAGCGAAAACATAACTGCATGTTGCCAGCGTCCTCCTTTTATACCCACGAGGTGGGGCGGAGTTACGTTATGCAAATTCCGCAGACCCATGGCATTTCTTTGCCATTGGCTCGTTTTGTAATACTCGAAGCTGATAGGCTTTCTAAGCGAAACCCCATTCGTCGTCATCCGACGTAACTCGGAGTGACAACGAAAGGGAACTAGCTTTACACCTGTAATGGGCATAAAACTCTGCTATGTTAAACAACGCGTTCAGCACATTCAAGTTATTAACAGAAATGAACACCATTAAGTGGACATTGAGATTTTACAGTGCTTTCCAATCAGGACTTTATGATTTAAAAATTCATGAGCTGAGAAGGGTATTCCTGCACAACCAGAGGCTGCAGTTTCAGGACCCAGTTCTACGACCGCAGTTCCAGGACCCTAGTTTTTTTTGACAGCACCACCTACAGAACTGGATCACCAAAAACACTAATTTAACTCCTTTCGTGACAAAGATCACAGACTGTCCTAGATTATTGTTGTTCAACATTCATTACTCGTTAAAATATCACACTCTTACTTATTTTGTTTGGACAAGCTGAGCATCATTATAAATATTTAAGACTCCAGCTTCGATAGTTGTGACCACTGTTTATGAAAAAACTTTTTTGCAGTGACATTAATTTCTTAATTTATGACAGGAGTGCAAAAAGAAAAGAAAAGAAATCATCACTCAAAAAGCAGTAATTCACGTCTTCTCCGGTTTATTTGTATTCACATACATGCAAGATACAACATCCGCCAGGGCTCTTAGTCCAATGGTGCGCATATTTGGAGAAATAATGATTTATCATCACATGTTTGTAAATATTTTGTCATACAGAATTGACATTTTTATTAATTTCCCACTGAATTATGCGATCTGAAGCTCAAACAGCGAACACAGCAAGATCTGTGTCTCCTCTTCCTGATTTACATCAGTTATGATCTCAGCTCGCTCTCATTCGCTGTACAGCTGTCAATCATATTTAACGGCTCTGGCCCATATGTTCCAGCACAACCGTGACAGACAGCTATTGGTAATTCCAACGGCTCTGCTACTGGCTAATTTAGTCTACTAACTCCACCCCTTTTTTTACAATCGCCTGCTCATTCAATCTGCCTCTATCCAATCAAGAATCAATGGATAGAACCCAACATTTTTTCTTTTCAATAATGCAGTTCATTCGAATGTAGGCTACGTCACAATATGGAAGTAAAGATCTGTCGCTACTTCCGTTTCACACGAATTCAAACATAAATAAATATTCTCTCATTATAAAACATTTTAAAAATAGTGCTGGCTGTAACTTAGGTAAAAAGATGCGCTCTTAAATATTGCAGTGGATTTCCAGTACTCCCTGGCTACTTAGATTACTTATATTAGCGTGGTGTATTTAATACTATTAATATGTGCATTAAGGTTGTCCCTGAAGACTTGCCATTGATGTGTGTTGTCTGCGCATGTCATAACAAAGAATGAGTCTGTAATACCCTCATGTTGAGCTTTTGTGTTATGCCCAGTTCTCACTTATAAAGTAGTAAAACGCGTGCCTTGCCTAGTCATTCAAGTAGCTACACCACAATTATCTTTCTTTTTTTTACAGTAGCTTAACTAGCTTAAGTAGCTAACTTACTTCCACAGTTTATTAAATAAAAAGGCAAATGTATAGGCTATGGCTATTTTCACACTGTAAATTTTTGGGATTGCCGCATTTACTTACAGAGGTGTGATCTCGAAATGTTCTGTTCACTACTAAGCAACTTACAGCGTCTCGAATACTGTCTGTATTGAAGTTAAGGTGAAACGAGAGTCAAGCCTGTTTTTGGTTACCAATAACCAGTGACAGTAACCAAAGTAATATCAAAGATGCACGTCTATAAAACTGAAGTCTTATCACTTTTGACATGACAAGAGTCTAATGGACTATATGCACTGAGCGTTCTTTAGAACTTCCGCATAAAAATAAGCCAGCTCGTAAACTTCCAGTTGAACATCATTTGATGTTGTGGTACTTTTAGGTTAGTGGGAGGCACCTTCAAAGCCGTGAGGTAAAGACTCCTTGAGACTCTACTCTAGCTAGTAGTTTTTAATAGACAAAGTTAGAACTACAAGTTATTTATTTAATTTATTATTTATTCAATACGTGAAAAATAAAGTAATAATAACTTAAGTTAACGAAATTAAAAAGGCATTTAAATTTAAGCGTTGTGAAGGGACGTCAGCTGAGCACTGTTGTGTTCCTCAGTGGTCCTCAGCGAAACAGAATCCAAAAAACACGAGAAAGCACAACAATATTTATTTGTATAGCACTTTTCACAGTAGCCTAGGCTACAGCTTTACAGACAGACAGCTATTAGTAGCCTATAAGCTAACTAAAAAAGACACTATAACGATCATTTCAAAATCTATAGCTTCTGTTAGTAGTCCATCTCTGTGTCCCAATTCGCATACTATCCGTCCTAAATAGTATTCGAAAATAGAATTAGTACGTCCCAAATCGAAGTATGTTGAAATTAGTGTTCCAAAGATACCCGGATGGTCTACTATTTCCAGTCAGAATCCGAAGTGCAGATCGATGCACACTCTAACGGCTGATATTGCCCACAACCCATCGCGCATTGGACGAGGATTCGATTAAAACTGCAAACACGAGTGAAAAGTGTTACAAAATAAAAAACTACAGACATGGAGTCCGGCGGTTATGTAGAGAGGTTTAGATAAAGGGGTTTGGGTGATTAATTATCAGTATCTAACCTGACGAAAATTTATTTATTCAATGTTGTCTACATTATATTGCATTTGTAGCAGCATTGTGAACTTTTGTAAAGATACGTTTAGCCATTAACTTTTAAATGCATCATTACATTCAAATTGCAAACACAAGAGGAGAGTCTCGCATGAAAGACCCACGACTGGCAGATGCACGTGCTACTACATTTCTCTCCGAGACGGTAGGAAATTAAATTAGATTGAATGGAGGATTTTAACTGCTACAAGATGATTGACAGGGCAGTTTACTGTGACAGGATTCACGCGACAGATCTGTCCTTTAAAGATGACGAAGTAAAGCTTGCCTACTCATTTGCTACACACTCAAAAGTACGTACTTTTTCTTAAAAGAGTACATATTTTAGGGCGTAGTATAAGTAGGCGAATTGGGACGCAGCTCATGAAAATAAAGTGATTTTGTCTGATTTGTAAACAGGCACTAAAGTGATTACCCATAAAACGAGCTTTGAACCAATCGGATTGCTTGGGTCCAAGTGGGACTCTTCACTACACCGGCATTTGAGTCGCGCATAAAACCCTTACGGGAGCCGCTCCGGTGGAGAAGAGTGACTGGATCTAAAACCTTTAGATGACACACAGCTCATATCTCCCTCCCTGTAAGTTACCAAAAGCAAAACCACACACACAAAACCCCTTAGCAGAGCGACTCTCTCGCACTGTCACGTATGACGTGACATACAACTAGTTGTCCAGCGCGGCTCCGTTCACACAGCGCGGGTTTTCCGAGAATGCGGTTGTGTGTCATGAAAATGTATTGGTGTGAGTTTGGTTATAGAATGCGGTTGTCACTCCCGTAAATATAACTGTATTAATTATTTAAAAACAAGACTGATAACTGTATTCTGCTGTGTGAACATGGCCTATTCAACTGGAACAGAAAATGGTTTGTGAAATGTTTTTTTTATAACATTAATTTGAAAATGGCCCGGCATAAAATAACGTCACATCAAAATTCAATACCTAATTTTAATTGTAAAATATTTGGATTTTTTTTTTTCTAGAGGGCTTTTGACTTCAAGCTGAATGTTGGTTCAAACAACCCAGCAAACATTAAGCATGTGAAAGCAGCCTTGACCCCAATTCAGGCGAAAATAAAAGAGATCTGTTGGGAAAAGAAAGGATATCTGAAACCGATATGAATAGAGTTCACATAGGTCAGCACTACAGGTTGTGAGGGGTTTTATGATCAAAGCTTTGACCCCTGCCATGGGTTTTTGACATAAAGCTTGCCAGAAAACCTCTACATTTAGCACAGAAAAGCACTTTGCCCTTTCTGTCAGTCACCAATATGAATTAAAGTCCCATTATAATTACCACAGGACAGAGAAACACCTCAAAATTACATTTAGCTGCATAAATCGATGGAAAGAGATGGGAGAGGTGCTTTTTTGTAGGTTCCACAGAAAAACATTAGACTGCATATTCATCATGCCAATGTGTTATTACATTTGTGTGTCCCATTAGTACGCAGACTGTAGCATAGTAATTCTCAGAGAAATCTTTCTATTTCCTTTTGCAATAAAATGCAGAGTCTGGAAAAATGAGACCATTGGAAACAAAGATGCACTATTGAAGAGACACAAACAGAATGAATGAAGTGAGCAAATGTATAGCCCTTCCATGCTGTTGTAGGACATTTGAACCCTTTAAAGACTTAAAGACAGATTTAACGTAATCAAATTCCAACTTTTCAGGCTGAACCTTCAAGATGGAGCAGTTCAAGGCTGTTGTGAGTTGCAATTGGCAGTGTAAAATGAACAATAACATTAAAGTCATAAAATGTAGGCTATAACAATGTTGTTATCAGGTCCATTTAATTAAAATATTTATTATACAACAATTAAACACAATGCCCATGCTAAGTGGGCACAGAGATGCTGTAGCACATCATATCCCCAAACTACTTTTAGAGTAGCCTATGTTTTTGAACACAAACTATTCTCAATTTGCATTACGGTTCATTTTTTCTGATGCAAATAACTGTAACATAAAACTAGTAAGTTGAAACCATAAACCTTGAAGTCTGAAGACTTCTGATGCAAAACATGATTCCAGAGGCTCTTGTTAGTTATTTCTCGCTATAACATTTGTCAAGGAGTATATTCAATTTGCTTTCATTATCCAGAGATGACCAACGCAGTGAGACATGCTCATGCTACCACGATCACCTGAGAAACAAGAAGCTAATTAACTTTGACTGTGAAGCCACATTTGGAACAGATGTTTGAAAAAGACTCTCAACTGTAATCTTTAATTATGAATTCATGCACATTCCTCATATCTGTTGTGCACAAGTCTGTAAATGTCTTGATAAACACTCACAGATCCGTAAATGGCTCAATGAAACAAAGAGTTCTGGTAGCATACGTCATGCCTGATATGAGGGAACGTTAATTGGGAAAACAACTGCTAAACATTCATATTACAATCTTAAATCCCGTGCAGAATCAAACCAATGGCATTATATTTAGTAACAGATGCATGATGGTTTCTCCAGTTGAAATGTGAAAAAAAAGAGGATTTCTTGCCATAAGGTCAATTTTCAGATATTTTAACCCTTGTTTTATCCTAAGTCTCAACCTGGAATTACCTGGAGGCCACTCTCTATCAGTTATCATTTCAAGGGGGGAAACAACAAATACAAGCACTTTAGCACCCATTTTATACAATAATTGATGCAGTTAAATAGTTATTGATGCTCGGACAGACCTTTCAGGACTTACTCTTATATAGCAGACTGCTCTGTATGTTTAGTGGACTAATGATGCCTGAGATCTAAAATTATCTCATTTCAAATCAGGAAAGTAGCAGTTCCAATAAGAGAATCTGGATTTTAATTAACGATCAGTTATTTAAGGCTGCTTTCATACCTGCCTCATTTAGTTTGGTTGAATCAGAGTTCGTTGTCCCCCTTGGTGCGGATCGTGAATGCAGAAATCGCACTCGGATGCGCACCAAACAAGCGAAGAGGTGGTCTCAGTATGCTTTCAAACGAACTCTGAAGAGGTCCGTTTGAGGTGAGAACGTGATCCGAGCTTGAACAGACCCAACTGCCAAAGAACTGTGCATTTTTGTACAAAACCAGCTGCCATAGTCAGCTCCACTGTGCATTATGAGATGAGGACTAATGTTTGTTTGTTGACAGTTTGCACTTTTAGCATGGCAGCTCGCAGACAAACTTGGAATTGTGAGGAGGTGCGGAGCCTCATAGAAATTTGGTCTAATGACCATATGAGGACCCAAATTTAAAAAACTCACAAGAACAGCTAAATCTTCGCTTTGTTTAGCAAACAGCTCAGGGATAGGGGGTTTCATAGATCTGTGGAACAGTGCAGGGTTATTTGATAAGCTTGTTTCCATATTAGTTAAAAGTGGTAGCTGAAGTGTTAAAGTCCCCCTGTAGTTAATCGTTTTATCCCTTAAAACTCATCTTTGATCACCAAAGTTACATTTAAAGTTTTTTTCTTGAAAATGTCTTCATGCTTTAATATAGCTTGAATGTATTCTACACCCTTGCCTCATTTAGTATGAGCTGTTCAATGAATATGCAAATGAGCCTCCACTCACTCACACAGCTCAGAGATCCACTCGTTGACGTGATTGGTTGTAAGGTAGTTTGTGACATTAGACACACCAGCAATTTCAAAACGCGGTTTTGAGACCCGTCTTTGGTTCACTGCATTTTTAAAGAGAAAATATTCAGCAATGGTGTTGACTTATGAATTTGCACATGGTTTGTCTTAAAGCATATTAAAAACACCACATAGACATATAAACAACATTAAAAACTTGATTTTCACCACAGGGGGACTTTAATGTATAATACTTATTAATGACAGACCATCATTCTAAAGTGTTACCGTACATTCATTAGTGCAGTTACAGTATTCACAGGCTAGTGCTGAGTAACGCAGTTCCTTGTTCAAGGGAGATTTTAGCTCCATTTTCAAAGCCTATCGCAGATGTGCAGAAAGTGTATTACAGGAAAGATCAAACTACAGAGAGTGAAAAGTCGCCGCTGAACCCATCACATGTTGGGATTACTATATCACATGAATCTTTTGAAACAGCAAAGGTGCAAATCTCCCTGGCTAGTGGCAAACAGGGACTATTAAACAACATGTAATAAAGAGTTAAATTACACAAGACAGAGCACTACATCAAGGGCTTTCATTGTCTAAATTCGAAAATTGACTATTTAACTGAAGAGGTGTTTTTTACTTCCTGTGTGTGTTTGTGTGCGAGTTTGAGAGCTTGCATTTTCAAGGGTTACAAGAAAAGGCATTGATGTATTCTCTAGACTTTCAAGATGTTTTGAGGTCATTCTTGTATCCTCACTAAGAGAGGCTTGATGAGAACAGTTCACTCTCTACCTGGAGCTGTTCCCGTGGGGGCCCGTGTTATGTCAGGTCCAGATTAATGTTATGCAAAGACATCCAGGCAGAAACATGACTGCATCAGAGGCCCTGAGAAAACACGGCTAGTTATAAGCATTAATATTCAAACCGCCTTGAGCAACTAAAATAGCTTCGAGATTAATTTATAATCATAACCATCTTTCAGACCTCAATGTTGTACTGTTCTGATGAAGCCTAGTGTTTGTAAAGAATTTCACGTTGCATTTGCACTCGGGGCGTTTCCAGGCTTTCATCAGTTCTGGGGCACAGGCTCCCTATAAAGTGGGCGTACCCTTAATTGTCTAGGGTGGTTCAGAGGGGCATGCAAAAACACAAACTAACCATCTCTGTGTAACTAACCTAAACATTTCTATAAGCCAACACTGACCTATCATTGACCCAGCAAATGGGTGGAACTGGAAACTAATGACAGCGTATTTGGCAACCTTCTGCTACAAATATGCACTTACCCAGCATGTTGGTACTTGGTGGTGGATAGGTTTGCTACCTTTGAAAAAGGAGAATAAGGATTTTTTTTTTTTTCATTTCTTCATACCACATTGTGAGTGTGTATTTATAGGTTTACATTAACAGTGTCTGCAATATACATTATCTGACAAAAAAATGTTTTGTGGTCAGATTTAAAAAAAAAATTAAGACAATAATAGGCCTTTTTTTATTTAGCAATAATCAGTGCTTAAATGAATAATCAATATAAAATGACTAAAATTGTTGAAAATGTATGTGCAAAAGATGGCACGAATGGGCAATTCCACACCTCCTGCAAAACTATAGCCAAAAAAGTACTTCTGTATTCCAGCAACTAGTTCCCCATCTAAGTGATTTTTTTTTTTTTTGCCTGCCTGCCTGCCTGTGGGAAATTGGAATATAGTCATGCGACAACATTTCTTAAATCAGAAACCGTTAATGGCTAATTCACATACTACATTTTACACTGTTCAACTGGTGTCAATTATTTTTTTCACAAGTTATTAGTTATACAGATATTTTAAAGTGTAATAACATTTCACAATATTACTGTATTTTTACTGCATTTTTGATCAAATACTTGACCTTGTTTCAAAACCATCAATTAAAAAAAATCTTACTTACACCAGATTTTTGAACGGTTGTGTAAGTATGTGCTTACACACAGAACGTCTCGGTTACGTATGTAACCCTCGTTCCCTGAGTAGGGAACGGAGACGTTACGTCGGAATGACGACGAAATGGGGTTTCGCTTAGAAAGCCTATCAGCTTCGAGTATTTAAAAACGAGCCAATGGCAAAGAAATGCCATGGGTCTGCGGAATTTGCATGACGTAACTCCGCCCCACCTCGCGGGTATATAAGGAGGACGCGGGCAACATGCAATTATGTTTCTTCGCTGAGGAGCCAAGACTGAACTCAGCCGATCCCCGCGGTACAGCAGAAGTGGCAGGAAGACGTAACGTCTCCGTTCCCTACTCAGGGAACGAGGGTTACATTCGTAACCGAGACGTTCCCTTTCGTGGTCACTCCGAGTTACGTCGGAATGACGACGAAATGGGGTTAACAGTCTAATCACGCAGCCTTCACAGCTGTCTTCCAGTGCCCTGCGTAAATCTGAGCCCTCGAGAGAATTAGGACGAAGGACTCCTATTTAACACAGGAATACCAAGGTACACTGGGAAGCATATCCCATAGCTTTAGAGGAAATATGCAATTATCACCAACCCAGTGGGGGGGGGGGGGGGGGGCATTTGGAAATACACATATGACCCGAAGGAAACATATGGAGAAACTCTGAGGTGTCCAGCCGCAGGTGGAATATTTCAACCTCAGGGGTGGCAAGGTGGCTTGCCGAGGGAAAGACACATGCTCAGAGAGGCTTACAGTGGAAATACACGTGTGGGGGTAGCTCCGGGGAGGGACCATGCACATGGGAGGCACCTAGCCGACGCCCAGGCAATAGACACTGGCGCTAGCATCAGGGGTGCTGGAGGAACTCAGGGCTTGCGGAGAAGCTCACCTGAGGAGAATATCGCACGTATCCAGTCCGTGGAGTGGAATGGCGAGCAAGCGAAGACACCTGAGCGGGTCCGGTACTAGCTAGCTGAAGCGAGTACATGAGAGGACACTGGCTCCACTCGGAGATTGTAGAATCTGGCGAATGTGTTCGGTGTCGCCCAGCCTGCAGCTCTGCAGATGTCTGTTAGCGAGGCGCCATGCGATAGAGGCCAAGAGGATGCCACACTCCGGGTGGAGTGGGCAGTCACACCAAGGGGGCACGGTCGACCTTGCTGCTGGTATGCCAAAGCAATGGTGTCCACTATCCAGTGAGACAACCTCTGCTTTGAGAGAGCCTTTCCCTTCAGCTTCCCACCATAACAGACAAAGAGCTGGTCTGAGGTCCTGAAACACTGCGTCCTGTCTACATAGGCACGGAGAGCGCGTACTGGACAGAGCAGTGCCAAGGCTGGGTCTGCCTCCTCCGAGGGCAGCGCTTGCAGGTTCACCACCTGGTCCCGGAAGGGAGTGGTAGGAACCTTGGGCACATATCCAAGCCGGGGTCTCAGGATCACGTGAGAGTAAGCCGGCCCGAATTCCAGGCACGCTTCGTCAACGGAGAATGCGTGCAGGTCCCCGACCCTCTTGAGAGAGGCCAATGCAACCAGGAGCGCTGTCTTCATTGACAGGAACTTAAGCTCCACTGATTGCAGAGGCTCAAAGGGAGCACTCTGCAGGGCACTTAAGACCACTGAGAGGTCCCAAGAGGGAACGAGAGGAGAACGAGGAAGATTCAGCCTCCTCGCCCCCCTCAGGAACCTGACGATCAGGTCGTGCTTCCCTATGGACTTACCTTCCACTAAGTCGTGGTGAGCGGCAATAGCAGCAACATAAACTTTGAGGTGGAGGGAGACAGCCTTCGCTCCAACCCATCTTGAAGGAAGGAAAGCACGAAACTGATCGAACACCTGAACGTCTTCTCGGCGAGAAGAGCACCAGTTGACGAAGAGGTTCCACTTCAACGCGTAGGCGTGCCTAGTGGACGACGCTCTAGCGGAGGGGCTGAAGCCGTGACAGCTCGTCGGCAGCACGGTTCAGGGCTCCGGAAATGTAAATGGCACGAAGGGACCTCAGATGCCTCTGACTCCATAAGAGGAGGTGGCGAGCGAGTTGCGACATACGGCGGGAGCGTAGACCACCTTGATGGTTGATGTACGCTACTGTGGCGGTATTGTCTGATCGGACTAGTACGTGTTGACCCATGAGCAGCGCTCGGAAGCGGTGCAGGGCAAGGCGTACTGCCAGCAACTCGAGGCAATTGACATGCCATAGGCGCTGGGGTCCTGTCCAGGAGCCCGCTGCAGCATGTCCATTGTACATGGCGCCCCAGCCCGTGGTGGAGGCATCTGTTGAGACAACAACATGCCGAGACACTCGTTCCAGGGGGACACCAGCCCTGAGAAAACTGAGGTTCAACCACGGGGTGAAGGTCTGACGGCAGGTCGGAGTAACTGGTACTCGGAGCGTGCCTTGTTGCCATGCCCACCTCGGGACTCGGTCGCGAAGCCAAAGCTGAAGCGGTCTCATATGAAGCAATCCGAGCGGCGTCACCGCGGCTGCAGATGCCATATGCCCCAGGAGCCTCTGAAAAAGTTTCAGTGGAACCGCACTCTTGCCCTGTATTTGTCTCAGACAAGTCAGCAGTGACTGCGCGCGCTCACTCGTAAGCTGCGCGGACATGGCGACCGAGTCGATGTCCATACCGAGAAAAGAGATCCTCTGCACGGGGCAAAGTTTGCTCTTCTCCCAGTTGACCCGAAGGCCCAGACGAGCTAGGTGCCGGAGCACAAGGTCCCTGTGTTCGCAAACCTGATCTTGAGAGTGAGCTAGGATCAGCCAGTCGTCGAGATAGTTCAGGATGCGAACCCCGTGAACCCGAAGGGGAACAAAGGCTGCCTCGACGACCTTCGCGAAGACGCGAGGAGACAGGGCTAGCCCGAAAGGGAGAACCGCGTACTGGTATGCCTGCCCCTCGAAAGCAAACCGGAGGAACGGTCTGTGTCGAGGAAGAATGGAGACATGAAAGTAGGCGTCCTTAAGGTCGATCGCTGCAAACCAATCCTGGGGCCGCACACATTCGAAAATGCGTTTGGCGGTGAGCATTTTGAACGGCATCCTGTGAAGGGAGCGATTCAGTACACGCAGGTCCAGGATTGGTCGTAACCCACCAGTTTTCTTGGGGACAATGAAGTAAGGGCTGTAGAAGCCGGACCTCATCTCGGCTGGAGGGACAGTCTCGATTGCACCCTTCGCCAGCAGGGTGGCAATCTCCGCTCGCATGATGGGGGCATTGCCACCGACCAGAGTGGAGCGGACTCCCCTGTAGCGGGGAGGAGACCGTGCGAACTGAATCGCATAGCCGAACCTGATGGTGCGGGTGACCCAGCGGGACAGTTGGGGAAGCTCTAGCCAGGCTCCCAAGAACTGAACCAGCAGAGTCATGCAGACCACAGGCGTCCCCCCGGAGGGGCAGCAAAGCGGAGTAACTGGCCCGGACGTGGACGGCATAGCGATCCGGTGTGGGGGCGCAGTTAACATCCGCGCCCTGACAGAGGAGGCCAGGGAAGGATCAGCGTTCGACGGGGGCCTGCTCTGCCAGGGGTCTGGCGACAGAGTGGGACAGGGACGAAACGGTCCGTGGACGGCACGCCGTGTCAACCGACTCTGGGACAAAGGGGGACGAGGAGAGCACGGCTTGTGGGCGGCGGTCTGTGTCGTCCGAGAACTCTGTGTGCTCAGGGATGAGGGGATTGTTTCTTTCTTTAACCACATTAGGGTGCTGCCCACCCGTGGGTGAGCAGCGGGGAGTGGAGAACAAAAGATTCTCCCCCGGCCCTCCACCGGGGGAAGGAGTGGCCCTGCTACCATCTCCTGAGAAACAATCGTCATCCCTGAGCAGCCCGTCTCAGGAGCGCCGCTTGGCGGGGGGCGGGGCTGGAGAGGGCTGTGGCGCCTTCCTACGGCTTCCTCCGCGACTGGGCCTGGGTGAAGGCTGCTGCTTTGGCCGAGCGGGAGGGGCGGGAGCCTTAGGAGGGCGCCCTCGGCGGGAAACAGGCTGAGGCATCTGCCCGGCCGACGTCGAGGCAGCAGCGGGTCGGCGGGGCAGAATGTGTTTGATTGCCTCAGACTGTTTCGGTGCAGTCGAGAACTGTTGGGCGAAGTCCTCAACTGCGCCGCCGAAGAGGCCGGCCTGGGACAGGGGCGCATCGAGCAGACGTTTCCGCTCGGAATCCCGCATGTCAGCCAGGTTCAGCCACAGGTGTCTCTCCTGGACCACCGCAGTGGACACCACCAGACCGAGGGAGCGCGCGGCTACCTTCGTCGCCCGGAGAGCGAGGTCGGTTGCGGCACGCAGCTCATTGAAGAGCCCTGGGTCTGTCCTGCCCTCGTGCATGTCTCTGATCATCCGGGCCTGGTAGACCTGCAGAGTGGCCATAGCATGCAGAGAGGTAGCCGCCTGTCCCGCCGCTCCGTAAGACTTCGCCACCATAGATGACGAAAATCTACAGGCCTTGGATGGATGCTTAGGCTCGCCCCGAGAAGAAGCACTCTGAGGACACAGTTGCATCGCAACAGAGCGTTCAACCGGAGGAAGCCCAGTGTACCCACGGGCGGCCGCCTCATCGAGGGGAGGAAAGGCGGATGAGACCAGCGAGCGGTCCCGGGAAGACAGGGGGGTCTTCCAGGACTTCGAGATCTCATCATGCACCTCCGGGAAGAAAGGTATTGGGGTTTGCCGTGGACCACGGGGGTCGGCAGCCTTACCCAAAAACCAATCGTCCAGCCGCGATCGCTCAGGACAGGGTGGAGGCCTCCACTCTAGACCGATGCTCGCGGCTGCCCGGGAAAGCATGGCCGTCATTTCCGGATCCGACTCAGGCACAGCCATATGCACACCGGAAGGTGGCAGCTGCGCTGAATCTTCACTTCCGGAAGAATCAAGCCCACCTTGTGATGCTGCTACAGACATTGCATCTTCCTCTGTAGCTTCAACCGAAACTCGCGGGCCACCCGAAGATCGACTCGCGGGAATCGGAGGTTCACTAGCGGGCACCGTCACTGAAGAGGGGGGCTGGGGTCGCGGACACATAGTCGGCGCCTGGTTCCAGACCGTAACCCTCAGGTCACCCTGGCCACCAGCCGAAGTAGCACTCCTCGGGGGAGCGTTAGATCGGGTTGTGAATGAGGGGACTCTCACTCTTGCGAGTTCATTGAGTCTCGACCTTAGTGACGCGATGGTCATGTTCCCGCAGAGAGAACATGACTCATCCACGAGTGCTGCTCTAGCGTGATCCATGCCCAAACACACTAGACAGCGCTCGTGCCCATCAGAGTCAGACACAAATCTGCCGCAACCAGAAGTGCACGGGCGAGGCATCTTTAAAAAGACGTGCCGCGTGCAAGCTCTTTTAAGAGAGAAACACAAGCGCCCGGGGAGACACGCACTCTCTGGCAAACCACTGCACAGATAAGCAGGAAGCGCGCGCTCGCTGGATATCGCCGTCACACCAACACCAGAGGAACTCGTTCGTGAAGCTGACAGTTCAGAGATGGCTTTGTGGAGTGAAGAGAGACTCTTGGCTCCGAAGCGAAAACATAACTGCATGTTGCCGGCGTCCTCCTTATATACCCACGAGGTGGGGCGGAGTTACGTCATGCAAATTCCGCAGACCCATGGCATTTCTTTGCCATTGGCTCATTTTTTAATACTCGAAGCTGATAGGCTTTCTAAGCGAAACCCCATTTCGTCGTCATTCCGACGTAACTCGGAGTGACCACGAAAGGGAACTGAGTAGATTCTGGGGGCTTTCACACTGGCAGTTTAGTTCAGAACAGGGCACGGTTCGTATGAAAAATCGCTAATGTAAACGCTGTCATGGGATACATACGCACTGGGGTATCGAACCCGAAACTACCTGGAGGAGGTGGTCTGAGTTCGGTTGCTCGCGAACCGTGGCGCGGTTTGCGTGAATGTGCAAGCAACACGGACTCGGGTGCGCACTTGTTCAGAAAGTAAAGTAACCTGCGCATGCGTTTTAGCTGATTATGATGTATTAAGTTAAATAAAACACATGTAAGGGATGATAGTGTTGATGAATTACCTCGGATAAGAGCGGGAGCTGAGCCTGCGCGCATCCCGCGTGCAATCAGGGCAACACATTTGGAAATCCACTCTCCTCAAGAGAGTCGGTTTGCAAGCAGCAGAAAGCCAACTTATGCGACACACGCACAGTAAACCTGTGTTGTTCACTCAGCTGCGCATATAAAACACAACATTTGACCCGCATTCTGTTTCTATCGTGCGCCGTGCACGTTTGCGATGACGTAATATGCACGCAAATGCACCAGGGTTCGATAGAATCAAGTTGAGTGTGAAACCAGACCAACGCTGCGGGGTGCGCCGGGAACAATCGCGCTTGGCCTCGCACCGCATCAAACGAGCCCAGTGTAAAAGCCCCCTCTGACTGATTTTGGTTTACTGACCTACTTTTTAATAATCCAACTGTTATGGAAAATTTGTATTTATATCATACTGCTGAAAAATCATAAAATCATACTAAAATGTCACTCTCACACACAATTACAATTCCAAATAAATCAATCATAAGTAGGCTACAACGTATTAAATCAGGACCAGCAAAAACAACACATGGTAAATCCGTGATCAACTCATTCCACCAAAGATGAATTAAAAAAGCAAATAATTTACACATTAGCAAACCTTAGCTTGGTAGCTATAGCTGCCTTTTTCATCTGCTCTGCCAGGCACCCTGGCCAGCAACCAGAGCAAATCTGAGGGTTTACACAACAAAAAGTTTTTTCCTTTTTTTTTTTTTTTTTTTTTGCGTACAAAGAAACACTACGCATCTGTAGACTGAACACTTAATATGCAAATTCACGTTTTTGAAGTTTACAAAGAGACGATAATGGTTCGTTTTCAAAAACTTTGCATTTGCAGGCCCCCGAAACGCCGTTGTGTAAATGAGCAGTCAAAATGCATAGAAAGTTTTCTGTTTTTAGTTGAAAATGGTGTCGTGTAAACAGTCCCTAAGGTTCAAGTCAAAAGACAAGTCAAAAGGGGTGAAGGTCACAGATAAGATGCTTTCCATTGTCAACTGGTGTAACAATTTCCTTCACATTCCTTAACATATTTTTTTGTCAGCCAAACCCTTTTGACCTAAAACATATACTTCAAAGAGATTTTCCAGAGATTTTCAGTTCAAATTCTGATAATTTAACAATACATTTGCATGTTCACAGTTCTCTGATGTCAGTAAAACAAATACAATTTTGAATATTTATATTAAGCGTTTTATTTTTGATTGTTTTTTAGTTAATTTATTTTTCATTTTAAATTTTTATTGATTTAATTATTATTTTCTCATCAACTCATGAACCCTCTGCAATTCCTTCACAAACCCCAGTTTCAGAAACCATAGTTTAAAAAATCACGATTATCAAATCTAGAGAATTCAATAGCCTGTTTCTCAGGTTGCTAAATAATAATCAGACATTGATTTATCAGTAAACTTCTACTGGGTTACAGCCTAATTTTTAAAAGTTAAAATTAAAAATTAAAAATCTAGCAATGTACTTGGTATCACTAAGAAGAAAACAGAGCTTGTATATTTGAAAGAATAAGAAACCTTTCAGAGACCATTGTCATTTATCCAGTGACTCAACTTAACTTAGAGGTAAAGTGTTGTGGACGTTTTCCTCCTGTATTCATAGAGAGAAGGATCACGTGATCACCTGGAAATAAGCATACTAACTGTGATGATGAGTGGAAAAAGCAAAAACAGAAGACTAGCACTATATAAAAAAAAAGACAACAATAATAGGAGGAGAAACTTGTGGCTGTGGTCTTTGTGGTAATGAGATGGCTGGCTGCCACAGACAGTGGGAGAGAGGTGTGGACAGAAAACCACCTCCACCCCATCTTACCCACTGCCGGAATCAGTGTCATCCTGCCATATCCACAAGATAATTGGCGCCGGTAGAGAGACAGGACTTCCTGACACACTCTTTTCTTTCTCCTTTCTTTCTCAGTAGTTTAATTAGTTGTACTACAACTCAGTCAAATAACTCAACTTACGATGTCCAACCAAGTTTATAATAATTTTTTGATGTAACCAAGAAATGTGTCTGATAAACTAATCATACTGATTCTTCTTACTTTTTTTCTGTCTCACTAAATGGAAAACTATATTAAGAGTATTTTACTGCATTTCTAGTTAAGAAATATAAATTAGGAATTGAACGCTATCAGGGTTAAGCAAAATACCAACCTGAAAAAATTGCTCTTTCAATTGTAAATTTGATTTGAATTGGCCACACCACACCTTAGGTTGAATTGAAATTTGAGTAGATGTCACAGGAAGAGGAATTTACTGAATTTAAATTTAAATACATTTAACAAAGGTGGGGGAAAAAATACTTTGAAACAAGTCTTTGTCAAGACAAGGATTCCTGTTAAAATTATAGTCGCATGAATTTCAATTTGTTTTAATCCTACTTCCTTACATTTGTCACATATTTGAAGAAAAAAATGTACACATCCAATATGAAGTGATTTTAATAATACAATAAACTTATAAACAGAAAGTGTTACAGAGCATGCATGAAACAAAGGTTAACACACACAACACGCAAACATCAACCAACAACTGAAAGCGCACAGGGAGGAACTTAAATACATGATAATGAACTGAATGATGAGCAGCTGTGAATGATGATTAGTGTGGTTACTGGTGAGTGGTGGGAAAATGAAACAAACAAACAAAAAAAAAACAAAATTAGCATAAACATAAGTGCAACTTTGGACATTTGGTGGCGCTAGAGCGATTGAGTTAGAGACTCCAAAAATGCTGGAGAAGTTCAGACTGTCCTCTATCTGTGTTCCAAAGTTCATAACTTTCTCGCAAGAAGTCATATGGGCTGCCATAGACTCGAGCAGAAGAAGCGGAGGAAGAAAAAGCAAAAGAAGAAGAAGAAGCGGAATAATAATAATAATAAATATAGCTGCAAGCAGCAATTATCAGGGCCAAGCGCATGAAGACGATAAGCCATGCCAACATGGCTGGGAGTGTCAGACAACTGCAACAATCAGTAATTAAAGACAGTTAAAGATGATTTAAGGAAAAATGGCTGAAAAATCATATATACAGTCACTAATAATATGATTTAATGGTTTGTCACTTTTGACCAATAGATGGCGCAGTTACGAAATTGATGTGGTGTGGTCAGAGTGAGGAGACAAACACATATGACACATATGACAATATGTCAAGGCATTGCAGAGATAAAGCCTGAATAGTCATTTTGGTATCATACTTCAACTTTGCTGCTGCGGTATATGAAAACAGTTTTGTCAATCAATACAAAATCCTTAATCTTTAGTCGGCAGGAGATGATATGATTAGATTTTGGTGAAAATCAGACAAACGGTCTAGGAGGAGTTCGAATAAATAGGTTTTGAATGTAAATCAATATGGTGGACAGGAAGTTCGGCCAAATTTGGCAAACTTGGTATCTATGTTCACGGCGTGATACAAGGAATCTATTAATATAAGTGTCATTACAAAAGATGCATAATGTATAGCATTTTATATCACAATACTGTATTGAAGTCAATGGTAATTACATGTTTTGTTCTATTATAGCGCCAACTAGAGGCACAATCGCACTATTGTTTTATGTGTTCTCAGAGTGAGCCCATACATGTGTGTGTCAAATTTGGTGAAAATATCTCATTTCGTTTGGGAGTTATAGACATTTATATGTGTAAACACATAAAAAATGACCCACACCTGACTTTGTTTGCATTTTATTGCCACTTACTATTAATATTTTGTCATTTGAGCATTATTATTCGACCACTGACCTATGTTTCCAAACTTCCTACAGTGGTTTCGTCTCGATCGTTCTAACGATTTTGAAGATATTGGCAAATTTATTTTATTTATAAGTTTATTTGTATAGGGACAGTACAAAAAACATGATCCCAGTCAAAACTGGAAAATATGTATTGCACATAGAGAGTATAACAAGAGCTAAATGTTTTTAAACGCTAACTCACAATGCTACACAAACAGTAAGGCGAAACCTAGCATGTTTGGTATCGCTGGACTTGAAAAGGATTCAGAAAGCTAAGTAGATGACTTCCGTGAAAAAAAGTCAACCACACCCAGAGTTATAAGCATTTGAAAAAAAAAAAAATGTTGCCACTAGGCACTGGTTCGAAACTTCTCAGGCTCTTTAGGGCAACGTATTGATGACCCATATGGAGTTTCGCAACGATACATTCATGCGTTCATAGAATACACCATTTTGGTACAAAATTCTAAATGGCCGACACCTAGAATTATCGATATGGGAAAATTGGATATCAGTCAACTCAAAAGTTATAAGCCAAAATATAATTATTTTTGTATCTCCAGACCAGTAGGTGGTGCTGCGCCGAAACGCAGCATGTAGCCTCAAGTCATGCTTGTGATGACATGTACCAAGTTTGGTCTGAATGCGATAAAGTGTTGCGGAGATACAGCCTTAAGTCTGTTTTTTTCGCAAGCACTACGTAAAATTAGTTTGTGCGGTATTCAAGAACAGTTTGACAAATCGACGAGAATTCCTTACATTTTTGTCGGCATGGTCTGAAGATGATCTGGTTAAATTTTCGTGAAAATCGGACCAACCGTCTAGGACGAATTCGAAAAAGTAGGTTTTAAAAAAAATTCAAAATGGCAGAAGGATTTACATGACGGAAAATGCCGTAATAGGATCCAATCGAATCGTCTTGAGCCAAGGAATCATTGGGAAATGGAATGGAATTTTGTTTCTAGCCCTTATGGTTCAAAAGTTATTATGAGTGAAACTTTGGACAGTTGGTGACGCTCGAGGGATTGAGTTAGAGACTCCAAATTTGCTATGTTGACTGTTCAGACTGTCCTCCATCAGTATGCCAAATTTCATAGCTTTCCCGCAAACGGTTTTATGGGCTGCCATAGACTTCCATACGGAAGAAGAAGTGGAAGAATAATAGGAACGCCAACGATTTCAATAGGTGCTTCCGCACTTTCAGTGCTTGGCCCCTAATAATAATAAAAAAGAATAAGAAGAATGCCAACGGATACAATAGGTGCCTATGGACCTTTGGTGCTTGACCCCTAAATACATCAACACATGCATCTTTGCTTTTGTCAAACTATTTAATGGGGTCTGTAACAAGCTGGGGAGTGAAAAATTCTATAGATTCCTTAGAAATGGCAAACCAGTATATAGAGCTGAATGCACTCTGTATTCCTGTAGTTTGGGCATTGAGTTTTTCTTCCACAGCTCTCTTCTAAATCAGATAGAGGTCTGACTCTAAGGTCTGATGGCCTCATCTCCGCCAGAGTAAGACTTTCATTACTGTCGGCCGTGTCACCTGCGGCAGACGCCCGGGCGATAAGCCAGAGATGCCATCACTGACATCCCAATCACATTAAATCCGAATCCCTACCCCCTGCCCTCCCTCGGAAAGAAGGACTGGAATCTCCAGATGGCCTGACAGCCCTGATCTGGCTGACTAAATGACAGTCTTCCATGTATTAAGTGTGGAATTGTGGTGGATTTGGTTAGATTAGGTGTCTCTGAGTGAGAGACGAGCAAGTTTGTTCTTCAAGAAGTCACTTTTCTCTCTCTGCTTTTTCCTGTGAGAGTGTTTCTGCTAGAAGTCTGCCTCTCCAGCCCCAAGCACCTGCTCCAGCAACATCATCTGCTGGCTCACAGTCTTTTTTTTTGAGGTAGGAGATAATACCATTGGTGTGACAAATGGCCTGAGGAAATGTTCATATAATGTGCATGGTTCAATTTTGTTCTCTCTCTCTGGTCTACACATGCATTTTTTGCTCGCATTTGGTACCTGTGAGATCAGACTTAACACCCACCTTTCACATTGCTCGGCAGAAGTTGTCATTGCCACTGCTTTTCCTTATTATTTAACAATGGTAGTGAGCCTCCTAGAACCATTTTTACAAGTTCCTGTTAATAACTTATTCAGAAGGTATTAATATTGCATAAGCCACTATGTAAATGGTTGATAAATGACTTGTTACTAATTCATTAGGATTGTAGAATTCAATTCCACAAGTTGAAAAGACCCACCTGAACTCCAATATATCTTATTGTAGCTCTAACAACTTTTGAAATGACCTCCCATTGAAGAAATTGAGTTCTGGAAGTTTAGAAAAAAGTCTAAAAAATGTCTAAGAGTCATTGACCTCTGTCCAAGATGTTTAAAACAAGAACACTTTCAATATCCTACCATATAAAAAGAAGTTTAGCAAAAGCCTTTTTTTTATTAAGATTTACGCTTTTGAGTCTAGCCAATTTAAGCTAAATAAATCATATTTTAAGAATCATTTATTCTGCAATAACCAGACTGTGTACTCTAAAATAATGGCAAGAAAACAGTCTGCTGGCTGAACACAAAAACAAATGCAAAACTGAACCAGTGTAGTACAAATCACAAATAAATGACTCAATTCCTTTTTAGTGGATCCTTTTTAGCCTTTCCTATCTGAGCATGCTACACAACTCCTTGTCCAAGCACTTGTTTTATCCAGACTGGACTATTGTAATGCTCTCCTAGCAGGTCTTCCAGCTTGCACTGTCAAACCTCTGCAGCTGATCCAAAATGCTGCAGCTAGAGTGGTCTTTAACTAGTTGAAGAGAGCACACGTCACTCCTCTCCTCACTAAATTACACTGGTTGCCAGTTGCCGCTCGCATCAAATTCAAGTCGCTGACGTTTGCCTACAGAACAACCACTGGCTCTGCTCCCCTCCTACCTAAACTCATTACTTCAGACTTACGTGCCATCCAGAAACTTGTACTCTGGAAGTGAATGCTGTATTGTGGTGCCATCTCAAAGAGGCACAAAATCTCTTTCTCTGACCTTTACCTTGACTGTTCCCTGCTGGTGGAATGATCTGCCTAACTCAACCAGAGCAGCTGAGTCCGTAGCCATTTTCAAGAAACAGCTGAAGAAGCATCTTTTTCACTAACACTTGATCCATTAATACTAACACTTTATCTTCTATTCTATATCTATTATCTTTATAAAAAAAAAATTAAATTAAGTACACGTACTGTGTTAAATTAAACTGGGAAGGGTCATAGCACTTGCATAGTGTTGTCCTATTGTTAGTTTAACTGCTTCTATTGTTCTCATTTGTAAATCACATTGGATAAAAGAGTCTACTAAATGAATTAATGTAAATAAATGTAAAACATGTTCATGCATGACCAATGGTCCACATTTAAATCAGTGTGAATGATGAATCCAATGTTTTGAGGAGAATGTGCTGTCAGTCACTGCGCTGGTGTGGATACTGGCATTCGGAATCACAGATTCTACTTTTTGAAAGTATGACCAACATAAGAATTTTCACTGGAAAATGTCATCTGAACAAGTAAGTAACATCCACTTTTGTTCTGACCAACTAAGGGGAAAAAGTATTGTAGTAAATCACACTGATTAAATCTAGCGATCGCTTATATCACGTCAAAACGTTCAAATTATATTTTGTTCTGAAATTGTTCATGTTAACAACATCAGCATTGCGTGACTACATTTAATGTGTATTAGGGCTACCTGTAGTTCAGTACTCCATAACTGAATGAATTAAGCAAACAAGTGCACTACTGTTATATAATTGAACCATTGAAATGTCTGACCTGTCCAGCAGAAAAATAGCCGTCTCTGCGATCTTTTTGAACCCCTTCAAAACACAGAGTTCACGCCACCTTTCAAAAGCCCTTACGATCCTTGTTTTCGCATGGGCCCGGTTAAAGTTCCTTTTTTCTGTAGCCACTCCGAAGTCTTTTGCATTTTACAACGGGTGAATCTCCAGTTGTCACTAGTGATTGTCGTTTGAACCTTTCTGGATCCGCCATCAAATTGAAAAGTTAAATTATATCAAGTGCTGTGAGAAAAGGCTATACATCTCCACTTCCAACATCCTCACACGCAACATAGCCTACTAGCCGAAACACCTTCTTTATGTGTACAGATGTGACGTAATGACGCGAATACATGCTCGAATTTCCCGCGGAAATCCACCAGTAGCACTGAAATTAAAAACATTATTACAAGCTTACCATTTTGAATCGAGCTAAGGCAAGCAGATAGTTATGAACACTGGCTAGTTATGTACTTGCTCAAAATTATTTTGGATAATTTTAACCCAAAAAAAGTTACGGACTGCAGATTTAATAAATACTATAACAGCATATAAATAATACTGAAAAAAAAGTTTAAAAAGATGAGTTACTGGATTGAATCAGTCAGAAACATTGCCTTGTGTAATTTATAGCATTAGCAGAGATAGAAAATCACTTTCATATGTACTGTAAGCAAATAGATATTGTAACTGATACCCAAATTAATCAAAA
This sequence comes from Meda fulgida, assembly GCA_030578275.1. NCBI lineage: Eukaryota > Metazoa > Chordata > Actinopteri > Cypriniformes > Leuciscidae > Meda > Meda fulgida. The sequence goes on along the minus strand of CM060624.1, from coordinate 17,685,241 downwards.
TTAATCGAGGCGAAAGCATGTGAATCAGAATCAAATCTGGAAATCTTTATCCATACTCAGTGCTAAATTCAAGACAGTATGTACAGTAGAACACAAAAGTACAAAGTATGTAATAATAATAAGAAACTTGGAACAGCTTGAACCGTATTCATTTCTCTGATATGCAGTGTTGTGTGAGAGAGGGAGAGAGGCCTCTTATGTATTCAGTGCAGTGAGGAGCATTTAATCATTTACCAAACTGCTGCTCCTCATTTTTGCTCTGTGACAGCCTGGCAGGGGCAGCTGCTGTCTGACAACTCCTGTCACGAGAGCATACCATACAAGGCATATGCTACTACAACATGGATGCAGCTCTGTCATACAGACAAATTTTACTGATAAATTCATCAGGTAAGAGGAAGAAAAGGAGTGAGTTTAAGGTAATACAGAAAAACCGCAGGTGTTTTGAATGATAGACAGAAGAAAAGATATTGATACAAACTGAGTAAAAGACGTTTTTTCTCTGATCTGGTTGGTTGGTTGGTATTGGGTTTTCCACATCCGCCGTATGCGGTGTATCGAATAATAATCAGGTAACACAGCAAAAACCTCCTCCTCTCATCTCTACAAACGTTGCCTATGGATGTCCGCAAGGGCGTTATATTTACCACAGGAGTCTAATTTGTCACCACTGACAGAGAAAGGCCACAGCAGTGACAGCAAAACTCCTAATCGATGGCCTCAGGATTTGACCATCCAATACTTTCCTCTCAGTCACCTTAATACAACTCACATTTATTTATATAGCGTTATTACAATACAGATTGTTTCAAAGCAGCTTTACAGAGATAACAGGAAAATAATGTAAAAAAGTTTGTTTCGAGAATAAAATAGCGTCACAGTCCAGCTTAAGCTCTGTGATTTTTCATTTGTTTTTTAAAAAGTTATTAATTTAGTTCATTTTATATATATAACTGAAATATTTCAGGTCTTTTATTGTTTTAATACTGATGATTATGGCATACAGCTCATGAAAACCCAAAATTCCTGTCTCAAAAAATTAGCATATTTCATCCGACCAATAAAAGAAGTGTTTTTAATACAAAAAAAAAGTCAACCTTCAAATAATTATGTTCAGTTATGCACTCAATACTTGGTCGGGAATCCTTTTGCAGAAAAGATGGCTTCAATGCGGCGTGGCATGGAGGCAATCAGCCTGTGGCACTGCTGAGGTGTTATGGAGGCCCAGGATGCTTCGATAGCAGCCTTAAGCTCATCCAGAGTGTTGGGTCTTGCGTCTCTCAACTTTCTCTTCACACTATCCCACAGATTATCTATGGGGTTCAGGTCAGGAGAGTTGGCAGGCCAATTGAGCACAGTAATACCATGGTCAGTAAACCATTTACCAGTGGTTTTGGCACTGTGAGCAGGTGCCAGGTCGTGCTGAAAAATGAAATCGTCATCTCCATAAAGCTTTTCAGCAGATGGAAGCATGAAGTGCTCCAAAATCTCCTGATAGCTAGCTGCATTAACCCTGCCCTTGATAAAACACAGTGGACCAACACCAGCAGCTGACATGGCACCCCAGACCATCACTGACTGGGTACTTGACACTGGACATCAGGCATTTTGGCATGTCCTTCTCCCCAGTCTTCCTCCAGACTCTGGCACCTTGATTTCCGAATGACATGCAACCACTGAGCAACAGTCCAGTGCTGCTTCTCTGTAGCCCAGGTCAGGCGCTTCTGCCGCTGTTTCTGATTCAAAAGTGAGGACCTGGGGAATGCGGCACCTGTAGCCCATTTCCTGCACACGCCTGTGCACGGTCGCTCTGGATGTTTCTACTCCAGACTCAGTCCACTGCTTCCGCAGGTCCCCCAAGGTCTGGAATCGGTCCTTCTCCACAATCTTCCTCAGGGTCCGGTCAGCTCTTCTCGTTGTGCAGCGTTTTTTGCCACACTTTTTCCTTCCCAGAGACTTCCCACTGAGGTGCCTTGATACAGCACTCTGGGAACAGCCTATTTGTTCAGAAATTTCTTTCTGTGTCTTACCCTCTTGCTTGAGGGTGTCAATGATGGCCTTCTGGACAGCAGTCAGGTCGGCAGTCTTACCTATGATTGCGGAGTAATGAAACAGGCTGGGAGTTTTTAAAAGCCTCAGGAATCTTTTGCAGGTGTTTAGAGTTGATTCAGATGATTAAGTTAATAGCTCGTTTGGAGAACCTTTCGTTTAGAGACAGGAATTTTGGGTTTTCATGAGCTGTATGCCAAAATCATCAGTATTAAAACAATAAAACACCTGAAATATTTCAGTTGGTGTGCAATGAATCTAAAACATATGGAAGTTTTATTTTTTTATCATTACATTATGGAAAATAATGAACTTTATCACAATATGCTAATTTTTTGAGAAGGACCTGTGTATATATATATATATATATATATATATATATATAGCCAATCTGGATTCAACCGTGATGTCATCGTCCAGCTCAGTTCAGTTCTTGTATAATTGTGTCAATGGAGGCAGATCAATATTATTGTTGAATATTAAATTAAATGTATAATTTAGTGTCCCCAACAAAGCAAGCCAAGCCAATGGCAACAAAGGTGGAAAAGGCGACATTGGCAAGGAAGCAAAACTCCATCAGGTGGCAGAATGGAGAAAAAAAACTTAGGAGAACCCAGGCTCAGTTGAGGGGCCAGTTCTCCTCTGGCCAATGAACGAACAGTGTATGATTATGATTCAGGCAGCATTATAGGTCAGAAGTCAGATTGGTTTGGAACAATCAGAATATTATCAAGTTCCATCTGGTTGAAGATCGGAGTCACGCTGGTATGGAGACGGGTTTGTTGTGGATCAGTGAAGATGGCTGTCGTGTCGATGAGGCCTTCACAGGGGAGAGTCTAGTTGTCACAATCTCTGCTGACACTTCAGGGATGCGTTGTGGTCGTGTGTAGGCGCAGGTCCTCTATTTGGTCTGGATACGGCCTGGATCCAGCTGTTTACAGTAAACCTCGGAATAAGCAGAAGGACTAATATTAGCGTAGATGCCATTCTTCTTATGATGTAACGAGTACATCAGGTGTTATAGGAAGTGTTCCCGGTTCCGGCTTACCTAATTTGTGCAGCCTAATAATAATTTAACTGATTTGAATAATAGGAATGTATAATTTTCTATGTGTTTGCCATGTTAAAGAGATGTGTTTTTAGTCTAGATTTAAACTAAAAGAAGAGTGTCTGCTTGGCGGATAATGTTAGGAAGACTGTTCCTGAGTTTAGGTGCTAAATAGGAAATTAAAGGATCTACTGCCAGCGGTCAATTTTGATATTCTAGGTATTATCAACTGGCCAGAGTTTTGAGATTGCAAGAGATTGCAATAAACCTTATAGTCATTGTACACCTCAACATTATAGGATTATCCTCTCCCCGTCTGGCGACCAGACAGACCTAAAAACTTGCTGAATTTTTCAACCAAAAAAACAAAACCACATTGGCTGCTTTAACCGCCGCACTCAGATCGCTCTGGGCTTCTGTAGAAACACAACTTTAATGGAATATCGATTAAATATGAATTGAGAGCACACATAGAGAAGCCCAGCAACACGCAGTTATCACGGGCCGCCTCACCATGGGATGTACACCGGCTGATCGATAGAGGGTTAATTACACTGCCCTCAGGGCACAGAGGAACGGACGCACACGGAAAACAGCCCTCTGCTTAGAGAGCAAAGACACAGATTTGATGCACACACACACACACACAGATTTGATGCGCACACACACACACACACATACAGCTGTGTTTTTGTGATTTGTGAGGACATTCCATTGGCGTAATGGTTTTTATACTGGTCAAACTGTATATTCTGTCCCCTTACACTGCCCCTATCCCTAAACCTACCCATCACAGGAGACATTCTGTATTTTTACATTTTTAATAAAACACTGCTTAGTATGTTTTTAAAGCCATTTGAAATATGAGGACTCAGGAAATGTCCTCATAAATCACGTTCAAGTTGTAATACCAGTGTAATACCCATGTCATTATACACATTTGTGTCCTCACAAATCACAAAAACAAGAGCACACACACACACAAAAAAAAACATTTAAAAGCTTCAGCCACATATTAATGAATGTAATTGCATTACATAACACATAAAACAAGTGGCATCTGCAAATAACTTATATTTAAATTAGTTTCTGATAATTAGTTTCTTAGCCAATTTATTATTGATATTTTTATTAAAGGTGACATAGTCCCTTTTCAAAAGATGTAATATTAATCTATGGTGTCCCCAGAATGAGTCTTTGAAATCTCAGCTCAAAATACCCCCCAATTGGCCCCTTTTTGGGTGTGAGCAAAAACGCTCAGATTTTGTTTGTGTCCCTTTAAATGCAAATAAGCTGCTGCTCCCCACCCCTGTCATCCTTTATACATGCTTTGGATACAATAACAAAACACGCGAATATTCGTACTCATCCAAAATCACTGAAATAACCAATAGCGGAGTGCAGCCTTACAGAAAGACTCAGGGGGCCCTAGTTTAAAAATCTGAAATGCAAGTGTCAAACACGAAATGCAAGTAACAGGATCTCGGCGGGATAAATTACGCAAATCTTGTGCCCGACGGGGTTGGCCTGAAGTAGCTACATTACTCATAGGTGTGGTTTGGGCATAACGTAAACCAATCAGAGCATCATCTCACATTCCCTTTAAAAGCAGGCACGCTTGTTCCATGGCGGATTGCTATTATAATGGTGGATTTGCCAGGCGCACACCAGGAGTGATTCACAGGGGTGATTCACAGATTTGATGCGCACACACACACACATACAGCTGTGTTTTTGTGATTTGTGAGGACATTCCATTGGCGTAATGGTTTTTATACTGGTCAAACTGTATATTCTGTCCCCTTACACTGCCCCTATCCCTAAACCTACCCATCACAGGAGACATTCTGTATTTTTACATTTTTAATAAAACACTGCTTAGTATGTTTTTAAAGCCATTTGAAATATGAGGACTCAGGAAATGTCCTCATAAATCACGTTCAAGTTGTAATACCAGTGTAATACCCATGTCATTATACACATTTGTGTCCTCACAAATCACAAAAACAAGAGCACACACACACACAAAAAAAAACATTTAAAAGCTTCAGCCACATATTAATGAATGTAATTGCATTACATAACACATAAAACAAGTGGCATCTGCAAATAACTTATATTTAAATTAGTTTCTGATAATTAGTTTCTTAGCCAATTTATTATTGATATTTTTATTAAAGGTGACATAGTCCCTTTTCAAAAGATGTAATATTAATCTATGGTGTCCCCAGAATGAGTCTTTGAAATCTCAGCTCAAAATACCCCCCAATTGGCCCCTTTTTGGGTGTGAGCAAAAACGCTCAGATTTTGTTTGTGTCCCTTTAAATGCAAATAAGCTGCTGCTCCCCACCCCTGTCATCCTTTATACATGCTTTGGATACAATAACAAAACACGCGAATATTCGTACTCATCCAAAATAACTGAAATAACCAATAGCGGAGTGCAGCCTTACAGAAAGACTCAGGCGGCCCTAGTTTAAAAATCTGAAATGCAAGTGTCAAACACGAAATGCAAGTAACAGGATCTCGGCGGGATAAATTATGCAAATCTTGTGCCCGACGGGGTTGGCCTGAAGTAGCTACATTACTCATAGGTGTGGTTTGGGCATAACGTAAACCAATCAGAGCATCATCTCACATTCCCTTTAAAAGCAGGCACGCTTGTTCCATGGCCGATTGCTATTATAATGGTGGATTTGCCAGGCGCACACCAGGAGTGATTCACAGCCGAGGAGACCGACGTTCTCATCAGGGCCGTAAAAGACAGAGAAGTGATATTGTATTGGGATTGGAGAAACCCACCCAAATTAGCTTAGGTTAAACAGGTGCATAATATTTTGGCTAAATGTGTAAGCTAGATTTTTTCACATCTTCGTGGACACCACAATGATTTCCCTCGTGGTAATATTTTTCCTTGTAATTATGTATGGTTTGCAAAAATGGGAACTGCTGCGTCTGTGTAGATGAGAGAAGCAAAGTGTACGCGCGTTGTTGCACATGCTACATTATGGCCAAGCATGCGCCCTTAAAATAGCATCTGAATAATGCAAAGAATTGTTTTTTGAAACTGCAAAATAGCACCAGGGAACGTTTGCGCCGGAACAAGCCTCCTCTTTTTGCTGAACCGCCCCCGGGAGCGCAAGTTCATTCCCTAATTTACTGACGCGTCTGTGGAGGGAAAAGTCTGCTGTGCGTCGGGTGCAAATTGCAAAATAGGAATAATACATGCTTCGGTGTACAAAGTCAACTGCGCTGGGTGCAAGATAGGGCCCAGGAAGAGGTTGCAACTTTTAGACTGCACCTGGACGTTTCTGAATGGTTAGTAGATACATTTATGTAGTTGTTGTGGAGTTAAATTGATTCATATGTTTCTGGGGATTTCCATTGAAAATAAAATTAATCCACTGCTCTCTTGTCTCATCTGAGGCTGGGACTCTAAATAGTGTTTTGATCTCTTCTGTGCAGACAACAACAGAACATTTTGCATGCTTTGCTCGAACTTTTTGCCATTGCGTTAGTATACACTGTTGTCGCTTGCCAAAACCAAATGGCGGCGCCGGGGGTGGAAATGTGCAGATTAAGGGGCGGTAATATTATAATATATTATAATATTAAAAAGATTCCCTTCCTACGTCAGAAGGGGAGCGAAATCTGATCTGAAGTTACTGGGTTGTCAATTTTCACGTTTTCTGGATGGGTAGATTCACCTGGGACCCAATTATAGCACTTAAACGCGGAACAAGTCAAATTTATATGTCACCTTTAAAACTGAATAAATAAATATTAAAACTTAAATTAATAAAAACGCAGTAAAAGTTCTCTACATTTGGTAAAATTGTGATGCATTAATCAACAAAAGTGATCACACTCTGACATTAATTGCACCGGGAAAAGCTTCTAGATGTCAATAGGATGTACATCCCTTTTCTTAAGGAGCTGAAAAAGTTATTTCTCTTTTCAAAACAAGCCATTAGAGTTGATATGTATTGACAATATTAAATATGGATGTGCAGGCTGCTTCCAGAGGGAGCAGCTACCGAGTGGCTGCCCATGCAAAAATGTCATTTCACCAGCTCAGACCAAAAATTAGTCAATCCAGACATCAGCACAGAATCTGATAAGCCTTGAGCAAATCCTAGCTGGTTTGGAGCTTCCTTTTAATAATAATGATTCTTGTTTTCCTCTTCCTTTTAAGAAGGAACTTGTATTACACACTCAAAAGAGAATGCATTAAGATTAGAAAGAAAAGAAAAGAGTGGATGTATTTCCAGGCTTTGGTAAAAAAGAGTAATAGTAAATTCAGTGAACTGCATTATTGTCACGGTTCACCGTCTATCTCTGCACTACATTCCCCAGAATCCTCTTTGGCGCACCTGCAATTACTCTCCCCTGAGAATTATCACCTGCACCTGCTCACAATCAGCAGCCTCATTAGCAAGCTCTATAAAATACTCACCACAGCCTCAGTTCACTGTCAAGCCTCCAACAGGAACAGACCATTTGCCATTGTCTCATGAAGTCTCTGATGCATCCAGTGCCTGCTAAGTAACATATACTCACCTGTGAAATACTAACCTCTGTATCCTTGTTCCGCTGTCTCCAGAAATCCTGTCTGAATCCATGTTTCCCAAGACCTGGTATTCACCTGAGCTTCCTGTGTTCACGCTGAGTTTTACTTGCTCGTGACTGCATCTGAAAGAGAAAAGACAAGTATTAATGAACTGTGACTGCTTGATATCAACTAATCTGAAGAGGACCTGCTCTGTAATCTGCCCTGCACGTAGTGATCTTCGCCGAATCTGCACCTGAACTTTGAATACTCACCTTTGCACTTGTGTCACATTAAATAAAACTGTTTGGATTCACTTACCTCTGTCTCCGTGCCTGTATCCTGACAATTATCTTCATAACATGAAAAAGGTTATTATATAGATAATTCAGTATACCAAAGGTCATGAGATATTACCATTTTACCACTATCTGAAGAACCTTAATATCTCCAAATTAGTACACATTCAGGGGCATAAGGAGAATTGTGGACCACATTTTTAATACCTGAGGACTGTCGAAAGTAATATATATATTAATGCATTAAATACATTATGCCATATGCATTATGTATAAAGGTTGTTTCTAACAGTATTAAAGGGTTAGTTCACCAAAAAATGAAAATTCAGTTTTTACCTGCATGTCATTCCAAGACTTTCATTAATCATTGGACCTCAAAAGAAGATATTTTTAATAAAATCTGAGAGATTTCTGTCCCTGTTCAAATCTGCTAATCCAAAATTCTGATGATGGTAAATACGCTCATAAAAAGATTGTAAAAAAAAAAAAAAAAAAAAACTGGACAAGCCTGATTAAAATTGACAAAAAATGACTAGGGAAGCATAAAAGCAAGAATGATTCGGATTGTATTACATTCAGCGTAAACAGCAATTGATAATGGATAGTATTTCTAGTAGCAAGGTCGCACTGTTGAGGATCACACTGCCTGTTTCTTTGTGAAAGGCTTTTGGAAATCAAAACAAATGAAGGTAACCGCACACAAAGAAACTCACAAAACAAATTTACTGAGGAAAAAATTTAAAAATGTTTAGTTTGTTATTTATAACATTTGATATAGTTAAGTAAAATAACACAACCAAGGGAACTGTTTTTCTCAATATCATGATTGCAAATGTTACATTGATTTTATAGTCCAATAAACAAGTAGTTAATTTTAAGTTACTTACATGTCAGACACAATATTGACTGTTTTTGTTCTATTTCACCAACAAAATTAGTTCCAAACAAAGATCACAGCAGAACTATTGCCCATTCTCAAAGCAACACTCAGCTGCATTTTGTTACTGAATGATTCAGAGTTTTAAAACAAATTGGTTGAATGAACCAATTCAGAGGCTGCATCCTTCGAAGGCTGATTGCATCACAGCGGCACAATGAAGGCTTTCCCAGTTCGAAGGCTCCTTCAAATCTGGCCTCCAAATATGTCCTTCGTTTACCGTGAAACAAAGGACACAACAGATGTATCATTTGCCGAAATTAATTGCGCAGTGACGACAGGATTTTTTTTAAAGGAATTGCTGAATTACACTTAAACTAAAGTATTGTGTTTCATTTTACTCGAATATATATTTATATAAATGTAAATGTAAAGTGGTTCAAATGTTGACTTGTATCTTACTAAGATGCAATTAGGCCTAGTTAGTTTGTGAACCCTGTTTTGTTTTCAGACATTTTAATTTAACTTTTTAAAGAGTCCAGTACAAATGTTACTGTCACTCATCAACGGCAGAACAGTCCTCCGTAACAATGCTTGGTTGACCTTCACGGACTTTGAAGGATGTAGCCTCTGAGTCCAGCCTCTGAATTGGGACACAGCTAATGAGGTTCATTCTCGCGTGTTACGCCAATACGTTTGAGCTTCTGCAAGGACACATGAGGTTTGTTCTCGCATGTCAAGCAACTACGGTTGAGCTGGTAATGTCCGTTGATCAATATTGATATTTGAATAAAAGCCTACATTTTATCTGTACATAAAGCGAACATGGGAAAATAGACTTGCAGTGGAGGGACAGAAATCTCTCATATTTCATTAATGGACCTTATTCAGAGCAGCGCCATGACGGGTATGAAAATGAGGCTGTGATGGATAGACATAGACTTACAATGTTTTCAATGGCATCCGCTGTAAAAAGCTGTATAAAACTCATAGATCACTTATAACTTTCCACAGCTCATATTGTCTGTAGTGTTTTGTCTACTGAAATTTATTGTAAAGATAATTTTCCAGTTTTTCATCACCAGAACAATCCAAAAACACATTAAATAACAGTACAACCCACTGAAGATATGCATGTCTATGTCTATCCCTCAGCCTCGCTTTCATTCCTTTTAAAAACCAAAGATGGCACTGCTGTGAATAAGGTCTATAATATCTTCATTTGTTTTCTAAAGATGAATGAAAGTCTTATAGGTTTGGAATGACACAATGGTGAGAATTGATATAAAGGATATTCTTTTTATTATTAATTATTCATGAAAGGTCCTAATAATCTGAGATCATGTTCCTGAAACCTGCCGGGTGCTGATGTGCAGCACAGATGGCTGTTATGGCAACGGGTGACAGAGTTGACATCATGAGAGGAATGCTGATGAACCGTCATGGTAACATCAGTTCTGCCATGACTGTCGGTATAATTAGTTTATATAATAAATCAGAATCAAAAATAATAAAAAACGGTAAATCAGTACCTTTTACATTTTATGCTTCTTTGCTCTTTTCTATGTCTTATTTTTGTGGCTTTTAATACAAGATGAACCAGATGACAACCAGATGTAAACAGCCTAATTATACAGATTCAACCTAAATTAAAAGCAGAGATGCAACGAAATTAAAATTCTTTACAATATCAATCGAATCAATGTTATGGCAGATGCTAACTGCTAATATTTAAATTCTATATATTTGTCTGAATACATTACTCTAATTACATTTTTATTTTATTTACATTTAATGGTATTATTACATGATTACTGTTTTAAAAAAAAGATTTAAGATATAAAGGGAACAATCCCTTTAACTTTAAGTGAGCATTATGACGACAAATGTAATCTAAACGTGAAAAAAGAGAGAGAAATGAACATGCACAATACATTTCTAGTATGAACTTATACAAATCATGTTTCCCTAATTAAAATCAAGTTAAATTCTAAAATAACGTTTTTTTGTCTTTAAAAAATTTGATTTATTTTTTTTAAAATGATGACGACTTCTTGCTCTCAATACCTTCTAGTAAAAGAATGTCTGTTAATTAAATATTGAATAATTATCTTCCTCTACCTCACCAACTGTGTAAATGAAGAATTTTCAAATGCATATACTGACTCTCACATCTAATTCAGAGAATACAAAATATGTCAGATCCCACTGTGTAAAACCAAGAGACAAATATTTACATTTTGCACTGCCTTTTTATGCTTTTAGAAGGAATATCTACATACTGAAAGATGATTAAATAAGTCACATCATTGGCCTCCCTTGTTTGCTTGCAGTTCTGACTCTGGAAATCTAACACTTTAACAAAGTCCTTCTCCTTTTGTCACCCTTTAGAAAGTGTTGAAGCGCTAGTCACTCCATATTTTGTGTTTGGCCATGCATGACAGGTGAGATGACAGGGCTTTGGCTTTCGGAGTAATCCAAGGCTTCACTTTCACCAGGGTGCCCTCGTCACGGAAGCCCTGGGCTTAGAAAGCATTACAGGGTGGTAATTTCACGATAAATGCTTTACTGCTTTAACTGTCATCTACATAATAACTGTCCTGTTTAGAGCAGTGTTTCCCAACCCTGTTCCTGGAGGCACACCAACAGTGCACATTTTGGATGTCTGATCTATCCATTTCTGGGCTTGGAGTCTCTACTGAGCTGACGGTTTGAATTTGATTAGAAAGAGTTCAAAAATGTGTAGTGTTAGGCTGCGTTCAAAAATTTAAGGCAGCTGACTCATTGCCTCGCTGCCTTATCAGGCATTGACTTTGTACGTTTGTACAGCGTTTGCGCACAAATGAACCTCACCAAACTGACTTCTGAGGCAGCGTAATGGTTTAATGATTACTACAATAGTAATTTCTCACTAGAAAAGATATCAGAAGTGGAAAACGTTGGTCAAAAGTTTACATTTACACAAAAACTGACCACCAACGCAACTTTAAGGCGCCATCTTTATTTTTTAGCTCAACTGTCAATGGAAAGCAGAGGATACATCTATGCTGCCTTCAAAATTCTATGAAGGTATCTCAGGAGACAGAAAGTGAAACTAACATTGGATTTGGATGTGCCTTGATGCCTTATACCCTATTTTACAGAATAAAGAATGTTTTTTTTATAACAACAACGACAACAATAATCATTATTATTATGATAAATTTAGTAACAGGGTAAAAATAGATATTTAAAATAAATTAAAATATTAAATTGATAACTTTTACCGTTTCTAAGCTTTTCCCCATAAATAAAAAATAAACTACAATAATAAAATAACATTGTTTAAAAAAAGAAAAGAAAAAGATAATGTCACCTTTTCCTGCACGGTCTAAAACATGCCATGTCCTTTTGCATGGGCCATTAACTTTGGTAACACTTTATTTTGATGGTTCCTTTTGAACATTCTGGTGACTATAAGTAACTTTGCAACTACATGTCAACTAACTCTCATTAGAGTATTAGTGTACTGTCTGCTTAATATCTGATAACTCTTTATTGTGATGGTCCTGCAACAGACAGTCTACTGACTATAAGTAACTATCCAACTACATGTCAACTTATTCTAACCCTAACCCTACCAGTCTACTAATACTCTATTAACACTCTAATGAGAGTTAGTAGACATGTAGGTGCAACGTTACTTAAAGTCAACAGAATGTGTTAAAGGGACCATCCAAATGAAGTGAAACCTTAACTTTGAACTGTTATGAATAACAGTATTCATCAGAAGATGCATGCAGAAACATGGTAATATGCACTTGCATCAAAACAGGGATCAGTGAGTAAGATACAGCTACAGTGACAATATATTTTTGAGTCTGAATCATTATTTGAAAGATCAACACCTGCTCTCGGACTGTGCTCAGCAGGGCGCTGCATGTGTTTTGACTCCTGTCGCTGTATCCTTTCTTTCAGTTTCCACACCCTGCCCAGGTCATCACACTCATAGTCAGTCACCAGCCTGCATACACACATACACACACTTTTTTACCATCTTGAAATCCTCCTCCTCAATGTGACATTGAGTAGCCTCTTCTCTCTGCCTGAAACCAGCCCTCTCTGCAGCCATCTTTCTTCACACCATGAAATTTTGCTCCTGCCGAGGGAGTTTCAGAGCCGTACATGCGACCTGGGCTTCACACGAAGTACGAGGCACTATCTGCACGAGATGACTACTGTGGTGTCATTAAGAGCACTTCATTTGCCATAGATCCTAAAGAAAGTCCTGCTAATCCCTGCCGAGGAAGAAAAGGGGAGCGTACGACAGGCTGTGGATCAGCACGCTGTAAAAGTCATCGCTTTTCACAGCCTTTGTGGCACAGGGGTTTTCTCACTCCACACCAAGCCATTAACTCCTCTTTATAGGCCACTATGGGGCCACAACTGTGGCCCATAATCCTCTCTGCCACCTTCACTTGCCCTTCTTAGCATCCACAGGCAGATCACAGGACCTACTGTGCACTCTGAAAGTGCCATTTTCCTATAAATCAAGTTATATGTGTTGCATATTTTTGTTTTTGTTCCTGATGATGACCTTACTGATGAAGTCTCTGAAGGCCTCACCAGTCTGGTTCATCTAAATTATTTAATGCAGTAGGTAAACATCCTTAAAGATTTTTTAAAGCAAATTTGTAAGATATTAAGACTTGTTTTAAGATAATATTCTGTATTTTGAATTATACACTTCAAAATGTTTAGAAGTTTTTAAATTGGCAAAGCTGAAGCATTACTCCACTCTTCAGTGTCACATGATCCTACAGAAATCATTCTAAAATGCTGATTTGCTGCTAAAGAAACATGTCTTACTATCAACACTAACTGTTGTGCTGCTTAATATTTTTCTGGAAACTTTTTTTTTTTAGAATTCTTTGATGAATCTTTACTGTGACTTTTGATCAATATAATACATATTTACTGAATAAAAGTATTAATTTCTTTCTTTTTTTAAATCATACTGACCCCAGACTTTTTACAATGTAGCCTACTCCAAATAAGTTTTTAAAAAAAAGGTAACAACTGTAAACTTGCGCATTTATCTTACACATTTTTGCTTCACATCATAAAATGGCTGACAATGGATTTGTTTGTTGATGACTTGTGACAATCGTAAAATAAGTGAAGTAGACCATATTTCAGTTGACTAAGACAGCTTTTGTACTGTAGTTTATCATGTTCACCATGTTCAACAGAAATTCAATCTCATTAACATCTGACATAATGAAGGAAACTGAATAACTAGTCACAGAACAAGTACTTTATGGGCAAATTTAAGAGACAGGAGTTATCACTGCTCATTTTTTTCGCAGCTCACACAAAGAAACTCAGTTAACATGATTCTGCGGTAAAAATTCAAAATGTTTTGACTAAATCGTTTGAATAAATGACTCTATGACCTAAGACGGTCACCGTTGGTTTAGTTTCATGTTTAAAAGTATCATTCAAAACAATCTCATAACATTATTTAATGCAGTTGTAATTTTTCAGTGTAAATTATTTAACTTGATTGGTAACAGCCCTATAGTGTCTTATTCTAATTTAATTGATCAAATTTAAGCCCTTTATAAAGGTTAAAATATCATAAATATGCAGATTTTAATAAGTAAAAGCTAACTGAACGCTGACGAGAATATTGTTTCAGATTAAATTATATTTACAACACACTCACAAAAAAACATATTTTTTTCCTGGACAAGTAATTTCTTTTACTCGGACAAGTGAATGACCGATTTACTTGTCCGAAGCAAGGTCATGAAAAGGATTAATGTCGAGCCCTGCATATGTAGTGGTATACAAGAACAAACTTTAGCTACGGATAAATAGCTAGCAAATCTAGAGCAGACTTTGGAATTTGAACCTTACAAACCTACTCATCTATCTATATATCCCTCATTAATCCACAGCTACCCACCTCAGCCTGCATCTATCTTTCACACACGCGCACACACGGTTCCTCAGATCTCTGCTGGGTTCATGTACCTGCTGCTCTGTGTTGGAGACGAAGCTGGTGGAGATGATGACAGATGCCCTGCTTGGCACTGCTGCGTACGCATATAGCTATTCTGATCTTTAATGAGTAACCGAGAGGCTTGACACTAATTTAAGTGCTTGCACTCTGCTTGTTTGCTGAAGATTTTATAAGTCACATTAAGACGTTGCCAAAGAGACTTCAAACACAGAAAGGTGATGCAACATAAGAAAATGGAATGACAGTCTCTGAAACTTTTCCACTAATTTTCAGCCTGGAGTCACCATTTTACAGAAAACCTGCTTCAGATGGCAAACATAATCTCACTGTTATCCGCAAAACTGTCTTGTACAAAACAATGCCCTACTGTGCCTGTTCACAGCCATTTGGTTATCAATGTCAGGGAAAAATAGTGAAAAAGCAGAAAGAGGAAGCCTGCTATATGAGAGAGTGAGAGTGTGCGATTTTTAAGGTACAATATCGCCCTCTTCAGGCAGAAATATGACAAACACTACAGGGAACAGACTCATTTTTTAGGTTGGATCATGAAAGGAAATAAATCTGATCAAGATTTCTCAAAAACAATGAGAATGGAAATTGTTGGTGCACTATCATGACACAGACATGGCAGAGATGCTGGACGCTGTTGTTACAGATTTGCAAGAGTCTTCATACTGTCAAAACGCCAATGGCATTGTTCCGTGCTTTTGTGTGAGGCCAGGCTTTTTCCACAAGGAATGTCATGTGAATGAATTTGCTACCTTGTACATACATGTATGGGAATTGTACAACATAATAAAGAACTGAAGAAACAGGGTTGTTGGTAATCTTATGGACAACCAGTCTCAATTCACAAACGTGTCCACATAAATCTTTCTTCATTAACTTATTTCACTCAGTTACATACACACACTAGCTATATATACAGTACAAACACACACACACACACACACACACACACACACACACACACACACGTAATGTGTAACAATATAACAATATAATCAGCTGATTGGGTTCTCTTTATAGTTTACAACATAGCTAAAAAGGATTTTTTTTTTTTTGAGAAAATTTTACATCAAGCGTATTACCCTCCCCAGCTCCTCCTGTCTCAGTCAAGATTTGACATTCTGATTCGCCTTGAATCAGAATAAATTCTCGAATTATGTTGTACTTTAAAATCTTGAATTATTGATATCTGCATACATTCATGTTGGTTTCTGTTCTGTTTACCCTAAGGGGGGTTATTGCTGCTCTATCTGCTATTATCCATGCTAGGCTAGGCATAACATGGATTGTTTACATTTAAATGTACATGTTGGTCTGCTGGTGCACGTTCCCCTCCCTCGGAAATCCAAAACACACAATCCATTCATATGCACAGCCAGAGGCCGCTCTTAAGTTATTATTGCAATGGAGAAGAAAGATGATGACATATGGATATCTATCCTCCACATTTACAGGATGTTACAGCAGGAGGTTTTTCTTGATGGGATAATGATGGGAATCCATATATTTTACACTTACTGGTGTTTTAAAGCAGTCTTCTGCTTTTAAGCATAAATTGTGTTTATCTGTCTATACTAAGTTAACGCTGTTTACATTAAGTCTACATTCACCTGTTGTCTGGTTTTATGATTATATTTTACTATTCCTTTTGTCAAGAGAATCCATGTAAAATTAGTAAAATATGAAAGCAGCTTATAACAGTATACAGTATAACAGGTTGAGATATAGTTTGGAAAATAATACCTGATTTATGGCTTACATTATAAGCAGTAGGCCTGTAAAAAGAACTATAAAAAGTGTATAATATATATTAGTAGCAACAAAGTGTGTAATGAAATCAGCGATTTTATTCTACAATTCTATAACTGCACTGCATGAAGTGACTGGTCATGCGACTAAGCACAACTGCCAGTGTGATGGTCTCAGAGAGCAGGACACTTTGTGCAAAACCTCTTTCTGACAAGTGCTCACTGCTGTATTTGAAGTCCATCTCCTGCTATCTATCTCTCTCTCTCTCTCTCTCTCTCTCTCTCTCTCTCTCTCTCTCTCTGGAGAGGACTTGGAAATAACATGCGTATGCTTTGTAGCTAAGCAATTTGCCTTAACAATATAATTATTTTTTATATTTTCTCTCTGATTTTCAGTCATTATTGATGGCGATTGTTATTCAGCAGCATACAATCTAAAGTCTGCTGTTGTTGAGCACAAAAGAAACAATGCAACTGAAATAAAATATCTTGTCACGGAACGGGTAAGGAAAAAAGTGTGGGGACTCAAGTGCAGGAGAAATTATATTTACAAAAGACAACCTAACAAAACAAAACCCACGAGGGGGAAAAAACATAACTAATAAATATAAAACAAAAACAGACCATGAAACTTACTGGAGGATCACAGGGAACACGAAACATTAGACAACGATCCGACAAAGACTGCAAACAAGGAGGCTTAAAAAGGGAACTAATCAAGAGGGGACAGGTGAAAGAACTCAAACAATAATCAGGTAACGAGGGAGAGGGATCAGACAACGACAAGAGCACATGGCCCAAAATAACAAAACACCCATGTGCAGCACAAGACAGGACCGGCATGTGACATTACCCCCTCCCTACGGAGCGGCTACCAGACGCTCCATAAGACCAGGGCAGGACGGGAAGGAAACACCAGGGCGGGAGGGACAGACCAGGGCGGTACGGGAGGGACAGACCATTTAGTCTTGGGAGGCCAGGGTGAAACAGATGACCCCTCGGGCGGCCACGGCGGTGAGGACCCATCGGGCGGCCAGGGCGAAGCAGACGACCCATCGGGCGGCCAGGGCGAAGCAGACGACCCATCGGGCGGCCAGGGCTCAGGAACAGGCATTAGCTCAGGAACAGACACCAAAACTGCAACAGTCACAAGAACAGACACAAACACTGGAGCAGGCATTGGCTCTGCCTCCGGCTCTGGAGCAGGCATTGGCTCTGCCTCCGGCTCTGGAGCAGGCATTGGCTCTGCCTCCGGCTCTGGAGCAGGCATTGGCTCTGCCTCCGGCTCTGGAGCAGGCATTGGCTCTGCCTCCGGCTCTGGAGCAGGCATTGGCTCTGCCTCCGGCTCTGGAGCAGGCATTGGCTCTGCCTCCGGCTCTGGAGCAGGCATTGGCTCTGCCTCCGGCTCTGGAGCAGGCATTGGCTCCGGCTCAAGAACGACAGACACTGGCTCCGGCTCTGGAATAGCAGATACCGGCATGTCCAGGATCCGAGCCAGACGTTCCAAATAGTCCATTAAAGCCTTGGCGGCCACACGAATGGGCATCTCCTGATCTATATCAGACTGGGCAGACGGGACATGCAGTTTCTGACTGGTCAAACGGAGCGTGAACAGTCCCTGGCTGGGCAGACGGGACGTGAACAGTCTCTGACTGGGCAGACGAAACATGAACAGTCTCTGGCTGGGCAGACGTGACGTGAACAGTCTCTGGCTGGGCAGACGAAACATGAACAGTCTCTGGCTGGGCAGACGTGACGTGAACAGTCTCTGGCTGGGCAGACGAAACATGAACAGTCTCTGACGTGGCCCCTCTTCTCCGCTGAGTCCTCATTTGGTCGGATCGTTATGTCACGGAACGGGTAAGGAAAAAAGTGTGAGGACTCAAGTGCAGGAGAAATTATATTTATTTACAAACGAAAACCTTACACAAAACAAAACCCACGAGGGGGGAAACATAACTAATAAATATAAAACAAAAACAGAACATGAAACTTACTGGAGGATCACAGGAAACATTAGACAACGATCCGACAAAGACTGCAAACAAGAGGAGGCTTAAGAAGGGGACTAATCAAGAGGGGACAGGTGGAAGAACTCAAACAATAATCAGGTAACGAGGGAGAGGGATCAGACAACGACAAGAGCACATGGCCCAAAATAACAAAACACCCATGTGCAGCACAAGACAGGACCGGCATGTGACACTTCTAACTTTAAGCAAGACCATCAGCATGTGACAGAGATATAGACCTAGCCCCGCCCCTTTTCAGTGCTGCACTCTTAAGTTCTGTCTTCTGTTCTGTATTTCCACAGCATGAAGGTAAGATCTTACGGCTTTATGAATGAACTGCTCATTTTAAAATCTTCCCACTCTACTAACATTTGTTATGACATCCTTCAAACATTATTTAGTATATTTATTAAGAAATTTCACTCTTAAAAATAAAGGTTCCAAAAAGGGTTTTTCACAGCGATGCCATTGAAGAACCATTTTGGTTCCCCAAAGATCATTTCAGTGAACAATTAAAAATGACTTTTTTTCTTAATGTTTAGAACATTTTAAGAATCTGAAGAACCCTTTTCCACTATAAAGACCCAGTTGTGAATTGGAAAGATTCCATGATTGTTAAAGGTTCTTCGACCATCGATGCCAATAAAGAACCTTTATTTGTAAGAGAGAAGTGGGAATTGTTGGCTCCTCCCTAAAATGTGGGTACATTTATGATCATTGTGAGGACATTTGGGTGCCCATAGGCAAAACACAAACAAACCAAAATGAATATGCCTAAGAATTTCTGATCTCTGTTTGCTCATATTCAGTCCAATTCATTTTTTTTTTATTTACTCTACAGCTTGGAGGAATGATCACATCCATAAAAGATGAATAGCCTGACAATTTTCTGCACTGTTCACAAAAAGTCTTTACAAAAGGCAGTAAAGAGTTGAGGAAATAACTCCCTTCTCTGTTCCCCCCTTCTTCATACCCCATTCTCATCTCCATCTGTCTCCTGTCATCATCTGATCAATGAGAGGGCAAGATGGCGGCCTCCACCCCATGGCTTGGTGTTTTATGTTTCCGTCCGAGTTTGGGGGGATGTTTCCTCTATTTCTCTCTCACTTTACATCATGCTCACATTGAGGAACACATTGCTCACATTGTGCTTCCCATGTATAGTCAGGCCACAGCAGGTTATGGATGGCTTCCATTTGTCAACACTGTCATGACAAGACCTTCAAAAGCATCTCTGACTAAATGTTCTGGTTAGACCTCTCAAGGCTATAGTTTGCTGGCTATCTTGTACCTAGGGTTCATGAGCTGAAATATATATAAAATAAATTAGTTTAGTTTAAATAGTTTTTCATATATTTTCTTTCCTTAAAATCAACGATACTGTCAACGCTAAAGTATCCGGGTTTTTTTTTTTACTACATTATTCTTCATTTGTGTTCTCAATCATCAAAATGATTTCATCTATTTAAAGTCAGCCATAAAGGAAACAGATTTAATGACGATTTTTTTCCCTGCCAGATTTATTTGGCATGTCCTAGTAATTCCTCAAAAACGGAGTTAATGTCTTTACTTTGAATTGACTGATTTGAAGCTGCATTTAAAGAGAGCATGCCAGTTAGAAAATAATCATAGTCCAAAATTGTTTCTCACTATATAAAAACAACATTCTTATAAACACAGAAGAAAGTTAATGAGATATTTGCGCATCTGATTAAGTATCATCATCAGCTTCATCATCATCATGCTGATTATTGCCTTTGGCAAAAAAAGAAATTGAAGTTCCTTCCATTTGCCTCTCATCATTTAGTAGAATTACCCCAGTCATGAAGTTAATTAGGTATAAACACCTCCAGATCCACAGAATGTGAATACATCTAAAATGATGTAATTAGGTCTGTCAATAAATGTAAAAAAAAACAAGATTAAATTACTTAGATTATGTGCTGATTAATTAGTAGTAATCACATATGTCAATATTTGATGAGAAAAGCCCTAAAAAGGCAGAAAGGCATTATTATGGCACACATGTAAGCATTGAGTAGACATTACAAAAAGTTTACCTATGCTGCGTCTCAATTAGTCTACTTATACTACGCCCTAAAAGTATGTCCTCTTTTTGTGAGGAAAAAGTACATACTTTTGAGTGTGTAGCAGAAGAGTAGACAAGCTTTGGGACATGTCACGTCATAAAACATCCGCCATGTTTTGTAGTTTTCTTAACACTTTTTTTCTCGTGTTTGTAGTACTGAACTGGATCCTCCTCCAAAGCGCAATGGGTTGTGGGCAATATTAGCTGCCGGAAGAGTGCCGGAAGGGCTAACGTTTCTGCATAGTTTGTGCTTGCTGTTTAATAATAATCATTTAAAGCTTGGTAAACTGGCAGCTTCAGTAAGGCAAAGATTTATATTCAACCCTGACATGGAAACTAGCATAAACCTTAATTGAACAATTTAATAACAAATTAAAAAGGAATTTATACCTGTATGATATTACACTGGACCAGCACGGTTTGGAAAATGGATGTGGGCACTATCTCCTGGCGAGATGCGGGAATCCATTCAGCGCTTGACTCTCACAGTGCATTATAGGTATTCTCTAGCCTTTGAGTGTACATCGATTGTACACTCGTTAATGTGGTACATTGTGGGATTGAATGAGTGCACTCAATGTCGTCCACTATGGTTTCGAACACCAATACAGATGGCTGTCCCCTCCAAAAGTGCACTATTTAAGGGTATCGGGGCGATTTCGGACACAGCTGACACAGCTCCGGACATGGTCTCTAGATGATGTGCTGAAGTTCAAACTAAGCATCAGAATGGGGAAGAAAGGTGATTTAAGTAACTTTGAGCTTGGCATGGTTGTTAGTGCCAGACGGGGAGGTCTGATTATTTCAGAAACTGCTGATCTACTGGTATTTTCGTGTACAACCATCTCTAGGGTTGACAAAGAATGGTCAGAAAAAGGGAAAATATCCAGTGAGCGGCAGTTCTGTGTGTGAAAATGCCTCGTTGATGCCAGATGTCAGAGGAGTCAGGCTGGTTTGAGGGGATAGAAAGGCAACAGTAACTCAAATAACCACTCACGGGGTCGACAGAAGAGTATCTCTGAACGCACAACACGTCGAACCTTGAAGCAGATGGGCAACAGCAGCAGACGAACACACCGGGTGCCACTCCTGTCAGCTAAGAACAGGAAACTAGTCTACAGTTCACTCAGGCTCACCAAAATTGGAAAATATAAGATTGGAAAAGACATTTGATGAGTTTCGATTTCTGTTGCGACAGTTAAATGGTAGGCTCAGAATTTGACGTAAATAACATGAAAGCATGGATCCATCCTGTCTTGTAATAACGGTTCAGGCTGGTGGTGTAATGGCGTGGGGTGTAATTTTCTTGGCACACTTTGGGCCCCTTAGTACCAATTGAGCATCGTTTAAATGCCACAGCCTACCTGAGTATTGTATATGTCCCTCCCTTTATGACTACAGTTAACACATCTTCTGATGGCTACTTCCAGCAGGATAACATGCCATGTCAGAAAGCTCAAATCATCTCAAAATGAGTTGGACCTGCGTGATGCTATAATGTCAATATGGAGTAAAATCTTCTATAAGGTTTATAAAAGATATAATGCATTATAATGTACATTATGAATTCATTTATAATGCATTATAGATAATTGTTTTAAGTAAAGTATACCAATATATTGTACTCTACTTAATGTAAGTATGGATTTATGTTATTATTCACTTACTTTTAAGTCTAAGATTAATTGAATTAACAATGTTCCTGGTTTACAGGTGAATCAAAGATTAGGACTTTCATCAATCTAAATCTTAAATAAACAACCATATTAGTTCCCTGTTAACACTTCAGTGTTCAATATTGTTTGTCAACTATATGCACACTCATAGCATTTAAATAAAATAAAAACGCACATGGTCTATTTACATACAATTACGTCTCCATTGTTATTCAGGTAATTTGCTTTGTGTGTTCAAAGAGCGATTTATAATTCAAAAATTCAGAAGTGGTCGTTTGTTGCTGCATCCCACAGCATGAGGCTCTGCCTTGTTTAACTGCTGGAGATGGACAGGTGGCGGTGTTTAAAAAAACTCATTATTTTTCTCAAGGATGATAAGCAGCTCATTAGAGGCAGCGAAACGCCAATGGAGTGATTTTACATAGCGTAGTTGAGGAGCCACAATGCCGCTGTAAAGTTCACATTTGCATTACGGTGAATAGGAGCACACCTGCTCTCCTGCCTCAGGCTCCTCCGGAGGGGAAGTGAAGAGAAAGAGGAGAAGAGATGCTGGAGTGAGTCAGTGAGTCTTACCTTTTGATTTCCAAACAGCTGCAAGAGAAACAGAAAGTCACTCTGAGGTGGTTTCCAAATGTTTTGGTTTTCATGTGTCATGTTCCATCCCACATGTGACAAACCCAAACCCTCACTCTCTTTTCTCATCCTCCAGTTCTCCCCATGCTTGGCCTGTTGTTCGTGTCAGGACTGATAGCATAATTGTGTGTTAGATAGCAGTTGTATTGACAGGTGGCTCATTAGGAGACAGAGGACCGCAGCATGGCGGAATCCGCTGAGCCCTTAAAAGTTGTTTACTGCGTTTTTATGGAGACGGGATGCTCATAAACGCGGGTGCTAATGATCTGTATCTAGTTTCTGTCTTTCCAACTGGTGTGTTGCCATGGATACAAGAATCTGAAGGTGAGGGGTCGTTAAGTGTGGAGAGTTGACTTAAATACTTGCTGAACTTGGTTTGCCCTTGTAACTATGTGCTTCTCTGATGACGTGTTTACTAGTGCGAGGGAGAGACCACATGAGACCACCAATAGACAAAATCAAGTCTACATTTCCTTCAGATATGTCACAATAGGGAAAAAAATATTAATGTATCTTCTTTTTCATGCTGACTTTAAATAATAGGTTGAATGAATGAGTTCAAGACTATTAATGCACAGACTTACAGTCTATCTGGAATGTGCAAACACAGACAATTGGAGTGATAAAAAGTGAAAAGTCTCAGTGCTGTTGGACTCTACATCAGCGCTCTTGGAATGCCAAGACTTGAGGACTGTTGTATAATATATAAGTATAAAGAGAGAAATGCATGCATAGAGCATATTTGTGTCTGTGGTATCTCCCCTTACACAAGAAGACCCCTTTTTTACCGTCCCATTTAATGACTGGCACATATCACCCAATCATATTACAGTAATATTGATACCAGTCATTACCTACAATGCATGCTGTTTTGGCACCCCAGTGCAGCTTTAAAATAAGAGAACAGAAAGGCAATAAAATCTACTTATGAAGACGTATGGTGTTGAAGTCAATATTATATTCCATAGTTTGGGGCTCTAATGATAAAAGAGCTCGTTCGGGAAATGCCGCTAAAGTCATTTTAGAGTAAATGCATTGGAAGCTGGAGCTATAAGAGTTTGCTTTGGTCATTAGAGTTTCTCTCCTGGATTCCCTGTGCCTGCAGCCTAGAATAAACTCAGCACGCTGCTTTCCCAGAATTCTCCACTGGTCTTTAGATTGACTGCAGCATCCTTAATTGAACATATGGGCACTATGAAGGACTTTTTTTTATCAGCAGCAATTCCACAATGTTGTGTAATGTGCTTTGTGTTATCGGAAAAAAGTTATTTAGAAGGGCATTTGAATATTACTCACAAATAATATGCCAATTCAGTGAGAATGCTCTGATGAAAATAACCCAAATGTTCTGTTCAGATTGTTTGAGGTAAATGCACTGGACAAGCAATAATAGCTTGTTTTCAAGCAAGGAAATCTCAATTCTACTGGCTTTTATGCTAGCACTCCACATCTCTTCTGAACCCATACATACTTGTTACAAAAGGTCCCTCAGGTGCTATTATCCACACACTTCCAAAGACTGTATTAGAAGGTTTGGTAACCCAACAATTTTCATAATTTATCCCTTATGTTATTCAAAACCAATTTTCTACACATAAGGAGAAATAGGGCGCTTCATGGATGACGTATTTTTGTAGGCCAATTTTCAAAACTGAGTTAGTTGTTTAGTACTTCCGGTTCCATTGTCTTGAAGTCAAATGGACTTTTGAATGGGTTTTTTGTTGCTTGAAATAAGGCCTTTGGTTAACATGACCACAGACACATAAAAAAAAATGAATAAAAAAAAAACCTTACAAGTAGGCCTAGCTAAATGGGACAGAAGAGGTTCTTGGGGACTTTAAACGTCATCATGCCAAACAGGTATAATCATCTTCTCAAAAGCACTTTTACGGCCTCTATGTGTTTATAAATGCTGGTGGGAGGAGCAACGAGCCACAATGGGGCGTCAGGCCTCGGAAAGGCTTTTATTTAACATAAAATAAAACATACAATAAATGTTTTTGTATGGAATAAAGTTTCCATGGTGATAAAAGTGCCAAAATAAACAGGGGGTGCTTCTCATTTCTTATTTGTGCATCCTCGTTTCCTCTCCTCACATCTTAGCTCCACCCCTCAGGATGTGAGGGAAGGACACACCTGTGTATCATATCTCATGACTTCTCAGGAAGCTTCCTCGTTCCTCGCCTCCTCGCGGTGCAATTAGAGAACTGAGATCCCCTTTAAACGGCTGAGCTCAATTGGTTTCCGGGTCATGGGCTAGAGGACGGAGGAGCAAGAAAACGAGGAACCATCATTTGGAGTATTGAGATCCACCCAGGGTATCGGGTATCCTCTCTGTTAATGGAAGTCGCGAGGTAGTATCAAGGGGATTCAGCCCAGGTAAGAGGAGGCGGAGTCCCGGCGTTTGCATGCACTCCCCTCTCGGGGCGCAAGAGCCAGTCGCTTCTTCATAGCGGCCCTGCTTCCCTGGTGCCGGAGCCCGCTGGCGGCGATGTGTGTAATTCTTTTTAAATAAAGAGTTATGCTTAAAGGGGTGGTTGATTATGATTTAATTTTAGTTAGTGTGTAATGTTGCTGTTTGAGCATAAACAACATCTGCAAAGTTACAACGCTCAAAGTTCAAAGCAAAGGGAGATATTTACTTTTACAGAAATCGCTTTTTAAGGACTTCAACAAACGGCAGGTATAGGGACTACAATGAGCTTCTTCACGGCTTAGTGACATCGCTAACCCTAAAATGTACATAAACCCTGCCCCCAAGAACGCAATTTATAGATGATCATGACACAATATACTAATCAATGACTAGAAGATAGTTGACTCCACATCAGCTACATAAATTCATCAACTAACCATTTAGAAATGTTGTATTGCATTCTACATGTTGTCACTTCTTCTTGAATCTCTCCATTTTTGTCCATTCCGGTTTGAACATAAAAGGCTTCACAGTTTCTGAAATTTTCAGTGCTTCTGTGTGAGACTATCGAAGACGCTAACACATGAGCTCTTGAAGTTCCGCCCTCTGTGCTCTGGGGGGGGGGGGGGGGGGGGGGGCAGCAGCTCATTTGCATTTAAAGGGACACACACAAAAATGTCGTTGCTCACCCTCATTACGTAACAATTTTAACATGCTACAAACAAATATCTGTGGGGTATTTTGAGTTGAAACTTCACATACATACTCTGGGGACATCAGATACTTATTTTACATCTTGTGAAAAGGGCATTATAGGACCCCTTTATTGGTGGAGACGTAGACATTGCAGTTGTGCGACTGCAGCGTAGTTTGTTGACTACTTTTTTTTCTTTTCTGCCTGATAGTATTTAGGCTTCAAAAATTGTAAAAGTTAAAAGATTATCATGATGAATAAAATGTGCAAGAATATGGTTTCAAAACACTTGGCATATAGCACATGAATACAGACCACATTAATGGTGCATCTTTGAATAAATTGTTATGACTAAATGTATCTGCCTGTTATTTTTTTATATAACTTGTGGATTGGCATAAGAATCCAATCCATTATGTATGTATGTGCCAAGGACACAGTAACCACACTAACATTTGCAATTCATACATTATTCATTTCATGCTCTTTAACTAAAAATATTCATATTGGAAAACGTGACCTGCTAAGTGTCTTTTCCTAAGTATTAAACTTAGGCATTTTTAAATTGCAAACTATAATACCAGAAACCGTCAAGTGATGCTTGTAATAAAATAAGGATTACGTTTTCTAAAAGATGCCCTTATACCTACTTTACCACAAGCATGATTAGTTTACATTGTTTTGCCCAGTGCCTTTGTCCTCAGCACTCTAGAGCAGATATGTGTTTGTCTGATAGTTCCGTGAGTTTAAGCTTTGAGCATTGTTGATGTTATATGGCATCTTTAATTGCACCGGCAAGTTGCAAGATCTTTATCACTTAAAAAAAAACTCTGAACCCAAGATAATCGATTTACTAGACATTTTTGGGCAATATTTTCAACTGCTTATCTAGCAAATGATGAAAAATGGTAATTGGCGGTTCTGCACAGCCCTGGGTGGCAATTTGTGGCCTAATGAAGCCATTAACCTGACGACACCGAACCTGATAGTGGCTAAATTAGAGGGAGAGTGTGGAATTATGAGCATCAATTCAATATGATCATGGTTGCTAGGCGAAGATTACATTTCAAGGAGGGTAAAAGCAACATTATCTGCTCTAAGTTGTCACAGGAGGTTACAGCAAGAGAAGTAGAGAGGCAGGATCTAATGCAGCAGTCGTTTTCTTTCATAATGACAAACAGAACTGGAGCAATGCAGCAGCAAGATAAACTCAGGAAAACAGGATAAACACAACCAACATTAACATTGACGTGAGACCTCTTTCTCTCTTCTTGATGAAAAATCATTGACATTTGCGAGACTGTCATGTCTCTGAGAAATAGCACATTGGCAACAACCTCATACACCCTATCTATGTAGATCACAGTGGTCTCTAACTTAATAATTATTCCATAAAGAAGATTCAGGCTTGTTTGTTTGCCGCTGTGATCGTGCTCTCAGTGCTGTTCGTGTAATCTTCAGCTTCATTCCGCAACTACGATGTCACATAATGCATGACTGATCGGTAAACAAATTCTAATTACAAGACACTAATGAGAGAAAGAGCACAAGAGAAAGAAACAAAGAGAGAGAGAAGCTCTTTCACAATAGCGTTTACTGCAGATTTCTCAAAGGTCATGTCCTCTCCCTGCCTTTACAGAAGTGAAAGAGTGTTTGAGGACATTTTTTTCGCCTTCCCATGATTATTTCCCTCTGTCTCTCTGTGTGCCTCTCTCTCTGTCTCCGAGGTTGTTCCATGGTTTAATGTATCTTTCATTAGACTACAGCAAGCCATTAGTGTCTCCAGCTCAGGGAATGTGCAAACTCATTGTGACTCCATGTTTAGCATATAAAGTAGTACCCCATTTCTCTCCAAATAAATATCGATGACAGGCCTCATTATGAGACATGGAGGAAGTTTGTAATTGTATGGATGCTCTGCTTTGGACTAAAAAAGAGTTTGCAAATAAACTCGCTCTTAGAATAAAGCTGCCAAGCTCCCTGGTGGAGCGTCAAACTCTCAAATTAGGTAAATATGGCAAATACAGTATTACCTTGCACCATCTTGTTTTGTGCAAATGTTATGAAGCTTAGTTAGACATGTCATTGTCCTTTTTGTGTGTGTGTGCTTGTTCTATCAACAATTTTTGCTATGTGCACTGTAAAAAAAAGCTGTTTCCTTCCATTTTTAAGTACAATCAAATTAGATAGGTAATTTCAGTCAAACTGGCCTAACAATGAGTTAAATCGTGTATAACTTGTAAAAAAAAAGTTGAAAATTGCTAAACTTATTTTGATGAGTTACAGTAATGTAAAACATATTTTGTCATGACTTACTGATCATATATTTTTTAGTGTTTACAAGTAGTTCCGGTAAGCAAGCAAACAGCTCAACAGATCTTTCTATCAAAAACGCTAAACTTTTTTTTTTCAAATTAAACTAAAAATGACAACAATTGTGAAATGATGACGTCAGATCCAGTCAGACGAAGAAGTGATCATTTAGAGAAAAAAAAATGTATTCATAAGCAAAGAATAACATGAATCAAATAATAATACAATGAATAGTTAGATAAATTTGTAAGTAATAATCAGCTTTTAAAAGTAAGTAACAATGTAAAAGTAGGCAATTCTTTAACCAAATATCGCTGAGTAAAATAATATTACCAGAAGAGTAAAGGAGAAGAAGAAGGACCCTAAGTGTGAGAAGCAAGAGCAAAGAGTGAACCAAAGACGTAGTAGCATTATAGGTTCAAGGTCAGAAATATTTTGTCTAAGAATAAGCGTCAGGTCTCTTGGTATTAGTTAAGCAAATGTAGCGAAGCATTGTGGTTTTAGCACCTCAAGAAGAAAAAGAGCAAAAATAGGTATTTTCAGCATGTCTAGTCCTTATGCAAATACAGTTGAAACTTAATTCCTAGTAAGATGACCATCTTGTGCTAAACTTGATATTAAAAAGAGACCACACTGGGTAGAAGACGGAATAAAAATAGCATGTCTCAGTTTTTGGGAAAGTAGCCACAAAATATAAACATATAAATGTTCCAAAGTAGAGTGAACCAAATGTCTGGTCTGAATAGAACATATGAATATGAGTTTATGATATCAATAGATAAAAAAAAATATTTTTTTTCTTTTTAATTCATAAATGTATTGATACAAAAATTATACATTTGAAAGGATTAATCAAATAACCATAAAATAATAATCATAATAATAAGCATAACATTTTTCTTTTCCTTACACCAATTGAGCCCAACAGAATATATGGTTGAGGCCTTTTACAGATGTGAATCCTTATTTTCATTTATATAACAGTTAGTTCCAGTCCTTGAATTTGATTGGCTGAGCAGCGACTCGTGGACTCTTTCTGCAGATTACGTTACGCCAGCAGGCAACAAGCAGCAATCTTTATGAGTGAGCCATTAAATGAATCATTCACTGAAGCGATTCATTTAAAATGTAACTTTATGAGGAAATCATTGAATCAAACTCAAACAATTAGTTAAAAAAACAATTATTCATCAATGAAACAAGTGGGTGCTCCTCAATTGGAACTATAGGTATCCTCAAATGTGTGTAAGATGTTTTTTTTTTATTTTTTTTTTTTTTCGAAAATTGTTTCGAAGCACAGGACTGAATTAAATTACAGAATAGGAGGTGGGTGTGAACATCATGACTGAGCTCTTGCAGGCTGAGTCTTTGTTATGACTATAAATATTTGCTGTGTGACCTTGACGCCTCTTAGGTATAACTTGTAGATGCAGGTAAGGAAGCAAACGCTGACCCATGTCCTATAAAGTCCCAATGGATACTGCAGTCCTGCACTGCTGACCAACCACTTACCCTGTCTGCTGCAATCGGCCCAACACGCTTCCTGACAGGACCAAGCCTCCAAAAAGTCATTGGGGAGGACAAATAACGGCCTGTGATGGCAAGGGAACACAGAAACATAAAAGCATAAACACACTCCTGAGCATTGTGTGTGTGTGCTTGAGAAGGGCTACAGCTGATTTATCTGAGAGATCAAAGTCTGAAAGCTCTCTATGGCATCACAAACAAAGGTCTAGTGTTGTGCGCTGAAGTATTGGCCTTTTGATGGATATACTCACTCCTCATCTCAATCTGAGTAAGTGCAAATGATCTGTGAGAACTAAAGCCTTTTATACGCTGAAATAACATCAGGAGGCTCTGAAGGTTTTTTTGTTTTGTTTATTTGACAGCAACAATACATAATAACATTGTTACATGAAATGTCATGCAGCAGATGCTCTGTTCTTAGGCTTTTAGCTAATTTCTCATCAAATAAATGTAATAAATGGTTTAATAAATTTAATAAAGGATTGTAATAAATGCTGTTAATTAAGCTTTCTATTTATCAAGGAATCCTGACAAAAAGTATTACCATTTCCACAAAAATGTTAGGCAGCACAACTGTTTTGAACATTGATAATAATAATAATAATAATAATAAATAACAATAATACTACTACTACTAATAATAGTAATAAACTTTAACTGAGCACCAAATATAATAATGATTTCTGAAGGATCATGTGACAATGAAGACTAGTAATCTGAAAATTCAGCTTTGCCATCACTTGAAAAAATGACCACACCATATAAACATAAAGTATCTCTTGCTTATTTGGAGATAATCACTAAGTGTAAGAGAGGAATTCACAGACTTGATAGAAAACTTGGCATGGCTCTGCTCAGATTTAAGGCATTAGCAGCTGTGTTGGCAGGTGAAGATGAGCCATGCTCTTCTAATTCAATAACTGCCTGTCGCTCGTAGCAAAACGCACTTGTGCTCTTTCAAATTACATTGATGAATCATGACTACATGTGGCAAAACAGATTTGCTAGGTGTGAGAAATGCCTTGCAATTGTCTGAAATCTGGTTTTGATAACAAATGGTGTATATGGCTGGGGAAAATTATGGTAATGATTTGAGGTAATGGAATCTGTATCCATCAAACTATAAAGCTGGTGTGCTCAACCCGAGGAGAGGTTTTGAACTGAGGATAACCCCGTGTGATGTGGGCTTCGCCATATGCGGCGAGACAAACAAGCTTAATTAGTGAACAATGTGGAGGTAATTCTGCTGGCACATAACTGCGTTTATTTCCTTAACTGATATGGTTGAGCTGCAGGCTCAGTATGTAAAGTGTTGACTTAAGTGTTTGATTAGGGTTTTGAACTAAGAACACTGCTTCAAGTTATAGCAGATGCTAAATCAGTAATGGATAAGGGTTTTTTGTGAGTTGCTCTAATCTAATCCAATGCCACTAGTTAATTGGCTGCAAAACTTAGATGGTGAGATGTAATCATAAATAGAATTGAGTGGACCATGAACAAATAACAACTAAATAAACAATATATTCAAACTAAATTTTGTTTTTAGTGCGGCAATAACACAGCACTGATAGATATTTATATTTAAAAGACCTTTTTACACTGTGAAAATTACATAGAAAATATACACTACCATTCAAAATTGTACAGTCGGTAAGATTTAAAAATGAATTAATACATGCATTAAACTGATCAAAAGTGACAGTAAAGACTTCACGTGGTTGCAAAAAAATCTCATTTCAAATAAATGATGTTGTTTTGAACTTACTATTCATCAACGAAAAATGACACGGTTTCCACCAAAAAAAAAGGCAACACACCTATTGTTGACTGTGACAATAATAAGAAATGTTTCTTGAGCACCAAATCAGCATGATTTCTGAACGATCATGTGACACTGAAGACTGGAGTAATGATGCCGAATATTCAATGTTGCCAGCACAGGATTAAAGGTATAGCGGAGGATTTTATTTTTCCGGGTGGGTAACCTATACTATTGGTCCACCTAAGTGTCAATCATTCTGATATGTTTACGTAAGTCCGTCGTACGTGCTCGTCCCTATGCAGTTTTCTCTTTCTGCGCATGCGCACTTTCAGGTGTATTATGTGTGATGAGTGACGGTTTCAGCCATTCCTTTGAAAATGGCTGAGGGTCGAAAGAGAAAAAATGTATTCGAAGTGTATGATAAGAAGAGAAAGGCCGCCGAATATAGAAACAAGACCAGAGTGATTTTGGGTGAATATTTCACAAGCTGGTGTGCGCTAAAAGCACAGGTTGGGCTTCCCACTGATGCCACAGTCGCGAAGATTCTACTAGACAGGTAAAGTTTGCCATGCTATTTGGAGAAATCCATTTAAAATTACTGCTAGTAAAAGTTAATGTAAGCTATGACTAGCGATGCTAATAGGCGTTCCCTCTCGGGAGCAAATAGAGTGTTGCGCATGTGCATTTTTAAAAAAATTGGAGAGGGCGGGTCTTCTCTAAAATTCGGAAAGATCCTCCGCTATACCTTTAAATTACATTTACATTTTAGAATACATTAAAATAGAAAACATTATTTCAAATGCCTTAGTGACTCGTGAGCATATGATACTCCAAACTTTTGTGTTGAATATCTTTAAATAAAAAATTACAATTTTTATATGTATATATATATATATATATATATATATATATATATATATAGGCCTATGTCTAAATATTATCTGGAAAATATTTACTTTTGATTAAGTTGAAACATCACCATTGATTATGATATTCGCATTATGGTTCAATATAATAACATTATTGTGATTTCATTATTTCAGATTAGCATTTAAAATCCAATGGTAATAATTTTCTTTTTTGCACTATTTTTCAAGCATTCTCCACAGAAGACTTTTTTAAAGAAGCATCACATTTCCAAATTCATCTTTGAAAGTCATTTTACAAACTAAAACCTAAATCCATTCCCTTTATTCAATAGAAAGTTAATGAGATTTTCAGTGGAAGATATTCAAGGCCTGTGGTTTGTTTTGCTGAATGCAGAGAGAAATGAAAAATGACACCTGAGACACATACTGCAGCTGAGTGGCAGCACTCATCAATAATGCTATGTGATCTCTAGAGGAAAAGAGTGTGTTGCAGGTGTCTTACAGTAAAGTGAAGCGAAGCAAAGGCACCATTTCATATTTCTCAGATGACTCTTGCTTGTCAAC
Organism: Meda fulgida; assembly: GCA_030578275.1. Classification (NCBI taxonomy): domain Eukaryota; kingdom Metazoa; phylum Chordata; class Actinopteri; order Cypriniformes; family Leuciscidae; genus Meda; species Meda fulgida. Next base: position 17,652,100 of record CM060624.1, on the reverse strand, counting down.
GACGGTCCGGGACTGACAGGTGATTAATATGTGAAGTGTGTCATCTTGATGCTGACTATCCATTGCTATGCGCACCCGTGTCACCTGATTCTCTGAAATGACCTGGATTAATGCCAGCTGGCAACACATTCTTGACTGTTTCAAACACAGGGGTTTATTCGCTGCACCAGTGGAGTATAATACCTCCTAAACTCCTCAAAAAAAAAAAAAAAGTTTTCCCTGGTACTTCTGAAACTTTCCTCAGCTTCATGAACCGAGTGTCACTGACTTTGATCATGTTCCTCCTTACCAGAGGTTATTTCGCAGCAGGGTCTCTTTAACATATTTCTTTTGCGCCGTAAGGATTTCAGAGAAACATGGGATTTGACGAGGCTGTGTTAGTCCAGAGCCTCAGATCTCTAATGCAGGATGTATTCTCAGAATATAACCGCTGACAAGATCGTCAGGAATCAAAAGCCAGCTTAGCTGCCATGGTTCAAATTGCATAGGCAGGGATTCACCAAGGTTAAGAATAGACCTATGTTTTATTGTAATAGCGCCCATTTCACTGTTCTTCTCTTTAAATTTGCAGAATCCTCCTCTGTTTTCTGTGCCAGGAATAAGAAACTATATATGGGTGCTGTATTTGCAGGATATCATGATACATAGAATGTTGTAAAGACAGACAGACAGACAGATAGACAGACATATAGATAGATAGATAGATAGATAGATAGATAGATAGATAGATAGATAGATAGATAGATAGATAGATAGATAGATAGATAGATAGATAGATAGATAGATAGATAGATAGATAGATAGATTTACATATTCTCATTTTTCACACCACTCAAAGGTGCTCTGTTCCCACAAGAGTGGCATCCATTATGGAATAAATCCTTTTGTCTTCAGAATGCTGCATGATGTTCACTGTCACAGTCTTGGCTGATCACAAAAGCACAGTTCCGTCATTTCTTCAAAGGGATACAAAAGCTGTTGCACCTCCACATATTTTAGGACTTGCGTCTAGCACACAAGAATGAAAATCCCCATGAGACTTGAATTCAATACCAGAATTCAAGATGGATGATCCAACTGCATCATTAAACCTTGTGCATGGATAGATAGATGATAGATAGATGATAGATCTAAGTCTACTAAAGGAGGGAGAGCGTTTTCACATTTGCATCTGGAATAGCCTGGAATAGCCTTCCTGATAATGTTCGGGGCTCTCCCAGTTTAAACCTAGATTAAAGACGCATCTCTTTAGCCAAGCATTCACATAATACATCTCATAACCATACAGTGCATGATATCAGATCAAATGCACATGATTATCCTTGCTTAATTTAATGAACAGCAGCTACAGTACGCAATTATTTTCCATTTATCTCGGGATGCCCATCCTGAGGTAAGTAGAGAGTAGGTCAGCTCCAGTTTGGATCCAGCCTCTTATGAAGATTTCAGATGACCCAACAAACTCTGAATCAACATGCACCAATGCTACAATTTTTTTTATATATCCTAAACATTTTTTAACATGTTGCCTTAAGCTCACTGTTTCTGCCTTAAATTAATACATTGTTAGCTAACTGTGTGATTTGTATAAGTACATTTCTGAAATGCATAACTTGGACAGTCACCTCTGATTAGAGATCACTCTAAATTGTAATGTAGACATGTAAAGATGCTTTGAAAAAATATGTATTGTGAAAAGCGCTATACAAATAAATATGAATTGAAAATATAGATACATAGATAGATAGATATATAGATAGAAAATTATCCGTAAGTTTTAAGAACAGTGCAACATTTTAGAATCTAATATTCTCAGAATATCTTCAGGCTCAGCACTTCTTGTTAATGATATTTCAGCATGTGAAGACTGCACCTCTAGGGCTGATTTCTGTTGATGCACCACAACTCCAACACTTCAGTGCATTAATGGGAAATGATCATTTGCTTTATGAGTTTACTGTGGGCTAAGTTTGATCTGAGGCTGTAAAAACATGTTATGTTATCATAAGTTCTCAAATAATCAACAAAGCCTGTTAGTTTTATAATTCCTTTTTTTTTTAACCCAGAGGCCTGAGGTTCAGAATTGTGTGATTTTTATTTATGGCAACAAGCTTGTTCAAGCTGGAAATATATAAAATTGATCCCTAAATACATTAATATTGATCTCTATAAATAATGCGGAATTACATAGAATTACATACATACCATTGAAAAGTTTAGTCAGTCAAAACAGTAGGCTGATATTGTGAAATATTATCACAATCTAAAACATATTTTTAATATATTTAATTAATTACCAATCACCATCCCACACCTGCAGGTGATAGGTGCATGGGAGAAAAGACCAAATGGGTCAGTCCTGATATGATGATGGCATGAGACCGAAACGTTGCTCTTAAAAGTTTGATACTCGTTTGCAAGTATTGATAGTGTGCAGGATTTCCTTGTTTTTTTTTTTAAAATACATTTAATTAACTTAATTATTGTTTTATTTAAAATAAATCTTTTATTTTCTTGTGATAGCAAAGCTATTTTTGCAGGAATTACTCCAGTCTTCAGTGTCACATGATCCTTCAGAAATCATTCTACTTTGGTGCTATAAAATATTTCTTTGTTGAAAATTGTTCTGCTTAATATTTTTTGTGGAAACAGTGAAACCATTTTCAGGAGTCTTTGATTAATTAAAATTCAAAACAACAGTATTTATTTTAACCACATAACAGCTTTTTTGTTTTTTATTTGATTTATATTACTTTTTAAAAAGTAGATTTTTTACAGGATCAGCTTAAAAACGAGCTAATACCGCTGAGCTGCTATCATTTCAATGTAAAACATAACATTGACTGGAGTGGACTTTGCCTAAGCTCGACTATATTAGATCTCAATGTCATGGATGTAACTCAGACAGCCATAATTACATGACATTGAAAGATTTTCGCAATGTTCGAATGTACCGCGGCGTTGTCTCAATTGGTTTTGCCATATTACGAAAGTCCTAAAGTCTTTGATACAACCGACATTTGTGACGACCGCTTCCGCCACGAGCTCAGACTGGCCTCAGACTGTGGTGGCGGAAGCACACGTCATAGAGCGCGTTCCACGTTGCGTAAAGTGCGTTACACATTCCGCGAAATGTGGAGGCGGGTGTAAGAACGTAACAATAAGTACGTAACTGTCTTTGAGAATGGCGTTTCTGCAGTGGGGTCTGAGTTTTGTGCTGTGCGCAGCGTGTGTGTTTTAGTACCGAGCGGAGAGGAGATGCACACGGCACTCGAGTGAGGTAAACTATATAAAACCCGCTTTGTTTTCATACACTCCCACAACATGGACCCGATCAGCTTCAGATGGGTCATTGAGAGCAGGGTATTACGATAAAACCGTGAAAATGTTTTGACTTATTGATTTTTATAGCTTTCGGCGCTAGCAGTGTTAGCAGCTGCTATTTAGATTTACCATATTTCCGCCGACTGCGCTTTTTAATCCTGCTGTTCCACTAACTGCATTTGCCTGCTTTAGAGACACGTGTTTATTGCGCATTCTGTTAATACGATATACATTTGTTCACGGCATTGATTAAGATTTATTGCGCCGTGAAGAGGAAGTGTGGGGTTTAATGGTATGTTTGGGCTTTAGGATCAGTCATGTGAAGAAGTTAAGGGTGTTGTAGTCCTAAAGATTGTCTCCTGCTGGTTTATTTTTAAAACCAAATGTTCCTATCTTGCTGTTTTTTCTAGACTGCAGAATTACTATTTTTTTTCTTTTCTTTTTTTTTGAAGTGTCTGAGCACATATGCTTAATTTATCATTTAATTACAATTGATAATGTCAAATTAAAATGGCCAATTAAACTTGGGTTGTGTTTTGAATGTGGTGTTATAATGCAGATTCCAGTTTCTTTGCACATTTTCTGGGCCCAGACAGTGCAACATGTTTGAAATGAATTTTGAGTAACACTGGGCAGATCCCAGTCTAACCTGACCAGCTGAAAAGTGTCCAAATCCCTTCAAAAACCAATCTGGCGAGGCTGCAAGTCCAGCTGAAAAGACCAGCTTTTTTTCCCCCTTCTGATAAGTTGACTTTATATTATTTTAGCCTACATAAATCGTCAAGCACTGTTTGTTTTGCAATATAGTTTTAGAAGGGTGCTACTCCAGACATAAGCAGTCATTTTAATATAGTTTAATGTAGGACAAGCATAAACAAGATACTACTCTTTACGTTTTAATGCTGGAAATGTGACATGACAAATGGTGGCACTGCTGCAGTGAAATGGTGATATTGTTTTCCTGTTTTGCCAGTGCACACCTGCAGAAACCTTCTTCTGTTTAACCATGCCTAACCACAACAACTGCTGGTTTTGGATCTACAGTTCCTCTGTTTCTAAAAGGCAGATGTTAAGCCAGTTCAAAATGTGGAGAGGGAAATCAAAAATCTTTAATCCCAAATTACTCCATAAAATGTGTTAATTTCTTAAGGCCACTTTGAATTTACCTCCATTGACATTTACAAATCCTGTTTTTTTTATACCTAGCTGAGTGGTCATGCAATCAATTTATCTATTTATAAATCATTTTCTTTTATTTTTATCATAAAAGCAGTGGAGTTTTTATCAGTGGAGACTCTGAGGATACAGTATACAATGTAGCCTATTGTTTGAGTTGAAGTAGTTGTACCTAACAGACTCCTTAATAGAAATAGATCATTGCGATTTAATAGTATTGTAACTTTTGATGGACTTCAGTTCTGCCTGACAGTCTTTGCAGCCAGATGCTAGTTACAGCATCTTTCTCTATTGATGGGCATCAAAAATATCTGTTAAATATGTTGGTAAAAATGGATGGAAAGACAGATTTTGGTGAAATTTAATAACAGATGTAATGAATTACTTATTCATTACATGGATCTTCATAAGAAGCAGTATTTCAAGTACATTTCTGACAACAGTAGATGTAAGTGTGATATTTGCCTTTGCTTACGTAAATTGTTGGTCCAGTCAGTGTGAGAAGTAGGTGTTGTCCGACTTTACTTATTTTGTGGACTGCTGATTTGTATACTTTCAAGGTGAGGAGTTTGGCATTTCAGATGAGCTTAAGGGCTTGGGACTGTGTGCGTTCTTCAGGTGCCAATGGACAATTTGCACAGAGCGTTCTTTAGAACTTCCGCTTAAAGATAAGCCAGCTCGTAAACTTCCGGTTGAATGTCATTTGATGTGGTTCTTTTAGGTTAGTGGGTGGCACTAGCCATGAGGCAAAGACTCCTTGAGACTCTTGTAGTTTTTAATAGACAAAGTAAGTAATTTATTATTTATTCATTACATGAAAATAAAGTAATAATAACTTAAGTTATCGAAATGAAAAAGGATTTAAATTTCAGCGTTGTGAGGGAACATCAGCTGAGCACTGTTGTGTTCCTCCGTGTTCCTCAGCTAAATTTAATTCAACCATTAGTTTTCATACTTTCCCTTCTGATAAGATAAGAGTACATCATTCAAAACGGAAAGTGTGTAACCTTTGGCACTCTAGCGTAGCCTGACTTCGTTATACTCATATTCTAGTCAGTTCACGAGTTCACACGTACATGAAATCAAATGTAGTATTATATGCGTATTTGGCTTGCTGTCTGGGGGAGAGCTCCGAGCTCGGAATTTTGCCCGAACCCAGAGTACTCCCCCCTATACTGGGGTAGACCCAGCCGAGTGTGAGGTGTTGGGGTGGTGGATGGATGCTGAGAGACTTGTCGTGAGACAGGAGGTGAGGAAAAGCTTTATTTATACCGGCTTCCTCTTGAGTTGATTGGTTGATTACCTGAACATGCTCCTCCCGAACTTTGTTACATAAAACTTCATAGTGTGAGTCTGATACTGCTCCATAGGGCTTTGATTATGAGGCGTGTCTTAACCGAACCAGGGAAAAAAAAAAAAAAAACAACTCTGCACTCCATTGGATAGACATACAACTAATCAGAGCAATGCAGTAAGTGACGTATGTTGAGCTGATAAATTAAACTTTTGCCGAATCCCGTCTGAAGGACGGCAAACACATCTTTTCGATCGACACATGCCTTGATTGCAGTTCTCTGTTTGTCTTTTAAAATTAATGCGCTGTCGATTTCTTTTACAACGGACGCAATAGCGGAATCTGTATCTCAATTCTCCAGCTGCAGTCATCTTTTTGTAAACCAGTTCAAACCAAGCGCTCTTTGATGACGTGATGAATACGTAACTGCAGATCATCTGTCTATCATCGTATAAAGCCCGCCCTGGCAATTTGATTGGCCCGACGATTTCTGAACTGATCATAATTACTCCTCAATGGATCGAGTCCAGACCGAACTTCCCGACCAAAAAATGTTGTGGGCGGAGTTCGGGCTGGCATCCAGGCTAACTCTAGCGGTTAATAAAGAGAACTGCATGCGTCTTGCAGAAGAACATTGTAGCTGGAGCTACTTCTCTCTGTTTATGTCTATGGCGAGTCGCGCAGGTATGCTGTGATCCAGTCCATAGTGGTATGAGCCGACTGGTCTAAAATAGTCCCAATATAAACACTTTCTTTATAACAAATACATGGTTTGGAAAATGGATTCATGATGTACTCACTCATCATATAAATTGTATAAATTGAAAATAAAAAAGTCACAGACAGCAGCTTTAAGTAACGATTGTGGCATTTTACAGTTTCCTGTTATTTAACAACATACTTGTGTCGAGGCTGGTAATCACAGGAGAGTACCTAGACGCGTAATTGTACATTTAAATGCTGACAACTAACGTAGTCTTGATAATCGATAACTTACCTTCACAGTCATGAATAACTGGATATGTACAACTTAAATCCTTTTTCCCGTTTACTGGACGAAGCGTTTGAGTTTTCCTGAATAATGCGGTGTACATCATTGATGTTGACTTGAGGTAAATCCTGAAGGCAGCGAGTCGAGTGTAGAAAGACAGCTTCACGGCCACCTGATTTTTGACAGTTGACTGTAAATGACTGAGCTGGCTTATCTAAAATAAGGAAGTGGCCGTGCATATAGCCTAGTCGTTATCGATGTTGTCGTGTCGCGACTGCGTTTACTTGCGGCTGTAGAGTCATTAGTGGAATTTAGGTTCAGGTGATTGGCTTGAAACAACATGGCTGCAGAAATAAGTAGACCTACTTATTAACAAATATAGCAGATTGTGTGCTTTCACTGTGTTGAGGTGAATGGGAATGCCAATGGATATTTCTAACCACTGATACATTTTGCATGAATTATTTTACTATGAACAGTCTCAAACAAAGTCGTTTTACAGACCAGCATTAAACAAGAATTAGTCAAAAACAGGTTGGGATTTTATCACGGAACTTGCCCAGTCTTAATCAAATAAGACTTCACATTTGGTAACAACAGCCCATACGATTGTTCACATGATCAGCCATAGGTGCCTGTACAAAGCTGTTAAAAATGTAAGAGGTTAAATGAACATGAACTCAGTGGATGGGGTCTTGTTAGGGATATGGTATAGTGTTTTAATGGAGGTTTAGTGGAGTATTTTAGATATTTGTGCCTAAAAAGCCTATGGTCTATTCCAGGTGTCTGGTTTTAGTAATTATTCCCATGTTCAAGACCAAAAAATCAGGTCAGGTATTTAGGGTTTATACAACTAGTCTTGAGCATTCCGTTACCATGTGTATTCAGTGTAAAATCTCTATATTTAGGCTATGTAGTACTAAAATGCAATTGCCTTAAGTCTCGACTTTTACTTCCTTCCTAAATTTTGGAGCAAAGTATGGCAACGTCATATAATGTCATGTTAGTCATCATGCTAATTCTGATAAAGGGACTTTCAGAGATTTCCATTGATTCAGAGTTTGCTCCTATCTTAAGTCTTGAACATCTGCATTATCGTGCATATATTGTGCCAAGATGTTACAATTTAACCAGGTGCTTGACACAGGACACATTTAACATGGTTAATTCTCCATGTGATGTCTTGTCCTTTTCTTAAGGAATAAGCTGTTCTTAAGCATAGCTTTACGAGTTTGGTGTGATGATTTGTGATCATTAACATTGCATTTGTGCCTACAGAAAGGTATTTGAATGTTTTATGGATTCTTATTGCAGTCAAATAAAGATGGAAAAAGTATTTGCGGCTAAATCAGTATTGGAAGATAGCCTATATTTAAGCTGATAAATTGAAGCCACATACCAATGCAGTCCATTTACCATGGGACTTTCTATTTCTAGATGGATCATCTGTAAAAACATTTTGTGGAATGTAGGGCTGAAACGACTAGTGGACATCATCGACAACGTCGACAATAAAAAATTGTTGACAAATATTTTTGTTATAGAATAGTCTTTTGATCTCAAATTACCAATTTTAAGAGCCTGCTATAACGAGGTTTGAGTAGTGGGGGCGCTGTGGTGCAATACTGTAATGCAGCCCTCCCGGATGCAATTCAATAGAAGAAGACACAGTGCTTTGGAGTGCAAATGAAGCCAAACCAGTTTGTGCCAGCCGAACCAGTGTGGGAAAGTTAAACTGAAACAACTGAAAAAAAAGCAATTGAATCAAATTAAATCTATATTGGAATTGAATTACAAGGTTATGAATAGGAAATTTGTGTCAATGTCCACCCTCAAAGGTGCAGTATGTAATATTGACCGCTAGTGGTTGAAATGGGTACTGCCAAATATTTGAGAGGGTTGTTTCTCTCTTCTAAAGCTGAAAGTATTTCCTTGTTTGTTTATTAGTTTGAATAGGTCAACATCCATATTTTTAATAATTGCAAAAGCTGGATAATCAATCAAAGTTGGGCTGCACAATTAATCGAACTTATACCGCTGCGATTATTTTATGCACAGCTTGTCAGTGCAGCACTGGTCTATGATCAATAGTATATTATGCTCCCTCTGAAAGCCAGAAAGTAAGATAACGCACATCATACCAGGAAATCCCTATGGGCATCATACTATCGCAGTAGCTGAATAAACAAGATTAAAAAGCACTTTTAATTAAAAATGACTACTAAACACAACTACGACAATATATGGTTTATCTGAGTTCTTCAAGCCTTCTTGGGTATTTTTATGATAATGAAGTATATTATACTTCAATGCTAATCGACATAGCCTTTATCACTCTATTGAATCCATGAAATATGTTATGTGCCTTATTCTGTATCAGAAGCTACATCATCTCTCAGGAGGATGCTCAACTGTCGTTATGAAGTGAGTTTGGAGTGAAAACCATGTTATTAAATGTTGTCTTTTGTCAAACTCGCAGTGCTTTCACAGGGCTCTAGAGCGCGAGCAAAATTTGTAAGGGTGCGACTAAAATTTTTCCTAGGTCACACCGGTGCACCTAACATCGTTTCATCCGCTGCCTCTCCACGAACGAAGAGCTTGTTCTACTTTGTTGCAACTCACACTCATGGTTGGATGATATCGTGGTCTAAACCAATCAGAGATGGGGCGGGTCTTTGCCTCTGATTGGCTGTGGTCCAGATGTTCTTGTAGGCCTACACTGCTCCGTGCTGTGTGATTGAAATTGCGACCTGAGCACCTGTTTACACTGTCAGTGAAATGTGACCCAATTCCGATTTTTTGCTCATGTGACAGATCGGATGTGTTCTATGACCGTGTAAACAGGAAAAAGCGCATGCATTTGGATATTTCGAGATCGGTTTCATGCCTCATTCATATTTGGAAATAAATCAAATATAAATCAGATATGTGCCAATGCGACTGTCATGTAAACAGGCAGATCGGATTTTCTGAGGCATTAGGCTACGTCTCCGCGGTTTACTGACGAGAGCAACCCCGACGAGCTTCTGAAAAGGGACGGATGGCCCAACTAACTTGTCGTTGTAGGAGAGGAATGTGGACAAACGTGGACACAACATATCAAAGGTTGGCTTGCTCATCCTAAAATTTCAGACCATCTGCTTCTCGTTAAAGCCCGCCACGATCTCATGAAAGTATGTCTATAGCTTGAATTTTATTTATCGTGCCATTTACGCCCCAAAGTTTTTGCGTGCATATGATTCGCACTTTATGGCGTGCAATACGCACGTTTACAGTGCGTATCATATGCACGCAAAAACTATTTTGCCGTATAAATGGCACGAGAAATTAAATTTGTGCTATAGACGGACTTTGATGAGATCGTGTTGTATGTTCCCACCAGTCCTGAGATCTCTTCGCTGCACGTTCGTCCATTTGTGCAAGAACCCCATTTAAACATGCGCAATGTTTCAGATCTGTCAAGTGTAAACACATGAATCAGATATGTTTCACAATTTAAAGAACGTGTAAACGGACTGTCAAAAAAAAATCGGATATAGCCTAATCAACAAATCAGAATTGGGCATCAAGACCTGCAGTGTAAACGAGGCCCAGACATTGAGGTACTTCAGCCATCAGTTCAGGGAAGCACTTTTAAACAGTTGCACTTTCTATTTCTATTTTTAAATGTTTTAGTTTGGCAACTCAGTGAAGCACTTTAAGCATTTTTAATTTAAAAAAAAAGATTTTTATATTTATATAAAGTATAATTCTTATTCTTTTTTAAAATTATTTACATAATATATATGAATGTATATGGAGCGTGATAAAAAGGTGACCTTGAAATTGTGGCGTTAAAGGCGACGCGGGCCGAGGAAAAATTTGGGCGCACCAGTGCAACCGAGGCAAAAACTTAGTCTGGAGCCCTGTTTCAGATGGAGCAGCATTTACTACTGATCACAGAGCCGTACGTCACTGACAAGCTGCTCATAATCGTAATAAGCCAAATCGGTTTAAGCGTGATTGATTTCGATGAATCGTGCAGCCCTAAGGGAACTGATTAATCTGTGAAATGATTGGCGATTAATCATTAAATTAATCAATGATCAAAATAATCGTTTGTTGCAGTTCTAGTGGAATGCACCTATTTTAAAACCGAAAGAAGAGTTGTCAGTGCACATTATGTTTTGTGTCATTTGAAGCACATAGAGATCAGGACTTTTTATTTTGTAAAAAGTTGTTGTATTATTATTATTATTATTTTATTGATTTTATTGTGTCTCCCAAAATATAGAATATCTTATTTGGGTGAATTTGTTTTGGTTATTATCAGATCAAAGTTTCTGTATTGGTGCATTCCTACAATAAAGGATCCTACCTATGTTTCTCAGTGGTTTCTCTCTAATATGTCTCCCCTTTTGACACAGTCAATCGACCTGACAAGCGTTAAAAATCCCTCTGATTAGTATCTAGCCTTCTCTTTGATTATCACCTCTCTTGTCTGGATAATAGCCCTCTGGTGTCTTGGACATCACAGACGGAAGTCTCACAGGGAAAAACTACATGCATCAAATTATTCTTTTCTGCATTGTCTGTGAAAACGCTGGACCATTACTTATGGTGCAGGATTCTTCCTTCTGATATTTAAGCTCTACAAGCTGACCTTTGAAACCAATTTACAAAAGTTGTTTTGCTGAGTCACGCAAAGTTTGACTCTGTAAACCGAAAGCAATGAGCATGTATTTAGTCCCTCTGTTGAAATATGGAGTTTAGATAGACTTGCTATGCACAAGAAACTGTTTGATGGGCGTTTCTTTGTTGGTATATTTGGTTAACAATAATGCAACTAGAAAGATCTCATAAGTGGTGAGATTTCCTTCAATATATGGATGTCATGATGCTCTTACTGTACAAATTAGTGGTTGACTGATATTGTATTCTTTTATGGCTGATGCCGATATCCTAGAGAGCAGGGTGGCTGATATAAAGCTGTTTGTGCGTACTGAATCATTTTTTTCCCAAATAAAGACAAGGTAACACTAATTTTACATACAGTACACAGTTAAAATGACATGAATATGACATATTGGGCAACTGAATATAGCGCAGGATAATGTGAAATCAAGGGTTTAAAGTTTTTCGATTGTGCAAATTCCCAGTGAAGCTGAACTCTCCTGTCCGCCTTTAATTCACACGGACTGACCGTTACACACAGAGTAACTTGTTCATGCAGGCTACAAATGTGCACTTCAGAAGATCTCACTGCTGGATTCGAGGTTTGTGAATTTAAATCTTTATTAGATATTCAAAGATTTGTTTAAATGGTATAAATGCGTATACTGAATGCTGACAGTAAATGAGAAAGTATAATAGTGTTTGCCTTTCTTTTACTAATAATATAAAAGCAAATGCTATAATACTTTTTGTATAGTTTCCTTTCTTTAACCATTTTATTTAGTGACGTATTAGACAAAACTGTTAAACAGAGACCATAACTAATGAAGATGACATTCTCTTCTCAATGGCGTCAAAATAAAAGCCAACACATCGGCCAATCAGAAAAACGCATCGGCCGATGCGATATTTAAAAAATGCCAAATATCAGCCGATATACCGGCCTTGGCGATACATCGGTCGACCTCTAGTACAAATTGCCTTCAACTGCTTTTTTTCCCGCATTTGATGTCTACTTCCGGGCTGATTAGTGCAAATCTCTCCCTCCGCCCACTCCTACACACCCACCTACCAACCCTTACAAACACACACGTCCATTACACCCTCCCCTCTGCACTAAATCAGCACATTTGAAGAGTTCAAAACATCAGATCTCGTTCCATATTGCTGTAGAGCATTCCCTGCCCGAGTCTGACGACGTATGACTTGTTCCTCCACCCCGTTGAGACATAAAGAGGTAAGCTGTCGGATACACCTGCAGGCAGATCTGCAGATCCTAAACTAATCTGTATGCCACATTTTGACTCTGGATAGACTGTCGAAAGCAGATCCTAGTAGTGTGAAGATCAGTAGTTCAGCAAGGTGACAGCAACACTAACTTATTTTGGACTTGGTGGTTTCGAAGGTTGCCACCGGTTTAGCTTGCGATATGTTGGATTGATTGTATTTGACTTGGTTATGTTGTCAAAGTTAGCCTAAACCACTCTATAAATATTTCTAGGTTAATCCAGGTCACTCAGCTGATGGTGTAATGTATTTTATTTGCTCTCTTCATGTGATATGAGCAGTTCTGCTTGCTTTTATGAGATGTAAACCAGTTTATGATCAAAACAAGTAAGTTTATGGACTGGTTACAGTTTAAGTACTTACGATTTGTGTGGAAAACTGTTTTTTTTCTGTTTTGTCAGATTTCTGTTTGTCCACAGTTTCACTAGGTAATCTTGCATTTAGTCTCAACAAACTTTAACCATGTTGCTACTGCTACCATGCATCAGGATGCAGTTCATCCATATTGACCGGATGACATGCTGTTCTGGACCTTCTGGAGAGTTTGTTTATTTTGAAGGTGTGTGCTTGGAGTCAAGAGATCATGCTTTTCAAAGCTTTAATTCTTGACTCCACCTAGACACACAAACAGGCCTGTTTAACCAGCTGGAGCATCTTATTGGACTGTCTTCTAGCCTATAGTCTTCTATAAAGGCCTTTTAGATGTCTTTAAGTAGTCTACATTCACTGGACTCAAACTGTTCCTTGTGCACTGCAGCTATGTGTTTCTGTCATTTCCCAGAATTCCTTGTGCTGGCAAAACGTGTTGTTCCCGTCTGTTGTGTGGCATCTGCTCATCTCTCAAGCCTCGAGGCTTTTCCGACATGCAATTTTTTATTTGTGTGTTGCAGTTGAAATATGACCGATTGAATGCGTAGATACACCAAGGACAGATCATATATCTGGAGTTATTGGTTGGAGATATATGATCCCACATTGCTTGGCTAAGCTGCAGCTTATAGAATTGTTCTGTGGCCTGCTAAAATTCACACTGATCACAAAAAGGGTTGGCACAGGCATGACTTGGAGAGGATTATTGGCCGCCATGGCCGGATCGCCACAAAGTTGATCGCCTGTGTTGTAAAAGCTGCTTTATTTGATCCAGACAAGTACCACTGTAACTCTGCTCAACCTCTTACAGTAAGCTAGATTGTAAACAGGAATTCACCAGCGGTGGACTCATGCGTGACTTGCGAGAGATGCTCGGTCTAGGCAGAAGCCTTGTGAGAGTCATATGATGCATCTTAAGGGCTCTCTCTTTCTCTCTCTCCCTCTATTGCTCAGAGGCTCAGTTTAATCTATCATAACAGGACTTGGGCTAGCCCAACAGCTTATTACAGGAATGGATTCTACAAAGGGTGATGTTTGGTACAACTTAACATCATAGATGTAGTCAAATGTTTTTCTTTTAAGTTTTGTTAAAGATGGTTACATAATTCTAAATTCATCATGTAGCTGCCCATGTCATTTGGAGTTATTGGAGCCAATATTTTCTTTTGAACTTTTGCCATGTCATGGTTTGTTCTGGGGTCATGTCGAAGCATAGCACTGTTCAGAGCGGCTCGATCACAGTTAATGCTGCTCCATCTCTGCAAGTGCTGTGAGATTGACATGCATTTATTTGAAAAAGGAACACATGACAAACATTGTTCCAAACTTGCAACGAGAGGCATTTACAAGCCTGTTCTCCAAAAGAGAACATTTAATGATGTTTTTACTCCACTAACTTTTTACTTCATTCACAAATGTAACTTAACTTTGATTTAATTGTATTACTTAAAAGCTTCAATACCACAGCAAAAATTACTAGCCTCACTAATAAAGTTCAAACATTGAGGCAAGTGAACAGTCAGTTAAAAATAAGATCAGATACTCAAGTTTCCTGACAAAGATTAATCAAAATATTTTAATATTTTATAATAAACCCTAGACCTTTCTCATGATGCTTGTTTTGGCTGCACTGTTAGGAAAGACAGCATTAATACTGTAATCAGTTTTGTTCTCTCAGAGTTTAATAGCCAAAACTGGATCTGTTATAAAATAATGGGATATTAGAGAGACTAGTTAAAAATAAATACAAGTAGGCCTAAATATTATGTGGTAGAATCATCTGTATTTTGGTTGTTCACTGGAAGGCTTTTGACTAAGATCATTACAGACATAGTAGTAACATGAATCTCACTTATGAGAAAGTCAACAATCATCTGTTCAGCAGACGACTTCAGCTTTCTGGTTGTGCTTATGTGCGTCTTCTTGAGGCTTAAAGTTCCTGAGACTGTTCTGATCCCAGCCTATGTGTGTGAGGACACCTATATAAACACACCATAAATGGCACACTGCTCGTCTCATTCATATCTTAGTTGAAGCTGGAGCCCATGGAAACACGAGTGTTCGGTTTATCCTTCCCTGTTACCATTCAAACTGAAAACAGCATGTAGAAAGCATGGCCCTGGCTCTGTCCAGAAAGTGGCTCTGCAGACAAGAACAGGTGTAGGGGTGTAATATATTGTCACAATATATCGCAATACAAAAATGCAACAATATTGTGGATAGTGTCAATATATATATATATTGTGTATAGTTCACCCAAAATGAAAATTACTGCGTGTGAAAAGTCAAGTTTACAGAGTTTCAGTATCAGTACTACATTAAACTACTATATGTTGAATATCATGTATAATAATGCAATGGGGGAATATTTGTTGGTCCTGATAATGCCAAATGTCTTATATTATCAGTAAAAAGTGGCCTACATTATTTTAAATGTATCTAGTCAGTGAAAGTATTTTTAGTATTTTTATTAGGTTGCCTGTACATTTACTCAAATGCTTGATTTGTGTACTTTGTTCACCATTGGAAATAAAAAAGTTATTTAGCATAATTAGGATTTGATTCTAAACTGGCCTAAATGCACAGTGCTTCCTTAACACAGATTAGTTGTTCAGACATCTATTAACTAGTGGATTTTATTATCAGTAAAAAGTGGCCTACATTATTTCAGATGTATCTAGTTAGTGAAAGAGTGCAAGCATATTCGTCTAAAATAATTCTGTATTTTCAGCTTCCAAATTATGAATATTTTTATTCTGGTGTCACCATTGTCCTGTGCATTGGGTTACCAGCACCAAGTCCAAGCCTACTCATTTTGTGCACCCAATGTAATACCAAATTTAGTATTTTAATCAACAGTTCTTTGTTTGTTAACCTTTTACCATATGTCTTTGAGTAACGCAATAATATCGTATTGTGAGTTCAGTATCGTGACACAAGGGTATCGTTACACCCCTACTAGAGTGTCATCTGTTGTGATACTGCATGCATTTGTGCAGAATTGCTGTCAATTTTCTGCCAGGATTGCTGGTACAACACTGAATGGTTCTGAAATTTCCTTTATATTTCGTCTTGATATATTCATCTTGATTCAGATTTACTAGTACATTTTATAGGCATCACATTTTTCACGCTTTAACTTTTAAAATCTGGAAATTTGATAGTTTCATAACACTCCCTGTAATGATGTATTAGGATGCTATAATTGGCATATTTCACATGAAAATTCAAATGATAATTTGCAAACAGTGGAATGGTGTTTAAGATGTTCAGTTGAAGAGCCCCTCTGAATTTCACATGCCTTTTCACTTCACTTGATCACAAGTGTTTTCCAGCTGAATAAATTAAAGTCCACTAGTATTTGTCTTATGATATCTCTGCAGCACATGACTCTGCTGATTTTAAGGATTTTTCCCCCCAAAAAATTATCAGCCATTTTTGGGATGTCATATAACCAACAAAGAGTGTATTGAGCCAGCACAATGAGGCAGGATTATCTTCATACAGGCTGTGCTCCTGGCCTATCCTATCTCCTGAAGGGTTCAGAGGTCACTCCACTCTCATGGTTATAAACACTGTTGTTGAGGAGAAGGATCATAACTACTATGTTTTGACCATCTTCACGCTTTAATACGAGTTCATGCGCTTTAACAGGCTGGAGCTCAGGCTGTCGTAAGTACTGCTCACAGGATATTTTGGCTTAAACACCCATTTAATAAATTTGGTTATTTTGTATTCTTTGCACAGATACTTTTTATTCTGTAGGGTTTCTTCCCTTGAGCTTATTATAAATGTATTTTTTTCAGTAAGTTAAGTGCAAGCTAAAACCCTTAACACATCTGTTACAGCAAATTGTTTTTGCAAATATGAAAAAGCAAACAGTTTTTTCAGTGTAAATTGTAATGCACTGTAGCCAACTATTTTGATCTTTATGTACTTTCAACCTTGCATTGACTATTTTTGGCAGACTTATGATTCCTTCAGATAGGAAAGTTAAGTTTGATAAATGATTATCTGACGGTTAAACACCCTGCTGCATATAAATGTCTTTTAGTGTTAGGTATACAGATGTTTTTCCGTAAACACAATTCATAGTAGGTGTCATATTTCCTTAACATAAATAACCCATGAAAAAAGTTAGAAATGAAAGAAATTAGTTAGCTGCAAAAGCTGAAGCATGTTGTTGTTTTTGCATATTGTTTTAAACATACAAGACCTTTTTCAGATTTCTAGAAAATGGAATATTGGCGTAATCTGGTTATAGCAATCAGGTTAATGTGTTTACGTGATGCTTTCATAATCATACTATAACCAAATTTGTAAAGTGCACTCTCTGCTCAGATACATTTGGAGAGATTTGCTAGTGAGCAAAAACTATTAGAGAATAAATGGCAATGCATTTGGAATAAAGTTTTTGGAAATACTTGCACCCATATCCATTTCACAAACATGTTTCTTATTTGTGGCTCTTGTATGCAGATTTAAGAAAAGACTCTTTCTCGTGCTGAGATCTCTTGACTCTGTTTTGTTTAATAGCAGATTGATCACACTGTCCCCTCCAAGGCTCACAGTAGTTGCTGTAGGGGGACCATTAAAGCTCTTCAGTGCTTTTCCAGCTGGGAATCTATCAGCCCCCTGGAAAAAGGGATAGATCTAGATGTCCCCCCTCCATCTTTTTCCATATAATAAGGCTCTCAAGATGAAAAGCCATTTCGATTTTTTTGAAATAATCAGATTTGTCATGGCACAATGGTACCGGGTTGTCAATTTCTGTTCTATTGCACTTTCACTTTAAAGGGTTAGTTCACCCAAAAATGTAAATTCTGTCTTTACTCACCCTTGTGTCGTTCCAAACCCGTAAGACCTTCGTTCATCTTCAGAACACAAATAAAGATCTTTTTATTAAAAATTTGAGAGCTTTCTGTCCCTCCGTTGAACGCTACGTAACTACCACTTTTACACCAACAAAAAGTTCATAAAGAGATTGAAAAACTAATCAACTGATTAAAATGCACAACACATTTTTGGGTGAATTATCCCTTTAACATTTAATGCACAGATCTATTTTGACATAGCTGATTTTTTTTTTTTTTTTTACATCGCAATCTCAGATTCAATCCCACGTTTTAATATGGTTGTCATTCACGAAACTTTGCAGTGTGAACTTTTCAACATGAAAAATTAAACTGAATTAAATTATGAATGGTTTCAGCATTTGTAAAGCAGCACCTATCAGCACGTACCAGATTGACCTGATACAGAAAGACTTACCGTTATATATTTAAAAAAATTTTAAGTATCCACTTGATACCGAAGTACTGGTACTTTTGGCAATCCCCTAAATCATATAAGGCATTAATGGAGGTTATGTGCAACAAACTTTCATATTCTGTAAAGCAGGTCGCATCGCTTGCGGTTCAGGTTATTTTTACATGCTAAGTTAAATATGGAGCTGTTTAACTTAAGATGCCTAAAAAGAAGCTACCAAAGATGGGCATAAGTGATGTCCATAACGTGCATAAAAAAACAAAAAAAAAATTATTTTTGCAATTTTATTTGATTTTAATATCCAAATATTTGTGAGAACTAATTAGCTGATTACCTTAAAAGTCCATAGACATCACCATCAGTACATACTGTTGTTAACACTCTCTCTGACAAGCGCATGCAATAACGTATGTTATTGTGATGTTCGGCATACAGCCTATTGCGTTTTGTAGAACAACTTAGGTGTATTTCTGGTGTACTGAGTTGTTGGATTTTTTTTTTCCCTCCCAGAGGTTTCTAAGCGAGGAGATGATGAGAGTTCACACACATACCAGATTCTGCTTTCTCTGCGTGCTGACCCTGCTGTACCATCAGTGCAGTCACTGCCATGAAGGAGGGACCCACCATCACCACGGGCACAACCACGGTGACCATGACCATGTCCACAGCGACCTGCAGATTTCAGAATTGTCCTGCGATAACTTATCGGACTGGTTGGTACACCGCAGCAATGGCGAACCTGCAGAGAACGAGCAACGTTACTACATTCACCAGTTGTTCTGTCGGTACGGCCAGAAGGATCGTCTGGATTTTAAAGGCTTCCAGAGTTTGCTGTTGAGTTTAGGGCTGGGCGAGGTGCGGGTGGTTGGGCTGGAGCATGAGGATCTTGGCCACGATCATGTGGCACACTTGGATATTCTCGAGGTTCAGGAAGGACGGCACTCGCATTCGGCCAGTCATCCGCACCCTCACCAGAAGCCCCACATCTCCCACAAGAACCACCACGAGAATGAAGAACACGACCCTGACGAGGAGCTACCGTGCAGCAAAACAGCCGAGAGCACCACACACAGTGGATCTGAGAAACATAACCATGAGAAAGACAGTAATCATGAACACATCCACAGACATGACACCGACAGTCCTCAAACTCAAGATCATGATGATGACCACACACATTCACACGTGGACAGTCAACAACAACAACTGGAACATGATCATGACCATCATAACCAAAAGAGTAGTGAACATACACAAGAAAACAATGATCTCAGTGACCAAAGCCACCATCATCATGACCATGACCATCACCACCACAAGCACCCCTACCCTTACCTCCATGGTCCAGACAGTGTGGAGCACACCTCAGCAACGCCTCAGCTCACACCCCGAATCCAGCCTTCTGCACCCACTGAGCTACCCACCACACAGCCCAGACGAAACAGGAGACCACCTAAAGTCAGAGCCCATCAAGGCCGCAACAAGACCAGCATCACTGTTACTCAGGCTACGGAGCTGGAGACCATCGGAGATGACCAGGATCACAGCCCTATTCAGCCGCAGAGGGGCAGGAGAGAGGTGCCAGGGGAAGATCTGTCTGCCAAATCACATGCACACGGTGCTTTTCACCAACATGAGGAGGTACATCTCAGTGTCTGTCTTAACATATGGTTGTTAATAGTTCTCTTCAGATGTGCCTCAAGGGTCTGATCAGGTATTGGTTATTAGTTTTTTAGCGTAGTTCAATTTTAGCGTCATAGAAACACTTCGCAACAAAAATTACAGTTGCAGAAGATAGTTACAGTATATATAAATTCTATATATATTATTTATACATATAAATTATTATGCATTATTCAGTTTATTTTTGTGAGGACTACGACAAATTTGTGGAATTAACAGTGGTGGACAGAAAAAGTATTTTTGACGTTTCGTGTTAAAATAATGCAAATTAATATCCAAGCACTACTTTTGCATTTTGTTTTTAGCACACTTTTTTTTTGTTTCATTGTTAAATATTATATTCTTGTTTGCTCACTTTATATCAGTAATTTAATTTATTTCAGAATATTGAAGTTTAATGTTTTGATAGAGTAGGTTTTGGTAATAAAATTATTTTTGCTCTTATTTGCAGATCAGTATATATTTAATGTTTTCATCCATCTTTCTTACTATAGGATGACATAAAATAGGAAAAAAAACACATGAGATTAATTTAATACTATAGTACTTTAATACTTAGTACTAATATTTTTTATTAGTGTGCCTGTACAATTACTCAAATGCTTGATTTGTGTACTTTGTTCACCAATGGAAATAAAAAAGTTATTTAGCATAATTAGGATTTGATTCTAAACTGGCCTAAATGCACAGTGCTTCCTTAACACAGATTAGTTGTTCAGACATCTATTAACTAGTGGATTTCGAGAAAATAATCTTTTATACCCCTGGTACTAATATTATATATATATATATTTGATATGTGATTTTTATTCCTTGTATTTGTTGAGAAATTAGTCATGTATGAATGCAAAGTAAAAATCTCCGTGTCTGTCTTTCCGTCAGTGCCTGAATTTAACAGAGCTGCTACACCAGTATGGACTGAGCTCAGATTCTCTCATATCTCCAGTGCAGTTCACCTATTTATGTCCAGCACTGCTCTACCAGATAGACAGACGCTTCTGCATCCTTCATTATCACCACGTTGAGTCTGAGGCTCAAGATGCAACATCTGCAGGTAAAAGTGATCCTGTACTTGTGTGATTTTGTATCAACAAACTATAGACACTCATTTACAGTTCTCTCTATAACGGTCTAGTTTGCCAGCTATTAAAGAGAGTGAACATACTTAGTAAATGGTAAAGCTTTGTAAAGTTTAACGACCAGTTGAGAACCAATGCTAAACCATATTAAAAGTGTTCTCTAATGTTTGCATTAGACATTTCCTACCTTATACTGATTTCAGACTACACAATATCAATCATTTCATCTTGTATATAGTGTGTCATAGACTAGCAAGTAAAACATTTTTTCCGTCCTCCACGACGGTTCCATCTCATGATGTTGACCAATAGGAGCACTGAAGCTCTGCCGTACACAGCTTTCAAACATGGTGAAATGAAAGAGAGCCTATTGGTGCTGCTAGGTGGAATTATGCAATGAAGGAAAGATTTGTGGAGCTATGGCAACAATACTACTTTAGGAGTCAAAATCGCATAATCTGGCCCAGTGGCTATAGTAACAGATATTAATATTGTGTAATCTGAACCCGGCATTAGTTGAAACTCTATAGGGCTTTTCACACTTGAAATGGTTTACCCTGGTCATTCTAAACCCCGGGTAAACGTATTCCTGGATTATCTTTATTCACGTTTCACACTGCTCATAAAATACCTGGGGTTAACAGTTAATCCTGGGTATTCATAAACTGCCGTTTCACACTGCACAATCCTAAACCCCAGGCTAAAGTCCTTATTTGCAGTGCCAGTGTTACTGACTGGACAAGCGCAACACGTGACATGCTCAGCACTGTTTACATAAAGGCTCTAGCATTGCGCGTCCTTATATTACACATTGCTGACTGGAATACCAAGTTTTTTTCTGAGTGAACTTTTCAAACTATAAAAGAATGAAACTGTCCCTTCACTCCAATTGACACGTTTTCCTGTTTGACATTGTTCCTATATATGCAGAAACAACTGTTTATATACATCGTGCAGTGTTTCTGTTTTCTGTGACTGCCCAAAGCGAGTGAATATAAGAGTAAATTATATTCTTGAATATATAATTGGTTGACGGTTGCTAGCATCTAGTTGTAACATTTTAACACCGCATCGTTTTACACTGTACAGGTTTGGCACCGCAATGCGGTGTTAACACTACAAAAGCGGTGCACCGCTTTTTAACCCCGCATCTAAATTACAAGTGTGAAACGCTACTTTACCCAGTGTTAAAAGCGGTGTGAAAAGCCATTATGCGTCCAGTGATCGCAGTCTTACCCACTGCTGCTGATTATGTTTCTGCAGTGTGGGTCTGGATGTGGGGCTTCGTGTCTATCACCATCATCAGTCTGCTGTCTCTGCTGGGTGTTATTCTGGTTCCCATTCTCAACCAGTCCTGCTTCAAGTTTCTCTTGACCTTCCTGGTGGCACTGGCGGTGGGAACCCTCAGTGGTGACGCCTTACTGCATCTACTCCCTCATGTAAGTTCATTTTTTGGGACAAACACAGATTTAACCACTGCAAAGGTCCAAACAGTTAAACCTTTCAACTGTTTCCCTATATTTTGCAGTCTCAAGGGGGCCATAATCACAGTTTTGAAGGACACACAGAGGAAGAACCTGTAGAGGACTATCTGACAAAGTTTGACGGAGTTTGGAAAGGACTGACTGCATTAGTAGGAATCTACCTCCTCTTCATTATTGAACATTGCATTGGCATGTTCAAATACTACAGCGACCAAAGGGTATGAGAAACCACAATACCTTCGAGTTTAAACACAGAATTCTTTTTTAGAAATCTTGCAAAAAGAGCAAGAAAACCAGTCACACATGGTTGTTTAAGAATGACAGAGTTGAGGCAGACTAAAATAAAATCCATAATTGCTGAAGATAGTGGAGCACAGTGAAACAACCTTCTCAGAACCTAGTGCTTAAACACTTATCTGTTCATGCTTTCCACAGGGAGGCCTCTGCCAGAGAAAGAAAAAGGGAGAGCAGGCAGAGATCGGGAGGAAATTGTCAGACCACAAACTCAACAGGCGTTCAGATGCTGAGTGGCTCCATCTGAAGCCTCTAACAGAAGGTGGGTTGTTCATTTCTTCATCAAATCCCAACACAATATTTTTGGCTTTCAATTAAAGTTGTATGTGTTGATATCCTGAAGATCATTTCGAGTCTCTTCCTATATATTGATCTTATAAGAATGAACTCAAGCTGTGTTACACACCAAGCTTGGTGCATTAACATTTAAGAGGTTACTCAGCATTTGAGTCAAGAGCAGCTCTTTAAAGGCTAAGTAGGTTGAGTCTCAGTCTGAACAATTCAGACAGCATAAATATACTTTCCTTTGGATTGAATAAAACCTGTTTTTGCATCAGTGTTCTCATCATCCAGTCCAGAGACACTATAGCACAGAGCGGATCATTTGCATGTGTTGGCGCAGACCACAAAAGTAACTCCTTCCCTTCTTTTTCATGCAGGAGATGGTACGACTTGTGAAGCCGGACACAATGACACTCAGATGACGGAGTTGCAGTCTCTGGATTCACCCAGCAAGATGCCGCTAGCCATCTCTGTTTCAGAACACCCCTATAAGGAAGCTGTAAAAACGGAAGAGGACAGTGGGCCAAAGGCCAAGTCAAAAAAACATGGACATGGTCACTCCCACCATGGGCACTGCCACTCTGACCAGGAAATGAAAGATGCAGGGATTGCCAGCATAGCATGGATGGTCATTATGGGAGATGGCATGCATAACTTTAGTGATGGACTCGCTATAGGTCAGTTTGTGTACATTGAAACTAGTAGCAGATTTATTTGTCTTTAATCAAAAGGGTTTCGGTATCTGAGGAACTGTGTTTGTCACCTACAGGTGCTGCTTTCAGTGCTAATATTACGGGTGGCATTAGTACTTCAGTTGCTGTGTTCTGTCATGAACTGCCCCATGAACTAGGTAAGTGGCTTAACCAGCTGCAGTGTCAAGAGACAAAATATTAGAATAGCAGATCCATTTTCTTTCATTTGATCTCTAGGTGTGCAGTAAAATGATTAGTGTCCACATCAAACCTTAACATTCTGTTTATTATGAGCTTGTGCTACAGTTATGATGTCTTCTGCTATTTTAAATGATCAAGCTTAAATTATCAAGCTTTAAGTTGAGTGGATTCTCATTTTATGAAAGGGATTCCAACAATATTGTTCCTTTGTGCTGTTAATGTTATAGCGGTGGTGTGCCCATTCTAATAAAATTATAATGATTATTATAACTTTATAGTTATTGTCCTTGGTGTGAACAGGCCATAACCCTGACACATGTCAACGAGTGAGGTCAGGTTTAGCTTTAGGGTGATGCGGCGATCCTGGTGCAAGCCTTGAGTTTTTATTGCCAATGATGAGGTGTCCTTTATCCATTTTCGATTGACACAAACCCAGGAACATCAAGGCAAAGAGCCCCAGCTGTTTTTCTGTGCTCTCTTTTTCATGTTTGAATGAATCAAAAACGCTGGACTAAAACAACACTGCAGCACATATGGGTTTTAAAAGACTGCAAAGATTTATGAAGTTTGAGGTAGCTGTCTAGAGGGCCACTCTTTTTAAAATTCACCTTTTTTTTGTTTAAACTGAACCAGACATTACAATACCACAGAAGTAACAAACAGTATGCTTTTGATGTATTCATTTTGTTTTGCATTTGATGTTTACATTTACTGTTTGCCATCCAGTGGAGGCGACGGGACTTTAATAAATTTTTTTTTTTTTTTTTTTTTCTTTACTGAGAATCTAGACTCCCCATATTGTGGCTTAAGAAACACGGCTATAATACAGGGTTCCTTACCACCCTGAAGTGCTTTTAATTGCTTTTGACTGATTTAATCGGGCCAGGTGACACAGACCAAAAGTCCAGAGTGTAGTTTAGAGAGGACCGATGGATGTGAAGGCTCCTCACATATATTTTCAGTAATTGGGAGGAAATGAGTGGCAGTAGGAAAGCAAGAGTTTTTTTTTCTGACAGATTAAGGATGACAGCCCGTTCTCACAGCAGTTATTGTCAGGTTTAGCATGGGTTAACTATACGCACTGTACTGTTGTTTATTGTACATTAATAGTGCACATTTGTGTTTTTTCTTTCAGGTGACTTTGCGGTTTTATTGAAGGCTGGGATGTCAGTGAAGCAAGCCATTGTGTACAACGTCCTCTCTGCCCTGATGGCTTACGCTGGCATGGTGATCGGCACGGCCGTGGGACAGTACACGCACAACGTCACCAGCTGGATCTTTGCTGTCACTGCTGGCATGTTTCTCTATGTGGCATTAGTGGATATGGTAAGACAACCAAAATGCAGATGATCTTAGCTGGCCAGTTATGGTGTGATCTTGAACAACCCAAATTCATTTATTTAATTAATTAAATTAATTAAGAATTTCTGAATTAATATTTGGCGGTCAACTTCATACTGGGCTTTTTAGCAGCAGTTCTTATACTTACTAATACTTTTACTTACTACCCTTATACTTACATTTATTTAATCAAAAATACAGTAAAAACTGTCATATTGTGAAATATTATTACAATTTAAAATAACCGTTTTCAGTTTTAATATATTATTTACACACATATATATATATATATATATATATATATATTCAGTGTCACATGATCCTTCAGAAATCATTATAATATGCTGATTTGCTATTACTTATTAATTATCAATGTTTAAATCGTTTTTAAGATTCTTTGATTAATAAAGTTAAATAACATTTATTTGAAATAGAATTCTTGCAACAATGTACAAGTCTTTACTGTCACTTTTGATCAATTTAATGCATAAAAAAAATAAATTCACAATTAGTAATGTGACTTAAACTTGTAATATGGTATCAGTATTTTTCTGTTAAGATATGCAGCATACCTAGTTTTTTTTTCTTTCTGTAAATGTAATTGTTCTGAGTTACCTGTGTTAGAATGTTATCTTCTATCTAACAATATAAATTTCTCTACATCTTCAGTTGCCAGAGATGCTTCATGGTGACAGCGAAGAGCACAAACGCTGTGAGATGGGTCACTTCGTCTTGCAGAACTTGGGCTTGCTTACAGGATTCGGCCTCATGCTGCTGATCGCCATCTTCGAGGATCACATTGTGATTGATTTTGGCTTCTAGCTGGAGGCGTCATTCAGCTACATTCACACTCGTGCTTTGCCCTAAAGTGGCTTTGTTTTGTGATGGTACAGTCTTGCAAGCATGTCTCAGAAGACCGCAGTAGCTTACAGTGGACATGGACATGCACACAAACATGTTTACATTTCATCTTCTCTCATCTCCTCCTCTCTAGGCCACTCAAAAAGGTTACTTGTCATTTTCAAGCTCTTTTGTAGATGTAGCTTCTGGACCGTTCTCTTCTGTCGTCATTGTTGTTTTTTTTTCAGACATATGCTCAGCACACAAGAAACAATCCCCATTATTTGGGTTATCCCTTTAATACTTTAGCGTTTTTTAGGACTGTGTCCTAGAGAGAATCAGCTATTCATCAGTCACCCATTTAGTGTCATGTTTAGCTCTTTCATTCATATAAATTATAACTCATAGTCCATTTATTTGTAACTGGCGTGTTGTGCTGTGTATGTCTAGTGTGTCACACCATCGCCGTGTCAGGCCCTAAATGGTGCAACAGAGCCCAATTTACATCTACTCTGCATGTTCTTTTAATTTATTGAAAAGTACTGGTCAGTATTGTGTGCCAGGATCACGTGGTTCTCTTTAAAGAGCTCCTTTCTTTACTGGTTTACACTTTGCTGTCAGCATTGACTACTTGTTTGTTTCTTACACTATATTTACTGTTGATGGTGATGGGAGTGTCCTCAGTCTTAGAATTTCAATTGTTTGATTTTTTTTTTTTTCTGTCATAATTGGCTAAAATTGTACTAATGTTTTGGCCAATTTTGAGTATTTGAAGAAAAAGGTATGCAACAGTGTTATCAATAACCTTTGACGCAGTGCTGCCAAAACACCGATCGCTTTCAGAAGGTCAGATGAATAGTGACTGAACAAGTCCAGTATTAAAGCTAATGCTAAATCACTGTGATTTTTAAATGAAGAACAATTAGCTGAGCATATCTGTACATCAAGGAACACATTTTTCTTTGGGGAGTCTATTTGTTCATTGATAACTTTTATCATGATCTAGACTACTTTCTGAATATAAATCCAAGTTGATTTTCATATCCAAGTGTTGTAAATAATTATCTTGTTACAGTTGAAGTTCATGAAATAATTATGTTCCCCAAAGGAGATTTGCTACTGAAGACTAATTTTTGTTAAACATGCATTTTGTTACTTTTTTTTATTTTAGCTGTAGGACATGTTTGGTATTTCTAGATAGTTTGCGAGAAATCAGTACGTTTTATTCACTGACCATCTAAACTGACTTTGCATACAAAGTTTGGGAGAACCATTCCTTTTTTTTAACCTAAAAATTAATAAATATATATTTTTTTGACAATCTTAAACACTCGTTTACCCTCCCATTATTGAAATTAATGCACACATTTCAATTATTGGCCTTATGTGAACCTGTATAAAAGCCTGACTACAATCAAATTTATAGAGCATCTGTTAATTTGCCCCCCTGTTGATGTGATTCTTGTTTAAGGATTGTGCCAAATATGGGCTGTTTCTGATTTTGCGCACAAGCGCTGCCTGTGCCCGCAGTCGCCTCTACACATTCCACTTGCTGTGTTCGCTGCTTGAATCCTCTATCGTCATGAGTTGGTGGGCATGTTATGTAATTCATGCTTATCCTGTCACCATGTGACATCCATTTATTTGTTGTCGTGGGTGTGTATCATTAATTGCATTCATCAAATGTACTTGATTGGATGGAAACATGCATGAAGCAAACTGTCTAGTTTCATTTCTTTTAAGAAATGAAGCGATGAGAACACTGTTGATTTTCCTCTTTCCCTGAAGTACTTCATTTTTACATCTTGAATGTAAAGCTAATTAATTTGGGGGTCATGTGAGAAAACCTAATCACAGTTTTCAGGGATTAGATCTAAATCCTGTGTCTGTGAAATGTTGTCACAGCTCTAAAGTTGAAATGAAACACCTTGGCTATGTGGTGCAAAGAAATAAACTCGATAAATAAAAATGATGCACACCTATTTTCTTCATGCTTTAGATTGTATTTCAAAAAAGGACCATCCAGATATTTACTTACATTTTAGTTAGTCAGTTTTGGCAGAACATGTTTTGTTTTTTTATCAGTTGATTACACAGCTTGGATAGTTTTCAATACATTTGCCATTCTTGCTGATTGTCTGCATTTCTTTGTCAGAAGTGGAAAATAAAGTTTGCAAAGCCTACTTTGAGTTTCAGCTTATTAAAAATATCTTATTAAAATGCTCCACTCTATGAAAATATATTAGTAAAAGCTGTAATTTATCTACTAAAAATCTATAAACGTATTATTATTGCTATTGATCATCTTTTAAAAGATGACTTAAGAGATAGGAAGAGTTTTATTTAGTTGTTTGTTAATTGGTTGAATTCGTTTTTTTACTGAACTCATATTCAATGGTATATCTAAATAAACATTAGCCACAAATAGTTCTCTAAAGAGTCAAGTGAAGGATACTAGAAGCAGAGGAGAATATCTAGGAGTTAAGCTGACACAGTAAGGCCACTCCACGTCGGATCCAGTGCTCTGGAGGCACGTCTGAATTCAGGCTCATTGCAATGACGTAGTTGGTGGAGTGTCCAGTGGTGGAAAGGGTTCCGCGTCTCTCACTGGTCTTGTAGACTGGAGAAATGTAGCACAGGCGCTCTGGAACATCCTGCTTCTTCATGGGCTTCAGCCAGATCTGCAGACAGACAGGATGATGTGTAGTTGAGAAAAAGTTTCACTGCTCTTCCTCGCTTCCTACAATCTGCTTTGATTACTATGGAAATATGAAATTTCAGTGTAATGGGATGTGGTTGGGTATTTCATCATTTCAAACAGAATGAGAGGAGTGGGATTTTTGAACAACTCCATAAAAAAAAAAAAAAAGTCCTTCACTAAAAATATGGTGGTGAATGAACATTTAATTTTCCCTTATTGATAATCTAACCCATTTTCCTTGGCTTGGAATCGAAGATAACTAAAACAAAGAAGGCTGTCGCTAAAAACAAATTTAAATCCTTTTATCAGAAACTCTTAATATACCTCAGAAACAAAGGGGTACATTAAAAGTTGGCTGTTATATATATATATATATATATATATATATATATATATATATATATACATACATACATACATACAATATATATATATATATATACATACATACAACTTGTGGGTGTATGCTCAGTGATTCAGATGAAATACTTTCAGTTGAAATTAATAATGGCCTTGAAAAGAAATTTGCATTTCAAAGTTTCATGTTTAATTAAGTTTAGCTCTTGTCAAAAAATTATTTTGGTAATGAGTTTTCCTGAAATGTCTGAATATTAAACAGGCAGTGAATTTATTGTGGCAATGTCCATTGTGCAGAATAAAAAGGACAAAACTAACAGAAGTCTTTCTCTCTTCCCGTTCCGTTACATTGAGCAAACTATTTGAATATTTTACCTATCGTATATAGACAGTTAGAACTCCCTTATCGTACTGTATTTAAATATGAAACAACATTTTTAATGTTGAGATTTTCTTAAACTTTCTTCAAGAGGCCCCAAGATGATTTGTTTGAATTAAATGGTGATAAAAAGAGCCATCTTCAAGGAAATCTGAAAAACGGGGTGTCTGTGCAGACCCTCTGCTGGGTATAAGGCTGCCGAAGTTCAGATTTATGCATGTTTTTATTTGGCACTGAAGAGATTTATTTGGCTGAACTGAGATTGAAGTCAACATATTTACTTTCTTAATACATTATCAATAATTAAAAAAAAATCCTTGTTGAATATCCGGTTTCACACTGAAATATGTAAAAATTTGGGAATGCTGTTTCATGTAGACTTT
The DNA here is from genome assembly GCA_030578275.1 of Meda fulgida. Lineage (NCBI taxonomy): Eukaryota > Metazoa > Chordata > Actinopteri > Cypriniformes > Leuciscidae > Meda > Meda fulgida. The sequence continues at coordinate 17,622,022 of CM060624.1, read as the reverse complement.
AAATGCTTCCAGTGGATTTAACAGGAGAAATCCATTTTATTTGTGGATTCACTTATTCACACATGGAACCAAATAACAACCAACCATTTCATGATTTTATAACTGGAGTAATCTGAAGACTGAAGAACCTGAAACATGATTTAGCCGCTCTGTGCAGGAAATTATTTTTTTTAGCATTATGTCCCTTGGTTCACATTTTTTGATGGAAAAAAAAGGTATTTTTCTCTCAAGATTGCTTCTTGTTTCCATAGTTACTGTTATAGTTTGCCTGAAAGCAAACATTTTTTGAATTGCATTGAGACTTTTGAATTGCACTGAAACAAGTTTTTGCAAGTTTAATACTTTTTCCATCATTACAGTGGAATGACTTTCTTGTGACTTGAATCTCTTTTTGTAATATCTACACACATCAGAGGATATGCATGATATCATCAGCCTTATTTGAATGAGATTAGACATTTTACAGTCTCTCACCACAGGCATGGCGTCATGCAGTATTTTGGGGAAAGACTCTGCCAAGCGTTTTGTTCTTTGATCCCAGCGGGCACCATCTAAGAAAAGGCCACGGATGTAAACACCTGACAGAAGCACAAACACAAAAAGTACAGAGGATTAATTATTAGAAAAAGAATGGGTACTGCATGAGAAGTCACAGTATCTAGCCAAAAATAGACCTTGATATCCACATTTTAAAGGACAAAGTAAACTTTTTTCCAACAGGTATATCAGGCTGCTGTCATTTTAAGATCTGACGCATGGATCCATACTGTTAGGCCGGTAACACACTGGCTGCATGGCGTGAGTGTGGCGTTTTCTGTGTCTTTGCCATAGATAGACTGTAAAAAATGGTCTTTGCACACCAGAAAAGTGTCTGACGCGGCGCTGCTGCTGCTAGGTGACGTAGAGGGAGGGCGCCGACAGACCAGTCTACGTTTGGATTAGAGGTATGTTGCTCTTGCCTTTACGACAACAATTTCAACTGCACATCTTCCAAAATCCGAAAAAATGGGTTGAAAGTGTCCATTCACGTGATTTGGATCACCCTTGTTCGACATATGGGGAGAGAGTTGTGGAAGGATAAATACAAAGCCTACTGATAAAGACACTGTCATCAGTATTGACGGTAAAATAGATTACATATTTCGTTCTGTATTGACAGGTGCAATATTTGAAAATCGATAAAAAAATGTTTTAATGACATTTATATCTGAATTTATGTCAAAACCTAGACTTTCAAACATCAAAATGTAATTTATTAATATGTAGTCTGCAAGCTCTAAATTGTTAACATGGGAGCAGCTGAAATAAAAACGGCCACGCCACGCAGCCAGTGTGTCTCCGGACTTTGGCGTGTCCGTTTTTTTTATATTTAAAAAATAATAATAATAATAATCACATATTGCACCTGTCAATACAGAACGGAATATTCTGTAGTCTATTTTGCCGTCAATACTGCTGACAGTTTCTTTATCAGTAGGCTTCATATGTTTAAGATGTATATATAGGTCTTCCACAACTCTCTCCCCATATGTCGAACAAGGGTGATCCAAATCACGTGACTTGACACTTTCAACCCAATTTTCCGATTTTGGAAAATGTGTGATAACAGTTGAAATTGTTGTCGGAAAGGAAAGAGCAACACACCGCTAATCCAAATGTAGACTGGTCTGTCGGCGCCCTCCCTCTACGTCCCCTAGCAGCAGCAGCGCCGAGTCAGACACGTTTCTGGTGTGCAAAGACACAGAAAACGCAACCCGCCACAGCTGACACAACAGAAACCACGCTCACGCCATGCAGCCAGTGTGTCACCGGCCTTACACAGGTAACAGATAACTGTTTACGTTCATTTAAAACATAACTGACTGTGTTTCTGTGAATACTTTTTTTACATTATTTGATGTGTAGCTATTTGACTGTTTAAGTGCAATAAGCAGCGGAAAAAGAACTCAATTTTATTATCGAGAGGCAGCTTAATGTGCGCGCGCTTTGGGTATGAGCACAACATTCGGGCGAATGAGTAAAATTGTGTACAATAAGCGCAATCCCACAGCGAAAATCAAGACCTGAGCTCATAAAGATTTAAAACATACAGACATGCAGATATATGTAAGTATATAAGTATAATTTTTGCATTGAAAATGTAAGAGTATTCAGTTAAAATTCCTTAAAATAATGAAGTACTTTACACATGCACGCTAACTAAAAACTCTCCCCGTTTTATACACTGACTGATTGAACTATAAAAAATGAAGCAGACACAACAAAGTATCTGTTGAAGTCAAACGCACACATAACCAGCCTCATGCAGTGTGTGATGGCCTCAGAGAGATGGGTTTCCTCTGGAGAGATGCTCATCATGTACTGATGAAAGAGCAGCAGGGGTCTGATGTCAGAACACTGTAATGTTGACTCTGATTGATGGCACTCAGCCGCAGTGAGGGGTTAATGAAACTTGCGTCTCTTTCCTTTTGTCACTTGTAACCCATTTCCCTTTCATATATTTTACATTTCATGCTTGTCAATACTTTTTTTCTTTTCCTTCTCTCTCTTTTTCTTTCTCACCATCCTCTGGGGGTGTTTTGTATTCCTTGTCCTCCATGACTTCAAAGTCGAAGCTGAGCAGGTCAATGGGGGTGGTGTATTTTCGGGCGAAATTCTGCTGGCTTCCAGTGAGGAAGGCCTGAGTGAAAAAGAAGCCGGACATCCAGAACACTGCAGGTGTGCCGTCCATGTACCAGCACTGTGTGGATGATACAGATGATACTATTATTAAACACCAAAATCAATAAACCATAAACAAATTCAACTGATTCTAAAGGCATGACTTGAAGGCTAAAAGGAGTCTTTGGAATGTAACAGACTCAAAGTATTTTTTTTTTTCCTTTTATTGAATGGAAGGGCACTTGTATAATGTATTTACAATACAGTCTTTTGCAGAAGCACTTTTGTAATCTGAGCTTACTGAATGAGACAGTGAGTCAGTTGCATTTCATGTGATTTTCCCGTGGCTCACAATGCACACTAGAATCCTTTCTGCTTCATCTGCTGTATGCACTTGAGTATCCCAAGGTAAGTAAAGAATTGAATTGATCACTAGAAATTTGTATTATGTACAGAACTGTGGTTATCGAATCCAAATATGTAACACACAGTATTACTGAAAATAAGAAAGGAAAGTTTTTTTCTCTCATACACTCTCGTTCAAAAGTTTGAGGAAATCATTAGAATATGCTGATTTGGGGCTCAAGAAACATTTATGATTACTATCAACATTGAAAACTGTTGTGCTGCTTAATATTTTTGGATTCTTTGATGAACAACATTTATTTGAAATATATTTTTTGTAAAATTATAAATGCCTTCAACTTTTGATCAATTTAATGCATCCTTGCACAATAAAAGTATTTGTTTCTTTAAAAAAAAAAAAATCTTACTGACCCCAAACGTTTGAGCAGTAGTGTGATTGTAGTATTTGATACTTAGTTTGACTAAGCAAATACTACGAACATGCCATTTCCATGCCAAATAAAGTGTGATGGGCTGTGGTGGAATGAAAAGTACTGTATATGCTTTATTAACACTGAAGAGTTTACCTGTAAAACCTCGAGTCTTTCAAGAAAGTCACCGATGTAGCTTCCCAGTGGTTTGAGGCTGGGATACGACTTCTTCATCCACATGACAGGGATGCGGCCCTTCAGAATGCTGCTCACTACTTCCTCAAGTTCAGCAGACATAACCACCAGCCCCTATGTCAAGATGCACACATGCAATCAATCATTGCTTGGCAATTTCCATGCAATTTTGATAATCAACATGGAAAGACAATCACATGTCATCTGTGTAAATTCCTCATAGGGGTCATATTTATTGTATATTGACATTTTCTATTCTAAGGAACAATTATGTTGTTGTTTTATTTCTAAGGGCTGGTTTCAAACTTTTTTTCCATTTGATGTTATATAGAGATGAATGATCATGAATGATAATAAAAGGATAAAGGAGAGGTTCCTCAGAGCAGAAATCAAGCTGTAGTCAGAAGAGATAAAGGGATTATTTTAGGGTTAGATTATAGGATAAGGGTTCACAATGTGTAAAATGAAAGCCAGGTTTGTGATCAGATCTCAGCACATGCATCCCTCTCACCCTGCGGGGTGGCAATGCTAACTGGGATCAGAGCTGTCAGTCAAACTAAAGGACAGGGAGGCTCAGCTGGAGTGAACAGCATTAGGACATGCCCTGGGGTACGATTAATTTTCCTTGTATCTTTCAGCAGGCAGTGAATGTTCAAATAAATTTTTTTTAGTTTACATTGCTATATAAAGGTTTTGCAGAAAAACTAGCATAATTCAGAAATGTTGCTTATTTAAACTAAGGAACAATGCAAACAGAAGCATTAAACTCATTAGAATAATCTTTTAAATGGAACTTTATAAATAAATAAAAAAACGAATTTATTAATAAAATATATACATTTTATAATTGATCAATGTATTATCTCATTGAGATCTTATGTGATTATTTTATATTAATCTCAAGCGTAGCATTAGTTCTGGCAGCAGGTGATTCTTAAATTATGTTGTCACATTAAATTATTATCAAAAACATTAATGATACCTTCAATACATTTATGTTGGTTCTGTTGAGGGCGAACTCCCTGCCCATCCATGCAGCCTAGCATGGATAAGAGCAGGGAGAGCAGTAAACAGAACAGAACCAACATAAATGTATTGCAGATATTAATAATCCTACATCATTTATATCATCCCTAAACAAACTTTCTTGAATCATTTACATTGTGAATAAATATATTTAGACAATAATGGATACTTTGTGCATTAACGTGACATGAAATGCCATCATATACTCCTGAAGGCTAAATGAATGTTGCTAACTAGACCATGCTATGAGCAAATGGAGAGAAAACATACAGCTGACCTGGTCAGAAGCCTCACATGAGAGTATTCTATAGTTGACAACAATGCTCCAATTAGACAGCAAACTCCCACTTGAGCTCAATTTGTGCTCAGACCAGAAAGAATAAGAACCTGAAAACATGATCAATTGAAGTGCTGAACATCACAGGGTTTTGCTAATGTTCTGACCTTGATGGCCTTCTGGATGTTGACACATGAATCCCGGATGGTATTGAGGAGTTTATTGAACCGTCCCATCTCCTGCACTAGCACTGTGTTCATGCTTTGATTGTAGCTGGTAGGGTACTTGCGCATGGCAGCATCTATATCGAAATCCTGAGGAAGTTTATTAAGAATGTCTGCAGCCACTTCGTACACCATGTCATCAGTAGATGTAGCACTGCCACCTGAGGAACGAGACTGAGGGCAAAATCAAGCAAAATAACTGTTACAAAAATCATTCAGGTCATTGATAAAACTACAAAGAGCTACTTTATACTAGCTAGTTTGCACCAATAATCAAAATGTGTTTGTGCACCTGAGTGAGAAGAATGCTATCAAACAGCAGCTGTGTTTCCACTTGGTCCTTAGTAATATCAGCATTGGCATTCATGCCAAAGATTTCAGGTGAGGGATTTAGAGGAAGTGTCTTGGTGTACTCAATGTAGCTGTTATACTGAAAAGGAAACAATCAGCTTTTAATGCAACACTAAATCCAGGATGGTGACGCTAAATAATGGCATGCACTTAAAACAGGCTACCCTTGAGATTGCTGACATTTATAATAATGGCTATGCAAATGACATTCATGAATAAAAGATTTTGAGAGAAAATGCCAAATAAAATTGGGCATAGATTATACATGTGCTCACAAATAAATCAGACTTCACCACTGGCAGCAACCCGCTGTGTTTGGTTATTGAACTTATAGCTCATAATCCCTTTTTCAGAAATTTCATAAAGATCCAGACCGATGCCTCTCCAAAAGACTCATGTTTTTTTGTTTGTTTACTAAGTCAATTATATCTGTAGTCATTTTAAACAGTCGTATTATATGGGAGGGATTCTGACCCACTGAGCTCACTAACACCTTGACTGAGCTTGTACAAAGAAAAGAATTGTTGTTTTCTCTTATAATTGCTTTCTCTTAGGCTTTGTTTTGAATGAGAAACCTCGGCCTACAGAGGTGCATATGGTCTTCCTTTGAAAGAAATATGATCAAGGAAGGAAAAGGATGCCATTCAGTTTGATTTCCAGCAAGATCTGTGTAGAGAATCTCTTTGAATTTTATATGACAGAAATATTGAACTAACTTTAATGTCAGCTGCAGACATTCTGTCTGACATAACATCTCTTAAACTGGACAAGGCTTTGGACTATAAAATGTATTTTTTAAGGGTTGATAAGGTACAATAACTATATTTATTGTATTCTCTGTATTTTATCTTTAAGTAATAAACTTAAAATAAAATAATTATTTTATAATGAATAATTTACTTGATTTGATATCAATTACTTACAATTTCCAGCAGTTGAACCATTACAATTTGAGACCAATTATACTATTGAGGTTTTGACTCTCAAAAATCACTTTCAAATAAATGCTGTTCTTTTGAACTTACTATATCTATTCTAGAATCCTGGAAAAAAAGTATACCATTGTTTTGACAAAAAATAAATGCAGCAGCACAACTGTTTTCAACATTGATATTAATAAAAAATGTTTCTTGATTGATTTCTGAAGGATCATGTGACACTGAAGACTAGAGAAAATTATTCTGAAAATTCAGCTTTACAATCATTTATTTTAAATTGTAATAACATTTTAATGATTTGATTGTAAAAATGATTCTAGATCTATCATAATGCATCTTCTCATTCAATTGTTTTATTAATAATTATTATATTAATAATCACAGGATAGTTCTTTGTTATTTTATCTTTGTTATTAAAAACAAGAACGAAGATACAAATAACAAACAGTACAAAAAATACAATATAAGAAACAAACAAATGAAATTAAGAGTGCTTTACTTTTTTTAACAGAAGCATTTAAGTAATTTAATAAATAATACAGAAATGAAATTAATCAAATGTAAAAATAATCACTGCATGATATTTAGTGCATTAATTACAAATAAATTGATTATTATTAAAGCTACAAAAGGTATTTAGTCAAGAGGAGTGAATGATTTCCTCTTCTCTTTAGTTGCTTGATTAATATTAATGACAGTCACTAGCTGATTTATTATATTATAGATAAATTAATATATTTAATTATATTTTTTAAATGGATTCTTTTGTTTTTATGCATCGATACAGAGTCATTCACATCAGCATAGCGATGCATCGAAAAAACGATTATATTCCACAGCTCTAATTACTATTTTTAGTGATCAAATAAATGAAGCCTTTGATGAGCATAAGATACTTTAAATCTTACCAACCAGCATACTTTAGAATGGTGGTTTATATGACAGACTGAATATCAGTTTTTTCATTTAACTTTTTGTCATTTTGTCATTGTGTCTTACATCTCCTTCGGGTGGTGAGTAATACAGGCCACTGGGGTCAAACTTGTAATCGGCATCGTCAATGATCTTGGGGGTGTAGAATATGGAAACTATTGTGCGCAGGGTCCTGCGATCCCAGTCGTCTGTGACCCGACCTCCGTAGTTACACTCTCCTGTCATGTAGCAAAGAGCATCAAAGGGGATCTCCTAGTAAGGACGCAGAGAGAAATCACCATATAAGCAAGACTTACAACATGGTGAATGAAAATTGTCTGGGGATGGTAATCAGATGAGAATCTGTTTAATTAATATGTTTAATTATTTTAAGCATTTTAAGAGAGCAGATGACAAATCCATTTCCATGATGAATCGTTTTTGCAACTCAGTTTCAATAAACTCTTTTTGGACTGAGGTGAAGCTATTTTATCTCAAAGATTAAGGAAAGTTTGATTTCTCATGATTATGAGTTACCTTTTTTTATCATATGAGCTATTTATTTTCATTTTGAATAGTGTGGCTACATGTGGGAACCCTACTTTGACCATGACTCTAACAAAGACGTTAAAGGTGAGGGCTGTGTCCCAATTTTTCACCCTATTGTTTAGATTGCTTTAAAAAAGACCAAAAAAAAAACAAACAAATAAAAAAAAAAAACAGACAGCAACCTCATCTGTTGTAAAAGCAGGGCCGCTCAACAAAGACTTTTTTTTTTTTTTTAATTGGAGATGCATGTCAGGTTGGTGGGTTCGATATAACGATCTTCAGGGGGTATATGAAAAGATGGACAGAGGAGTGGCAGGATTGTGACATTTCCTGTTGAAATTTCCCTTGCTAATGCAGTGGGTGGCACTCTGTAGCACTGGAGAAATGTCAGAGCATTGAGGGAAGCTCTTGATCAGTTGGTGCAGTCTGCTTGTTTTGAAAGGAGGAAGGGAAGTATGAGGAGTGCTTCTCTGAAGTTGGGAAAATGTCAAGAACGTTCTTTTTTTAGGGGTGGTTTAAGGGGCATGTTGGAAAGCATGAAAAGGAAGAGGGTGATGAGGAGAGTCTGTTGTGTGTGTTGTAAGAACAGTGAAAGAAAATGTGTTTGTATGTGAATATAAAGAAAAGACACGTTTGATCTCACCTCATACTGGTCCAAGAACATGTGTAACTGCTGGACAGAGATCCGCAGATCTGTCTCGTTGAACTCATAGGGGATGTTCCAGCCAAGAGGACCAAATTTCCTCCTCTCTTGGGCCAGGGCATGGAAGAAGCACAAGCTAAACAGCAGCTTCTTAAAGACAGCCTAAAACACACACACAGAAGCCTCTTTTTACATTTATTTGAAACAATTAATAATTTGATTATGAAGGACTCCAGAAAATAAACATTACAACCATCAAAAGATATGCATCATGTTGAGAGCGCTTCAGAAACCTTGAATTCCCTGTGACCTACCGGCTTTGAGCTGCTGTCAAAGAACTCAGGGTCAGATATTGGGTCCATGTAGAAAGAACGGATGATGTTGGAGCGCAGACCCTTGGGAGCCTCATTGGTCATTTTGACTCCGTTTTGCAGTACAGCCACAGGAAAGTTGGGAGAGGGGTAACTGGTCAGCCACAAGCGGAAATCTGGGTGAACGTTATCTGGATTCAGCTCCTGTCAGAAATTCAAAGTGCTGCTTCAGAGTATTTCCACTGCATATTCTTTTATGTTGTTTTTATGTGTGCACGCATACATTGGACGTGCAATGCCTGCATTTAAATGAAAAATAGTATTTTATATTCAAAATAATAGTCTACATAATGTAGCAAATGTGGGTGTGAAAATAATACTATTAAAAGCTACTGTTATGGAACATGTTTGGATCATCAAATCTTTATGTACTACCTCACAAACACGCTCAAGGGTGGACATCCAAGAGGTGGCCAGGTGGCAGTTCTGTAAAACCACCCAGGTTCCCTCCTTCACACCAGTCTCAATCATGCTCATGGCGATGGGGCCCTGACCCTGTCCCAGAGACAGGGAGGTCAGTCTGTTACCTGTGAAACCCTGAACAACAAGCCAAACACAGTCTTAATAATACAAAAGCATCACCCATCACAAACCAAAACAGCATTGCAGATGTTAAAAAATGAATTTCTACTAATACAGAATAATTCAATCTGAAAATGATGACAATTAAAAGCCTATAATTGTTTGTACCTGCTCTTCGCCAAACTTGAGCAGTGCTGCCATGGGGTCTGATCCTGGGGACAGGATAAAGATGAGCGGAGCACAGCAGTGACTGTCCGCAAAAGCTGTGGCTAAATTAAAGGGTGGCACCTCAATAAACTGCTGCCCCAAGTTCTCTGACACAAACTCTTGAACCATGGGAACAATCTGAGATGGGCAGACACAAGAAAATAAGTCAAATTGTGAGGTTTTTACTAGTGTTGGGCGATATGGTCCATTTTCATATCGTCCTATCGTCAGCCTGTGAGATCGGTGATACACGATATTATCGTGAGGGGGCGGGGCTTACTTATTTGATTGGCTTGTTATTAATTAGCTTGTTTTATTACTTTGTTTTATATATGAGAATCTTTTTCTATGTTGATAGCAAAGGTGAAGTGTTTATTAATAGGCTAAATCAGGTTATTTCCCGGTATAGTGAGGTAAAAAAAGATCCTAATCATTTTTGTATCTGACTCAGAGTATTTCAACATGTCAGCGGGAAATATGGACACATTATCCTCTCATGCCGTCACGGATGCATAATTTTGACTGTACTTCTGCACAAGATGAGAACGCGTTTTAATAATTTCTTGGATCAAGAAAGAGTCGAGGTTTGCGATATATGTTCTCCTACCAGTGCTCTCTCTGTCTGGATGCACTTCACATACGGGCACTTCAATAAGCCCAAAGAACACGGGCTAATGTGTTTTAAATGGGTTAAATGAGTTTCCATGACCACATTTAATCAATTGGAGCTGCTTTTGATTTTCACAGATGGCTGTTCGTGAACTAAAGACTATCATTAGGCCTATATCATTTTAGTGATATTATTATTAATATTTAGTAATTGTATTGTTTTTTATTGTTATTAGTGTCATTAAACGTTTTGTTAATGTGCTATGGAAACGAAATAGCCTACTGACGAACAACGATGCCGTTTTCATCTTGGATCTGTATAAGAATGATGGGTCTGTTAAAACAAGCACTCTTGACAATTTGTGAATGGATCACCTTGCAATTCCATTTTGATGTGGGATGTAGTTTTTTAGTCTGTTTTAAAAATATTTTCATTGAGGAGTACTCAAACACGCGTGTTGGTGATGTCGTTATGAATTTAGGCAAGGCAAATTAATTGTAGTTCCTAATATTGATTTAATAAAAATATTAGCTTTATAATAATAATAATAAAATACATTAATGGTAAAACGAGCCAATTATCGTATTGATATCGTCAAAGGCATCTGCCATCGGCGATATCTCTGACTATCGTCGATACACAATACTATTGTCTATCGGCACAACCCTAGTTTTTACTGATACTCCACATTATAACATACATAAGATTCTTTTATGTGTTTTTTAAAAGCCTCTCATGCTCACCAAGGCAGCATTTGTTTGATAAAAAAATACAGTAAAATATTGAGAAATAATACAAACATTTAAAATGACTGTTCAGCAGTCAGCAGCATAAATCATTCTAATATGCTGATTTGATGCTCAAAACTTTTCATAATATTATCAACGTTAAAAACATTTGTCGTGCTGATACATTTTTTAATCTTCTTTAATGAATAGGAAGTTCAAAAGAGCAACATTTATTTGAAATATAAATCTATTGTAACATTAAAATTGTCTTTACTTTCACTTTTGATCAATTAGATGCATCCTTGCTGAATAAAAGTATACATTTTCTTACAATCCAATCCGAGGTATATTAATAAACGCAATAAAAAGAGCCTTACCTTGTCTGGCCGTAAGCATCTTATGACCAACATCCTTTGGAAATGTCCTAGTTTCTCCTGCCATTCCGAAGGGAATGCAGCGTGATGGGGGTCCTGCAGAACACATACACAGACCATAAAATGAAAAATCTGGTGATCCTTTCATACTTCCCCTGTTCATTTCATACCACTGAGCAGGAAAGAAATGGTGTGTGCTTAATCTCAATGGCACCTTGCTATCGTAAACCTCTTTCCAGCCGTCCCGGAGTCGAGCCAGGTCTTTCCGCAGGCCTTTAAAGCACTTCATCTCATCCAATCGACAGATCTCATCCCAGGATGTTTTAGGCAACCAGGTGCAGGGGTTCGAATGAGGGTTATCCAGACCCACACCACCTGTCAGGAGAAAACGCCATTCATTGTCATCCACCTGAAAAGAGAAGGGAACAGAAGGTGGTAGGGGAAAGCTGTCCATACATTACCTCATTCAATTATATCTGCAATGAAAATTCTCCTTCACTGTTTAGATTTGAGAACATGATTTGTTTTTCAGCAGCTGTGCTTGTTTAAACATCCAACTCAAAAGAACAAAACTACAGCAAATGAGTCTTAAAGTCACCGACAGAAAAGCAGCAGTATATGAAAATAAATGTACTGGTGCATCACCTCCACACCACATGATTCAGGAGCTGACAAAAGTACTGACAGTACAATAAATGGATGATAGACAGTTGCAACTTGAGTAACAGCTCAGGCATGGAGAGCCAGAGTGACAAACATGGATCATAAATCACTTAAACTTCGATTAAATTGGTTAAACTAGTGTTTATGTGGACGAATGTTGCAGGACCATTTAAACAGTCATGATATAAACATCGTCAGACTGATGCATGCAAGTCATTAACCTAAAGATGACTTGTGTGAGGGTAACCTCTTCATTCTTACTATTATTTATCAGATGAAGCACTGTCTTTCCCAAGTGTATTGATTCAATAAATCACAGCTGTGTGCAAGTGGAGGCAGTTACTCACGAGCTTGTTGTGTTTGAGCAGATTGACATTGAGGCAGAAGGAGAAGAGGAGTTTGTCCTTCTCAAACAGAGAGCGACATACGTTGACGTAAAGCGAATACGTAAAATGGTCCTTCAGAATTTGGAGTCTAAATACACAGAGAAAGCATTGTGGCTGAAATCAGTTCAGGTTAGAGAACATTAAACATAATACACAAACCTCTAAAATGTTACTAGACCACACTTGTTTTTAGGACTACATTTAGTTATATTTGTATGTTTGCTATAAAAGTTTTCTTCTCATTTCCATCATCATTGGAATTTATCAATAAAATAAGCTTTAACATATATTTTAATAATATATCTTAATTCACCCCTCAACTGTATTTTTTCTTTGAAGAACGCCTCGGTTACTAATGTAACCCTCGTTCCCTGAAGGAGGAACGGGAGACGTGACGTCGACGTGGCGACGTAATGGGATCACTTCAGGGAGCCCTATCAACTTCGAGTATCTACAGAACAAGCCAATGAACGTTGGCGTGCGTGAAAGCGTCACGCGCCCCCGCCCCGCAGCGCGGGTATAAACAGGAAGCGGGCGCACGCACTCATTGTTTTTCGCTGAGGAGCCGAGATTGAGACGGCCGTACAGCGATGGTCAGCAACCGTGGCGACGGGACGTCACGTCTCCCGTTCCCTCCTTCAGGGAACGAGGGTTACATTAGTAACCGAGACGTTCCCTTTCAGTCGCTCACGTTCGACGTGACGTCGACATGGCGACGTAATGGGATCCCATGGAAAACGTCACGGTAGCTGCCACATCCAGCGCCCTATGGAAGACTCTCAGACCCCCAAATGGCTGGGGCGGAAGACCTGCATAGAGGGAGTTCACTGCTGTTCCGTTAAACCCCACACAGTGGAACTCTTGGATAACACTGGGAAAGCGTGCCTTTCCAGAGGAGAGGGACGCTGCGGAGCCACATCCTGCCCGAAGGGAGGTAACATGTGGAGAATACACATATGGACTGGCCAGAGGGGCAGTGCAACATATGGAATGTCACTGGGGTGGCTCCAGCCTGAGAAGGGGGAGGCAGCACCAGACAGTGACGGCAGAGCGGAGTCTGCCAAGGGAAGACACGGGCTCACCGTAGGGAGCTGATCGCGGAAGAATACGCATATGGGATCGCCGCAGGGATCACCGCATATGGAACCCAGCCTAGCACAAGTTAAACAAGCATACGAGCACTAGGCCTGGCGTCGGATGCTCCGCAACGTCTGACTGCCGAAGGGGTAGGGAGGAACTCTACAGGGTTCGCCTGAGTGGGGAACTCGACTGGAGCAAAAAAGCGCACGTATCCGCTCCATGTGGAGGGGAGTGGCGTAGCAAGCCGACACAAGAGCGGGAACTTCGGTGTTACCGGCTGGTTGAAGCGAGCACACAGGAAGAAACCGGCTCAACACGTAGGCTATAAAACCTAGCGAACGTGTTAGGTGTCGCCCAGCCCGCAGCTCTACAGATGTCTGTCAGCGAGGCGCCGTGTGCCAGCGCCCAAGAAGAAGCGACATCCCTAGTGGAGTGGGCTCTCAACCCGGGCGGGCAAGGCACGCCTTGGGCTTCGTAAGCCAAGGCGATGGCATCCACTATCCAGTGGGCCATCCTCTGCTTGGAGACAGCCTTCCCTTTCTGCTGACCTCCGTAACAGACGAAGAGCTGATCTGAGGTCCTGAGGCTTAGAGTTCTGTCCACGTACAGGCGCAGAGCGCGGACGGGACAGAGAAAAGCCAGGGCTGGGTCTGCCTCCTCCTAAGGCAGCGCTTGCAGGTTCACCACCTGGTCCCGAAAGGGAGTGGTGGGAACCTTGGGCACGTATCCGGGCCGGGGTCTCAGGATCACGTGAGAGTTAGCCGGGCCGAATTCCAGGCACGATTCGTCGACCGAAAATGCATGCAGGTCCCCTACCCTCTTGATGGAGGCCAATGCAACTAGGAGTACTGTTTTACAGGACAGAATTTTTAACTCTGCTGACTGCAAAGGCTCAAAGGGTGGTCTCTGAAGTGCCGAAAGGACCAGAGACAAATCCCAAGAAGGTAAAGAGAGCGGGCGAGGAGGATTTAGTCTCCTTGCCCCCCTCAGGAACCTGACGATCAGGTCGTGCTTTCCCAGTGACTTACCTTCAACTGCATCGTGATGTGAGGCGATAGCGGCAATATACACTTTAAGGGTGGAGGGAGACAGCCTTCGCTCCAACCCATCTTGCAGGAAGGAAAGCACGGCTCTGACCGAGCAAGATCGGGGGTTCTCCTCATGAGAAGAACACCAATCAACGAACAGGTTCCACTTCAACGCATAGAGGCGCCTCGTAGAGGGGGCTCTAGCGGAAGTGATGGTGTCAACTACCGCCTGGGGTAGGTCACCTAGAACCTCCGCGTCCCGTCCAGGGACCAGACATGGAGTTTCCAGAGGTCTGGACGCGGGTGCCACAAGGTGCCCCGTCTCTGAGAGAGCAGGTCCTCTCTCAGAGGAATGGGCCAGGGAGGGGCTGTCGCGAGGAGCACCAGTTCCGGGAACCAGGTCCGGTTGGGCCAATACGGCGCCACTAACAAGACCTGCTCCTCGTCCTCCCTGACTTTGCACAAGGTCTGTGCAAGAAGGCTCACTGGGGGAAACGCATACTTGCGTAGACCTGGGGGCCAGCTGTGTGCCAGAGTATCCGTGCCGAGGGTCCCCTCGGTCAGGGAAAAGAACAACTGGCAGTGAGACGTGTCCGGGGCGGCAAACAGATCTACCTGTGCGGTCCCGAAGCGCCTGAAAATCAGCTGGACAACCTGGGGATGGAGTCGCCATTCTCCTGGTAGCACCTGCTGCCGTGAGAGCTCGTCGGCTGCACGGTTGAGCAGACCCGGAATATAAATGGCACGAAGCGACCTCAGATGCTTCTGACTCCAAAGGAGGAGATGGCGGGCGAGTTGTGACATGCGGCGGGAGCGTAGACCACCCTGACGGTTGATGTACGCAACGGTCGTAGTGCTGTCCGTACGGACCAGTACATGCTTGCCTAGTAGCGGCGTTTTGAAGCGGCCCAGCGCAAGATGAACTGCTAACAACTCGAGGCAGTTGATGTGCCAATGCAGTTGAGGCCCCGTCCACAGACCTGAAGCTGCATGCCCGTTGTACGTGGCCCCCCACCCGGTGGCAGAGGCATCCGTGGTGACCACAGAATGCCTGGACACTTGTTCTAGGGGAACACCTGCCCGCAGGAACGAAGGGTCCAACCACAAGGTGAGAGTTTGGCGACAGTGCTGGGTCACTTGGACCCGGCACGAGCCGCTCTGCCACGCCCATCTCGGGACTCGACTGTGGAGCCAGTGTTGAAGCGGCCTCATATGAAGCAATCTGAGCGGCGTTACCGCGGCTGCAGATGCCATATGCCCCAGGAGCCTCTGAAAAAGTTTCAGTGGTGCCGCTGTTCTGCGTCTGAGAGTACTCACGCAGTTCAACACTGACTGGACGCGGGCCTCGGTGAGGCGCGCTGTCATGTTGATCGAGTTCTGCTCCATACCGAGAAAAGAGATCCTCTGCCCGGGGGTGAGTTTGCTCTTTTCCCAGTTGACCCGAAGCCCTAGGTGGCTGAGGTGACTGAGCACCATGTCCCTGTGTTCTCACAACTGCTCTCTCGACTGGGCAAGAATAAGCCAGTCGTCGAGGTAGTTGAGAATGCGAACACCATGCTCGCACATGGGAGCAATGGCCGCCTCCGCGACTTTCGTGAAGACACGGGGCGACAGGGCCAGCCCGAAGGGTAAGACTTTGTACTGATATGCCCGCCCCTCGAACGCAAAGCGAAGAAACGGTCTGTGTCGAGGGAGAATCGAGACATGAAAGTACGCGTCCTTCAGGTCGATCGCTGCAAACCAATCTTGGGGACGGATGCATTTGAAAATGCGTTTCTGCGTAAGCATCTTGAACGGCAGCCTGTGAAGGGACCGGTTCAGGACACGCAGGTCCAAGATTGGCCGTAACCCACCGCCTTTCTTGGGTACAATGAGCCCGGGGGCCAGTGGCGGAAAAGAAACAAAAGGAAACAAAAGATTCTCCGCCCGGCCCTCCACCGGGGGAAGGAGCGGCGCGTTCAACTTAATCCACCTCCAGGTCGCCCGTCTCAGGGACGTTTGCACCTCCGCTTGCCACCTGGCTTGGCAGCGGCCTGGACGGGCGTGGTCGGCTTCCTGCGGCTTGCTCCACGCTGAGGCCTAGACGAAGGCTGCTGCTGAGGCTTCGCGGGAGCGGAGGACGCCGAAGGAGGCCGACCTCGGCGACGAGTAGACGGAGGGACTGCAGCCGGCGGACAGGTGGGAGCAGCAGCGGTCTGCCGGGGCAGGATGTGTCGGATGGCCTCCGTCTGCTTCTGGGCGGCCGAGAACTGTTGGGCAAAGCTCTCGACCGCGTCGCCGAATAACCCAACCTGGGAGAGAGGGGCATCTAGGAACCGATATTTGTCAGTGTCCCTCATGTCAGCCAGGTTGAGCCAGAGGTGGCGCTCCTGGACCACCAGGGTGGACATCGCCTGACCAACGGAACGTGTGGTTTCTTTCGTCGCCCGGAGGGCGAGGTCAGTTGCCACACGGAGCTCCCGGAAGAGCTCTGGGTCAGAACCACCCTCGTTCATGTCCATGAGCGCCTGGGCCTGATGGACCTGCAGAAGCGCCATGGCATGGAGGGCGGAAGCAGCCTGTCCACAGGCTCTGTAAGCCTTCGCCGTAAGACCGGACGAAAACTTACATGCCTTGGACGGGAGGCGTGGATTGCCCCGCCAGGAGGAAGCGGACGCTGGACACAACTGTATCGCAACAGCACGCTCCACCAGCGGAACATCCACATACCCCTTAGCCCCCCCACCGTCGAGGGTGGTGAGGAGGGAGGAGCCACTAGGACGGCTTCTGGCACTATACGGCGCCGTCCACGTCCTAGTAAGCTCCTCATGCACTTCCGGAAAGAAAGGTACCGGGGCGGCGCGCTGAGAACCAGCACGGCCCGCCCCGAGAAACCAATCGTCCAACCGGGAAGGTTCGGGACGTGGTGGAGGGTTCCACACAAGCCCGACCTTCTCGGCGGCCCGGGAAAGCATAGCCGTCCATTCTGGATCGGACTCGGGCAACGCTACACGCCCCGAAGGGGGCAACGCAGCCGAATCCTCATCTCCAGAGGAACGAAGCTCCCCCTCCGATGCTGCGATCGACATCTGATCGTCAGGTGGAGCCCCAAAGGAGACGAGTGGTCGTCCAAAAGAAGGACCAGCACGCTCATTTGAAGGCTCCAACGGCGGTAGCGCTTGTGAGGCGTGAGGGGCCCACGGAGATTGCCTCGGCGGGGTAGCCCTCACGGTAATCCTCAGATCACCCTGGTCATACACAGAAGTAAGTCTATTCTGAGGTCCAGAATAGACACTAGATCGGGGCATAGGCGAGGGGACTGCACCTCCCTTGAGGTAAGCGAGGCTCGATCTTAGCGCTATCATAGTCATATTCCCACAATGGGAACATGAGCTATTCACAAAAGCTGCCTCAGCATGCTGAATGCCCAAACACGAGATGCAGCTATTGTGGCCGTCGCCTGGCGCCAGGGTATGACCGCATCCAGAAACGCACAAGCGGAATGACATCCTGAAAAGGACTCAGGGTCACGCTTGTGTTGCTCTTTTAGTAAAAATAACAAACAGGAAAAAAATAAAAAGCTCTTTTAGTGCTGAAGCACCCAGGGATGGCCACAGTGTAATCGGGGTACACTCTCAATGTAGGAACGCCCACGAGACCGACACAGTCACACACACACACAAACCAAGCTGTGAAAACAGCTGTTGTGAAATGCTCGCGGCCACCGCTGATCGCGCCGTCACACCAGCACTGGATAAAGCCTTCTTCTTCCCTGTATCAGCAGTCTGTAGCTCAGAAGTCAAGCTCGGCTCCGAAGCGAAAGACAATGAGTGCGTGCGCCCGCTTCCTGTTTATACCCGCGCTGCGGGGCGGGGGCGCGTGACGCTTTCACGCACGCCAACGTTCATTGGCTTGTTCTGTAGATACTCGAAGTTGATAGGGCTCCCTGAAGTGATCCCATTACGTCGCCACGTCGACGTCACGTCGAACGTGAGCGACTGAAAGGGAACCAGGATTTAGAAAGCCTAATTTTAAAAAAGTGTGTTTTCTAGACCTGAAAAAGTCACCTAAAGTAAGAAAGACTTGTAATGGTCATTTTTGTAATGAATATATTTTTTTTCTGGTTATGCCAAGTTCTGAAGTTTTATCAGGTACAAATTTTTAAAAACCAGTGTCCTTAATCTCTATTTAGTAAATCACATACACAAAAAACAGGGAAAAGTCTTGGGTCCTTCAAATATTGTTGTGGAAAATGGGGGGCCCTGGCGTCAAAAGGTTTCAGAACCACGGTCTGATTAGGTCTTGGAGACCAGGTTGAGAACCACTGGACTAGACATTACATCTTTTTAAATGTCACATTAGATAAACACACTTTAAAAATATTAAATAAACACCTACTGCTACTGTAGAAGAGCTTTAAGAGCACTCTCATAAGTTTTAGAGATCTGATTTGGTGTCTCTGTCCTATAGAGAATTGGTAATGTGTTATTTTAACCAGAGGATTCTTTCTGCCCTGGGCTGAAGTGTCATAATATTCCCACAGCTCTCAGATATTAAACTCACATTAGAACGCCATAACTGGCAGAGTAAGACAGTGCTAACGCTAAATAGTCATACAGGGAAACAATGTCTTCATATTTTTTTGTTTAAAAAACCTCCCCACGCTACACGTCCATATTACAACAGAATCCATGTCAGAGATACTCTCTTAGGAAACTGTGGTGCCTTTAAAAGGAGTTTTCGATTAAAAATGAATGTTCTGTCATCAGTTTTGTCATTCCAAAACCTGTATGACTTTCTTTCTTCTGTGGCACATACTTTTACTGAATGGACAAAAACACAAACCAAAGCAAAAAATATTTTTCAAAATGACACAGAGGTCTGGAAAGACATGAGGATAAGTAAATAATTATATAACTTGAACTATCCTATTAAGTATCTATGCTAGATATTCAAAGTGTCTTATAGATGCAAATTTGACTTTTCAAAGCATGCCATATTTAAGATGAAACACATTAAATTACTGTAATAGACATGCTTTAAAAATAACATCCGAAGGGACATAGTACCTTTGTTCAAGAAGGTCACTTTTTGTAGAATTATCAATGGACATGATGAAGAGGTTGATGAACCAGGTTAGAGAGTACTGATACATGGGCTCGATGTTGGCCAGGTCAGCGATGGAAAAAAACAAAATTGCAGAGTGGATGGCGATGGGGGTGTAGCCCAAGCGTGTCTGATCAATCTTCTGCTCAGTAACCTCAGCAATAGCCTGTTTCTCAGAGATCTCATTGGCCAGAACCTTAGAAGATGAGAGGATCTGAACAGCAGACTCATCTTCTAAAATGTTCCCCTCGGAGGCAGAGAGCACTTCTAGGATTTTATCCTCTATTTCTTTCAGCTGTCTACAAACAAAAGGGAGAGAAAGTACATGGATAAACACACAAATGTACAATACCTGTTTGGTTCGTTTTTGACATGACAGCACTGAGCATGTTGCTCTTTGCCCTCACTTCATAAGGAGATCATTATTTACCCAAGGATTAAAGTTATCTTGCTTTGAGACACTATTTGAAGCAAGGAACCCATAGGACTAAACTGTCAGGTTAATTGGGTTTCTGGGTGATACCTCTTGTTCTCAGCCCCCTGTACGATGAGGGCTTGTTTCTCCTCCTCAAGGTCAGGTCTCTCTCTGGCCACCACAATGCCCAGCAGCTGGTCTTGCATCCCCTCTGGGGTGATCATGAAGTTCAGCAGGGTCACCTGAACAGAACAGGAGAAAAACACTGACAGTGGTGGGGGTGGCTGTTCTTAGAATCCTATTTTTAATGAGAGCAGATCCTTGTGTTTATTTTTTACAAGAGCCTAGGATGGGCACAGATTCGCTTTTTGGATTTGGCGTTTAGGGTAGATGATTGTTCAGAATATTGTTTGCAAATCCTTTAGGTGGCCCTAGTGGCACAGAAATGACACACCTGCCCTTTTCATTTAATTTTAAACAATGGTCATGAAGACTGTCTGTAACACTTAAAGACAAAGTTTAACAGTAAAACTTGTTTTCTATGTGCATGTTTATGATTTTATGGTAGAAGAGGTAGAATAAGTTAAGTTCCAAAAACAAAACTAGATGTGTGTTTGTTTGTTTGTGTCATGAAAAAAAACTCAACTGGCCAATGGTTTAATTATTTATCAGTTTCCAGTCGCAGTTTAACTGCTTAATTAAAGCAAATTTAAACCAAGAAGATTGAATGTAGAAGACGGCAAGGCTCATAGCTCTTTTGAATGAGACTAACAACCATGTTATTAAAACTGAAATTTTCACTAAATACAATTTTAAAAGATCTTAATTTTTAACTTTGATGCTTTCAAAGATTGTACAATTAATGACACTGACTCAGTCCCATCACGGACCAAAACATCAAAGTGTTTCAAAACCATACAGAAACAAAAGATGAATTCAAGGACAAGAGAAGTAATTTAATGTATATTCAAATCAGTGTACACTAGCGTTCAAAAGTTTGGGGTCAGGAAAATTTATTTTTGAAAGGAAATAATACTTATTCAGAAAGAATGAAATAAATTGATTAAGACATTTATAATGACATTTATAAAATGCCATCTGTAATGTCAAAAGATTCCCATTTCAAATAAATGCTGTTTTAATTTCTATAAGAATCCTAAAAAATGTATAATGTATATATTTCCACAAAAACTATTAAGAGGCACAAATGTTTTCAACAGTGATAATAATATTAATAATAATAATAGGACCTGTTTTGAGCACTAAAGCAGCAGAGTGGTGCCCCACTGGTTCCCTTGAGATTTTCCTATTGGGTTTTATAATGTTTTTTTTATTTATTTTTTATGAGTAAAATAAGGTCAGCAGTAAACATAACTTGATACTTTGCTCTACAACGTGAACTGCGCACACTTTCACAGCCCAAATGTTCTTATCTAGTTACTTATTTCAAACATATGTTTATTAAGATAAAATTCAAGTTTTTGATATGGGTGTGTGTAATTTATTTTGTTGAACAAAATTTTCAAGTATCAAGTTATGGTTACCACAGACCTTGTTTTACTCATAAATATAAAAACCCTATTATAAACCCCATAGGAACATCTTTAGGGAACAAGTGAAGTGGCGAATTAGACTTCTGGGTTTTGACGTCATCCCTGCACCACCCTTTTAGAATGATTTCTGAAGTATCATGTGACACTAAAGCCTGGAGTAATGACTGCTAAAAATTCAGATTTGCCATCACAGGAATAAAATATATTAAAATAAAACACTGTTATTTTTAATATGTAATAATAATTCACAATATTCCTGTTTTTACAGTATTTTTTATCAAAAAAATGCTGCCTTGGTGAGGATAAGGTTTAAACAACCTTGTTTAGAAGCAGACATTAGTTTGTGTGTATGCCTGTGCACATTCGTGTGTGACTTTATATGTAAAGAAGACTCACCTTGACTGAGATCTCAGGTAGATAATGTGGGTTTCGTAGCTTTGTTGTAATGTAAAACCGGAAATCTGGAGCATATTCAATAGTGGAGTCGCCCAGCCGGATGCAGACACTGCCACCCTGTTTAAAAGTCTGTTTCAGCAGCAGGGGCTCAAGTATGGGGTCTAGTTCTTCCCCAACATTCTCCAGCAATACTACAATACACCATGGAATGGTTACAGTTAAGCAGCTAACACAAAACAAAAGCTGCAGAAGCATTTATTTGATCTACTCACAAGAAAAATAGGTAGAAGTGGGAATTGAAGGAATGCAACAGGAAAAGAAAGAAAGAAAAGAAATTAATAAACTCAATGCAAATTCTAGAGGTGAACGGTAAAAAAAAAAAAAAATCCACACAAGACAGCTAAGCACCGGCCTGCCTACGCAGCTGCCTTTCATCCCAGAGCAACACCGATGAGGAGGAGCTGAGGATGGAAGACAGAGGCACCTAAGGCCAGATTACTTGGCTCATTTGCGTATCTCGTGTTGCGTTTTGGGTCCACCTCTGGGTCTCCTTTGCATTCAAGAGTGTAAAATTAGATGGAATTTGTGCTTTCAGCCTTTATGCGTTATGTACAAGACAACTATGCTGCTCCAGGGGAAGAGAGAGAATGAGTACATTTATCAACAGGTAACATGCACTGGTTTGGATCTAACTGTGATGTGTGTTTGTTTTTCATGGTGGAGGGGGACCCCTGGGGAGAAAAACTGGTATTGCACCTGTGAGAACAGTTTATTTTATTTTTTTATTTTATTTTTGTTTATATCGTTGATTTTTGCATTTGATAAGACCAAAACGAATACTCTTAAATTTGATTGTTTCCTTGGCAAAAACAAACAAACAGCCATGCTGCTTGATAATGACCTCCCCGAGCAGTTATACGAGTATTATAAAATTAAGCTTTAAATTCATTTTCTGAATTCCGTTGTCCTCGTGTTTAAAAGCTGTAACCTCTCACCTGGAGTGCCAAACTGGATGCAGTTTTCTAGTGTGCGCACAAAGTCGCCATCACTGAGCTTGATGACATGGAGACTGTTGGATTTCTCCATGTTCTTCAGCCACTTGTTGGCCTGGCCCTGAGGATCAATCATCAGTGGCCACCTCCTGGCATTACTGCAGAGAACAAACATCTCACTAATACTCCACAAACAAGAGTTTCCTGTCCATCACAAATCGTCTCCATCTAATCCAAAATTGACAGTTTTCTAATAACTTTCAGGTCACATATTTAAGAATATTTAAGAACATTTTTCAACAAAAAAATCATTCAAAGGTCACTACTACTGTTAAATAGTAGTATTTACCATGTGTCTAAAAGTTGTATTTTCTGTATTGATCTGTTACAGTAATACAGTTCATCCATGCACATTTTTGTCCAAATTGTGGTATTGCTACAGAATGCAAATCTATATCTCCTGCACATCTAGTATGTACTATCTTTCATTTTTAATTAAATACGTGCAATTCAGTGTGAAATTATAGATTAAAATAAGTCTGATATCATATCTAATACAAATGGCACTCTAAAATGGTCAAATTTACAGTAACATATATTGGCAAAAAAAAAATCTTATTAATAAAACTCACGAGATGATGATTCCATTATCAACGGAGAAGCTGTCTGAAGGGAGGCCAGCAATGGTCCAGCTACGGATTTTTACCGGCTCACCCAAAGAGTTCATCAGTGACATGTTCTTGGAGCAAGGAATTCCTCTTGTCTTACATGTGTCAATCCACTCCTCTGTAGCTCGCTGTGGAGATCAGACACAGAAACACACACACGGTTCAAGAAAGACAACACGATCAGTTGCTTTAGACAGTTTAATCCAGAAACATCCACTGACGACTGGTTAGTCTACTGATACATGTACGATTAGAAGTTTTAATCCTATTTGAAAACACAGATCCATAGATTCAACCTTATCTGTTAGTTTCAACTTAATAATAGTACTGTGGACTGTACTATTATCGCTTCTATATCTTTGTTTTCTGTTTAAATCCAATAAAGACATATTGCACACAAAGGTAATAAGCTGTGCGTCATGTACCTGCACGAAAGCTTATATAAAAAACCCTCTGGTGGGAGAAAAGATATTGCTTTTACAGAGGGGGAAATATTAAAGTTAAACTACTCCCTGCTCCCCGAGTGCTATTTTAAACTCACCATAGCAATCCCTGGTATTGTACAAAGTGTTTTCACTGAATTCATTCATTTTTTATGTACTCTGCTCTGTTGTTAAGAGTAACCAGCTGACAGGGGCAAATGTGTACAAAAAATGTCTATAGAAGGATATCAAAAACACTTTAATAACGCTCCACCTGAGACGCATAAACTGTACAGAAAATTAATATGAATTTCACTCACTTTATAATGCATAGACTGAAAAGTAATTTAAAACTAAACAAGACAAATACATTTCAGCCATACAAACCCTGTCCCAGATGTCTTTCAATGTTCAAAAGACTCTCCTGCACTGTAAAATATTGCTAGGATTTTACTTTGGACAATAAAACATATTCAATTTTTTTTACTATGAAATCAGTGTTAGTGCTAGGTAATTTCTCACTAACAGTAAATTAAAATATTTCGTTAAATTGTGCAATCTTACAAATAAGGGAATACAGGTGTGGTCACATTAGCAAAAATTCAGGATTCTGTCAATAGTGTATCGATGTACAGTATGAAGAGAGTCACTTTCAACTAAGCAGCTTTCTGTTGATCAATGTGGCGAATCTGCATGAACAACTTGAACCTGTTGCAAAATCTGTGTGGGGAAATCTTTGGCCTTTACGTGAAATTCTAGATTGCGTAAATTTTGTCTAAAATGACTGGATTTCTCACTTAAAAATGTGCACGACAACGGTAAAAGTGACTGCATGAAAATTTTAATTATGTGTGCTTGCGTACTTATGGATGCATTTACATAGCTGATAAAAGTAATGGATTTTAGCTTATGTTGCTATTGATATTTTATTGATATGAACAATGTGGGTTGATAAAACAGTCCATTTCTCTTGCTAATCCAAGTGCTTATGTGTTAGCACACCTGTCTAAAACTGGAGGTAAAGGCACCCAGGTAGGCCACTATAGCAGCAGAGATGAGAATATCTCCAGTGAGGTTGTTGTAGAGTTCGCCTAAGTTACAGGCAGTCTCACTCCAGCGGGTCTTCTCGCCCCCTAACCCACCAATGAGCTGCTCTGCACGCTCTAGCTTTTTACTGCACAACTCCACCTACAGAAAAAGAATAAAAGGAATATAAGGAACTAAAAGGATGCATAGGAGGGGAGATGTACAGACAGTTACACAGACATACACTACTGTTCAAATGTTTGGAGTCAGATTTTTTTTTTAAAAACATTAATATTTTTTTTCAGCAGGGGCACAGTAAACTGATCAAATGTGACAGTGACAGTAAATACATTTAAAATGTTACAGAAGATTTCTATTTGAAATAAATGAAGTTATTTTGAACTTTCTATTCATCAAAGAATCCTGACAAATAAGTCACAATTTCCACAGAAATATCAAGCAGCACAACAGTATATAACAATATTACAACACACTTCTTCCCTGATATGTACCATAACAACTAAAGGCCAGTTCTAAAGGCCAGTCACCATTTAAAAACAGGCAGAAACAGGTGTTGGCATCAAAGATACAGCAGGCTAAATGTGGCTGTCATCTGTATTCAAAGAGAATCAGCTACTCACACTGTTTAGAAAAGGACGATCAGATATGACTGCATTTATATAAAAAAATTGTGACCAGAAATGAATGTTTACTGCACAAACATCCTTCCAAATAAAGCATCTAATAGAATGTCTGATCCACTAGTGCAGGTCCTCTTTCATCATCACAGATAAATGGATCTTTGAAACCCCAGTTTGGCACTAGAGAAACATCCTCTTTGTTTGAAATGACAGAGTGAGCTTGCACAGCTACTGCAGAGTGATAGAAGCTCAGTGCTAGGACACGAAGCTGACAGCAATCCAAACATCATACTCGCTTCCTGTGATGATACTTCACTAATTCTATGTGACATTGGTGCATCAGGCATCATGGCACTTTATTGTCTTTGAGATGAATTTCTCCATAATTCCTGTTCTTTCCAACTCATATCCCAAGTGAGAAAACAGTTTAAAAGAGGCTGTTCCAGTGGAGCTTCAGGAACAGCATAACAGGTTTTCCTCAGTGCATTCAAGTGCCTTGATTCTGGCCATGCTTGAGAGAGCATGGCATAAACAATTTCTACCCTCCAATAGGGAAAACAGACAACCTGAATTACAAACATGGAGAGAAGGGGGGAAAAAAGAAGAAGGAACATGAAAGGAAGTGAAATAGGGCAGAAAACGGCAGCAGGGCCTTGGTGATGCTTGGTTTACCCAAACGCGCTAAACTGACAAGCAGTCTCCACAGACAAATGAGAACAGTGCATGTGCGTGTGTGTGTGTGTGTGTGTGTGTGTGTGTGTGCGCGTGTGCCCCTGTGTGTTTTTGTGTGGGTTTAGAAACAAAGGCTTCACTCATACATACTTCGAAGTTCGAACATAAAAATGATCTGAGGGAAAGTAAACAAAGAAGAAAAGGAAAACATTCCCTCAACTCCTCTTGATGTAAAAATACAAAACTAAATTCCTAAATAAACAAACTTCCTGCAAGGAGAGGACATTTTCAACAGGGTTGGGCTGCACTGGAGGAGAGGTTACAAAGAATGTCAGAATAATACACAAGGGTTCAGGAACAGTAGAGAACCGTTTGTTGATTGTGAATCCTCTGCCTACCTGATTCTCAAGGTCAGCCTTTTTGTTCTTATTGGCTTCCAGGGTCTCCTGTAGTTTGGCCAGTTTGTCCTGGACCTCCTTTAAAGCAGCCTGTTTCTTTTGGAGGCTCTCCATGGCCACGTTAAGTTTCTCTTCTGCATGTTTCAACTTCTCTTTCTTTGGGGCCACTACCTTTGCTACTCTGTGAAAGGGAAAAGAAAAAAAGTTTCTGAACAAAAAATATTTTTCACATTTTCTAAAATACAATTTTCTTGGAGACCCATATAAAATCCAGTTTATTGTTCATGTCTTGAATTATGAATTAAGGTCGGGTCACATTTACAATAGTTTAGCGAATGTTTTGATGATGTAATTCAATTATTGCAATAGGAATCCTTGTGATCAGGATTTTTTAAATAATATTTTGCAACATGTTTGTAGCTAATTCTCTGCATTGATAAACAGAAAGCTGTATTGTTTGAAAGTGACTTTTCACTATCACTCATCACTACACTATTGAAAATAAACAATGGACATTTATTGCTTACAAAATTCGGCTAATCTGACCACACCTTTAGTTTAGCTATAACTCACTTATCATAGGAGTCCATGGCACAAACCCATTTACAGAGCCCCTCTGCAGCAGCGGAGGCAGTGCGGATCTTCTCCGGAACAAAGTCTGGGTTGGTAATGTATTTGTTGCGGATGACGGTCATATAGTTGACTGGAATATTGTCTTTATTGTACTCGTGAAGGCTCTGGAGAAACTTCATATCTCCTAGCAGTTTCTTCGCTGGGCCCCAGAAGTCTTCCACCTTCTTGCCAGAGCCTGAGGGGTCTGGGACACGGTCTGGTTTTATGCCTTTCAGGATGCAGATGGCTTCCATCACCAACTTGACACCAGCTGGGGGATTCTTCATGGCTTTAACCACAGTTATATCCTACAGAGGGTGGTAGAGATTGATTAATTGAAAATCAATGGTAATGCAATAGTTTAAAAAGTACATATTAAAGGAGTCATGACTTGAGAAATCAAATTTGCCTTGATCTTTTGACATATAAGAGGTCTTTGTACTATCAAAACATCCCGCAAGTTGCATAGGTTAAAACGTCCTCCTCATTAGAAAAAAAAAACATTTATTTTTAATCAGAAACAGCTTGTTCTGATATTGGGTGACTTGTGACGTCACATACATTTGCATTTAACTGCCTCCAGAGCAAGACATCGACGAATAGTTACACATCATCGCACCATAGACATCATCGCTTGACTTAATGGCTGACATTTGCCTACACTGGATGTGTGCGTTGCGTCAAAAGCAAATAGAACCCATTATAATCACTGATGTTGTCTATATTGGATACAGTATACAGATGCGTGTTCAGTTTCTGACATACTTCACGCACCGACAAATAGAAGTGTGAAAGAACGTTTGCTTTGACACCTCTAGTTTAAACAGCTCGTTTGCATTTCTGTACAGACTTTAGAAGGATCCCAGCGTCGGAAACAAGTGGGTGGTTTATTTTGATGCCGTATATTCTATATTACACAATGCACATTTCTTAATATTAAGCCTTAAAATGTGTTTAATATCACTATTAATAAGGATAGTATGATCACTGTATAATATCAGTCTTTAAATACAAGAAATGTAAAGTGTACATAAAGTTTACTTGCAATAGTTCCACTTTAGCACAGTCAAATATACTTAAGTATCCACCTTATTCCTACGCCCCATGACGCTTTGGGCGAATTATGGGTGTAACTTCAGTGTAACTTCAGGTAAACAATCAGTGAAAGGATCGCTCTATGAACGCAAAAGTGAAAAAAGTGTCACAATGAGATGACATTAATCTATTCACCCTTCAACAATCGAACATTAAAAGGACATTTAAAAGTGTAAAAGCATCAACAAGGTACTTTCAACAGACCAAATAACCACAAAAGCCCCACTGTATAAGCTAATATATATATCTGTAGGCTATTATGTAACTTATGTTGCCTTAATCAAAAATATTCATAACTTCAGCATTACGTGATACTATTTCAAAGTGATTTCCGTCCTTTCGACAGATTATAAATGTACCTGTGAAAACAAACCTGGAAAGAGACGTGAGGATTTGAGTAGAATTAACGAGATTCTTTGTGCATTCCAGTGAATTATTAATTAAATATATTGTAAATTAAATTCGGGAGAACAGACCACAAATGTGTAGTATATGTTGTCCTTTTTCATACTTTTACAGCGGATTGCAAAGGGAAAAAAAGAAAATAATCATGAGGAAAAGAATGCAGCGACTGAAAAGGGCTCTGCTACGTAGGCCTATTCTTGTTATAACAAGTCACGTTAAAATACCAAGTATAGCGTTATTCTCATGATTTGAAGACCTTATGATTTGAAATGATTCGTTTCAGTCTTTTTGAATGGAAGTTCCCCAAACCGGAAGTGCTGCCCATAATTCAAAACGCAGTAATCTCATCAGGAATAAGTTGGATAGCTTTAGTTGAACTTCAGCACTATTTCCAGATAACTAAAGTGCATTAAGTACAAATTTAGCAGACTTTAAGTATACCAATTCAGTATACTAAAAGTACAATTGCAGGGAATTTGTATTAAGTACACAAATATGTAAATGTATTTGTAGTATACTTAGCATAAAAATAAATGTATAAAATAAATGTATTTCAAATACACTTTAGTGTATATATTTTTCACTAGGGACTAATTTTCTTGTAATAATGACTTAGTTTCTCATATACAATACTGTATAGTACAAATCTCTTATACAATACTGATTGTACAACTACAGCACACCTACATATCATACTATCGCTATTTTTCCATGGTTTGTCTAAGCAAACATGCGCTAGTATGCAATTTGCATGCAACATAAAATAAGAATAATTATTCAATTATAGTTTCCTCCAACCTGCTGTGTGAGTGTGTTCAAAGCAGCCAATGCGGATTCCAGAATGGGCACAGCAACCGCTAGATCGGCATCACATTCATCTTTAATAGCCTTGGCAGCCATGGCCTGCTCATTAGCCTCTGCTTCATCCACACGGACCACTTTCTCTGTCTTGGATACCTCCACAGACTCTCGCTCGATGACCACCATCATCTCTTCCACCTCTTTACTGGCCACACGCAGCTGAGGCTGAAGGGCCTCCAGCTCTACCTGCATTGTGCACACCTGAGTGGCGGCCGATTCCAGCTTCTGGAGACCAACCTCATAACGACTCTTCAGCTTCATGACCTCACTGTAACAACAGATACCATCAATATCATCATCATCAGTGCCATAAATAATGCTTATCATACAAAGAATTTGCATGCCAAAATGTGACACAACCTATTTATTAAAACCTAATCAGTCAATGATTCTAATGTAAAGCCTCTCAGACCAGAATGACTTACGATCTTTTGCGCTGGAGTAAGTGCTTAAACATAGATATGAGCTCCAAATAGGAAGTTGGTGTGACATAGTTGTAGCGTTGCAACTCTGAAAGAAAACTTGCAGAGAGATTTATGGTGGATGTGTGGAAGCTCTTGCACATGCTAATACAGCCTTCACGAGTAGTGTCCGTCATTTCAACGTCTTCCAGGAAACGAGACGCCACAGCCTGCAGCGCATCTGCTGGCCAGCTCTTTTGGAACATAAGGATTCATTACACTTTTATTTCATATCGCAGATTTGATCTCATATTTGATGAAGTTTGCACACATCATTAATTCTGTTACTTTCCTGTTTAAATCTGTTAAGCTGCTTTGAAACAATTTCAGTAGCACTTTATTTTAGTCATGTTCCTCATGTACTGTACATACTATGTACTTATTATAGTAAATACAGTAACTGGGTAATAATTAGATACTAACCCTGAACCTACCCCTAAATCTAACCTTAACCGATTTAGTTACCTTAGTAACTAAATACCCAGTACTATCTTAGGTAAGTAAGAAAGATATGGCAAGTACTTACAAGTATACGTACCACAATTTCTATTGTATAAAGCGCTATAAAAATAAAGGTGACTTTAAATATTTAAATATATAACACATTTTAAAAAATACTCTTTTTAAAATATGAATATGTATAAAAATTAAAATAGTAAATCAATTACACTAAAATAACACTTTACATACTTTACATTGACACCAACCTGAAACCAGTCAATAGTGCAGCAGTTAATGAGAGCCGGGAAACGTCTCAGGCGGCTTCTGAAGGTGTCACCAATAGGACTCATGGCCAGTACCACGTGCAACTGGCTGCGACAGCGCTCCAAAAACATGTTAAAAAGAGACAGTGGGCTGCCATCCGTCTGCTTATCACGTTCACGCTGACGGTCCAAGACACGCATGCGCTCACAAATCTCCTGCTTCTCATCTACGGCAAAGAGATTGGGAACCTCACCAGTGTTTAACAAGTTACTCACATCCTCCAAAAATGACTCCAACTTAATCTGGGTGTCGGTGAAAAGGAAGACTCCATGAGTTTCCCCAGATGTCGATTTTTGCATGATGAGTTTGAGGTCATCACGCCACTCTGTAACCCCATAACTCTTCGAGATCTCCACCTGGAAGAGTTCGGCTTCAGCCATATGGGCAGCCAAGCGCGTCAAAGATTGACGGCCGCTCCCTCCAACTCCCACTAAGAGAGCATGACCACGGGGCTGTTTGAGAATACGGGAGATGCGACAAACGTGTTCGATGGCGAACCGGAAAAGTACAAGATTCATGGGAGCCTTGCTTAAATTGTTGTACTCTTCAAGATGGGTCTCCACCACCTGACGGAGCTTCTCGGGGTTACCCACCTCCCGGTAGTTGCGATCCTCACCCTTGGGGTCGTGAAAATCACAGAACATGAGGCTCCGAAGGTCATCTTCAGTTACAAGCCCATCTGCATCACTGTCCAAATGCTTGAAGAGCTGATGGAAGTCTTCTTTCAGATGAGACTTAGAAACTTCCTGCAGGTAGCCCACCATCCATGCACAATCAGACGGATGCACTAAGCGGTCATAATACACCCTCAGAACCTGCAGGAGAGGATATTTCAACATCAGTTTAGCTTTCTTCCTATGATATGGCCTATAAAACTGTGTTTGCAGTTACCTCATGCACCCATAAGCGTTTGATGGCCATAGGGTCGTCTGCAGTCTCCGGCCGTGATAAGCAGATCCCCTGGATGACGCGTGAAAAATCTCGAAGGTTGAAGAGGTAGTGGGACTTGGTTGGTGTTGGCAGGAGGTTTTTAGTGGCCTCCTGGTACACAGACATGGTGGCATTGATGATCTGAGAGGTGACGCTGGCGAACGGTTTGGGAAATGGAAATCTGAAAGCAGGTAAAAACAGGAAATGTATTAATAATTGAATTTATTTATTACTCACATTGGTATGAAGCACCATTACCTTATGGTTAAGTGCCAGTCCAGAATTTTTGAGAAGATAGTGAACATGGTTTTGTCATCAAATTCATTAATGGTCACAGTGTTGAAGTGGCGTAAAAAGCGAGGAGTCACAGGGTTCCTACCTCCACCTGCACATGACAATGGACATTTCAAATAATTTAAAGCAGACCAGTATACACAGTTTGAAACATTAGACTTGTTGCTTCCTTTGCTGCAATCTCAAAGTTGCATCCAAGTACTATTGGCCTCCTAAAGTTTAACAGATTTGTTTTACTTTGACTTAGTTGCCATTTCTTTTCTTTTTTTTCTTTCTTTATTTTTTATTAAGGATTTTCAAATAATACAAACATCGAAAACAAAGACTGACAAGCAAACAGGCCAACAAACAAACCCCAGGCGCTGCAAGTTAAATAAATTGTACAATATATAAATATGTCTGTTTACAAAAAACATAAGTCAAAACAAGAGAAGGCAAAACCTTCTTAAAATAAAATTTTCCAAATTTGTGTAGAAAGGATTGGAGAGGATCCCAAAGACTCCTGAATTT
Source organism: Meda fulgida (assembly GCA_030578275.1). Classification (NCBI taxonomy): domain Eukaryota; kingdom Metazoa; phylum Chordata; class Actinopteri; order Cypriniformes; family Leuciscidae; genus Meda; species Meda fulgida. The sequence goes on along the minus strand of CM060624.1, from coordinate 17,589,300 downwards.
GTCCTGTTTGTGGTTGAGGTCATAAGTTAATTTCTCCAAAGGAAGAAAAGCTGACAGCTGAGAAATCCACATAGAAATAGTAGGGACCTGAGATGTAGACCAGTTGCCATTTCTAATTTTCATTTAATATATATTTTATTTTATTTCTGCTATATTTCCATTGCTGAAAACTATTTTGAATAGCTTTTGCTTTAGTTTTAGTTAACAATAACAACCCTGCTGTACACTGCTCTTTGAACTGCATTTGCCTTAAAAAGAATCGGTATTAGCATACAGTTTATAAGAGACATGAACTCACCAGGCGGACCCATGGCACAGATGATTTGGATGTCCACTAAGCTGATCATGGAGCAGTCCTTCATGTCATACCAGTTCCAATGGTCGAGCCACTGCCGTAAGAGCTCCACTGGAGGCTGGGCTCCATAGGTCTCTCTTGCTGGCATGTTCACATCATCCACAAACACCACCTGATCAAAGTAATCAAAAGGCAAATTAAAGTCAAAATAACTAAAAAATGACAGGACTAAAATGATTTTTAACACTAATGATAATGTCATTTTGAATGTTGAAAGACAATGTGCCATTTTAAACATGCCATTTTAAATACAGGTGAACTTGTAAATCAGGAACACATTTTTTCTCATTTAATTTAGAGGCAATTAAGAACTAATTTTCAAGTTACTGTCAGACTTTTAGTCACAAACTATAGTCATAAATAGATTTTAAAGAATGGCTTAGTAAAAATTGACTGAGATTAAAGCATATCCTCTCCAGTGAAAAAAAGGGTAATAAAAAGATGCTTTAAGTATACCATTTTCTTTCCCAGGGGAGGACCAAACACTCCTTTCCTTCTCTTATCAAGTTTAGACATAATAATATTTTGAGTCTGCGCTGCTGTTGTTTGGGCTGAGAAGTTGATCAGCAGAGGACTGTACACATCCTTCTCCAGACGATTCAGCAAAAAGTCCTGTGGGGGATTTAGAGACACTTAATTAGCTCTAGTTAGCACAGATGTTGCATGCATGTTTTCATGAACACTTTCAACCTGTGTTAGAAGTGATAAGAAAACAGTCTTTCTATTCTTAGCCTGTCACTACCATTATAAAAGATGCTGCAAGTAAATCAGTCAAGGAAATGGTTTAATATAACTTTCGCACCTGACATAATTATGCTTGTGTGTCATATAATAACTTAATACAAACTAAAAAAAAACTAAATCAATATGGATCTCTTTAAATCCCAATAAATTTAACAGTTAACCTAAAGGATGAAATTCAACAACATGTACAACCAACATAAAAGCTCTTATTATGGATCAGCCATGTGTCAACTAATTAATGTAAATCTATGCAGTTTTTATTATAGCTTGAGGAGAGCATGAGTTGCTCCACTTATGCATGACACATACAATCTCTTTCATTCCTTACAACTCTGTGAAAGAGCCATGTGGCAGAGTGTGAAAAATGATGATTTAATATTCATGTGCTAAATGAGGGTGATGGAGTCATTGGCACCTGCAGGCATTTCACGCTCACAACATAGAGACTTTTAGAGTCCTTTCAATTTTTGCCAAAGATTCATCAGGGGATATTAATACAAGAGCAAAAGACAAAAGACACCTTTATGTAAGTTTATAAAACGGATATTTCCGGTCCTTGATTATGATTGGTTGAGCCGCGTTTGAAGCCGTTTGATATTACTCAACAAACATACACCTGTGAGTGTGACCGCATTACATTAGTATTACTGTGCAACTGCCATTTGTGATTCTTTGTTTGGAACTACATTGCTTGGCGGAGGAATAAATGTGTTATAACGTTATATTTTTTGTTGCTGGTGTTTATTTTATGAATAAAATAAATATTAAAATTAATATTTTTATGGAGTAACCGTTTTGTAAAAAGCAATAGGCATAAAAACAATAAGCTAAACGCTCCGCGTCATGCCTAACAACGCCCCTTAGCTGTTCTAAATTCACTGTAAATCACGGCTTTGCGGGGCTTATTGCTTTAGTAAGACATGTTAGTACAGAGGTACAGTTTTCAGTCAGTGGGCAGGGGACAAGAGTTCAAATGCTGACTAAATATATCATAATTTAAGTAAACTTTTTTTATGTTCCCAAAAAGTGTCAGTTTCGAGTGGCAGGACTGTGGGAAGATGATGACAGAATATTTATCTGTTGAAGGTGAGACTCAATTCAACAGATTCAACAGTTTTAGTCTTAGGTAAAACTTTTGTATGCCTATGAATACAAATTATTTTTAGTTTTGCTGTTTTTACTTTTCTTATTTGTGTGTTCTGTAAAGCACTTTGGTCTGTCTAAGCGGCTGTTTACATGTGCTATATAAATAAATGAACTTGAACTTGTAAAATAGGCAAACAAAAATAATTCAGGACTCAAGCAGTGAAGTTGGATAAAAACTTTATTGCATGGCACCAGGGCCGGTGTTCTGACGATTCATGCTACCCATCGAGATTTGCTACTTACTGGTTATGCGCATGTGCAATCTCAGTTCCCTTTCGTGGTCACTCCGAGTTACGTCGGATGACGACGAATGGTGTTTCGCTTAGAACACCTATCGACTTCGAGTATACAAAAACGAGCCAATGGCAAAGAAATGCCATGGGTCGCCGGAATTTGCATGACGTAACTCCGCCCCACCTCGTGGGTATAAAAGGAGGACGCCGGCAACATGCAGTTATGTTTTCGCTTCGGAGCCAAGAGTATCTCTTCACTCCGCAGCCATTTCTGACAGGTGATTCCACGAGTCTACCTTCGGGTGGCCCGTGTGTTTTCATTTGAAAGCTACAGAGGATGGTGCTATGTCTGTAGCAGCATCACTAGGTGGGCTTTATTCTTCTGGAAGTGACGACTTGTCACAGCTGCCACCTTCTGGTGTGCTATGGCTGTGCCTGAGTCTGATTCGGAGATGACGGCCATGCTTTCCTGGGACGATTGGTTTTTGGGTAAGGCCGCCGACCCGCGTCCACGGCAAACCCTAATATCTTTCTTCCCGGACGTGCATGATGAGATCTCGACGTCCTGAAAGACCCCCGTGTCTTCTCAGGACCGCTCGTTGGTCTCATCCGCCTTTCCCTCCCCTCAACGGGGCCGCTGCCCATGGGTACACTGGGGTCCCCCCGGTTGAACGCTCTGTTGCGATGCTACTGTGTCCTCAGAGTGCTTCCCGGCGCAATCCTAAGCACCCGTCCGAAGCCTGTAGTTCTTTTCATCTACACTAATCTGTGGCGAAATCCTATAGTGCCACAGGACAGGCAGCCGCCTCACTGCATCCCATGACAGTTATGTGGTCTACCTGACCCAGATGCTCATGGTTATGCATGAGGGCGGGACTGACTCGAGGCTCTTTAATGAGGTACCAAAAAGCGCGCCGCCACTGACCTTGCTCTCCGAGGGACGAAGGTGGCCGTGCGCTCTCCAAGCCAGGTGATGTTTACCACTCTGGGGCTGACCAGTCTGATGTGCAGGATGTCGGATGACTCGTCTGCTCGACACCCCCATATCCCAGGTCGGCCTCTTCGGCGGTGCGTTTGAGTACTTCTGCCCAACAGTTCTCAACCGCCCGGGAGCAGATTGAGGTTATTCTGCCGACGGCCCCGCCGTCCGCTCAGGTCCCTCAGTCTGCCAACCGCCAAAGGCGCCCTCCCACGGTTCCAACCCCGCCCGTTCACCCGGGCTGGCTTTGGAAGACCGTGGGGGGATGCCTCAGCCCTCTCCAGCCCCGCCCCCCCGCTAAACGCCGGGTTAAGCGGCACTTTTGAGATGGGCTGCTCAGAGATGGGACTCAGTTCTTTCCAAGGAGTTGGTAGCAGGGTCACTCCTTTCCCCGGTGGAGGCCTGGGGAAGAATCCTTATTCAGAAAGAACTGACTCTCTCATCTCTGAGCATACAGAGTTTCGGACGACACGGTGCGCCGCCTCCGAGCCGTGCACCCCTCGTCCCCCTCTGTCTCAGAGCCGGATGACAGTGTGTGCCGTCCCTGGACCGTACCGCTCTCATCCCCCTCTGTCGCCAGACCCCTGGCAGAGCAGGCCCCCGCGGAACGCTGGTCCTTCCCTGGCCTCCTCTGTCAGGGTGCGGTTATGACCGTGCCCCCTGGGCCGGTCATTCCGCTTCGCTGCACCACCGAGGGGACGTCGGTGGTTCGTTGACTCCGCTGGCTGAGTTCTTGGGAGCCTGCCTAGAGCTTCCCTGTCTGTTTCGCTGGGTCGCGCGAACCATCGGCTCGGCTATGCGATTCAGTTCGCACGGTCTCCTCCCCTCTATAGGGGAGTCCGCTCCACTCTGGTCGATGGCAATGCCCCTATCATGAGAGCAGAGATTGCCACCCTGCTGGCGAAGGGTGCAATCGAGACTGTCCCTCCAGCCGAGATGAGGTCCGGCTTTCACAGCTCCTTCATTGTCCCCAAGAAAACCGATGGGTTACGACCGATCCTGGACTTGCGCGTGCTGAACCGCTCCCTTCACAGGATGCCGTTCAAGATGCTCACCGCCAAACGAATTTTCGAATGTGTCCGGCCCCAGGATTGGTTTGCAGCGATCGACCTGAAGGACCGTGTCTTCATGTCCCCATTCTTCCTCGACACAGACCGTTCCTCCGGTTTGCTTTCGAGGGGCAGGCATACCAGTACGCGGTTCTCCCTTTCGGGCTAGCCCTGTCTCCTCGCACCTTCTCAAAGGTTGTCGAGGCAGCCCTTGTTCCTCCATGGGAACACGGGGTTCGCATCCTGAACTATCTCGATGACTGACTGTCCTAGCTCACTCTCGAGACCAGGTTTGCGAACACAGGGACCTTGTGCTCCTGCACCTAGCTCGTCTGGGCCTTCGGGTCAACTGGGAGAAGAGCAAACTTTGCCCCGTGCAGAGGATCTCTTTTCTCGGTATGGACATCGACTCGGTCGCCATGTCCGCGCAGCTTACGAGCGTGTGCGCACAGTCACTGCTGACTTGTCTGAGACAATTTCAGGGCAAGAGTGCGGTTCCACTGAAATTTTTTCAGAGGCTCCTGGGGCATATGGCATCTGCAGCTGCGGTAACGCCGCTCGGATTGCTTCATATGAGACCGTTTCAGTTTTGGCTACGCGACCGAGTCCCGAGGTGGGCATGGCAACAAGGCACGCTCCGAGTATCAGTTACTCCGACCTGCTGTCAGACCTTCACCCCGTGGTCAAACCTCAGTTTTCTCAGGGCAGGTGTCCCCCTGGAACGAGTTTCCCGGCATGTTATTGTCTCAACAGATGCCTCCACCACGGGCTGGGGCGCCATGTGCAATGGACATGCTGCCGCGGGCTCCTGGACAGGACCCCAGCGCCTATGGCATGTCAATTGCCTCGAGTTGCTGGCAGTACGGCTTGCCCTGCACCGCTTTCGGGCATTGTTCAAGGGTCAACACGTACTAGTCCGATCAGACAATACCGCCACTGTAGCGCACATTAACCATCAAGGTGGTCTACGCTCCCGCCGTATGTCGCAACTCGCTCGCCACCTCCTCTTATGGAGTCAGAGGCATCTGAGGTCACTTCGAGCCATTTATATTCCCTGAGCTCTGAACAGTGCAGCCTACGAGCTCTCACGGCTTCAGCCCCTCCCTGGAGAATGGCGACTCCATCCCCAGTCGGTTCAGCTGATTTGGGACCAGTTCGGGGACGCACAGATAGATCTGTTTGCCTCTCACGACTCGACCCATTGCGACCTGTATTTTTTCCCTGACCGAGGGCACGCTCGGCACAGATGAACTGGCGCACAGCTGGCCGTGGGGCCGCAAATATACGTTTCCCCCAGTGAGCCTTCTTGCGCAGGTCTTGCGCAAGGTCAAGGAGGACGAGGAGCAGGTCCTTCTGGTTGCGCCGTACTGACCCACCCGGACTTGGTTCTCCGAGCTGGTGCTCCTCGCGACAGCACCTCCTTGGCCAATTCCTCTGAGGAAGGACCTCCTTTCTCAGGGACGGGGCACCCTGTGGCACCCTCGTCCCGTTCTTGGAACCTCCACGTGTGGCTCCTGGACGGTACGAGGCAGGTTTGAGTACCCTACCACCAGCGGTGGTGGCTTCCATCACTTCCACTAGAGCGTCGTCTACGAGACACGCCTATGCGTTGAAGTGGAACCTCTTCGTCAACTGGTGTTCTTCTCGCCGAGAAGACCCCCGGAGGTGTTCGGTCGGTGTCGTGCTTTCCTTCCTTCAAGATGGGTTGGAGCGAAGGCTGTCTCCCTCCACCCTCAAAGTTTGTTGCCGCTATTGCCGCACACCATGACTTGGTAGAAGGTAAATCCTTAGGGAAGCACGACCTGATCGTCAGGTTCTTGAGAGGAGCGAGGAGACTGAATCCTCCTCGTTCTCCTCTCGTTCCCTCTTGGGACCTCACGGTGGTTCTAAATGCCCTGCAGAGTGCTCCCTTTGAGCCTCTGCAATTAGTGAAGCTTAAGTTCCTGTCAATGAAGACAGCGCTCCTGGTTGCATTGGCCTCTGTCAAGAGGGTAGGGGACCTGTAAGCATTCTCCGTTGACGAAGTGTGCCTGGAATTCGGGCCGGCTTTCTCTCACGTGATCCTGAGACCCCGGCCTGGATATGTGCCCAAGGCTCCTACCACTCCCTTCCGGGACCAGGTGGTGAACCTGCAAGCGCTGTCCTTGGAGGAGGCAGACCCAGCCTTGGCACTGCTCTGTCCAGTACGCGCTCTCCGCGTCTATGTAGACAGGACGCAGTGTCTCAGGACCTCAGACCAGCTCTTGTCTGTTATGGTGGGAAGCTGAAGGGAAAGGCTCTCTCCAAGCAGAGGTTGTCTCACTGGATAGTGGACACCATTGCTTTGGCATACCAGCAGCAAGGTCGACCGTGCCCCCTTGGTGTGACTGCCCACTCCACCCGGAGTGTGGCATCCTCTTGGGCTCAAGCGCATGGCGCCTCGCTAACAGACATCTGCAGAGCTGCAGGCTGGGCGACACCTATCACATTCGCCAGATTCTACAATCTCCGAGTGGAGCCAGTTTCCTCGTGTACTCGCTTCAACCAGCTAGTACTGGACCCGCTCAGGTGTCTTCGCTTGCTCGCCATTCCACTCCACGGACTGGATACGTGCGATATTCTCCTCAGGTGAGCTTCTCCGTAAGCCCTGAGTTCCTCCAGCACCCCTGATGCTAGCGCCAGTGTCTATTGCCTGTGAGTCGGCTAGGTGCCTCCCGTGTGCATGGTCCCCCCCGGAGCTACCCCCACACGTGTATTTCCACTGTAAGCCTCTCTGAGCATGTGTCTTTCCCTTGGCAAACAACCTTGCCACCCCTGGGGTTGAAATATTCCACCTGCGGCTGGACACCCCAGTGTTCTCCATATGCATCCTTCGGGTCATGTGTGTAATTCCTAATGCCCCCCCCCCCCCCCCCCTTGGGTTGGTGTTAATTGCATATTTCCTCTAAACTATGGGATATGCTTCCCAGTGTACCTTGGTATTCCTGTGTTAAATAGGAGTCCTTCGTCCGTGCTAGTCTCACAACAAGGATCTCAGATTTACGCAGGGCACTGGAAGACAGCTGTGAAGGTGGCGTGATTAGACTGGTAACCCCATTCGTTGTCGGGGGGGCAGAACTGGGCCCTCATTAAATTATGGAATAATTGTTAAAAAATAAATAAAATAGGCATATTTGTGGAAAAAATATATAATATTTGAGTTACATAAAAGCTTTTTATTTGTTTTCTTCCTAATTATCCTTGAGATAGTGGCAAAGAACCCCCCCCACCCCCCCCCCACCCCAAAACAAAAATGGTTTGGCCACCGATCAAAATTTGATGTTGTCATTTGATTTGAAGTTCAGTAGGCTAACGTAACGCTCAAAAAATGTCCGTTCAGCACAAGTCCGGTGCTCAGAAAAGAAAAGGAAAGAGAAGAAGAAGCAAATAGAGGCCTTAGAGATGTCCTAAACAAATATTTTTAAAAAGGTGGTGACGGTGAAGCTGGAACTAATGTTAGTATTTTTCAACGTAGAGCAAGGTAAGAAACAGCGCAGCCAACGTTTATGAGTGTTGTCAAAGACCCGGTACTTCGGTACCAAGTCGGTACAATTTTTTTTCCCAAGCGCCCTAAGTTCATTGTTGCATAGCAACGACAGGACAGACGCCACGGGAGAGTAAGCGCTCGTGGAAAAGAGAAAGCGGTGCGAACTGCGCTCTCCATGATGACGAGGAAGTATCAGCAAAGAATTAATTGATTTCTAGCCCTTCCATTAGCTTTATTACTAGATATATTTATGGAGATGAGAAATAAAAAGCCGGCTGAAATGCATCACTGTCGGCATCGGTGAACAGATAATGGGCCAGATCCGAGTCTATTTTTGCTGCTCTGCTCATGCTTAATTAAAGGTGAAAGCACACTTTTGATGGACAAAAAATAAATATGATTTCACTCAAAAAATGCCCAAAATGCACAGATTTTGCATGTCTAGTGTGTTTTAACAAGAAACAGTAGGCTATGTCAGAAAAGAAAATGAAGACATTTATAGAAAATGTACCCATTTAAGCATGTTTTTATTATTCAGTTTGGGTAAAAGTATATGGTGTTTTATAAAAAAAAGAAGAGCAAGGGAAAAGGAGAGATCTGGGCATGGGGGGGTCCCATCTAAGATTATCTTGTCCCGGGCCCAGGCAAGACTGTCAGCTGGCCTGGCTAGGGGCGCCACTCAATAGGGGCGCCAAAATGAGTGAACGAGTGAATTTCTTTTTTAGATTTTTTTTATTTTTTACTAATACTATTTTAAAAACATTAATTCAATATAGTACAAAATAACGCAAAAAAACCCTCCTTAACTTAACTAAGTCCCCAGACTCAAGTCCGGTGCATCAATCGTCCCCTGCCCAGCTTGTGCTTGAAGTGCGTCAGAAACAGAGCGCGCGATCAGTTTACTGTTGGTAATTTGTTGTGTAGCATCGCCCCTCGCTGCATCCAATGTAGAAAGCATTGCTTTCATTTGAGGGCACTTAACACACTCAAGCACCCCGTAGAAACAGGCCTGGCAGCTCGCGCCAGGTCTAGACATGGTGAAAGTTACCTGATTGTGACGGATGGCCACATTTACATGACATATTTTAGATTAGCATTATAGTCTGCAATAGATACAGTGCCAAACGGAAGAGAAGAGGATAAAAGGGGATACAGACAGAGGTAATGTAGGCTAATGAATGAACAGTTTATCTAATTGCATAGTAGTAAGATATATAATTCAATGGCAGTTATTTTTTACCTTACACTTTATGCTAACAGTTGTTCTGAGTTCTTCAGAGGCCCCAGACAGTGTGATTTGTAACAATCACGTCAGTTTTTTAGACGCATTCACTATCACTTTTATTAATTAATGTTTTACTCTACAGTTGTGCAGTTTTGAGGGGGATATATGGCATTTTTTTAATTTATTTGCCAAAATTATTAATGATATTTATATAGGCTACAGGTTTATTAAAAGTAGCAACGTTTTATGTAAAATGAACATTAAAGAAGGCTATATACTGAACAAAATTATAAACACAACAAAACTGTAAAGCTGTAAATCTGCCTTGAAATAATCTATATTGTAAAAAGCGCTATAAAAATAAATGGGACTTGACTTGAATGCTAGATGTAATGCTCTTGCTATTTGTGTTTAGGCTGTAATGTGTGTGTGTATGTATATATATATATATATATATATATATATATATATATATATACACATATATATACACATATATACACATATATATACACATATATAGGATAAATAATCATGAACACAATGACAGGGCGAAATGGGCTGTGATGCATGGGGCACCAGATAAAATCTTGCCTAGGTCAGCAAATTGCCCAGGGCCGGCCCTGCACGGCACGCAAATGGATCATAAGAGATGATGCCAAGGAAGATGACGGAATTGGGGATAACATTCGGAGATTATTCATCGTATGGAGTACTGATTGGTAAACGTAGAGTCATGGTAAGAAATATTTATTTAGCGATTTGCATTAGCTTTTAACTATCTCTGTATAGTGTGGTGGAATGACAAACGGGTAATTAAAACGATTGTGGTTCATTTTAATTTCTGACAGTCATTTTTGCAACATATTCTATATCCAAGTATAACTTCTGTCTGAATGTGTTTTAGGAATTGAAGCAGAATTGTTCTCCGTTTCAGCAGCAGTTTGTGAAAATTGACTCTTTTGTCATTTGCTTTAACACTGTAAAACTCATTTTTACATCCAGAAGCAAATGTAATAGTGACCTCCCTTCTGTGTTCTGATGCGCTGTGGCTTTCCCGTTTCCATCTTTAACTATATTTATATTTCACTATCTGCCCTCCAATGTTGTATCTGTTGACCTCAGGCAAGACAACCAACCCTGTGACGTCACAGGCTGTAGTACTGCAAAATGGTGGCGCCCCTGCTATAAAAGCTATAGCAAAAAATCGTTTTGCCTTTGAATGGTTACATTTATCGTGTTTGTTATATAATTTTTGAATAGAGTGGAAATCCATTTACTAAAAAATGTTAACTTGATTGACTGCTTCATTTCCACTGTAATTGATTGACAATCCTATTCTATATATAGTGGGAGACTGGTATTCATTGTGGTAAAAACTGTGCTGAAACACTCACTAGAATGTAGACGCTCTTGCCAGTCCCCGTGGGGCCAACAAAGACGGTGGGCTTCTGATGAGTGATGAGCAGCTTCATGAGAGCAGTGTAGCGTATAGTGTTCTCCGTAGGCACAATTATTTCGTTGAACAGCACATCTTTGGGGATAGGGGGAAAATCCTTCAGCTCCTCAGTCCACAACTCCCATCTGCCTGGACCCTGTCAGAGTATCATTGCTAATGTAAACCATTTTTTATGAAAAACAATTTCAATAAATATTCTTGTTAGCTTTTTGGTTTGAAGTTTTGTTTTTCTGTCCTTCAATGCTGTCTGAAACTACAGTGTGTATTAATGCTGCAGTTTTTCCAATTCCACCATCATGGAACCCTTAAAAATGTCATGATGCACTCTTTGTAGAAGCCTTATATACACCAGAAAAGAATTATGGGCTTAATGTTCCTGTCTGTTCAGAAAAAAAAGTATTTTATCTACAGCAGAAACATGTAAGCAATGAATAATCCATTTCTTCTCTAATAAATGACATTTTCAGCATTTAATGAGGCATGAAATTGGCAAATTAGTCCAGGTTATGCCTGAAGTTTTATTACACAGAGATAAAGCTTGTGATTTCTAAGAAATAAGACAGATTAGCTCATTCGGGATGAGGAGAGTGTGCTTCCTGAGCAGAGAGTGGATTTGCTTATTATTATTTCAGGATGAAAGAGAAATAATCAAATACACATGCCTCAAGCTCCAAATTAAGAGGTTGGTTTTACACTTTGTATGTATTCTAAATATTGATCAAGCCAAGATGGCATTTTTAATAGGGATGCACCGAATCCAGGATTCGGCCGAATATTGGGCTTTTTAACGGGGTTCGGTTTCTGCCGAACCTTAGAATTTTTTTCCACCGAACCGAACCCTAGGCTTGCACTACGCGCGCTACATCGACGTCACGCCGCCGTTGATCACGGGCGCTGCACAGATCGATCGGTGAATGACATCAAAGTACCGTGAGGGCGAATAGAGAGCAGACGGCTCCTTTTGAATTGCCCTCTCGGTAACGTTACTTTGATGTCATAAACCGATCGGTCTGTGCAGCGCCGGTTTCAAGTCGAACAAGCCTGTAGTGTAACGCGTTGTGTCAAGAAGAAAAGTAGGGATAGCTCACAGCTAAAGTTATTGCAGAGGCCAGACAGACTCACGAAGGCAATCGCACTTTATTCCCCAATCGAACTCGTGTAACTGTCTGTCACACGTTCTACCGTCCACAGCTTTACTTAAACAAATTAAGATAAAAAATTAGCATCAAACAGAAATAACGAGCATACATGAACAGCCTGCAGACAGTTCAACAGGGAGCGAGCAGCTCTTAAAGGGGCCACACCTTATTTCCACTCAGTAGGTGGACCGTTTGAATGCAGTAGGCTGTGAGAAAGTGAAAATGGAACTCATGAGTAGAAAAAGTGTTGTTTGGCAGTACTTTCAGTCAAAAGAAGGCAGTTCAAGTCAAGCTATATGTTCAATTTGCACTGCCGATTTGTCTCGTGGTGGCAAGGACCCTAAACAATACACAACATTGCCGCTGTTAAAATGCATAATGTTGCTTATTATTATAATTTATTTTTTTTACAGTTAAAAAAAAAAAGAAAAATAAAATAAAATGAAAAATCCACGTTGTTTACTTCATTAATGTGTTTACTGTGTTGGACTGAGGATGAGAGTAGGATTCGGTATTCGGTTTCGGATTCGGCAGAATCTTAACCAGTGAATTCAATATTCGGCCGAACCCCACAAATCTGGATTCGGTGCATCCCTAATTTTTAATACTAAATCAGGCTGAATATTAGAATTGCACAAATGTTTTGTAGAAAGCCAAATTGAGAAACATCTCTGAGAAGGAATAAAAAGCTGCAGGAAAGTGAAGATAATATATTTTTTCCTCAATAAATACTTTTTTAGATGGTTCTTTATTTTTTTTAAATGATCAGTAAGCTGTTAAAATGGATTTAGATACAGTATAGAGGAGTTTTCAGAAAGTATTTCATGTCAGAAACCTAATTACCCCCCAAAAATTGGAACAGGAAAAAACTTCCCAAAAGAGCCCAATCTGTTTCTCTTTACATATCCACTAAAATGTGTTGAAGGAACTTTCTGACCTCTTTGAGGAAGCGGTATTCATAGAGCGTGCCCTCAGTGGGTAAAGGCACTGTCAGCTGCTTGGCGGGAGGCTCCACATGCTCCAAGATTCCATGTTGTGTGCGCATCTCCTCACTGAGGCCACCTGCCAGCATCTCCTTTACCAAACCATCAAACTTTACCCGTCCAGCCTCAGTGCAGCTGGCCCCGACTGACCACAAGAGGCAGAAAACAAAGATGCCCTATACAGGAAGAGAGAAAAAGTATGTTTTCATGCAGTAAGAGAAGTCAAAGCTAGTAGTGTATTTTGACTAACAAACAGCTCAGTAGCATCTTACTGTTAACGTCTGATAAGTCCATTTTTAGGTATCATATATTGAGTTTTTCCATAAATAATATACATTTTTACTTCTTTAATTTCTGTGTAATCACTACGACCCACTGCTGACCTTCCCACAGCTACTAATCCAATCAATTATTCATAAATATTTATTTTAACTTAATTCCACCTTAAGATCAGTCTGCTGCAGCAATGACAATCAATTCAAACATTGCCATCATTGATTTGAGACAAAATGCTTTGTGCTCATTTGGCACTAAAAAAAAAAAAACCTTCAAGATTGTGCAATACTCTGATGACCAACTGAAAGGCTGCAAATAAAGTCATTCCTATCTGATTTTCTAAGCATTGATCCTGTACTAGCAGTTAATCAATGAGACTCCCCTTCTATGTTGGCACTTTTTGATCCACTGATATGATCTCCATCTCAGAGGAGCAGGTGGAAAAAGATTATTACCTTTAGTGGAGAAATGCAGACAGTATTGACAGACTTCAGAGTCAGACAACACAAAAGTAAAAATGGCAAAAGTTGCCTTCGGCTTAAGATATGACCTCTCGGAGAAGTAAAGCGAAGACATTTGTGAGAAGCAATTAATATGATGAATTTGCAGTCAAACACTCAAACTGAAGAAAAAAAAGTCCCTAGTATGCTTTGAGAACTAAGTGAAACTAAACAAGCAAAATGTTTATTCACTAGCCATGAAAGCCGATTAATCAAACAATTGAAAAGATCCTTGAGATACACACTATCCAGTATAAGGCATCTCTCCTGTGTATTCATAACCTTCTGAACCCTCTCTATGCATCATATATATTGTATAAACAATTAATTAATGTAAAATATTGCACATAACGATTGATCGCAATTAGATCAAATGATGAATATGTGAGTGGTGCCTATGTGAAACGTAATGATGCTAATGCGTTGTGGATTATTGCTAGGATATTGTTATGTGGTTGCTAAGATGTCTTTCTTGGTTTTTAGGCAACTGCCTCAGTGTGGGCTCAGAAGAAGTGCGGATCAATTTCGGCTTCATAGGCAAAGCTGTGAGCGTTGAGTGCATTAAGTGTCCAACATTCTACATTTTCTTTTTTTCACATTTTATCTTCTCACCTCAAGCCAGGAGCAGACATCTCTCTCATTCACCCCTTTCAGCTGGCTCTCCTCTCTGAACTCATCCATCATGCAGTCCATCAGATTCATCAGAGACCTCACCAGGCTTGTGTTGGACGTGGGAGATAATTCCTGAATGCCCACACAAAACACACTCCATTAGTCCGGACCAAGAACCCATGACAAGATACTATATGGTGGTGTGCTATTATACTGGATAAAACTATCTTAAATGTACAGCATAAGATAATAAATAATAGCTCAATTATGGCTAGACAAAAATGACAAACAAGGGAAGAAATAAGCAGCAAATGAGTGGCAGAAGAAAGCTCTACTCTGTCTGACAAAAACTGTATAACCAAAGTGCACTGTTAGCAATAAGAGACAAAACAGGATTGTCAGGAAAGTGTTTTTTTTTTTTAAATAAAGGACATAATTAGTGCTTTATCCCATTCTGAGCACAAAGCAAGCATGTAAGCACAAAAGAACCCTTAACTGCAGAAGCCTGTGATTATTGGGAAAGGAAATTCTGTATGTAATGCCTGTACTTAATTGAGAACATGCATTTCCTATTCCTTCCAGACTTTTAGAGTAATAATTATGTTTCATATAAAAATCTAATGTCTTTGTTTAAGTGTCTTTTTTTTGTAGTATCAGTGCATTTCTATGACAAGAGGTCACAAGTTGAAATTTGTTTTTATAACTCTTCTTATAATAATAATTTAAAAAAACTGGTGATGGAAATTATATATATATATATATATCAATACTTTTGCAAGTTTCTTGGAGGAACACAAAACTTTTGCGAGAATGCAAAAGTGTTGAAATACAAATGTTCCTCTCAGCTCATATTTTTTCCAGCACCATGTCAAAAATTCTGCAACTGACCAACTATATTCCAGTATTCTGGCTGTGCAATAATGGACACTTTGAATTGTAACTGAAAAAGTACACCATTCATGGTATGACTGCACTCGTGTTGATATGTTTAAAGCAAAAATCCTTCAAACTAACAAACATACAGTATCCAATCATGTCCCAAATCGGGTGTCCTGTTTGAGAGAATGGGGAACGGTTTGAAATAATTGAAATAATGAGTGTGCAATTGGTTCTCTTAATATTAAAGATGCCTTTAATTCAGTGGGAAAGCACACGCTCATTATCTGCAGCACAGTTACAGTTGTACCTTAGTCCCTTTGCGGATGAGCTGAAGGGATGCAGGCAGTATGCGGTCGAAGAGGCCTGTAATGAGGTCTTTGTGCATGGAGCTCAGAGTGGATGGCAAAGTGTTGAGCCAGGACAGCATCAGAGGCCGCCATCCCAGCATGTGAGGCTCCATGTAGATCATACCACACCGAGATACCTGCACAGAAAGCAGTCCCAGTTCTGATAAAGAATATGTTCAAATGTTTAAATATGTATTGCAGTCTTCACTTGATATGATCCTTTAGAAATAATTGTGGATTTGGTGCCCAAAAAACATTTTTTATTATCAATGTTGAAAATAGTTAATTTGTGGAAACCATGATTTTTTTTTTTTCAGGATTCTTTGAAAGTTCAAAAGCATTTATTTGAATGTGTCTGTAATAATCACTTTTGATCAATTTAATGCAGCAACAATGTTGACATTTGACTAGATGATGGCAATGAAATGTTCTTTTGTAAATATCAAAAAGTTGCGCACAAACAGCACTCCACAGTAGCAACCACAGTAGCACTTTCAAAAGGATGTGGACACAGCACAAAAGGGAAAACTTTTTATGTTTATTACCTAGCCATCTGGAATGGTGCATAGTTCAAATAAATTCCATTATATTCATCTGCATGGCAGCTGCACTGGGTTACTCATAAAGATAAAGGTATTTTGTGCTTAATGGTTTGATGAATAGCACATCAAGGTTACGTGATGGAAACAGCTGTCAGAAACCGGCTCCCACGGAAGGCCCATGCGAATGGTAGAGGTGTAAGTGAATTGCAAACTGGGTGCTTTTGCACAGGTGTTAAGCCCGAGGAGACATCTGGGCCAAGCATGACCTCGAGGAGATGTTAGCTTGTTCAACTGAATTCTCATTGAACTTTGCTCTAGTTTGCAGCAGGCCATAAGAGTCATGCATCTATATATGAAAAGGAGGAGAGCAAGAGAGAAACTGCAAGAGACAGATTTGAGCCAAAGGGAGATGGTTTATGCTTATGCTATAGGCAGACCTCTTTATTTTTCTGTCAAAGCAAGACACGATATTCACACAGATTTGATCTCTGTCTCACTCTTTCCCTCTGGCTCTATCTCCGGCATCTACTTTGATCTGATCTGGTGGCGGTCGCAAACAACACAAAAACACACAGATGTTCAGACACACTTTGATATTCTCACACGCTTTCTGTCTCCATAACACGCTCGTTTAATCTGTCATCATCACCCATTCTTTTGAATCATAGTCTTCTGCCCACACTGGGCCAAAAAAGGCTGCGATTCATAACTATAAGAGCCTTTCCTCAGGCTAGGATGTGTGAGGCAGAAGCTTTGTCGGATACAAAGCCATCTTAGGAGGACACTGAGATAAATAAGGGGAGGAAATCGCATTGGTGTTTCTGAAAGAAAGAATTTCAGCAGCGACATATCATTATGCCATTCTTGAGTAGGCTGGGTGAGGGGAAATAGTGGTGTGGGTGTGTTATTGTGGCACTGCCAGTGAATTGGAGAGTCCTCTTTTGACAGGTTTGCCGAATGACAACGCCAATCCCATTTGATGGTCTACTTTTTTTGCAACCCAAAACATCAAATGCAGTTTGAGAGATGTCTCCTCTGATAAAGATATAACAAAATGCGTTGGGAAATGTGAGGATATATTTCATTTTTATAATTCTGGTGCTATCTTGAGGCCACGGGATGCTATCTTGAGGCCTCAAGATACTATCCCGTGGCCTCAAGATACTATCCCGTGGCCTCAAGATAGCATCCCGTGGCCTCAAGATAGCATCCCGTGGCCTCAAGATAGCATCCGGTGGCCTCAAGATACCATCCGGTGGCCTCAAGATACCATCCGGTGGCCTCAAGATACCATCCGGTGGCCTCAAGATACCATACCGTGGCCTCAAGATAGCATCCCGTGGCCTCAAGATAGCATCCCGTGGCCTCAAGATAGCATCCCGTGGCTTCAAGATACTATCCCGTGGCCTCAAGATAGTAACTTGAGGCCACGAGTTACTATCTTGAGGCCACGAGATAGTTATAATTATTTTTTTTGACAAAGTGGGACTAGGGGGACTCCGTACACGCACACACACACGCACACACACACACACACACACACACACACACACACACACACACACACACACACACACACACACACACACACACACACACACACACACACACACACACACACACACACACACACACACACAAACACAAACACAAACACAAACACACACACACACTGCACAGGTCAAATAGACCTATATTCAGTCTGTCCAATGGTTGATACAACACAGTATCCCACCGGTCACAATTGTGACCGATCATAAAACACACTTTTTCACACACTTTTCCATGAAAATTTCTAAAAATTATGATTGATTGTTTCAAAGGGATACTAATGACACATGATTTGGATATTTTTGTGTCTGGGAAAAATTTGGGATTAAATGGGTTAAGCACGGATCTAAAGTAAGATTGAAATTACATTATAAAAAATTAAGTAAACTTCACATAAGTGCTAGTAAAAGATCTACACGCATTATACCTTCACCCACGCCGTTGGATTACATCGTTGGGCTGACGGGTGGTACTTACAACTGTGCAAGGTTTCGTGTGTTGATGGAAGTGATCTACTCCATCTATATGTTTTGATTATCATTCTGAATCCAATCCGGAAATACATATTCTTTGACAAAAACGCAATTTTCTCAGCTTTTTTTAATGAAACTTACCAACATTCAAGTGTTGATAAAAAAAGAATGCATGAAGCAAGAATGATACATTTTTTCGTTTTTTTTTTTTTTTCGTTTTTACAGCAGAGGCTCTGTTCTTTCTTTTGACATATTGCATGTTAAGATACATACAACAAATTATTCTGGGGGCCATGAATGTTTTTTTTAATAAATGTGCAGTTATTTTTTCTTTGCAAAAAGTCTTAGGGAAAAAATAAATATACAATGTGTGAATTGAAACTTACCCTTTCATTGAATATCTAAAAATATCCTCTTTAGAATATAACTATGATCATATGGTTTTCTGAATAACAAAATAATTGAAAAATCTAAATTCGTGTTCACACTACACTTATTGTTCCAGTGACTTCCATTCATAGGCATGTGAATGCAGTAGAACGGAAATGCAAGCTCATGTGACTTTGGCTGCATTCCAAAGTTCAAGTTTGGCAAAATCTGACCTGCAAATTTGTATATAAATAGAAGACAAATAGAAGAACGATATGTCACGCTGCAAGAATAATGATCAACGGTTCATGAAATAACCTTTACAAGCTTTTTCCATTCATTATTATAAGATTCACTGGCAAACGAAGGAGTCATTTTACAAAAATCAAATAAATGCTCTAAAAATCAATTCCATAAGAGATTCCCTACTCAAAATAATAGAACTACAGTAAAGTTTTGAATTGAAACACCATGCATTATTTGTAAGTTTAACATTTGCCTGTCATCTCACCGTGGCCGGCGAAGCCACCTCTAGGTCCATGGGTTCAAAGATAAGGCTCATCTGCGGGGACATCTGGATGATCTCTCCACTCATGAGACAAAGCTTCTTGTTGTCATCCAGTACAGTGTTCATGTTCTCAATCCACACTGCGTCCACAGGCCCATCAAAAATCAGCCACTTTCTGTCAGGACTCTGTTGGGAAGGCAGCGGACAGTCAGACTCACATTGAACAATCTAACTTTAACTTTTCTGTTTGTGCTATGGCTATTTCAGAATAAAATATGTATTATTGTGCATGGTGTTCTTATATTTTAGCATTTTGTAGATAGGAGATACCCAGCACAAGATGTTTTTTCTGCAGAAAAACAACAAATAATGACGGTGTTTTTTTCCTAGCATTTTCTAAAGGTTTTTAAGTGAAAATATTTGTATGTGCATGTGGCGGGCGAGGCGTGGTTTAGCGAGGTCTGCGACGAGAGAGAGAGTGGAGAGACGAACGGCGGTAAGTAGGTCAAGTGTGAAATGACTGACACCTGTGTCTCGTTGCAGTAATTGGCTTGGGGAGACCGTATAAAGCAGACTGGAACCAGCGATCGAGGAGAGAGGAGGGCTGAGGTCTCGTGGGAAATGGGAAGAGGTCTTTGTGGAAGACAAACCTGATCGAGTATTTTTGAAACTGTGACTAAGATTTATGTTCGACGTGCGCATGTGGCGCCAGAGCTTTGAGTTGTTAAATAAAATACCCACGAGTCTCAGCCAGCTGACCCCGGTCTCCTTCCTTCACACTCACACGACAAGGGCTTTTATTACACTGGTGCCGAAACCCGGGAAGGAAGGAGAACGCCGCCGCCAAGATGCAAACTCCGTCAGAATTGCCTGATACAGATGATACAGATTGCCTGAACACAAAAAAGTGGCTCAGACGGAATTAGAGGCAATGCTGGAGATGGGAGTAATTGAGGAGTCCCACAGTGACTGGGCAAGCCCGATAGTTTTAGTTCCTAAAACGGACGGCTCGGTACGGTTTTGTGTGGACTATCGCAGGGTGAATGCAGTGTCGAAATTCGACGCTTTTGCAATGCCGCGGATTGACGAGCTGCTTGATCGGTTAGGTACGGCTCGCTTTTATTCGACGCTGGACTTAACGAAAGGATATTGGCAGATCCCCTTGTCTCCCATGTCCAAAGAAAAAACAGCCTTCACCACGCCGTTTGGATTACACCAATTTGTAACACTTCCTTTCGGGTTGTTCGGGGCTCCGGCCACGTTTCAGCGTCTCATGGACAGAATTCTGCGACCCCATGCTCCATATGCCGCTGCATACTTGGATGATATCATCATCTACAGTAATGACTGGCAGCGCCATGTGGAGCATTTAAGGGCCGTCCTCGGGGCGCTGAGACAGGCGGGGCTAACGCCCAACCCGAAGAAGTGTGCAGTTGGGCGGGTGGAGGTAAGGTATCTGGGCTTCCACTTTGGTCATGGGCAGGTGCGTCCCCAAATTGACAAGACAGCAGCAATTGCAACCTGTCCTAGACCCAAGACCAAAAAGGAGGTGAGGCAGTTCCTGGGGCTGGCGGGATATTACAGAAGGTTTATTCCTGACTATTCGGACCTCACCAGCCCGCTGACTGACCTCACTAAAAAGGAGGTACCAGATACGGTCCAGTGGACGGAGCAGTGCCAACAGGCTTTTACCCAGGTTAAGGCTGCTCTCTGTGGTGGCCCGCTCCTGCACTCTCCTAATTTCTCTCTCCCTTTTCTGTTGCAGACTGACGCGTCGGACAGGGGGCTGGGCGCTGTCATGTCCCAGGAGGTGGAGGGGGAGGACCGCCCGGTGCTGTACATTAGTCGTAAGCTCTCGAAGAGAGAGGCTAAGTACAGCACCATAGAGAAGGAGTGTTTGGCCATCAGGTGGGCGGTCCTCACCCTGCGCTATTACCTCCTGGGGCGGGAGTTCACCCTCTGTTCGGACCACGCGCCCCTGCAGTGGCTCCACCGCATGAAGGACACCAACGCGCGGATCACCCGTTGGTATCTAGCTTTACAGCCTTTTGAGTTCAAGGTGATCCACAGGCCGGGGGTGCAGATGGCTGTGGCTGACTTCCTCTCTAGGAATGGGGGGGGGGGGGGGCTGCAGGCCGGATGGCTCCCCGGCCTGAGTCGGGCGGTGGGGGTATGTGGCGGGGGAGGCGTGGTTTAGCGAGGTCTGCGACGAGAGAGAGAGTGGAGAGACGAGCGGCGGTAAGTAGGTCAAGTGTAAAATGACTGACACCTGTGTCTCGTTGCAGTAATTGGCGTGGGGAGACCGTATAAAGCAGACTGGAACCAGCGATCGAGGAGAGAGAAGGGCTGAGGTCTCGTGGGAAATGGGAAGAGGTCTTTGTGGAAGACAAACCTGATCGAGTATTTTTGAAACTGTGACTAAGATTTATGTTCGACGTGCGCATGTGGTGCCAGAGCTTTGAGATGTTAAATAAAATACCCACGAGTCTCAGCCAGCTGACCCCGGTCTCCTTCCTTCACACGACAAGGGCTTTTATTACAGTGCAACTCTGACAAACCATGGATGCTTTTTTTGAAAAATTAGGCTAACTAACATTTTCTCATGAAAGTTTCTCCTGTAAAAAATATTGATATTTATTTTTCAACACTGACATTTGTTTAACATATCACAAGCTTGTATTGCTTGCATTGTTTTGGCCTAGTTCTCTCTCACTGAATCAAGGCTTTTCCCGCGATTGTGTAACATGCATTCAATGCCTCAAGGAAAAGCAGTGGCAATCAAATATAAAACTAAGTGTGAGGCAAACATTTGACACCAGTCTCCTCTTATTATGTTGCTTTTTATTCCTCCATTACAGCTATTAGAGGATCTAGGTTTGTTCCTCACTTTTTTGCTGCACCAAAGAGACTGATCTACCATATCTTCCGCCAACAACTGTTTTAACAAAAACATTTATATTGTAAGCCAGGGGGCAAAAGCTTCAAACTGTAATCCTTTGGGAATGTGGGTATGACTGAACTCTGAATAACATTAAAGTTAGTGGGTAAAAGATGTCACAGTTTTAGGCTTAGTGTTACCATTGTGAAAAAATATAAGAGCTGCATGTTTCAAGCAGACACCACTGTGGGAATTTGAGCACAAATTTTTGAGATGTCTTTAACTTGATGGCAGAGAATTTAACATTCATTGCCATTTATGTATCTAGTAGTGACTTAAACACATTTTTCTGTACATGGAAAGCAATTATTACTGTTTACAATGTGTGCAATGCTGAAAAGCAATAAATGTGATGGTGCGAGGAAAGGATGGATAGACAGCCTAGAGAAGTAGAAGGGGAATGTATGGATGAATGGATGGAAGGAGAGAGGTATGGCTGGATCAATGAAGGCAGGGAGGACAGAAGGATGGATGGATGGGTGGATGAGGGAATTAGAAATGGGTGAAACGGATGGAAAGGAGGGGATTGGATGAAAGGAAGATAGGAATGGTTGTAAGGGGGGATGGAATGGAGAGATGGATGGATGGATGAGAGGATAGAGGTATAGATAGATGAATAAATGTATGGACGAAGGGAGGGAGGGATGGATGGATGATTGAATAAATTAGTTATTGAACAAATGGAGGGAGAAAGGATGAGTGGAATAGATACGGGATGGATAGACAAATAAGATAAATGAAATGGTAATTGTACCTGGGAAATGGCAAAAGCTCTATAGCTGACAGCCAAGATGCCATCTGACCATTCATGGGAGACGGGATCAAACTGGCCATACAGTTGGCCCATGGTGATAGACTTTGGGTTGATAACAGTGATCTGAACTCTGTTCTCCTCCATCAGACCCTGCATTCAAAACAGGTTAAGTTCTGTTGATATTATAATACAACACTTACACACGTTTTTGCAGCAGTGTTTTCAATCGTGTCATAAACAGTGTCATATTAGCATGTGTATGAATGTGCTTCAGTGCAGTGATTTATAGCAGTACCATCACTAAATGTGTTGTCTGTTCTTTGGAAACATAAGAAATCCCATTTCCCTAATGAAAACATTTTGCAGACTTTTTAAGCATTCTATTATGCAAAACGAGCAGTTTGTATTGTGGTATTGTGAAACAAATTCACATCCACTTGGAACTGCTTGAGAAATGTGGGAGTATTTGAGACTTTGGGAGTTCACATCCTCTGGGTACAAGAAAAAAGTACTCAAGAAAAGTCAATAAGTAGGATAAAAGAACAAAAGTTTAAAGCCCTATCTTATGTAACAGATGTACAATGTTGAATGCAGAAAGCTCTACTCCCACTGTGATTATTTGTGCAGCACTAGTTTTTTGTGAACAGTTGTCAATTTCCAGCACCTTTTCACAGATGTCATGCAGGGCAGCGGAGAGCACACGGTAGGCCGATGTCTTCCCACCGAACGGCTCTCCCACCAACATGAAGCCGTGACGTACAATCATCATTTCATAGATCTGCAGGATCTTCTCAGCAAAGAAGTCAGTGACCTGCAGGTTCATCTTGGCACTGTTTTCCTTAATAGCCTCAAGCAACACACTATAGTCTGGTTTCGGAAGCTTGACCCCAGGGAATAGATCAGAAGTGATGCCCTGGATAGATTCACCATGACTGAGAAGTTAGTGAGTTAGTTAATACTAATTTGAGCATTACATATACATTTTAATGAATGCATAATTTGCGGTATATGTAGAATATATTGGTGTGTGGTCCTAAATCTTGTACCTCAAATAATGGAAGGTCATGAGCCAGAAATTTCGGAAGGTTAACATCAATAATAGATCTCAGCAACAGAATATCTTCATTCTCCTCTGGATACTTCAGCTGTGACATGTTAAACACAGGGAGAGAAAGAGGTTTGACACTCAATAAAAGAATTGCTTGTGCTGTCACTTTTCTGGGGTCTCCAGGGGAGAGTGGCATTCAGCAACATTGTCTTTGCTCATTCTTTACCATCCCAGTGATTTGCAACTCAGACCTGAGGGGTTTAGAGCATGCCTTTGTCTCCAGAAGTAATTTCAAGATGGCAAAAGAGTGCGGTCTCGGGTGTGATGGTGCAAAGATTGCTGTGAAAACGACACAGGCATATTCATTTCTGAGAACAGCAGAGATGACACAAGCAGACACTATTCAAATTTGGCAAAATGAGAAAAGTGAGTGGGAGCTGTCAAGGTCAGGGTGCAACATCCGATTTTTTGTGGCTTTGCTATTTCAGGATTCTTGTTGTCACACAACAGACATATTAAGAAGAGCAATGGTCACATTCTAGTAAATTACAAGTTGTCACTACTGTCTTGAGTGCTTGTCCTGATCTATAAACATACTATTTGGTTTTTGTACGTCAATGACTGCATTCTACAAGAAAATTCACACCCTTAAAATTCAGGTAATGACAACCATATTTTTATTAAAGAGGCCATATCATGCAAAAATCAAATTTTCTTAATAATTTGAATGTCAAACAGTTAAATCAGCTGCACACTTCCCAGTGTAAAAAGACAGTATGTTTACTAAAAAGATCCAACTTTTTCAAAACTATTCCCACCCACTGACAGTGAGAAATAAGGACAAACTAGTATAGATAATCGTATCCTAAACACCAGAGCATCAAACAGCAGAGGATCCAACAGCAATGTCGCAACACATGTATGAGTAACAATATTTTTTACCATGTGTCACGATTGCAATGTCTATATAACAGATTGTTTGATATGTACTAAGTATTTATATAATAGAACCACAGTTAAACTGTGAAAGCACACAGAGAACACTACTTTTGCTATTGTTATTGTACAGTTATTGCTGTAGTCCTGAATAAAAGCTTCAATGAGAGAGATCTTCGGTTTTGTCATCAGTAAGACATTACAGTACGTTTCATTTTATTTAAAACAACACCGCAAATGACAATACATTTTTCATTTTATCGAAAAGGATGAACAATGAATAGCCTATATAAGAATGACACATTGGTACATTCATTCAGAATTTTGTTTACACAAAAACACTGTAAGTTATCATTAGTCAACTATAACTGTGATAAATCCAAGTACTTAAACTTTATTTACCACAACCAAGACTTAAAAAGCATATGTAATACGCATAAATGTTACAACTATGTAACAAGATATTTTTCAACATCGGAAGTTTTCAAACAATAATGTGGGGATGCTGAAAATTATGTGACCATTCAGTGGCCTTTACAATGTTCAGATAATGTAGAAAGAGCTATTTTGAACTGTAATGTTGTCAATGTGTCATGCAAAGAAAAGAGATTAATTCAAACTATAGTCTCACAAAGTCTACAGTCTCAAATATACTTCTATACCAGTATACTAAAATATAGTATACTAAAGTATGAACTATAATCAAACTATCATAAAAGTGTAATTTTAATCACATCATCTGTTTTGACATTATGCTAGTGAATTGCAGTGCTTGTGCAAACATTACACATTGCTATGATCAGATTCTTTCTAAACGATGTTATTTTTGTTGTGTTTATTTTGCCATTGAGAGGAAAGCGTGCCACACATATTTACATATTAATCTAAACATCACTCTTAGGACAGCATCTGGGTGTTTGACAGTACAGTATATGACAGCAAATGTATTTCCAACTTTCCAAAGAACTTTGTTGTGAGTATATCGGCACATTGAATTACGTTCAGTGCGTTGAGCATGAGCTGGCTGCAGTTCACTTAACAGCCACCGGTGTCGCTAATAACAAGGGTTTCTGAATGCTACATATAGCCCCTTAAAAGAAAGTGGGGGATATGGTAGACATTTCGCTGTACAATAGTACAATAGACGTATCTACAGTCTCTAAAATGTAAAGGTATTTACATATGCCCAACTTTACAAATATAAAATCTTCAAGAATCCATTATATTATAAGTAAAATTATAAATATATTTGTATAATTAAATTTGACTAATGCATAGATTTGAGAAGGCCACAGTGGCAAAAAAAAATTATTTATTTATTATTTAAATTGTATTACATTTTGTATATAGTGGATTTACAAAATCCAAACTAAACAACTAGTATTAATGCAGTGACGTGACTAGAAGCACAAGACTTGAATTAACAGTGAATTAACAGTTCCCTGTTTACTAACAATTGCTAGACATTAAGACGTCTTTGGTCACAAACATTAGTTTGGTCAATAGCTGTTGGCATCTTCCTTGTTTGCAGCCACAAGATGCAAAACTGCTGCCGTGTTTACTACGTCAACCATTGTCAGTTTGATGTAGTAGAAGTTAATCCTTTATTCAGCACAAACACAGAACACGATGGGATTCACTCCTCCAAATAAATGAAACTGCCACTCCTAAAAGTTTGTAGGGACTGAGTGGCCTGTGTGGTTCTGACAAGGGACATGGGACATGGCTTTTATTCAGGTGGCGCAGTCGTATCAGAACAGCAGTGTATATGGAAAAACAGTATTCATCTTGCTCGAGGCACATTGTGTAAGCGCTGTAGTTGTTCCTTTGACCTGTCTTCTCTGATGCCCTATTGCTGCACTACTATTCTCAGTGTCTCAGTGTATGAGGATAGCCCCTTGAACATAGTAAATAAGCTTTTAGATGAAATGAGTACAACAGTAATAAATCAAAGATCAAGGAATGAGCTCAGGTAGGGCCACCTATGAACATGAAAGTCACCATGTTCTGGCCTTGCTTCAGGGGATCTGATCATGCTGAAATGAGCATATTCTACGGTTCTCTGCACAAAAGCCTCGACTGCCTGTCTAGCAATCAAATAGAATTATAGTATAACACATGAAAACTGCAGATTTGTATTGCCATTTTAATCTGAAATGCATGCTTTCTTACATTCTGTGCTTTTACACGACAGAGAGAGAGAGAGAGTCGTACTGATTGGAGCCCAGAATTTTTTCGAGTCACGCAGTTTTTTTTAACGCTCTTCTTAATTTCAATAGTTTGTGTTTTTCACATATTTGCAATTCTCTGTGCTGCTGAATTGAGTGTGAACACTATTTATATTCAATGTCAGATTCATTTGGCTTTGATCCACAGGCGAAAAGTGGAGAGAGGAGAAGGAGCGTGCAATGGGAATTGAGATGAAGTGGAAATGTTTCACTTCTCTGACCTTTGGTAACTATGTGCTGCAAACAGTGGCAGGCAAAGAGGAACTGGGCCAATTGCAGTTGAGAGTCATTCAGAATTGCTTTAACAAGTTTATGAAGTACTCAGAAATGGTGACTAAGCAGAAGCCAAAACATATAGCTACTAAATGAAATGAGATGTTAAATCAAAACAACAAAGGCCTTCACATTTAAATACAAAATGAAAGCTGATTGTTCAAATCACATCATTATAGATTCAGGCCACGGACGTCGCAAATAAAAGGCCATGAATTGAATTGCCATGGTAAACACCACAGAATGTTTTTTAGACAGAGTAGTAATAACTCTTGTGACATTAATCAGTTAGGCTAAAGCAATAGATTATAGCTTTTCTAATAAATATTTAAAGGGGACATATTATGAAAATCTGACTTTTTTCCGTGTTTAAAGGCCCGTTCACACCAAGCACGATAACTATAAAGATAACTATAAAGATAACTATATATATGCGTACACACCAACGACCGATAACGGCCTTTTTATTCTAAGCACGCGCGCGCCCACGCTACGGTTTCAAAGTAGCGAAAATGGATGACCTGCTGCTGCTTTACGTTTACGTTCTTCCTAGCACTATCCCCTATAAATAAATAATACACACACACACACACATTTTGAACATAAAATGAGAAAAAACGTACTACAATAGCTATAATGATATTGACTGATGTTATAGATTACATTTTATTATAATTGTTGTTTACAACATGTCATTGAATATGTTTTTGCTGTTCTTATTGCCTTTACACGTCTTTGCCAGCAGATGTCCTCAGCCAGCATGCTATGTTCCGAGCGCATCTAAACAGTGAATCTAGCAAGTCTAGTGTAATCGATCTAATCTAACAGTGAATTTAGCTGACGAAGTCAATGATGGGATAAAAACATTGCCTAGTCAACACCTTTGTGTATGCAACGCCTTTTTCACTGCATCTTCAGCAATGTTGTCAAAACTAGCGCTGGATAGCCTACCTGAGGTAATTTTGTTACACTATGCTAAACTGCATAATATCTCATCGTTAATACTTCTCACCATTTATTCCCAGGATACGACCGATTGCTTTCCATATATCCATCTTTTTTAACGTATCCTTGAGAAGGGGGTTTGACTTGTCAAACAGTGAAGGATTTTTTTGTACCTCGACGATTAACTTCTCTGCAATGTCATCTGCCATTTTAAATGCGCGAGACCTTTAAATTAGAATGGATTTTGATTGGCTGTCAGCGTTTTATCGTTCGACAGCTGGAAAAAAATCATTCTGAAAGTGATGCCAATGATATCGTTCCTCATCTTTATCGTTATAGTTGTGGTGTAAACTCTGTTATTCTTTAATAATGATTTTTAGAATTATATCTTTATCGTTATCTTTATAGTTATTGTGCTTGGTGTGAACGGGCCTTATGTGCTATAATTGGGTCCCCGGTGCATACCAACCCAGAAAACGTGAAAAGTGACAACCCAGTAATTTTGTTTTGGTAAGCCTTTCTCTTCAAGCATGTCAAAAAATAAGTTATCAGATTTCACTCCCCTTCTGATTTCACATTTAAATCATAGTGTGACAAAAGTGCAACATGTGGGGCTTTTTTGTAGATACAGGTCCTACCTTCAGGTTCCCTGCGGCAGTCAGAACAGATTTGACAGCCCTCATGCCGTAATCATAATGGTGTTGGGAAGAGAGCTGCTCAGAGCAGAGTCTATATGTAGCTACAATCTTCACTGAGAGCGGTCGTGCTCTGACAAATCCACAGGAGTACAGCACTATCTCAGCTATCAGAGCATAGTCTGGCACCATCATAGCTACTGTCCGGAACAGAGCCTGCAGCAGAAAATTACACATTCACAATTATAGAACAAGCTGAAAGAATTACTCCAATAAAATGGAATGGAAACACATATTGAACAGTGACTGCAAGAACATTGCAGAAACATTACCAATATACAATGTCATATTAAAAAATAATAATCAATGGATATTACACTCATAAATAACACTCTACATGAAATCATTTTTAGGTACATTTGCATATTAAATACCAATTTTTATTATTCGCTAACGTATGTTAACATTAACAAAGTTTCTTATAGTAGTTTTAGTGAAGCACTTTTTTTCTGGGGAACATTTTTATATGGCATGTGATTAAAGTATGACACACTCAAAAATTAAGCATATTTCATATACTCTACACATCTTGGAGTGGACTTGGTTCTCTACATGCCTTCAGGTTATCAGGTAGTTCAGAGCGTCCAGCATAGCCAGGGTTCATGGTGATAAAGACAGCGCAGGTAGGGTTCAGTTTCAGCTCTGTCCCCTCAAACAGCAGCATCTCAACGTGTGCAGAAATACCTGCAGAGCAAAATTATTAGGCTATGCATCCAACCCCAAACCCAATCTCATTATATTGATAGATTTATGTAATGTAAGCATCCTAATGCTTGATTTGACTGGACTCAACTCATCAAATTCAGATGTAGGCATCTATTAAGTTTGATAGTATATAGGAGGTTTGGAAAAATTAATTCTGTAGCTCCATTGAGCTCCATTGATTGAACCTTAACATCCACTCAAATTGCAGTGAACATTCTAACTCAAAATGTGCACACAAACACACACCTCTCTGGATGGTTAGAATTTGCTGAGCCACCACTGAAAGCACTTCCAGATCAATACGGTTGAACTCGTCAAAGCAGGCCCAGGCACCGGCCGACAACAAGCCCTGGAAGAGACCAAGTATCTTTACCATGACTTCCAGCAAATGTAGTCTGAACACACCTGTGCTGCCAGATAACTGACAAAGGGTGAGCAGGATGACATTAAAACGCAAGCTCTTTGCAATTCTATGCACTCTGATTAAGATACAGCTGTGGTTCCCTGATAGAGTACTGAGGCTATACAGCAAAAGCATTGCAATCTTTGCTAGCATACCAAACTAAAAGAAAAACTGACATGCCTGTATTTATTATAAGATGTAGTGGGGTCTAAAAGTCGAAGGCCACCAGAGAAAATAATTCTATACTTTTGCTATTATCTAACATTATCGATATAAACTTTTAACATTTTATTTTGAAAGGTTTAACCTGAAATTAATATTAATTTTAAAACGTCTTAGTTTTTGTTATGTTCCTCTTTTGCTTTAATACCAACAGAACCCAAAAGGACATGAACTCCAGAAGTTTGATGATCATGTTCTCCAACATGATCTGAGAAAATTATTTATTCATTCATTCATTTTTTTTACAGAAAATTAACATGATCATTTTCATAATGAATTTGAAAAAAATTCTTCTACTTTTTTTTATTTTTCAAAATAATACAACTTTCAGTTTATTTCCAGGTTTAAATAAAACTTTGGCTCCACTGTATTTCCCCCAGAGTAATGTCTAATTGAACTCTGGATTTAGAAAAGACTCAGTTTAATTAGTAATATTTTGTGGGGTCAGTAATCTATAAGACAACATGAGATCAGACAAATCTCATTATGTGCTATTATTTAGAAGAGTTCATAACTCCTTTTTGCAAGAAAAGTTTTTTTTTTTTTTTTTTTTCACCACAACTATTCTGGCCTTCTGAATCTGTGTTACTATAGTAACCAGCGACAGTCATATCAGTCAGTGCTGTGCTGTTCTTTTCTGTTTGAGAGGGTTTATAAAGACACATGGAGCTTAACCTCATGTGTGATGTTTAACTTAGCCATCATTTCACATTTCTTTTCCAGTAAGCCAATGCCAAATACTGTTATATTATTATGTTATTATATATATATATATATATATATATATATATATATATATATATATATATATATATATATATATAGGTCCTTCTCAAAAAATTAGCATATTGTGATAAAGTTCATTTTTTTCCATAATGTAATGATAAAAATTAAACTTTCATATATTTTAGATTCATTGCACACCAACTGAAATATTTCAGGTGTTTTATTGTTTTAATACTGATGATTTTGGCATACAGCTCATGAAAACCCAAAATTCCTGTCTCAAAAAATTAGCATATCATGAAAAGGTTCTCTAAACGAGCTATTAACCTAATCATCTGAACCAACTAATTAACTCTAAACACCTGCAAAAGATTCCTGAGGCTTTTAAAAACTCCTAGCCTGTTTCATTACAGATGAGATGTTACATTTCAAAACCGCAATCATGGGTAAGACTGCCGACCTGACTGCTGTCCAGAAGGCCATCATTGACACCCTCAAGCAAGAGGGTAAGACACAGAAAGAAATTTCTGAACAAATAGGCTGTTCCCAGAGTGCTGTATCAAGGCACCTCAGTGGGAAGTCTCTGGGAAGGAAAAAGTGTGGCAAAAAACGCTGCACAATGAGAAGAGGTGACCGGACCCTGAGGAAGATTGTGGAGAAGGACCGATTCCAGACCTTGGGGGAGCTGCGGAAGCAGTGGACTGAGTCTGGAGTAGAAACATTCAGAGCCACCGTGCACAGGCGTGTGCAGGAAATGGGCTACAGGTGCCGCATTCCCCAGGTCAAGCCACTTTTGAACCAGAAACAGCGGCAAAAGCGCCTGACCTGGGCTACAGAGAAGCAGCACTGGATTGTTGCTCCGTGGTTGCATGTCATTCAGAAATCAAGGTGCAAGAGTCTGGAGGAAGACTGGGGAGAAGGAAATGCCAAAATGCCTGATGTCCAGTGTCAAGTACCCACAGTCAGTGATGGTCTGGGGTGCCATGTCAGCTGCTGGTGTTGGTCCACTGTGTTTTATCAAGGGCAGGGTCAATGCAGCTAGCTATCAGGAGATTTTGGAGCACTTCATGCTTCCACCTGCTGAAAAGCTTTATGGAGATGATGATTTCATTTTTCAGCATGACCTGGGACCTGCTCACAGTGCCAAACCCACTGGTAAATGGGTTACTGACCATGGTATTACTGTGCTCAATTGGCCTGCCAACTCTCCTGACCTGAACCCCATAGAGAATCTGTGGGATATTGTGAAGACAAAGTTGAGAGACGCAAGATCCAACACTCTGGATGAGCTTAAGGCCGCTATCGAAGCATCCTGGGCCTGCATAACACCTCAGCAGTGCCACAGGCTGATTGCCTCCATGCCACGCCGCATTGAAGCAGTCATTTCTGCAAAAGGATTCCCGACCAAGTATTGAGTGCATAACTGAACATAATTATTTGAAGGTTGGCTTTTTTTTATTTATTAAAAACACTTATTTTATTGGTCGGATGAAATATGCTAATTATTTTAGACAGGATTTTTTGGTTTTCATGAGCTGTATGCCAAAATAAACAGTATTAAAACAATAAAACACCTGAAATATGTCAGTTGGTGTGCAATGAATCTAAAATATATGAAAGTTTAATTTTTATCATTACATTATAGAAAATAATGAACTTTATCACAATATGCTAATTTTTTTAGAAGGACCTATATATTACACAGTATAACATATTTTGCTTTAAATAACTTTAAATAAAAAACTTTAAATAACTTGGCTTAAGCACAACTTGTTTAAACTTTTAAAATACCTATTCATGCATCATAACTTTTTAAAACTTACCTTAAAGAATTTTCCCAGTGCAATATAGTCCAGGCCATCGGAACAGTTGAAGACTACACACTGCTTAGCTACAGCTTTAGCCAGATCTTTGGTGGTTTCGGTCTTGCCGGTACCTGCAGGACCCTCTGGGGCTCCACCAAGATGTAAATGTAAAGCTCCAAATAGAGTTCTGGTAAAGAAAAGGTGCAGCCAGATGTGTTAACTGAATTAAATAATTTACTGAATTTAATAACAAACAGATAGCTCAAAATATTTGCAGTAGTTTTGAAAGATTA
The DNA here is from genome assembly GCA_030578275.1 of Meda fulgida. Taxonomy (NCBI): domain Eukaryota; kingdom Metazoa; phylum Chordata; class Actinopteri; order Cypriniformes; family Leuciscidae; genus Meda; species Meda fulgida. The sequence goes on along the minus strand of CM060624.1, from coordinate 17,556,455 downwards.
AAAAAAAATACACTAATGTTCAAAAGTTTGGGGTCTGTATAGTTTTTTTTAATATATTTATGCTCACTAAGGCTGCATTTATTTGATCAGAAATACAGTAAAAACAGTAATATTGTAAAATTGTATTATACTGTAATTTAAAATAACTCTTTTCTATTTTAATGTATAAGCAATTTATTCCTGTGATGGCAAAAATGAATTTTCAGCATCATTAATCCAGTTTTCAGTGTCGCATGATCCTTCAGAAATCATTCTAATATGCTGATTTGGTGTTCAAGAAGATTTCTAATTATTAACAATGTTGAAAACTGTTGTGTTGCTTGTGATTATTTGATGAATAGAAAGTAAAAAAACAGCATTTATATAAAAGTCTTTACCATCATATTTTATCAGTTTAATTCATCCTTGCTGAATATCTGAGTATCAATTTCTAAAAAAAATAAAAATAAAAAAAAATGAAGAAAAAATTCTTACTGACACCAAACTTTTGAATGTGCATCTGGTCTATTGCATTTCCCTAAACAAGAAACATTGCCACGAAAGGATGCTAATAGGAATTAGAAGTGAAGAAAATAAAGTGCTCCAATGAAAATAGACTATATCTATTTAACATTTAGAAAAAATAAAACAATGATGGATAAAAAATACAGAATGACGTAATTTACAATCCAATTAGTAAATGATTATTTGTAAAGCATCCTCTGGGTGGAGCTACACTGAAAATTATTGTCTTTGATAATTTTGTATAATGTAAAGCATTCTGACCTATAGCATCGATCAGTGAGAGGGGTGATGACCAGTCGTGGTGTGTTTCCAAGATACTCATAGCCATATGCCAAGCCTGCATTGATCATCTTTGTCTGAAGCTGGTTTTCCTTCATAGACAGGGTCGAATCAAAGAGTTGAGAGAAAAAATGGAATCAAACCAAATCTGGACATACTATTCACAAATAAGCCCGCAATCATTTTCAATCACATTTACAGACAATCAAACTGACTTACAATCCAATAGTAGCGCAGCTGGCTGAGCCACTCAAAGTTGGTCTCATCATCCACACCCTTCTGTACCAAAGAGGCCAACACGTCCCGGCCGTGAACGTCAAGCACCACCAGCGCTCCAAGTGTGACTCGGTTCTGTTTGGACAGCTTGCCACGCACCAGAGTCACAATGTCATCTATCTGAGTATTGTTCTGATCCAGATAGGCCTGAAGAGCCTGATTGAGAAATAACCCAGTCATATAATAAAATATTATGTAAGGGATAATGTACAGTAATTATTGCAACAGCCGTTATTGCAAAATAAACCCAACTCAAATGAGGCAGATAATGACTACACATTATCTTGCTTATAATATGGCTAATTGGCTAATAAGTAAATAAATAAATATAAATTAAATTCTGATTTGAGTTTAATTATTTTGTTTTATGAGAAAAAAAAGACAAGAAAACAGCACAGCTTTGTGGACAACAGTATGGGAGTCAGTTTTACAGTTTAGCAGGTAACTATGCACAAATATCAGGTAGAATGCCAGGAATAATCAAAGGATCCTTTTCAAATTCCCAGGGTTCTAAGAAGCGAATTCATAGTTGGGTAAACTTCTGTAGTGATGAATGGGAGATGACAGCAAATATCATTTTTGTGTTCCCATTTGCTTCAATAGCAAAAGAAAAAAAGAGGGAAAAAATATAGACTGATTACAGCAAATTTGCCGTCACTCCCTCAGCCGTAGTATTAGAAACACCCTTGCAGAAGTTTTAATTATTTTTTTGTAATTTTTTTGCCAAGGTATGAAGGTAATATAATACAAAGTATAATATTATAATTATAATTAAAAAAAACATTTTTGATGTTGATTACTGTGGAAATGTGCCACAAGGAGGGTACACAAGAATGAAGTATTCTAGAGAGCTGTGCAATAAAATATTATATTGCTATGAATAACATACCTCTGGTCCCTTAGCAATAGCTTCATGAATGTCCTTTGTCCAGTAAACCTGTGAGACACAGAGCACTGTCTGACCTGGCCAGGCCCTGACCCAGTTGATTCTTAGGTCTTTCGGATATGCTTCAAGTGCCTCTCCAATCACCTGACAGCCAGGAGCCAAGAGCCACAGTTTGCATTAGTTTACATTTCTTGGCACAGACATATATAATGCTGATATGAAATTCATTCACTCTGACTTTTTCAGATGTTTTGCTGTTATTGCTTGTAAATGCAATTGCTTGTAAAAATTCCAAATTTAAATGACCATTTCACCTATCCATAATGTTTAAGGTAAATAAAGTTGAGATTTGACATCCATTTCAGTAGCCTAACTCTGGTGTGAAGAGTGTGTGAAAAGGTGGTAAATATATTTGAATTCATTATGGATGTTTTTTTAATGTCTGGATTTTTTTCTGGTGTATTGTATCCTTCATTGTATTATTATCTCTCTCAAAATAAAAAAATAGAAACATTGTACAACCACAAGCAATTACCTGTGTGTAGGATTTGTCAACAGAACCAATTAAAGTACAAGTCAGGCAAAACTAAATCGAATCCAATTACATAGTTTCCATTTCTGTTATTTAGAAATCCACTGACTCAAAGAAAGTTAATTCATTTTTGTACCTTGTGTATAGAGTGCAGCATGCCAATCTCCAGCTCCAGGAGCCATTTTTCCACCTGCCCACGAGCTTTAGATGTAGAGATGATATCCAGAAGCTCAACCACCTCTCCTTCACTGCTCTTCATATGAGTGATGTCCAAAATGTCAGTGAAAACAACGCTAGCAATGCCTTCAAAACACTTCTTCAGGTGAGGCTGCACCCTGAAACATAAAGGTGGCGGTGATCTGATGACCCTTTCCAACGCAAATCTGATATTTCACTTGAGGTGACATGCAAAATCAACTGCACCGTAATTATGTTTCAGCAACACTGAGATGTTTAGAAATCTCTATTTCAGAGAAAAAGCAATACTCAAATGTGTAACCCTTTGAGACGATAGCATGGACAACTTTAAAGTCACACCACCTGGAGTCAGTGACTCTGTTACCTTTTATCTTAATTTATTATCACTTCAACCCTCTGGTTGTTTGTGACCCAAAACAGCTGCTGCACTTTGAATTTTTTTTCTTCTGTAAAGCTCAAATGTCAGATTAAACTAGACTCAAATGCATTAGAAATGGGGGAGACACAAAGGATAAGGGAGAATGACACAGGGAGAGCAAGAGAAAGAGAAAGATAGCAAAAGAGAGGTGGGTAGAACTCTCAGAAGAGCAGAAAAACAAGGCAAGCTAAGGCCAACATTCCTAGTTTTGTGAAACCAAAAGTACAATTTGAACTTGCATGTGAGGCATCATCATTCATCATTAAACAAATACCTGGGGTGAAATATATTTGCTTACACGTTAAGGGCCTGCAAAGGGGAGCCACAGCAGAGAAAGTAGGCCAGTGTCACAGGGAGAAGAAAAAGCACTATCATTAAATTCCCTTAGTAAATACTGGGTTTTAAGGGGTTCAGATTTGGTTTTCCGAGGCAGAGGTGAAGCTAAATTGCTTTTCATTTGTCCTTCCCTGTTCCTTTTGAGGCCTCACGTGCTAAATGTTCATGTAGGCAAGAGTGGTTAGGTAGGCGGCGTAACATTGTTTGGATATGCCCTGAGAGACATGCCAAAATAGTCTATGTGAGAACATAAGACATATTCATAAATATCAAAGGCTTGAGATTTAAGCTCTGCAGAGTGAATGTTGTGTTTCTTATTTCATGTTACAGTAAATTACATCTAGCCTACATTCTTGTTTATACCAAACACTCTTCGTAGCAATTCATAGCAATTGACCAAACTTGCATCATCTAATGCTTTTATTTATTTTATAATTGATATAGAACTGGTAGATCTACTGTAGTATTTTCCGACATGCAGTCATCCAGCCTGCCCTTATTATAAAGCAATCTATCAACACAGCAGATTCCACATAGCAAGAATATTGCAAACAGAAGCCTTCAAAGTCAGATCCCCTTAACTGCTGACAAACAATATTTCTCAAGTCTATAAATCATATTGTTTCCAGAAATATCTTCTTTGAGCCTCTTTTCCTTTGAGGATGAGGAGAAAGTGTAAATTACTGTAACTCACTACACTAAAAGGGCAAACCCACAGAAAGTCTGACACTTTATATAGCTCAAGGAACAGCTGTAACTGAAACAGTAGATATGATATAACTGTGGATCCAACAGAATGATCAACAGTGGTCGCCAATGTGGGCTTTTTGACGGTCAATGCATACACTGACGAGCCAAAACATGACCAGTCACAGGTGAAGCGAATATCGTTCTTCATCTCCTAACAAGGCAACATAAGGTCTGGGTAGATTAGATGGTAAGCAAACAATCAGTTCTTGAAATCAACATGTTGGATGCAGGAATAAAGATATAAGCGAGGGCCAAATTAAACGGCAAGGCTTGTGGGTTGCTACCGATCAGCAGTGGTGAGAATTTACCAACAGTGGTCCGAGGAGGGACAAACCACAAACCGGCGACAGGGTGTTGGGCGCCCAATGCTCATCAATGCACTAGGGCAACGAAGGCTATCCCATATGGTCTGAGCCAACAGAAGCTCTACTGTGGCACAGGGAATGTGTCACAACACATAGTGCATCACACTTTACTGCGTAGCTGCAGACCAATCAGAGTGCCTATGAAGACCCATCCACTGTCGAGCATCTAGATTGGAGCAGTTTAAGAAGGTCGCCTGGTCTGATGAGTCCCGTTTTCTTTTATATCACATGGACGACCATTTACATGCATTGTTTACCTGGGGAATTGATGGCACCAGGATGCACAGTGGGACAAGGACAAGCCGGTGGAGGGAGTGTAATGCTCTGTTCTGCCAGGAAACCCTGGGTCCGGCCATTCATGTGGACGCAAATATGGCACGTGCCACCTACCTAAACATCACTGCAGACCAGGTAATCCCCTTCAATGGTGTTCTTTAGTGGAATACTCTTTCAGCAGTATAAAGCAGCCTGTAACACTGTACACATTGTTCATGAATAATTTGAGGAACATGATGAAGAGTTTAAGCAAGGTGTTGCCCTGGCCTCCAAATATCCAAGATCTCAATCCAAATGAGCATATGTTGGATGTGCTGGAACAACAAGTTCGATCCACGGTGGCTCCACCTTACAACCTACAGAACTTGAAGGTAACCACCTTCAGGGGTTTTGTAGAGTCTATACCTTGGCGGGTTGGCACTGTTTTGGCAGTACGCAGAGGACCAACAGCATATTAGGCAGGTGATCATGTTTTGGCTCATCAGTGTATATTGATATTTAGAAAGCATGGTCAGAAATGAGAGTTATAATGCCAATATATACACTTCCATTTAAAAGTTTGTGGTCAGTAAGATATTGTTTTAAAGATTTTTTAAGCAAAAGACTTATATTTCAAATAAATGCTATTCTTTTGAACAGAATCCTGAAAAAAAGGATCACGATTTCAACAAAATATTACTGTTTTCAACAATGATAATAACAATAAATGTTTCTTGAGCACCAAATCAGCATATTAAAATGATTTCTGATAGATCATGTGACACTGAACACTGGAGTAATGGCTGTTGAAAATTGCCTCTGCCTGGAATAAATGTAAAAAATAATAAAACAGAATACATTTCATGACGAGCAAGACGGTGGTGTGATTCATAAGCACCACCTCCGCGCTGCACCGGTCTTGTATCTCTCACGGAGGAGCTTTGGAAGCATAAAAGGAGGAGCGACAGTGAAGGATTAGAGAGCACTAGCCCTGGAATTTTACGTAATGTTTTGTTTATGTGTGTGCGGCAGTCGTCTGTGAGGGGCTGCCGCCTTTACTTTTGTTTTGTGTTTGTTTATTTTTTGATTAATAAAGTATTTTGAATGTTCGCCGGTTCCCGCCTTCTCCTTCCCATAACAACTAACCTTCGTTACAAATTTACACAACATTCACTTAAAATTCACAAAAAAAAATCAATACCCACTGACAAAGCCATCAGTAGAATTGGGAAATATAGTTAATATACAGGTATTGCCAAATGTCAGCCGATCTGTCAGACCGTCACTGTACTGAATACTTTCGAAGGTTCTTCTATACCTGGTTGGATCTTTGGTCTCAGAGAGGATCTCTAGCAGCTCATCATTGGACAGGAAGAAAAAGCGGGGGAAATAGAGTCTCTTCTTCTCCAGGTATTCATTTAGACCCTTCAGAATGAGTTCTAGCAACTCGTTACTGTTTTTCATCTTGTCTAGCATCTTTTCAATGGCCACCACTGCCAGGACATGCTTGTCCTAAGAGAGAAACACATGTGATGCACACAATGAATATCACAAAGGAAAAATTTAGACACAGTTTGACATTTAGCCATGTCTTATAACATTCAAATAAATTATAGGATAACTAGATTTTTACATTGTCTTCAGAAAATATGAGTGTTGCTTATAAAACATTTCTGTGATGCTAGGTTGTATGTGATTTGCAAGTCATTGTCATGCAGTTATTAGGTGTTTTAAGTAGTTGCTAGGGTGTTCTGGGTGGTTGCTTACAGCCCCAAGGTAAAAGAGACCACCAACAAGTCTCTCTACAATATTCTGGTCCTTAGACATGGCTTGGGTTCTTCCTTCAATGCACTGTAAATCTATGGGATTCAACCATTTTCAACATCTCTCTTCAACAAGCCCCATGGTATTATTCATGTCAGCCAGTGCAAGCTACAAGCTGAAGTTTAATACTTAGGAGTTTGTTCAAATCCCATACCGTATGTATGAGAAAAAGCTTCTATAGCAAGAACCACCAATAATTTAGTAGATCAGTAAAGTGCATATTAGACCGATGTCTAAGGAAGCCTCTGGACCGTGTGAGCTGTTTTCAAGTTAAGCTGCACTTATACAGAAACTCTAGCCTGACGTCGTCATACTCAGATTCTAGTCAGAATGGCCCTCATTTATCATTCTTGCGTAGAAACGGGCATATATGTTGGCGTAAGATTATGCTTACACTCCTCTCACCGCCTGATTTATGAAGCTGTGCGTACCTTTGAAATCCAGGTGTACGCAATACCTGCCCTTGATAAATGCCGCGGCTGAAACCGATCGTCATTACAATAACACGCCCTATATATTCAAGTCTCCGCTTCCCCCACGCCCTCATTTTACACCATGGACACACGGAAGACGGCAAAGAAGAGAAACTTCTCCGACGTGGAGCCGAAATGACCATCACAATTCATTTTTTTACAGCACTTGTTTTGAAACAATTAGCATTTAATTTCGTATCACGTCACTTGTATTGGGGTGTAAAATAGTGATGATGATGTGATGTGGAGTACCATTCATTCACATTAATAATTGCATGATAATTTGTAATATTCTTATTATTATGATTTTTATTATTAATGACGCTTATTTATATTTAGAAAAAGAATGTCATTTTTATTATTTTGTCAGTCTGAATTATTTTTTGGTCATTGAAAGCCTTTCATTACTGAACCCAGTCCGTGCGCAGCTGCCTGGCCTAACCCTAAAACGTCAGTTAAAGCGCACAGGCTCGCAACTGAAGGATGCCTGGTAAAGTCACACAAATTTAACATTGAAGTGTCCATGTTGCACAAAAATAAACACTGAAGTTTATAATTACTATGTTGTTGTTTGTTTGTTTTTTACAGTGGGTCATAATATATCATATCTTTTAGTTTGTCAGTGCGTTTTGTGGTGTTTGGAATTGTTTTACTGCGCATTTCCGCACTAACACAAAACGTGCGTACACCACCTCCTGAGCTGGCGTAGGATTTGAGCGTGCCGTACGCCAACGTCCATATTGATAAATCTCAAAGTCACCATTGTTTTGGGTGTACGCCAGGTGTACGCTGGAAATTTGGTGTACACACTTTTGATAAATGAGGGCCAATGTGAGTCTGATACTGCTCCATTGCGCTGTGATTATGGGGCGTATTTCAACCAAACCAGGAAAAAAAAAATTGCCTCTGCACTCAATTGGATAGAGCGAATCCTGTAGGAAGGACGGCAAAAACATCTTTCCGATCGACAAATGCCTTGATCCCGGTTCTCTGTTCCTCTTTTAAAATGGATGCTGTCTACACCTTCTATAACTGAAGCGATGGCTGAATCTACATATCTAAATACTCCAGCGGCAGCCATTCTTTGTTGTAAACAAATTCAACCCAAGCGCTCTTTGGTGACGTGGATGATTATGTTACCGTTGATCATCTGTCCATCATCGTATAAAGCCCGCTCTGACAATTTGATTGGTCCGAACAGCTTTGGTTCGGGCATACTTGCTTCACAACGGATCAAGTCCAGACCGAACTTCCCGACCCCAAATGTTGTGGGGGGGGGGGCTAAGTTCGGTTGGCATCCAGGCTAGAGAAACTCAAAAAGAATGAAAATCATGGGTAATGAAACACCATCACACTCCTTTTAATTCTCTGGCCCCAAAGTTCAGACAAATCCAGTGATGAAATAATGATATTCATATTTCCCTGCTCTCACAAAAGAGTTCATTTATGAAAGGTGTCTCCCACTAGGAAAACTCATCCCATCTTTTGCTGTCTGATTTTCAAACGCTTCTCCAAAGGTTGCATGAAGGCCACGTCCTTCATTAAAGAGAGGAAACAATTGGATACCCCGCCCCTCCTTTTCCACCTCTCACAGATGCTGCTCACCTGTAAAGAGATAATAATTGCTTTTTCCCCTTTTCGGATTGCTATTGATTTTCTATTACCTACGGTGACTAGACTTCACGTTCACGAAGAGATTGAAGTTTAACGATCACTTTTGGATGACAAAAAAAGCCTGAGTTTTCTGACAGGGACTGAGAGGAAGTAATGAGGGGTTGTTAATAACCAAAGCCTACACAAAATAACCCTTTTAAAACATGAAAAACACCATTGCATGACTCTAATGAAAGGGAGAGGGGATGTTTTATGCCAATTACTCTTTTAATTATGCTCCCTCTCCGTCACACTAAATTACTTAGAGTAAGAGGGTGAGTGCTGCCGGAATGCGCCTGAATGAAGAGACGCTGAAAATCATCCGCTTCCTTTCACAGGGTACAGAAACATGCAGGTGGGCTGTCAACAAATCCAGATATTCACAGTTACTGATCGCATTTCCTTCATGAATGCAATACCTTTCATTTACAGTAGCAGTATGCCTCGGTTCCAGAACAGATTCACATGTCTCTACTGTTTTAAGCTCAGATCTGCATCTACTCCACTGATGTTTCTCCCAAACACCCCACTGATATTGTAAGCATGTCTTTCTTTATGTATCGCTGTTCATGAAACCAGCATTCCTGTAAAGCAGCAACAGGCAAGAGCACCTGCCTTCCAGCTGAAATAATATATGTTTGCTTTTGCGAGAAGAGCCATTTATGGCTTCTAGCCTAATGTGGAAATCGTGGAGTGGTGAAGGAAAAATTCTAAAGGAAAACATCTTTAAAGAACCCCAGAATTTTGAATTCAATTACAGAATGTTTATCTCTGTTTCTGTCAAATGGGGAAAGTTAGAAACACATTAGAAAAGAGTAAATAAAATCTGGAGGCGACAAACAGCTCTGTGGGTACCATAGATGAAGAGAGACACCTAGTGGACATTATGGTATTGCAGTCCACAGTATCATCTGATTATGGCTTAGGCACAAAGCTGTTTTTATCAAAAACATGCTTTCACAGAATTGCTTTACATTAATCTATAAAGAAATTCATGACAAAGCTTATATATGACTATAGTGAGTTTCTATTTCAGAGTGTCTGTCAACTGTCAGCAAAAGGTCTGTTTTAAAAGTGTCTTTTAACTCCCTTAAAAGGTGTTGAGGTTTTTTTTAACCTATGGACAAATTTTTTCTCAAACCTTGTGGAGGGTAGCAGCGAGCCTCGTGCTGCACGACGACCTTGTTTTCTGTACACTCCCAGATTTGAGTCCCTCCAGACAAAATCCATAATTCCTATTTGATGGTACAACCAGGCGACTTTTTTCCATTTAGAGGAGGACAACAGATATTGATGTCTCTCATAGCACTGAGACTGAGATGAGTGACCATGTTTGGGCGTGTGTATGAAAGCTCTCTCATTTGTCATGAACACACTACAGTTTTACACAAAAGATATGTCAAAGTTCTCCAAAGAGTTATTCTCAACTCTAGATTTAAACAAACCCAAATTCATGTTTATATTTTAGGCTTTCTGACTCACCAAGCTGACTTGTTTCATAGAGTCTTTCCAGGTTTTGTCCACAGCAGTAAAGCGACGTCCCTCCTCGGGCATCTGGGCCATGATGTCTGGGGAACTGAATATCGGCTCAAGGTAGAGCCATGTGCCCTGAACCTTCAGCCACTCATCCATAATTTCCTGCAGCAAAAGCAGCTTACCCTCCCATTCCCTGAGAAACATAAATACAGACACATTCATATTCAATGTATGCTAGACAAATAGCTAAATCCTAGCGCCTTTCCACCATCATTCCACCAAGGGTTATCATTGCTGAACCATGTCGTTCTGTACAAATCTGTCCTCACTGACATGGTTAGGGTCTCTTTTCCATTTTTGTGCTGCTAAATCAAGATTACAAAGTATGTGACCAATCGTGAGTCACGTTGCAACGTTCGTCTGTTATAGGACAACTTAGTTTGAATAAACGAGCAGACACTGATTAGCTACTTGCTCTACGTTTATTTAAAATGAACAGCAAGACAACTAGCAGTGAATGTGCTTTCCATTAAATGAATCACACACAACAAATCCTTAACAAAAAAAAAAACAGGCCTATTCTGGTGGGTGCGGTGATGTGGTGGTGACGCGTTCATGTACCATGTAAGCACCTAAAATCTGTCACAAAAAAACGGCAAAAGTAATGATTATGAATTATGTAAAATATAGCAAGGAGATATTGCTATTATTAATAACCAAGTGTTTTCTTTGTCAGTGGCGGCTGCAAAGATGAAGTTGACGATGGTGACTCGCGATCTTCGCAGTAGTCAACGTGCCAGAGAGGAATTAACATTTCATACGGATTACATAAGCAGAGAGCAGTCTGTAGTCTGTTTTCTTTCGTTTTGAATTGTTCTGTTTAAAAGTAGACATGTCTGTGAGGCAAGTAGTTTACCTTATATGCTGAGTTTCGGTTCATTTATGAGACAAGCTCCAGTTCACGCGCACGTTTCGTGATTATCTAACGTCTGTTATATTTACTTCTTGTTTATTAAATCCAGGCAATTGGTTGATGAAACATTGATTAAAATTAAGATACAATTAATACAAAACGAAATTCACTTTAAAGAAAGGTTTTGTGCTTTCTGTTTGATGTCTCTGTGAAAGTTTTAAAGCATCTTTTAGTGCCGCTTTCAGAGCGGTCATGTCCGTAACATTGTTTTTTCCTCCTAAATGCGAACATGAAAAATAAAATAAAATGAATATTTTATGTTCTGTGGAGACTACAGTTACTCATAATGTGTATTCTGAATACGTAACGCCGATACATGTATTCCGTTACTCCCCAACACTGATATTAGTACTGATATTAGTATATAATCTTATCTGCAAGATATTTTAATAACACGGTTTTGGCGGTTATAGAGTTCTAATGACGGTGTTCAACTATGACCGTCGGTCTCACGGTTATATAATAACCGTCACACCCCTAGTTGGCGATGTCACTTTGTAAATAAAGACTACGCACCCGTGCACATATGCATTCTTTAACTACAGTGCACTCGAGCCGAACACACGCCTATAGACACAAATTACATAATCTATCATTTTTTGTCCAATTTTCATTCTAAGGATGTTAATCTATATAATACAATATTATTGCTCTGTCTTCTGGGTAAATTTAATCTTCACAAAAACCGAAACATTCAATCCCAATTTTAGAATTTTCTCCTCTGATATAAAATCATTTTATACTTCCTTTAAGAAAATGTCAAAGCCTTTAAACACAAAAGCTTCGAAAACATATCATCATTGAGTCTATTGTAAGGAACCTTTAAGTTTTCATGATGACAAAATGTTATATTGTGTTGATTTGTGTAATTCTTATAACCACTTGTGATGATGTCCGTGTGCGCTTATTTCTTACTGTTAATATCTGTATCCTTTCATTTGCAAAAAAAAAACTTATAAACTAAACACATAATAGCTTACGCATGTCCACGACGTCACCGTTTTCACAGATTTGCATTTTTGCAGTTTACACGGAGATGATAAGGGTGTCGTTTTCAAAAACGTGCACATTTGAACCCGTTTTCAAAAGCATAAAAATCATAAAAAGTCTTCCGTTTTTAGTTGAAAATGGTGTTGTGTAAACAGCCCCTAAAATGTGACACTGGAGGTGTTTAAAATTATACCCAATTCTCACCGTATCTCGGCCTCAAATGGCTTGATGAATGGTGAGCCCCTCATGGTCTGGGTCTTGACAATATGATCATCCAGCAGCATTTGAATCTCATCCAACGAGGATAGAATGGAGGTTCCCGTTTCACGATAGGGCAAGAGGGTGAACTCCATCTCTGCCCATTCACTGGCCATGCGCTCCATGGCCTTTTCAAGGCCGTGTTCCTTACTGGCCCCTTCGCTGATGGTTTCAAAGGCAGGGAGGTGAGCCTCCAGATGCAAGGGAAGAAACTGGGCCACACAGGAATCCTCCTCTGAGTGCTTGAGGGGGAAGCCGACAACTGTAGACATGGCCTCCCAGTGGCGCTCACGGAGACCAGGGTTGCAAAGCACCTGCCGAAACAAATCATCCCCATAATTAATGAGCACGCTGTCACAAAATCTGCACTGAGAATTCCCTAGAAAGCGTAGCAGATTTCAGCCCCTTGCATGCTCATTTATTAAATATTTTTGCTAATTTATAATGCGTTAAGCTACCAAGAGTGAGGTACTCTAAGTTCAACACATTTAACACATTTTACCCTTTTTAAATCATACCACAAATTTCCCCCACACTGAAAAAAGGTGAATCATATCTCTGTACCTGTACTAGAGGAATGTGTTCCTTAAAAGTTTCCACTTCCGCTTTCACAGATGTAGCGATTTGAAGAGCTTTGGGTGAGTCCTGGAAGCTTTTCTCAAGTTTGTACAAGGAGCGGATGTAGTTACCCACATCCCCTTCCACTTTGTCCGGGTTGACGGCTGCAAGGGGGCCGGTCACCCACTGATGGTGCTGGCTCTGAAACTCAGCCGCCATCTCATACAGCTGCAGATAAGGGAGCAGACGGTCTCGAATCGTTTTGCATTGTGGGTACTGAGAGACAGGCCAGCCAAATGCCTCCTCCTCCTGGTTGAAGCCTCTGATCTGATGGATAAAATAGTATGAGTTTGATTGTGCAGGTGCAATGATAAGAGCAGCCATTCTCACAGGCACTCTAAAACTCTTTGACCAATCCAATTGACAAATGTGCTATACATCTATTTTGTCTACACTTGTGTGTGTACACTTTTTTTACCTTTTCCATAACCAAGTCCAGTTTGGAATTGAGGGTCTGGGCTTTTTTCAGATACTTGCTGAGCTCAGAGAGGTCACCAAACGTCATAAACTCCTCCACTTGCTGTTCATAGCTCTCGAGATCCTCCAAAACCCTCTCACACCTCAACTATGATTGAAAGACAAAGATTATTACATGCATTAGTGTAGCAGTGTCAGAGTGAACATAAAAGTGCAGTTTTTCTACATATTTGAATATTTAATTGTTTTTGGTGATTTTATACATTTGTAAGTTTGTAAGTTTGGATTTTCTACATTTGTAAGTCTGTAAGTTTGGATTTTCTAGAGCTCTTGTGTTTTTGGTGATTCTACATAAAAAAATAAAAGCTTGATTCTTATACTTGGAGGTCTCTTATTGTTTTCCCTAATTGTTGTTCTTATTTATCTACTATACAGTTTAATGTACAAAGTGTTGAATAATGTGAAGGTCTGTTGTATGTCTAAAGACCTGTTGCCATGTTGACATTGTCTATATGCTTCCATGTTTGGTTTGACCAATTGTTTTTAGAGTTGCCTATGCTGATTGGCCAGCGTGTGCCATCTCTAGTACCTTGAGGCCCTCCTGGAACTGGCTGGTGTTTTCTTTGATAATCTGGCGGTGCTTATCAAAGACGGAAGGCATTTGTGCATGACGCTGGAAGGTCATGCTGTTTAGCTGAATGTCTGTGAGCGAGAATGTGACATAATCCACCAAGAAACACAACCTGCTATTGGACTCCTGTAGCTTAATTTCCAACTGAGGCATCTCCTCTACCTCAATCTTCACCACAAATTCCTACAGCATAAATGAAAAACAGGAAATTACATACTGAAAAGTCTTTGTATTTTGTCAACAGTAATTTAACAAATATGGTTCAAATATAGAGCTGGTCAGTATTACCTTAAGATCCATGAGTTCCTGTGTGTTTGATGGATTTCTGAGGGCTTTGTTTGATATTGTATCATATTCCTCACACAACCTAGAGATCAATGACACAGATTACTAACAGGTTACTGACAAACATTTTCAGAAATTCGTCAGTGTCTCACTTGTTATTGAACTCCTGATGACCCTGCAACATATGAGTGACCAGTTTCTCCAGGAGACCCTTCGCTTGCTTTACGAGGGCACGGACCAGATCATGGGAGTGCACTTCAAACATGCCCAAACGCACCACCTAAACAGAAGAAATGGAGATTCTCAGTCAATCATAATTCTGTGGGCAAAAGCTAGTAGAATGTGAACAGGTACACTCAATGTCACTTAAGATCAACCTTCAGGGTGCTGTATTGGATTTCATCAGCCAATTGCTGGTAGCGGGTCACCTCCATCATCAGCTCCTGGAAGGAGTGCTGCTCCTGCAGGAACTGGGTAACATCATCCTCAGCTCGCTGGGACACCAGCGGAGCATACTTATCATAGAGACGGATATGCTTCAAAGGTTCAGCGCATTCTGCTTGAATTACCCGTCTGACCTTCTCCTGCTGGGCCTTCAGGATCTCTGGCAGGATGATGGGCTTCAGAGTAGGGTGTGTTTCTGGGCCAGGCTAGAATTAGCAGAGTATTAAATGTGTAAATACATGAAATATTAATGACAATATTCAGAGTAAAGACTGCTTTTTAAAGGAATGACATTTGTGTTTGGTTATAGCAGCTGATCATATTTACTAGAGGTAATCTTTGTAGGTGTGATAACATTCTCTCTCTCTCTCTCTCTCTCTCTCTCTCTCTCTCTCTCTGAAGACCAACTATAATATATACAGTTTTTGTGCCAAAAACATTCAGAGTTTGCTAGAAATGTGCATAAGTTAACGGAGTTCTGTTTCAGAAATAAAAATCTTTGAGTTCTAAAACATACAGTTTTTTCAACTAATAAACTCTTTTATCTCAAAAGATCAAAGAAAATTTTATTCCTCATAATATGATCCCTTTAATATTTCAGCTATCAAACCACATAGCACAAGCAAGATGTAAAATAAAATTTAAAAAACATGTTTACCCATTCTTGGTAAAGCTTCATCTCCACTCGGGGGATCAAAGTTAAGGATTTCAGCATCATGTCATAGATGTTTAGCAGGATGACTTCAAAGTCTTTGAAATCTGGTTCAAATTTGATAGTATTTTTGTCCAGGACCAGCCTTAGGACAAACCCTGGATGCTCATAGGCTCGCACTGAATGCTTCAATGGGGGAAAAACATTTTACTTTATAGGCCATGGGGACTTATAAGGATTGTTAGTAAAAAATAAAAAAAAACATAAAAGATGCACTGAAGCAAAAAAGCGATATAATAAAGCGATATAATAATACAAATTTTGCAAAAGGGTTCAGAGTTTCAGACGCAGTGGTACAGGAGATCTTACAGGGTCCTGGGCGATGAGTTGCGTGTAGTCCTTAATGGACTCCAGTGCCAGGCTTTGGAGCTGGGAGGTCATGAGCGTAGCCGCACAGTTGTAGAAAGACTGCAGTTGAGCAACACTAGTGTTGCTAGGGATCAGTTTGCGCTTCTTACCAAGATAGAAGATTTTCTGCACTTCTGGTATCCAGCTGTTTGATAAAAAGAAAAAAGAAAAAGAAAAAAGAAACAATCATAATTGCATTGTTTTTGCAGGGTACAGTATGTGATTGTCAAGTTATTGTCCTCTTCTATAAATATTCAACAGATAATTTGATTAATGTGGTCAATTATTAATCGACAAGCATATACGAATAGCATAGTGCGCTTACTTTTTGAGAAGAATCCCTATGGCACAATCAATGTCTTGTTTGACTAACTGCTGAAAGGTGGATAACTCCACAGACTCCTGCTTATCGTGGATGACCTCCACATCAATAAGGCGCAACTTCCTGCAGAAGTGAACAAGACAATGTGGACATTATGGAAAAGGAGGGGAGAACAGGGGCAAGCCCAATGATGGAATGGAGAATAACATCTCTGTGAAATCAACCATGGTCCCTTGGGATTTAAAGTATTGTGCTTAAAGTATTGAGTTTGCACTTGCAGAGCACTTCAAAAGTATATAAAAACTCTATAGATAATATGATATTAATGAATTAAAGGGCAATTAAGTGTACTTAAATAGAGTATACTTTCAAAACTATGTTATAAACTACACAGTTAAAGTGTGATTTGTAATAATGCCAAATTTAAAAAAAAGTTTTACTTTAAATTACATTTTAAATCATAAAGAGCAATTAAGAGTTTGAAAAAATACCATCAGTTCAGACTTATTTTTCACAAGGGGCTTTATTACTACAATGCAAGTTCAGCAGATTCACCGTTCTGACATTTTCATGTCTTGTAGTATCTTCAAGGCCATTTGTCACTTACTTGTAAGACACTTGCCACAGATCCAGTACTGCGAGCATAGAGGGATTGATTGAGTGAAGCTGGGTTCTCATTCTTTTCTGGGCCTGAAGAAATGTTTTTTTCCATGGCTTTGGAATAATTTCCATTCTACAATAAAAAAAAACTATTTAATTGGTATTTAATACACAATGATTGACAGAATATTGACACTGATGCTGATATTATAGGTGATTTTACTTTTTTTTTCTCCACAGTATAGTACTTTTCTATTTTCCATCATTAACTGAATTTAATAATATTAACATAATTTAAAATGCTTTCCATCATTTTGGTAGAAGTGAAAGGGAATAAAATAAAGTTTTAAAGTCATGCCACAGAAGTTGTTATATCAACATCACATTACCGTGTATTACAAATTAGAGAGGCTGAATTTGAATTTAGCAGAAAATAAATACTTTCATACTCATGAATCTATATTATTTTGACAAATATAAACCAACTAGAATAACTAAAATGCGCTATGGTCCATTTTATGGCTATTATTTTTGTCTTGTAAACTGTACCACTAAAAGGAATTTAGCAGGACTCACTCCTGTCTGTATGGGGGGAGATCTATGGCCTTGAGGTCTTGATTCTCTCTGGGGTCCCGCAGCACAAAATCCACTACAATAGAGGAATAGACAGGATAAAGGAAAACAACACACACAATACTTGGTCATAGCAAACACTGTCATAGAATGGAGAAAGTATGAATGCTGTTAATATAAATATGGGGTAAAAGGGGTTAAAAAAAATAGAAATAAAACATTAACCGTTAAAAATTATTGTTTATTACAAATGACAAGAAGAAATATCTTGTAGAAACATGCACCTTGACTAAAAACTCAATGCTTTATACCACTGAAATATATGATATAACTTTGTTATGTTTGTTTAAGTTCCGCCAAACAGAAGACCGTACCAATGGCTTTTTTGACGCTGAGCAGATAGTCTTCTCTTATCTCATCTGAGACAGCCTCAATGGTTCCGCTTAAACTTTTCAGTTTCTCTGGGACTAAAGCAAGAACATTCTCAAGCCAGGAATCCTCCATGGCTGCCACATCCTCTGTGCCTATCCCATTGCGGATGTAATAGTAGTACCTCTGAAAGACATAAGACAAGACACAATGTGTGAGGCAAAACAGCATGAGGACATACTATTTTTTTTTATTACTATTAAGCAGAAATGATCTAGAAACTGAACCTAAATAATTCTGCAGATAAAAGGCCATCCCTTACCAAAATGTCCTTCTCTGCAGCAGTAGGTGATCCTGAAGTGGATGGTGAGCTGTCATCTGTGATGGGTGTAGTAATGGCATCTTCACAGTGCCTAAAATCATATTGTTATTTTAGTGATTATATGTGACAGGTACAATTTGTCCTAAAGAACTCATCTTTATGGAGATTAAACCCACATAATAATGCGGACAAGAGTACTGCGAAACTGCTCACGATCCCTCTTGGGCTGGTCACTGCCACGATGCCTGTAAGATATTTTTGAAATCCGTCCAGATTTAGTCCGTACATGCTGAGGACCTTGATGACGAGTCTGACTCCATTGTACCCCTGCTCCTTGCACGTCTCCTAAAGGGAATTTTGAAGTATGTTCACATCGATAATATAGTCTGGGTTGCAAATCAAAGTATATTGTATTTCTTACTGGAGAGCAAAGGGCCAAGGGGGTCTTCCTGAGTGGGTCCCTGAAGTCTAAAGCTTGGACTAGCTTCATGCCATCGAGGTTTTGACCGAACCTGAAAGTCACAAGCCATCAAAACTGTTGTTGAATGAGAAGTCATGATCTTGATTAAAACAGATGTGGTGGATCAGTGCCAGGCTTTACCTTCTGTGTCTGTGGTAAAAGACTCACAGTTTTCTCTGGTTTCATCTGGGGCTTCCTTTTTTCAAATGACCCCTGGAAGATGTTCAGTGTTAGTATTATTATTAGGCCTATATTATATATATCGGAAATTGTGCAGTTAGCAACACTCAGAGTGACTGTAATCTTAAGATAAGTTAACGTTATTTAAAACTAACGTTACACTTTTTACTCACCGGCATCTCTTTGTGCTGCACTTTGGTTTGCGTATTTACATTTAATAAACTGGTCGTTTTTACTTTTTAATATGAAGCAGCTTTGGCAACGCCGTATCTTGCAGATGTCGACACATCAGTAAGAGAATTGTTTGGTGAAATTTACGTAAAAATGTCACCTGGCCAACGGTCTGGAGGCTACGCAATAACTTAAACACAATAAATTCTTTGGAAATATTACATTTATTGTTAAGTTTAGTCTAAAAACAAGTTATTTTAAGTTGTTACCAGTGTTTGTTAGGTGAGTGTTCGCTTGTGAAAGTGTCTGGCGTTGTTAGCCCGGTAACCAAGGAAGCGCGAGGACCAGAGGAACGGCCTTCGATTGGTTTACATTTGACGTAAGGACGCCAGCACGCGCACAGAGCGTGTGTTTAGTGTTTTCTCTGCGTCCCGTTATCATTTTGATACAGAATTCTCCTTAGAATATAAAAAAAACAGTGTGAAACAGTTATATTTGAGCTAAGGAGAATCACTCGGGCTTTATTTCTAATTTCGTGTGCTTGCAGTCAGTCAAAAAGATAAACGCGAGCGAAGATAAAGCACCATTCGACAGAAAGTAACGACTTTGTTAACTTGTTGGTAAGTTAAGTAACATTTCATAAAAGCAACATATACAGTCTCATTTGAAAGGGCTGATGACAGTATGTTGATATATTTTAGACACAAATGTTTTTCATGTGAAATTGGCTTCATCAGTGAAACACACACACACACACACACACATATATATATATATATATATATATATATATATATATATATATATATATATATATATATATATATATATATATATATATTAGGGCCGTCGCTAGTGGGGTGAAAGGTGGTTACAATAGCAGCAACAAAATCCAGCAGTTATACTATATAGGCCCCTGTTGTATGAATAATTCTAATATTTATATTAGTTGTATGCCTGAGATTTAAATGAAAACCACAAAAAACATGCAATTTGTTTAAATATTTTTTCCAAATAATCTCTTGCTAAACAAACAGCTTGTGTAAGAATGGAGAGTGCCATGCCCTTCTTTAGTCTGACATATTTTAACCGTAACTGACACAGGGATGGTAGGATGTCCCGGTTCTTCTTCATTTAGTCTTCCCTCAATTGCAAATGCCCAGTCATTCAATAAAAATAAAAAAAAAGATAGCTAAATCATGAAGGACAGGGAGTACAGAAACCCTCCAGAGGATGGAGAGAGTGATAAATGAAGAAACTATTGACAAGCATGAAATGTTGGAAATGAAGGGAAATGCATGATGGTGACAAAATGAAAGAGACACAAGTTTCATTAACCCCTCACTGCGGCTGAGTGCCATCAATCAGAGTCAACATTACAGTGTTCTGACATCAGACCCCTGCTGCTCTTTCATCAGTACATGATGAGCATCTCTCCAGAGGAAACCCATCTCTCTGAGGCCATCACACACTGCATGAGGCTGGTTATGTGTGCGTTTGACTTCAACAGGGTACCAATTGCACTGCCCCAATGACAGCCCTGCTTGTGACAAGAAACTTTAAAAGCCCTGCTGGTGAATTATTGCCATATACTGTTAAAAAAAAATGGACAACTCCACTTCCTCCGATTTTGTGATACTCTGGGGTGGTTTGCTATAACTGTATGATTTATTTGCATGCTTTGATTAAGGTCGTCACCCAGGTTCTTTGTCTACATTTAGCACCCCTAAAATGTATAACTACAATGCATCACTGCCTTAGTTGGACTTGTTGAGTGCAGCGAGTCTGCAACCAACAGCTCTTTCTCAATAAAGAATCTTCAATCTAAAGAGTCTTCATGGGCTCCTTTCGAGTTTCCTACAAAATCAGTATTGTTTTAGGTGTTGTTGAACTTCTGTCTTTAAAAGCAAAGGCTTATTGCTTCCAAATTTACTTTTACAAATAGTAAATTTAGCTAAGTAGCAGATTAATTATATAATATTCCTTATGAAAAGACATGCCATACAGTGGGAGAAAAAAACATGCCACACATTTTCAAAACAGTTGAATGATGTGAGCCTTAAAAAATGAACAAAAACAAGCTGAATGAGGACAACTCGAAAATAAATGAAATGTTTAATAAATACATGTTTCTGCATCTAAACCACAAAACGTACAAAATATAGGCCTACCAATATCATAATTAAATCTGTTTACAAGATTGCAAGTTATTTATACATGAGTTTAAGATACATTTCTCTGATTATTTGTGATTAAATGTTTATGAGAAAGTTTCCAAATTTTACTTCACAACAGACTTCACAATACCCATTCCAAAATGATGCATAATAGCAGAATTGGAGACAATATTTCTTTGAAACAAAGCCCAAACACCCCGGTTATTATTCCTAATGGGGGAAAGAGAGAAACAGATTTAACCAACTACAGTATCAGGATCCAGAGAGAGCTGATGACAGGCATTTGGTAAAGAAGCGTTTTTTACAACTACCTGCAGCTTAATCATTAAGAGTGACTGGAATTATAGAGAGAAATTCAGAATAGGTCAACATATAAGTCCTTCATGGTTAATTTTTTTCTCAAAAAAACTATATTACAAAACTACTCCTCAAGAAACAAATACTTATATGTATACAATGATGCTTATTATTCCGGATAAACCCCATGTTTGGTGAGAAGTTGTGTTTGGGTTTTGACCTATACTGCAGCCACCAGGGGGCGAATGTAAACATTTAAGAGAATATCATAGACGGTAGTACCATAGACAGTAAAAGAATAATAATTACTTATTAATAATTTAATAATAAATACGGGGACTCTTATATTTTATAAATGCTCACCGTTTTGTTGTTGTTTTTTATTTTGTGAATTAACATTTCTCTTGATAAATAATTTATTATAATCATAAAACAGTGCCATTGATATGAACGAGAATGCTAAATGGTCTTTAAATTATGCTGCGTTATTTAAAAATGAATCATTGTAGAAGAATGTTTATAATCCCAAACTAAGAAGTAAAAACGTGAATTTACACTGAAAATCCAAGAACACAAAATGTTCATATTGTCTGTTGTCACTTGTCAGCTGTTTGTGGGAGCTGTAAGTTAGCCTAAATTTCGCCAAAGACTTGACTTTGGTTTCGCACACATATTTACACGTCTGTTGAATACAGTACTGTCTTGTTTCGTAAAGGATAAAGAATTTGAAATAAGCAACTATAACCGATATTTATATCGCTTGATAAAGAAGCAATTTTAATGTGGAGCACGAGAAGGCGTCGTAAAAGAATAAAAAAAAACTGATATTCTGAACAATCAGTAATTCGTATGATATGGGGGGAAACAATATGCAACAGTGCCGATTTTATTAATATTAGTTATACGAAGCAATGTAATGAAAAGTCAGAAAGCCTTCAGTGCACTATGTGACGTATGTCAGGATGGCCGAGCGGTCTAAGGCGCCAGACTCAAGGTTCAGTCCTTCCTGTGAAGCGGGATTTCTGGTCTCCGAATGGAGGCGTGGGTTCGAATCCCACTTCTGACAATACTTTTCAGTGTCATTTAAAAATTATGTTAAAAAATACTTTTCTATGTCATTTATTGTTTGTCTCAATAAATGTCTTTAGATTTTTGTTTTACCCTTTATCCAGACTTTAAATCTTAAACATATATAAAACTGAAAATTCATTAAATTAATATTAGCCTTAATAATATGAATTAGTACGTTTAAAACTGACAACGACTTAAATAAACCTAAACCATTTCAATATTTACACAGTAAATATTTGTGGAAAGAACATTTAAATATATAGGCCTACCAGTCTTTCAAAAAAATTATGACTGCCCCACAGTTGAGCTGTAATATTGGCAATTCATTTGCCTCCAGTAAAGCTTTATAAAAAAGTTAGTGTGCTTGTTTGCCAAGGAGACAACAGTGTCAAATCAGCATTCACAAGTCTGCAATCTTATTTTAAAATGTAAAAAATATATATTTTCACCACAGAATGCATTTAAATATACAATACCCAAATGTAGATTGAAATTTGACTAAATTATGAACTCAAGGGGTGTTGTGTGAGAACATTTTGTATCTTGTCAGGGAAGAAAAATCAATGTGTACAGATTAATTTGAAAGTCCAAATTTCAGCTGTGTGTTTTTAAATGCAAGTGATCACATTTTCTGACACATGAATTTATCCCGATTCTGTATAACCATAAACAAAATATGAACATATCTGAGGTGGTCTCTGTGTAATGCTTGTTATGGAAATACTATGTAAAACATCAACAGCACAGATGTGAAAAAGCCATTCATATGTTATTTACACAATGATATATGTCAGTAGTTTTTCAAGTAGGCATTTTGAACAGTTCAGCACCTGACACAGCTGAAGATTGTAAGAGAGATGGTAACTGTTTCGATTTATACACAGATAGGACATACTGTAACAGTAAGTGCATAATGATCTACATTGTTCATTGTAAAACGTTTGTTTTCTGTGTTCCACAGATACATTGTTTATATATAAACAATGTTAGACCACAACTGTGATCATACATGAACACATTTACATGAATTGACTTTGTAGGCGTCTAAATAATAGCTGGACAAACCTCACAAAGGTCTATGTGAGCAACTGCAGACTGCAGCAAGGCTTTTGCAGTGGTACAGAGCTGACCCTTTTTCACCCTGGCGAGTTCATCCATGGAAAAGAGGTGGAGTTCCTGCATCAGGTGAGCAGGAAGTTGTTCAAACTCGTCAAGGACTCTGGTTAGAGAAACAGGTGTCAACAAAGAAAAACCTACTCACTACATACCAGCTTTCTTAAAGAAACATCATATACAGCCAAGAATGTCCATTATGAATTCTCTATACTGAAACTGGCCAGAAAGAAGAGTATAGAGAAGAGACAAATCACCCAGCTGATAGTCTGCATGTACTCAGAAGCTTTTTGATGGATATTAGTTGCTCCTGTAGTTCCTAAAGTAAAAGGGAGAATATTAATAATATCATGAGATAACAGTCCATGCCACCTGATTGACCTGATATCACCCCAGCAAAAGACATACTCTACAAAAACAGGGCAGAATGAAACACTCACTCTGAAACGCTGTAGCTCTTTGGCCTGGCTGTACAGGTTTTTGGCCACACTTGTAAGTTTGAAAATCGGTTGATGCCATATAGAGTCCAGTAACTGTCTGGAAAAATGGCAGACCGGATAACGTGCAAAATCCCAGTTATTCAGAACACGACCTGGAATCACTGATTCCAAACCACCGTGGCAGCCATCACAAAAGTATCTTCCCAGATAGTCACAATACCGCAATTTCTTCATATACCCTTGGGAGAGGAATATTCAAGGTTTAATGTCACAGGACTAAAAGTTTTGGATCACATGAATCATATTAAGAGCAGCTTCATTACTCACTTGGCTCGACTTCAGTACCACAACCTGCACACAGGAAGTACTGGGAAGTGATGACATCACTGCGTCTGAAAACATATTTATATGAACACACTTGTGAAAAAGAAATGCGCTTAATTCTATTGAATGTGCACTTGTAGTCTACTTCAGATCTTAAAAGTTTATTTTTATTAAGTTGCAGATAATATAATAATGAAAGACCACCAAATTGTACTAAAATAGAGTACACTTTCATGACTGATTCACACTTTTAAATAAGTGTACTTTGTAATAATTTAAATAACTAAATCGCATGTAAAGTACTTGATTTTATTTGATCTGTTATTCAGTATTACATTTACAGTATTGTACTAACTTAATCAATTACAAATATATTTAAATGCATGACAATCAAGTTTCAATAGAAATGACATCAAATTCTAGTTTACCATAAATGCTATCATATTTATATTATATAAAAATCATAATATATATATATATATACATACTACTTGAGTCTTACTACAAAATATTTGTGGCAGTTAAAGGGATAGTTCATCCAAAAATGAAAATTCTGTCATAATTTACTTACCCTCAAGTTATTCCAAAACTGTATGCATTTCTTCCCCCCCCCCCATACTTCCATAGTATATTTTTACTCCATAAGTCAGTGGGGCCCATCAACTGTTTGAATACCCATATTCTTCCAATTATCTTCTTTTGTGTTCAGCACAAGATAGAAATTCATACAGGTTTTGAGTAAATGATGACCGAATTTTAATTTTGGGTGAACTATCCCTTTAAGTGTCTGAAAACGTTACATACAGTTTGCACTTAAATATATTCTTTTTCTACAGTATATTCTACAGTATATTATTTCTGTAATAAGTCTTTTAAAGTAAAACGTATGAAGATAGTCAAGCTTGAATGTATAAACTCTGTTAATGTGTATATGATGGTCTTGCTCACCTGTGTGTTGGTTGGACACAGAAGATGATTTGAAATTTGGGTGGACCCCAGGTTAATGTTCCTCTCATTCTAGTCTTCTTCATGATCTCTTCAGTTAGACTGATTCTGTCCTCTGCCAAAGCGACCTGCAGAAAAAAAAAACAGAATTGATCAATTAACTCTGGTGAAAAATATATGTCCTTAAAACAGTTAAATGTGTGGCAGAGGAAGAGAGGGTGAGAGGGTGTGTGTGTGTGTGTGTGTGTGTGTGTGTGTGTGTGTGTGTGTGTGTGTGTGTGTGTGTGTGTGTGTGTGTGTGTGTGTGTGTGTGTGTGTGTGTGTGTGTGTGTGTGTGTGTGTGTGTGTGTCTGAACCTGTGTTTTCTCAGTGCATGAATGTGTGTGTTATTTATGCATAACCATTCTCACTTCCAGCAGAGCAGAGTTGAGGTTGACAGGGTTTTGCAGTAGCTCAGAGGGGAACCACTGCTTCCTGAACTCTAACACCAAATGGTGGGCTAAATCTTCAGCAGACCACTGCATTCTATAGCTCTGGAGGCAACTGGGAATAAAACAATTCTGTCTAGAACTTGTCCATAAAAAATGTAAACATGATTACATGAACTTTTGCCTGTAGAATTAGAATGCATACCTCTGAAATGAAGCCAGGGAGTATCTGTTTAAAGACAGTTGGGAGGCGCTGTCATCTGACAGAGAAACAAATAGACAATATTTTTCTTTAAATTTGCTTCACAATATGATTTTTTTTTTAACTATTAAACAATCTGCATGGTGGGGTGACATGCTTTTGCATTGTGATTATATAGAAACAATTTATTTGTAACTGGCAAGCGGTTTACAATACGGTTTTATTCTTCGACATTGTGTAATAGCTACCATTAAATAACACAAACCGATGTTTGCACAGCATTTATTAATCTTGATTAAGGTTAATTTCTTCATATACTGATTTTTTTTTTTTTTAAACTGAGTTTTGCCATTAAGAAAAATTGTACAATGTACTAAATCAGCCGAACAGGGCAACAGCACAGTAAACACTTAATAGTTTTATGGTAAAATACCTACTAAAATGGAGTCTTCTAAGGTGATTTCCACTACAGTCAATAACTGAGACACAAGACCAGTTGTGTGTTGTGAAGTATTACGAGAGACTATAGCACCAGTTAACATTATTTAACTATAAAACTGTATATTTTTAAGTCACTAAATTAATAAATGCTGTGAAAATATTCTTCATTGTTAGTTAAATGACACCTAATGGATTAATTAATGTTAACGTTTGAACATTATTGTAAAATTTTACTTATAATTGTGGTGAAGTAAATACTTATTTCAGCAAAATCACCCGGGCAGAATACAGTAGTGATGATGACCAGCTGTTTTAAAGAGACCAGGTCAGCATTATCTGATCTTTGTCAGGACCACATCACATGCGGATGACACAGGATTTTGTTGCAACACAACCTGATCTTACCCTCAAACCTGCTGTCAAAGGAACAGATTGAGTCTGTTTTTGAAGTATTGTGTGTTTCACATCTGTCTTGATGTGGATGTGTGTGTTTTAACTGCTGCAGACACGCAACCCATTTCACAGTCTCCAGAACTTCCAGCACCATATCCACAACTACAAAATGAGCATTTTCCTGCAGACAAACAACAATCAAATTCATACGTTATGCTATAGGCTCCTTTACATATTATGTTAGCAATAAAACATTTGTATTATTAAATAATAATAAGTAAATGAACAGTATAGTCTTAAAAATGGCCTGCAAAAATGATACACTATTGACGATAATGCAAAATTCACTTTTACATGCTGTTTGAACATAAATGTGTCAAACCAACCAATGCTAAAAATCCACCCGCACACTCCTCAATTTTTTCCCCATCAAAAGCGGGGTCTCAGAATAAGCATTTGCATATTCTAGTAGATTCCCACCCAACAGCACCCCCCCCTCCCCCACACACAAAGACACACACCACCCTGCTCTATTAGCATAGACCCTGCCCTCAGTGAGCTGCACACAGTCCACCATGTTTACTCATCGCCAGAGCATTAAACAGCAGCATTCAAGTAAAAAATGTATTATAAGTTACTAGAGTTAATTCAATCAAGAACAGTGAGTAATTTTTTGTTTTTCTTTTGTTGTTTGATTCATATTAATAGCATAGCAGTAGGTAGGCTATACGCTGCTGTCACTATAATACTCAGATCATCTTATAAGTTACCGTACACATGCGATTTCTTCACTTGCTGCTACGTTCACAGACATAACGGACTGTGTTTATGTGGACTTTGTGTCATTTTGACATACCCTTGTGTGTATTTTAAATTTTAAGCGCAATAAGACGTCAAAGAGAACTTATTTTAACAGCTTTCTGTGTGCGTGCTTCGGATTTGTGCGCTCAGAAAACCAATTATCAGTAGTTAAAACTGATATGGCTTTAAAACACAGGCAGATAATACATGATGATAAAGAGCTGCAACGTCACGAGAGCATGACCGCAAAAGAGATAATATTTATATTACCTAACATACAGTATGTTTTAGTTTTTGGCAGTCTCTGAGGCATGAGCTGTACAGGCTCCGCCCTCTTCTGGAAAGCAGGGTGGGGAGCAGCATTTAAAGATACATGCACAAAAACAGTATATTTTTCCTTCCACTCAAAAATGGGCATTTACACCATGGTGTCATAGATGATTTGTGGGTTATTTTGAGATTAAACTTCACAGACATAGAGACTTATATTAGCTACATCTTGTAAAAAGGGGCATGGTCCCATTTAAACTAAATTCAATGAATCATTTTTTACAGCATACCTACCTGATCCAAACTGGAGATGTCTTCAGTGGCGTGTAAATCAACACATGATCCACATTTCTTAGCTTGGTCTGAGCTCCTCTGCCTAGATGCTGGTGGGATGTCAGAGCAGGCTCTTCTTTTAGTCTTTGACTGGAAACCCTCATGTAACCGTCCAGACACTAAAGACTGGCTGTGAAGCTGAGTGTCCTGAGAGACACGTGAAATTCCTTGGCCATGATTACCTGCGAGGAACTGTGTCTGTCCCGAAGAGCCCTTGGGTGAATCATTGTGATCAAGGTCTCTCTCTTTCTCTGAGCTACTGAATCTATGTGCACTTGAATCGTTGGATTTTGTCATTGGAGAGATGGATAGTTCCCATATTGGAGGTGTCAAAGATAGATCAGACGGTTTTTCTGTGTCTGTGTTCTGTCTCTTGCGGGATATGACAGGGCTGCTCCGGGGTAGATGGTACTGTTCCTCAGGGTCGAGCAGGTCTGAATCCCATTCATCGCACATCTTCAGTCCACTTTCATCGATATCATCATCATCAGTGCTGTCAGAGGGATTCTCATTTAAATCAGAATTCACTAACCAGTTAACAAAGTGCAGCTCTCTGACGATACTGCCGCTGCTACTACCAGCATTTGCCTGGAGGAAGAGAGAGGACACGACACTATCAGGGTGATTAAATGGCCTAGTTTTAATTTTTTATATTATTCTAAGTACTGTGCTAAGAGAAATTAAAACTCACTTAAAAAAATGTTTTATTATCATTTACACACCCTCATGTTGTTCCCAACCTAGGGATATTCTTGAAAATATTTTAACTGTTTTTGTCCATACAGTGAAAGTCAATGTGGTCTGAAACAGCACTGGACCCCATTGACTCTCATTGTATGGACAGAAATATATATATTATATACAGTGAGGAAAATAAGTATTTGAACACCCTGCTATTTTGCAAGTTCTCCCACTTAGAAATCATGGAGGGGTCTGAAATTGTCATCGTAGGTGCATGTCCACTGTGAGAGACATAATCTAAAAAAAATATTCAGAGATCACAATATATGATTTTTTAGCTATTTATTTGTATGATACAGCTGCAAATAAGTATTTGAACACCTGTCTATCAGCTAGAATTCTGACCCTCAAAGACCTGTTAGTCTGCCTTTAAAATGTCCACCTCCACTCCATTTATTATCCTAAATTAGATGCACCTGTTTGAGGTTGTTAGCTGCATAAAGACACCTGTCCACCCCATACAATCAGTAAGAATCCAACTACTAACATGGCCAAAACCAAAGAGCTGTCCAAAGACACTAGAGACAAAATTGTACACCTCCACAAGGCTGGAAAGGGCTACGGGGAAATTGCCAAGCAGCTTGGTGAAAAAAGGTCCACTGTTGAAGCAATCATTAGAAAATGGAAGAAGCTAAACATGATTGTCAATCTCCCTCGGACTGGGGCTCCATGCAAGATCTCACCTCCTGGGGTCTCAATGATCCTAAGAAAGGTGATAAATCAGCCCAGAACTACACGGGAGGAGCTGGTCAATGACCTGAAAAGAGCTGGGACCACTGTTTCCAAGGTTACTGTTGGTAATACACTAAGACGTCATGGTTTGAAATCATGCATGGCACGAAAGGTTCCCCTGCTTAAACCAGCGCATGTCAAGTCCCGTCTTAAGTTTGCCAAAGACCATTTGGATGATCCAGAGGAGTCATGAGAGAAAGTCATGTGGTCAGATGAGACCAAAATAGAACTTGGAACGTGGTCATAATTCCACTCATCGTGTTTGGAGGAAGAAGAATGAGGAGTACCATCCCAAGAACACCATCCCTACTGTGAAGCATGGGGTGGTAGCATCATGCTTTGGGGGTGTTTTTCTGCACATGGGACAGGGCGACTGGACTGTATTAAGGAGAGGATGACCGGGGCCGTGTATTGCAAGATTTTGGGGAATAACCTCCTTCCCTCAGTTAGAGCATTGAAGATGGGTCGAGGCTGGGTCTTCCAACATGACAATGACCCGAAGCACACAGCCAGGATAACCAAGGAGTGGCTCTGTAAAAAGCATATCAAGGTTCTGGCATGGCCTAGACCTAAACCCAATAGAGAATCTTTGGAGGGAGCTCAAACTCAGTGTTTCTCAGCAACAGCCCAGAAACCTGACTGATCTAGAGAAGATCTGTGTGGAGGAGTGCTCCAGGAAAAAACTACAGGAAATGTTTGACTTCTGTAATTGCAAACAAAGGCTACTGTACCAAATATTAACATTGATTTTCTCAGGTGTTCAAATACTTATTTGCAGCTGTATCATACAAATAAATAGTTTAAAAATCATACATTGTGATTTCTGGATTTTTTTTTTTAGATTATGTGTCTCTCACAGTGGACATGCACCTACGATGACAATTTCAGACCCCTCCATGATTTGGGAGAACTTGCAAAATAGCAGGGTGTTCAAATACTTATTTTCCTCACTGTGTGTATATATATATATATATATATATTGTTTTCTTCAGAAGAAAGAAAGTCATGGATGACATGAAGGAATGACATGAAGGTCAGTAAATTACAGTTATTTAAAATTTTGGCTGAACTATCAAAACTGCACCAGTTTGTTTGTAAGCTGTATTGGAGCAAGTATGTTTCTCAATGATTTTGACCGATAGCTTAGAGTAAACAGTCCTATGTGATATGTGATCTAGCAAAGAGATAAAAAACAGTAAAACTCACCATATTTTGTTCGTGAAAATAGGAGAAAAGTTGTTGCTTTCGTTTATGATATGATTCGTCTCAAGCGGTTTCACTTCCTCGGTCTGTAAATACATTATAAGCCAGTGTACTATTTCCTTAAGCAGAACCGCTTGATTAGATAACTAATGGGGAAATTATAATATGCTTGTTTAAATTTTCTTAATATGTTGTGTGTCTAATGTTTTGCTTGTTTTAAAAAAAAATGTGGTCACACTTTATTTTACAGTGTAATTATAAATTTAAGTACTGAGTAATATGAATTAAAGGGTTAGTTCACCCAAAAATGAAAATTCTGTCAGTATTTACTCACCCTCATGTTGTTCCAACCCCGTAAGACTTTCGTTCATCTTCGGAACACAAATTAAGATTTTTTTTATTTAATCTGAGAGCTGGATCACTCCTCAATACTAGTCCATAGGCTTCTTAAGGGATCGAAACTGGCCGGCCCAAAAGTTATAAAGACATCGTTAAAATAGTCCGAGTGACTACAGTGGCTCAATCTTAAGTTTACACTTACAACACAGAAGCTTTTCTCTGTTCCACTGCGTAAAAATCTCAAGGCCCACAGGGAAGGAAATGAGTAGTTGAATAAAGTCGTTATTTTTGTTTTTGCGCATAAAAAGTAATCTTGTCACTTGATAAACTTAAGATTGAGCCACTGTAGTCACTCTGACTATTTTAACGATGTCTTTCATAACTTTTGGGCCGGCCAGTTTCGATCCCTTAAGAAGCCTATGGAGGAGTGATCCAGCTCGCAGATTTAATAAAAAAATATCTTAATTTGTGTTCCGAAGATGAACGAAAGTCTTACGGGGTTGGAACAACATGAGGGTGAGTAATTACTGACAGAATTTTCATTTTTGGGTGAACTAACCCTTTAAGTAATTTAGGGTTAGGATTAGGTTTGGTTTGGTTAGTTGCATTTAATCATGCATAATTCATAGGTATGGCTATAGGTATGAGTAACTAATGTAAGATGTGTAACAAGGACACTAAATTAAAGTGTTACCTAAAATTTCCTTTATATGTGTTCTTGTAAAGTCAGTCATTAGCCTTAGGACACTTGCATGAAGTCAGGCATGTATATTTTTTCACATTAAACATACATTATAATAAATCAGATATTTTTGGAGTTCATTATACAGACTCACTTGTACAAACACTTTCAGAATGTTCTCCTTAAATCTGGTCTACTTATAAAAATGTTAACCTATTTATTTCTATGAGTTGCTTATCATTTGACCATATTTATAGTTTGTATATATTATTGATATAGTGTGCCCTGCATAATAAAATAATATTATAATGTATAATATTACAATATAACAGTGCATATTTTAATATAACTCATTTTACTGTCCACTAATTATTTTTTTCCTAAGTATGAGTTACAGTATATTTAGAAAATATATAGGCCTATAGGACTGAGGGTAAATAGAGAGCATACATTTATTGTGTATTTAATAATATTTTATAGTGTTTAAAAATCATGAATTTCAAAAGGTTAAGAGGTTCAATACTTTATGAGAATCTCCATCTAGTAAAGTACTAGTAACCATCGCTATTTGTGAACGTACAGCAGATGGCGCTGTAGTAAAGGCCAGTAAACACGTTATTGGCACGAGCTCAGTTCCATTAACAAACTGCGCAGAAGCGTTATAGACAGTCAGATAGCGCACTAGGAGGAAATACATCCACTGCATGTTGAGACCAGCACATTTTCTTTAGGATATAGCGATCGCAGAGCCTTTCGACGAGCTTTTTTTTTGGGCGACTATGGCGACGCTGGGACCGGAGCCCCGTCCTCATTCCCAGCTGACTCCTGCCGCATTACAGACGAACCTGAGCGGACAGGGCTCCAACACGAACCTGCCTCTCAGCCGGGGCTTGGAGAGAGCTCTGGAGGATGCGGCGAACTCTGGATTTATGAACCTCAGCTCAAGAAAACTGAAAGAATTCCCTCGGACAGCAACAAATTACGACCTAACGGATACGGTTGAAGCAGGTAAAATGAAGTGATGCTTATTTGTGTTTAGCACGCTGTGCGCACGCGCCTGCTCAGTCAGATGCTCTTGAGAATATAGTTTCAAACGGGAAATGTTGCCCTAAATCTTGTCGCATTTTGACCCATTATGTGTTGGTTGTTAAAAACTTTAATTATGCACATATTACTCAACAGAAAGCAGATGAAACGTCTCCATCAGCCAACATGCATAACGTTACAATGTTACAGAGTTGCGGACAGGGTCCTGGGCCGGGATAAAGATGCGGGCCACTTCAGTTGTGTCCAGATGCATTACAAACGCCCAAAATATAGCTTTGAGGATGTGTGGGATGAGAGTAAAGGATGTTGTTTTTGTCGCGCTGGACTGACCATATTATACCTCCTACTATGACCAGCTTGTCCACATGATTACTATGGAAATCCCCTTACACTATGACTGAAGATTTAATTTCCATGTTTGGAGATAAGTAGCCTACACACCAATGCCAAAATGAATGCATTTGTGGGTTATATTTTGAAACCAGAACTCTGAAGGCTGATGGTCATTGGTTCTGCAGGGATTGGGCTAGTTCTTTTGTTTACTATTGTATGGTAAATAATTCACTTTGAACCTATTGAAGTTGTCATTGAGGACACACTCGCGAGGAGACACTTGAGGAGACTCATGCTTCCTATAAAAATGTCCTGAATTTAAAAAAAAAGAAAGAATGCTTTGATCTGATGCTTTTACTGCTTGTTATGATGATGACTATACATCTCTGCCGCGAGGCGTATGACGTAGGGATCTCATTGAGTCGAATCTTTTGAATCTCTTAAGCAAAATGATTCACTCAGGTATTTCTGTACAGTACTTTGTTTCTCTGTGTGGTGAATGAGGTGGTATAGGTGGTGAATCTTTCACTTAACCAATTTGTTAAAGTCACCACGAAATGAAAACATCCGTTTCATTGCGACTTTAAGTCAAGTCCAGTCAAGTGTATTTATATAGCGCTTTTCACACTATAAATTGCATGAAAGCAGCTTCACAGTATCAATCAAATAACATAACAGTGTTTGTTTCTTAGTGGAAAAAACATCCACGTTTGGTAGGGCTGATCAATGGTATTAATGCTTGGTTAATTAATTTGAATATCCCCAACTGAGCAAGCCAAAGGCAACAGTGGCAAGGAACCGAAAAACTCCATCAAGTGACCTACTGGTGTCCTAAAACTCCATCAGGTGACTTAAAGGAGAGAAAAAAAAAACCTTGGGAGAACCCAGGCTCAGTCGGGGGCCAGTTCTCCTCTGGTGTTTATGAACTAGAGGCCGGATTTACAGTAACTGTAATTTGATACAGAATTTTGTTTTATTTTATCACTTCGGGGTGGGTACGCGAACCGTAATCACAACGTTTTATCTGTAGAGTGGGAAAGGGATCATCCATAGGGAGAGGCTAGTTGGCACTTCAGCACTGCGTTGTCATCGGGTCCAGGCAAAGCTCCTAGTCAGATCTGGATACGGCCTGGATCCGGCAGGCTGCGGGAAAACCTCGGGATAAACAAAGACACTAAAATTAGCGTAGATGCCATTCTTCTTATGATGTAACGAGTACATCAGGATTTAAGGGAAGTGTTCCCAGTTCCGGCTGACCTAATCTATGCAGCCGAACATTGAATTATAGAAGTCTGTAATGTATTATGTGTATGCTAGCTCAAAGAGATGTGTCTTTAATGTAGCTTTGAACTGACAGAGTGTGTCTGCTTCCCGGACAATGGTAGGAAGACTGTTCCAAAGTTTTGGTGCTAAATAGGAAAAGGATCTATCGCCAGCAGTTGATTTTGATATTCTAGGTATTATCAGCTGGCACGAATTTTGAGATCGCAATAGACGTGAAGGACTACAATGCGTTAAGAGCTCGTTCAAGTACTGCTGAGCTAAACCATTTAGTGCTTTGTAAGAAATCAACAATATTTAAAATTTTTTTACAATGTTTAATAGGCAGCCAATGCAATGTTGACAGAACCGGGCTAATATGGTCATATTTCCTGGTTCTAGTAAGAACTCGAGCTGCTGCGTTTTGGACCAGCTGTAGTTTATTTATTAAGCGTGCAGAGCAACCACCCAGTAGAGCATTACAATAATCTAGTCTTGATGTCATGAAAGCATGAACTAATTGTTCCGCATTTGTTAATGAGAGCATATGTCGTAATTTAGATATATTTTTAAGATGGAAAAATGCAGTTTTACAGATACTAGACACGTGACTTTCAAATGAAAGATTGCTATCAAAGAGCACACCCAGGTTCCTAACCGACGACGAAGACTTAACAGAGCAGCCATCAAGTGTTAGATGGTATTCTAGGTTATTACGTGTTGAAGTTTTTTGTCCAATAATTAGAATCTCTGTTTTTTCAGACATTAGTAGTAGGAAATTACTAGTCATCCAATTTTTTATATCAGCTATGCATTCCGTTCATTTTGTGAATTGGTAAGTCTTAAGTTAGGTTTTGAAGAAATATAGAGCTGAGTATCATCGGCATAACAGTGAAAGCTAATTCCATGTTTCCTAATGATATCTCCTATTGGTAGCATGTACAGAGTGAACAGCAGGGGTCCTAGTACTGAGCCTTGTGGTACACCATACTGAAATTGTGATAGATAAGACATCTCTTCATTTACTGCTACAAACTGATAACGGTCAGATAAGTATGATTTAAACCATGCTAGTGCAATATCACTAATGCCAACATAGTTTTCTAGTCTAAAAGAATGTTGTGGTCAGTTGTGTCAAATGCAGCGCTAAGATCAAGTAACACTAATAGAGAGATACAACCACGATCGGATGATAAAAGTAAATCATTTGTAACTCTAATGAGAGCTGTCTCAGTACTATGGTGCGGTCTAGATCCTGACTGAAAATCCTCGCAGATATCATTTCTTTCAAGAAAGGAACACATTTGTGAGGATACTGCTTTTTTTAATATCTTTGACAGAAAAGGCAGATTTGAGATCGGCCTGTAATTGACTAATTCTGAAGGATCAAATTGCATTTTTTTAAGAAAGCGGTTTTATCATAGTCAGCTTAAAGGTTTTTGGTACGTATCCTAGAGACAAAGACGAATTAATGATATTAAGAAGAGGATCTATGATCTCTGGAAGCATCTCTTTCAGTAGCTTAGTCGGTATAGGGTCTAACATACAAGTTGTCGATTTAGATGAATTAACGAGTTTGCAGAATTCTTCCTCTCCTATAGGAACAAATGAATAAAAAATTTCCTCAGGGAGACTACAATGCACTCCCTGATGCGATACTGTAGTAGACGGTTGCATAGTTATAATTTTGTCCCTGATATTATCAATCTTATAAGTGAAGAAGTTCATAAAGTCATTACTGTGTTGCCCGGAAACGTCTGTGCTTGAAGCTTTCTTTTTCGTTAGTTTAGCCACTGTTTCAAATAAGTATTAAGGATTATGTTTATTTTCTTCTAATAGGGTTGAAAAATAAGCAGATCTAGCAGCTTTTAAAGTCTCTCTGTAAGCAATCGAGCTCTCTTTCCATGAAATCCGAAATACCTCTAGTTTTGTTTTCTTCCAGTTGCGCTCCATTTTTCTGGCTGCTCTCTTAAGGGCCTGAGTGTGCTCGTTGTACCACGCGTTGGACTTTTATCTTTAATCTGCTTTAAGCGCAACGGAGCAACTGAGTCTAAAGTGCTGGAAAAGAGAGAGTTAAAAGTTTCTGTTGCCAGATCAAGTTCTTCTAAGCTATCCAGGATGCTGAGATGATGAAACTGATTAGGAAGATTATTGATAAAGCAATCTTTAGTGGCCGAAGATATAGGTCTAACATATTTATAACATGGAGTCGGCTTTGCAGCCTTGGATAAATGTAATTTACATGAGACTAGATAATAGTCTTAGATGTCATCGCTCTGCTGCAGAATTTCAACGGCATCAACATCTATTCCATGTGATAATATTAGATCTAGAGTATGATTACGACAATGAGTGGGTCCTGACACGTGTTGTCTAACTCCAATTGAGTTTACAATGTCTTTAAGTGCCAATCCTAATGCATCTTTTTCATTATCTACATGTAAATTAAAATCACCAACAATTAGTACTTTATCATTAGCCAATACTAATTCTGATAGAAAGTCCACAAATTCTTTGATAAAATCTTTATGGTGCCCTGGTGGCCTGTATACAGTAGCCAGCAGAAATCTCAAGCGTGATTTATCGTTTACACTATATATTTTTACATTTAGCACCAACACTTCAAAAGAAGTATATTTAAAAATAGATTTCTTAGTGGTTTTGAAAATATTACTATAAATTACAGCAACACCTCCCCCTTTGCGTTTTAGACGAGGTTCATGTTTATAGCAGTAATCTTGTGGGGTTGACTCATTTAAAGTAATGTAATCATTTGGTTTTAGCCAGGTTTCTGTCAAACACAGCACATCTAGATTATAATCTGAAATCATATCATTAACTATGAGCGATTTTGAAGTAAGGGATTGAATATTCAGCAGCCCAAGCTTTATCATTTGCTCATCTGTATTATATCTGTTTTTTATTTGTTGAACATTAATTAAATTTTTTACCTGACGTTTTTTGGATTTCCAAATTCGGAGAACAGACACAGTCTCTATATGATGATATC
Source organism: Meda fulgida (assembly GCA_030578275.1). NCBI lineage: Eukaryota > Metazoa > Chordata > Actinopteri > Cypriniformes > Leuciscidae > Meda > Meda fulgida. Next base: position 17,518,975 of record CM060624.1, on the reverse strand, counting down.
TAGTTGAAAGAGGCTCTATGTGATGGGATTTATCTGACCTTGGTGACGCGAGGCCGCTAGCAGACGGTCGGGTTAGCCAGTCTGTCTGCATCCTGACCTGGGCCCCAGATTGTCATGTTTTAGCTCTAAGACTATGTGCCATATTACTAGAGAGAAGAGCAGCACCATCCCAGGAGGGATGAATACCATCTATTTTCAACAGGTCAGGCTTGCCCCAAAAACTTTTCCAATTGTCTATGAATTCTATATTATTCAACGGACACCACTAAGACAACCAACCATTGAGTGAGGCCAATCGGCTAACTATCTCATCACTCCTGCGAACAGGAAGGGGGCCAGAGCAAATTACAGTGCCTTACATCGTACTTGCGAGTTCACACACCTCTTTAATAATAATTTTGGTGTTCTCCGACTGGCGGAGTCGAACATCATTAGTGCCGACATGAATAATGATCTTAGAGAATTTACGATTAGCATTAGCCAGCACTTTTAAATTTGCTTTGATGTCAGGCGCTCTGGCTCCCGGCAAACATGTGACTACGGTGGCTGTTAACTCTATTTTCACGTTCCGCGTGATCGATTCACCAATTACCAGGGCACAATCAACAGAATTCTCAGAATGTAGTATATCCAGATTACATTCATACTACACACATTCATACTATATAGAACATACTTTTTTAGTGGTCGTGAACTAATTAGGCCTACTTATTATTACCTACTCGAGTATATCAAGAGAGTATGGAATTTCAGATGCAGCCAATGACTCATTTAGTAGCTACTAGGTCCAATCAATGAATTGCTCCCTTACATTGCTATTTTGAGTACTTCAAAATAAACTGTGAACGAGTCAATGTATGGAGAACAGTTCATTCACTGGAAAGATTTGGTCACCACTAGTCGTGAACGGCTGCGGGAAAAGCCGAGATGACAGTTGGGAATGTTCACTGAGCGGGAGATCTGCTTCTGTTCCCCATGAATTCCTCCACACTCCCCTCAGCTCGGAGGCAGGAGAGCAGCTAAAATAGGAAACAGGAAAGGGCCGACCGTGGAAATGGCAAATTCCTAGCATTCTTGGAAGCTCTTCTGAAGTACTTTAATGCAGGAAATTATACTTTCAGTCCATTATGATATTTGGAATGTAAAGAAGTGTTTTTTAGTGACTAAGCAGCAAATCATTTTAGCTCACAAAGATGAAGTCATCCTTACCATTAGTAATGGTGAAGTTAGCACAATATATTATTTACTGTCCCTCTGCATCCTTATAGATATTTCAGATATGTTTCAAAGGGCCCCAAGATTTGTGGCCTTAGTAAAAGTGTTGGTTAGGACTGGTTCAGGTGTTCTGTGCCACAGATGATTTCAGCTCCCATTTCTCCCCATAGCTCTGGGTTCCTCAGAAGTTTTTTTTTCTTTTTTTTTTTTTACTGATTCAAGATATTTCAAGCTGGGACATGTTGCCCTCACAAACATACACACACTCTCTCTCTCTACCATTTTACATGAAGAAAGCCTCACAGAGTTTCACGGGTGGTGTTGGGTATTTTCCACTGCTAATAAAACCATGTGTGTACGTTTTTTATGTATTTATTTGTGGCCTTGAGAGCTCTGTTTTAAGGAAGAAGATGCCTGTTGTTGGTTGTTGTGATTAGAGTCATCATTTCAAGAAGGAAGGAGTTTTCTGTAAATTCCAACCCAACTGAAAGTGAAAGCACACAGTTTAATACCTGTTTTAAATGCACAGTAGTGTGTATGTAATTGTATAAGTTTATCTTTAAAAACACTAATATTTTAATAACATTGTCAAATTTAATATTTATCAAATCTCAAAATCAATCATAATGTACATTATGTTGTCGATACATTAAAAAGTAGCATTAAAAAGTTTGGGGATAAGTAAGATTTGTTTTTAAAGAAATTATTTTATTCAGCAAGTGATCAAAAGTGACAGTAAAGACATTTATCGTGCTGGAAAATATTCTTAAGCTTTTTTTACAGCTGTCATTTGATTTTTTTTTTGCAATTCTTTATTTTTATTTTTGCACTACTTTATTTTTTTTATTTTGCACTACTTTATTTTTGTCTGCAAAACAACAATTTGTCTGCTCAATTCTTTATTTTTCTTTTGCAAACATATGTGGCATTATATTGACTCCATAGAAACGGTCTCTTCTTTACTCAAATTGTTGTGTTTTCTGTCAGCATTTGACCTTTTTTCCTCTCACAGGCTGAACTTACTGCTTATGTACAATGTGCTGTGTTTCCGTGACTCTACAAAGCACGCAAATAACTTATACGTACGCGATTGGTTGTCCGTTGCTAAGCATCTAAAGTTTTAATATTGGTGAACCCCTTGTAAAAATGCCAAAAGTGAGTTAGCCAGCTGAACCGTGCAGTGGGATCTATTGTTCAGTTCCACTGATAGCAAGGCACATATCATGCATCAGAAGTTAACAGATCCATTCTGTGTTCTCTAACAGCATGCTCTGCAGTTTAGAAAGACAGCACAGGCCCACTCACAACGGGATGCAGTTTGGTCTGTTTTTGTTGCTTTTTGCAGCATGTGAGGTGGCGTGTGATCCACACACTCCTCTTCACATGCAAACACCTACATGCACTACATGTAACCTGTGATCATTTCTCCTATAGAAGAGAGAGAATGTTATGATGAAGCCATCCCCCCTCTCTCTCTTTTTATATCTCGCTCTCTCTCTCTCACCTCCTACTTCTTTCTGCTGTCAGCTCACACAATTACGTTACGAATGAGCTCATTCACATGCATTCTAACCTTGGTACACAATGTACACATTTTGTTTCATTTTTGGGACACACATATACACAGAAACACAAACTTATACGACACACATACAAACTCACAACACAAACCCTCTTCCACATGATAGCGTTTTCATAAATGTGAGCATGCAAGCACAAATCCTCTCTTTGACAAGCTCTCCGAGTCATGTATTTTGTTGCGGATGGTCAGGGTTCAATTTTAGCGTGACAACTGCTAATAGGATAGATAGAAGTATAGAGATAGTCTCAGGAAAGCATTTTGGCAGATAATCTCACATCCAGATTTCTTTCTCTGTGGTACTGTATGTTAATATTTTGGTGGGTGTATAATGAGATAAAACCCACACACATGTACACACAAATAGGCTACTCCAACCCCCAAATATTGGAGTGAGTCTTAAGTCTGGACAACAACACTTTGGATAAACATTGTGCATTAAAGATGCATTACATCAAAACCTTTCAGTGTGTTTGCTAATGCACCATGGTAACAACCTGTCACCCATTACAAAACTCCAACACTCACTGATAGAACCTGAAAGGAAGATTCGACTCTTCACTATTTCCAGGTGTCAGAGTCTCAGAGACTTACATGCAACACTCATATATATATATATATATATATATAATATATGAATCACTGAGAAAATATTGTCAGTGTAAGTGTAGTGTAAAACGGGTGGCTGCTGCAGTAAACGCATGGCAATGGGGTTGCACAACAACAGTCTATTCAGAATATTTAACACTTGGAGATATCCAAGGAAACAAGGGCTTATATACACTGACAGAAATAGATAATTAACAAAACTAGAAACGGGTGATAAATGATAAATATTTAATATTAACCTTGAATAAATGCTGTCAAAATTTATTTTGCGTGAAATTTAACCTTATAAAGTATTATGATCTAAATCATTACTGTTCAGACACTATTGGGGCCTGTTAATGAGGATTTCTAAAAAAAAAAAAAAATAATACTTGTGTTGATGTGTATGTGGTTCTTAATAGGGGCATCTGTGTCCTGAAGGGTTTTGGCTTAGTACCCTTGTAGGGCTTTCCAACCTACGCCATTTTCTGTAGGTTTGTAAGAGTGTCACAGCATTGCATGATGGTTGTGAATAGATTTAACTGCTGTAAAATCAGATGCTGTGTTACAGTCATTAAACCAGCTGTTGGAAAGAATGTTGTTGTCAGAAAGAAGAGAATGACAGAAACGAGAAATATTGAATGTGTTGTCCTACCACTTCCATTGTTCACACTTTTTGGCCAGATGTCATGCTTATCCTTTAGCTCACTTCTTTCTGTTTTATTTTTGTTTTTTCTTCAGTCATTATGGGAATTGTTCCAGTTCAAGACTAACTTCAGCACACATTTAGTTTGCTAGCACATGAACCTGTATGGTTTATGGTTTTACAGTTTCTGTAACAAGTGACTGAGACAAGTGACTTTGTAATGATTATAATATTTATTCAAAACTGTTAGCCTGCAAGGTATCTGAAACTTTTGTTGGATAGCATTAGTTTTTTTGTCTAGCTGGATTGCTACTTAACCTATCAGTCATTTTGATAGCCAGTGTTTGGTTTTGGTGCAAAGATTTTTTTATTTATTTATTTATTTATTTTTTTACAAAAAATGTAGTTGCAGTAAGAATAATTTAATGTACTTAAAACCGATATGTTTTTTTATATGTCTGGTATCTGAGAAACTAATAAGTAATTTATACTTCATAAATATAAATTATAAATATAATACTAAATATAAATATATACTAATACTAAATATAAAATATTCTGTATATTTCTTATAGTAAACTGCTTATGTGGGCCACAATAAGAACACAATAAACAACCTATACATAAAACTAAACAAACTAAAGTTAAAAACAAACAAACAAATGTCATAAAAAGCAAAACAGGGACAAACCAAATTTTTCATTTTAACTTTTCACTCATGTTGTTATAATATTAATAATAATAATAATAATAATGCAGTTTGTAATAAAATATTTTATATTAAGTAGCACATTTTTACTAGTGGGCTCAGATTTTTGGACCCCACTGTAGTTCTGAATAAACAGGCACTGCACATTGTGTCAGGCAAACGCAAACTAGGCCGTCTGTCGGAAGTGACTGAAGTGCAGGTCAAGTCAAGTCATGAAACGCCACTTCAAGTGTATCTTTGTCAATTTGCTTGCTTGAGTAAGTGTCACAGATGTCATTTATACTCTGCATACTGTATGTATAAAGGATCTTATTAAAAAAAAAATCAATATATATATTAGAATAATTTAAATGCCCAATCAAAGCATTGTGAGATTTCTTTGCAAGCAGTACCCAAACAGGTTTTCATGTGTTTGGGAAGGGGAGTGTAAATGTGTGTGTGTTTCCCATGTTTCTCCAGGAGGAAATGGCCTTTTCTGCACATGTTGTCATACAATGAGCCGGGGAGGAGACAATATCCTGCCTCTGTCTTACAGAATAAACCTGTGTTATGCTGGTATACAGTTAGAAAGATATACAAATTAAATCGGGGCATCTGACCAAGGTTAGAGAGAAAAACACATCATCAGAACACCATCATCAACATGGTTCATTATCACACCCTGTCTTTTGTTTTTAATATTGTAGAAACAACTACATAAGTTGTGTCAGAATATTTCAAACAGTAGCCTATTTAAATATAATACACTGCTCCTTTTATTTCGGACAGTAAAAAATCTCCTACTACCTTTACAAATACCACGTTCAAAAGTTTGGGTTGGTACGATTTTTTAAAATGTTTTTAACATCTCTTAAGCCCACTTGGGCTGCATTTATATGATCAAATTACTCTAAAAACAGTAATATTGTAAAATGTTATTACAATTTAAAACATTAAAAATGTTTTTTTTTATTTAAATATATTTTACATTTGTTTAGTAGCCGTTACTCTTTAGAAATGATTTACTGCTCAAGAAACAGTTCTTATTATTATCAAACTGTTAAAACAGTTGTGCTGCTTAATATTTTTGTGGAAACTGTAATACACTTTTTTTCCCCAACAATTCTTTGATGAATAGGAAGTTCAAAACAACAGTATATTTTTTTTAAATGATAATCTTTTGTAACATTCTGAATGTCTTAACTGTCACCTTTTAATCAAATTAATGTATCCTTGCTGACCATGGTATTTGCATGGTAAATGGTGACCTGTTCAGTTTAATATAAGGCAGGACAGACACCAGCTGTTTGTGTGTTTGAGACTGTGCTATTACCCAGATTCATCTGCCCCATACAGTCTGAGACACTCGCTTTATCAGAGCTCCACCTCAACAACAGAAGAGGGTCAAAGTGTGTGTGTACTGATGAAGGTGATATGTTTGTAGTATATATTTTATTATTGGATAGTTCTCTTGCTCTTTGAGTTAATAATTGAATATGTTTATGGCCTTGCTATATAATTGCTATAACAATGCTCATATAATTGACAAAAGTCTTTCAACTTCCCTGGCAATGCTATCTAAAGGAAACCGGTTCATAGAGAGACTAAAGAATATTTTAAATAATTTCTACAAATTACTCCATATTACTTGGCATAATTTAAGAACAGTATGTTAAAGAGATGTCCCCAGTTATACAGAAAGGAAAGGGTTGTGTGGGTGGTTCTCTTTATGTGGATATGTGTGTGTATGTTATGTGGGGTAATGAAATGGCTTCTAAATGCACACACGCTGTCAAGATCACTCGTACTCTGTGTATAGGGATCTGCGGTACTGACTGCACATTTTACAAGATAAGATATTTGTCAATGACTCTCGGGATCTGTTGTACACCCAATCCTCCATCATCGTCTTGTCAGTCATCTCATCTCTCCTTACTCTCGTCACGTGATAAGTGAAATCTGACTCCTGCTGCACTGTGCTTCAACTCTGCAGCTTGTGCTGTATGAAGCAGAGCAGATGCTTTCAGTTATTGTAGTGTCACTTGTAAGTACGTACGGTTGAACACCATGCAACACCGACTACTGCAGCAAGCCTTGTGTGTGTGTGGTGGGGACAGATGGACTGAGCTTTCTAATCAGGTCATCATATGGTAGAATAAATCAGACCTTCTAGCTCTGGGTGTGCAATGCGTTGATGGATTGATCTGACAATGAAAATGAAGTGCATCGATTATGCAATTTAAAAATCAATTATGATAATAATAATACCCATTGCACATTGCACTATTGTTTCATTCCTTATCCAAAATACTATTTAACAAATTTAACATTTAACAAATCAGTTGTGAATTGTACCGAAATTAACAAATCCACTCAAACTGAAATGTGACGGACTGAAATATCAGACTGAAAATATTAGATTTCTTAATGCATCATGAATCATAAACAAGTTAAATCATCGTCAGAGCAAATGTGGCACACCAGTCAGTTTTTTCCTAATAGAATTATACATAAAATATATTAGCATGTTGCTAAGCTGAGGATCAGCCTGTCAGACACAAAGCGTTTGAGAAAAAAAAAATCAGGTGTAAAGCAAATGACATCAGATCAACTGTATTGTTAACCTTTCAGGAACTGCCATGATGCCATGCGGAGCATATAAATAAACAAATATTTGTCAATATTTAAAATCACAATGAAATCAAAATCGACAATTGTTGTTTTTAATTGAATATTGCAGTATTTATTATTCATTGTTTTGTGCACAGATGAGATCGGAGCAATAGCAAACGACAATGATCAAATCAGCTCCCGACGGACAAAATCAAGTTCCACCAAAATCACAAAAGGGAAGTATCGCAACTTCCATTTCATGTTAGCTTTAATTATATTTAACTATTATTTTTGGTGATCCTCTCACTCCATCTGTGATGATCAATATATATATATAAATGAAAGCACTGCTGTGATTTCTCGTTTGGATTGTCTGCTGCTCCAGAGATCCAGAGAGAAGTGATGCTGTCATATATGCTAAATATAAGACAATATATTGCTATCACATATATACATATCTCTAGATATATGTTGATATAGGTTTTATAACATAAATTGTCCATATTAAATGAGTATATTGATATATAATACAATGTATATGATTATTGTTTATATACTATTGTAAGTTATAACCATAGATTTCACCGATATGTTTAATTTATATGTCAAGTTATTTAAACAATATACATTCATTTTTCATGCTTATGGTTTCCTTATTAATTCATTCCTTGTTTTCCTAATTTGAACATCTTGAACTTTTAACAAGTCTTTAATTGAAACGCAATCAAAAGACCGCCAAATTACGCACATTAAGAGACCAACGCATGAAGAATGTTCGCCCTACATATATTTCATTTCCGTATGGGCTTTGATAATCTGTGCCTCCGGAAGTCAGATGTAATATGAACATGAGAGGAAAGAAACAAACACACATACTCCTCCCATCCAGTGTGTGTTGCCGCTGTCTGTCAGAGAGAAACCGTTTGCTTATTCAACAGAACTCAAAGAGCACACGTACACACACACCATGACGGTCAGAGTGGGCACACAGAGGAATGCTGAGTGGCAGAAAATACTCAAGCACAAATGCACCACTCCACGTGTACACGTTAAGCTGTTGTGCACACTTGGTATAAATTTAAGTCAGAACCATCTGTTTGATTACATACTGTAAATAAGTGCACAAGCACACACACACACACACACACACATATGCTCAGCTAATTATTTCAGCTGTATGCCGCAGGATGAGGCCACACCCAGAGCAACATAAAGACAGGCTGTGTTTTTACATCCTTTTCCCACTTCAGAGACACTGCGGAGGACAAGAGGGTTTAAGTGAAAGAATAAGAGATTAGAGCTCAAATGAAAGAAGGATTGATGCAATCAACTTCATTCAGTCAGAAGTATGTCTGTGTATAAGATTGCTTTTTCAAAATCTTACCCCAAGCCAAATAATGTAGTTTACAGAATACAACTGTATATGCATGAATCACTGTAAAACAAAAAATTTGTAGTCTTTTTGTAGTTTTTTTTATTAGTGTAAAAATGCTAAAAACTGTTCATTGGTTAACTAAGTTATGATACAATATACGGTAAAAAGTTGCCATTTAAAAAAAAGTACGTTCCTGTATATCCCTGTGTGACATCACAATTATATTTTATATAAAATCCTTTGTTTTTGTCTAACCATTTCGATCAACTCTAAATGAATGCTGAGTAATCCCTCTAAAACTGAGTGCACCGCCTGCGAGTGCCACGTAGCTACGTGAAAATATAGCATATTTTTCAAAACTACTGCCTTGATCAACACAAAATAGGTGTCATTTGAAAGCTTAGAGTAAGAACTTTGCAATGCATGTAGCCAATTTGATTAACTCCTAAATAGTGCTGCATTTGCTGATAATTTAAAAACAATTGTAATAATGTATGTATTATGTCAAAAACAGTTGAAAGGTCTCATGGAGTAGAATATAACAAGCATAATTGTTTTGGGCTTTGACTAAACGTGAGCAGGTTTTTGTACGTGAAGCCCATTTTTGCTCGTAACTTCATGGAACATGCATAGATCAATGGCACATCATTACTTGTGTGGATGCTCCCGATTGAAATGAGTCCAAAATCAACATAATCCGTTGCATCGATCACAAGATATTCCCCACGGAGGAACAACAAAATGCCTATTAGGGGTTCTCAAGGGCTAAACAAAAAGGCTACCATGGTTCCAAATGCTGTAACTTTTGATTACTTTATGCTATAACCACAATTTGATCCAGATGCAGCTCACATGTAGTGAAACTTATTTCCTTCCTGAGTAATTGCATGTCAAAAAAGAAAGATATGTAAAATTATAATTATATATATATATATATATATATATATATATATATCATATATATATGTATGAAATCATTACACCCAAATGTAATAATTTTTTCCCCCAAAAAAACAAACAAAAAGTTTTATAGTAAACGATACTTGCCTTTTGACGCTCCTTACTATAGTTTTGGAGATGTCTTTACAAAATGCCTTCAGGAGTTAAGGGTTAATGTTTATTGCATTAGTATTTTACTGTTGTGTGTTATTCTGATGGGGTTCTGTCTTTGTGTTCATGTCCTTATGTACCGTCTATATACAAACATTGTTCTTGTTTTATAGACTGACCACTTAACAACGAACTGATTCATCATATGGCTTTCCATTTAAAACACATTATTACATTAAACAATAAGTTAGACAGTTAATAGTCATAAAACGCTGAGTTAAACTTTAAAACACTACCGAATGCATGGATCTAATTTAATGACACGCATATGATTTCTTTCAAAACTGTTTATTCACTTAAGACATAACTGACTGTCTTAATGTGAATACTCGCCAAGACTGAAATTTTAACATATTTGTGTGTATATTTGACCATTTAGGTGCGCCTAAAAGCCCAATACTTTGCTCGTCCGTCTCGCAGCACGCACACAGAAAGCGAGTGGGGATCAGTCTCTTACACAGTTTAATGCACTTTTTATAACTCTTTTTAAAATAAAGAGTGTCCCGCAGTAGACTTCATTTCACGACTGTCACTTAGATGATTTGACCAGTCAGCACAGACATAGTAGGCAGTCATTGCTGTATTTTATTATTACGAGAGCATAAAAGATCACAATCTCTATGATTCGCTTAAAAAGTAGATCATGGACGTCTTCAAGATCGATCATGATATAAAAACATCAGATCGCCCACACCAACTTTGATGCATATACGAACCTTTAAAATAGCATAATAGGGGCACTTGGATCCTCTACTAACACTTATTAGTTATCATAGTTCAGTGTTGTTGCGGTGCAGGCTCCCATTACAGACCTACATTTCCCAGAATCCTCTTACATCAGTGTTTGCTTGACAGCCCATGTTGACATAGAGCTCCCATTCAGGCTCATTCTCTTCTATCCCTTCCCTCCTGTTCTATTTCTTATGTGTCTGTTTACTATCACATTATCTTAATAAACCTACACGTACATGCTATTGCATATGAGGTGTTTTTGTGAGTGTGCGCATGCTTTTTATCAGGGTTAGTCTGATAATCCATGCCATCTGTGCCATCTCGATGCCCATTGTGTGCTCTGAACAGAACAAACAGCCTCAACGCGAACTGCTGTTACAGCTCAGCAAGACAGAGAGACAATTCACACAGAGACAGATCGGAGATGAGAGACTGTGAGAGCGACGTCTGTATGACTAAGAAAATCAGTGAAGAGGTTCTGACTGTTTTACTCTAGAAAAAAAGCTTTTCTTCTGGCTCCTTCCTGCAGCACATCATGCAGGCATGTTTCCGGGTCTGTGTGTTGTCTTCTGTCTGTCTCTCTCTTTCTTGGCTGTACCTGACAGTAGTGGAAGGGATGTTGTTCAGTAGAACAATGTTATGTAATGTTCACTAGAAAAGCTTTAACAAACTCTGTATAAATGCTTTTTTAAATCCTCATTTTGTTGTTTAGTTGGTGTTATAGGCTTATCTGCACAGGCTGTAGATTTGACCTACAGGCCTAAAATCATGAAATGATTATTCTGTTTTTTTTAATCTTAGCTCATAAAGCTGAGAATGAGTCGACAGGGCTGTTTGGTGGCACACATAGCTGTCCAATCATATTTTCCTTTCAGTAAACTAAGTTTAATTGTAATAAGAACTGGTTGGTTACCCTTTGCCCTTAATGGTTTCCTCCAGCACATCAGTTGTTCTGTCAGCCTGTAACTAAGACACATCTAGGCTATCTGCCATGTTCACTCCAGTGTTTGAGGTGAAGAACTTCATTGGCTGTTTTAAAAGCACTCAAAATAAATTGGCTACAACATACACATCTTTTAAATAATAAAGGTTCGGCCAAATTTTTTTTAGACCCTTTGTAATATGTCTGTCCTGACATGAGGAAATTCTGAATCTAGGATATAGATTATAGAATTACACTAAAGGGATGAATAAAGAGTATTATAGAGTATTAAATATCAATCCCAAACTAGCTTTTGTTTTTTACAATAAAGTTAGTAAGTAGGTATATGAGCCACCACAGTCATCAAAAATGTAGTATTAATGGTATTTTGGGTTAAGGTTACGGAAACTAGTTACCATGATACAGTAAATAACCAATACTAACATGTACTGCTAATAAAACATGGACACTGATCCTGATAAATAGAACAAACATCATACCTGCATGCAAGTCCTTCCCAGCTAACATGACGTACCACTTCACTTTTTTGTAATTTTGGTAATTGACAACTTAACTACGACGTTGCATGCTGCATTTTAACCGTTACTTTGCGATTTGAACCGCAAAAACACATTCTGTGTGAACCGACTCAAGTCACGAAAAAAAACATTAGAATAATGACACTGATATATAGTCTGACATCATCTCATCTGACAGCAGATACTGAACCATGTCATGCACAAGATGCTGCAAAAGACACGAGTGCAATGAATAGTAAAACAATGGAAAAGTAGCACAGTGGAAAGGAAAAATGCGTTCTGTCTGACAGTAGAGCAAAGTCTTTGCAGAAGAGTCAACAACTTTCCAACTTTTTTGCCTTTCAAAATGAAAGTCTTGCATCAGAAAAACTTTTAGAACTGTTTCTTGTTTCTTTGACCAAACACTCCGCAACCCACTCAAAACTGTTTTGCTACCCATTTTTATGTATTAAGTACTCGTATGCTAAAGTGTACTTTTTCACAAGGGTGTTATCATCACACAGAGCATACTATTGTGTATTCATAAGTATAAGCTAAAATAAGCTATAACAGCTAAAAAAAAAAAAAAAAAAAAATATTGGCCAGAAAGTCGAAATCGGTGCATCCCTAGTATGGATCATACTGCTTTTAATTAGTCAGTTATGGTTTGAGTATTGTGTGTTTGTGTATGTGTCTGGTTTGGACTGTCTTTTACTATTAGCACTTACACAGTCTCTCAAAGGTCTGTGTGTACGGTTTCCTTGGAAACACTAATGTGTAGTGACAACAGGCTATAGGTCAGTGGTGGAGTTGTCATTTGTTGTATCATAAACACACACATAATGTATACAGAAGTTCAGTCACACACTCACAAAGTGAATTCAACTTCTGCACTTCCATTAATATTACTATGAATTTGATATAAAAACATGGCCTGAAAGCAAAACACCAATCACTTTGATAAAATGATCTGATAGTTAAACCCTTATACACACATTTGTTAAATGTCGTCATTTAAACAATGATATCACCTTTAGGCACATGAAATACTAACTGAGCTTGGGCACTACCAATTATGGCTTTCGATGTGTGTGTGTGTGTGTGTGTGTGTGTGTGTGTGTGTGTGTGTGTGTGTGTGTGTGTGTGTGTGTGTGTGTGTGTGTGTGTGTGTTTGTTTTCTGAAGGATACTTAACCTTTGAATCCCCTACTTCACACACTCACAGTTGTTTGTGTTAGTGTTCTCTTCATTGATATCTGTTGTTATGAAAACACCTCCTTGTGTTTAGTTAGGGTACTACAACAACAAATGTAGCATTAAGTGCAGTGTGAAGTCGTGCTATTTGCATAATAACTTCTCTAACCTATTTTTTTTAAGTGCTAGTGTTAACTGAGCTTGTCTTTTTTTTCAGATCTGTCGAAGAATCGCTTGATTGACATTCCGTCAGAGGTGTGTCATCTGGTCTCCCTGGAAACACTGAATCTTTATCACAACTGCATCAAAGGCATTCCTGATACCATCATCAGCCTTCAGTCCCTTACCTGTCTAAATATAAGGTGAACATCACACTAACACACACACACACAAACACAAAAGTTAAGACATTTTTTACAAATTGGATTAAAGATAACCATATTTATTGCCAGGATGGAAACTGAACACCAATCACTCCATTTAACAAAGTTTTTTTGACAACAATAGCATTTTACTGTTTAAAAAAGTAATATATCAGGGCATATTGCATATTGGTTTACATATAATATTTAAAAACAGTGTAAAAAATATTTGTGGTACACTATCACTTAGAAAATTTGGGGTCGGTACATTTTGTTTTTAAAGAAATTATTAAGGACGCATTAAATTGATCAAAAGTAACAGTAAAGAATCTATAATGTTACAAAACATTTGTATTTCAAATAAATCCTGTTCTTTTGTCCGTTCTAATCATCAAAGTATCCTGAAATAAAAAATATCACGGTTTCCACAAAAATAAGCAGCAACATTGTTTTTACTATTTTCAACATTTATAATAATAAGAAATGTTTCTTAAGCACCAAATTAGCATATCAGAATGATTCAGAAAGATCACGTGACAGTGATGCATCAAATAAATGCAACCTTGGAGAGCTTAAGAGACTTCCCCAAACGTTTCACCAGTACTATAATTATTGTGTTCGCATTTTTTTCCGAATATAATACATAGGATTATTACATAACATATAGGACAACCCAAACTTAAGGTGCATGGCATATGTTTTTCCCCTCTGGTTGTCCTTCCTGCTTCTGTTCACATCTAATAAATGTAAATAAACACACACACACACACACACACACACACACACACACACACACACACACTCTCTCTCTTTAACCAAATGTCTCCTGCAGAAGGCCTGATATATTCACACTGAGTTAAAGGGATACTCCACCAGTTTTTCATATTAAACTATGTTATTCCCTTAACTAAAACGAGTTGATACATACCTCTCTCGTCTCAGTGCGTGCACTATATCGCTCTGTAATGCCGCAAAACTATGTTAGCACTTAGCTTAGCTCAGTGCATTAAATATGGGCCAAAAAGAGAAGCGACCAAACACTTCCTCGTTTTCCCTATTTAAACAAATTTACTCGAGTAGTGTAACTCGACCTAGGCTGGTGACAAAATAAAACGTTCCGCTTAAGCATTTAAAATTGATGACTATAGCACATAGCAAAAGCACATAGCAAGTGCTTTTGAGCACTTCGACTTGGCGCAATAATATCTTCACTCGTGAAAAGTCCTCTACAGATTATATTAGCATAATAATTTAATCACAATAATTTAAAAACGTTTAACTTAAATTTAACTTTATTTAATTTTCAGATACACTTCAGGCATACACTTTTAAAAAAGTGAGAAAGAATGAAGTGTAAAGAATTGAAATGTACAGAAATATATAAAAATAACAAAATAATGTAAAAATGTCAAAAAATATATATATTTTCTTTATATATAAAGAAATACTAAGAGGGTAGGTGAATTAAAAGATCACAGCTGTTACAGCACATGCATTAAAAAAATGAAAAATTACAAAAATACAACACAAGATAATCTGATAAAAGCTTCCAGATTTTTCAAAATAAATATAACTTTTCAGTATTGATCTATCGTAATTTCATTATATGTACAGTGTAAAGTTCACTAAGTCACCTAACCAAACTTAAAATGTTTCTTGTTCACAATTTATTAGTATTTACTATGTCCTTGAATGTATTTAACATCTTTAACGTTTCTTTTTCCCATGTTTTTATTTTGTTTCTTTTATTTACAGGTTCAAATTATTATTTGATTCAAACAGCTCCCCCCCCCCGATTTTGATAAATACATGTTGTCTTTGATCAGTGAGAATGAAGTTTTCCAGATAAATATTTCTGTTTGAGGAGTAGCATTGAGAAAGATGCTTTAACGTGTTTTGTTTAAATGTTGCGGTGCTGTAGCCGGAACCAGCTGTCAGTGCTGCCAGCGTGTGTGTGTGGTCTTCCTCTGCGAGTGCTCAACGCCAGCAATAACAAACTCAACGCACTTCCAGAAAGCATTGGCCAGCTCACCAATCTCATGGAGCTGGTAAGTGAGTGTGTGTGCTGTATACCTCTGATGTCTGCATATGCATGAGATGTTTGCGAAACTTGTGATATCACCCTTGTTGACTCACCCTTTCTCGACTTGGCTCATATCTGCCTATGTTAAATGGACTGCTTTTCACTCTTTCCAGTTTTTGTTCTCTGGTAGTTCTTCTCCCTGTCTTTTTTCTCTTGCTCTCTTTTGTAACCATAAATAAGAACATGCACAGACCAGGATTTGTGGGGCTGCGTTAGGTGGGAAATGGCCCTTCATACTTTCCAACCAAATATAGTACAACAAGTGCTTAGTACTTAGTGTAATGAAAGGTTTGTGTGTAAAGTTGTGTTTGAGAAGAAGATAAACATGCAACTCTAAAAAAAAAAATCTCTATCTTTTTCTCCTCAGGACGTAAGCTGTAATGAAATCACAGCTCTTCCACGCCACATTGGCCAACTCAAAGCTCTGAGGGAACTTAATGTGCACAGAAACTTTCTCTGTGTTCTACCAGAGGGTGAGTCTGCGTGTGTGTGTGTGTGTGTGTGTGTGTGTGTGTGTGTGTGTGTGTGTGTGTGTGTGTGTGTGTGTCTCTGTGTGTGTGTGTGTGTGTCTGTGCGTGTGTGTGTGTGCGTGCGTGCGTCTGTGCGTGCGTCTGTGCGTGTGTCTGTGTGTGTGTCTGTGTGTGTGTCTGTGTGTGTCTGTGTGTGTCTGTGTGTGTGTGTCTGTGTGTGTATCCCTCCTCCAACATTCTTATCTCTGCAGAAAAGATTTCACTACTCATCACATTACCCATTAAAAACATCCTCCGGTAGCTCCACAGCTACAGGAAATCTAGCCCTTGTTTGACCTCTACTCCACCAACCTTCTTACTCATGCCCTCTCAGTGTCATAAATTAAAGGGAGATTAGTTCACCCAAAAAAAAAATTCTGTCATCATTTACTCCCCATTATTTACTCCCCCTTTTCTCCCATTGAAAGTCCACGCAAACAAAACTTTGATGCTTCAAAATGTTCATAAAGACATTGTAAATGTAACTGAAGTCTTCTGAAGAGACAAAATTCCTTTATATTTATGAACAGATTAAATGTAGGCTTTTATCAAACGTAAACATTGATTAACACACATACATATAGAGCACATCAAATATGGTAAGCAAACGCTCAAATGTGCTTGCTTGATGCGCAAGAACCAATGAGGTTTGTTCTCAATTCATATAGAATATTTTTATGATGTCTTCTTGTACTTTTTAATGTGCTTAAGTTTCGGCTGAATGGACTTTCAATGGAGGCACAGAAAATTTCATTTGTGTTTCGAAGATGAAATGAATACATACATGTTTGGAATGATTAGAAGGTGGGTGAATGATGATAGAATTGAAAATTTGGGGTAAACCGACACGTTAATGCAGTTACGACACCCATTTAGCGCATTCAAAATACTAAACATCTCATGCATTTGCTAAAGCCAGTTTTAAACTCTATTGCCCAGTCTGACCACTACATCCCTACTTCGTCCATGTTTTTCACTAAGCAATAATTTTGGAACAACAGATTCACTACATATTGTAACAAAGCCAAATAAAACGCTCAACCTCATGTTGTACTTATATAAACTACCATTAACACAACAATTTTGTAAGTTGTTCTGTAGAAAAGCTGACCGCCAAGCACATGAACGTAAAGTGTGAGTGTGTTCCAAAACAGTGAGAAAAAATGCTACAATTATTATGTGAGTCAAGCATTGTCGTAAACGTGGCTGGAGTTACATCAACAGCTTATCTTGGCAAAAATTATCTGTGCCTGAGATTTTGCAGCTCAACTAATTATTCAGCTAAATTATCCTGGCAGGTTATGAAAAATGGTCTGTCCAAGCACATTGTGCCAAAATGATCTCATGGAGCTAAAGCTTTAATATAGATTGCCTGAGAGATCAACTTAGATTTATTGCTGTTATTTAGTAAATAACCAGTAAATAACATTTATAAAGGCCTGCTGAAACCCAACAAGATTTTATGTAGCTGGATTTTTTTTTCTGTTTTTTTTTTTTTCTGGATTTAAGATGATATAGTCTGATGTAAGCTTTGTAACACTGAATATCTATTATTTGCTTTCCAAGAGCTGTTGTGTCTTTTCATGTTTCCCTACTGTTTTAAAGTGCCCCATTATGCTATTTTAAAGGTTTTGTTTTGGAGACCTCCCCTGGCGTATTATAACACACAGGCTTCCATGGGCTGAAGCCCAGAGGCCTACACTGGGGAGAGACCTACTAGCTGCAAGAAAATAATATATTTCAAATAATTATTAGTATATATGGGAGTTTACAGCAGCGACAAATGCATTCTATAAACAAACTCACACCCGTAAAATTTCAGAACTCGCAACAGCATTTTCGGCGAAGCCCTGCTGTGTGAACGGAACCGGACTAGACATCATACAGTGCAAGAGAGATGCTCTGTGCTGAACACGGGTTCAGTATCTTACAAAAGCGTGGATATAATCTGTGTGCCATCTAAAGGTGTTAGATCAGGTCAATGCCATCAGTGCTGCTTTATGCCTGCTACAATCCTATAAGATCATTATAAATCACACCTTACGACATGGATCTAATAAACTTGGGTACATACGACATGTATGTAGACTGTACGATGATGACAGTATAGTATAGAAGAATAAAACATCATCAGCATGCGCTAGCAGGATGAATCACACTTTAGCAATTGTGGTTTTTAATGTGTGCTAAAAAAAGAGGAGGAAAATATGGACTTGGTCATAGCTAGGGAAAAGAGGCCAACTTGGCATGCCAATTTTGCGAATGGAGCTTGAGGTAATCGTGTTGCTCAATACGCCATTTCGTGTTGCATTTTTATTGGCTAGTCAGTAGACGTAGGTCGTAGCAGAAAACACACTGTGAGATGATCATGCTAAATTTCAGACACTGTCAGAAAATCATCGTAGGCTATCTTCGGTCACAAGACCTTGATCACAGCCGTCTTTGCCATGATGATTTTGAATGATTGGAATCACTTCGAAAAGGAAGATACAGTTAAGTGCAACATGTGCAGCACAAATCTGTCACATAGGCTTCATAACATTATAATAAGAACACGCCTGTAAAAGAATGTTGTGAATTCTTGTTCGCCAGTGTTTCAGCGCGAGAGCAATAGCCTTTGTTAATGTTAGTTAATACAATATTTGTGTTAATGTTAGTTCACAGTGAATTAACTAATGTTAACAGATATAACTTTGGATCTTAAAAATGTCTTAAAATGTTGAGTTTAACATTAACTAAGATTAATAAATCCTGTCAGAAGTTTTGTTCATTAATTGTTGGTTCATGTTAACTAATGCTAACAAAATTAAACCTCATTATAAATTGTTAACATTTTTTAATAAAGAAAGTTAGCCATAGGAGTGTAAAATTAATTTTAAAAGTGAATTTACATATTCACCTATATTTGTGTCATGATATGGTCTTGTCTTGGTCACGTTTCGTGTCTGTCATGGGATCCCCTGTTCAAAGTCATGTGATCCTGCCATTTGTTCCCTTGTCTGATGTGTCATGTTGTCATTGGTTCATTGTTCACAGGTGTCCCTTGTCTTGTCATTATTATAGTTTATTTAATCCCTCATGTTTGCCATGTGTCCTTGTGAAGTATTGTTTCCCTGTAACACTGTGGTAAGCGCCACGTTCACGTTTCTGTTTCGGCTTTGAGTTTCATGCCACACCATGCCTTTGTTTTATGTTTGATCACGTTTTGTAAATAAACTACACTTGGGTTCTCATCTACACTTGCCTCCAGTGGAATACATTACAGAATACTTGACCTACAAAAATGAACCAATGACAACATGACACATCAGACAAGGGAACACATGGCAGGATCACATGACTTCGAACAGGGGATCACATGACTTCGAACAGGGGATCACATGAAACATGACAAAGACATGAAACGTAACGTGGACAAGACTAAATTGTGACAATTTGACCCTTATTTTTACACAGCATACACAGTGTTGTAAATGTTAAACGGTTTATCGACAAGATAAATTTTGACATGAAGCTAAAATAATTATTTTATCTGGGGTAGGGGGCCTACTGTAATTCTGTAGCCCAGAGCCCTCTGGTTATCTTAAAGCGCCCTTGTCTCCTACAATATGTTCACATGCATCCAAGGTCAAAAAACACCTTAATTTACCTCTTTTCTAAGTGTCTGAAACGGTTCAATAAAGGATCTGTCTCTTTAAACTCTTCCTATCTGATCCCCGACTCTGTTGTGATTGGTCTACCCCTTATTGCACATGTTGGAATCAAAACGTCCATTACCATTGTTTAATTTCAGATCCAAAGGCTTCCTCAACACTTGTATACACAGTGATGCCAACAGTAACGATGGCGTCGGTTTTACCATATCAATTCGAGGTCAAGGAATTACTGACAACTCGTTTCAAGCGGTTCAGAATCAAGAGACAATAACTCCATTTTTATCATGCACTTTGCTCTTTGTAACTTTGCAGGCCTTTTACATTCACAAACAGCTATATTACACACTACATGAAAGGTAATATCTGAAAAAGCATAATAGGGGCACTTTAACTTTTGGCAGTCCCCTCTGCCCCCAGTTGAAAAATGTATTGACTTTTGTGGTTTAGTAATTTTCTGTATGTGTGTGTTTTAGATTTGGCAGATTTACCCCTGGTCAAGTTTGATTTCTCCTGTAATAAGGTTTCTACTATTCCTGTCTGCTATCGAAAAATGACCCAACTCCAATCACTACAACTGGAGATCAATCCACTTCAGAGCCCTCCTGCACAGGTGACACACACACACACACACATTTTATACTTCCATGCTCTCACAACTATTTCTGACATTATTTTCGCTGCTTTTAGATCTGCATGAAGGGCAAGATTCATATATTTAAATACCTCGCCATGGAGGCGTGTCGTAGTGACAAGATAGCCGATGCCTTGTACCTTCCTGTCACGGACCGCCTCAACTTGACAAGGCCGACCAATGGGAGGTCAGTCCTCATGATTATCAAGTAGAATGATATAATTTAATTGTTTAAAGTGTTTAGATCATTTAAATTGTGTTGTGGTGATTGTTAAATAACAAAAGGAAAATTAAGCACCATGTTCTGTCATCTATATATATATAGGAGACATGAGAAATCAAATTTGCTTTGATCTTTTGACATTTAAGAGGTCTTTGTACCATTAAAACATCCTGCATTTTACATTTGCATATAACTACCTCCAGAGCAAAACATGGACATCCCTGCACCTTAGGCCCCGCCCACTGTCGCTCAGTGACAGTAACGGCTGACATTTGCCTACACTCAATGCGAGTGTTGCGTCGCGTCAAAAGCAAATAGAACCCATTATAATCACTGATGTTGTCTACACTGGATACAGTATACAGATCCACGTTCAGTTTCTGACATACTTCACGCACTTGAGTCTGTCGATAACAATACAAATAGAAGAGTGAATGAACATTCTCTTTGATGCATCCATTTTAAACTGCTCGTTTGCATCTCTGTACAGTCTTCAAAAGAATCCCAGTGTCAGAAACAAGTGGATGGTTTATTTTAATACTATGACAAGCCTTAAAGGAGCCACCCCTTAAAAACGGATAATTTCAGACAGAAGGTCAGAATGAAGGTTGAAAATAATTGTTCATATATATATATGTGTGTTTTTTTTTTAACTTAATGTTAAATGAACCTCAAGGTCAAGGAACAAAAAATCTATGTCATGACCCCTTTAATTCAGTTAAAACAATTATCAACAACTGCATTATATTATATTATATTATATTATATTATATACTAGTATAGTATAGTATTATTAGTATTATTATATATACTATATAGTATTATATACTATATTAGAACTGAAAAGAGATCCGAATACATTGTCGAAACCAATGTTCTTTTATTCTTTTAGTCGTAGTCAGACAAATTCGATATTAGATCTTTATGTAGTCAGAATATCTGTCATTTTACCAATTCTCGCACGTCTAAGTGGGTGTGTAAGAAGATCTGAATGTGGAATATAGTGTGGAATCTCAAAAAAAAAGAAAAAAAAGAATCCAGGTCGTGTGTGTCTGTGTGTTGGCTGTCATTATCATCCTTATCTCAGGAGAATCCTTTTAATAGACTGCAGGGGGTCACTCTTCTGAGGGAGAGAGAGAGAGACCGAAAGATTTCTTTCCCTGTCTCATTGAAAGACATAGGCTACTTCTCTCTTTCTGTCCTACGCGACCCCTACACTTCTAATCCCACTCTTCTTTTTGTCTCAGCACTGAGGACATTGATCAGCACAAGAAACTTGACAGTGACTCTGGGGTAGGCAGTGATAATGGAGAAAAACGCCTTTCTGCTACAGAGGTCAGTGTGTGTGTGTGTGTGTGTGTGTGTGTGTGTGTGTGTGTGTGTGTGTGTGTGTGTGTGTGTGTGTGTGTGTGTGTACGTGCATGTTTGAATGGAAGAGAAGATTGCGACCATTTTGTCTGTTATTTGCATGTTTGCATGTCTAATTCCATTTATTTATTTATATGCTATAAAGTGTTTTCATCAGTGCTGCAAATGTTAGGTAATAACACTTAAAAGCATGTGTTAACTTAATGTGTAAATTTGCTTATGGCTGAGTTGCAGTAGAAAACTCTGACAGTTATCATGTAGCATACAGTGTCACTGTCTGGTCAATTGTGGTTGTAAAACACTGTCCTAGCATCAGGACAGGACCGTATGTCAGTAAAATTATATTGAACCAAAAGCCCTGCCCATAGTGAAATCACATTGGTCCAAAAAATAGCTGTATGTTAAATATCAACTATTCTCTGATTGACTGTATTTTTGTCATTATCATTTCAAGAAAATATAAAAGGGTGGATAATAAATGTGAAAATAATGCCAGTTAAAAGTTCTAAAAAAATGTAAGGCTGAAATTAGTGATTAGTAAAAGTGAATTGAATGCAGTGTAGTGTTATGTATGCTAGTAGTAAATTCACTTTGTTCACTTGATTTAGATGTTGTGGTTTTGTGTTCCAGCCTTCAGATGAAGACAGTCTCAGCTTGAATGTGCCCATGACCAACATCACAGAGGAGGAGGGCTTGAGCAAGGACGACTCCAGTGAACACATTAGCGCCCTGACAGGTGCTGCTCGCACACGCAAACACACCCTCACATGTGTGGACAGGATATTAAAGGCATGTAAAGAAAAACATCCTCTTACTGGCCTGACATAACATTGCTGGGAGACTTTAGACAGCCTGCGGGTGTGTGCATGAGACTCAGGTTAAGCCCAGGGGAGGGTCCCGGACAGGAAGTGTGGATACTGGTTAGGAAGTCAGTGTCAGCACATAAGGAGAATTAAGGGAGGGGAGATGAAAACCAAGAACATTGCAGGAAGAGTGTGTGTGTGTGTGTGTGTGTGTGTGTGTGTGTGTGTGTGTGTGTGTGTGTGTGTGTGCTGTACTTTAAGTGTGTGTGACTGCTAAGCTGATGGGAGGGTCATTTTCTCTTTAAGCTTTCAATAAGATTTACTTGACATGTACACACTGTGTACATTTGTGCTGTTCATTCTAGAAGAGCACTACAGAATTTGAACTTATTTCGGTTTCTGTTTGTTTTCAGTTAGAGGAATGTTCCAGGGTTCCAATTAAGTTCTATTGGCAGTAATTAAGACATAATGTCAGATTTATCTTATTTTTTTAAAACAAAAAAAATTGAGTTACAGAAAGTCATTTACATTGGTTGGTAATTTTAAGTTGTGGACAGTGAATTCTGCATAATAATTCCTTTAAGATTTACATTTAGTGTCTGTAAAAAAAACTCTTTATCCTAGTCAATATAATAATTCAGCCATGTTTACGTGTCTTGTAGCAGACAGAAGTCCGTCGGAATCTCTTAAGGAACATCTGGGTTATCGAGACTCTGCACTCAGCTCTCCATTCGTCAACTATATCAAAGTAAGCATGTTCAAGATTGTTCTTTTTCATGCTCTGTCAGAATTAAACTGTCATAACTAAAACTGATTAATTGATTGGCTCCAGCACTGGCACCAAGCGCCTCCCATTGTCCACAGCAATATTCGAAGTCCCCATGACTTTTCTAGTAGTTTGTTACTTCCTGGACAAATATTAATAAGAAGAATTTGGCAAAACCAGAAATAGATGTATTCATACAAAATATAAAATACCCATGCATTTTTATTCATATATAAACAATTTTAACTTTTTCAAGTCTAGAAATCACCAAAATTAGGCTC
Source organism: Meda fulgida (assembly GCA_030578275.1). Classification (NCBI taxonomy): domain Eukaryota; kingdom Metazoa; phylum Chordata; class Actinopteri; order Cypriniformes; family Leuciscidae; genus Meda; species Meda fulgida. The sequence continues at coordinate 17,495,114 of CM060624.1, read as the reverse complement.
ATATATCCTCATAAATACAGGTTTTCCTAGACTGGGAATCATGGTTCTTCAAAGAGTAGTAGTTGTTGATGTGTTGAATTAAAAAAAAAAAAAAAATTTAATTAAGCCGGTTTGATGTTGTAGTTTGAGCCCTAGCTGGAGTATATTAAACATCTTTTTCATGTTTTTATCTGCCCTATTTCCCTTTATTCTATTCTTTTCTTGTCATATTTTTCATCTGCCTCTCTTGGCATACTGTTCAATGTTCCAGTAACTGATAGTTTATCTGATAATGTCTCATTACATCATAGGATTGGCACTGACAGTGTTTATTTGTGCATTAGCAGTTCCCTTGTGAAGTAATCCACGTCTAGAGGGACATTGTGCGTATGAAGGGGTGTGTGTATTCCCATCTGTATCTGCATCACCCTCTCATACAGCCAGTGCTGGATCTGGTTGAATTTAAATTCAAGCAAATCAGGCCTTTAGTTTGCAGTCACATGACTGAGTTTGCAGCTGGAGTTGATGTGTGTGTGTGTGTGTGTTTGAAGGGTCGTGGTGCTGACTTCGATGAGCCCCTGAGGATAGAGGAAGACACCAACTGGGCTTCAGAACAAACGTATGTTTATATCCGTATATTTAGTCTTCTTGTTTTTATGCCTGTATCTCTTCTATCTTCTATTACTGATTTGCTCACTAGTTAAAACATATCCATATATATATTATGTTACTGTGGTCAACAGGTCAAAGGTTAATATTATCAATCAGCTAAAGGAAGCTGTGGAGATGCTACAGGATCCTAACAGGTAGGTCAATAGGTGATGGCTGGGATGTTACTCATTCTCTTTCATTTTTGTATTCCTGTTACAAATCAGCATTTTGTGATTTTCAAATGAGTTCTATATTTAATAAATATTGCAAAGTCGCTGTTAATATCTGATGCATTTCTTTGAGTTAACAAACTATAACTGTCAAACCATGAACTGCCACATCATGCATGGTGGTCTCAGTAGAAATAATATGTATTGTGAAAAGTGCTATACAGATAAAATTGACTTGACACTTTTGTTTATGTTAAGGGTTAACATGAACTCGGCTGATCTGTCTGGTATCAAGCTTTACCCCGTGGAAATGGTTACAGTAGACGAGTCGCTCAAGTAAGTGACTTTAGCGTCACAGCTTAAATATTTTACAGTAAATACAAAATAGTTGTAGTAGTAGTACATTCAAATGCTGCTTTGCACGTTTAGTTGTTTACCAACGCATCATTCTTGTTTTCGTCTTCCTGCAGTGGCCAAGAGAGTGATGAGAGTCATGCGACACCTAAGGTAAAATGCCAGTACATATGTGTCTAAGTTATATAATTGTTAGACAAGTTTCACTTACAGGACCTTACCGGTTCCTCTGAGCATCCTGTTCAGTTCCTCTTTATAGTGGCTCTGTAAACTGCAGTGTTTCTCTAGAGTTCCTCTGAGATCAGTGGGCTATGGTTGAAGGTTGACCTGTTTCCCAGGAGGATTGTCTTTCATACACCTTTTAGAATGTTTATGTGACGTCAGTTATGTGACATCATTTTATAAAGGGCTTATAATATCAAAAGTTGCTAGTGTTTCATTCATTCAAGAGCAGCTGTAAAAATCCTGATGAAGCTCTACACTCACAGTAGCCTCTCTGATTACAAAGCGCTATGTGGTTTGAAGTACTATGACTACACTTCAAAAGTTTTGGGTTGGTACACATTTTTTAAATGTCTCTTATGCTCACCAGGACTGCATTTATTTGTTCACAAATACAGTGAAACCAGTAATATTGTGAAATGTTGCTGTTTTCTATTTTAATTTATTTTATTGTAATTTATTCTTGAATTTTTAGCAACAATTACTCCAGTCTTTCGTGTCACCTGATTTGGTGCCAAAGAAACGTGTTGAAAACACTCTTTCTTTTTTTTGGGAAAACCCTTTTTTTTTATTCTTTGATAAATAGAACATTCAAAAGAACATTTATTTTAAATATTTTTTTTGTAATGGTATAAATGTCTTTACTTTCACTTTTTATCAATTTAATACATCCTTGCTGAATAATATTAATTTCTCGCTCTCAACAAAAAAATAAAAATTATACTGACCCCAAACTTTTGAACGGTAGTATATGTTGTGCTTTCGGTGTGCAGTGCTCTATCAATGTGGGTTTTTTTTGTGTGTGTGTCTTGTGTGTGCTGTTGTTTGTGTGCGTAGTTTCCTGTGTTGTGATTTGATTATTTGGATGAAAAGGCTGTTGACTATTTTTAAAGATAAAACTCTAATTAACTGTAGCCATGGTGTGCAAATGTTCTGGTTAGCCTGGTAGCTTCTATGCTATAGTTACAGGCAGTTAGACTCCAGGGCAGTTTTTACCAGTGTGATGTGTGCTGTGGTTGGTAAGCTATAGTGTCTTAAGCCATAGTGTCAATGGTCTTAAGGCCAGTGATTGTCATTGAAGGCGGCTCCTGGAGAATGCTGGGAGTTCCAGAGGAAGAGACAGTACATTCTAGAACGGGCCCGGCTCGAGGCCCAGCTCGCATGCCAACAGTATGCCCTGCACATGGCACAACAGGTAATCTGAAAATCCTGCCATCCAGCCTATAGATACACCCTGTTTGACCCTTGGAAACTTGGCCAACTTGTACAAGTCAGCTGCTCTCTGAGGAATGATTCATCATTCGGTGCAAATGTGTTTGTCATTCGTATGCAGTTCACTTTGTACCGAATTACCCAAACAAGTGGTTCAGATGTAGCTTTTTGTTTGTGCTGTGGTGACTTCATTCTTGTTGTAGTTGTGTTATTGTAAACATTCACAGTTCATTCCCAGAAGACCCACGCAGAATCGGTGTCCACAGAACTCATAATAAATCTCTGCAGATTTCGGCAGAATTGCAACGTCTGTCATTCATTAGTTCTAATTGTCCCCTGCCACCCTTGCATGTTTGTTCATTAAAATCAATGTGAATTCAACTTTTTTTACTTTTTGTAATTTGACACATTTCTGAGAAAAAAAAATGTTGGGCTCAACTTTTATCCATCTGGAAGTGACTGGGTCTTGACTCTTGTCGTTCCAAAAACTGACTTGGTTTCTTCTGTGGGACATACATGTATAGGCCTTGGTTCAATTAGGACATTTAAGTAGCTTTTATAAACATGCCTTAGAAAAAACTCTACTGGTGTGCATCTTGAGACAAAACAATGCCACTGACATATTTTAAGATATGTCAGTGCAAGTTGCTTTTAGTTAAAACAGTTCAAACATGCATTTTAGTCTGAGACTATCTTAAGCTTTGTGAAGCCGGGGGGCAAAGAAGATATTTTGAGAAATGTGTTTGGTTACCAACATTCCATGTTCTTTTATTTTCTGTTTTGATTTATATATATATATATATATATATATATATATATATATATATATATATATATATATATATATATATATATATATATATATATTATTTTTTTTTTTTTTTTTTTTTTTTTTTTTTTTTTTTATAATGTGCACTGATGAATCATTCACAATAACACTAGAATTTGATTGTGCTGTCATCTGCTGCAAAGAGTGAAGTACTCCAAGCCCTGTTTAGCAGATTTTACCACGTTTAAATCCATATATTAAGTGATTTTCACTTAAAGGTATTGTAGGTAAGATTTTTATAAAAAACTTTTTTCCAAATTTGTTTAAACTTTTTATATATATCAATACATAATTAAAATGTAAGTACTCTGGAAAAGAGAGTATAAAAATCGAGTGTTTGTAGTCCTCTCAGGGCTGCAATAAACACAGCTACTTATCTCCATTCACTTCCTCCCCCTCCATTCTGGGCTCCTTCCAAACCCACGCCCCCAAAACACATGAACGCGCGATGCCGACCGCTCACAGCTGGAGGACACGCTTACCAGCGCTGAGCGGAGAGGAGCGCAGTGCATGTAGTGACATCATGTCAGACTCACATGTAATAAAATACCTAACTTTATCATTATGAATATAAACAACTAACATGGCTGTTAGTACTCACTATCAAACTAGCACATTAAAACAGGTTGCATTGATACACGTTTTCCCATTACAATCAGTTACACTGTGATGGAGGTGAATTTCGTGTAAGATTCATAACATATACGCCGTGTTTGCATGTAATTGTGTCTCTTACCCTCCTCGAGTCAAACGAGCTCGCGCATGTGGGCAGCGCTTGTAGCAGCGGGGGTGTTGCCATGGTTGCGAGAGAATGACAGTCGCCTAAGCCAATCCTTTGTTTCGTCTCGAATGGAAATATTGAGCTGTGTTTAGTGCAGATTAATCAGTCAAGAGTCACTCGATTTTATACTCTTTTTATCAGAGTACTTACATTTTAATTATTCATTGATATATATAGAAAGTTTAAACAAATTTGGAAAAAAAGTGTTTTTTATAAAAATCTTACCTACAATACCTTTAAAGGTCCCATATTGTCAAAACTGAAATTTCCTTGCTTTTTTCATGATAACAGAGGAGTAGAGGCTATGTAACTACCATATAAGTTTCAAAACAGTCAATCCACAGAGAAATGCACACAGCCTGCATAAAGTAGCTGTGCCTTTTCACAAGCTATTGTGACTTCCGTAAAAATGTGACGTCAGAACTACTCAGTCACCGGCTTCAGTCTCCACCCCGAACACTGCCCACCGTCCCTCCCTCCCTCCTTTTGCCCAACCCCAGACAACATCGCGTCCATGCCATTGATGAGCAACAACAACACGGAAACATGTCGAGAAAATACTGTTCAGTCGATTGATGTCAGGAAACTACATCATTGCACATGCTTCTGAACAACATTAATATAAGAGACCAGTGGCTAATGTTTATTTATTTTGACATACCACAGCAATTTAGTTCAACCTTAACCGTCTGTTCTGCACATTTCACAAGTGACTGCTTCATCAATCAGGCACAGTTCAATGTCGGTTTTTCAAAGAAGCTACTCATCAAAGATGCTGATGAGTTGTTGGGTCAGACCTCAAATTTGCAACCCGTAAATACATTTCTAACACATCTTATGTTACATTATGGAGCCAGCATAAAATATATATAAACTTAGCAAAAAAAGAAACGTCCCTTTTTCAGGACTGTGTATTTCAACAATAATGTTGTAAAAATCCAAATAACTTTACAGATCTTCATTGTAAAGGGTTTAAACCATGTTTTCCATGCATTTTCAATTAACCATAATCAATTAATTAACACGCACCTGTGGAATGGTCGTTAAGAGAGTAGGCATTTAAGGGACACATTATTCTATTTCTGTCACATGTCTGTGAAACATTTTTAGTTTGTCTTATGGTGTTGACTGTTTTAGTGTTCATACAAATATTTACACACATTAAGTTTACTGAAAGTAAAAACAGTTGAAAGTCAGAGGACGTGTCTTTTTTTGCTGAGTTTATATATAAAAAAAAAAAACATTACTTACCATTCTGAACCATCCTTTTGTGCGCACGTTTGAGGAGGTGGTTGGTTGTCTCCTATCATCGCCGATTCGGGGTCTGAGTCCGTCTCGAACATATAAGGCCGGATTTCCCTCAGCAATGTCCATCATTACAGGTGTTTTATTTACCTTAATTGTGAGCATCACCAAGCCACAGCAGGCTACAGCATACATGACCCTATTTACCTGTGGTTGGCCTGGCGGCACTCAGAAAACAACAGGCCAATCAGAAGAGAGGCGCATGAATATTAATTAGGCCAAAATCGACCTTTTCTTAGCAGAGCTCCTGAGAAAGGAGCTGTAAAAATATTTTTTGGTACTTAAACTGCAAATATATATTCTTAATGACAATAAACCCTAAAATAAAACTCCAGAAAGGTGTACAATATGGGACCTATAATATACATTATTTGTCATATTTGTGGTGCTGGATGCATTTGTTTGTTTTAATTGTGTAATATTAATTCCAACATATTGGTCCATTTACTTTTAGTCCATAATGTAGCCTGCATGAACTGAATAGAAATTAAAATTACATTTACTCATGGGGATTGAGAATCATGCAATTATCTAATAAAAGAGGAAAAACAAACAGTTAGAGACCGAGAAAGAAACACTGAGTCATATCGAATCGAGTCAGAGAACAGTGATGCATTGTTTCACTATATCTAAAGAGCTTGTTTGTTAACATCTTACATCATCTCAAGAATCTCACAGCCTGTTTTTTCTCACTCATAGGGTGACGTGATTGGCCAGGAAGGATCATATGATAGTTGTGAGAACCAAGTTACTGAGGTAAATCTTTGTAATGTTACCATGGCTTTGCTCTGATCATAAGGTGCACTTTACACTTATAAAACTGAATTTTACTTGGTTCAGTGCACTTTTGCTGAGTGTGTTTGTGTCATGTACCAGAATGAAGACAAAACCTCAATTTCCAGCCCCACTCTGAGCTCACCTCCCTTTGGCCTGAAGCCCAGATCAGGTGAGAACAATGTTGTTTTACTAACACACATGGTGCCAATCCGCTGGTTGGCATGGGTGGCTTTGCACTTTAGAGGATGGTGCACATTTTGGGCTCTCTCATTATTATCAGCACATTTAAGTAATAAGAGGTTGAAGTGTTTGTGTATGAAGATCTTTTTTGCCTGTGGCAAACACCTGTTATCCTGTCAAGCTCATAATTGTCATGCAACATCACAGTTAGGCTTTTTATGCATACATGTACTGCTGTTTATTATTACTCTCTTGGCTTTGGGGGCTAAACTGCATCTGGTTTAGAAAATAATACATGGCAACTGAATATGTCCTATTTTCTTTTTATTTACACACAAATTTTATATATTCCACATATATACCATTCATTACTAATGTGTACAGTTAAATAAATAGACAAAACAACTTGCTTGACTTCATCTGGATGCAGTTTAATTGATGTAGCTGTTTGTTTAGCTGCCTAGAGGCTTCTTGTTGCTTCCCCCTCTAACATCTAAGCTAGTGTTTGCGTCATTATGTGTGATCTGTTATTTATGTCAAACATTAAGAAATTGAAATTCTGTCATCATTTACTCACCCTCAGTTTGTTCCAAACCTGTATATATTTATTTCATCTGTTGAACACAAAGGAAGACATTTTGAAGAATTTGGGAAACTGAACAGTTCTAGGGCACCATTGACTTCCATAGTATTTTTTTTTTCCTACTATGGGAGTCAATGGTGCCCCAAAGCAGCCTGGTTAAAAACTTACTTCAAAACATCTTCCTTTGTGTTCAGTAGAACAAAGAAATGTATATAGGTTTGGAACAACTTGTGAGTAAATGATAACAGAATTATATTTTTGGGTGAACTATCCCTTTAACAGCATTATCATGCCCAGAGTCTGACATAAATAATAGTCATTTGTACCAGGCGCATAACAGCATGCCAACAAACTGGTACTGAAATACTGTTAACATTGACTTCTTTTGTTTTTAATATTTCTCTTTTGTGTTGTGCTGTATTTACGTTTCACTTTGCTTTGCATATCTTCCTGTTTCCTTCTCTTCCCTTTTATTTACCTGTTTCCCTGAACTGCTGCTTGCCTGCTTGTGTGCTCTTATTACACAACTACTGTTGCTCGGCATCCTCCCATTTTCTGACTGATATCTGAAACCCCTGCCTGTTTCCTTTGGTTTTCCAATGAAAATCCCTTGTTTGGCTCCTTCTCCTACTGGTACTGCCCTTTATGTTGATACCTGCATCTAGCTTCGCCCTCTGTGCCATGCTCGACTTGGCCCTGTCCCCTCCCACTTACACAGGCCCTGCCCACTGATAGAGACACGCCCCCTAGCCCAGCTGAAGGAGACATGCCAAGCAGTGGTAGGTCTGCTCAATGTATCGTCCTGTACAGTTACATACCTTGCAGTTAGTCTATTTGTGTTTTCTTGTCAAAGATGAAATGTCTTGTGTTTTTATTCTTCTTTATAATATATATATATATATATATATATATATATATAATATGTATTTATTTATTTATTTATTTTTATTTATTTTTTTTGGATTGCTAAGGCATTGAGTCACTATCATAGAAATGTGAATACACCTTTAATTATAAATATTAAATTAGTATGAAACTCATTCTGTTGTCTTTGCACTACAGAGTGTTAAAGCACCCAGAACACCCTAGCCACCGCCTAGCCGCGCCCTAGTACACCCAACTCTCTAGATACCACATATAACAATGCCTAATAACATCCAGAACACTCTAGCAACTGCTTTGCAACACTCTGCAACGCTCTGGCAACCACCCACAGTACCCTAGCATGATGGCAGCAGATTTTTGCTTGGCAAGCATTACTTTCATTATCCTCAGACAATGTAAAAATCTTGTCTTTTTTAATCCCTAGTATCAGTTTTTAGAAATGAGATTCCAGAAATTCCAGAGATGGCTGAATACTTCAGCCCACTGACCAACATTTCACTTTCAATGGGTGTTTGGTTGACTCAGAGAATTTGGCATCTTTTTGAAAGTTCATATGTGGAATAAATGAATTAAATAATAATTTCCTGACAAGATTAACTAGCACCAGCTTCCAATTAAAGGGATAGTTCACCCAAAAATGAAAATTCTGTCATCATTTACTCACATCATTCCAAACCTGAATGACTTTCTTTCTTCTGCGGAAGACAAAAGAAGATATTTTGAAGAATGTTGGTAACCAAACCGTGGTAGTGACCATTGACTTCCATTGTTTGACAAAAATAACTGAGACATATCTCAAAATATCTTATTTTATGTTCCACAGATTTGTCAGTAAATGAGAATAGAATTTTCATTTGAGTGAACTATCCCTTTGAGCTTAGTAAAATAGTCACTCCTCATGTACTGACATTTTTTTTGTATGAAAGTAAAAAATGTTTCTGAGGTTTGTGTAGCATTAAAGGGTTGTTTAAACACAGGAGTGAAAGAAAGGATGTGGTTGAGCTGAAATTTGAGGTGGCCCAGTGACTTTAAATGGAGACGCGTGTATTTATAGAGCTGCTATTTTGAATCATTAGATAATGGCCCCAAAGGGAAAATCAGACCTCCATTTAAGAGGAAATGCTTTCAGAGGATGAAAAACTGCCTGGAGACGTGTACTTGCTCATCTTCTTACGAGAAAGAAAGAGAAAGTTATGGGGGGGAAAGCATTTTAGTAACGAATAGCTTTTTACTAATGGGTACTATTGAACTTTATATTATTAGGAGACTCGGGTGGAATCTGCTGCCTTTTTACATGATCTAAACCAATTTTAGGAGAAATCTGTGAATAGTCTTTAAACATAAAATGTCTGACCTGAGAGTACTACACTAGTTTTGGTAGTTAAAATAATAACCAGAGTAGACAATTATGCACTTTGTGAATGATATGGTGTTTATTTCTGTCCATAAGATGAATACTTTTAGAGAACTTGGAGAATGTGTAACTTCCTGTTAGATGTCAGAAATTCTCCTGTGTGTTGTTTCTTTCTTTGACCTGTAAGTTTGTTGATAATATTCTGGAATGCTCACTGTCTTAGCACTCGATGTAACCGCAAATGCGAGAATGAATCTTATTCTTGCCAATGCTGGGTTTAATTAATATGTGTGCTGCTCTTAGAGATATGGTGAGATAGAATCTAAAGAAAATGTGGGAGAAAGACACTTTGTTTTAAAGCTAAATTTTTATTTGTGTCATTAGTAAGTAAATAGGCTATAAAACAGAGAGTCGCCCCTTAAGCATGAGAAATTACTTTTAAGCCATCTTTTATTCTCCTTGATTTAAACACACATGTCCACACATACACGCATGTTTAGCCATCTAAATGGTGCGATTCTGTAGACTTCTATTGTTTTTATATACTGCTAGTTATCATATCTGGATTTATACAATAAAAAAAATTAATTTACTTTTTACAATTTTTTTCAGATTTTGTCAGATTTAGCTCACTTTGGGGTATATATATTTTTTAAGTAGGTACACACACACACAGACAAACACATTGTTGTGTTTTATTATTTTTTTATGGGGACTGTATATCGTATCCCCTTACACTAACCCTACCCCTAAACCTACCCATCACAGAAAACTTTCTGTATTTTTAGGTTTTCAAAAAACATCACTTAGTATGATTTATAAGCTGTTTTCCTCATAAAGATTTCGGATATTGCCATTTTAATGGGGACATTTTGTTAATGTTTGGTTTACCAGGACCACACACACATACTTTTTATTTATGCTGCCCAAAGAAGTCTGGCATATGCTTGCTGTATTACATCAATGTCCAAGCACAGAAACATGGCTCCAGGGTTTTAAACTGTGAGACAACAAAAAGAGGGAGGAATGTTCTGGAATAACATGCTTTTAGTGTTCCCTTCATACTGTCCTCTTCCTTTCATTTTTTCACAGGATGAGTAGTTATGCAACTACAGAAGCACACTCAGATGTGTGGAATGAAGTGTTGTGCTCTTGTCTTTCTCAATCTTCCTTTCTCTCATGTCTAGACCAGTGCTCCATCTTGTGGGGAAATGTCATATAGTAAAGGTTGTGAGCTGTTGGATTTGGACAGTGTCTTAAAAATTCAGGATGTTCACTGTGATAAAGAATGAAAACAAAAGCATTTTGTCCATTAAAAACCAGAATAATGGCTAAAGTAGTTACATTTAATGTAAAAATCGCCATATGTAACCTAAAGTTTCGAGTTCTTGGATATCATGATGGATTTGACTTTAAATTGTGTCTTTATACATGTGGGAATAAGACGAGATATAACGTGCTCTGTGCAGACGGATGACGGTTCAGTTGTGTGACAGTGTTTTTCAGGACGCAAAAGACTTTGGAATCAGTGGATCCTCAGTTCACCATGAGGAGAAAGATGGAGCAGCTCAGAGAGGAGCTGGAGCTCACAGAGCAACTACGAGAGGTGCGAAACACACTCACACAGAAGCGAATAAACTAACTGTATTAGTTAGTTGGTCAGTTAGCTTGAATGACTAAAAATTATCCCACAAGATTTAATATTTAAATAAAAAGATATATATTTATTACAAAATCTCATTGATTTTGCCAGAGTATTGAAAGCAGACTGAAAGTAGCTCTTCCTGGAGATCTGGGCTCCTCTCTCATGGATGGGGTCGTTCTTTGTCACTTAGTCAATCACATTCAGCCGCGTTCAGTGGCCAGTATCCACATACCATCCCCTGCAGTGGTGAGTCATCTCTGAATGATCCACACATTCACACAAACACTATACACTAACTTTCAAATGTTTGGGGTCAGTAATATTTTTTTTAAGTTTTAATTTTTGAATTCTGAACTTCTCACTATTACCGTTTTTACTAAATGTAGAATAATATTATTACAATTTAAAAATAACTGTTTTTCTATTTTAATAAATATTAAAATGTTTTATACCTTTGATGGCATAGCTCAATTACTCCAGTGTTCAGTGTCTCATGATCCTTCTAATATGCTGATTTTATGCTCAATAAACATTTCTTATTACTATCGATGTTGAAAACAGTTGTGCTGCTTTCACCTTGATACTTATTTTGTTCAGAAATTCTATGATGAGTAGAAAGTTCAAAAGAACAGCATGTATATGAAATGGAAATCTTTTGTAACTTTTTAAATGTCTTTACTGTTAATTTAGATTAATGAACCCTTGATGAATAAGAGTATAAATTATTTAAAAAAAAAAAAATCTTACTGACCCCAAACGTTTGAACAGTAGTGTATGTTGACAGAAGTTTGTTAACCTGTTTTTTCTCTCTTTTCTGATATCTGCACATGGACACGTTAAACCTTCAGCCCAAGCTTAGCATGGCTAAATGTCGCAGAAACGTTGAAAACTTTTTGGACGCCTGCAGGAAAATGGGAGTCCCTCAGGTGAATATGTAATTCTTTTTTGTGAATGCCAAATTAACTAGATCTGTTTTTCAAGGGCCACTGTTTGTATGGGTTTTGCTGTACTATTCTCTCGTGTACTGTCTTAAATTAAAAGCATTCATTTACTGGTATTGGTGGGGTAAAATTATGTCTTCTCAGTATAACAAGTCAATCACAAATTAAATATATTGTTATTGTTACTGAACGAAAGAAGCACAATTTATTATACTATTTTTGTCTGATTCGGTTGCTTATTTGAAATGTATTATTACAGACAAACATTTTCTAACAGTTTCAGTCTTTCCCCATTAAAGTAAATAGGAGCTCTTCTTGTATTCATATTTCCTACATTCTTACTGTATTACTGTCAACTGAACTGTTTAAGAGACTAATTCGTATTTGGTGAAAAATTCACCCTGTGACCCTGATTCTATACATTTTACAGATTATAACTTGTCTGTCATTGAAAAGGACTGTTAGTGGGGATTTCCACTGAATTTCCCGACTTATCTATATCTCTTTCTGGGAAACCTGCCCGATTAGTTCAAATGAGTTTTTGTGAAAATTAACCTGTACACCCAGGGCTTCTTAAAAAACAGGTTCTGGTTAAAAACATGTTATCTCTTAATGACATAACTGATTTTGATCATCAGCCACCCCTAATCTGATTGGTTGAAGCAGCTGAGATTATCTCAAACTGGCCTATGATCAGTCATGCCTTTAAACGTTTTGGAGCCTTGTGTTTAGCACCTTCAAAAACCTCCTAGACCTTCTCTATTAGATTTGGGGGAAAACTGATCATAGAACAGCAGTAACAGGCACTTTCTCACAACCTCATACTAGAGCTGCATCATGCCGTTGTAGATGTTATCATCATGGCTTTAGGCTTCATCCATTGCCAGAGCTTCATTCCATCCTGTTACTGGCTCTGACCTGCTCTCTGATAAATGATCATGTTTCTTCGAGCTGTGACAGAGAGCGATAAACAGACAATGGAATATTGACACATGAGTGGAATGAATTTCTTTTGTAAATCGTCCATAAAACATTTTTTCAGCGTAACAACTTGCATAATACATTATCCTAAACCTAAAACTAGAAGCAATTCGTTTTTGTCCAAATTAGTAACAATGAGCACAACGACCATGTTCCTTTGAAACATGGACGAAATGTTTGTTGTTGATATCTCTTTTTGTGTGCATGTGGTCAATTTTGGGTCCACTTTTTACATTCTTGCTCAAACTGTGCAAAAGTTTCTATTGGTTGTGCCATCCTACCCTCCAAAAAAATGGTTATTCTACCATATCAGTGGCCTTTCTAGTAGGAACCCAGATGTTGTCTTCATGTCTTTATGGGTTGAGCTTGGTCCAAGCCATTTATAACAGGCTGTTCTGATGAGCGTGGCGTACAGGAACCTTGTAGTTGTCATAGCTTGTGTCTGTAGTAGCAGTAGCTACTACAAGTCTGCATGGCAGCTAGCTTTGTCATTATGTGTCTTTTTGTGTTTGCTACCCTGTTACGTGTAGCTGATGCTGTTTAACAGGCTAGTTTATTCTATTAACGTGTTTAGGGATAATGTGGCTAGCCTTGTTTGTTTGGTACCTTCTGGTTTTATATAGGTTTACACAGTATATCATTGTTTTTATTTTTAACTTACTAGGGGTGTAGTGTAATTGTTGAGTTACTCAGAGTTACTAGTGTAGCTTGACCTGCTCTGCTCTTTACTGGCTTTTGCAGCTCTCTTGCTTAATACAGTTTGTAATGCTGTAGCTTGACTTGTGCCTGGCATACACTCACTACTCACTACTTCACATGCTCTGCTAACCACCATGCCAACAGCATCTGTCCCAGCCGCAGCTGCCCTCTGAAACAGAGACAATGACTTATAACGTTCAACCTCTCTCTCTCGGAAAACTCTCTTTTTCAGAAGGTAGTAAGAGGGTCCTTCTCGGGAAATGGTGCCATTTGTGCTTGAAAATTTGAAATTTTTCCTACTTTGTTTTACAAGGTTAAAAAGATGATTTAGGGGAAAAAAAGCCATACATTATTATCACCTCATATTTCGCATTTATATTATTCAGGAGAAATAGACTTTTTTTATGGTCACAGAAAGTTTGTAATTTGTGCTCTTTCAAACATTATTATATACACTATATTGTTCAAAAGTTTGGAGTCAGTTTGATTTTATTTTTTAAAGAAATTAATACTTATTCAGAAAGGACACATTAAACGGGTTAAAAGTGACAATCATTTATATTTAAATTTTTTAATGTAAGCAGCACAACAGTTTTCAAGTTTGATAATAATAAAAATGTTTCTTGAGCACCAAATCACCATATTAGAATGATTTCTGAAGAAAAACAAATGTGTTTGCACCACACCACATTATTTAATCAATGTTCTTTCCCTTTGTGCCAAGAATTATTATTTTGTTTTTTAAAAATCACCATTTTCGTTTCTATAAACAGCTGAACTATTGAGATTGATGATGCCAATATGTGTGAGCAAATAGAAATACGTTAAATACTGTAATACATACCTATGTTTGAACCATGTGGTCAACAAAAACACCAATATTATGATGTAATTTCTTTAAATTTAACAATATTTCAAACTGTCTTTAACAGCACATACTAAATCGAGTGAACAATGTGATTTAGTACAGTATCTTGTCATGGGAACATGCATTTTTTACACATATGGCACTGTTTCCAGTGAATGATCCAGAATTCTTACCGTTTATTGAGCTCAAAGCATTCTACCTTTACCACTGTCTAATCACCTTCCTTATCTTTCTCTGGTGCCGAACGGATGATCCCTCCTCTTCTCATTTTCCCTCTTATTTGGTTTTATTTTCCCTTTGTTTCTCCCTACATCTATACTTCATTCTTACTCTCTTCTCTTCTCTTCCTCCTCTTCCTGGTTCTCTTTGTCATCCCCTCTATGTTTTGAATCTCTCTCAGTCCTCTCTCTGTTCGGCTTATGACGTTCTGCAGGGTAACCTGCGTCCACTCTGGGCCGTGGTCGCGGCCTTGCTCATGTTGGAGAGCACAGGAACAAGGCAGAAGGAAGGAAAGGTGGAGAGTGGCAGGGAGAAAGAGACAGAGGTCAAGAAGCTTATCCCCGAGTCCACTCAGACTCCACCTCCTTCCTGGCAAATATGGGATCTGATTGGCTCAAGTCTGCTGCACGTTTTCTGTCTGGTGATGCTGTTTGTGGCCTACAGCTGGAGTGAATTTAAATAACATGCATGCACTAAAACACACAAATAACACATTATATCATTTATTGTCTTAGAAATCACATTGAACGTCTTAAAATGGACACTGCCTGTTTTTTGAAGGAAAATATGTATCCCTGTCAGTTGGAGCAAATTTTATTTGTAAAAACTTATATCTTAACTTGGCTATGGTGAAACCATACATAACACAAAACATTTTTGTAACACAACATGTGCTCCTTTATACAGGAACTTGATGCTTTCATGTTTGAGGAAGTATTATTTATTAGTTGGTGAATATAATATTTATTAGTCTTTGCAAAATGCTAAGGAAACCATCTTTAAACAGACTTTTGGCAAACATTTACGCTAGAGGTGTACTGAGCACTTTAATAAGGAATGACATATGGCCACGTACTCAGTCACTTTCAGTCTCTCTAAATCTTGTTGCAGAAACACTTAAAAATAAAGGTTCTTTATTGGTTCCATGAAGAACCTTTACATCCATATAATTTTTTTTATTCCACAAAATGTTCTTTATTGTCGACAAAGGTTCTTTAGATGATATCAAATGTCATTCACACTGGGGAAAAAAAACTTTTTAAAGAATTGATATTGGAAATGTTCTTTAAAGAACCCAAAATGGTTCTATGGCATCACTGCAAAAAAAAAAAAAAAAAAAACTTTTGGAACCTTTATTTTTAAGAGTGAAGTTGAATTTCAACAGTCATAACGCTGAACATTTTGGTGGTCCTCTTGAAAAATGCACATACACAATATAAGTGGTATAGTTACTAGCATCTGCATGACAAAACTAAAATAATAGAAACGGATATGGAGGTTTTGCCTCACGCCAATCATGCCAATGACTAGCAATGTATCTACAGGAATCAAGATCTGCTTCTAGATGATAATATGAGGACACTTGAGTAAGTGAAGGCCCAGATGTCATTAAAGCAAAATAGCTTTGCACAGAAGTCTTGTGCGGTGAGGTTAAAAATATTAATCATTAGCATAAGGGCTAATTAATCTGTTGGATGTAAAAAGCAGCAACTTTTGGTTAACAGTGTTTTTAAAAGCAGCAGTCAAGGACTGATCTTTTCAAGTTGATGTATAATTGAAAATGATTAAATATCATGCACAGTCATACATGATTACAGTGTTATTTTATTCAAAACACCACCAATAGCATTTTCTTTCTCCTAATGAGAGAGATCCGAATAGGACTAATGGATCCTTTCTTTAATTTCCTGTTAATCAGAAAAGCAAAATGACACACAGAGTGAACCAAATCTATTTTTTAATTAATGTAATATGCATAATTCCACAGAGAGGTGACTAATCCAAACCAAACAATGAGGAATAATGGGCTCTTCATGAAGATGTTCTTTATGCATTCAATCTGTGATCTGTAATAAAGGGCTGAGTCAGGTTTTTAAATTATGAAATATCAGATTAACACAATTTGTATGAGTTCAATAATTAAGTGCAATCTCTGTTGTATGTAATTTAATTACCTGCTGTGAAGATCTATGCACAGAGTTTCTCTTGATTCTAATTGGATCCTCTAATTTTGTTTTAGGTTCTGATCTTTATCTCACATAATAGAATGACCTTGTTCATCTCATCACAGATAAAAGGAATTATTAAAAGGAGCTGTTAACAAATGAGTAGACAGTGATGTCACTGCGGCCTCTTGACATCATTTCCTCAAAATATAAAACACTTTGAACCTTATCTGTACGATCACATCAGTTATAATTGGTACTGCTTTCATCATCCAGTTTGCCAAAAATAAAAGGCAATATTGACTCTTCAGGACCTTTTTTTAGGGTATAATTTCCCAGTTTGCTCATTTCTCAAAAAAGCTACCAAATGCAAAAAGTGTTTGTGAAAGGCTTAAACGAGACTGCAAGGGATGCTCTGGCGGATCAGCTGCTTCTGTTTGTCCAGATCTAGACTCTTTGACTCCTCTCAGTGTTGAATTATGTGCAGTGCTTCTGCTGCTGCTGCTGCTTGTGGACTTTGTACGGCATTGGTTTTTATGATCCTGTATATGAAAAGGAATAAATGTACAGTTCAGGTTGTTTTTTCTCAGCTTTGTGGTTGTTTCTTTAAGACATTTTTGTCTTACAATTTAACTCTTGTTAATGTTCAAACGTTTGGAGTCATTAATCTTTTGTTTGTTTGTTTTTGAAAAAAATTATGTATTCAGCAAGGGCTCAATAATGTATTGAGTGACAGTAAAGAGTTTTATAATGTAACAAAATATTTGTATTTCCAATCAATTCTATTTCAAATAAATGCTGTTGTTTTGATCAAAGAATCCTGAAAAAAGTGAATCCCGATTTCCACAAAAATATAAAGCAGCACAACTGTTTGTGTAACATTGATAAAGATAAAACATGTTTCTTGAGCAGCAAATCGGCATATTAGAATGATTTCTGCTGAAAATCAAGCTTTGCCATCGCAGGAATAAATTAGCCTACATTTTTAAATATATTTAAAGAGATTTTTTTTATTTTATTTGTAAAGAATATTTCACAATATACTGTTTTCCCTGTATTCGGGATCAAATTAATGCAGCCTTGGTGAGCAGAAGAGAGACTTTTTTCAAAACACAAAAAACTGTTATTGACCCCAAATCTTTGAACGTGTGTTTAGGCTTTAGTGTCTGAGATTCAGATATTTTATAGAGAGATTATATATATATAAAGAGAGAGAGAGAATTTTTGATTGTTTGAATAACTGATATCATACTGGCCATCACTGCTAAATGAGGTGAGTCTTTATGAGTTTAATTAACTGCATTTAGTAACGAGTGCAGGGCTTGACATTAACTTTTTTGTTCACCAGACACTGTCCTAGTGGTTTTCCAAAGTTACTAGCCACTCAGCATTTTCGCTGGACACTTTTGAAATAGATAACCATGGGAAAAAACTGGCATATAGATATTTGTAATATTATCTCATGATTCCGATGGCTACTGTAAGACCGGACACACGTACGGACCCATTATTGTGTGCGCGCACTTTGGATGAGAGTACAAAATATGCAGGAATAAGTCAAATTACGCGCAATCACACGCCGAAATTCAAGCCCTGTAATAATAGTAACAATCCAGAGCAAATGAAATGAGTGAGCAAATGGATGGTTTGTCAACTCGCTGTCGGTGAGCGAGAAAGCGCAGGTATTGTGTAGCCTATGTGTTCTGTGGACATTTTGTATTAGAAGCGTTTCAGATATCGAAAAAAAGCGATATTTATGACAACACTATTCGTACTTAGTTTATTATTTCAGATGCCTTTTTAAAAGACTACTATTATTCAACCCGGTTAGTTGGAGTGACTGTGTTACCCGCCACGAGCAAAATCCACCCTCATTTGGCGGGTGTTAATGTCAAGCCCTGAACGAGTGTATTCAGTTTTAATAAAATATTTTTGTCATTTTATTACTCTTCATGGTTTCCAGTCCTTTGGACCAGTCAAATTTACAGTTTTTGTGATTACTATATAATAATTTTTAAAAATGTGTTTGAAGAAATTGCTCTTGGTAACAATTAAATGTTTTGAGCTGAGCATTAATGTAAAAATAGGTAAAAAAAATAAAAAATAAACTAAACTTCTTCATGCCTGAAAATGTCCTTATAACTGTGGGACTCTTTCCTCTCTGACTAAGCTCTTACTGTGTCCTCTTTGTGAATCTCTCTCTCCAGGATAAATTATGTCTGCCACATCATATTCTGGAGGAGAAAGGGCTGATCAAAGTTGGCATTACTGTCCAAGCTTTGCTGGATGAGACTTCCACCAACCAGACACTCTTCACATGAGTCACACACAAACACACACTATTCCCTGTGGATGGACCTTTACCACCAGATAATCTTTGAGAAATTCCCTGGACACTGTCATATACTCTTATTATCATAGCTGATCCTCTACTGCAGGTATATGCTCATGTTTTCCTCATTTTCTTTACTTTTTTATTTAGTACTGTTATGTGATCACTATTGCCCAGGCCATAGTCGATTATGCAAATTTAGCAACAAAAAAGAAACTAATT
Organism: Meda fulgida; assembly: GCA_030578275.1. Taxonomy (NCBI): domain Eukaryota; kingdom Metazoa; phylum Chordata; class Actinopteri; order Cypriniformes; family Leuciscidae; genus Meda; species Meda fulgida. The sequence goes on along the minus strand of CM060624.1, from coordinate 17,475,979 downwards.
TCAGATATGAAATTCCTTTATTTAATACCGTAAACATATTTATTAAGCAGCTAGTTGAGAGATGCTCAATTCCTGATATATATATATATATTGTGTGTGTGTGAGAGAGAGTGTATGTATGTGTGTGTGAGCGAGAGAGAGAGAGAGAGAGAGAGAGAGTGTGTGTGTGTGTGTGTGTGTGTGTGTTGGGTATTATATGGTATTTGTGTTGGGCCTTTAGTGATCTAGATTTAAAACACTTGTCCTCCCAGTTTTAATATTGATTTTTTTTTTTTATAGTTTTTCTCGATTGCAAACACACAATCAATTCAACAATTCTCACAACTATAAATACCATCTCAAAACTACACACCAACTTCTCAAAAAAACTCAAACTTCCAGGTCAAAATCTAATTATAGTCAAAATATTCTCATTTTTTTAGAATCAAACTTTGGCCCGTGAAACAAATACACAGACTACTTTCCTGCAAAGAGAACAGCAGTGAGATTTAACAAAAACCTCCCAATAATATGGCCAATAATATATTTGGGAATATTTTTTTCAGCTAAATGTCTATTATAGTATACAACATAAAGGAAAGTGCAGATACAGTAAAATACAACAATGAGCTTTAGGAAAATAAAATTTTCATTACATTAAAGTGATCTTACAGTAGATGAAAAGCACCAAATACCAAAGAATTGAACATGAACCCGATATGCGACACGTTGTTGTATCATCTGCACTTTCGGCCAAATGCCATTACATTTTACAGTACTATAGCAGTTTCTTGGTCTTCTGACAAAAAGACCTCCTCTACCTCCCTTAGGCAGTCTTCTCTCAGTTCTGCAAAAATTAGTACAATATAGCAACAAATTTATTTGACAATCACAAGGTTGAGGGCGTACAACATGTGCTATAGTTAACTGTACATACAGTAGAATAGTAAAATAACTTTAGTTATACTGTGTGTAAGACGTAGTATAAAACCCCTGTAGATGATTCGTAAATTCGTAAAGCACAATCACCTGTAGTCCTATTTATATTATCCTGAGATTTGTCATCAGGTTTGCTGTACAGTAAAATGTGCTATTTGAGTTCACATTGTGACACTTGAGTTAATTATATTATGTGTTTGTTTTATGAATGAGAACGTGGTTAAACTGGTGTAAAATGAGAAAATTGGAATGTGGAATAAGGTGAAATGTGTTAAACGGTTTGAGAAATGTGTCTGTTTTGAGAACTGAATGAATGGTTTGGGAAATTATGACAAATGATTCAGTTATAGTGTGTTGGCAATCAGGAAAAACTGTAAACTAACTTGTTTTTTGGGAGCCATTGATGTTTGTCTCAGGGGAAGTGTGGCCTCACTATAGTTTTAAACAGTCTCTGCTCTGCTTACCTGTCAGTCAGGTATCACTAAAAGAAAATGTCTGAGTGTGTTTACAGTAGAACGCAACATACCTTTCTTTCTTTGTGTATGTGCATTTGATATCTTCTGGAGAGTGTTTCTTTTGTGAGAGTGAGAGAACGGGAGCACATGTTTGCACTTTTTGTATGTAAGTTTGTGTGTCTAAGGACATTATTATTATTTTCCTTTTTTCCTTTGTTCTACTTGTGCTTACGGAAAGTCTGATGTCCAAAGCTTCATCTCCTCATAGATTCAGCCATGAAACAGACCAAAACATTTGAAGCTGGAATCTCACTGGAGATTATTTGACAGTTGCCAAAATTATTTTCTTATCAAACTGATTTACGAACATAATCATTTTATACAGTCCTTTAAAAGTATTTTAAAAATAAAAGTTTTGTATTTGTAGAAGGATTTGTAATGTGATATTGGTGTGTGAATGTGAAAAAATGTACAGAACATTTATATTTGATGTGCTTGTTTTAGTAAGAATATATTTGGTTATTTTACTTATTTAAAGCACAATTTACTTTATTAATGTGAACTGACAGGGCAAAAAAAGAGCTTTATTATGATTTAAGTTCTTATATGAAAGCAATTATAATACTTCCATATACAGTATAATTTCAGAGAGACTTATTCATGCGAATAATTACAAATAAAATACATTCACAAGGATTATCCCTTTAATTGGCAACAAAAACAAGATTTAACACATTTAAAAACTTATTCACATTATTATACTGTAATTAATAACAAAACATCTGAAGTTTAAACTCCAAAAAAAAGGTGTAACCTAATAGTCCTAATGGTATTATTCATACTGTCATAATTTGATTAAAACGCATGTAATGGAAATATGGATTAGAAAGTGTAATTTTAGAGACATTTGAAAGGGAGAGCACTTGGATTTTGACGTTTGGTGGTAGTTTTACAAGAGGTAAGCCTTTAACATTTGCATTTATTTTAAAATCAAGTATAGATTAGACAATAGTTCCATCCTATACACATTTTCACTGCTGTATCTTTTGATAAATTCTGTCCTTAGTGTAGATTCATTAAAGTACAGTATCCAAATCTGCTACAGTGGGCAAGTTGTGCATCATTACTGTAATATCAACATTATCCACCACTTCAGAGAAAACGTAGTGGAACTACTTTACACGCTAGATTTTAATGAAGATTTGATTTTGAAATGACAGTGTTTTGCACTTTATGTATTTGGGACTGTCTTTTTTTGGCAACTGGCAAATAGTATTATGCGGGGTATATTTATATTACAGTATTTGGAGGAACTATATCAGCTGATCAGATGACTGTTTAATAAATCACTTTAAACTGCTGAATGTTATGTGGGTATTTTTTGTCATCTGCAATGTATAATAAAGAGAAAAGGCTTGTACTGAACATTTTTGTACTTTAATTTTTATAAATAGGACTTATTTTTCCATGTCTTTTCAGTGTTTGGGATTTTACCCTTTTGTAATTCTGTGAACTTTAAAGTGCATGTACAGTAATGTTTTTGGGAAAAGCATGCAAGTCATTCCACCCTTTGCCTTAACCTCTGTAAATATGGTTTATTTGTACCAACGTCTACCAGTAAAAACTTTCACCTTCAAAGACTAGTTTGTTTCTTAAATATTCAGGATACTGTAGACATGACATAATGATGTGATTTTCTAAACTACATTAATCAGATGTCTGAACCATTCAGCCAGCTTTATGTGTGAAATGAGGACATGTAGAATAATTGTGCGCAACGGAGTCATTTGCAGAATTTATGTAATTAATACAACTCAATTCAAATCATTCACTGCTGAACAACAAATACAAAACCACAACCAAATGCCTTTATTTAAGGAAATGTCTCTACAGTTAAACATCACCCTGTTAATAATGCATAAGAAAATACCAAGGGTTGCATTGTAGTTTGAGAGATGGTGAACCAGTCAAGATCTGGTTCTGATGTCATTTCCAGGTGTGTAGATAGGTTTTGTAATGATCTGGAAGGCACGAGAGCTGGTTGCCATAATCATGTTGCATAGCTTCAGGCATTCAGATATTTGGCATGGTGCTTAATGTGGTCGTTGATGAAGGAGAAGATGAAATAGTAACTATGATCATAACCCTAATAGAGCAAAAGAAAAACAAGATTGAACAGAAGAGAGCAGATTTTGTCTTAAAATGTTTAGTCCATTGTATAGGGTTAAACAGTGACATCTAATCCTTAAAGTTGATTTAGTTGCACTGATGGAGAATTAATTTAAAATATATCAAAAGTCAATGCATTTAATTTATTATTGAGGTTTATTTAAAATTCAAAGACCTGTCCTACCACCATATGGTCCAAAAATCTGAGACCACAAGTGAAAATGCTTTCATTTTATTACAGTTTTAATACAAACATTTTCCTAACAAATCATATCAGCATTCACTAATAATTCCAGTGAAATATTCACATGAATTCTAGCATTTTACAGTTCTTGGTATGTGTACATTTTGGCGTGTAGCTATCAGCACAAAAAGCCCAGGTACTGGATAATCAATTAGATTTCCAAACATGCCATTCCTCTCATTCATCACAGTGGGTTCAGTACTGACCTGCTGAAGGCGGAAAACTACGGGAATTTTCTTCTTGGAACAGGCAGCGATCAGATTGTCAGGAAGCAGCTGACTGGAAGACAAGAACTGGTCATCACGGCCTTGATCAATCAGAATATCAAGCTCAGGACCGGAATATGATTCAGCCAATACTGTAGCGTCATACAGCTGTGGAAATGACAGAGGAAGACAAATAAAGCAATGTAAGGAAAGGACCCAAGGTCTAGCTAGGACCAAGGAGCAGGACGGGAGCACACAACATTTTAAATATTTTTATTAGTGACTAACGTTTCGACGCCCATGCGTCTTCTTCAGAGTCAAACAGTCAATGGCAACCATATACAGAATTTGAAGAGTCAAACTTCAAGGTATTAGCCACTGGCCTAGGTGGGTGTGGTGCAATGTTTATAGACAAATAAAGCAATTTTGTACTTGTACAATGCAGTGTGCTAATGTAAAACTATATTAAATAAGAAAAATTATCATGCACTGATTATTATTTCATAATATTACTGTTTTACTGTATTTTTGATCAAATAAATGCAGCCTCAGTGAGCATGATACTTATTTCAAAAACACTAATAAATCTTACCAACCACACATTCTGAATGTGAGAGTACACGCATATGATCATCTCTTACCTCCCAGGAGGACTTGTCAGATCCAAGATAGCCAGAGAAAGCTTTCTGTCCCCATGCACATTGTATGGGGTTACAGATGGGTGCAAATGCTGACACTGACTGAAACAGGCAAATGCACAAGAAATAAAAAAATAATATAGACTACCTGAACTTTAAATAATTAAATTATGAAGCAGTGCATATAAAATTATATATGCCTTATATTTCCCAGGATTCTTAAGTGCACAAATAAGAGCTCCATGGCCCCCCATTGAGTGACCAGAGATGGACATTTTCTCCGGATCAGCAGGGAAGTTAGAATTAATCAGTCGTGGGAGCTGAGAACAAAAGAAATGTGACGAAGACGATGAGTGCGAGATCCAACGTTTAAGGTGTCATTGTTTAAAATTTCAACTATGACAGTCATCAGAGTATGACTTTTATTTTCCTAGTGACTAACTAGGTTTTTGGAACAGAGCTAAAGTACACACCTCCTCGGTGACATACGAGTACATGCGGTAGTTGGATTTCCAGGGATCCTGGGTGGCATTGACGTAGAATCCTGCACCTGTCCCGAAGTCCCAGCTCTCTTCCTCTCCTTCAATGTTGCAGCCACCTGACGAGAGCAGAATCATCTCATTTTCTGAGCAAATTAGGACATTTTAGTGTTGGTTGACTCGAATATTTCTGACAACAAAATAACTATAGCCAGAGGTTTTTCACTTTCTTACTGCAACAGTACAGACTTAAAAGGCATAATATTAGTTTACATTTGATTTATGCTTTAACTGGAATTTCTAAACTTTTGGAATTTCTAAAACCTAAACTGAAAAGTCACAATGCTATTTGATCCTCAGGGGATACTCTTTTTATCTATATGTTGCAGTAATGTTCGGCCCCACAATCCACCTGTTTCCATAATTAATAAATGTGTTGGTTTGTGTATCTCTAGGATTTGGCCGAGCAGAAATCATAATTATATGGTGTAATGTCTCCAGAGATGGACAAGCAGGACTCGAAACTGTAGTGGTGGTGTATAACAAATGTTGAGATGTTTACGTGGACTGGTGTCTGGAGCTACGATGATGATCCCATGTTCAGAAGCCGCCTGCTGGCTCCCTGCTTTAGTGATGAAGTTTTGCTCTGTGCATGTCAAACCTAGAGAAAACAGTGTATGGTTAAATACATTTTTTGTAGCCTACATTACTGGTATGTATATTACAATTATTGTTGGCTCTTTGACTGATTTGTTACTCTTTTGGAAGTCTCTTTGGATAAAAGTGTCTGCTAAAAGCATAAATGTAAACGTACTTAAAGGCAACATAGTATACTTCAGTATGCAGTATGATAGTTATGCTCATTCACTCAAACTGCCCTAGAAGAGAATCAGAATGAATTCAAGTACCTGAAAGCCAATACAACACTGGGCATTTGGAGCTTTCAGCCTTGGGAGGAAGGTAAATGGCGAACTTCATTTTACATTTTAACTCAGAGCTGGAAATAGAATTGATGTTAAGATCAGTAAGGTATGTTTCATTTGGGGTTTTTGATGAAACCTACAGTCTCGCACCTGTCATGCTCGAACACTTTCTGATATCCATCACTGCACTTATTAGAAGAAACTTGCGTCAGTGCCATTGCGCCGTTTACTGTGTTGAGATAAATCAGAGTTACGAAAGATCACATTTCATATATAGACTCACTTTGCACTCGCATTCAAACATATGCACAAACTACATCATGATATGACTTCAATAAAAGGGTGATCGCTTTCGATCACTTTTCATGTATCTGGACACCATTTGAAGCTTAGCTTATCCAATAATTTCGTTGGATAGTTAATTCATGTTTAACGCTCCAGACTCATGGACTGTGGGCATGCGCACTGCTGTAACTGGCCTGCCAAACTCACAGCACTGCTTACGAGATCTGCAGGAAACAAACCAAAGAAGCGCCTCGGTACGCTTGAAAGCATGCCAAAGCATACGCTGAAGAAATTTAAATGCTATTTAGCTCCAGTGTAACAGTTCTCTTCAAGCAGGATAATGGCCTGGATATTATTTTGTAGCACTTACCTCCGCAGCTAAAGGATTCAGAGTCCAGTGTGACGTCAGGGTTGGCGTAAGACGTAAAATCACGCCCCCTTACGTTTTTGGTCTGTACTTCTACGTTTTGGTCATACAGGGGCGCTCGAGAGATGTGTTTGTTTAATGTCCTTCTGTCGTGTGCGCCCAAGAGATGACATTTCCAAACTTTATATTTGCAGCTCATGAGCACTTTGAACTACATAATTGTGATCTAGGAAATAGGATGGTTTTAGGTTTTTTTGTCCTAGATCTATCTATCTATCTATCTATCTATCTATCTGGAAATGTAAAGTAAACATGATTCATCAGGGTTTATTTTTTTTAATGTGTTGCCTACACTTATGGTCTGAAAGTGTTAATAAATGTGAACACTTGACATTGACATCTTACATAACTGGACATGTTTGTGCCTTGTTAATTATTATATACAAAGTAGGCTATACTTCTCATGATAGGCTATGAGATTAGTAAAGATTAAATTGGGTCTTGATGGTTGTGTTGTACCCTGGAGCATATTCATATTAATGAGTGGATTTTAAGAGGGTTTTTTACACTCGTTCATTTATGGATGTGAAGCTGCAAATGATACATCAGTGCCCTGCCTAACAGTGTAATATACAGATGGCATACTGTTACATCAGTTAATAGCGCTTTTTTTGTGTGTGGCTCTACTAAAATCATAGTTTGTCCTTCCTATGAAATCAAGTTATTTGTCACCATATGCCCTAGCCATCGCTTATCCTTAGACCATTAATGAACTTTATTCCTTTAGTGTCCTTCAACCGATTTCTGTTTCACCTTAAGTACTGCCATCATTTACAAAACACTCGGCATGATTCACTGCCTACTTCCACTGCACTGCATAAATGTGATCAGGATGAAATGACAGACTCCATGGAAACGTGTCCCTTTGAGCATCTCAAACCGATAAGCACGTCCTTTCTAAAAACTAAATAAACAGTAATGACCACATACAGCGAAAATACATTAGTGTCCCCTGTTAAAGTCAAATTGTAGGCTGTCCAGACAATTACCAGAGTATGGAACAGAATGCTTACTTTATTTAACTGCAGAAACACAGTGTACTGAAGAACAGGAAGAACACTCAGACAACAATCAGTCTCTCTCCATCAGCCATCTGTAAAGGCATTTTACCTTCAACATTCTTTTTTATTGGTTTCCTAATAAAAACTCCAAAAGTCTTTTGCCTTATCTAGTAACAACATTAATCCTTTAAACAATTATAATCATCGATCCACCAGGTGCTAATGTTTCCAAATTATTCGGTACACTACTGGTGACACGTTCAGAGTCATACATACAGGACCCCTCACACATACTTATAAACTATTCTATGCAGCAACAAACATTTTTAATAAATAGTGTGAGTTGTATGTTTGACATTGAAAATTCCAAAAAGACAAAGTGCACTTATTGAACAGAAAGAGTGCACCAACTTAACTGCCAAGTTTTCCTCTGATGCTGGATGACAAAATAACCTGTAACACTTTAAAATAAGGTCCCATTAGATAACATGAGCAATACATGTGTTACTGTTAGTATTAATCTTTGTTTATGTTACTTACAACTTTTTTATCATTTATTGTTAGTTCATGTTAACCAGTGTTAACAAACCTTATTGTAAAGTTTTACCAATAACCTTATAAAATTCAAATGCTAAACAGTAGAGTACATAATGCATATTATAAGTGCATAATCATATAATTTGGGACACAACTATAGCCTACTTTCAACATTCCAGACTTCGTTTTTTTCCGTTATTTTAGTGCATCATCATATAAAGTGCACTTTTTCTTTTTGGAATTTTCAGTGTGAACACAATACTCACACTATTTATACTACAAAACGTCACACAATAGTGCACAACTATGCAAATTGGGATGGACCTATATTATATTATTAATATACAAAAAGTGACATACTACTTCCGCCGAGATTCTGAAGTGTGCATTTGATGGACACATGACTGTAAAAACATGCTGGATATAGTACATCCGAATTTTAATTCATACTACTTTTCTAACAGTCGTGAAGTAAATTCAAACCCAAATGTAGTACTATACTCATTATTAGTACATAATTTCAGACGCAGCGCCAGTCTTTGGTTTCCAAAGGAACTTAGTCTTGAACACGGAGTCTGTCTAGCTCAAAGGGAATTTGATCACACTTCCCTGCAATGAATCAATATTAAGGTCTGAATGGCTTACTGATTTCAAGAGCTTAATAATACTCTTAATGTTCGCACGTTAGATGAAAGGCTGACCACCAATATAAAGATGAAGTGAGCCTTTTTTAACCAAGTGGTTTAGACACAATTGTTACTAATTTAGCTTTAGCACATACTGATAAAGCATGAGAGTGAGATTTACAGCTAAGGTAACACATCCTTGCAACCTGATTTGATTTACAGCTACGCATCAAGAGTAAGGCCAGTGATTTGTATGGAGTGCAGAAAAATAGTCTATCCTTGTGATAGTGAAACTGGATGCCTTTTTCATGTCTCAAGCTTTTTCTAACTGCTGCTAAATGGTATGTGTGTGTAATGGTGTGTGTGTGTGTGTGTGTGTGTGTGTGTGTGTGTGTGTGTGTGTGTGTGTGTGTGTGTGTGTGTGTGTGTGTGTGTGTGTGTGTGTGTGTGCGTATCTGTGTATACACACACACACACACACACATATAATATAATTATATATATGTATAAATGTGTGGTATATATACACACACAGACATATGATATATATATATAAATATAATAATATATCACACATATATTATGTAAACAAACTTTTATGACAGCACTAATTTTTATTTATTCGTAATCCTATTAATTTATTGCTCGTATTTAACACACATCAAAACAGCTTTGCAGCTTTAATTTTTGTCAAATTAAATGATTTATTTTTAATTTTTCATTCTATTTATTTATTTTTAAACGTATTTATTTATAGTTGCTATTTCACAAACATCAAATCTTTTTTGCAATTTTTTTATTAATTGAAATATAATTTATTATTCGTTTTGGAACATTCACTTTTAATACACGCAAAATTAAAGCATCATTAAGATTCAAATGACCTGAAATTATACCCCCATCCTCTTGTATCTCTCTCTGCCCTAATCCTTTACTGATAACCTGAGGATAAGAACGCAACCGGAAAAAAAGGAAATGACATGGTCACATCATGATTCACAGATCTTGCCGAAACTGTAGATACGAACCGGCAAGGGACCTTTAGCATTTCAATAGATTTATGTCACACTGAGTGATGGCCTGCACTCCAGCAATTTCCAAACGCTCTGTTTTTGAAACTGAAAGCATGTTATTTTCTTGGCACTCTCAAAGAAATACGAAGCTGCATGCAAGAAACTGGCCAAGTGGTCTTGACTGCACATAAATCTTCAGCAGATCTTTGATTTTAACCATGTGCTCTATAATTATGAGGTTTTTATGGTGCAGTTTATATTACAGCTGTAAAAACCAATAAAGTACTTCAGAAATGGTGTTCTAGCAGAGAAAGCAGAAGCTCAGAAAATCTGTGAAAACGTTACCGCTGTGGGTTCCTGCATACACCCTGGACAAAGTATTTCACACATGGCGGTTTGCTATTAGAAAATGAATTTAGATATATCACCAACAGTATGAGAAACACATAATACATCTTATGATATCTTTAAGTAGCCAGAACTACAGTAGATCACAAAGCCCTGCATTTCTGATTGTCAACATATTTATGTCCCTAGACTGTATTATTGGTAATAGTAAAGTGTCAAAATTGCTTATGTGTGAAAAATACATGTGAACTGAATGGTTGATCCCATCACGGAGATGAAGCTATCAACAGCTTTAAAAAAAAAAAAGAAGCTACGAAGGTCAGGCATCCACGGTCAAAAGGAAGCAGACGTTGTAAGCTCTTGAAATCATCACCTCGGTTGGTGAAAAGCTCAACTGAGCTGAGTTTTATAGCCAATTTCTGGCTGGATTCGAGGCATCTGAGATCATTTCACCTGTCAGTCTAAAAGCAATTTAAGCAATTCAAGGTAAGAAAAGGAAAGGGGAGAGAAAAAGAAGGTAGAAGATAAAAAACAGAGGGGTTTTGTTTGTATATGGCCATATGGTGATATTGGCATTTTAATTTCAGAAATCTTTTTCACCTTTGCTCCTTGATTTGGTCCTGCTCTCTTATATAATGAGTCTCCCATGTATCACGGAGGTGATTCATTAATAGGATTACGGGGGTGATGTGACGTGAATAATTTATCATCAGCTCAAAAGAGGGTTTAGGAGAACCCCAGAAAATACATGAAAGGAGTGTCAAGCAGGGTTCATTCTTTACTCGTGCCTCTTAGCTTTCGCACTCTCATTTTTGAGCAACTGTGACAGTTGGCAAAATTCAAAGAACTTTGCATTGAGCCTGACTTTCCCATCTCTCTCTCTCTCTCTCTCTCTCTCTCTCTCTCTCTCTCTCTCTCTCTCTCTCTCTCTCTCTCTCTCTCTCTCTCTCTCTCTCTCTCTCTCTCTTTCTCTCTCTCTCTCTCTCTCTCTCTTTCTCTCTCTCTCTCTAATATAACTAGCCCTGGAGGATTGCTTCTCATATTCTAGGTGGGTGTAGTAGTTAGTTCTGGGTTGGATGAAGCCCTCTAGCATGAAGACTAAACTGTTTACAAAGCGTTCTTTAATTCAATTAAATCACTGTATATGTGTGTGTATCTGTGTGTAGGTGTGTGTTGGTTCGTGTGCATGTTTTTAGGGCCAGTAAATGACATGAATGCATTAAAAAAATTCACCTTAAGGTTATTTAATTTTGAAAGAAAATGCCACCCACATGCCTTCTGATTCGCAGCAGCCGCTGCTGCACCTTGCTGATTAGGAACCGCACAGGTGCCAGTCATATCATAGCCTTCGTGACACAACCCACACGCAGATTATGACACACACAGTCCAGTCATACACAGAAACTCAATGAAATATATACTGTATATATATTTACAGACGTGATGTGAATATTTTATCATCGGTTCAGAAGGTGGTTTGGTTATCACAAAACAAATATCCTGGAATTACAAACTGAATCATGGTTACATTGATACATCAACACTCTTATTTTATCAAAATATCTAACCAATATTGGGAGCCTTTGAGTCAAAAAGGTTAAGAAAACGCTAAGACAAACCCTAAATTATATATATTTATACATGCGCTGATGGAACAGGATATTTTCAAACCGATTGTTTTACAGTGTACAAAAAAAGGGAAACCAGGGTAACCCAGGGAAGACCTGGCATAATGGAAATACTTTACGTGTACACTTGATGACACTCCATGACCACTGTGTCTGAAATTGCATGTACTGTATAGTAGCAGTGGTGTGCGGTGGTGTTTCAAAATGAGTCCTCACTTTTTTATATATATCAAATGTAAATTTAGGTCCCTGTTACACTTATTTTTCCCTGGTTAAATAAACATTACAAAAGAGACCAAATACAATTCTATTTTGTATTTTTACACTATGTAATGTTCTATTTATTAAAACCATGTATAAATTTAATCAAGTTAGTGTTTAAGGCATTTTTACATTTATTCCAAAACTAAAGGCAGTAACAATTTAAACAATATAGCCTATAATATTTGTGACATTTTGTGAACTAATGTTTAGCTTTTCTTTTCAATAGTCAATTAATTTTCATCAGTCATCAAGCTTGTAGGCTACACATCTAGTGAAAAATGTATACTTTATTGTATTTTAAATATATTGCTTTTTCAAACATTGCAAATATACTAACAAATGTACTATCTTTAAATATATTAAAAGTATATTAGCATCATACTTTTATCTATTTTCAGAAAACAACTTTTAACACACTTTAAAGGGGTGGTATAATGCCCTTTTCAGAAGATGTAAAATAAGTCTTTGATGTCCCCAGAGTGTGTATGTGAAGTTTTAGCTCAAAATACCCCACATATATTTTTATATAGCATATTAAAGTTGTCACTTTTTGAGGGTGAGCAAAAACTTACTGTATTGTGTCTGTCCCTTTAAATGCAAATGAGCTGCTGCTCCCGGCACAGAGGGTGGAGCTTCAGCAGCTCGTGTTCTTTTACCTCACACAGACATGCACTGAACATTTCAAAAACTTTTAGCCTTTTATGTTCAAACCGGAGTCAAATAGGCTTGTTTGAGATGCGCCTTGCCTCGCCTGAAATGTAGGTGAGATTAGGCGGCTGCAGTGAGGGGAGGAGTGAAAAAAGCGCAGGCAAGATGGATAGATCGCTCTTCTCGCAGTGGATCAGACACCTGCGAGATCAAAGGCGGATATCGCAGGATTCACGGGATTCACGCTCTTGCGCGGTTTTGCTAATAAACTGGATGTAATTTAAGTTCTTTTGCTTTTATATGAAAATAAAAATAATGAACAAGACACCCAAAGTATTGTTATTTAATTCCATTCCAAATACGTGTTTATCAATATTTTTTTCCTTAATACAGACATGTGTTTTTATATATTTTTTGTTTAATAAAAATGACATCACATAACCCATATCGCACTGTCAGAGAGTTTATTCACACATAACGTACGTATACACATAACACATGATACCAGAGTTTTAACATTCAAACATTTTAAAAGCGAACAATACATCACGGTTGTTTAAGGGGTTAAACCAATGAGCATTAAGCTGTGTCGTCAGCAAGTCGTTTCCTATCATGCTTTTGATCAGCGCAGTCGTTGGAGAGTAACTGTGCTCGACTGCAGAATCTGCAGAGAGTATTTTGACATACGTCAGCATGATATCAGAGCAAGGCGGACCGCTCTCGGGTACATTTCTAACCAGCATGGTTATCTCGCGGTGATCACCGGTGATAGGTTCTGCGCAGATTTTGCTCATCTCGAACAAGCCTAATGATGGAGAGACTCAAGTTAATTAGACCATTAGACTCAATGGTTAGTTGATGAATTTATATAGCTGATGTGTAGTCATCTATTCAATGATTAGCATATTCTGTCTTGATAATCTATAAATCGTGTTCAGGAGGCGGGGTTTATGTAAATTCTAGGATTGGTGATGTCACTAACCCAGGAGGAATGTTTGTGTAGTCCCTACCAGCCATAGTCCTTAAAAAAACATTTCTTTAAAAGCAAATATTTCCCTTTACTTTGAACTTTGAGCATTGTAACTTTGCAGATGTTGTTTATGCTCAAACGGCAACATTACACACTAACTAAAATTAGAAAAGTGAAACCATAATCAGAATTGTTTAAATAATTGTACTTTAGTATATTTTAAACAATATATATTTTAGAAAAATATACTTAGTGAAAATTCAGTTTATTTTTTTAAAAATGTATTTATTTGCACTTTATTAAAAACATATTTTAGGTATATTTTAACCGTATGCTGAAAATGGTCATTGTAACAATGCATTGAAAGTATACTTTCAAAATACATTATAGTATACAATAGTACTTTGTACAAAGTATAGATACGTTTTATTTGTCTAATAATGTACATTTGTTATTGAAGACAAAGTATGCAATTTGTAGTATTTGGAATAAGCCAAAGGTATTAATGAGCCTATACTTTCCTGATCCCATCCTCCTCTCTCTCTCCCACCTCACTTCCTGTCTAGCTACTGGCCTATCCTAATAAAAGGAGAAAATCCAAAAATATATATTTTTTAAATAAATAAAAAACATTTATACACTTATGGTATATTGCTTGTATGTTTTTCGAAGATACTCGTAATGAATTTGTAATGTACTTGTAACAAAAATAAAGTACACTTTAATATCACTAATCAAGCATGTAATAGTCCCTACACAGGCATATACTTAAAGTATACTAAGTATACTTGAAGTTGTTCCAATTTAGTTCACAAAAGTAGACTAAATACACTTAAAGTTATGCTTTACTACAATTTAATTTCAACTAAAATATACTTGGTACAAAATGAGTTGTTTCAAAATAGCACACTTCAAGTTAACTAATCATTAACACACTTGAGGTATACTGTTAATTAGTCTGGCTGCAAGTATACTTAATTTTTTAAAAGCATATTTTTTTTCACCAGGGTGGTCAAGGGTTTTTACAAAGATGTATCAAGCTGATTGCTCACTAAAACCCCCCACAGTCATCAGGTTTTTAGGCCACTTCAAGTTATTTTTGACATGACATAAAGCGGTGAAATGGCTGAGTTTTTTACTAGCTTTTTAATTAGTCTTCCCCTTAACGCTATGTCTTCATTCAGGCCGATTCAAGAATGTGAACGAAAACAAGCTTATCGCACAAACCAATCATATCCAATTATTGGCATTGCCTCCGCTCACATGCCTTTCCCTCATTCATTCTCAATTATCCACTTATCATTGTTTTATTTTTGTAATTTCGATTACATTATAGATTCTATATAGTATT
Organism: Meda fulgida; assembly: GCA_030578275.1. Taxonomy (NCBI): domain Eukaryota; kingdom Metazoa; phylum Chordata; class Actinopteri; order Cypriniformes; family Leuciscidae; genus Meda; species Meda fulgida. Next base: position 17,460,849 of record CM060624.1, on the reverse strand, counting down.
CTATTTTCGATTTGATTTAGGAAGCAGCATTTGTTCCCTCAAGAGTTTTCTATGGGTTTGTAGAATAACATATTTTTCTACCATGATTTTATGAAAATGCTAATTTCTGTATTTTACAGCTCTATAGTCCTCTGATATAATTTTGCCACATTCTGCACACTACTGAGTCACCTTGTGTTTTACATAGTTCATAGTACATGTGCAGTGTGGATTATTGTAACTTCATGTGCTAACTGTCATGGCCACCTGTTACAGAGACAAATTATGGCCATCCTGGTCAAGGGATGGACTTCATAAATACCGAGGCTGGTAGAAAAACATTTGTAACTCAGTGTTCTTCAGAACATCTACAGCTCTAGTGCTCAAGCTAATTCAAAATATCTATGATACTTTGGAATGAGGGCAGATAAACACTGCACATATAAACCTGACATAATTATCCACTCAGAAACATGAAACAGAGATGACTCATTCAATATCTGCAAACAAGTTTATGACCTTCACCATAACAACAACAACACCGCTGTCAATTCAGACAATGGAAATAGAATCAGAAAGGTGATGATCACAAGGTGCTGAGATCTGAGCCTCAGGAGACGCACGAATGGTCCCGAGATCACTCTCTGTGTTGCCATGGAACCCTGAATGCTGAACCAAAATCTTACTGGCGATCTTAAAAGCATGTTTTCAATGAACTTCAAATCTGACAAAGGTAAGTGTTGGGTTTGAGTACTGCCACTATTTGAACAATATGTGCAACATCAAAATGTCTCAGAAATTGTTTTTGATAGGTCCAAATGACAAGGTGCAAAAGTGGATACTAAGTTCCCCTTTGAAAAGAACAGCTTTGACTTTCCATGCTGGTCCAGGATGGTTTATGCTGGTTACCATTTTAGTGCTGGTCTATCTTAACATGTTGTTTACCACTAGAAAAATAATTTCTGATCTGGATTATAATCTTTATTTGAGGAGGTTTCTATGGAAGCCCATTTCCACCTCAGAGTCAACTGTGATTAATGATGCTGAAAATTCAGTATTACCATCACAGGAATAAATTACATATTAAAATATATTATTTAAAGTAGAAAAAAGTTATTTTAAACTGTAATATTTTACAATATTGCTGTTTTACTGTATCTTTGATCAAATAAATTCAGCCTTTGTGACCATAAGAAACTTCTTTCAAAAATATTTAAAAATCTTACCAACCCCATACTTTTGAAAAGTAGTGTATCTCACATGTTTATATTTTATAAATACTAATTATTAATACTTTATTTCCTATTTTAAACATAATTTTCTACTCTGATGTGGAAACAGGCTTCTATTGGATTCTTTTAGTTCTTTTCCATGACATTTAATGCAAAAAATAATGTCTGGTAAAATGATAAATCAGCAGCACACACGTCAGCTCATATGAATAAGGCTACAGCATCTCAATCGTTTGACGCAGTACAAAACTTTAGTCACATCACAAATTTTATCCACACTTATTTTCAAAAACCTGACATTGTAAACAAAACACAGCTGATCTCCCATGAATTTAGACTTTGCCTTCTGGAATATAAAGTGCTACATAAAAATGAAAAGTCTTGACATCAAACCGTAACTCTGACTTAACACTTATACAATTTGTATTTATCCCATTGATTCAACTGACACTGATGGTACTAAGGACCGATCCCAGTCAGACGAAGGTCTTTTGATGTATCACTGCCCTGTGATCAAGTCATGGTCTGTGATGCTGTTTGTTCATAGATGCATTTGGGCTTTGAAAACTAATACTTTAGACCAATCTGAGCTGATTTCTGTAGAGGTAAGAAGGATAGAATGCCAAACACGAACCCAGAAAACAATCGTCTCGGTTACGTATGTAACCCTGGTTCCCTTTCGTGGTCACTCCGAGCTACGTCGGAATGACGACGAAATGGGGTTTCGCTTAGAACACCTATCGACTTCGAGTATACAAAAACGAGCCAATGGCAAAGAAATGCCATGGGTCTGCGGAATTTGCATGACGTAACTCCGCCCCACCTCGTGGGTATATAAGGAGGACGTCGGCAACATGCAGTTATGTTTCTTCGCTGAGGAGCCAAGACTGAACTCAGGCGATCCCTGCGGTACAGCGGAAGAGGCAGGAAGACGTAACGTCTCCGTTCCCTACTCAGGGACGTTCCCTAACCGAGACGTTCCCTTTCGTGGTCACTCCGAGTTACGCCGGAATGACGACGAAATGGGGTTTACAGTCTAATCACGCCACCTTCACAGCTGTCTTCCAGTGCCCTGCGTAAATCTGAGCACTCAAGAAATTTAGGACGAAGGACTCCTATTTAACACAGGAATACCAAGGTACACTGGGAAGCATATCCCATAGCTTTAGAGGAAATATGCAATTATCACCAACCCAGTGGGGGGGGGGGGGGCATTTGAAAATACACATATGACCCGAAGGAAACATATGGAGAAACTCTGAGGTGTCCAGCCGCAGGTGGAATATTTCAACCTCAGGGGTGGCAAGGTGGCTTGCCGAGGGAAAGACACATGCTCAGAGAGGCTTACAGTGGAAATACACGTGTGGGGGTAGCTCCGGGGAGGGACCATGCACACGGGAGGCACGTAGCCGACGCCCAGGCAATAGACACTGGCGCTAGCATCAGGGGTGCTGGAGGAACTCAGGGCTTGCGGAGAAGCTCACCTGAGCAGAATATCGCACGTATCCAGTCCGTGGAGTGGAATGGCGAGCAAGCGAAGACACCTGAGCGGGTCCGGTACTAGCTAGTTGAAGCGAGTACATGAGAGGACACTGGCTCCACTCGGAGATGTCTGATGTCTGTTAGCGAGGCGCCATGCGCTAGAGCCCAAGAGGATGCCACACTCCGGGTAGAGTGGGCAGTTACACCAAGGGGGCACGGTCGACCTTGCTGCTGGTATGCCAAAGCAATGGTGTCCACTATCCAGTGAGACAACCTCTGCTTTGAGAGAGCCTTTCCCTTCAGCTTCCCACCATAACAGACAAAGAGCTGGTCTGAGGTCCTGAAACACTGCGTCCTGTCTACATAGGCGCGGAGAGCGCGTACTGGACACAGCAGTGCCAAGGCTGGGTCTGCCTCCTCCGAGGGCAGCGCTTGCAGGTTCACCACCTGGTCCCGGAAGGGAGTGGTAGGAACCTTGGGCACATATCCAAGCCGGGGTCTCAGGATCACGTGAGAGTAAGCCGGCCCGAATTCCAGGCACGCTTCGTCAACGGAGAATGCGTGCAGGTCCCCGACCCTCTTGAGAGAGGCCAATGCAACCAGGAGCTATGTCTTCATTGACAGGAACTTAAGTTCCACTGATTGCAGAGGCTCAAAGGGAGCACTCTGCAGGGCACTTAAGACCACTGAGAGGTCCCAAGAGGGAACGAGAGGAGAACGAGGAGGATTCAGCCTCCTCGCCCCCCTCAGGAACCTGACGATCAGGTCGTGCTTCCCTATGGACTTACCCTCCACTAAGTCGTGGTGAGCGGCAATAGCGGCAACATAAACTTTGAGGGTGGAGGGAGACAGCCTTCGCTCCAACCCATCTTGAAGGAAGGAAAGCACGAAACTGATCGAACACCTCCGGGGGGCTTCTCGGCGAGAAGAGCACCAGTTGACGAAGAGGTTCCACTTCAACGCGTAGGCGTGCCTAGTGGACGACGCTCTAGCGGAAGTGATGGTAGCCACCACCGTAGGTGGTAGGGTACTCAAATCTGCCTCGTCCCGTCCAGGAGCCACACGTGGAGGTTCCAGAGATCGGGACGAGGGTGCCACAGGGTGCCCCGTCCCTGAGAAAGGAGGTCCTTCCTCAGAGGAATTGGCCAAGGAGGTGCTGTCGCGAGGAGCACTAGTTCGGAGAACCAAGTCCGGGTGGGCCAGTACGGCGCAACCAGAAGGACCTGCTCCTCGTCCTCCCTGACCTTGCGCAAGACCTGCGCAAGAAGGCTCACTGGGGGAAACGCATATTTGCGGCCCCGCGGCCAGCTGTGTCCAGAGCATCCGTGCCGAGCGTGCCCTCGGTCAGAGAATAATACTGGGCGCAATGGGTCGAGTCGTGGGAGGCAAACAGATCTATCTGTGCGTCCCCGAACTGGTCCCGAATCAGCTGACCGTCTGGGGATGGAGTCGCCATTCTCCAGGGAGGGGCTGAAGCCGTGAGAACTCGTCGGCAGCACGATTCAGGGCTCCGGGAATGTAAATGGCACGAAGGGACCTCAGATGCTTCTGACTCCATGAGAGGAGGTGGCGGGCGAGCTGCGACATACGGCGGGAGCGTAGACCACCTTGATGGTTGATGTACGCTACTGTGGCGGTATTGTCTGATCGGACTAGTACGTGTTGACCCATGAGCAGCGCTCGGAAGCGGTGCAGGGCAAGGTGTACTGCCAGCAACTTGAGGCAATTGACATGCCATAGGCGCTGGGGTCCTGTCCAGGAGCCCGCGGCAGCATGTCCATTGCACATGGCGCCCCAGCCCATGGTGGAGGCATCTGTTGAGACAACAACATGCCGAGACACTCGTTCCAGGGGGACACCAGCCCTGAGAAAACTGAGGTTCAACCACGGGGTGAAGGTCTGACGGCAGGTCGGAGTAACTGGTACTCGGAGCGTGCCTTGTTGCCATGCCCACCTCGGGACTCGGTCGCGAAGCCAAAGCTGAAGCGGTCTCATATGAAGCAATCCGAGCGGCGTCACCGCGGCTGCAGATGCCATATGCCCCAGGAGCCTCTGAAAATGTTACAGTGGAACCGCACTCTTGCCCTGTATTTGTCTCAGAGAAGTCAGCAGTGACTGCGCGCACTCGCTCGTAAGCTGCGCGGACATGGCGACCGAGTCGATGTCCATACCGAGAAAAGAGATCCTCTGCACGGGGTAAAGTGTGCTCTTCTCTCAGTTGACCCGAAGGCCCAGACGAGCTAGGTGCCGGAGCACAAGGTCCGTCTGTTCGCAAACCTGATCTCGAGAGTGAGCTAGGATCAGCCAGTCGTCGAGATAGTTCAGGATGCGAACCCCGTGAACCCGAAGGGGAACAAGGGCTGCCTCGGCGACCTTCGTGAAGACGCGAGGAGACAGGGCTAGCCCCAAAGGGAGAACCGCGTACTGGTATGCCTGCCCCTCGAAAGCAAACCGGAGGAACGGTCTGTTTCGAGGAAGAATGGAGACATGAAAGTAGGCGTCCTTCAGGTCGATCGCTGCAAACCAATCCTGGGGCCGAACACATTCGAAAATGCGTTTGGCGGTGAGCATTTTGAACGGCATCCTGTGAAGGGAGCGATTCAGTACGCGCAGGTCCAGGATTGGTCGTAACCCACCGGTTTTCTTGGGGACAATGAAGTAAGGGCTGTAGAAGCCGGACCTCATCTCGGCTGGAGGGACAGTCTCGATTGCACCCTTCGCCAGCAGGGTGGCAATCTCTGCTCGCATAATGGGGGCATTACCACCGACCAAAGTGGAGCGGACTCCCCTGTAGCGGGGAGGAGACCGTGCGAACTGAATCGCATAGCCGAACCTGATGGTGCGGGCGACCCAGCGGGACAGTTGGGGAAGCTCTAGCCAGGCTCCCAAGAACTGAACCAGCGGGGTCATGCGGACCACAGGCGTCCCCCCGGAGGGGCAGCGAAGCGGAGTAACTGGCCCAGACGTGGACGGCATAGCGATCCGGTGTGGGGGCGCAGTTAACATCCGCGCCCTGACAGAGGAGGCCAGGGAAGGACCAGCGTTCCACGGGGGCCTGCTCTGCCAGGGAACTGGCGACAGAGTGGGACAGGGACGAAACGGTCCGTGGACGGCACGCCGTGTCAACCAACTCTGGGACAGAGGGGGACGAGGAGAGCACGGCTTGTGGGCGGCGCTCTGTGTCGTCCGAGAACTCTGTGTGCTCAGAGACGAGAGAGTCAGTTCTTTCTGAATAAGGATTCTTCCCCAGCCCTCCACCGGGGAAAGGAGTGGCCCTGCTACCAACTCCTGGAAAGAACTGAGTCCCATCTCTGAGCAGCCCATCTCAAAAGCGCCGCTTAACCCGGCGTTTAGTGGGGGGCGGGGCTGGAGAGGGCTGGGGCATCCCCCCATGGTCTTCCAAGCCAGCCCGGGTGAACGGGCGGGGTTGGAACCGTGGGAGGGCGCCCTTGGCGGTTGGCAGACTGAGGGACCTGAGCGGACGGCGGGGCCGTCGGCAGAACAACCACAATCTGCTCCCGGGCGGTTAAGAACTATTGGGTAGAAGAACTCAACCGCACCGCCGAAGAGGCCGACCTGGGATGTGGGGGTGTCGAGCAGACGAGTCTGCCGACATCCAGCACATCAGACCGGTCAGCCCCAGAGTGGTAAAACATCACCTGCCTCGGTGAGCGCACGGCCACCTTCGTCGCTCGGAGAGCAAGGTCAGTGGCGGCGCGCTTTTTGGTAGCTCATTAAAGAGCCTCGAGTCAGTCCCGCCCTCATGCATAACCATGAGCATCTGGGCCAGGTAGACCACAGAACGGTCATGGGATGCAGCGAGGCGGCTGCCTGTCCTGTGGCACTATAGGATTTCGCCACAGATTAGTGTAGACGAAAAAGAACTACAGGCTTCGGACCGGTGCTTAGGATAGCGCCGGGAGCACTCTGAGGACACAGTAGCATCGCAACAGAGCGTTCAACCGGGGGGACCCCAGTGTACCCATGGGCAGCGGCCCCGTGAGGGGGGAAAGGCGGATGAGACCAACGAGCGGTCCTGAGAAGACACGGGGGTCTTCCAGGACATCGAGATCTCATCATGCACGTCCGGGAAGAAAGATATTGGGGTTTGCCGTGGACGCAGGTCGGCGGCCTTACCCAAAAACCAATCGTCCCAGGAAAGCATGGCCGTCATCTCCGGATCAGACTCAGGCACAGCATAACACACCAGAAGGTGGCAGCTGTGGCGAGTCGTCACTTCCAAAAGAACCAAGCCCACCTTATGATGTTATTACAGACATAGCATCTTCCTCTGTAGCTTCAACCGAAACTCGCGGGCCACCCGAAGGTCGACTCGCGGGAATCGGAGGTTCACTAGCGGGCACCGTCACACAGGAGGGGGCTGGGGTCGCGGACAGATAGTCGGCGCCTTGTTTCAGACTATAACCCTCAGGTCACCCTGGCCACCAGCCGAAGTAGCACCCCTCGGGGGAGCGCTAGATCGGGGTGTGGATGAGGGGACTCTCACTCTTGCGAGTTCATTGAGTCTCGACCTAAATGACGCGATGATCATGTTCCCAGAGAGAACATGAATCACCCACGAGCGCTGTACAAGCATGATAAAAGCCCTACACACTAGACAGCGCTCGTGCCCATCAGAGTCCGATACCAATCTGCCGCCACTTTTTTTTTTTTAAATGCACGGGTGAGCCGTCTTTAAAAAGACGTGCTGCGTGTGAGCTCTTTTTTGAGAGGAGAAAAAAAAACTCCACGATGTTGAAGCGAGCGGGGAGAACACACTAACTGGCAGATCACTGCACAGATCAGCAGGCAATGTGAACTCGCTGCAGATCGCCATCACACCAACACCGGAGAGAATGGCTCGTCTCGTAGAGTGAAGTCATAAATGGCTGTGGAGTGAAGAGACAGTCTTGGCTCCGAAGCGAAAGCATAACTGCCTGTTGCCGGCGTCCTCCTTATATACCCACGAGGTGGGGCGGAGTTACGTCATGCAAATTCCGCAGACCCATGGCATTTCTTTGCCATTGGCTCGTTTTTGTATACTCGAAGTCGATAGGTGTTCTAAGCGAAACCCCATTTCGTCGTCATTCCGACGTAACTCGGAGTGACCACGAAAGGGAACCAGGGTTACGGTTGGCATTTGTGAGTTCATTGAGTGAATTCACAAGCAGCTGACACTCTCATTTTTGCGGCTTTTGGACAGATGGTGGTTTTTATTAGGAAGAGAGAAATCCCCATTGCCTATTGATCCAGTAAGCGGCAGGTGTGCGGACTGGTAGGCAAGCGGTGGAATAGTGTTGACCAGAATTTGCTGTAGTGGTTTCTTCTCTTCGTGAAACTGGCATCGGATGTATCTAGCAAAGGCCGAGCGGTAAGTTTTGTTGAAGAGCGTGTAAACCAGCGGGTTAACGGCGGAGGAAAGGTAACCGACCCACACAAACACATTCAACAGTCCGTTCATTATATCGGCGTCACACGCCACGGGCTCGCACACCACCGCCAAAACGTTGGTGATGAAAAAGGGACACCACATTACCACGAACAGGAAGAAGACCACGCCCAGAACTTTGGAGGCTTTCTGCTCGTTGCTGATGGACTGTACCCTGTGCCGCCCGAAAGGTGGCATCACAACCCCTGACTCTGTCCCCGCCTCGCGACTCAACGAACGCCGCAAGAACAGTTTCTTCTCTGAGGGCGAGAAAGATGGGCTAGGGAGGAAGTTCAGAGTGAATCCTGCGGTCCATTTGGGCCTGGGCACCAGTTGGTCAAGGCAGAGCGTAGCCTCACTCTGCAGAGCGCTGATAGTCAGGAAGTAGGTCACCACCATAATGGTCAATGGCACAAAGAAAGCCACAAAGGACCCAATCAACACAAACGAATTGTCAGTCAATAGGCAGCTGCCATCCTTGAAAACTTTGGTATGATCGCGCAGACCTAGCACTGGGATCGGCATGGAGATGCCTACAGAAAGACAGAGGGAAGAAAGTGCATTTGTAGTTTAGTTTAGTCTGCAGAAATTGTGACAGACCAAAAAAAAACAAGGTGGCAAAAAACTAAACAAAAGAGAAGAAATGATGACATTTGCTTATTTCACACAAAACACAAAAGCAGTAAAGTTGAGTGACCTGCAGTTGTCTATGGCATATCATATGAAGCTGTTTTATTTATGTCCCTTTCACAGTCCATTTTTCCAAGCAGGCATGCATAAATAATAGCTCATATACTGTAGGGCTATAAAAAATAGCACTTTCATAGAAAACAAATAAACATTCAGTTCATTATTCTCTTTAATGGCATTAATGCAATTAGCAATTCTGACATTATAACTGTTCTGTGATTATTATTTTTTTTATCAGTAAATCATGGTAAAATAATTTATTTATAATTTACAATTAAAATGGGGTTCATTGTGATTATTAATAATAAATTAATATTACTATTTAATAAACAATAAATAAATAGTTTTCACAACATAATGGTAATTGTGTTGTGTTACATATCATTTTGCTAATAATATTTTTTCATAAAAGCACGTTAACATGCAGTTAATTTGTTTTCATTTTCAATGGCCGTAATGCATTTTCCCAATTTGGCATTATATCCGTTTTATTCTGTTCTGAGATTATTATTATTATTTTTGCAGAAAGTGGAGGAAAAGGACCCTCTTAATTGCTACAAAACTACTAAAGATTAGACTGAGTGTGATTTAATAATAATAACAACAATAAAAATAATAATAAATATTATTATTTATTAACAGTCCTAAAAAATACAAAAAAATAACAGATATGAATAAAATATAATACATACGTAATAAAAATAATTGTATATTCATTTATTTTAATTTAATTTTTTACATGCTAGTGTGGTTTACATAATTTTAAAGATAACCAGACACATGCTGTTCACTTGGACTGGAAAGAGTTCATATAAAGGAATATCACTTTAACACCTGACTAACACATATACAGTCGTGCTCAGAATTAATGGTACCCCTGGTAAATATGATAAAAATGGCTGGAAAAAATAAATCTGCATCATTTATCCTTTTGATCTTTCATTCAAAATATTGGCAAAAATCTAAACTTTCATTGAAGTAAAAGAATAGAAAGTGGGGGGGAAATCACATTATGAAATAAATGTTTATCTCCAAAACACGTTGGCCACAATTATAGGTACCCTTTTATTAAATACTTTTTGCAATCTCCTTTTGCCAAGATAACAGCTCTGAGTTTTATCCTATGATGCCTGATGAGTTCGGAGAACACCTGACAAGAGATCAGAGACTCTTCTTACAGAATCTCTCCAGATCCTTCAGATTCCCAGATCCATGTTGGTGCTTCTTCTCTTCAGTTCACTCCACTCATCAGGTCTGGGACGGTCATGGCAGAAGCTTCATTTTGTGCTACTTAACACATTTTTGTGTTGATTTTGATGTTTGTTTTGGATCGTTGTCCTGATGGAAGATCCAACCACGGCCCATTATAAGATTTCTAGCAGAGGCTGTCAGGTTTAGATTTTTTATCTGTTGGTATTTGATAGAATCCACGATGCCATGCATGTATCTGAACAAGAAGTCCAGGACCTCCAGCAGAAAAATGTGACCACAACATTAAAGATGGTATATTAAATTGTACACATGGGGTACTTTTTATCCTTGTGTGCACCAAACACATCTTGCATGTTTGCTGCCAAAAAGCTATTTTTTAGTTTCATCTGACCACAGAACCCTGTGCTGTTTGAAGGTCCAGTCATGTCTGACAGCTGAATTTGCTGGGGTTTGTTTTTGGATGAGCAAGGAGGATTTTTCTTGAAAACCTCCCAAACAACATGTGGTGATGTAGGGGTTGTTCAATTTTTTTTTAATAGGCTTTCTGAACCCAAGACTCAACTAATCTCTGCAATTCTCCATCTGTGATCCTTGAAGAGTCTTTGGCCACTCAAACTTTCATCCTCACCATGCATTAAGACAATATAGACACACGTCCACTTCCTGGCAGATTTGTAACATCTTTAGTTGATTGGAAGTGCATGAACCATTAGTCCATGAACCATTTAGTCCATGAACCATCTCTTATCTCAAAGGAAAAACAGGCTCTCACACACAGCAGAGATTTTGTCTGATCCCCTATTATCACATCTTGTTTCAAAAGAGATTATAATCTTTAAATAGCTCTTGGCTCATAGTCAAGTGTAAACACTTTACATGAATCGTTTCAAGCACTAATACATAATTTAGTTACAAATCATTAAACTGAGAGCACAGGTGGCGTATATTTATTAAAAGCATGCTGTGTGGCTCAATGTGAACCCTGTGAATGATGGATCTCTTGTTGAAGGACATGTTCATATTATTCTACTTAGATATATTGCTAATGCTTAGGCAATGAAAATGTCCATCTTTGTCACATGCCTTCGGGTTACTTCACAGTAATTGATGGGACTTTTTTCTCTCATTGCCTATAAAAGTTTAGAATCGTAACCTCAACAACACAACTATTTATGACCATTGGTGTTCAGTTCTGTATAACGCTGTATATGATATACTTCTCATTTCCGCTAGCATCTTGCAAATGGAAAGCATGTATCGCTCAAGGACAAACTTTCAGTGAAACTGCCATGGTGACAAACCATCTCCATGGCAACAGTAAATCTCTGCAAATCCTGTCTGATCTCTGGGGTTTGTTGGGGGAAACAGGGTAAGGAGGGTGCCATGATGGACCCCGTGCCATTGGATGATGCATCTGGAATTGGCTGTGAATCTATATGGATAACCGCGGGCCTTGGATGACTATGATAAGAGTGTCAAATTCTGAGAGGAATATGAGGAGATTAAAAATATACATCGGTTTGGGTTTCTCCTTTAAAAGTGAGTGGGGTTACTTTATCTTACACACTATCAACCTCCTCTGACATCTCATTTCTCATCCTTTCCTGTAGATGAGAGTACACAGAGTTGGAAAAAGTTAGAAAAGCAGCATTATAATGTAAATGGAGATAATGGTGCTTTGCTCAAATCCACTGACAGCACTCATCCTCATCTCAGTTATAGATGTTATGTGATGACATTTGAAGGCAAGACACTACATGTGAATTTTACCTAGATATCGCCATACTTACCCAGTTGATAAATACATTAAGACAATTGTTTTGTATTGCAAGTTTTCTAAAATAGGCTATTATGTTTAAAGACGCAGATTAGCTGAACATTGAATTGAATTGTTTCATTTTGTTGATATATTGAAGTCTCAAAATTGACCAGAGCTTAATAAAATATTGGTTTTGTTTGTAATGTCTTGCCTTAAAGCAGATTAAGAGCTGTTTAACATGGAGAGGAAGGGGGATAGTTCATCTGTTATATTTGCATTACTGCAAACATAATGCAAATACTGGCTGGATGGATGGATACTTTTATGCAAGAAAAATGACACCCATAAAATGTTCCAGTACAGAAAACAGATAATTACGCATCTCAGTAGCATGCACCTCTTCCAGTGATAATTACAAAAGCACTTTTTGTCTTACCAACCAGACATGTGTTCTTTGAAAAGCATCTGACTCATGCTCAAAGAGCCCTAATCTTTGAAATGTTAGTAGGTCCTCTTTGATCCCCAAACGATACATAATTACTAATCACTTTAAAGCAACACTAGCTCTCAGCTCTTTGACCAGTCTGAATCTGGCAGAGGCTTGAGACTGGAGTTCGGGGAACTGAAGAGTGTACTGGCCAAAAGTGTACTATCCAAAAGTGTACTGGCACAGTTTAACTGCTTTATTAGTGTAGATATTTTCAAAATTATAAATGTGTTTCATTACACTGTTTTGTTTTTCTTTTTGCATTACTGTTGTGCAAATGTCATTGTGGGATACACTTTATTCGATTTTCTGCTCATAATAATTCATTTCTATCTGCGCTGCGTGCGGATCGAAAAACAGGGCTGGTTTGAGGTTGTTTTGAAAAAGATCAGACCTTGGGCATTTCTTCAATTTCGGGCACTGCAGAGGGTAATTTTTATTTAAACTAATAGATTGTATTTTTCTTTTGTTATATGAAATATGTCAAACTAAAACTGTCCTTCATGTCTTCATTATTTTTTGCTACTTTTTTTCCCATACAGGGACATGACAGTCTCTAAATAAATAAATAAATGAATAATATCATTTTTAAACAAATTTCTATATCACTTATCAATGATTTAATAATATTGTTTTATCAAAGGTACTTTTAGTGAAGAGTACGTGAGATTAAATACGTAACATGACATTCAAAGGGAAATCAAAGAAACATTACGGTAAATGTCACTTGTGAACAATATATTTATTGAGAATAATTTCCAAGCAAGCTTGAAAAGAACGCGTGAACATGTATTTGTGTGTATTGACGATCTGTAAAATAATGTCTCCATCTTGCTAAGGCTAATTCCATAGCTATTTTCTTCTGCAAATGTTTAAACTCATTTCCATCACAGTGTCATTTCCACCAGAGAATGATTTGAGATTTGGTGGAAATTACACTGTGCATGGTGGAATTATTCATGTCTTCAGCATTCAATAACCCAGACATGTAAAATTCATTCATGTTTATCTTTCTATTATGCAATTTTTTCCTCTTCTCAATCATTTTTCTCCATTGACATAATCAGCAGGGTACTAATGAAGGTGCAGTCACTACTGCAGGTCTCATTGTTGCCTCTCAGTTCCAATCTATATATCTGATTATTGCTGCAATTTTATTTCTGATTTACAGATATCCAACTTGTGCTCAAAAAGCTCTCTCTCCCACTCATTTATTAAATATCATGGTAAACATAACTTGATACATTGACGTTTTGTCCTACAACGCACACTGCACACACTCACATCCCAAGCTGTCTTATCTAGATATGTATTGAAAACGTACGTTGGGTGTGTGTAATTTACGTTGTAGAACAAAACATCAAAGTGCAGTCAAGTTATATTTACCACAGGCTTTATTTTACACAGGAATCGAAAACCCCCATTATAAAACCTCGTAGGAAAATCTCGAAGGAACCAGCAGCGAATTAGACAACCGGGTTCTGACGTCATACCTTAACGCTGCCATCTGTCATAAAGCGGAAGACAAAATCATGTCATCCGAAAAGACAGAGGAGAGTCTCTGCCCACACTTCAAAAAAGTAAGCTCACCAGTATGGGTTTTTTTGGATTTAGAGAAAATTAGTCGTTGAGTCGTTAGACACTCCAGTCTGCAGGACTTGTCGATCAACAGCAAGTGCAAAAGGGGGCAATACCAGAAACCTGTTCACCCACCTCTGTGTCAAATAATCCTCAGTCCAAAAATGTGCTCATTCGGATTAAAACATGGGTTATAGTATAGGGACCCAGGAATAGACTTTTGTCCACTGTAGTGGACATTATATTTTAGTGTATTTCTCTGACACCATGCATGTCACCGTGTTATTCTGGCTGTCTTGTAAAGAGCACATTCAGGGCTTTACAGAGATACCAAATGTTTGACGGTTTCACCATGAAAACAACTTCTCCTTGGTCTTTAAAAATGTCTGACATTAATATAGTGATCAAATGTAGCACTCTCATGGAAATATGATAATATATTGTAATGATAATTTAAACCAAACAACTTTTCAAATTGTAGTTCATCAACCAACATCTCAGGAAAACATTATGGGTTTTCAAATCAAAAATGACTTTCTGTTAAAGAACAGGGCATTCATTTCATACTTTACATGTCCACTGTAGAGGACACCAGGACTTAAATGAAGTGGAGGAGTGAGCCAATCTAATCTTTCAATCAACAGCCTGAGTATCTAAGCAGCCGCTTACCTCTCCCTAGCATCAGCTGTTCTAGTATCCCTCCACCTCCCCAAACTCCACCTTCATCTCAGGTACCTCGCCCTTTTAATTAACAGGTATTTATAAATTCTACATAAATATTCCTATGAAATATTAGATATTATTATTAAAATGTTGCTAATTATTATTCCAATTCTTACACATCTTTTTTCATTAAATGTTGCTCCAAGAACACATTAATGTGCAAATTAGATACAGTGTATAGATACATTGCATTGAATGGGAATATTAATTTATGTCCATTTACCCATATTGCATAAAGTAAAATGGTGTATCAATTAATTCCATTATATCTCTCATAACATAGTTGTGAATCATCTTTATACAAATTTTGGTTTAAAAAAATCCTGAAACCCCAATTTAATTGTTTTAACAACTGAGTCCTAGTGTCCACTACAGAAGACGGTGAACGTGATTTCACCAAGTACCACATGTTCCTGGATCAACTTTCCAATCAACCAATCAGATTTGAGGGACAAGTTTACAGTTTATGTCAGGTTTAGGCTTAGAACCAGAGTGAGGTACTTAAACATCAGTGTTATTCACCTATCATTACCCTCTGATTTTAGGGAAAAGTTATGGGTAGGGTTAGGTTTAGGGGTAGGGATTGGGTAAGGAATACATTTTGGGACAGGAATGTTGATCCAGGATCAACAAAATATGTTGATCCAGGAACATGTCTTACTTGGCAAAATCACGGTGACCTACAGAAGACATGAATAAAATGTTTTTTTCACCATTTGTTTCTTATGCTCTAAACAATGTGATGACATGGGAAAAAAAACTAAATAAAAAAAAGTTTTTTTCTGGGTCTCAGGGGGATATTGTGTGTGTGTGTGTGTGTGTGTGTGTGTGTGTGTGTGTGTGTGTGTGTGTGTGTGTGTGTGTGTGTGTGTGTGTGTACACACACCCATATATTTATATGTATATATATATATAGATATAAGTTTCTATCGTGATATATATAACCGTGAATTCTTTTGGCCACGATAACTGTGGTGTGAAAATTCTTATCGTGACAGCCCTAGTACACATACAGTCGTGCTCAGAATTAATGGTACCCCTGGTAAATATGATGAAAAATGGCTGTAAAAAATAATTCTGCATCGTTTATCCTTTTGATATTTCATTCAAAAAATTGGCAAAAATCGAACCTTTCATTGAAGTAAAATAATTGACAGTGGAGGGGAAATCACATTATGAAATAAATGTTTTTCTCCAAAACGAGTTGGCCACAATTATTGGTACCCCTAGAATTGTTTACGAGTAAAATATCTCTTAAGTATATTCCCATTCATATTTACCTTTTTTTTGCACACCAGGGTGACTAGGAACATGAAATTGTCCAGCCATGACTTCTTGTTTTACAAGAGTTTAAATATGGGGAAACACAAAGGCCAAATTCCCTTAATCATCCATTACAATGAGTAAAACCAAAGAATATAGTTCTGATGTGCATCAAAAGATTGTTGAGTATCACAAAATAGAAAGTGTCTGTAAGAAAATAGCTAAAGCATTGAAAATCCCCATTTTGACCATCAGGGCAATAATTAAGCACTTCCAATCAACTAAAGATGTTACAAATCTGCCAGGAAGTGGACGTGTGTCTATATTGTCTTAATGCATGGTGAGGATGAAAGTTTGAGTGGCCAAAGACTCTCCAAAGATCACAGATGGAGAATTGCAGAGATTAGTTGAGTCTTGGGTTCAGAAAGCCTATTAAAAAAAAAATGAACAACCCCTACATCACCACATGTCGTTTGGGAGGTTTTCAAGAAAAATCCTCCTTGCTCATCCAAAAACAAACCCCAGCAAATTCAGCTGTCAGACATGACTGGACCTTCAAACAGCACAGGGTTCTGTGGTCAGATGAAACTAAAAAATAGCTTTTTGGCAGCAAACATGCAAGATGTGTTTGGTGCACACAAGGATAAAAAGTACCCCATGTGTACAATTTAATATACCATCTTTAATGTTGTGGTCATATTTTTCTGCTGGAGGTCCTGGACTTCTTGTTCAGATACATGCATGGCATTGTGGATTCTATCAAATACCAACAGATAAAAAATCTAAACCTGACAGCCTCTGCTAGAAATCGTATAATGGGCCGTGGTTGGATCTTCCATCAGGACAACGATACAAAACAAACATCAAAATCAACACAAAAATGTGTTAAGTAGCACAAAATGAAGCTTCTGCCATGACCGTCCCAGACCTGATGAGTGGAGTGAACTGAAGAGAAGAAGCACCAACATGGATCTGGGAATCTGAAGGATCTGGAGAGATTCTGTAAGAATGGTCTCTGATCTCTTGTCAGGTGAAAGATCAAAAGGATAAATGATGCAGATTTATTTTTTGCCAGCCATTTTTTATCATATTTACCAGGGGTACCATTAATTCTGAGCACGACTGTAAATGTTTAAACCCTCTTTGGATCAATCTTCTTTTTAGTAGCGTCTTTAAACAGCTAATGTCATCTCAAACCAATGAGGAAATTATTCTAGGATTTCACAAATTCTGAAAGCAGAGTCAGAGGTTAATACTATGTTATCATGAATATACATTAGATCAGAGTCATGCCTCATCAGACAGAATGACATCCTGTTCATAACAGCTTCATGGCTTCATGGCTTCATATCGCACCACAGCACAGTGTCATGCCCACATGTTGTACCTGCAGAGATGGTCCAGACCGCCGTAATTTTGGCTCGGGCCCGGGAGCGTGAGTTTGATCGATTGTGTCGGATGGGGTTCCGGATGGCCACATAGCGGTCCAGGGAGATAGCGCACAGGTGCATGATGGAGGCGGTGGAAAAAAGAACATCCAAGTAGATCCACACGGGACAGAGTGATGCAGGGAGGGGCCAGGAGTAACCTGAAGAAACACATTCAGAAAATCAAACCGAAGGAATAAAACTGACAACAAAAGGCTTAAAACATTGACTTTCCTCTGCTGCATACTAATGAGTCCTGTGAGTTCATTTAATGGGCTTCGTCCACTAAGCTCAAGTGAGTGATTTCATTGGAAAGCATCAGTGTGATGAGCTCATGAAAACAGCACAAGACAGTCTTTTCTGTTGACACAGTGGTGAAAAACAGTTTAATTTCTACAATATAATAGAAATTAATTTAAACAAGATTGTAGTCTGTCTGTCTTTCTATCAGCTTGTTTGTCTGCCCATCCATCCATCCATCCATCCTGAAAAGCAAGTTCAGTTTTGTTAGTGCAATACAGTTAACTCACTCCGCTGTGGGCAGTCAGGCAGAAAATGACCAACCACCAATCACCACACTGAAACTGTAAAGTTCCTTGTTAACACTCCTGTTACTTTGTACAGGACACACACAGACACAAACCATGAAGGGGAGAAATGTTGAATTAATAATACATTTACAGCAATTTGCATTTATTGTCAGGTACTTTCTTATTTTTAGTGCGTTCACTAGTTTGTCTGTGACAAAAGTTTTAAATGAAGCACGACGGCGAAGCCAAAAAGGCCAACACAAATGAAGTGCCACAAAGAAAATAGACTTTCAAGGGAAGAGGAAAAGAGGTAGAAAAATGTATAGAAAGAAATGGGTGAAAGGATAACAGGAGGAGGAGCTGCCGGAAATGAAGGGAAGAATCATCATATGTGGGTGAATGAATATACAGAGCTTCTGTGCAGAAATAGATAAAGACCATCAATCACCAAAACAAAGCACACAATCACACACTTGAGTTTCAGAAACGGCACTCTTCATCAGAACTCACTCAGAAATCCATTTAAATGCTTAGGGTGTTTGCATTGTATAATGTACAGGGAGACTTTAGATTTTAAAACAGTGTCTCCTTAGGCTATGTTTCCTCAGTCAAATCATATCATTTCCTATTGATTCAATAGAACGCGTGACCTCACTAGGGAATACCAATATGACGGAGCGGTGGCTTCACTGTTTAAAACGCCATGAGCTATCCAGTCATTCTATATCAGTGATTGAGGTACAAAAAGAAGTCTGGGTGACACACTAGCTAAAGATAGATGCCTTTTACTATGAACATGAGATGCAAACTGCCATCAAACTTAGGCAATATTACCCATGTGATCATTCTCTGTGAGTATGATACATATTTTTTTTATCATAATTTCAACATATCTGATGAACTGATATTAAACTCATTGTAGTAAAAATATATGCAATTATCATTATTTCATTAATTTTGTATATAATATTTTAATTATTTTAATAATTAATTTAAAACTAAATTAATGCAAGTATATTTTAATTACCAAAAACTAAAACCACACAAATAAGACTTTTAAAACTGTATTTAGACTATAATTAAATTGCATTTATGTCCGAAATTTTAGTAAGAAATGTCAGTAATTATTACATCAAACCACACAGAAAATAAAGTCTTCTGAGCTTGTTGATCAACATTTTTAGAAGGTTAAGCCCCTCATTTCAATTACTATTTTATTTTATACCCCATTGCATGGAAAGTGATTAGAGCATGGGTTGAAAGAGACAGAGGAAAAGGGCTTCTGAAATGAAGAGATGAAGGTCCTTTTAGAAAATATTAAGATGGGGGGCACTGTTTGATGTAGTGGTATGCATCATGGCATAAATAAAAATCAAAGTCTTGATGAAAGTGGCACAAAAATGAAAATAAAGAACTAAACGAATAAAAGTTCAATCACTGCTAAGCATAAGAGGTGCTTATGAATAGAGATGAAGAACGTCATCCCTTTCTCCCCAAGGCTTCTGCCAGCTGTGGCTTTATTCAATAAAGCTCAAAAACAAGAGATGCCTCATCAAATCAAGGCTAATTAATAATCCATTAATACAAAATGGCTCTGGATGTGTGTGTGCTGTCTATGAGAGGCATGCATTGGTGTTTGTGCTTGTGAATGAAAGGGAAACAGAAACAATGAATGGCAAAGACTCTATATAAAACCCTTTAGACAGTTTGTCTAAGTGGAGTCTCTCATCGGCTCAGGCTCAGGGGACGCCCTATTTGCTGAAGGATAATACTCATCGTTTAATACAGAGACCCAACAAAAACCTGACAAATTCCCTCAAATCTTTTTTTTTTTTTTTTTTTTTGAGTGTTTGGGCCTCTGGTTTAGATGAAAGCCAAACGTTATCTAGCTCATATTGACGCTGAAGGCTGCCATGTGCGTTGGATATAGACGTAATGTCAAAATATGTCAAATATGACACCCTAGGATTAAAATGCTTTTTAATACACATACAGACAAACAGCGCGACCGCCTTAAAAGCTTTGTCTTTTGACCAGAAGCCCAAGATTTCAGCGAGCTGAATGACAAGTCTTAGCAAAAACTTGACTCTAGAGTCCCAGCACATTTTGAAATGCATTTCATGTAAGCACTGATTTGAGCCAGATGTCTGGGAAATGACCACTGAGGGCATGATTATATCTGTGTCAATGTGTTGATATCTGTGTCCAGTGACACTGTGTCACCATGTTGAAAAAAAAGAAAAAAAAAGTTTATGACTGTGGCGAACAGGACGGCCGAGGGACGTGAGAGAACGGCGCGAGGCCGGTGGTGCGATTGCTAATGAGCAACACCTGTGAGGCACACCGGTCTCGCATCTCTCACGGAGGAGCGGAAGCATAAAGGAGGAGCGACGACGTTGATGATCGAGAGAGGAACAGGCCTGTATGTTAGTTGTGTTTTGTTTTTGTATTTTACTTTAGTTATATTTATTTTCGGTAGCCAGCAGTCGTCCGCGAGGGGCTGCTGGCGGTATTTTTGTTTGTTTGTTTTATTTAAAATAAATTATATTTTGATTGTTCGCCGGTTCCCGCCTCCTTCTTCCCTGAACATTGTTACACTGGTGCCGAAACCCGGGAAGAGGGAGGAACGCGCTGTCAGAGAGTCCTCGCCGGTGTGGGGAATCCGCGGTGCCATCGAGCATGGTGCGCGAGTCGCCGCCGCTCGCCGTGGGCCGGAGCCTGCTGCCATCCGCCGAGCGAGGGGAGGAGCAGGGAGCGGGGGACTCGCGGCCACGGACGCTCGAGGCGGGGCGCTGGAGTGAGTTGCCGGTGGGACGGTCGAGCTCGCTGCCGGCCGCCTGGGTATTGGAGGGGCGGCTGCCATCCGGGAGGGAGAGGAGGAGTCGCCGCCGCTCGCCGTGGGCCGGAGCCTGCTGCCGTCCACCAGTGAAGGGGAGGAGCAGGGAGCGGGGGACTCCTACCGTCTGCCCAAGGCACCCGAGGAGCCGTCGCCGTCCACCGGGCGGCGGAGGAGCGTCGAGCCGTCCACCGAGGGCTACCCAGCGTCGCCGCCAGGCACCGCGGAGGAGATCGCCTAGCTGGTGGGGGACCAGATGGCAGCGCGTTGTGGGAACCGGACCAATTTTTTTTTCCTCTCTCCCCTCTCTCGATCTGTCGCTCCTCATGCTTCCGTCTCCGTTTCCCTCGGTTTGTCTGTCCATACCCCCCAGGGATCGCCGCCGCCGGGGGGGGAGTAGGCACAGGCTCGTGAGTACCCCCCGGCCTGTGAGGGGCGATGGGGGTATGTGGCGAACAGGACGGCCGAGGGACGTGAGAGAACGGCGCGAGGCCGGTGGTGCGATTGCTAATGAGCAACACCTGTGAGGCACACCGGTCTCGCATCTCTCACGGAGGAGCGGAAGCATAAAGGAGGAGCGACGACGTTGATGATCGAGAGAGGAACAGGCCTGTATGTTAGTTGTGTTTTGTTTTTGTATTTTACTTTAGTTATATTTATTTTCGGTAGCCAGCAGTCGTCCGCGAGGGGCTGCTGGCGGTATTTTTGTTTGTTTGTTTTATTTAAAATAAATTATATTTTGATTGTTCGCCGGTTCCCGCCTCCTTCTTCCCTGAACATTGTTACAATGACATTTGCCTGAGGCAAGAAGGAAACTTGCTGTAATGTCAGGAGGAGTGTGTCTGCGTGTATGTTGGTGTCGGTAGATGGATAATTACAATACCGCTGGCTCACCCCGTTTTCCTTGACCCTTCCTGAACTCATCCTCTGCCTCGTTAAACAGCCCTGAATCTATCAGACTAATTAATCTCTCCCTCATTGCCCACACACACCTCTCTCACTACTTCTTTACCTTTTGTTTGTCATGAAACAGAAAAATTTGTATTCTTCCATAACCATCATCATTATAAACCTGTATGACTGGATGCATGTTTTGAAGAATGTTGATGCCTTTTTCCAGAAATCATGCAGTGACCAGGAGCTATTAAACTCCAAAAACTCCAAAGTAGGCTCCACTCCGGCAGCCATATTGCACACATGCCCACTACACACCAGTTTATTGGTGGAGAGGAGGTGGAGTGAGGAAGGAGATGATTAGGAGGTAATGATGATGGACAGAGGCCAGTGGGCAAATTGGATGCCGGGGTTAAACCCCTACTCTTTTTCAAAGGACATTCTGGGATTTTTAATGACCACAGAGAGTCAGGACCTTGGTTTAACGTCTCAACCGAAGGACGGTGCTTTCTGACAGTATAGTGTCCCCATTACTTTACTGAAGAGTTAGGACCCAGACTACAGGGTGAGCACCCTCTGCTGGCCTCACTAACACCTCTTCCAGTAGTTACCTGGTTTTCCTAGTTTTAAAATCCAGGTACTGACCAGGCTCAACCCTGCTTAGCTTTAATGGACAACCAGTGTTGGACGATGGGTGATAGCTGCTGGCTATGAATACTCATCTTGGCCTTTAGATCTTGATCATTATCAACACCTCTGTGCCTTTAGGAATCACAAATGGCCCTTTTTGTAATGGAAGAGAGGGTTAGATTAGGAAACCATATATCTTTATTGATTTTAAACCCTAAAATCATTTAGGGGTAAATACATTAAGAATGATTTGCACATGCTGTTTGCATTGGTTTAGTGCCACTACTATTCACTTTTCTTTAAAATGTGTAAATGTGCTTGACACCACACATCTGGATACACCTTGTAACGCTCTTCTCCATCATTTGATGAATAACTGCTCTCCTGATCAATAGAAAATTAAATCTCTTTGTCTTTAGCAAAGCTGATTGTGGCAGGCAAAAAGTGCAGTTATTTTTAAATAGCATAATAGTTGCATAGTTATTTTTAATGAAGCACAATTTATAATCCTAATTTACATAGAAAGGAATGTACTGAAAATAATGACAATGATCTAATTTGAATCTGCACATCGCAGTGCTATTCCAGCACAGTCAGCACATGATTAAACTGAACTCTGGACACGGGCTTTTGAGCTGAAACAGTGGACGCAACATTTAAGAAAGTGAAGTGAAGGCCAAGTATGGCAACCAATACTCGGAATTTGTCCTCTGCATTTAACCCATCCAAGTTAGTGCACACACATAAGGAGCAGTGAGTAGTGAACACACACACTGCAAACCGTGGAGCAGTGTGGAGCACCCTGAGCAGTGGGCAGCCATTCACTGCGGCGCCCAGGGAGCGATTGGGGGTTAGGTGCTCTGCTCAAGGGCACCTCAGTTGTTTCTTGCCGGTATTGAGAATCAAACCGCGACCTTCGGACTACAAGCCCGACTCTCTAACCATTAGGCCACAACTGCCCCAAAGTGATGATGGCTATCCATAACCATCCAAAAATATATTATAACCCAGATGTACCATGCTGTATGATTAAGAGAGAATAGTTAAACAGCCATTACTGATGTGGCACAGGTTTCATGTGCTTGAAATGACCACAACCCTAATGAGAATGAAATGAAAGATATATTTCAGTGTCTACGCAGATGCTCGTCATTAGCCCTTAATGCTGCTCATTAAGTCACTCCTCTCTTTTTAGTCAGTGAGTGCCGTGGCAACCTAGAGACCACCTGTGCCAGAGAACCATCAATGCTGCATCAACTGCAGCGCTTGAGCTTTGTGTGTTGTTCTGGAATACTTCATCGTCATGGTGACATGACATGGCGGTGGATTATGCCAGAGTTCTGCTGCGGAGCCGTTTGGGAGATTGAGAGGTTTAGAGAATCAGGGGGAAATTAGAGTCTGAGTGTTTTCTGATCCCATTTATTTTAGCTTCCCTAACTGTCACTCTATGGAAAAATAAAAAGAAAGAGGAACAGCGAAGACACTGGTGTCTGTCTTTATCATATTAATTATCATTACCCATAGAATACTCACTATAACACATGGCCTCTAATGGCTTATTGCTTCATTCACATAATTCACATTCATTAGAACCAAGTCACATCAAGTTCATGCATTTAACTACTTAAAAAAAAAGGAATGAATCTTTTTTTTTTTAGGAGACACTAGCTCCTTTGCTTCCTAGAGATAATGGCCCTGATTCACACACACGTATAGCTATTCTTACCTGTTCGGATAATGGGTTAGAAACACGCGCTGCTATTTATAAAACAGCTCTGATTACCATTGGATTTACCCAGAGCGTGCTTCATCACAACTCTAGTACGTCAGTGCATCGCTGAGACTCAATAGGAGTTCCTCTCTGATTTTATCACCCCTGCTGCTTCAGCTGTGATCCCCTTCTCATGGACTAAAAGATCTCTGTCCTATGTGTCAGTTTCTAGCTCGCTCTGTCATCTCCTCTCTTCTGAAAGCACTTCAGCCTCTCTGCTCTTCTCTGAGACCAGTGGAATTAGTCTGTGTTTACAAGTAATTCGGTTTCAGTAGTGTTTCACTAATCCTCATCGCTAGTTCTCATGAAATCTCCCTACAAAGACATTCCCTCAAATGATAATGTGAAGATGGAGAACACTATGGCTAATGCAAATTATGTGAAATTACAATCAGCAAATTACAAACAGCCATCCAGCCATACAAACAGCCATCTTCTTTCAGATGAACACAAACGGAGATATATTTAAAAATAGCCTGGCTCTTCCAAGCTTTATAATTGGCGAGATTTTGAAGCCCAAAAGTAAGGTTAATAAAGGCCATCTGAAGAGAAGCGTTGCGTTTGTGAAAGAAAAAAAAAATCCATATTTAAAACTTTAAAATGTTAGCTATAATAACTAGGTTCCGGCAGATTACCGTACGGATACTGCGCAAGTCAATTTGCGCCACAAGAGTAACCCCTGACGCGATGTATGAGGTAGGAAGTAGGAGTGTTGTAAGCTTAGATGCCTTTCGCGGTCTAAACAAATAGGGCTGGGTAACAAACTCAAGCTCCTCTTCTCTTATATCGAAATCCTCTGTCATTTCTCTTTAAAATTTCTTGTTTTAGATTTTAAATTGGTGACCAGTGTTTTATTTCACTCTATCCTCTGCACTTCCGTGTTCTTCATTACGTCATGCGTCAGGTCATGGGTTGTACTTCCGCCGCAAATCGCTGCGTACGTCCGGCTGCTGGAAGTTATTATAGCTAATCAAGTTTTAAATATGGATATTTTTCTTACAAAAACACATCTCTTCACTTCAGAAGGCCTTTGTTAACCCCCTGGAGCCGTATGGATTCTTTTTTATGCTGGATGGATGGATTTATTTGGGCTTCAAACTATTGCCCCCCATTCACTCCCATTATAAAGCTTGGAAGAGCCAGGATTAAATATCTCTTTGATTGTGTTCATCTGAAAGACAGTCATATACACCTTGGATGGCTTGATGATGAGTAAATCGTGGTATAATTTTCATTTTTGGGTGAACTATCCATTTAAAAAAATGACACTATCAGCAGGCACAATTTGTTTCCCCATACTGTTATAGCCCTTTTTCCAATTATTTTAATGGGAAAAAAGCTTCTTCTTTTTTTTTGCTTTTTATTGTATAGTACAAAAAATAATTGCTATAGGAAGCTGATGGGGGTGGATAGACAATAGATATAAAATGACACAAGCTAGATTGAAACTCATTGCCCCCAACCGTGCCGAAGCATGAGCACTATATCCACCAGGCCAAGTCTCTGATAATTTTGTCCATCAGGAAATACCCTTATTGGAGTCTCTCTCAATGTGTGTGTATGTCTCTTGAATGTTTAAGTTCTTTATCAGAAAATCTGTGTTAAGATACACTGTTCTAAAGTCTTAAAGTGGGGGAGCAGCCCATAGTATTATAGTGATTAGCTTCCTTCCTCTCTGTCTGCATGTGGTCAGTGCTGGGACAATACAGAGCAGCTGCTTATTGATTCCACCCATTATCAATTCAAAACACACTAAGTTTTATCTGTTCAAACAACTTATTCCGAACAAGACCATTTTTGACATTTTCTGAAGAAAATGTAATTGACACTTTCCTGCGCAAAACTTGCTACTGCTTTGCCAAGGAGTTGTGTTTGGTTGCCAGGGCATTGCAATGCGGTTGCTAGGGCGTTCTAAGTGGCTGTTAGCATTCTGCTATGCAATTGCTTGAGTGTTTTGAGTGGTTGCTGGGTGATTGCTTCTAATATTACATTTATGATTTTTTTTAATGTTTTTTTATTATCTGCCAGTCAAAAATCATAACTCCAGATTGCACACCTCTCCATAACAAGCCACATTCAATGCTTTAGTATAACACAGATTAATAGAACAAAATTACTAAAATTGAAAGTAGACTTCTGAATTTATTGTATCAATCAATATTGGATATTTAGTTGTGCAGCTAATTTCCCCTACTTTTACATTTAGATTAACTTGGCTGTGATCTAACGCTCACTTAAAGTAAATCAAAGTTAAACACAAATCATTTAATAACAATCTAATCTTAAGCAAATCACAAAATTAATATTTATTTTTCATATTGTACATTATGAAGTTTTGATGTCTAAATTCACTTATATAAAAAATGTTTTAGACAAAACCATATAAAATTTTTATATAAAAATATATCAATAGAAAAACGTAAATTAAATATACATTTATATACATTTATTACACATAATATAACATTATTATGAAAATAATTATCGATTATTGGTAAAATTGTAATATCAGTGCATCCCTACCGCGGTGAGTTATGTGCCAAAGTTGAACTAAACAAGAATATTTCTCTAAATATAGTATTCACAGTATTTTGCATATATTCTTAAAAGTAATCCTACAGACTCAGTCCAATTGTTCGCCTGTCGAAAAAAAAAATTATACAATTCATTTCAACATTCTCTGGAAAATATGTGTTTGTGTATGCATTCATGTGAGACAAAAGAAAAGCAGAATGGAACAGACATTGCGAATCACCGTCAAACACAAGGACAAAGAGTTGAATCAAGCCAATTAACAGGCAAAATAACAATAGTGTCATTTCTCCTGAACAATAAAACCAAAAATGCACAGCCAACCAGGAGACAAAGAGAAATTGCTTAAAGTCCCCCTATGGTGAAAATCAAGCTTTTAATGTTGTTACGTCTATGTGGTGTTTTTTTAATATGCTTTGAAACAAACCATGTGCAAATTCATAAATCAACATCGTTGCTGAGTATTTTCTCCTTAAAATTGCAGTGAACCAAAGAAAGTCTCAAAAACACTGTTTGAAATCGCTGGTGTTTCTGACGTCACAAACTACCTTGTAACCAAACACGTCAACGTGTGATTATCAACGAGTGGATCTCTGAGCGGGTGTGAGTGAGTGGAGGCGGGGCTAATTTGCATATACATAGAACCATGTATACTTAATGAGACAAGGGTGTAGAGTTACATTCAAGCGATTTTAAGGCATGATGGAATTTTTTTACAAATATGTAATTTTGGTGATCAAAGATGCGTTTTAAGGGATATAATTATTGACTCCTGGGGGACTTTAAGAGTAGCCTACAGGTGAAGTGCTGAATCTCCCCAGTATCCAGTGGATTTGAATAGCATCAGTCCAGCGTTTACGCAGCAGAAAATAATTAAAATTCTCCCTCCAAATCATCACCTTTAATGGGCTCTTTTGTTTGACCGTTTAACAGATGCATTTACTAAGCAGCAGAGGTCCTTTTACTTACACACACACCTTGAAATGTTAACAAGGTTTTAGCTGTAACATGTGACTCTGTCCTAAAACCGTGACATGGTGTCATTCATTCACATCCAGAGTCTGACTAATAGTACTAATACTTTCCACAGCATATAGTATCAGACGAGCAGAAGAGAGAGACAGAGAGGGATGGAAATGTTGAAGAAAGTGGCATGCTTCTCTCATGCACACTCTTGTGTGATTTTAACTTCTCTGTCTCTTTGAGTTCTTTTCATAACGGCTGCCTCGGCACACTGATAATACAGCAATACAATATATATATATATATATAGCGATAATACAATGACATTTCACTGTCAAGCTCCATCAGAAAAACACACTCGAATAGTAACACCATCAAACTCCATCACAAACGAATATAAAAGCTTGTGTGCTAAACCAAGCACTTTTTATGTGTTTGGACTCATAAAATAGAGCAATTAAAATAATCTACAATGTCATCCAGCATCCCCTTTGCATGAAAATACACTCGTCAGTGTATACAAGGCCACTAATGATCAATTAACACATCCAGTTTAAGTAGACAAATAACCAAATTACACAGAAATTAGCATTTCCCTAATGAAACACGAAAGATAATGAATCAAAATTAACAACATAATGTGGAAATGATAAAACATGACCCTATATGATTATCTGTGAGGAGTCTGAGGACCGAATAAAACATATATTACAACAATATATAATACAGTATATAAAAAAGAAATATCAGCACAGTGAAAAAAAAAAAACTGACCAGTGAATCAAAACCTTTCTGTCATTTAAAATACCTTGGGGTTCAGAATAGTAGTAGGTTAGAAAATTACCATTAAATGCCACAAATACTGTATGTTGCAGTCATGTTCAAAGTAAGTTCAAATTCTGTGCTATTACACCATATACCTTACTTTAACAGTTTTCAAGTATAAAATGGGGATTTGATTGATTTAGATTTGTTACATTGAAGAAATAAAGAAATAGTGCATGTGCATAACGTGTTTTCTTTTTTTTTTTTTTAGTTTTTATTATGATTTTATACAGTATATTATAATTCAAAGGGTCACTGAGGTACATAAATTGTCTAGTCAAATTACATTTGTATCAATGCTGTGCCATCACTAGGGATGTGCTACTACTAATGTATTTTTATCAAACATAATATGTAACCATCTAGTCGACTAGTCTAAAAGTAAAACCCCTGGAAGACAACCAAAAAACAAAGTTAAATCCTATTCTGAATGGTGCTGAAATATATATATTGTAAAAAAACATAAGCATTCACTTTACCATTAGCCACCACAATATTTAGGGATTTTATTCTAAACAAAATACTCCCATACCTAATTCTTCCAGTGAATTTGAGGCCGCTGTCAATGAAAACGCATGCAAGGTCTGAAGTGAAAAGAAAATTAAATTGTTTTCTGCACCAGTTATTCAATTTTCAAAATAATGTATTATTGTTAAAATGTAACATTAACATGTCATTTGAACGTAGCCTTTAAAAATATAAAGCAAACATAAATGTGTAAAGAAAATGTTTTAGATGTAATAGACTAGTATTTCCAATGTTGACAAGCAGCAGTACTAGTCTTGCACATCCCTAGAAATCACACTTTCACCGCTCCAATCATGTTTTTTGTTGGAAGTTGGAAGGGGAATATCCAAATACACCACAAGACAGTGCCACAACTCATGTCAATTAGGCCAACTATGGCAAAAACAAAAGTCATGAACATGAAATGGTCGCGGTCACTATAAAAAAACTGCAAAAAAAAAAGAAAAATCTTTAAATACAACATTGCAAACATCTCTGCGCTATGCTCAACAGTCGCCCACCATCTTTGACATATCAAATTATGCTTCTCCCTGAGGTCAGGATTGATCAATCTAATCCATGTCAGACTTCCGAGTACCGTTCCAGTCATTATTTTCAAGTAGGAGGTTGGAAAATCCCAAAGTGTGTGGTGGGAAAATTTCTTCTGTCCCCTATTAAAATCAGCCATAAGTTCACTTCCACCTTTTCCAGTGGAAACTCATATTGCAGTAACTCTTCATATGGTTTCAAATCACTAGTAGTAAAATACTGCAACCTGATAGATATACACACCATGGCTTTTGACATTGACATTACTTCATCACCACACATTACTGTTATTCATAAATCGCACTAGAACATTAAACACAGTGTAAGTGAAAGCTTACATCCAAACATCACTGCCTACATTATCAATCACAACAGTACACACCTATTGCAGCTGTCAAAATCAAAGCAGACTCACCATACACAATGGTCACCATGGAGACAGGCATAACCAGAAGTCCCAGAAGCATATCTGCCACTGCCAGTGACATGAGAAAGTAATTGGTGGCATTTTGTAGTTTTCGTTCCAGATTTACAGCCATAATTACTAGAATATTTCCAGAAACAGTAACAATGACCACAATCAAAATCAGCAACGCAACCCAGTTTTTCCGAACTAACTCCTCTTTACTCGTCTCACCGTTGCACCTTAGCCATGACAGTGTTTCTTTCCTTTCACTGGAAGTGCCGCTGATGGATAGATTGGGCAGGAGAGATTCTTCTGTATCAGCCCAACTTCTGTTACAGCCAAACGTACTGTTACGGACCACATTACCCAGCATGATGTCCGTGCTCTGTGTCCAGGTGTCTGGGTCAAAGGGCATCAGGTTCGAAGAGGTGAAGATGCTTTTGGACACAGGTATTGAAATGTTGGCATGCAAGTTCATAATGTCCCTTATTGACTGATAGACTGTCAAAAACAAGTTCAGTTAGAGGTGATGTATCCTTCTTTTCTTCATGGCATCGTTCATTCAGCCATGAGTCCAGAGATTTGCTCCATTCTGTCCAGTTTGAAAACACTCCTGAAGTCTTCCTGCTACTCTTTTATAGTCACTGAAAAGCCGGAAAACTGGAAATGTAAGGTGTATAGATAAAATTTGGTTTCCATAATCCGTGCATTTCTGAACGCGCAGTGTGTTGTGCCTGTTAAATGAACTCTTCCTCTTCCCCTCTGTTCTCGTTGTCAGATTTTATGAGCTGGATGACCGGCTAGTCGAGCACACGCTCTCTCTCTCTCTCTCTCTCTCTCTCTCTCTCTCTCTCTCTCGCTCGTTCCCTCTCTCCGCTCTCTCTGGCTGTGTGTGAGCTAGCAGAGTCTGGTCCTCAAGTCAGTGATCATTTTGTTCAATCCAGCTGTGCTGAGAGAGTGAGCGAGAGAGAGAGAGAGAGAGAGAGAGAGAGAGAGAGAGAGAGAGAGAGAGAGAGAGAGAGAGAGAGAGAGAGAGAGGGAGAGAGAGAGAGAGAGAGAGAGAGAGAGAGAAAGAGAGAGAAGTGTGAGTCAGAGGTTTAGTGAAATTTCCTCAGGTGTTACCTCTTTCTTTTGCACCTGCATCTGCAACTACCAAGATGAATCAGGGAGCTTATGTAATGTGACAGGCGACGCAAATACACACACTCCACTTTCTTGAGGCCTACAGAAGATGTATTGATGGAAAGAGCAAGCAAGATTAGGAAAACATTCAGACAAATATATAAAACACACAAACTTACCTTGAGAAAATAAATATGCTTCAGATGTTAAAATATCCAGCCGGTCTCATGAAACTGCCATTTATATGCTAAAAAAAAGTTTTCACGTGCATATGAGACGCACTTTATGGTATGTAATACACACGCACTCCACACCCTAATCCTACCCAAGGGGTTTACAGTGCATAGCATATGCACGCAAAAAACATTTTTGGTGTGTAAATGGTATGAGAAAGTAAATTTGTGGTATAGATACGCACTTTTATGAGATCGTGTTGAAATATCATGACTGCTTGAATAAAATATCATGTCTTTCCATCTATCTGTCTGTCCATCTATTCATTCATCCATCCATCTAAACGTCTGTCTATCCCTCTATCATCTATCCATCCATCTACATGTCTAAACGTCTAACTATCCCTCTATTTGTCCATCTATATCAATCAATAAATCTATCACTCTATCTATCTGTTCCTCTATTAGGGGTGTAATGGTTCTCAATTAAAAAAATCAAAGCGTACCCTTCTCCACCCACGGTTCGGCAGGCACTTGCACCGCGGTTCATTTTAAATCTGATGACATCTATGGCTTGTTGAAAATAACAATGAATAAAACAGACACACAGATGTATGTTACTGTCGATACGCATTCTGGCTTCCCAATACGTTACAACAGCGATAATCAAAAAAACTTGTATCTTTGTAAACTTTGTTCAATAGAAGTGCCGTTGGCTATAGCCGATTGAACAAAGTTTACAAATGCTTCAATATATGACAAGCCATTTATGCTGTCATCACCCGAATGCAGAGGTGAGACCTGAAAAGCACACATTGCTATCTGTGTTTAAACTAAATTCATTTAAGCCTTGCCAATTTAAACATTCAAGTGCAAAAAAGACGCAAAAGAAAACACGCTCATGCTTTGAGAAGATTTATGTGTGCACTCATCTCAGCCGCACACGGTAAACCTCGTCTCAGACAGTGCAAACATATTGAGTTTTGAGTTCTCTTTCAAGTCTTGCTCTTGAATGGACAAATTTACACAAAAATTGTCAACATGCCCATCTTGGCGAGTATCCTAGCAAATTTAGTAGGTTATGTCTTAAGTGAACGTAAACAGTCGGGAAAGACAACACATGTGCATCAGTGTACTGGATCTGTGCATTATGTCTTAAAGTGACAGCAGCGTAATATTCCTGCTGTCTTTTTAATGTTAATCAAACAACAAAAGACAAGGAAATCACTCACTGCTCCTGACTCAATAGCTTTATTAACTTAAATAATGATTAATCTCTATTGAATTTTTACAGTGAAGATTAAATGCAATGTTATTTTACATTCAATTACTTTATTCAATTTCTGTACCTGAAAACTACTGTGTTAGATTCCCAAATAACCTGAAAAGCATTGTTTTATTTTATTTTTTATCTTTGCTCTATTGTATTTATTAATGCTGTTCCTTGTAATTTGATTATTTGTTCTTATTTTCTTTATTTTTTATTTGACAGTAGTCTTTTTTCTCTGAACATAAAACATATTGAAATCGTGACCCTAAAACTGTGATACAAACCGATCCGTGAGTAATTTGAATCTATCTATTTATATAAATGTCTATCTGTCCCTCTCATATTCATTTATCCATCTATCCATATTCTCGCACACAAACATGCATAAGTTGTGATATATTTCAACCTTTCTCTCTCTCTTTCTCCTCTCACACTTCCATTTACATTTGAACTGTCTCATTACCCCAGCACTGTGCCGCTTATCTTCATTTTTGTAGTACATCTAACCTGGCAGTCATGTCTTGTATAATAAATGTTTACATGTGAATGTGTGAGTACGGCGTGTGGTGTGAAATGAAAAGTGTTGACCATAGACATGAGACTCTGGTGAAAAATGAACCTGTCAGATGTGGACTATCAATAGCTCACTTCCAATATCTCACCGTCTAATGAGCACTACTCATAGATTTACACATTAAATGTTTACAGAACACACACACACATGCAAGCTGGTTCTTTGACAAACAAGGGGAAGATTGAAATGACCTTTGAATTATTCTCTGTACAGAAGACGTATATTACACATTGCATGCATGCAAAAATAAATAAACAAATCGGTCAGATTTATAGATTAATTCAGACATGGAAGAAAATTACTAATATTTAACTAGCTTTGTTGAAATATTTTGCTCTAAAGCACTTATAAGGGTCTATCGTGGTCATCCATGATGACTCTTTACAGGTTCAGTCCTGTACTTCAATTTTAAATGATGGGTAATGAATGTATGCCTTCGGTCTTTATTCTGCTCGGTTCATTAGCAGCACAAAAGTTGCTGAGGTACAGTAATGAAAAAGTTATGCAAATATTAGCATTACATTTGGCATTACATTTAGCATTAAATCAGGTGCATGCTTTTCT
Organism: Meda fulgida; assembly: GCA_030578275.1. NCBI lineage: Eukaryota > Metazoa > Chordata > Actinopteri > Cypriniformes > Leuciscidae > Meda > Meda fulgida. The sequence goes on along the minus strand of CM060624.1, from coordinate 17,427,443 downwards.
TGCCTCATTTCACAGCTATAACTGTGATGTACATCACTGATATACAGTGATGCCGTGCCATGATTATTAAATGGCAGCTGTATTTCTGATTTAAGGAATTATACTTTTTTTTTCAGTGATGGCACTGATATACCAAACACATTAATTGAATGTTGTCTATGTGTTGCTTCTTACACAATGTAAATGGACACCATCCATAAATTAGTCTTTTGAAGTTCCAGTTAAATTCCTCATAATGGTAATAGAGTCATAGGAAGCATGATCTGTTGCACTGCAGACCCTCAAACAACTCCAGGTCACTGGACAGGACATCAGCAATAGCCCTCCAGCTCTGCTTTCCACTCAGATATCAACAAACTCACTGCCACTCACAGCCAGTTGTTGCCATGGAAAGGCTTCGTCACTGACAATGCATTCAATAGGGACTGAGATAACCAAACGATAATCACATTGTTGCCTCTTTTTTGACCTATCACAGGCTCATAACCATGGAGATGCTCACTGCTCGAGCAGATAAGAACAAAGAACTGCAAAGGGCAATAGACATCTTTAGAAATAGAAGAACAAAAAGAATGTAATACAGACCTAAGGTGCGTCTCTTTTCAAAGAAGACAGCAGATTATCGCTGAAGTGAAAGCACTTCAAAAAATGAAAGTGTAAAAATGTTATAGAGGTTTAAGTTCACTGTAAAGCACATGTACTGTACTAAACAGTTCATACAAAATATATATTTTACAAAATAATCAAATTAAAAACAAAGAATTAAATTGAAACAAAGTAAAAAAAAGTACTCTCATTGTTACAATCTAAAATTGCTACAATTAAAGGGATATGACTAAAAAAAGTTCCAAATTTAAAGTTGATATCACAAAAATTGAAGTTCCTATGAGATTTTGTTTAGGCATAATACAAAAAATACCCACTGGGTGACACCCACATTATATTGATTTTTTGTTTCGTTTTTTGATGCGTTCTCCTATAACAAATTAATCTCACTCCTACCAAAACAGTCGCTAAATATGGAACCGAGTCTCAGACCTTTCCGATTATATGTGTAAAGTCAAGATTAGAATTTTTTTTATTATAAAATTGTTAAAATAAAATTATAATTATAATATGAAACGTGACTGCCCACTAGAAGGAGCAGCTTGCTAAAAGGATTTAAAGTAGGCTACTGTAGCAGTGCCAAGCAGTTAAGGGGTTAGCATATAAATACATTTTTCATGCTCTATATGGGATCAGCCTGGCCACTTTGAGGCTTGTATAGAAATTATTTAGAAATGATGTATGGCTAAATCTTAAAATAATCCTTTGTTGCCCTTGGCTCTGATAGTGCTGCAGTGCACTCTACTTTCCAAAAACAGAATCAAATTTGAATAATGATTCAAAATGCATTCCAAAGGCATCTTCTAAATCTGTGCATAGTCATTTTACGGTAATTTGTTTGCTCTATTAATAGCAGACTGAAACCAAAAGTCTAAACTTGTCTAATCAAACACAACCAGATTATCAAGTTTTTTGGAGTTTGGTGCAGTCACTCAAGGAATTGAGTATGTCAAATTACTTCAGAGTTCAGACACTGCAGCAAATCAAATAAATTATAATAAAATCATTACCATTTACAATTTATGTTAGAATTTATTATTACAAATAATCACAAATGTTTCATTTCAGGTTTATACATCTAACAGTACTCTATTGGTGTGGTAGAAAAAATGCAGCATCAATTCGGAAAGTAAACTAAACTAAAAATGGATTTGTACATTCTTTGAGACATTAATCATTCTATTCTCTTTCAGTCACCAGACATGTGTGTAGAAAAGGCAAAACAATTAGGAAAATCATCTGAAAAAAAGTGAAATTGCTGAACTAAATCAGAGAGTCTCCTAACTAGTTGGCAACTCAGCTGACATCAAATGTCAGCTTCTTCTTTTTAACTGTTGATCCAAAAATATAATCATAGTCACCACAATGGACATTACATGAACAGTTTGGCTTTTACATAATGCTAATTTTCTCTGTTTGCCGCTCATTTCCCATTATCATCATCATCATCTGCGAGTGTTTTTATGCTTGTGGATAAATATAAGCACTCAGTCTTAGTCAACACCTCTTGTTGCAGAAATCTGATACTTTCCAGCCTGTGATTCTTCTGCTGAAGATTGAAATCTTCTTGATCTGCTAGAATTCACTACTAAGATGTCCAAAAAAAGTAAATGCTCACAGCAATGTCAAGCTCAAGCGTGACCTCATTGGTTCTTGTGGAAGCTCAAACGTGCTGTGTAACACAAACCTCATTGGTTCTCACATCAAATCACATGCGTTAATGGATGTTTATATCTGAAAAAAAAAAGCCTAAATTAAATCAGTCCATCATACAGAGCAATCCAGAACATTTTTAATAAAACCGGATTAGTTTCTTTATGAACTTTTTGAAGCAAATTGGTAGACTGTCAATGGGGACGGAAATCTCTCAGATTTCATTAAAAATATCTTAATTTGTGGTCCGAAGATGAAAAAGTCTTACGGGTTTGGAATGACATTAGAGTAAATAATAACAGAATTTTCATTTCCGGGTGAACTAACCCTTTACATCTGCACATATAGAAATAAAATGGTTTTCTCTTGCTCTGTTTTAGAAGAGTGATAGCATAACCAAACTGAATTTAAAAAATATATTATATATTAACTATTTTAACAGTAACTGACTTCCTTTTTAATTTCGAAAAGGTATCACACATGATCTTGACTACTGTGTTAAAAGCAGGAACCAAATAACAACAAAAAAAAAAACTTGAATTGCTTCATCTATGAGAAGTGGACAGTGTGATAAAAATTTCCAGTCACAGCTGCGGTTCTAAGATTTTGATCCAACATATACATTGATTGATTCCAACATATACACAGTGTGTGAGTTTGATGCCTGTCTGTTGTAATTTCTGCTTCCCTTACTTGTAATTTTATCACAAGATGCCAATCAAATATTTTTGCCATGTCATTTGTAATTAATTAACTCATAGCTCAAGATATTGGCTAGTTTGCAAACCCCTTCTGTGTTCACACCATCCCAGCTGGCACTCATTTCACTGCTGGCAGTCAACAAACCTCCTCAGCAAATGCCAAATAAATAAGAGTCTATTGTCAGAAAAAAGAGAACAGTCAGAAAATCAGAAGTGGACATATGGAGGAACTTCCCCAGACATTTCTGCAAGTATAAACAAGCCATCCAGCGCGTACTGCTTCAAAATCAAAACCAACAAACAATCAATTGACATAATACACAATATACTGTCAGCGTACAGAAGGAGACAACACAGGTAACTCTGGTAACAGGTAGTTTATTTACAGGTAGCAGAGAGCAAGCAGGATAAGCAGGTGAGTGTTAAGCAGAGAGATAATTGAGTAGACTTAACTTGAGTGGTATCAGTCTGTGTGTTCCTTGCAGGTGCAGTGACAACACAGTCTCATCCCAAGGCGTCATCTAACTGACGCTTTTGACCATGCGTCAACATGCCGACGCACGTGGCACCTTTTACGCGTCAATATGAGACGCTCATCCTCGGGGGTCATCTAACTGACGCTTTTGACCATGCGTCTAAATCCGACGCACATGGCGCGTCTCATATTGACGCGTAAAGGGTGCCATGTGCGTCGGCATGTTGACGCATGGTCAAACATGGTCAAAAGCGTCAGTTAGATGATGCCTTGGGATGAGACTGGGTTGGCAGTGAGGGTGACGATGATCTGAAGACAAGGACGACGAAGGATGAAGATGAGAAGGGATCATAGAAGGTGAGTCGTACGGGTAAGGAGCCAGGTAAGTTGTTCGGGTTGTTACAACAAGACCAGATGATTGTGAAGTGAAAGGTGACTGCTTATGAACGGTGTATGAGCTGGTGCAGGTGTGCTCGATTAGTGTTCAGGTGAAGCTGATCGAGTGGGTGGAGCTGAAGGGTCTGGTGTTGATGATGTGTTGCATCTGTGACATATATAAAGTAAAAATGTAAAATATTTAAATAAATAAATCAGTAAAAAAAGACTAAATGAATGTACAAATCTATTATAAATCAATCATGTAAAATGGTTAAAAAATAAGTACAAAATGTAAAATAACTAAATTGTGTAAAAATAACTAAATTGTGTAAAATAAATAAATAAGCCAATCAAATGACAGTGAAACTGATGATTTCAGTCCGTGCTTGCCATTTTTGCAAGTAATTTGTAGCCGATTCATTGACTGAGTTGCAAGTATGCCCCCATGTATCGGCCAGTAATTGGTCAATTTAAGCTATTATATTTCACCATTGGCCATCGACCAATTGTTTAAAAACACCTGATGATCAGTGCAGATTATATCCTGTCAATCAAAAGGGTGTGGAAAAATGTGTCAGACTCCAACTCATACTGTGTGTGAAGAAAACGTTTCAGGTTACGACTGTAACCTATGTTCCCTTAGAACAGGGAACGAGACAATACGTCAACAACGTTATGGGGAACGCCTCAGGCGTGACAGGTGTCTGAAATCACTATCAAATCACGTCAATCACATTGACCGGCGACAGCCCGTGAATCATTAGCGTGAATGATTAACGTGCGACCTGGAAGTATAAAAGGGCGCCTTGCAAACATGACAAATCACCTTATCGTCTGAAGGGACTGTACGGTAGGCAAGCCCCGAGGCATGGCAGGGAGACGTATTGTCTCGTTCCCTGTTCTCAGGGAACATAGGTTACAGTCGTAACCTGAGACGTTCCCTTTCGAAGGGAACTCAAGAATACGTCAACGACGTTATGGGGAACAATATACCAATGCCGCCATGCTAAGGGGAGTGCATGCCACGTGGCAGTGACAACTGTCCGAACCAGCAAATTCAAATGAAATGCTAGAACCACTCACCCTCAGGTCACACTGGGCTGTCAGTGACATCATTCCCTACGGTCATAGCCTAAGCTATAAGCCTCACAGGAAAACCTCCATAAACATAGTTAAATGAAGGCCTACCTGGGCCGGCTCCGGGCCTGGAACCACAACTTCCAATTAGAAGGGGTCCCTTCTAGGGAATGTGGCTCGGGAACCCGAAGGAACCCCAGCCAGTCACTATTCAGGGGAACTTACTCACCCCGAAATGCCACCAGGACGGCCTGACCTGGCGTCAGTACATAGACACTTAGTCTGGCCAAATCCTGTCTGTCTGAAGACAGAGCCTCTGGACAAAAGCCTTGAGTAAGGCATCCAACCCGAGGGACTGCGAAGCTGGCAGTGAACCACTCGGCCCGGATCTCAGAGACGGGATATCCCGGAGAATATGACTCAGCATAGTGCTTTCCAACCCTTGCTAGCGAGGGGAGTTTCTCTACTCGATCCATGGATCAACCCAGTGTCTATGTTTCAAAACACTGAGGAGGCCTGTGAAGGCCTAAGGGCTGATCTAACTGGGAGGCCTCACGAGAGGCCTACCACCGTCTGACCAGACTCAGGAAGCTGCATGCTCATAGAGACCCTCGGTGAGGGGAGCACAAGGTCTGCCTGGTAGGCAAACCAGGCTGTAGGCAGGAAAGGTTCCGGGAGGGAACCAATAGCAGAGAATGAACACTTTAGCGAGCCAGGGCACAAGCTCGCCTTCAGCAGCTGCCTATTAAGGCTAGCTGAAACAGATATCAAGAGGCCACTAGCTTCATAAACTCAGCACCATAGGGAACCATTCACAGGGAGGCCTGGAGAGGCCTACAACCTGAAAACCACCGTATGTGGGGAACTCACCCTCAGGGAGGCCTGGTGAAGCCTACTACCTGATCACCACAATCTGTGAGACCTCACCTTCAAGGAGGCCTGGTGAGGCCTACTTCCTGACCGTTCCCATTCAGGGAGACTCAGTAGGGCCTAACCCTGATCACCACAGCATGTGGGAAACTCACCCTCAGGGAGGCCTGGTGAGGCCTACGACCTGACCGTTCTCATTCAAGGAGGCCTGGAGGAGCCTACTACCTGATATCACAGCATGTGGGAACTCACCTTCAGGGAGGCCTGGTGAGGCCTACTACCTGACAGCTACAACATTTGGGAGCTTACTTGGGAGCTTACATCCAGGGAGGCCCAGAGAGGCCTACTACCAGACAGCCACAACATTTGGGAGCTCACATCCAGGGAGGCCCAGAGAGGCCTACAACCTGATAGCCAACGTAAGTGGAAATTTACCTTCAGGGTGGCCTGGTGAGGCCCACAACCTGATAACCACAGTATGTGGAGAACTCACCTTCAGGGAGGCCTGGTGAGGCCTATTACCTGGAAACCACAGTACATGGGGAGCTCACCTTAAGGGAGGCCTGGTGAGGTCTACTGCCTGAAAACCACAGTACGTGGGGAGCTCACCTTCAGGGAGGCCCAGAGAGGCCTACTACCTGACAGCCACCATATTTGGGACCTCACATTCAGGGACGCCCAGAAAGGCCTACTACCTGATAGCCAACATATGTGGGATTTCACCTTCAGGGAGGCCTGGTAAGGCCTACTACCTGGTAACCACAGTATGTGGGGAGCTCACCTTTCGGGAGGCCTGAGTGGCCTACTACCTGATAACCACTGGTAGCTATGAGCCCTGAGTCTGGGTGATAGTACAAGCTGGCCTGTTAAGGCCAGCCAGCTGGGGACTCGCCTATCAGGGAGGCCTGGTCGGGCCTACTAGCTGATAGCAAGTCATATTCTGCTAACATACACTGTTGGGAACCATACCACAAGCATATTTTACTATTGGGATTCCAGTAGCGCTATAAGGTATGTCCCACAATGTTGGGACTCACCTCTGATGAGGCCGGTTTAAGGCCTACTACCCATCTGTGAGTCAACTGCCCGAACCACCAAGAAAGAAGAAGTGAAGGATTACTTCATACTCGACCGAGCCATAGTGGTGCGAGGTAGGATAAACAGAACTGGGAGTGAAGTACTCAGACCTACCCTGAATCACAGGGGAATACTCACACCTCACCCTGAGGTTACCAGGGTGCGGGCCTGCCAGCAACTCTAGGGGTGACAGAAATGTAACTGCGCCCAACCTAGGGGAGTACCACCTACAACCCGACGCTCGAGCAGTAGCTCAGCGAGGTAAGTGAAGCCCATACTGGCGGCCTTAATACGTAGGCCAGTTCTGCACGGCAGGGTTGGGGATGAGACCTGCTTTTGAAGCGAAAGACGGCCTAACCTGCTCAAAAGGACTTATATACCACGGAGGCCTAACTGAGGCCTACCATGTCCTTATAAACCATCCTCTACACCACGCTGCATTACTCTAGTCACCCCAGAATGCAGAGAAAGGGGCAGGCCTTGGCCTAACGACTCCCATAGGAGGAGGCTGTTTAAACAGGGATGCCAGAAACCTACATTCACAAAGTGAAGGGCCAGAGGAAGAAATGCTAATTTTAGCAGAACACCTCTAATATCCTGGGCACAGCCTAGACCAGCTACAGAGGCGGCCCTGGTGAGGGCCAGCCTGTAAGCATAGATCTATCTGAGGGCTCGGAGGAGCCACAGCCTACTAAAGAATATAGTCTGTATTATTCCATACAAAGGGCTGCAGAAACACTCAACCTATTGAAAACTCAACAGAGCTCAAGGGGCGAAATACTCAGAAAAGTCAAACGGTCCCATGGGCCGGATATAAGATCTATCTCAAGCTCTATCGTCAGTCAACACTCTAAGTAAAACATTCTATCAGAGAGAGACCAACTACTCTACCCAGAGGTGGCTACATGGTTATCGTTCTGGCCACCTAACGGGGAACTTCAGGGCCCTGATAATCCAATAAAGTTCTCTTACCTTATTACCTTGACATGGCCCCATAACTCTATACAGGGAACGAGGTCTGTAAAGAGAAACATATTATTTTTTAATCACAAAAATACACTTTGAAAGACCAGCAGCTCACCTGCGGCGTGCAAAGTGAAGACTCACCAGACAGTTCTTCATGAACATGGGGTCTACCACCTTTACATACCTGAAAGAGGCACTCTCACTAACCAAGCCGAGGCGGGCCATCATAACATTGTTCCAACCATGAGCCCAGCCTCAGGCCTGATGTAAGAAGCGCCTGGGGAGTCGGGGAAGAGAGGAAAGTGCTAAGATATAATCACGCCCTCAGGGAAGATGATCCATGACCGACACAATGTGCGTCTGTGCTGGATCACCTCCCTCAGATCCCTCTTCTCGCGGGAGTCGCGCCTCCTCTGCGACCTACTACTCCACTGAGGAGGCGCACGAGAGGTGACACTGGCTCTCTGGCCCCATCTAAGGTCCTCGGACCATGATAGGCCAGGCCCTCCCATCTGTCTGGGCGTGGACACGGATCTCAGCGGTATGTATGTCCTGGATACAGCTGAGCGCGCCTTCGCCTCTCTGAACTTTCCAACCACCGCCACCACGGAGGTGCCGAAAAGCTCAGAGGGCGAAACCAGTGAATCGGGGAGAAAGCCTTTCTCTTTCTTCCCGATGTCGGCCAGGTTCAACCACAAATGTCTCTCCGTGGCCAGTATCGTCTTCATCGACCGGCAGATTGCAGCAGCAGTCTGTTTGGTGGCCCAGAGAGCTATATATATATATTATTTTATTTTTATTTATTTTTTTTTCATTTGCGGCGCAGCTCAGTAACCGCCTCAGGGGGGCCCCAAACCCTGGTCGAGATCCCCCAGCAGATCGGGCTGGTGTACCTGCAACACCGCCATGATGTGCAGGCTAGCACCGGCCTGACCCGCTAACTTGTATGCTCTGCCATTCAACTGGCAGGGTTTGAGCTCTCAGTGTCGATTGTTTTCCCATCGACGCATACCCATGCTCTCCTATCCTCTCAACATCAGCGAGACTAGCGTGCTGATGTTGGTGGATACAGGCAGAGCATGGGTTCTTCCATGTCCTCTCGATCTCAGTATGAGATCGGGAAGAAATGAAAGAATCACCTGAGCTGGTGGTTCTATGACAGGGGAAAACCCGCTCTCATCGCGAGCGATTTCTCCCCCAACGAGCAGCCACGGCAGCCTTCTTTTTTTGCAGCCTGCCCGCGGCGTGTTCAATAACACCAACCAGCTCAGCATACACGGGGCAGAGTGGCTGAGAAGATACAGGAAATATCCTATTATTACCACCCTCATCAGCCATCTCCTGTTTGTCCGGGAGAGCGCTCGCTCGCTCGCTAAGTTTTCCCTTTTTTTTTTTTTAAACTTTATCCAATTGCAGCTTACCCTCGTCAGCCGCCGCATCGTCTGAGAGGATTACACCCCTCTCAAGAACTGCCTCGAGAACTGCCTGTGCGCGTCTTCCTTCCCAGACATAAAAATGCACAGTTCGTGTGTGTCACCCGGCTTCAGATATCTTGAGCACGGGTCTGCACACTTCTGAAAGCATTTCATAATTACCTGATTTTAAAAGTGGTTACAGACAAAACAGTCCCTGAAGACGAAAAGGTGGTTTGTCATGTTTGCAAGGCGCCCTTTTATACTTCCAGGTCACATGTTAATCATTCACGCTAATGATTCACGGGCTGTCGCCGGTCAATGTGATTGACGTGATTTGATAGTGATTTCAGACACCTGTCACGCCTGAGGCGTTCCCCATAACGTCGTTGACGTATTGTTGAGTTCCCTTCGAAAAGGAACTTGTTGAATTTAGGTTAAGTTAATGCTTTAACAGTTCAAAACATTTACAGTTAAACAATATTTGTAGCGCCTCCCAACCAATAATTTCAAAGAGCTTTGTGCTCTGTTATTTCTGAAAAGAAACAAAGTCTCAGCTTTCAAATTATAATTAAATTTTCAATTCAAATATTTGAATCGACATTGGCCGATATCATTCTAAATATTCAGCTATCGTTATACGGCGGAGAAATTTAGTATCCGTGCATCTCTAGTAATTATACATTTGTTACAGCGTATTAAGTGGAATTACACATTTATTACAGTGTAATTATGTTTTTTACAGTGTAATAATAATTATACATTTGTTACAGTGTAGTTATACATATTGCAGTGTGATTATATTTGTTATAGTGATATACACTTTTACAGTGTATTTATACGTTTGTTACAGTGTAATTATACGTTCATTACAGTGTAAAGTTTAATTATACATTTGTTACAGTGGAACATTTGTTACAGTTTATTAAGTAAACTGTACATTTATTACAGAGTAAATATACATTTGTTACAGTGTAATCACACATTTGTTACAGTGTAATCATACTTTTTAACCGTTTAATTCTATATTTATTACAGGGTAATTATACATTTTTTACAGTGTAATACATTTTTTACAGTTTAGTTATTCATTTATTACAGTGTAATTACACATTACAGCTTAAATATGTTTATTACAGTGTATAAAGTGTAATTATACGTTTGTTACAGTGGAACATATTTGTTACAGTTTAATAAGTATAACTGCATTTACTGTATAACACAAACGGGTCCTCATTAACTTTAATGTGACCACACCCACGCGCAAGAGCTGTTCACATGCAAATGATCCACGTGGAGGAGCGTAGAGATGAAAACACCCTCATCACCTCAAAACAAAGATTCAGAGACTTCAGTAACGTACTCTGCTTTTCATCGAGTTTGGAAGACTGTGTTTGTGCTGTGCTGTTCCACTCGGATTTACCTCAGAATAATTAGAAGAACGCAATTTGAAGATGAGAAAATTTTTAAGGTACATGTTAAACTGGTGTCAGACTAAAAAGTACATTACGAAATGAGATTAGATTAAAAACATGAAGCCTAATGTCGTACATGTACGTGTATCTATATGTAGACAGAAACATGTTGAAATGTGAACTAGACTGGTAGGAAATTCAATGCTAAATTTATATACATATATGTATGAGGATGTTTTTATGTTCGATAATAATACACAACATGATAAAAGTAGGCTTGTATGAGTGTTTACTCTGACATGGTGAATATTATAATGTTTAGACCCGTGTTTACTGTTAAATACTGTGTTTCTGGATATCTGCTCAAACCGCAGATGTATAATATGGTAACTAGTGTTTAAAAGTTTGGAGCGGCTCGATCGCTTCAGTAAATGTCCGCTGCACACGCTGTGAGTTTGAGTCAGTTTGAAATCAAAACGCGCCACACATTAGGCTTTATATTTTTATATATTCGTTATTAAATGAGATCGAAGTAACATAATGATAATCAATATATTTTTCTCTAGTGTAGTGTTACTGAAGTGTTCCTTTTTAATGATTTATAGGCCGCCTGCTATAGGCTATTGTTATTATTTTATGCAGCACTGCACATGGCCTACAAGGCACAACAAACCTGGTGTTAATTAGATATATATATGTGTGTGTGTGTGTGTGTGTGCGTGCGTGCGTGCGTGCGTGCGTGCGTGCGTGCGTGCGTGCGTGTGTGTGTGCATTTTGTAAATTTTAAAAAGCAATTTTAACCAGAAAAATCTAAGATGTATTCCCAAAATCGTGCAGCCCTATCGTTTTTCTGATAATCAGCATGTTTTTTTTTTTTTTTATACAGGGACCAGATACCCCACTGATGAGTCCTGCTGACTTCAACATTCACATGAGTCTCTGTACATGAACATGGTAAAGTGAAAAATCAAACACCTTGGAAATGACAGGTATGTACTTGTTTCAGGAATGGCACAAAGATGTGTGACTGTTCAAGTCTCTGTCTTTAGATCTGTCTCTGTACAATAATGTGCTTTATGTTGTGTTTGAAATAAATCCAAACAATCAAAAACCCGTTCTTTTTTTAAGTCTCTCCTCATTCTTTGTGCAAGGCTCCTCATAATTATAGCACCAGATAGGGCCATTAGGGGAGGGCCTTTGTCTTTCTCATGTGTGAAACACGAAATATTCATGGTTGGTTCACGCCTACCTCGCATACAGCTTTCTTACACAAAACATGTCTTACAAATTTTAAATAATTATATTGTTTTATCTGAATGAGTAGGCAGGATGATTTTCACATAGTTTTGGAGCAAATATTCTAGGCTACGTGATACAATTTTCAAAAGTCTTGTGACAAAATACAAACCCGATTCCAAAAAAGTTGGGACACTGTACAAATTGTGAATAAAAACAGAATGCAATGATGTGGAAGTTTAAAATTTCAATATTTTATTTAGAATACAACATAGATGACATATCAAATGTTTAAACTGAGGAAATGCATAATTTTAAGGGAAAAATAAGTTGATTTTAAATTTCATGGCATCAACACATCTCAAAAAAGTTGGGACAAGGCCATTTTATCACTGTGTGGCATCCCCTCTTCTTTTTATAACAGTCTGCAAACGTCCGGGGACTGAGGAGACAAGTTGCTCAAGTTTAGGAATAGAAATATTGTCCCATTCTTGTCTAATACAGGCTTCTAGCTGCTCAACTGTCTTAGGTCTTCTTTGTTGAATCTTCCTCTTTATGAAGCCACCTGCACAGCTGTCTTCCAGTGCCCTGCGTAAGTCTGAGCCCTTGTAAGACTTGTAAGGACGAAGGACTCCTATTTAACACAGGAATACCAAGGTACACTGGGAAGCATATCCCATAGTTTAGAGGAAATATGCAATTAACACCAACCCAGAGGGGGGGGGGGGGGGGGGGGGGGCATTTGGAAATACACATATGACCCGAAGGAAACATATGGAGAATACTGAGGTGTCCAGCCGCAGGTGGAATATTTCAACCTCAGGGGTGGCAAGGTGGCTTGCCAAGGGAAAGACACATGCTCAGAGAGGCTTACAGTGGAAATACACGTGTGGGGGTAGCTCAGGGGAGGGACCATGCACACGGGAGGCATCTAGCCGATGCGATAGACACTGGCGCTAGCATCAGGGGTGCTGGAGGAACTCAGGGCTTGCGGAGAAGCTCACCTGAGGAGAATATCGCACGTATCCAGTCCGTGGAGTGGAATGGCGAGCAAGCGAAGACACCTGAGCGGGTCCGGTACTAGCTAGTTGAAGCGAGTACATGAGAGGACACAGGCTCCACTCGGAGATTGTAGAATCTGGCGAATGTGTTCGGTGTCGCCCCAAGCCTGCAGCTCTGCAGATGTCTGTTAGCGAGAAGCCATGCGCTAGAGCCCAAGAGGATGCCACACTCCGGGTGGAATGGGCAGTCACACCAAGGGGGCACGGTCAACCTTGCTGCTGGTATGCCAAAGCAATGGTGTCCACTATCCAGTGAGGCAACCTCTGCTTTGAGAGAGTCTTTCCCTTCAGCTTCCCACCATAACAGACAAAGAGCTGGTCTGAGGTCCTGAAACACTGCGTCCTGTCTACATAGGCGCAGAGAGCGCGTACTGTACAGAGCAGTGCCAAGGCTGGGTCTGCCTCCTCCAAGGGCAGCGCTTGCAGGTTCACCACCTGGTCCTGGAAGGGAGTGGTAGGAACCTTGGGCACATATCCAAGCCGGGGTCTCAGGATCACGTGAGAGTAAGCCGGCCCGAATTCCAGGCATGCTTCGTCAACGGAGAATGTGTGCAGGTTCCCGACCCTCTTGAGAGAGGCCAATGCAACCAGGAGCGCTGTCTTCATCGACAGGGACTTAAGCTCCACTGATTGCAGAGGCTCAAAGGGAGCACTCTGCAGGGCACTTAGAACGACTGCGAGGTCCCAAGAGGGAACGAGAGGAGAGCGAGGAGGATTCAGTCTCCTCGCCCCCCTCAGGAACCTGATGATCAGGTCGTGCTTCCCTAAGGATTTACCTTCCACTAAGTCGTGGTGTGGGGCAATAGCGGCAACATAAACTTTGAGGGTGGAGGGAGACAGCCTTCGCTCCAACCCATCTTGAAGGAAGGAAAGCACGAAACTGATCGAACACCTCCGGGGGTCTTCTCGGCGAGAAGAGCACCAGTTGACGAAGAGTTTCCACTTCAACGCGTAGGCGTGCCACGTGGACGACGCTCTAGCGGAAGTGATGGTAGCCACCACCGCAGGTGGTAGGGTACTCAAACCTGCCTCGTCCCGTCCAGGAGCCACATGTGGAGGTTCCAAAATCGGGACAAGGGTGCCATTGGGTGCCCCGTCCCTGAGAAAGGAGGTCCTTCCTCAGAGTAATTGGCCAAGGAGGTGCTGTCGCGAGGAGCACTAGTTCGGAGAACCAAGTCCGGGTGAGCCAGTACGGCGCAACTAGAAGGACCTGCTCCTCGTCCTCCCGGACCTTGCGGAAGACCTGTGCAAGAAGACTCACTGGAGGAAACGCATATTTGCGGCCCCGCGGCCACCTGTGCGCCAGAGCATCCGTGCCGAGTGTGCCCTCGGTCAGAGAATAATACTGCACGCAATGGGTCGAGTCTTGGGAGGCAAACAGATCTATCTGTGCGTCCCCGAACTGGTCCCAAATCAGCTGGACCGACTGGGGATGGAGTCGCCATTCTGCGGGGAGGGGCTGAAGTCGTGAGAGCTCGTCGGCTGCACAGTTAAGGGCTCCGGGAATGTATATGGCTCGAAGGAACCTCAGATGCTTCTGACTCCATAAGAGGAGGTGGCGAGCGAGTTGCGACATACGGCGGGAGCGTAGACCACCTTGATGGTTGATGTACGCTACAGTGGCGGTATTGTCTGATCGGACTAGTACGTGTTGACCCGTGAGCAACGCCCAGAAGCGGTGCAGGGCAAGGCGTACTGCCAGCAACTCGAGGCAATTGACATGCCATAGGCGCTGGGGTCCTGTCCAGGAGCCCGTGGCAGCATATCCATTGCACATGGCGCCCCAGCCCGTGGTGGAGGCATCTGTTGAGACAACAGCATGTCGTGAAACTCGTTCCAGGGGGACACCAGCCCTGAGAAATCTGAGGTTCGACCACGGGGTGAAGGTCTGACGGCAGGTCGGAGTAACTGATACTCGGAGCGTGCCTTGTTGCCATGCCCACCTCGGGACTCGGTCGCGTAGCCAAAGCTGAAGCGGTCTCATATGAAGAAATCCGAGCGGCGTCACCGCGGCTGCAGATGCCATATGCCCCAGGAGCCTCTGAAAATGTTTCAGTTGAACCACACTCTTGCCCTGAATTTGTCTCAGACAAGTCAGCAGTGACTGCGCGCGCTCGCACGTAAACTGCGCGGACATGGCGACCGAGTCGATGTCCATACCGAGAAAAGAGATCCTCTGCACGGGGCAAAGTTTGCTCTTCTCCCAGTTGACCCGAAGGCCCAGACGAGCTAGGTGCCGGAGCACAAGGTCCCTGTGTTCGCAAACCTGATCTCGAGAGTGAGCTAGGATCAGCCAGTCATCGAGATAGTTCAGGATGAGAACCCAGTGAACCCAAAGGGGAACAAGGGCTGCCTCGACGACCTTCGTGAAGACGCGAGGAGACAGGGCTAGCCCGAAAGGGAGGACCGCGTACTGGTATGCCTGCCCCTCGAAAGCAAACCGGAAGAACGGTCTGTGTCGAGGAAGAATGGAGACATGAAAGTAGGCGTCCTTCAGGTCGATCGCTGCAAACCAATCCTGGGGCTGAACACATTCGAAAATGCGTTTGGCGGTGAGCATCTTGAACGGCATCCTGTGAAGGGAGCGATTCAGCACGCGCAGGTCCAGGATTGGTCGTAACCCACCGGTTTTCTTGGGGACAATGAAGTAAGGGCTGTAGAAGCCGGACCTCATCTCGGCTGGAGGGACAGTCTCGATTGCACCCTTCGCCAGCAGGGTGGCAATCTCTGCTCTCATGATGGGGGCATTGCCACCGACCAATGTGGAGCGGACTCCCCTGTAGCGGGGAGGAGACCGTGCGAACTGAATCGCATAGCCGAGCCTGATGGTTCGGGCGACCCAGCGGGACAGACAGGGAAGCTCTAGCCAGGCTCCCAGGAACTGAACCAGCAGGGTCATGCGAACCACAGGCGTCCCCCCGGAGGGGCAGTGAAGCGGAGTAACTGGCCCAGACGTGGACGGCATAGTGGCCCGGTGTGGGGGCACAGTTAACACCCGCGCCCTGACAGAGGAGGCCAGGGAAGGACCAGCGTTCCGCGGGGGCCTGCTCTGCCAGGGGTCTGGCGACAGAGTGGGACAGGGACGAAATGGTCCGTGGACGGCACGCTGTGTCAACTGACTCTGGGACAGAGGGGGACGAGGAGAGCACGGGAGCCTTAGGAGGGCGCCCTCGGCGGGAAACAGGCTGAGGCGTCTGCCCGGCCGACGTCGAGGCAGCAGCGGGTCGGCGGGGCAGAATGTGTTTGATTGCCTCAGTCTGTTTCTGTGCAATTGAGAACTGTTGGGCAAAATCCTCAACTGCGCCGCCGAAGAGGCCGGCCTGGGAAAGGGGTGCATCGAGCAGACGTGTCCGCTCGGTATCCCGCATGTCGGCCAGGTTCAGCCAGAGGTGTCTCTCCTGGACCACCGCAGTGGACATCACCAGACCCAGGGAGCGCACGGCTACCTTCGTCGCCCGTAGAGCAAGGTCGGTTGCGGCGCGCAGCTCATCAAAGAGCCCTGGGTCTGTCCTGCCCTCGTGCATGTCTCTGAGCATCTGGGCCTGGTAGACCTGCAGAGTGGCCATAGCATGCAGAGAGGTAGCCGCCTGTCCCGCCGCTCTGTAAGACTTCGCCGCCATGAACGACGAAAATCTACAGGCCTTGGATGGGTGCTTAGGCTCGCCCCGAGAAGAAGCACTCTGAGGACACAGTTGCATCGCAACAGAGCGTTCAACCGGGGGAAGCCCAGTGTACCCACGGGCAGCCGCCCCATCGAGGGGAGGAAAGGCGGATGAGACCAGCGAGCGGTCCCGGGAAGACAGGGGGGTCTTCCAGGACTTTGAGATCTCATCATGCACGTCCGGGAAGAAAGGTATTGGGGTTTGCCGTGGACGTGAGTCGGCAGCCTTACCCAAAAACCAATCGTCCAGCCGCGAGCGCTCAGGACAGGGTGGAGGCCTCCACTCTAGACCGATGCTCGCGGCTGCCCGGGAAAGCATGGCCATCATCTCCGGATCCGACTCAGGCACAACCGTATGCACACCGGAAGGTGGCAGCTGCGCTGAGTCTTCACTTCCGGAAGAATCAAGCCCACCTTGTGATGCTGCTACAGACATAGCATCTTCCTCTGTAGCTTCAACCGAAACTCGCGGGCCACCCGAAGGTAGACCCGCGGGAATCGGAGGTTCGGCCAGACCGTAACCCTCAGGTCACCCTGGCCACCAGCCGAAGTAGCACCCCTCGGGGAAGCTCTAGATCGAGGTGTGGAGGATGGGACTCTCACTCTTGCGAGTTCATTGAGTCTCGACCTAAGTGACGCGATGGTCATGTTCCCGCAGAGAGAACATGACTCATCCACGACCGCTGCTCTAGCGTGATCCATGCCCAAACACACTAGACAGCGCTCGTGCCCATCAGAGTCAGACACCAGCCTGCCGCAACCAGAAGTGCACGGGCGATGCATCTTTAAAAAGACGTGCCGCGTGCAAGTTCTTTTAAGAGAGAAACACTCTGAGTGTTGAAGCGCCCGGGGAGACACGCACTCTCTGGCAAACCACTGCACAGATAAGCAGGAAGCGCGCGCTCGCTGGAGATCGCCGTCACACCAACACCAGAGGAACTTGTTTGTGAAGCTGACAATTCAGAGATGGCTTGTGGAGTGAAGAGAAACTCTTGGCTCCGAAGCGAAAACATAACTGCATGTTGCCGGCGTCCTCCTTTTATACCCACGAGGTGAGGCGGAGTTACGTCAATCAAATTCCGCAAACCCATGGCATTTCTTTGCCATTGGCTCGTTTTTAAATACTCGAAGTTGATAGGCTTTCTAAGCGAAACCCCATTCGTCGTCATCCGACGTAACTCGGAGTGACAACGAAAGGGAACTTGGATATACCTTTCAGCATTGATGGTGCCTTTCCAGATGTGTAAGCTGCCCATGCCACACGCACTCATGCAACCCCATACCATCAGAGATGCTGGCTTCTGAACTGAGCGCTGATAACAACTTGGGTTGTCCTTGTCCTCTTTAGTCCGGATGACATGGCGTCCCAGTTTTCCAAAAAGAACTTCAAATTTTGATTCGTCTGACCAAAGAACAGTTTTCCACTTTGCCACAGTCCATTTTAAATTAGCCTTGGCCCAGAGAAAACGCCTGCGCTTCTGGTTCCCGTTTAGATATGGCTTCTTTTTTGACCTATAGAGTTTTAGCCGGCAACGGCGAATGGCACGGTGGATTGTGTTCACTGACAATGTTTTCTGGAAGTATTCTTGAGCCCACGTTGTGATTTCCATTACAGTAGCATTCCTGTATGTGATGCAGTGCCGTCTAAGGGCCCGAAGATCACGGGCATTCAGTATGGTTTTCCGGCCTTGGCCCTTACGCACAGAGATTGTTCCAGATTCTCTGAATCTTTGGATGATATTAAGCACTGTAGATGATGATAACTTCAAACTCTTGCTCCACTATTTTTCGCCGCAGCATTGGGGGAATTGGTGATCCTCTGCCCATCTTGACTTCTGAGAGACACTGCCACTCTGAGAGGCTCTTTTTATACACAATCATGTTGCCAATTGACCTAATAAGTTGCAAATTGGTCCTCCAGCTGTTCCTTGTATGTACATTTAACTTTTCTGTCCTCTTATTGGTACCTGTCCCAACTTTTTGGGAATGTGTAGCTCTCATGAAATACAAAAGGAGCCAATATTTGGCATGGCATTTCAAAATGTCTCACTTTCAACATTTGATATGTCATCTATATTCTATTGTGAATAAAATATAAGTTTATGAGATTTCTAAATTATTCCATTCCTTTGTTACTCACAATTTGTACAGTGCCCCAACTTTTTTGGAATCGGGTTTTTAATCAGTATGGGTTTCATGATTTCAGTTTTTTGTTTTCTCACAAACTACGCATTAACTTCATTATCTTAAAACTACAAACTTTTACTTACATCCTACTGACATATTACTGTAGCAAAGTTTGTGCTGAATACAGTTTAACCAGACTTTAGCCATGAAAATGTCACAAGGATCAGAAAGAAGCACAAATGTCAGAGCATGTCAGAACACCTCCAGGACCCAGAAAACACCTCAGACCCTAGAGGTTTAAGTGTAACTATACATCTGTTACAGTGTAATTATACATTTATTTCAGTGTAAATACACATTTGTTACAGTGTAATTATACGTTTTACATTGTATTAAGTGTAATCATACATTATAGTGTAAGTATTGTTTTATAACAGTATAAACATACTTTTATCACAGTGTAATTATACATTTATTACAGTGTATTAAGTGCAATTATTAAGGATGCGCCGTTCCGATACTCAGTATCGGTATCGGCTCTGATACTCTGATACTTCGGTATCGGCTCCATTCTTTTCCGGATCAGGTATCAGTCAGACGAGACCAATACAAATCCGATATTCTGCGTATACTATTCTGTTATTGTTAAGCCCCACAAAAGACACAAAAACATTATAAAGCACCATAAGGTTGTTGTGTACTATATTATAAGTGTTCTAAAGCCATTATATAGTATAATGTGAGGTAGAAATGAATATTTAAGTTGTTAAATTCAAGTTCACCTTAACTCCTCCCTCCGCTGCGGCTGTCAGTCAATCTCCATTCAGCATTCAAACAGTGCATTGCATTTTGTTACAACAGCCAAAACGATGAAACTCTCTCCAAGATGATTCAATCTTACTTTTATTATACTCCTGTAGATAAAGGTCTATGGTTGCTGGACTTTATTACTGTACCTGTACCTTGATCATGTTACTTTCTACCAGGCGTCTGTTAGATCACAACACTGGAGAATAGAGCACTATAATTGTTCTTCACACGCACAGTAACTGAAATTTAAAACTGTTAAGAGAAAAGGCTCAATAAAGTATTGCATTGATAAATACTGTATTATACACTGCGCATTAATATGTCTTTCCTTTGTGCTTTGACCTTTTCAATGCAGACTCGGAAGCGCTGCGCGCTGTGACTCCATGTTGCCTCAAGATTATTATTAAGCACTTTGTGCCGCACTGTATTAGAGCCTTTCATATTATAATAATGTTGCGCAATGAAAGATTATTAATGACCTTTCTTGTTCTGTCCTATTTATCATATGTTGCTTCCTCATTAAAGAGCTGCAAAATACATTTAAAAGATAATAATTTTATAGTATATATATATATTTGTTTTTCATGAATGTATTTTACAACAATACAAAGAGCAATGTGTAATGTTTTACCAGATTAGTGCTATGCTTGTTGTCTCTTATTTGTTGTGTGTATTTCTTTGTATTTGTTCATGACTCGTGTAATCACTCAATCTGTGTTTCAACTGCGAAAAGAAGTCAATAAAACAGCTTCTGAACAATATCACTTAATGTTACATTCACCTCAGGAAAGTTATCCAGTGTTCACAGTTAGTTAGCAATGAAAAACAATAGAGAAGAGCTTATTTACAGTTAATTATATATGAATATTTGAATAAATTAGCCATGAAGAAGTGTTTATGAAAACTACCTTATGTGCAACTGAGTTGTATAAAAGTATTTCAGCTTTTATTTGAGAGTAAATATTATATCTGTAAATAAATAGCAGTTGAATATAATAGCTATATTGTTCATTTTAACCTCTAATATCATAGTGTACCAAATGCGAGGGTTCCCTGTATAGTTTGCAGCATTATTTGAGAGAGATTTTTTTTTTCCTTAAGAAACAAATCAAACTATCTGTATCGGCATCGGCAGAAATCATTCTGAATAATTGGCTGTCGGTATTGGAGGAGAAATTTAGTATCGATGCATCTCTACTAGCAAGCAACCACCTTGGTTCATATACTATAAATTTAATTTTACATTGTTGTCACCGAGGCCAACTGTCAGATGTGATTTGGTAAGGGGGGAATTTGGGAGAGAGTCTGTGATATCTGATGGTGTTCAGGGGACAGAAGTGTTTAAGTGGTGTTTTCTAAGGAGGGCTGTGAAGATGGAAACAGTTAATGTGTTAATTTGGCATTTGATCAATAGGATGCTGTGCAACCGGCTTTTCAGGGCTCCACCAAACGGTCACATTTTGCGACCATTTTTCCTGCTGGTGCAACCAAATTTTGATATGTGACAGCGCGGCCACAAGTTAGCCCAGCATCAAATCGGAACGGAACTGTGCTACTAATTTGTGCTTCACGGACCGTTTATTAGTTCGGACCAATAATAATAGACAGCACAGCGCCGCGAGCTACTCGCCAGTCGCGGGCCGATACCGATCACGCAACACCTTTACAACACAGCGCTGGGATATCCAGTGAAGAAATACATTGAATTCACCACAGAATTAATAACATCGCTGCGAGATCCATTGAGAAAATTTCAGATTGTGCGCAGAGTCCTCGGTTATAAACCACAGATATCAGATCAAATAGCACTGACGTGGAAACCAGGAGAAACCATGTGTAACGATTATATCCACTGGAGGCATGTTGAAGTGAGAATCCAAATGCAATGTATTAACAAAACGTGACCAAACATAAAACAAAGGCATGGAAACTGGAAACTGGAAACTAAACAAGAACATCAATAGGAAACATTCAATACTAGACAAAGACACAAGGCAAACATGAGGGCTTAAATACACAGACTAATTACAAGACAAGGAACACCTGTGAACAATGATCAGACGATTAACCAATGACAAGATACATGGCAGGATCACATGACAAACAGGGAATCACTTGACAAGAGACAGAAACATGACAATGACAAGAACAAGAAACAAAACCCAAAACGTGACACCATGAATGTTGTGCCATAAATTAACAAGTTATAGAAGACTTTAGTCCACAAATCAGCAACATTCACCATGGGTTTAATGTAGTAACACTAACTATTGTATTGTGACAGAAATTTACAAATGTTAAACGTTTACCAACACTATGCATCTTTTTCCAGCACTTCAAAACTATACTATCGTATTTAAATGTTATTTTTAATGTAATAACCAACACATTTTTGTTCATCCTTCAAAGATTGTCCCCATTTCTGAAACTAAAAGTTTCAAGATGTAGGAAAACTCACACTTATTTAAAAGTGAAAAAAGATTAATGAACATTGTTAACAGCAGGTGGCTGCAGAGGACGCTTATTGGCTATTTTCACTCCCTAATATAGATTTTTTTTCTCACTTGTTTTGCTTTTGAATCATTATTTAGACATTATGAATGATAATAATTAAAGCAAATTTTATCTACACCAAATTAAGCTCAGTGGTTTATTGTCAGGCCCACAGTGCTACCAAATACTCTCTGTAGAACTTAGTGGCTCCAGTACAACAAACGGCTGGTAGGGACTACACAACATTCCTCGCGGGTTAGTGACATCACCAATCCTAGAATTTACATAAACCCCACCCCCAGGACCGCGATTTATATATTATCATGACAGAATGCTAATCAATGAATAGAAGATAGTTAACTCCACAACAGCTACAAAAAATCATCAACTAACCATTCAGAAATGTCTTGTTGCATTCTACATGTTGTCACTTCTTGAGTCTCTCCATCATTGTCTGACTCCGGTTTGAACATAAAAGGATAAAAGTTTTTGAAATGTTCAGTGCATGTCTGTGTGAGGTAAAATAACATGAGCTGTTGAAGCTCCACCCTCTGTGCCAGGAGCAGCAGCCCATTTGCATTTAAAGGGACAGACACAAAAACTGTGCGTTTTTGCTCACCCTCAAAAAGTGACAATTGTAACATGCTTTATAAAAAAATATCTGTTGGGTATTTTGAGCTAAAAATTCACATACACACTCTAGGGACATTAAAGACTTATTTTAGATCTTGTGAAAAGGGCATTATATCACTCCTTTAAGAAAAGACAGCAGGTATACTGCTGTCACTTTAAAACAATGCATGGATACACATGTTATCTTTCTAGAATGTTTATGTTCACTTAAGACATTATCTACTGTTTGCTAGGATACTCGGCATGTTGACAATTTTTGTGTAAATGTGTTCATTCAAGCGCAAGACTTGAAAGAGATCTCAATATTTACGCACTGTCTGAGACATGGCTTTCCGTGTGAATCGTCATTTGCGTCTTCTTGTGCTTAAATATTTAAATTGGCAAGGCTTAAATGAGTTTAATTTAAAAACAGATAAAACACGAATTGTTCCATGTCTCACCGGCGCTCACCCGCTATCAACACCCGGGTGATGACGGTGTAAATGGTCATATTAGAGCATACGGCACTCTCATTGGACAAAGTTTAAGGGAAGCCAGAATGTGTATCCATCGACAGAAACATTCCCTCATCATGGCGTAGTGGTTTCCCATAGCCACAACACAAGATGCAGTGAAGAAGTTCTTCTTAGAAAGGGAGCATCTCAGGTTACGACTGTAACCTTCGTTCCATGAGAAGGGAAATGAAACACTGCGTCTCATTGCCATGCCACGTTTCCTTCAGATCAAAGAGTTGATAACGTATAGGCACCGTATAATCGTATCGTATCGTATATACCTATACGATAACGTATAGGTATAGTTCACAATGTCTCGCTCTTCTTCTCAGGGAACCAGGGTTAAAGTCATAACCTGACTGACTGAAATACGTGATACTGAAATATAATACTATAATATGTGATATAAAATTTCAATGGTATCAAAACTTTTGACATGATAAAACCCTTATTCAAAGCAAAACATTTTTTTTATGAATATTGTTATTGTGAAATAAAATAATTCATATGGTGATATAAGATTTTGGTAATATCACCCATCCCCAATCTACAGGAATGAGACGACAGTAAAATGGACATCACAAAGTGTTTTTAGAAGCACTTTATTAACTGCATCTCCAGGGCTCTATGTGGTTTTCTTAAGCATGACTTTTAAAATAACCCCATTGATTTCTCTCTTTCAAAAACATAAAACCTATTGCCTGTCAATCAGGTGTGGTGTCACATGCAGTATATCCAAACACCTCCAAACACATACACATGCAGCTGTAAATAAACCAACTAATTCAATGCATCCTACAAAAGGATCCTACTTTCATTTACATATTCATATTCAAGCACAAGGTGAGTTATAACTTTCCTCTAATGGATTTTTCTTCTTTGTTCTTTGACTGCCTGTGGTTAATTCTTCGAGCCTATGCTCATAGCCTGTTGTTGAGTGAAACTGCCAGAAACCGTGTGCTCATTGATCTGAAGCCTCTGGGTCTTAGCAGCAGATCGCTGAGCTCTCCTCTGAAGCCTTTCTGCCCTTTGAGTGAGTCATGTTCCACGCACAAAAGCAGACAGGAGCGGGGGGGGGGACACGTCATGCTAAAATACTAACTCAACCTCCTTGCCTCCCTCTCCCTCTTTATTGAGTTCCTTCACCTGCAGAGCTCCACATCACAAAATGATCTTCTGCTGGTTCCCAGAAGAATGAAGCTTTTTTTGTTCTTTTTTCTCTCTCATCTTAGTAAGGTAAGATAAAAGCAAGACCAAGAGCAGAGAAATCATTTAAATGTAAGATTTTTTAGTTGAATTTGAAGGCAACAGGGTTATTCTAGTTAACTGAAACTAAAACCATAAAAACATTGTTTTTATTTGCTGCACAAAACATGCACGTTTTATTTAATGTTTATAAAATAAACGTTAAATAAAATATATATAAATTTTTTTTTAACTTATTTTATTTCAGCTAGTAGCTGCCAGCAACCCCGCCTAACAGTAGCCAAGGCAACATTACATTTCTTAACTTGATGTACTAAAATTACTAAAACTGAAGAAAAAAAAATATATAGACATAATAAGAAAATGTATAAAAATGACAAAAAACAACAAAATTGCTAAAACCTTAACTAAAATGAAAATGAAAAATATAAAAATAAAAACTATTTCAAAATTTTAATTAAAACTAGAATAGTATCTAAATGATCTTAAAATAACACTGGAAGGCAACTTCCAAAATATCGTAATCTTTTTAAAGTGTTTTAATATGGTGCATGATGCCTCTGACCACGATCACTAGATGGGTCCATGTGTTATAATCATTCTATTTATAGTAATTATTTTTTTTTATGTTAAAACCCCAACAGACCTAATAGTAATTATAATATTATCTATGTTTTAAACTCAAATTACACAAATAGTACAGAAACATTTACACTTGTATAAGCTCATTTTCAGCCAGGTACGATTTACAATTTACGTGTGTTGCTTGTCAGAATGTACGATCATGATCCCTGCTGTAAGCCATGTCACACTCTGGGATCTAAGTAGTCAATTATGTCAGACTGTACGGCAGTCAAGATACATTCAAGACTTCAGATTTTAGGCCCAGGATCATAGAAATCTTTTAGGATTCTCAAAATGTGTCTCAGACTGCCAAAATTATACAGTGTGAACCCGGCTTTTTTCAACACTACAGCTAAAGCACTACCCCCAGGTCAAAAAAAGGAGAAAATGCAAAACACAGAAATGGTGAGTCACCCAATGAACCGTGTTATGCAATAATGTCCTTCAGCACTAAGTCTCAAGAACGGAATATCACAGAGGACAGCAGTACACATCTGTACATTTTTATGATGTGAGAATTGAAAACCAAAAATCTATTTATTGTAGTGTATACCTATTGATTTGGTGAGCTAGTCTTGAGTTCTCTTTGAAATATTCTCCAGCAAAGCAAAAACCCTCCTTTAAAAGCAAACTACTCCTGAGGGTGAGACACTGTCACCCAGCAGGGCGATAAACACATCCATCAAATAAAGTCACCTAAATGACCCCAGATTCTGTTGATGTGTGCCTGTTCTTTTGTTCATTTTCATGCAGGGGAAGAAGACAACACAATACTGTCATTGCATAATTTAAAGTACGATATCATGGACATAAATGGGTTTAAGTTAGTGTTAAAATGAAAGTAATGCTTTCTGAGGGAGTTAATAAACAGAAAATAACAATAAAAATAGATCTAGGGAGCTGATGTTAAAGAGATTTCCAGATCCCATGTGAATCTCTCGTTACTAAACGTGCACATTAACCTACCAAATGCAAATGGGGTGCCAGACCTCATCAGACAAGGTCAGCAGTGACTAACCACTGACGGTAATGAGTCCTCATCCGATATTCTTCAAGAGTATTGCTGAGGAAAGACTCTGACAAGCGCTTTTGGCTTCACATGAATTTCTACGGTTAAAGTCACTTTCATGAATTATTCATTTTATTTTACGGTTGACTGCAGTAAACAGAAGATGCTTAGAAGTGTGTCAATCAATAAAAAGGACTCCTGAGGCAGTGCAGGAATACTCAAATCATTGTTGTTTTCACGCCACTCTGAATTCATTCTTTATGAAACATGATGTTTTCCTGCAGGGATGAATAGAACTTGAGTACTGTATGTGATAGTAGGTACACACAGCTATGTACATGCTATCCTTATATAATAGATTGGCTCGACTGAATGTAATCACTGTTTTTGTGAAAAGAATGTGATTGGAAAAAAGGTGATGAATGCCAGGCTTAACTTAAATATAAGCAAGAGATTTCCTCATCCAACTAAACTCATCCCAGCCTCTTTGAATGCTCACTTGAAAGATGCTTAGCTATTAAAATGCAGGAGAACAGGTCTAGCTTATGTTGCAGTCCACTCATGTCACTTTGGATAAAAGGGTTTGCTAAATCAGTACATGTAAACGGCCATCATTACTCAACCGCACTTGAGCCCTTTCTGCGATTTATTGAAATAATGTAAGTGATTGCTATTTAGCTGTGCAAACAATTTGTTTACAACAATGAAAAATGTCTGCTAGCACAAACTATTTATGTGCTGAGTCATTGCAGTTAAAACTTCTTATTTCAGAAAGGGTATCTGTCATTTTATCCTTGATTACTGTGCATTCAATTGGTGACTAATGCACTAACAATCTGACAACAATAATGGACAAGTATATTGTTAGTGAGCCATTTACATGATTTCCTGACCTGTGTATTTGACAGCAAAGCAACAACATGCTGTTATTATTATTCTTTGTAATTTTTCATTTTATATAAAGCCTTTTTCAGTATACTAATCACGGGGACACACAATATCTCAGGGATAAGCAAGGTTTCGAATTTTTTCTACAGAACAAAGCACTAACTCTCCTGTCCGCAACCAATAAGCTACAACCACTCCAAGATTTCACAACAGTGGTGGTTTGCCTGCAGCTCTTAAAATAACCCCAAAAATAACGTTCTGTCATCATTTTACCCTTCTGTCATTCCAAACCTGAATGACCTTCCTTCTTCTGTGAATAGAAAAAGTGATATTCTGAAGAATGTTCACGCTGCTCTCTTTCACACAATGAAAGTGGATGTGAAAAAGCATCATAAAAGTAATCTTTTATGTCCACATGACTTCAGTGCTATATTCCAAGACTTCTGAAGCTGTCCACATGTATAACATTATTCACATAATCTTGCTGGTCATAAATACCCTAATGCTTTTGTGCTCCACAGAAGAAAGAAACCCATACAAGTTCAGAAATACATGAGGGTGAGAACATTTACATCTTTGGGTGAACTATTCATTTAACTTGGTTAGAGCTCAGTTTCATTTTTCCCCAAATTGTTCTTTAACTTGTTTTTGTCTAAGCTTATTACACATTATAATAACTATAATTAAGAAAGAAAAAAAAAGAAAATGACGTTACGTGTAGCCAAGTATGGTGTCCCAAACTCAGAATGTGTTCTCTGCATTTCACCCATCCAAGTGCACACACAGAGCAGTGAGTATTGAAAACACACACACACACACACACACACACACACACACAGACAGAGCAGTGGGCAGGCTTCTTTTTTTTTTTTTGCAGCGGTGCCCGGGGAGCGATTGGGTGTTAGGTGCCTTGCTCAAGGGCATCTCAGTTGTGGGTAATGAGAGTGGAAGAGAACGCTGTTCATTCACTCCCCCCACCTACATTTCCTGCCGGTACTGAGACTAAAATTTGTGACCTTCGGGTTTGAGTTTGACTCTCTAACATTACACCACAACTGCTCACGTTACATGCCAAATTTCTATCTCATTAAGAAATATATCGAGTTTTAATTGAATACTGCTGGATATGCATATAGGTCCACTGCCTTCGACAAAAAGACCAAAAGAAAATTAAATCTAAAAAGTGCCAATAAAACCCACATGAACACAATTAATAAAAAATGTTTGGTCATGCCTCAGAAATAAGTTAGTTGCCTGCATGTTTCCCGATCCCGTAATCTGAATAAAGCTTCCAAGGTCCCTCCATCTCTACAGTGAATGAGCTGAGTAAATAATCGTATACAGACAATGTTTGCACAGATTTAAAAAAAAAAAAAATTTAATCACTTTTATAAACACATAACATGGACTATTAAACCAGTTGTTTGTGCTGTAGAGTAAGTGTTTGCCTAAGAAATCCTAAAATGCACTCAGTGAATCTGCTGAGGGAAAACTCTGTCATGATGATCTTGTCTTTCCATCCAGTGTTATGCACAGTTGAATGCACAGTTAAAATCAGAGGAAATAAAACAGACAGTCATAGTGGACATCCTCTCACCAATATTTAGGATATTCACTGAGGATCAGAGCACATCAGAGCTCCCACTCTCAAGCAAACGAAGTAGCAAATGGTAAGACTTTCTCTTTGTCACATCAATTTATTTTCTGACATTTCTCTTTCACTGTTGGCCGAAAACTCTTATATAAGCAGGAACAGGATATAGCCGTGAAATTCAAAAGAAGAGAAGAACTGAAAAAGCTTTTATCCAAGTTATGAATCTCCCTTGTGCTTTTACTACCTGTTTTTGTGTAGCACTCTTTTGTTCCTGACACACATGCAAGCCACTCACAAAGATTTCATTACATGAAAATTGCCCTCATTTTCCCAACTTGTATTATGATTTTGTCAGGATCTGCATTCTGTACAAATGTCAGCTACAACATTTGGCTTCTAAATTATCTTGCAAAGGTTATTTTCCAGGATGACTGTGGCGAACAGGACGGCCGAGGGACGTGAGAGAACGGCGCGAGGCCGGTGGTGCGATTGCTAATGAGCAACACCTGTGAAGCACACTGGTCTCGCATCTCTCACGGAGGAGCGGAAGCATAAAGGAGGAGCGACGACGTTGATGATCGAGAGAGGAACAGGCCTGTATTTTAGTTGTGTTTTGTTTTTGTATTTTATTTTAGCCAGCAGTCGTCCGCGAGGGGCTGCTGGCAGTTCCTTATGTTTATTTTCGGTAGCCAGCAGTCGTCCGCGAGGGGCTGCTGGTGGTATTTTGGTTGTTTGTTTTATTTTAAATAAATTATATTTTGATGGTTCGTCGGTTCCCGCCTCCTTCTTCCCTGAACATTGCTACACTGGTGCCGAAACCCGGGAAGAGGGAGGAACGCGCTGTCAGAGAGTCCTCGCCGGTGTGGGGAATCCGCGGTGCCATCGAGCATGGTGCGCGAGTCGCCGCCGCTCGCCGTGGGCCGGAGCCTGCTGCCATCCGCCGAGCGAGGGGAGGAGCAGGGAGCGGGGGACTCGCGGCCACGGACGCTCGAGGCGGTGCGCTGGAGTGAGTTGCCGGTGGGACGGTCGAGCTCGCTGCCGGCCGCCTGGGTATTGGAGGGGCGGCTGCCATCCGGGAGGGAGAGGAGGAGTCGCCGCCGCTCGCCGTGGGCCGGAGCCTGCTGCCAGCCACCAGTGAAGGGGAGGAGCAGGGAGCGGGGGACTCCTGCCGTCTGCCCAAGGCACCCGAGGAGCCGTCGCCGTCCACTGGGCGGCGGAGGAGCGTCGAGCCGTCCACCGAGGGCTACCCAGCGTCTCCGCCAGGCACCGCGGAGGAGAGCGCACAGCTGGTGGGGGACCAGATGGCAGCGCGTTGTGGGAACCGGACCAATTTTTTTTTCCTCTCTCCCCTCTCTCGATCTGTTGCTCCTCATGCTTCCGTCTCCGTTTCCCTCGGTTTGTCTGTCCATACTCCCCAGGGATCGCCGCCGCCGGGGGGGGAGTAGGCACAGGCTCGTGGGTACCCCCCGGCCTGTGAGGGGCGATGGGGGTATGTGGCGAACAGGACGGCCGAGGGACGTGAGAGAACGGCGCGAGGCCGGTGGTGCGATTGCTAATGAGCAACACATGTGAGGCACACCGGTCTCGCATCTCTCACGGAGGAGCGGAAGCATAAAGGAGGAGCGACGACGTTGATGATCGAGAGAGGAACAGGCCTGTATTTTAGTTGTGTTTTGTTTTTGTATTTTACTTTAGCCAGCAGTCGTCCGCGAGGGGCTGCTGGCAGTTATATTTATTTTCGGTAGCCAGCAGTCGTCCGCGAGGGGCTGCTGGCGGTATTTTCGTTTGTTTGTTTTATTTAAATAAATCATATTTTGATTGTTCGCCGGTTCCCGCCTCCTTCTTCCCTGAACATTGCTACACTGGTGCCGAAACCCGGGAAGAGGGAGGAACGCGCTGTCAGAGAGTCCTCGCCGGTGTGGGGAATCCGCGGTGCCATCGAGCATGGTGCGCGAGTCGCCGCCGCTCGCCGTGGGCCGGAGGCTGCTGCCATCCGCCGAGCGAGGGGAGGAGCAGGGAGCGGGGGACTCGCGGCCACGGACGCTCGAGGCGGTGCGCTGGAGTGAGTTGCCGGTGGGACGGTCGAGCTCGCTGCCGGCCGCCTGGGTATTGGAGGGGCGGCTGCCATCCGGGAGGGAGAGGAGGAGTCGCCGCCGCTCGCCGTGGGCCGGAGCCTGCTGCCGTCCACCAGTGAAGGGGAGGAGCAGGGAGCGGGGGACTCCTGCCGTCTGCCCAAGGCACCCGAGGAGCCATCGCCGTCCACCGGGCGGCGGAGGAGCGTCGAGCCGTCCACCGAGGGCTACCCAGCGTCACCGCCAGGCACCGCGGAGGAGATCGCCTAGCTGGTGGGGGACCAGATGGCAGCGCGTTGTGGGAACCGGACCAATTTTTTTTTCCTCTCTCCCCTCTCTCGATCTGTCGCTCCTCATGCTTCCGTCTCCGTTTCCCTCGGTTTGTCTGTCCATACTCCCCAGGGATCGCCGCCGCCGGGGGGGGGAGTAGGCACAGGCTCGTGGGTACCCCCCGGCCTGTGAGGGGCGATGGGGGTATGTGGCGAACAGGACGGCTGAGGGACGTGAGAGAACGGCGCGAGGCCGGTGGTGCGATTGCTAATGAGCAACACCTGAGAAGCACACCGGTCTCGCATCTCTCATGGAGGAGCGGAAGCATAAAGGAGGAGCGACGACGTTGATGATCGAGAGAGGAACAGGCCTGTGTTTTAGTTGTTTTGTTTTTTGTATTTTACTTTAGCCAGCAGTCGTCCGCGAGGGGCTGCTGGCAGTTATATTTATTTTCGGTAGCCAGCAGTCGTCCGCGAGGGGCTGCTGGCGGTATTTTCGTTTGTTTGTTTTATTTAAATAAACTATATTTTAATTGTTCGCCGGTTCCCGCCTCCTTCTTCCCTGAACATTGCTACAATGACATTCACTATTCTAACTCACGCACACCACCGAGACAGGACAGAGAAGACATGGACTACCTGAAACCTGCTAAAGCTTCCATGCTAACCAGAGTGTGTGTTTGCTTGCTCATTATTTGGGAGGCAACACTGAACTAAATTAAGCTTTTTCTAAACTTTCAAGGCATCTAAATTCAGGGCCATTCAGCTCCAGTGAGAAAAGATAAGGAAACAATGGTCAAGGAGATGAAATGTTTCATTTCAGGAGAATCATTTTTACCAATCGATTGAAATGTCTACTGACAATGTTAGAATAAATATATTTTAATAATAATTTAAAAAAAAATCAGTAACTCTTTTCACTTGGCGTGGAGAACCGTGGCTTCCTTCCCGGGCTTGTAAGTACTCTCGGACTTAAAGGGCACCTATTATGGCATTTAAAATGTTCCTAATATTGTTTTGGGAGTCCCCAACAACAGTTTTACATGCATGCAGTGACAACAAACACTTTTTTTATCTTATCATATGCATTTATTTTTACCTGATTTGCTCACCGACTCCCAAATGATTCGTTCAACGACTAATTTTTCCAAACCAATCCTTTGCGTGACGCTAATCTGAGGTGATTGGTCAGATGACTTACAGGTTGTGATTCGGAGAAGGAATCTGATCCAAATAAACTTGGTACTGAACCTTCCTTCAGTATCAACCAGCTCGCAAATCCACACTTGAAAGCATTTATGTTTGTAAAGCAATTGTCATTAAATTGACGCGAACACAGCACAAGGTTCGAGCTATACTTGTGTGGTGTAGTTGTAAATATAAACTCTAGCCACTGATTCTTCACATGCTCGTCCCTGAGCAGTGGAAAAAAGGTCGCTTTTGATTCTCACTTCAGAACACAGGGTCTTGTTGTCGACATGATTTTTTTCAAGTTTTCCCTGGTGTCTGCGCGCGCAATGAGTGGGCACGGCCAATTTGATCATTTTTCATCTTGACGTCACAACGAAAAGGAAAATGACTCATTGGAAAAAACGATTCATTAAATTGACTCAGAGTCGACTCATACTTTTGAGAAACAATAACTTTTTTTACGGTCAACTTTCATATATAAAACTTTGCAGGATGTTTTTGTTCACTTAGATCTATGTTACAAACTACATGAAAGGTAATTTTCTAAATTCCATAATAGGTGCCCTTTAACCGGCAAGGCTTACAAGGCCTGTGGAGAAGCCACATCTGCCATACACGCCATGGCGTTGTTGCAGGTCCATCAGGCCAAGGCACTAAAGAACCTGCACAAGGGTGGTCAAGATCCACAAGTTCTCCAAGAACTTCGTGCTTCGTGCGATGAAGGTCACCGCTCGGTCAGTGGGTCGTGCAAAGTCCACAAAGTCCACATGGTGGTCCAAGAACGCCATCTCTAGCTGTGTCCGGGAGACCGATAAAGTTAGGTTCCTTAACTCCCCCGTGTCCCAGACGGGCCTCTTCGGCGACGCGGTCGAGAACTTCGCCCAGCAGTTCGGTTGTACAAAAGCAGATTGAGGCGATCAGACACATCCTGCCGCGATGATCAGCTGCGGCCTCCGCATCCAGTCTGCTCGTCGCCTGGGGCGTCCTCCTGTGTCTGCCCTCGCTCCCACACCGCAGCAGCAGCCTCGATCTAAGCAGCGCCGAAGAGCCAGTCGCAGGCAGGCCGCCCCACCCGTCCAGGAAGAGGGCTGGGTGGAAAATCTTTTGTTCTCTTTTATCCGTGTTACGCTGCTGGCCCAATTTTTTTTTTATAAAAGAGCAGTTTCTTCTATCTCTAGGTCCGAAGAGGGCCCGGAAAGCAGTGGGAGGAGAGAATCCTCACCACTCTCATCCGCCTCTTCTATCACCAGCGGCCAGCAGCGCGGAGTTTGTGTACACGCATCCAAGCAGCCTCCAGCCCCGTGGAACCATGTAAGTGTTGCACAGCACACTCAGACCGCCTCCCAGAGAGAGCCTCCCGAGCCGTGTTCCTGCGTTCCACCTCGCTACCCCACTGCGGGTATGCCTATGGTCCCTTTGGTCCCGCTTGTACGGTCTCTGCGAGCCTAGTTAGCTCTCCCCAGTCTGTTTCGCTGGCTCATTGGGACCATCAGTTTCGGCTATGCGATTCAGTTCGCCCGGCGTCCCCCCAAGTTTCGGGCAATCCACTCCACTACAGTGAGAGCAGCCGATGCCCATGTCTTGCGGGCGGAGAGAGTCCTACTTCGCATCCTCAACTATCTCGATGACTGGCTCATACTAGCACACTCTCGAGATCAGTTGTGCAAACACAGGGACCTCGTGCACAGGCACCTCAGCCAGTTGGGTCTCCAGGTCAACTGGGAAAAGAGCAAACTCTCCCAAACTCTCCCCCGTGCAGAGGATCTCTTTTCTCTGTATTTCTCTGAGTTGGATTCGGTCGCACAGACAGCACACCTCACAGAGGAATACGATCAGTCGGGGCTGAACTGTTTGAACACGTTCAAAGGCAGGACAACAGTCCCACTGAAATTCTTTCAGAGGCCCCTGGGGCATATGGCAGTGGCAGCAGCGGTAACTCTGCTCGGGCTGCTCCATATGAGACCGCTTCAGCACTGGCTTCACGGCCGAGTCCTGAGATGGGCGTGGCATCATGGCACTCACCGGGTGACAATCACACCAGCGTGCCACCAGACCTTCAGCTCATGGTCAGAACCCTCGTTCCTGCGGGCAGGAGTGACCTTGGAACAGGTGTCCAGGCATGCCGTAGTGTTCACAGATGCCTCTGCCACTGGCTGGGGTGCCACATACAAAGGGCATGCAGTGTCAGGGTTGTGGACGGGCCCCCAACTGCTTTGGCACATCAACTGCCTCGAGTTGCTGGCAGTACATCTCGCTCTGAGCCGCTTAAAAAGGCCGCTACAGGGCGGGGTGTAAGTACACAAGTACTCATCAACCGACAAGGTGGTCTATGCTCCCGTAGCATGTTGGCCTGGTAGGAGGCTCAGGTAGACTTGTTTGCCTCTTCAGAGACATCCCACTGACAGCTGTTTTACTCCCTGACCGAGAGAACACTCAGCACGGACGCACTGGCACACAGCTGGCCCCAGGGCCTCCGCAAATATGCGTTTCCCCCAGTGAGCCTACTTGCACAGACCCTGTGCAAATTTAGGGAGGACAGCAGGTCCTTCTGGTGGCTCCCTATTGGTCCACTTGGACCTGTTTCCAAGAACTCACGCTCCTTGTGACAGTCCCTCCCTGGCCCATTCCTCTGAGGAAGAACCTTCTGACTAGAATTGCTCTTGCATGTTCCACCTGTTTCCTGCAGACAGAACTGCTTTATAGCCGAATTGAACTTATTTCTTCATTGATTAACTTAATTGATCAAGTCAAGTCACCTTTATGTATTGTTGGACTACAAATTTATAAAATGTCAAATCTAGGTTCCATTACAATCGTATATAAACTGAGAAAGTAGAGTACATTGAATTTAGCATTTAAGGTTATGACGAGGATATCAGCTGTTAAGCAGAGTTTCCAGCAAGAGATTCCTGTCAGTCCTGTTCTCTCTATTGTAAGTTAAATGAGTCAGATTACTGAGACTCTCACCCTTTGTCTTTAATGGCTCTTGGGGCCCCTGTCCCTGTCGTGGCTGATTGGATTAGCATCTTTGCATTTGAATGACACTGTTATGCTGATGAGATCAGGGCAGGGGACATTTTGATAACGAGCTGACTCCTGCACTTCATTTACATGCTTTGTTCAGAGTGTCTCCACCTCTATGTAAATCCGTCCCCTTGAAAGGTATATAAACTACAATGTGCACTGCCTTAGTTTAGACTTGATGACTGTAGCTACCAACAGCTTGTGTTCTCAATAAAGAATCCTGCTTAAGATACAACCAAATATCCTGGTCTTCGCTTCTGAGTTTCCAACAGTATATAGAGCTTTATACAATATAGATTCTTTCAAAGCAGCTTTAAAGAAATAACAAGGAAATCAATGATTAAATGAGGCAAACAGAATTAAATACTGCTGTATAGCAGCTCTAAAATGAAAAGAGTCATTGTTCAGTTCCGTTCAATAACTGTGATCATCAAATATGAAATTAGTTCAATTCAACTATGAAGCAGATCTGTATAAAACAGGGTTACACTTTATTTTAATGTATTTGTAATATTACAGTGTAATTGTCAAGGTCACCAGCTAGTCACCACCTCCTCACTAGATTTCCCATCAACCTCCCTGCCCCTCACCTGCATGCACTTACCAATCACAGAGATCGCTGTCACCTGTCACCAATCTTCACTGATCATCATCCAGCACTATATAACTCTTCCCACTGCAGTTCACCATTGTCTAGTCTCGTCGTTCCCTCAAAGAACACTCACCTGACTCCTTACCAACACAATACCTACCTGTACGATTTGCCTTCAGTCATCTGCCTCGATCTCCATTTCAGAACCTGCAACAGATAAGACCATTACTCATCCAGATATCCATCCTGAACACCATATTCATCAGTTACTCACCTGCTTCCATAGATGTGATCACATACTTCTGCAAATATACCTGTTGATTACTTTACCTTTGTGAATCCTTCTCTTTCATGAGAGAAGACCAGACCATAAAGTTAAAGTATGGGCATTTCCCGCATCCATCAAAACCCAACCGATCATCTGATACACTGTTTCCAGGATGGCCGCCTGATCAAAGTATATGTGAAAGAGTTCCTAGAAATTTCAAACCAGGTCAACTGGACAGATGACATCCTAAAGAACGCGTTCGGGCTTGGACTGGACGATCCTCTGCAACAGCCAGTTTCAGCCGCAAAACCATGTTCATTCGCACAATACCTGGATAATGTGTTGTTGTTGAGCGGTTCAGCCTTCACCGTGGTGAGGCTGATGGTTACATCGCCACTCAACCACCAATACCAGCCATCTTCCTCGCTGCCCTTCCAGAGTCTCGTCCGGTCGAGACTGCCCTTCCAGAGTTTCGTCCCGCCGAGACCGCCCTTCCAGAGCTTCTTCACATCATGCCTGTCAAGCCTGAGCTTCACGCCACCACGACTGAGCCCTCGTCCCCAGCCAAGATGGCCGCCACCACATCAGAGCCTATTCCTGTCCTATTATTATAGTAATAATAATTAGCTATATGTTAAAGGCACAATATGTACATTTTTTAATTGAAATATCCAAAAACCACTAGAACAATGATTTATATTTTATTGACTTGTGTACTTACATTATCCCAAATGTTTCCAAGAATGTTTAAATCCAGAGAAATAAGCCATTTTAACCAGGACAGGGAACCGTGTTACCCTCAATTTCTGGTTTTATTCTGTAGAAACCATGGAAACACCAAAGACGCTTTAACATATTTTCTGTTTTATTATACAGGTGAGCAACTGTTTCGATACATTCATCAACAGAAAACTAATCATTGTTATATAATTCAACACAGTTAGTTTTATTGTTTAAATCTCGTTTTCTTGATTTACTGTGAGTATCATGTTTTACCATACCTAATATCGATCTAGCTTACTACTGCAGTGTGTGACAAGTGTCTCATAGTAGCCGCATAGTAGCGAACACACAGAGTAGTATTACATAACTTTCAACAAACTCAAATGTATCTAAACTGTTACCCCACATATATGACCGGAAGAAGTGGAAGAGGTCGTCTGCGGCATAATAAAAGCTTCACTGATGTTAAGCCAAAATCACGGCGTCATCAAGCTACGCCTTTGTTTTGAATGAGCGACATCTAGCGGTGAAAAATTACATAGTGCACCTTTAAGGGTTAGGATGAGAGTTTGATTTAGGGTTAGTTGCATGTATTTATGCATAATTTATAGTTATTACTATGGTAAATACATGTAACGTGTAACAAGGACACATTAAAATAAAGTGGGTTACACTTTATTTTAAGGTGGTTTTGTTACACTGTAACTATACATTTAAGTACTGGGTAATATTAAGTACATGTCCTTACTCTAGGGTTAGGATTAGGGGTTTGTTTTGTTCAGGGTTAATTGCATGTAATTACGCATAATTTATAGCTATTACTACAGTAACTTATGTAACAATCACACTGTTAAATAAAGTACCATAAAGTTCTACCAAAAACAGTGATGTCATTGTCCAGCTCAGTTCAGTTCCCATCCAATAGTGTCAGTACAGTCACATACATTTTTTTTTGCTGAATATTATTATTACTTTACTCCGTTATTGACCTGAATCATCACTGAACAGACTTCAGCTGAACACTATTGTCTTTTTAGAGTGGCTTTACAGCAGAACTGAATTCTGTTTGCATAATTGATCATGATTTCCTGTTGATCACTGTAAAGCTGCTTTGAAACAATCTGTATTTATAAATAAAGGTGACTTGACCACCTCTTTCTGGCAGTGGTATATCTGACATGAAAATAGAAGCATTAGAATCAAAGTAACTGTGGTGAAATTTAGGGGAGAGAAAAAACACTGAATGTGAAAATAGCAACACAACAATAGGAAATGCAGGAAATATTAAAAAAAGTGTGTATCTAGTGAAACGAAGCAAAACTAATTCTAAACACAAATTAATAGAAAAAGCAAATAATGGAAGCAAGAAAAAGAAGGTAAATAATGAAAAGGGAAGGCAACAGGGAAATAAACAAGCAGTTCAAATCTACAAATCTGGAGCCGTTAATTTTTATTTTTTTTGCTAACTGTTTGTGTCGGAATGAAAAGAGGAATTTGAACTCATTCCATGGTGAGCAGGAAACCAGAAATGAAGGAGACACCATTCAACAAAATATTTTAGTCTGGGTTTACTGATAATGTTGCCACTGATTCTCTTAAGGTCATCTTAACTAACATTGTGCTTTAATTTTTCAATGTTTTCCAAACGCTATGTCAATTGCTCGTCAAGTAAACATGAAGTGCTTTGTTATGGGAGCTGTTAAGTTCAATTGGTGCAAAAAAGACGCTAAGTTATTAAACATGACTGAATATAGTAAAATAAATAATTATGACATTGGTAAGACAGTGATTCAGAAATGCTGAAGTTACCACAGCCTACAGTTGTGCTCCTTTGGTCTGAAATTTAGAAGCACACTGAAGATTTCAATGTCATATTCATAGATGATCTGGTTTGAGGTGTAAGCACTCAACCCGATCACACTAAATGCGTCTCTATAGCACGCAGTGTGAGTTATTGTGTAATTTATACGCGAAAATGAGTTTTTACGTGCATAGGATACGCATGGGTTGGTTTGGGTAGGTTTAGTAGTGGTGTGTGGGGTGCGTGTGTATTATACGCATGGGTAGAATTAGTGGTGTTGGGTGCGTGTGTATTACACGCAAATGAACTGCGTATCAAATGCACGCGTCAACTGCGTATCCTATGCACGTAAAAAACTCATTTTCGCGTAAAAATTACACGATAATACACACTGCGTGCTATAGAGACGAATTTACGTTAATTGCTACTTCCACTATGCAATATGTGACTGCCACAAAGGTTTATCCTACTGATGTCATCTTAATTAAGATTTATAACATGACAAGCTCAGACTGCAGAGTGCAGGACTAACATTTTTTATATAAGCTTATAATATTATACATGATTGTTTCATTTTTAAATATAGTGTACACTGACCAAAATAAATTAATAGCTTTTATTTTGTTTATCTTTGTTTCTAAAAGCAAAAAGAAAAGGTTAAAAGTTTTAGAGTCTGTTTAAGTCCCACATAATGGACCTGTTCACGTAATGGGCTAATTCATTTATAGAATTTTTTAGGTACTCAGATAATGATGCTTTCGGTAAATGTGCATTTATATCCTACTAACTGAAGAAAAGAAAGGGCAGCAGCAATATGAGAATATTTTTGCCTGAGCATGACTTTAGTGGGTCAGTCCAGGACACTTAAACAGCAGGATACCTACTGAGACACTTAGTATGGGCTATATTTGATTTATCATTGCAATTTTAAAACTCTTCTAAAATCAGCACAAATCTGTATTGTAGCTTTAAAACAGTACCTTGGAAGTTTTGCTGTTTAGAAAGAGATGTGTGTAATGAGGCTTAAAGTACATCAGAGGATACAAATCTGAACAGAACAGCACAAATACACTGTGCTAACTGTGTTTTAATACTGCATGCAGAAGCAGAAAATACTTTTTAAATATGAAATGTTGATGTCGGAACCAAGCCAGAGTGACACAAATGAGAATATGCACATTTATAGCCATTCTAAACTAAAATGGACTCTGGCTTATCAATTACTAATGAGCAGAATAATTGCCAACTCGTATTGAAACATTCTTCTAAAAATGTGAACAACATTGTATTTTTTGGCATCCGAAAAACAAATTTCACAGCACAGACTTCATAAAGTGACAAGACTAGGGGCAACATCCGAGGCAATTGAGCACTATGGATAACAAGAGACAATGCCCAAAGTCTAATCTATTCACTTTATTTATTTACTGCAGCTAGGGATGTGCAACTTGTCAAAACTTAATGTTCCATAAAAAGAAAATTTTCAACGAGGTTTGAGGTGGGGAATTAACATGAGGAATTGGGGGCAGATAAGCT
Source organism: Meda fulgida (assembly GCA_030578275.1). Lineage (NCBI taxonomy): Eukaryota > Metazoa > Chordata > Actinopteri > Cypriniformes > Leuciscidae > Meda > Meda fulgida. The sequence continues at coordinate 17,387,501 of CM060624.1, read as the reverse complement.
GTAATTGATAACTTTACATAAAGACCTCTTAAATTAAAGCTGACATCTTCATTGTCCATTACTTAATCTTATCTAAAATCATTTCCATCTCTCCAATGTATTTCGATTTGGCTCTAAAGTTGACCAACTACGACATCATTAAAGTAAGTTTAAAATTATGAATATTAATGGCTGCTTCACCTAATGAGGAACTATCATTTCAATAGAGAGATAAATGAGTTGTGATCTTGTGGAGGGCACTGCAATTAGAAGCCAGTGTTCAAGATCTCGCATCAAGCCAGTTTAACGCTGAGCGAGATCCAGTGACCTGAGAGGCAATGCCAACGTGGGTGTTTGTGTGTGTGTACGTGTGTGTCTCTACTATCCGTACAGTTTTTCAGGAACACGCCTCCAGGTTTTTAACACATATCAAGTTGGATTAAACTTAAGAGAAGTATAGCAACATCGCAACCGGGCTCTATGGCAACTTTTTTTACTTTTTTAAAAAATTTAGGAGCACAGACAATTGAACGTTTTTTTTTCCTTAAACAACACAATATTACTGTGCCACTTATAACATGCACAAGTATGGAGAGCATGAGAAAAGAGAATTCAGAAACATAGCGTGTGACAGAAGTTTACCTCATAAACATTTAATATTTTCAGTTTTAAAAAAACAATTGCACTGGCTGTCCTCAGAAAACACAAAAAAATCATGCATAAATTCATACACTTCACATGCACAAATACACAATGCACAGACGCTGAAGTGTAGTCCTCAAATGTATTTAAAAGGACAGTCACCAACAAATAAAAATTCTGCCATTTACCAACCCAAATGTCGTTATACACCCATAATATTAAAAATACCTTCAAGTGTGTTCTGAAGATTAAAGAATGATAATAAATTAATAATTGTAGAGAAGTTCAGTGTGGTTGAAGGAAGAAGAAGACGAGGTCGGCGAAATTGGGACTCGCACTTTATTTATCGTACTGACAAAACAAACATTAGAGAGCACTCGTGCGCGGCCGCCGTGTCACTTGACACGGCAAAAAAAAACAAAAGAACAAATAGACACTAAACAGACAATCTCAGTCACAGCTTCCGTGTAGCTTCACAGGTTGGTGCGAGTCCCAGGTCTCTCTCACTTCTCTCTCTCAGCCGGCAGCTTTTATGCAGTCTCCACGCCAATTACTGCAATCAGACACAGGTGTTCGTCATCTGCACTTGACCCACTTACTCACCGCGCGACTCGCTGATTCCTCTCCCGCTACAGACTTCGCGAAACCACGCCCCCCTCGCCACATACCCCCACCGCCCGTCTCAGGCCGGGGAGCCGTCCGGCCTGCAGCCTCCCCCCCCCCCCTCCTGGAGAGGAAGTCAGCCACAACCATCTGTGCACCCGGCCTGTGGATCACCTGGAACTTAAAAGGCTGTAAAGCTAGATACCAACGGGTGATCCGCGCGTTGGTATCCTTCATGCGGTGGAGCCACTGCAGGGGAGCGTGGTCCGAACAGAGGGTGAACTCCCGCCCCAGGAGGTAGTAGCGGAGGGTGAGAACAGCCCACCTGATGGCCAAACACTCTTTCTCAATGGTGCTGTACATCGTCTCTCTCTTAGAGAGCTTGCGACTGATGTACAGCACCGGCCGCTCTACACCCTCCACCTCCTGGGACAGGACGGCGCCCAGCCCCCTGTCCGATGCGTCCGTCTGTAGGATAAAGGGGAGAGAGAAATCAGGAGCATGCAAAAGCGGCCCGCCACATAGAGCAGCCTTTATCTGGGTAAAGGCCCGCTGACACTGCTCCGTCCACTGAACCGTATCTGGCGCTTCCTTTTTAGTTAGATCGGTCAGCGGGCTAGCGAGGACCGAATAATTAGGCACAAACCTTCTATAATATCCCGCTAGCCCCAGGAACTGTCTAACCTCCTTTTTGGTCTTGGGTCTCGGACAGGTCGCAACCGCTGCCGTCTTATCAATTTGGGGACGCACCTGTCCGTGACCCAAGTGGAAACCCAGATACCTTACCTCCACACGCCCAATTGCACATTTCTTCGGGTTGGCCGTGAGCCCCGCCCTTCTCAGCGTCCTCAGGACAGCCCGCAAATGCTGCATATGACGCTGCCAATCGGTACTATAGATGATAATATCATCCAAGTAGGCAGCGGCATATGCAGCATGCGGCCGGAGAATCTTGTCCATCAGACGCTGAAAGGTCGCTGGAGCCCCGAACAACCCGAAAGGAAGGGTGACAAATTGGTGTAATCCAAACGGCGTTGTGAAAGCTGTCTTTTCTTTGGACATTGGAGACAAGGGGATCTGCCAATAACCCTTCGTTAAGTCCAATGTCGAATAAAAACGAGCAGTACCCAGCCGATCAAGCAATTCGTCAACCCTCGGCATTGGATAAGCATCAAACTTAGACACCGCGTTCACCTTCCTATAGTCTACACAGAAGCGAACCGAGCCGTCAGTTTTGGGAACTAAAACTATCGGGCTCGCCCAGTCACTGCTTGACTCTTCTATTACCCCCATATCCAGCATAGCCTCTAATTCACTCTGAACCACCTTTTTCTTATGTTCAGGCAAACGATACGGGCGGCAGCGTACCACCACCCCAGGTTCGGTCTCAACGTGGTGCTGAATGAGGTTTGTCCGGCCACGCAGGGGAGAAAACACATCCGCAAACTCAGCTTGTATATTTTTAACGTCAGTGAGCTGGGAGGGCGAGAGGTGGTCTCCACCAAGAGCCAGCGCGAGAGATTGTGATTTTGAACTCGCCTCAGGCCCGAGATCCTCCTCTCCGCTCACCACCGTCGCCAACATCACTGACTCTGCCTCAACCCACTTTTTGAGGAGGTTGAGGTGATAAATTTGATGTGCTCCACCCCTGTCTGTACGGGCTACCTCATAGTTGAGATCATTAACTCGCCGTGTGACCTCAAAGGGCCCTTGCCACTTTGCGAGTAATTTCGAGCTGGTAGTAGGGAGTAATACAAGTACCTTATCTCCCGGTGCAAATTGACGGAGTCTAGCCCCCCTGTTGTATAGCTGACTCTGTCTGCCCTGGGCCTGTAACAAATTCTCCATTGATAGCCGCCCCAAAGTGTGGAGCTTTGTTCTCAGGTCCAGGACATACTGAATTTCGTTCTTAGCAGCGGACGGTCCATCCTCCCAAGTCTCTCTAAGAACGTCAAGCACCCCGCGGGGCTGACGTCCATAGAGAAGCTCGAAGGGGGAAAACCCCTTGGAGGCTTGGGGGACCTCGCGTACAGCAAACAAGAGGGGTTCTAGCCATTTATCCCAATTTTTGGCGTCTTCGTGAACGAACTTACGAATCATGGATTTCAAAGTGCGATTAAATCGTTCCACTAAACCGTCTGTCTGTGGGTGGTAGACGCTAGTGCGAATCGATTTAATGCCCAACAATTCGTAGAGTTCGCGAATCGTTCGTGACATAAACGCCGTGCCCTGATCAGTGAGAATCTCTTTGGGGATTCCCACTCGGGAGATTAAAGAGAAGAGAGCGCTCGCAACACTTTTAGCCGAAATGTTACGAAGCGGGACTGCTTCCGGGTATCGCGTTGCGTAGTCCACCAGAACCAACGCAAAGCGATGCCCTCGTGCTGACCGCTCTAATGGCCCGATGAGGTCCATACCAATTCGCTCGAAGGGGACCTGCATTAACGGGAGGGGGCACAATGGTGCTTTTGGATTGGCCGGTGGATTCACCAACTGACATTCACGACAAGACGCGCACCACCTGCGCACGTTCTCGTGAATGCCCGGCCAGAAGAACCGGGCCATGAGACGGTTTAGTGTTGCCGCCTGACCTAAATGCCCGGCCATTGGGTTACAGTGAGCCGCCTGAAAAAGCATTTTCCGGCGGCTTTTAGGAACCAACAACTGTGTTGTATCTTCCTTTGTCTGGGTGTCTTCGGTCACCCGATACAACCTATCTTTTAATACAGTAAAATAGGGATAAGAGAGCGGTTGGTCTGGGTGAAGCAGCTGGCCGTCGATGGAGCGGACCTGATTAAAGGCGTTTTTTAGAGACTCGTCCTGGGACTGCTCCAGGGGAAAGTCATCGCGCTCTGAGAGAACCGTTCTCGCCAGAGCCCTCTGTTCCCCTGCAGCAGGACCCAGTGGTCCCGGCTCAGCATCCCCCAGCTGAACGACCGCTGTCTTTCCCTTGTTTTTTCTACCCCAAGAGGCACCCGCTGATAACGACCCCAACAATTCATTAAAGGCAGGCCAATTCGTCCCCAAAATGAGCGGATGCCGGAGGTGCGGGTTAACGGCCACCTCCACACTATGCTTTTGCCCCCTAAATTGAATTACGACCGGCATTATCGGATACCTCACCACCACCCCGTGCACACACCGCACCTTAACCATGCGGCTGTTATCCAATGCCCCCGGTTGTATCAGACTTTGATGAATAGAGGTTTGGTTACAACCTGAATCCACCAAAGCCTGATAAGTACCCCCCTTTATACTCACTGGTATCTGGTACAGGCCAGTTTGATCGGGGGCCGCCTGCGGCGCGTCGGGAACCCGGATCAGGGTCCCCACCTCCATCGCCGGACACCGATCTATAAAATGTCCCGGGTCCCCGCAGCGCCAACAGGCCGGCCCAGGCCTCCCCGCCGCTCCGGTGGCAGGAAGCGGGTCAAGGAAATGGCGTGGAGAGTGCAGGGCTGCCGGACTCGGGACGGGGTGGTCGGACGTGGCGGGCCCCCTAGGTGGGGCCCGGGTCACAGGAACGGGCTCCGCCGGAGTCGCTGTCCTCCACCTTGGCGCCGGCCGGGGCACCAGCCCCCCGCGAGACCTGGGAAGGGGCACAGGTTTGGGGAGAGAAGGGGTAGAGAGAGAGAGAGAAGGAGAGAGAGAAGCTGATGGAAGGGGTTCGCCGACCCCTGAGCACGCCACCATGTGATCTTCCGCCAGGTGGATGGCCTGGTCCAGCGACGTCGGGCGGTGGCACTGGACCCACTGCGCAGTTTTCTTTGGCAGCTTCGTGATGAACTGCTCCAGTACCACCTTGCTGATGACATCCTCGACGTCGCCTCCGTCGGCCATCAGCCATCTGCGGCAGGAGTCCCGGAGCTGTTGCGCCAGCACGAAGGGTCGGCCAGACTCCTCCAGGCTCAGGGACCGGAACCGCTGACGATGTTGTTCGGGGGTCCGGCCGACCCGCTGCAAAATGGCGCGCCTCAGGTCTTCGTAGACCAGGAGGTTCTGGACTGGCAGTTGGTTGGCGGCTATCTGCGACTCACCCGATAGCAACGGGATGAGCCGCATGGGCCAGTCCGATTGGGGCCATCCCCGGGCCTCGGCGGACCTCTCAAATAGGTCCAGGAACGCCTCCGGATCGTCTTGGGGACCCATTTTATTGAGAGGCAGGGGCGGGGCCGAGGCCGTAGCTGGAACAGGGACGGCCCGAACCTCCCGGTCGAGCCAGCTCCGGAACAGCTCGCGGTCTTCTTGCTGGCCTTGGAGCAGCATCTGGAACCGTTGATCCTGCTCCTCTTTCACGGCCAGCAGGGCGTGATGTTGCTCCCGGTGAAGACCCGCGAGCGTCTGTATAAGCTCCGCAAACGGCGTTCCCGGCGGGGTCTGCATGGCGGCGGCAGTCTTCTTCTTCCCGGGTTTCGGCACCAGTGTAGAGAAGTTCAGTGTGGTTGAAGGAAGAAGAAGACGAGGTCGGCGAAATTGGGACTCGCACTTTATTTATCGTACTGACAAAACAACAATTAGAGAGCGCTCGTGCGCGGCCGCCGTGTCACTTGACACGGCAAAAAAAACAAAAGAACAAATAGACACTAAACAGACAATCTCAGTCACAGCTTCCGTGTAGCTTCACAGGTTGGTGCGAGTCCCAGGTCTCTCTCACTTCTCTCTCTTAGCCGGCAGCTTTTATGCAGTCTCCACGCCAATTACTGCAATCAGACACAGGTGTTCGTCATCTGCACTTGACCCACTTACTCACCGCGCGACTCGCTGATTCCTCTCCCGCTACAGACTTCGCGAAACCACGCCCCCCCCTCGCCACAATAATATATTAAATGACAACAGAATTTTCATTTTTGGGTGAACTGTCCTTATAAAAGCTCTATATTGACATCTGCACTCACTGCTGAACAATTAATGTTGTCGTACGTAGGGTTGATATCCACAGTTTTTCTTCTGAAGCAAAATGAATGGCCCAAATTTCGTGAATGGGATCTCTTCTTTTGCTATCATGTATGCAGTGTTGAATTTGATTTTTAGTTGTTGTAGTCTGAGACTAATTTGCCTGTTAGCGGCTGACTGAATTGTACGAGATTATTATGTTGCGACCTGTTAATGAATATGTCCCTGCAGCATAAATGACGCTGGGAATTGCCGTTCTTCACTAGCGATTCTTGCTTGAAGTGTGAATGTCCGCACATAAACATTGTTGGCCCTGCTCTGAAGTATTTGCACAGCATGACATCTTTATCTTGCTCGTATTGTAGCCACGGAAAAGTGTCTAGCCATTCTTTTTGGAACCTGTACTGTTTAATGTTACCTGTCATTGATATTTTCTGCTTCTTACAAGGAACAACAGCACCAACATCTTGTTTTTGTTCAACGTCTTGTTCTTTTTGTTCGAAGCTACTCTGTTCTGCCTCATTTGAGACAGAACTTTTAAAGTAAAATGTGATGCTGTTCATCCCAACACAACGCCACAGTCGTCTCAAAACTTTTTTGCGCCGCTTGGTTAACTGGCATTAAAAGCAACCAATCGCAGTGCGAAACGTCACTGTTGATACGTAACGTACTTGTAAGGGCATTTGGGAGTTTTAGTTTTTAGCTTCAAGTATACCTAAATATCTTTTCATGGTCGCACACAGAAATTTGTAGTCGCAAATGTGACTGAAATGGTCGCACTATAGAGCCCTGCGCAATATTTTTGTCTCATTCATTAACATTAGTTAATGCCATAAAATTTTAGTTAATGCAAATTAGTAATGCGAATTATTGTAAATTAGTTCATGCCAAAATTAACAACATATTCTAAAGCATTTACTAACTTTTGTTAATGATAGTTAATAAAAAAAATTATGTTCATGTTAGTTCACAGTACATTAAGTAATGTACATCCAGCTGGTTGTTATCTCAGAATAAACCACTGACAGGGTGATGATGAGGACCCCGGTGCGAAGCAGATGGGTCTTGCATAAGCCTGAAGGGGGTTTACTCTGAGACAACAACCGGCTGGATTTACATTATCCCGCTTATTACACGGCTACTTGCCACAAGTAAATAATTAGAAACAAAATATTGATCTGAGTCTTAACATTTTATTAGCTCTTTAAACGCAAAAGAAAAAAAGAGAAAGCAGTTGCTAGCACGGCTAGTTCCAACTAGACAGACATTTGAGGGATACGGTATGTAGTCATAAAACTTACTACACAGAAATTCGCCACATAAATAATTATATACATTGATTTCAGATTAAACTGTTTTAAAATCGTACCTGTTTGTTACCCTATAATTCAACAGTGTACAAAAAATAGTCATAAAATGGCAGCAGCTGCGTTTGTATGAAACAAGAGAGAGCGAGGCCATGATACTAGATGGCATAATTGACCTATCGGTAAGCCCCGCCCCCCTCAGTTACTGTTGCGAAATCGGACAAACAAACAAACAGTCCAAACTGTCTAACAATGACAGCTGTCAGTGTGGAAACCTTGTCCTAATTTGTTTTTGATACATTTTGGACACAGAAGGACCACCTTGAGGAGCATTCATGTGGGATTTAAATATGCCATGGAGGGATAAAAGATTTTAAAATAAATATGGTGGGTAACAACTAATATTGTGCCATTGACTTTAGACCAGGTTTCAGATTGTCAATGCCACCTGCATTGAGCCAGGTGTATGATAGGGCCCCTTACCTTAACCCTCTGGTGCTGCTCATGTGGCAGTCAAAAATGAAAAAAAAAAAAAAATTAAATGGAATGAATGCACTTTAGTTTGATAATATTTTTTATTTAATATTTTGTTTTTTGGATGGATTTTATGGTACTAAATTATATTTATGGATTAGTTATGATCTATTTATTACCTGTTAACCACTTTTTTTAACATGGACCTGAAAATGATATTTCCACCTTAAACTGTCGTAAATATCGAATGCTTTAGAGCATAGACTTAAGTTTGGTCTATTTTTTAAAGAAGACACTTGGTAGATTATTGCTGAAGTGATAACATTTACAAAAAAGTAAAATTATAATAAATAAAAAAGTTTAAGTTTGTTTTTATGAAAAAGGAACATTTTTATTTTATATGAAATATATATTTAATAGTATATATACTATTATATAGTAACACTGAAAAATCAAAGACATATGTTGTGCTCCAAATTTGAGGTGATTTGATATCTCAAAATGGGCTTTCAGTAAGATTTTGTTTGGGTGTATTTTATGTTTCCACTAAATAAAATTTGACTTTCATTCATTTCCAATGCGGTACCATTCTGATCAAATAAAAAATTCTACAAAGCAAAAATATTTTATAGTTATCATTAACTAAGATCAATAAATGCTGTAAAAGTATTGTTTATTGTTAGTTCATGTTAACGAATGTAGTTAATTAATGTTAACAAATGAAACCCTTTACTTATTACACAAGTTTAAACCTGCTGTTCTACAGCAATCAGTGTGTCTCAGTGGTGTTTGGGTTAGTTTGTTTTCATTTGGACTTGTCTGCTTGTACTCACGTCACGTGTCATCTTCACTGTCATTATCAGTTCAGCTGTATCACCTGTTTTCCGTTAATCAGTGTCATCTGTGTTTGCATTTAAGTTCCGTCTGTTCAGTCAGAATGATCTTCGTTGTAAATAGTGTGTTGCTGACTGTTCTGCTGTCCTGTATTTTTGATCATCATTAAACCTTCGTGTTGAAAAGATACCTTCATCTTCTTCTGTCTTCCTGCAAACACCCGTGACAGTAGATCAGGGTAACTAAACCCCTGATCAGAGCCTGACTCCACCCACTGGCAATATTTGAAAAATGCTGGAAAAGTGGGCAGAGCCCAGCAGAGATAGAGGGGACGAACCGAGGGCGGGGCTGAGCGGGGGGGGCGTGCACCTGAGACCCGCAGTGACGGATTGATTGACAGCTGCTGTCAGACTCTAAAATGGAGAGTGACTGGAGTGACGTAAGTAGCTTTGCAACAGAGCAGTCATTTGAGGTCGAGAACTTTTTTCCCCCAGCTTCACCTGAAGTGGAGGGTGAATTGTCTGTGGACACAGGGCCATATCAATTCGAGCCGCTGGCTCAAACTGCGGTCTTAACTCCGGCATCGCGATCGGTATCTGATGAGTTTTGTCGAGTTGATGTCAATAGCACGCGCTCTCTGTAGGCATATTCATATGCTGCCGCTATGTGAAAAAATCCAGCGAAATGCACCGGCGCGTTTGTCGACCCCAGAGGATTAACTTTAGCCTAACCATAAATTGTGATCAAAATATACATGATCACTCACATCAAGACGCTGCTGCGGTGGTGGAGTCCATGCAGGAGGAGCAGCGTTTGGCACTGCGTCGCTTTTCAGCGCCCATTTCCACCTCTATTGCATTACCATCCTGACCACTGTACTAAATACAGATAAATCTAGGTTAACTTGAAGCTATCCTATCTGATGCAATACTATGCTACTAACTAACTATGCTTCTAACAATACTACACTAACAACTATGCTAATTAACTACCTAGGCTACACAAAATAATCTTAATAACTATATAAATGCTATGCTAAATAGATGCTAAAATACTCTATCCTGATCGTTTTCAATACTCGCAATTCCAACTCCTGACTCACAGAGATTTTGATGAAACAAGATGGTTTTTATACTGCCAAGGGCGTGGTAGCTCGTACCAAGAGCGTGGTGAGCTGCAACCTGCTTACGTCACCAACAACCGCTTACGTCACGAATCACCGCAAACATCCAATGGGAAAATTCAACTGCAGAAGCCACCGTTCAACCTGAAGAGGGCAGCACTCAGACATTTTTATACCATATATTTTAGAATTAAAACACTTTATACCCAAATGTCAAAACGTTACTCGAATCAATGAACAGCATTTATGAAGCTGCATTCTTACAGATCATTAACTAAAAAAAGTTGGTTTAGGGTTTAGTTATCCTGGAACTAAAGGAACTAAAGGAGAGTGGAAGAGGAGAGCATGGTCATTCTCCGCACCCCCGTAAATCCTGCAAATCGACTGGTGATCTGTTTCCAGGACGGCCGCCAGATCTAAGAATATGTCGAAAAGTTCCTGGAGATTTCTCTTGAGGTAAACTGGGCAGATAACGTCCTAAACACTGTGTTCTGGTATGGACTGGACAATCATCTGCACCAGCAACCTCCAGCAACTGTGATCCCAGGCACTTTCGCCCAATATCTGGATTGTGTGCTGTGGTTGAGTGGCTCAACCTTCACCGTGGATGAGGCTGATGATGACATCAGCGCTCAACAACAAACACCAGCCAGCTTCGTCGCCACATCGACTATATCCGTTCCTGTGCCTTCTTCGTCAGTTCTAGTCCGCTCTTCAGAGCCTGCTCCACTACACTCTCTGGACTCAGCTCCAGGACTTCACACTGAGCTCAGTTCGGAACCCGGTCGCCGCTCAGCCTAATTCGGAGCCTGAGCATCTTCACGTCATGCCTGCCCAGCCTGAGCTTCTTCACGTCATGCCTACTGTGCCTCTGCGTTCTGTCACAGTGGTGTTTGTTTTCATTTGGACTTGTTTGCTTGTATTCACGTGTCATCTTCACTGTCATTATCAGTTCAGCTGTATCACCTGTGTTCTGTTTAATCAGTGTCAGTCTTTGTCCAATCTCCATTGTAAATAGTGTGTGTTGCTGCCTGTTCTGCTGTCCTGTATTTTTGATCATCATTAAACCTTCATGTTGAAAAGATACCTTCATATTGTTCTGTCATCCTGCAACCACCTGTGACACCGTGTCAGTCCTGATCTTTGCACACACACACTGCGCATTTCTAAATGTAATACAGAAAGATGAACCTGTGATTGGTTATTTGCTCCATGTTGACCAGTCATTCCTAAAATGATCTCTGCCTCAGGAAAATATATCTCATTGTCAGAGGATACTGTGCAGAATTCAGTTTCTTTCATTGTCTAGGTCTTTTTTCCCTCCTTGTCTTTCCTCTCCTTCTCTTCTGGCCATGTGAGACAGACTTCATCATGTTACCCTTAATAAACTGGTCAACGCCATCTCTCTCTTTTTAGCTGTGCAATAGAGGTGACTCATCCACTGCTTTGCTCTCTGCAGATAAGAACACTTGGCTTTTCATTCATGATTTTGACTAAAGGGGGAAAACAAGCACTAAACCAACCCAAATTCTTTAAGCTTTCACTACAGTGTGATAAATAGACCAGTATAGTGGTCTGTATAGTGGAAGGACATAATAGATGTAATTATCCATCATGATAAAAGAAGAAAAGGACAAGAGAAAACCCCTTCTTTCTGTCCAGACGTTACGTGTCCTATTGAGTATGCTTAACGCTGCACGTATTGTGTGAAAGATGTCCATCACTGAGATATTTCTGTACATTTAATGATCAATTCAGACACTATCAGTGGTCATTTCTGAAATATCTTTGTGCATATAAAAGGAAAGAAAGTCTGGCACTGATAGCGATCTTCAAATCTTTCTTCAAGCAGCTTGAAACCTCTGATACACAAACAAAAAACTGCAGGGGAAAGACCTTGGTTTAGATCTTAACATTTCCTGACACAAAGTTTCCAGTTTGAACGAGAGTGCATTAGTGTTTACTGTGTGTGTGTGTGAGAGACACTCTCCCCAAATGCCACCTCACACTGAGCCCAGCGTTATCACTGTAGCACAAAATTACTTGTTCTTTGAAAAATAACATTCTGCAAAATTCCAACATAAGAATAAGACAACGACTGCAGATAGAGAGAATTGGAGATTGGAGTTCAATGTTTGATGATCAACAAACAACATGAAGAACATTTCAGCATGGCTTTGTCTAGTCAGATTGTCGCTTTATTAAATTCTCTGCAAAAAGAATTTACCTCACTTTGTTGTCTATCAGAGTTGGCACTAGGCCCTAGATTGTTCCAGGAAAGAGAAGCAAGACAGTGTTTATGTAATGTAACTTCAAGGGCAGAATTATTTAGATTATAAATGGATAAAATCACTCTGGATTCAATGTAGCCTAAATTAAATCTGTTCATAATATAAAGCGATTGCCTCTCCAGAAAATTTGGGCTAAAGCACTAAGCCTATTAGTTTTACGATCTCTTCATGAACTTTTTGAAGTCAAAGTGGTAGTTGAGTATACTGTCAATGGAGGGACAGAAATCGCTCAGATTTCATTAAAAAGTAAATAAATTCATTCCGAAGATGAACGGAAGTCTTATGTGTTTGGGACAACATGAGGGTGAGTAAATTAAAAAAAAAAATTGTTGTTTTTTTTGGGCGAACTATCCCTTTTATTGTTTTTTCATTTGGAAACCATAATACTTTTTATTTTCAGGATTCTTTGATGAACAGAGAGTAAAAAAAAAACATTCATTTTTGTAAGAATATTACTGTCATTTTTTTTTATCAATTTAATGCATCCTTGCTAAACAAAAGTACTAATTTTAAAAAAAAACCGTATTAAACTCTGGTATTTGAAGCATGTTTTTGTGTATACAAGACAGAAAATGCAGAGATGGTCATTTTATGTAGTCTTTAACAGTTTGTTAAACAGTTTCGAGTGGACAGATTCTCCTTTGTTATATCAGGAAAAAAATACGTTCAGACAGATTGGCCCTCATTTATCAAAAGTGCGTACACCAAATTTCCAGCTTACACCCAACACCACGGTGACTTTGAGATTTATCAATATGGACGTTGGCGTACGGCACGCTCAAATCCTACGCCAGCTCAGGAGGTGGTGTACGCACGTTTTGTGTTAGTGAGGAAATGCGCAGTAAAACAATTCCTAACACCACAAAACGCACTGACAAACTAAAAGATATGATATATTATGACCCACTGTAAAACAACAACAACATAGTAATTATAAACTTCAGTGTTTATTTTTGCGCAACATGGACTTCAATGTTTAATTTGGGTGACTTTACCAAAGCATTTGATTTGTAGGCATATGTGTTCCTTCAGTTGCGAGCCTGTGCGCTTTAACTGACGTTTCAGGGTTAGGCCCGGCAGCTGCGCACGGACTGGGTTCGATGAAAGGCTTTCAATGACCAACAAATAATTCAGACTGACAAAATAATAAAAATGACATTCTTCTTCTAAATAACAATAAGCGTCATTAATAATAAAAATCATAATAATAAGAATATTACAAATTGTAATGCAATTATTAATGTGAATGAATGGTACTCCACATCACATGATCATCATCACTATTATACACCCCAATACAAGTGACGTGATACGAAATTAAATGCTAATTGTTTCAAAACACGTGCTGTAAAAAAATACATTGTGATGGTCATTTTGGCTCCACGTCGGAGAAGTTTCTCTTCTTTGCCGTCTTCCGTGTGTCCATGGCGTAAAATGAGGGCGTGGGGGAAGCGGAGACTTGAATATATAGGGGCGTGTTATTCTAATGACGATCGGTTTCAGCCGCTGCATTTATCAAGGGCAGGTATTGCGAGGCGTGGCCAAGATGGCGAGCGAGACACACGCATTTTCTGTGCTTAAAAACTAACTTTCTTTTTACGCCACATGAACAACAATAACGTTCATAGTTTAATGATGTGAAGTCTTAATTTGTGAGACATAGCGAGGAAACGATCTTACGCTTCAAGTTTTTCTTAAGTTGTTTTGTACTTGATACATTCCTTTACACAATGGCGGAGAAAAGGCCTGCAAAGAGCAAAGATAAAACCGCGTCTGGGCGCTCAAAGGATTCTCCTGATCAGACAACCATGCACTCGTATGCACGGAAAGGTGATGATTGTCTTATACCCCTGTCCGAATCTGAGCCTTGCACCCCATGCAGATTCTAAGAGAAGTCGGCCTGAACCCACACTCGGGGAGGTAAAAGATAATATCGTCAAGATATTAGTGGAGAAGATGACTCAGAATACAGCTGTTCTCAATCAAGAAATACAGCAAAATCGAGAGTGTGTTAATTCTTTGAAGGAGGCTACAGAATTTCTTTTTCAAGAATTGAAGGATGTAAAGGCAGTCATCTCCAATATGAAAACGATGGGTGAAGATCACCAGAAACGGATAACTGAACTGGATGACAAGCTCAATGACACGGAAAGGTACCAAAGACGATGGAACTTGAGGCTGTATGGACTGGAAGGCGAGGATGTTAAAATCCGGGTGGTTGAAATCTGCCGCTCTGTCATCCAGGAAAATGAGGAAGCCTGTCAACAGCACATTGACGTCAGCCACAGGGTTGGCAGAAAGAGTGTGGAGAAGATTCGGCCAGTTATCATCAGGTTCGTAGCTAGATCAACAAGAGATCTCATTTGGAAGAACGCCAGAGGATCGGAATATTTGAACTCGAGGAAGTTGCGGTTTGGGGAAGACCTGACGACAAAAGATAAGGAGGCTCGTAACACACTGTGGCCGCAAATCGATGCTGCGCCCAAAGAAGGGAAAAGAGCTTTTTATGTGGGAGCTAAAGCAATAATCGATGGAAAAGAAGTTCGAGTGTAGTGCGCAATAGCGGCTTGCTATGCTGTAGGTGATGGTTAATCATCTCTGTTTGAGATATTCAGTTAAGGTCTTTTTTGCTTTGTCTATGGGAGCGTTGGACTAGTAGATAATTTACATAATTATGTTTCACATTTTCTGATAGATTTCTTTAAATGTACACACGGGACTGGGTGACTATTTTTTTATTAGTTATGTTGTTCTACGGCGTTTAATGTTCCTTTCATTGCTCGTTTCTGTGTGCAATGTCATTGTTTATATTCGTTTAATGTGAGGGGGGTATTCGTGACATGTTGAAAAGAAAAGCTATTTTTCTAAATCTTAAAAAATTCAAGGCCGATTTTTATTTTTTGCAAGAGACGCACGCTTTAGGTTCTGACTACAAGTTTTGGAGGAATCAATGGAGAGATGATCTTTGGCTGTCCTATGGAAGCAGTAATTCTGCAGGTGTTGCAATTTTAAGAGGAATGTTTAAAGGGAAAATACTGAAAAGTAATGTACACTCATTTGGAAGATGGATAATTTTGATAGTTGAGAAATGATAATATTGTTATTTTAGGAAACATTTATGGTTATAATAATAAAGCTGAGAATCAGACTTTGTTGCTGAGTTTTGAAGAGGAGATTTCAGGGATGATGTTAACATTTTCTAATGCTAATTTGATTTTGGGTGGAGATTGGAACACCATTAGTGACCCCTTATTGGACTGTCTGCCTCCACGACAGGTTAGACAGTATTCTTTTTCTTATATTAGCGACTTATGTTTGCATCTTAATTGTCTTGATGAATGGAGAGATAGGAATCCTAGTAAAGTTGAGTTTACATGGAGTAATAAGGATGGCTCCAAACAATCCAGAATTGACTTTTGGCTACTGTCTAAAGAGCTAGCACAGAAGGTTAAGGCAATTGCTATAATACCTTCCATTCTTACTGACCATAAAATGATCCATGTCATATTTGGTTTTGATAGTTTGGCTGAAAAAAGATCTGGGTTTAATTATTGGAAGTTAAATAACTCTCCTTGGAAATGAAAAACTTCAGAAAGATGTTAAAAATATTATAAAGGAGTCTTATATTAAGGCAAATGCTTCTAAAGCGTTTGGTAAACATTGGGATTTTATGAAGTATTCAGTAAGAAAGTTTGCTATCAGGTTTGGAAAAGAATTGGCCAGAGCCAGAAGGGTTAAAGAGGATTCCATCATTAAACATATTATTCTTATATATGAAAAGCATAATTTATCTCAAATAGATAAAGACTTGTTAGTTAAATTACAATTAGAATTGGATCAAATATTTGAGAATAAGGCAAAAGGAGCATCTGTGAGGACAAGGCGTAAATGGTTGGAAGAGGGAGAAAAGAACTCAAAATATTTTTTTTAATCTCGAAAAGAGAAATACTGAATTGTCCTCTCTTAAATGACTTTTGATTGATGCTAAAATCTCAACTGACTCAAATGAGATCTCTCAGTTTGTAACCAATTTTTATCAAAAATTACACAAAAAATAGATATAGATATTGGAGGCGCAGTTTTTTTTGGGAAAATATTCAAATTAATTCTACAGTAATAGATGAAGATTCAAAACATTTTTGTGATAAGGAAATAACACTGGATGAAATTCATAAAAACATTGCCAAATTGAAGAACAATAAATCACCGGGTAATGACGGTTTAACCGCCGAATTTTATAAAACATTTCAGGAAGATCTCTCTGTGTTCCTTTTAAAAGTTTTTCAGGAAATATTGGAATCTGAGAAAATGATGCCTACTATGAATCGGAGCTTAATAACCCTTATACCAAAGTCGGGTAAAGATCCACTTAGTATTGAGAATTGGAGGCCCATATCTTTAATTAATAATGATACTAAACTGTTATCGTCTATATTTGCAGAGAGGCTGAAACTTTGTCTGGATACAATTATTGATGACTGCCAGTCTGGCTTTATGCGTGGCAGATATATTGGAAATAATATTCGTCTAGTTTTGGACCTAATTGATTATAATTTCTTAATTCAGGATGAAAGTTATATATTATTCATTGATTATTATAAAGCCTTTGACTCTGTGGACCATGCATTCTTGATGGATACTCTTGCTTTTTTTGGCTTTGGTAACTTTTTTATTAGAGGAATTCGTACAATGTATAGTGATTGTAATACTTCTATCAAACTGCCTTTTGGAACAATTCCCAGATTTAACATTTCTCAAGGTGTTAAACAAGGGGACCCTTTAGCTCCTTTCTTATTTTTATTGGTTATGCAAGTGTTGTGCCTTCATGTTAAAAATAACCCATTTCAGGGTATTTGTTTATTTGACAAAGAAATAAAATGTTCACAGCTTGCAGATGATACAACCATATTTTTGAGAAGTGACAAAGAAATAAATGCAGCACTTAGGTGTTTAGATATGTTTTCGTCAGTCTCTGGCTTTATGATAAATATTAATAAATGTGAATTGTTCCCTTTGAAAGACATGCCTGATGGTGTGGTGGAATTGTGTGGAATACCAGTTAAAAACCAAGTCTCTTATTTGGGGATCAAAATATGTAAAAATCAAAAGGAAAGAATTGACATACATTATCCTCCATTAATTGATAAAGTGCAAAAGAAATTTAATATGTGGTTAATGAGAGATTTATCTTTGACTGGTAGAATATTGCTATCAAAGGCTGAAGGGTTGTCTAGATTATTTTATTCAGCAATGGTTTTAGATGCTCCAAACTCAATTATTAGGCAAGTTAAATACGAAAATGTACAATTTTATTTGGAAAAATGGGCCACATTACTTAAATAGAGGTATATTAGGCAATTTATTTCATCAAGGTGGTTTAAATGCCATTGACTTTGAAGTATCTAATACTGTCTTTAAAATTAAATGGATTCAGAATTGTATCAAATCTAATAACAAATTGTGGTATTATATTCCAAATCAAATGTTTAACCAAATTGGAGGTATTAATTTTCTCCTCAGTTGCAACTTTGATATTAATAAAGTTCCTAGTAAGCTATCTAACTTTCACAGGCAGGCTCTGTTGTCCTCCTGGATGCTGGCATACAAACACAATTTCTCTCCCCATAGATGTTTGATATGGAATAATAAAGATATTAAATATAAGAATAAAACACTTTTCTTGGAATATTGGTTTAGAAACAATATTTTATTAGTGACGCAGTTGCTTCGTCATGATGGTCACTTACTTTCATATGGTGAATTTCTGGATAAATTCGTACTGCCGATATCTGCAAAGGATTATGCAGTGGTTTTTGATGCAATACCTTCTGGTCTTCTTCAGTTGTTGCACTCTGCTAATGCTGTTGATTTGAATATAACTATTGATTTTAATTTTAGGTTAGAGGGTATAAGTATTGTTGATAAAAAATGCAACAATAATTTCATCAGACAGGTTTGTTGTTCATCTAGAATTCCTCCAGCTAAAAGTTTCTGGAATTCACGTTTTCAGGGCATTAAATGGGAGGAGGTTTTTATGGTTTCCAGGAAATACTGTGTCATTAATAAGATTTGTGAGGTTTCATTTAAAATTATTCATTGTATTTATCCAGTTAATCAGGTCATAAAAAGATTTAAGAAAGATATCGACTTGAAATGTATATTTTGTAATTTAAATGACGAGACTATCTGTCATCTTTTTTTAAATTGTATTTGTACTAAATTGTTTTGGTGTGACTTTAAGATCTTTTTTAAGGAGATTTCTGGAATTGACATTATTTTGGAGGATAAGGATATAATTCTTTTTTACGATAAGCCTCTAGAAAGGAAAATTGGTTTTGTCCTTAATTTGTTTATTATTTTAGGTAAATATCACATTCATAAATGTCGATAGGCAAAAACTGCACCTAATTTTATACAATTTAAATTTGAGATTTGTCAGTATCTTAAAACATTGGAGGGTGTAAGGAACACCAAGGCAAAAAAGACTATAGACTGTTGTAAAGCCTTGAAATGTTATCCTTCGTAATTAAAGAAATGTATCTGATTTCAATACCCCTATGTATATAGTTTTCTATATATACATTTTGTTGTATTATTTTTTTTATTATTATTAGTGTTTTGTATTTAATTATTGTATCTTTTGTTATTGAATAAAGCATTTAAAAAAAGGGCAGGTATTGCGTACACCTGGATTTCAAAGGTAAGCACAGCTTCATAAATCAGGCGGTGAGGAGTGTAAGCATAATCTTACGCCAACATATGAGGGCCATTGTACGGGCAGGGGAAAAGAGTCATAGATGCTCTCAGCGAACAAAACAAACACTAACAAATCTGACAGGAGAAAATCCGTTTTGCTAATCCATTTTCTCCAGCTGTTTATTATCTGATCCAAGACAAAGCAATTATTTGTCAGTGTAAACTTGTAAAGTCTAAATTTGATGTCAGGATTAGTGACAGTGACATTTCCATCAATATACCCTTGCCATGTTAATGCAATGTAAATATTCATTAGCCTAAGTGTAATTCAAACATTATTTTGCTTGATGAAACATTCAATGGTAAACCATTCCACACTGTATGTGGTCTAGTCACATTAATGCAATATATAAATATGCAGACAGTGTTTACATAGGAGTTATTATGACTGTGACAGTAAATTCAAGTCCAAATGAGTTTAGTGTCAAGTGTTTAACTCACCTTACAGTCCAGTGGCATGATGGGATCATGGTCTCCAAGAACTTCCGATGAAAGTTACACCAGCTATCTGCAGACTTGAGTCTTGTGGTGGAGTCTGACGTTTCAGGAGAGAGAAATGAAGTTATAACTTCTATTTCCTGTCAGTCCGGAAGTACATTTTTCACCGACAGAACCAGATCAAGAATGTCTGCAGGGAGAGCCTGATCTAAAAAATAATTACGTTCAGAATACAAAACAAGAATAAGTACAATGATGTTAGGCTGTCTATAGACGTGACATATTGAGGTTCAAGATTGTGTTGATCTGTACCTCGTACTTCACACAGAGTCCAGTAACAGTTAGATATGCAAAAGAAAGATTTGAACGAGTTATTGAGTTTTCATTTACTTTAAATGTTCTTCGTACAGGAATTTTAATTTTGCTTGACCAATCGCTACATTCAGTGGATAACTGCGCTACAACTCACGTATCTCTCGTATTACTCCGCGGAGTCGCGCACATTCAAACCACAAGAGACCTTGAGACCTTGCGTCTCAGTTGATAGTTCACCCAAAAATTTAAATGTTCATAATTTACTCAACTTCATTTTGTTCCAAACCTGTATGAGTTGCTTTCCTCTGAAGAACACAAAATAAGACATTTTAAAGAATGTTGGTGACCATGACCAAACAGTTAACGGTGGCCTTTGGCTTTCGGGGAAAAAAAAGGAAAAATAGGAGGGGGGGGGATACTATGCAAGTCAATAACACTGTTTGATTACCAACATTCTTTAAAATACCCTCTTTTGTGTTTAACAGAAGAAAGAAACTCATACAGGTTTGGAACAAAATGAGGGTGAGTAAATGGTGGTGGAAATATCCCTTTAAGATAATTTTTAAGAAGATTTTGGTGGAAATATCCCTTTAAGATAGGCTAATTTAATTCAGATTTATGATACAACCTACAGGTAAAGTTTAAAATATAGGCTAATGTACAGTAAATTCATATCAATAGTTCATACGTATTTATGTAGCCTATTTGGTTTGTGGCTGTGTAATAAATGGGATAATGTAGCCTACATAATAATTTAGTAAATTAGGTTCAGAACTTTATAGAACAATGGAAAAATCACAATAACAACACTCCCATGTAGGCAACCCAACCAACCCCTCACATAATTGAATGCTGTTACAATCACTTTTTATTACAACACTAAATGAGTCTCCATGTAAATTACTATAATAATTTATGGTAAGTAAACTTACTGTAATTATTTTATAATTGAGTACTTTGATGGATCTAACGAAGGCTATAAAGAATCTGCAGCAGGGTAGACAGAAACACATATGGTGAACAGTAGAGAAGTCCTAGTCGGTTACTGCTAATGGTACCTTTACTCGGGAGAGTAAAGGTACCCGAGAGAGAGAGAGAGAGAGAGAGAGAGAGAGAGAGAGAGAGAGAGAGAGAGAGAGAGAGAGAGAGAGAGAGAGAGAGAGAGAGAGAGAGAGAGAGAGAGAGAGAGAGAGAGAGAGAGAGAGAGAGAGAGAGAGAGAGAGAGAGAGAGAGAGAGAGAGAGAGAGAGAGAGAGAGAGAGAGAGAGAGAGAGAGAGAGAGAGAGAGAGAGAGAGAGAGAGAGAGAGAGAGAGAGAGAGAGAGAGAGAGAGAGAGAGAGAGAGAGAGAGAGAGAGAGAGAGAGAGAGAGAGAGAGAGAGAGAGAGAGAGAGAGAGAGAGAGAGAGAGAGAGAGAGAGAGAGAGAGAGAGAGAGAGAGAGAGAGAGAGAGAGAGAGAGAGAGAGAGAGAGAGAGAAAGAGAGAGAGAGAGAGAGAGAGATCCACCTAAAATGGATCATCATTCACAACTAACAAATAATGAAGGCAAGTCTTTCATATATATATATATATATATATATATATATATATATATATATATATATAGTCCTTTTTTTTTACATGAACAAGATTAGATCACAGTTAATTTTGCAGAAGAGGATGATACATGTATATTATGTGAAAGTGAGAAGATGCAAAGATCCCATATTCAGAGTGAAGCTGGGGATCATCACTTCATTTACACTCCTGTTGCATTATGAGAATGTGTTGGTGGGCTAAAGACAGTAATGTTGTCAAATGAGTCAGAGATTACCATAGAGACGCTGGCCACCCTGTTGTGATTTACTGAGCCATTGTGTGCCCTTTTGAGGCGTGTAAAAGTGTGTGTTGTGACATAGCTCGAGCTGAGAGACTCACAGCCAGATATTTTTGCAAATTTAATGCAAACTAATTTGCTTGGTTTGTTGTAATAACTGTTAGAAAATAAGATATAAAATAAAACATTTAGGTTTATTTCTAATATGTTGATTTGGTGCTCAAGAAACATTTCTTATTATTATCAATGTTGCGCTGCTTGTTATTTTTGTGGAGAACGTGATAAAAAAAATTCTATATACAGTGCATTGATGAATAGAAAGTTCAAAAGAACAGCATTTATTTAAAATAAAAATAATTTGTAACATCACAAAGGTCTTTACTGTCACTTAGTGATCAATTTAATGTGCCCTTGCTGAATAAAAGTATTCATAAAACATTTTTTGAATGGTAGTGTATACAAGGCACATTTTCTGAAACCAAGTCTTAATACCTTAAGGGCATTTCGCTTCAAAGGTAAATTGATCTTGTTTTAAAGATGTTGATATGTTTTACCGAAACACAAGACAAAAATACTGCTTGTTGTCTTTCAACATATTGCTGAGATGTTCTGTTGGGAATTATCAGTCTTGATACACAACACAGAACAAGGAGTGAAAACTGTTACACCACAACAGTTGAATTTAAATCAATTCCCCCCCCCCCCCCCCCCCCCCCTGGATGAGTAAGGTTGTGATACCAAGAGATTAATCATTCAGCATCTCATCAGAGAAGTGAGAAAATGTCTCTGACCCATCGACCAAGTGTCACAGGCATGTCTTTCATAATTGTGGTACTTAGACACATGATTTTAAAGAGTTTGGTCTGCTTTCTAATATACGTAATTAAATGACTAAGGAAGAGCACAGAGAAAAACAGAGAATGAAAGGAGCCTCTGCATGATGTAAGTTGTTTTTTTTATTTTAAAGGGACACTTCACCCATTTGCATTAAGCTTTTTATCGTTAGAAACCCAGTCATATTTTTGAATGGTCGTGCATTATTCCCTCATTTTCCCCTGAGACGGGAGAAATATAGATTTCAGCGTTGCAGTTCCTGCTTATAATGATGTGAAAATCATAATTTTGCGTCATTCTAAGCAGGAAGTCCCATATCTTTGTAGAGGAGTTGAGACTACAAACACTCGTTCCTCATTATCCCAGGGGGTGGGACCAACTCACGCAACAGACATACAGATTAGTAGGTGGGACCAAGGGGGTAATCCATCAGCCGGAAAGCTTCCCTTGGGGGCCGCCATTGTAGCAGACCATCACCTGTTAGCATTCCATTGACTCCCATTCATTTTGGCATCACTTTGATAGCGAATAAGTTTACATCGGAGGCGTTTAAAGACTCCATTTGTCCATTATTTATTTCTAAAGAAACACTATAATGTATAAAAGGCTCCATACATTTGATCTTAAGTTATGGCCCCATAGAAGCAGTTTTTGTAAAAATAGGCTAACGATTGCGTCATAACCACTCGACTCTCTGTTGCACATTAGGGAAATTACCATATAGACAGGAGGAGAAGCTCGCAGGCAATCGTGGGGACGTTGAGGCATAAAGTCCGATAAAGTCAAGGGAGAAGCCCATAGAGAGTCATAAAGTTGATCCTGCTGCGAGCTCATGGACAGCTAATACTCACGCTCTCCGTCTCTGCGAGATTCGGAAGGGAATGATTCAGATTTCTCTTGGCACAGCTATTAGAAGACTTACAACTGTCAGACAGGTTGCTCACGTCACATCTACGTCGTCAAGCTCAGTTTGAGCCTGCGGAGTACGCTCAGCCATCAGGAAGTGAGTGCTTCTAATTGGCTTCACTTTTCTCAGTTGAAATCTATGGGTTCGCTGTGTCCATTTCTTTTACTGTCTATGGGTGGGACTTCACTTGCAGAAACAAAAAGCAATATACGCCATCTTGTTTGGAAGCTAAGCTAACAAGCGCTGTGGAGCCAGATGTGAAGTTTCGACAATGGCGGAAGCTACTCAATATGATATGGAAGAAGAGGATTTCGAAAGTATGATGCTCAAATCAGATGTTCGTGGCTACTTTTACGAGCCGCAATATAGCGAAGAGCAGCTGAGGCTGATGGAGGAACAGGAGGCGGCTTCTGCAGCCGAGGCAGAAGACCTGCCTGTCGCGGACAAGGAGCCCGGACTTGCTCGAGCTGGGGCAGACTGGTGGTGCCTGTGCTCTCACTGTGCGCCTATGGACACAGAGATTTCATCCAGGAGAAATTCGCATCATTGAAATGGCTTCAGAAGCCGCCTCCTGTTCCTCCATCAGCCTCAGCTGCTCTTCGCTATATTGCGGCTCGTAAAAGTAGCCACAAACATCTGATTCGTGACTTTCAAAATCCTCTTCCATATCATATTGAGTACCTTTCGCCACTGTCGTAACTTCACATCTGGCTCCACAGCGCCTGTTAGCTTCACTTAGAAATACAAATGAGGAGTAATTCACTAATGAGTTCGCCAACTAACTCAAAATTTTGTGTGAAATGAATTTCAAGCTCTGGTGGTAGCTAGCCTTGTAGACGGAAGAGTGATTTCTCTGATAGGCGGATACCTCATAGGCGGTGTTCTGGATTAGTGGGAGTGGCTTGCGGAGCTGTGCAATGTGGGAGTTGTTGTCATCAATACAAATGCGGCCTAAAGCCAAAAATGTCTTTCCTCGGTCAAGAAGGCACCAAATTCGAAATTTATGTTACATTTCGACTATATAGTTGGATTTTGGTTGAAAATGAAAGTCGGGTTGACGTCAGAACCCGACTGATGTTAGTTTCTGATGTCAACCCGATTTTCATTTTCAACCACAATACAACGTCTGTCCAACGTTGGAGATTAATGTCAATCTGGCGTTGGATTCTGACATCAACCTGATTTTCATTTTCAATGTTGTACACGTTGTTTTGGAGCACATTAGCTCGGATTTCATGGAAAGAGAGCTCGATTGCTTACAGAGAGGCTTTAAAAGCTGCTAGATCTGCTTATTTTTCAACCCTATTAGAAGAAAATAAACATAATCCTAGGTATTTATTTGAAACAGTGGCTAAACTAACGAAAAAGAAAGCTTCAAGCACAGAAGTTTCAGGCCAACACAGTAACGACTTTATGAACTTCTTCACTTATAAGATTGATAATATCAGGGACAAAATTATAACTATGCAACCATCTACTACAGTATCGCATCAGGGAGTGCATTGTAGTCTCCCTGAGGAAAAAATGTATTCATTTGTTGCTATAGGAGAGGAAGAATTCTGCAAACTCGTTAATTCATCTAAATCGACAACTTGTATGTTAGACCCTATACCGACTAAGCTATTGAAAGAGATGCTTCCAGAGATCATAGATCCTCTTCTTAATATCATTAATTCGTCTTTGTCTCTAGGATACGTACCAAAAACCTTTAAGCTGGCTATGATAAAACCACTTGTTAAAAAACCGCAACTTGATCCTTCAGAATTAGTCAATTACAGGCCGATCTCAAATCTGCCTTTTCTGTCAAAGATATTAGAAAAAGCAGTATCCTCACAACTGTGTTCCTTTCTTGAAAGAAATGATATCTGCGAGGATTTTCAGTCAGGATTTAGACCGCACCATAGTACTGAGACAGCTCTCATTAGAGTTACAAATGATTTACTTTTATCATCCGATCGTGGTTGTATCTCTCTATTAGTGTTACTTGATCTTAGTGCTGCATTTGACACAATTGACCACAACATTCTTTTAAATAGACTAGAAAACTATGTTGGCATTAGTGGAATTGCACTAGCATGGTTTAAATCATACTTATCTGACCGTTATCAGTTTGTAGCAGTAAATGAAGAGATGTCTTATCGATCACAAGTTCAATATGGCGTACCACAAGGCTCAGTACTAGGACCGCTGCTGTTCACTCTGTACATGCTACCATTAGGACATATCATTAGGAAACATGGAATTAGCTTTCACTGTTATGCCGATGATACTCAGCTGTATATTTCTTCAAAACCTAACGAAACTTACCAATTCACAAAATTAACGGAATGCATAGCTGATTTAAAAAATTGGATGACTAGTAATTTCCTACTACTAAACTCTGAAAAAACAGAGATTCTAATTATTGGACAAAAAACTTCCACACGTAATAACCTAGAATGCTGTCTAACACTTGATGGCTGCTCTATTAAGTCTTCGTCGTCGGTTAGGAACCTGGGTGTGCTCTTTGATAGCAATCTTTCATTTGAAAGTCACGTGTCTAGTATCTGTAAAACCGCATTTTTCCATCTCAAAAATATATCTAAATTACGACATATGCTCTCATTAACTGTTGTGGAAATAATTCTATTCGAAAAGTCAGGAGGAAGGACACAAGTGGAAACCTCTGAAAAGTCAAAGTATCAAGTTTTTATTTCTTGCAAGGAATAAAATTGGCAATTCTCATACAGACAGCATCTACATGAGAAGGGCAAAGGGTGGATTCCTTTCGTCCCGTTATATACCCTAACACATCCTGTGTAAAGGCTGCATCTGTTCCAATAATGCCCTCGTTACATCATCATAAGAAGAATGGCATCTACGCTAATTTTAGTGTCTTTGTTTATCCCGAGATTTTCCCGCAGCCTACCGGATCCAGGCCGTATCCAGATCTGACTAGGAGCTTTGCCTGGACCCGATGACAACGCAGTGCTGAAGTGCCAACTATTCTCTCCCTATGGAGGATCCCTTTCCCATTCTACAGATAAAACGTTGTGATTCCGGTTCGCGTACCTACCCCGAAGTGATAAAATAAAACACAATTCTGTATCAAATTACAGTTACTGTAAATCCGGCCTCTAGTTCATAAACGCCAGAGGAGAACTGGCCCCCGACTGAGCCTGGGTTCTCCCAAGGTTTTTTTTTCTCTCCATTAGGTCACTTGATGGAGTTTTTCGGTTCCTTGCCACTGTTTCCTTTGGCTTGCTCAGTTGGGGATATTCAAATTAATTAAAGCATTAATACCATTGATCAGCCCTACCAAACGTGGATGTTTTTTCCACTAAGAAACAAACATTGTTATGTAATTTGATTGATACTGTGAAGCTGCTTTGATGCAATTTATATTGTGAAAAGCGCTATATAAATACACTTGACTTGACTTGACTTGATTAGCTTATAGATAACAGTAAGGCTAATATATTCATGATAAAAACCAAAAAACTTTAAATAGGGCTCTATTTGAGGGATACACCATTTGTGTGTCCGAAACCATTGTGGACGTTATTGAGTGCACTTATTCAATCTCACATTCAATCCCACAACTGGAACTGTGTTCTAGAAATAAATATAATATTGATATAAGAGTATGTATTCAGCAGCATAATGTACTGTAAGTATTACATACAACAATCCAACAATAATAAAACAATGCATTGACATTTACTTTTGATACTTAAGCACTTACTTAAGTACATTTACTTAAGTAAAAAGCAGTCTTTTATTTTTTTTTTCTTGTAATGGAGTAAGATTTGACCAGTAGTATCTGTAGGCTACTTTCACTCAAATAAGAAAGTTGTGTACTTTGTCCATCTCTGATTTAAAGGGTAGTAAATAGTGAATGTGAGTGTGATGTGAGAATTGTTCATGGTTTGTTGAATTATTTTTTGAACATTTGATCCTGTGAGAAATATTTTTGTGACCTTACAATTGAGCAAGGTTTATAGACAAGAGCATGTGGCTGCAGCGCTCTGTGTTTGTAAAATATGTGAGCTGAAACAACACAGATGAACTGTCTGTTATAGTTCACCTCTAAGAGCCTTAATAATTTTTTTTCTCAAGCTCTTCTTTTGTCCTTCCCGACTCAGCCCACAGCTTGCCGAGAGCATGGACTGGAGTCATTATTAATTACAAACAGAAAAATCTCTAAAGTGTCCTGATACATTCGCTCACCTATTGGTACACTTGACATTAGTACACATCAACATAGTGTTTCAAATAGTCATATAGTAGGCTACTGACTCACCCAGGGTTGTGCACTTGAGTCTCATGACTTGGACTTGACTTGGACTCGAGTCCCAAATTTGATGACTTGCGACTCGACTTGACATAATCAAAGATGACTTGCGACTCGACTTGGAAAGACTTGACCTACCTTCTAAAACCACAGATCAGAGTTGTAATGTAGTATAGAGGGTTTTCACCAACGTTCTGGCCGGTAACCCGGATGCGTGGCCATTATGGAGGCACTCGAATGTAAACAACAGCATGGATCATGGGCGTAGGTTTGGTCTCAGCTTTGGTGGGGACACCCCCCCCCCCCTTCCCCCCACCCCCGGGAATTATTTTGTTGTAAGATAAGTAACAGTGCTTTAATGGCGATTTCCTTTATCGTTTCAGACTGCTGGCAAACGTTTCCTATATGTAATTAAATAAACTTATGAATAAAATACACACATTTCATAGTATGCATTCAACACATCATGTTTATATTTCAAAGGAATTTAAATATGAAGAGGACATGGTTTTGTGGATTAACAAATCCATTATTATTATTATCCATTATTACAGTATTCTATTAATACTAAAATTGTATCTTCTATTCTATATCAAATTCTATTGATATATTCTATTCTTAAAAAAAGTGCATTAGATTAAACTGGGAAGGGTCATAAAACTTGCATATTGTTATCCTAGGTTTACTGCTTCTATTGTTCTCAATTGTAAGTCGCTTTGGATAAAAAGTGTCTGCTAAATGAATAAATGTAAATCTGTTGTGGTTTGATGCTGTCTTTCCTGCATATAAAATGGTTAATTCATTTTGTAGTTTATCCTATGGCTAGCAAGTTTAACCCTCCTACCAGATATTGTTATTTGGATATTATCAATCAAATAATGATTCATTATATTTGAATAACCAACAGTGTTAAATTTTGCCTTTTTAACATTGCCAACGTGTTTATGACTGCAAGATTCTAAGTTAAGGTAGGCTAATTAACATTCAGTGACTTGCTAACGTAGCATTCTATCATGATAGCGCGACTTCTATGAGTCTATCCGTGCTGCACACCCCTAATTAATGCTCCTAACCTTGAAAGATTGCAGAGGCTAGGTTTAACTGTAACAATATCCTGGGTAACCAGGATCACCAGTTAATACTATTTTCCACAGTAGAATCTGCATTTGAAAGCCTGGTCAGTCACTACTACTGCTAGTTATTTTTGCCTATTTGCACTCTGCTTTATGAAAAAGCTTTGTCTGTCCCCTTTCTTCTTCTTGGGTGACATAGCTGATCTACAAAGTACAAAAAGGGGCAAAAAAACGGAATATTAAAATGTTTGTGTTATAAATATTGATAAAATATATTGATTGGGACTAGTACCTAGCGCCCCCCCCCCAAACCTACGCCCTTGGCATGGATTGCACTGTTTATGTACTACTGAATATATTGTTGCACTAAAAAAACAAGGAAAAAACGTGTGGAAGCTGCGAAATCATATAGAGATGATCGGACTTAGTTAGCAGGAAAGAGCGTGAAATTTTGACAAAAACTAAAGTTAATATGTGGTAGAGATCCGAACGAGCTAGCTTCTCTAGCCCTTAGGCCTACTGCAATTCTTATTTTCAGTCCAAAAAAGCACATGAAATCCGTTCCAAGCTACATCCATATGTGGTTTGAAATCCTATTCAAATCATATATCAGGACATCAGCTTCAGTCTGAACGCTCTGATCGGATTTTGCGTGGTATGTGACTTTCTCACGCCACGTAAAATGTAAACATCAGACGTTGTTATAGGAAACATGCTGAAAGTCGCTGCCAAAACAATGCTGTGTTGTTGCAAAGTGCCGGACGAGCAGAAATGTATTATTTTTGAAACCGGCGCAGACAAGAGCGTGGGAAAAAAGCTGTGCATAACAGCCTCCTACAGTTCTGCTGCAGACCCATACTGGGTCTGAAGCCAAAGAGCTGCATGGACACACAAATCGGATCTGAACAGTTGCGATTCACAGTGTGGACATCATTTTAGATCAGATTCCAATCGGATACAAAGATAATCGGATTTGGACTGACAATGTGAATGTAGCCATAGTTAACTACGTCAACAATTTAGCCATTGTCAACGCTTCATTTACACATGTGACTGATGCTGTACCTCTCTCAACCACAAACGCCTTCTTTCATCAGTTTTTTGCACTCCTCTCGTTAACTTTTGACAGTCTATAGATCTTGAAATGTTTTTTCCCGATGCAACCGATTAGTACAGACCAAAATTCGACCATTTTTCAGCAGCAATAATCAGCCAAATTTGCGAGTCCATTCAGTTCAGTGGCATTGTTTACGTTCAGTGCCTCCAAAATGGCCGACTTCCGGATTGATGACGTGTAGTGAAACCCCTCTATACGAGCGAGTCGCTCAAATGGCTGTGTGGTGAAGTGTTGAGTCCCACTGAAGTGTTGGGTCCCAGCTTAGGACCCATTAGTATGCCAGTAGTATGCCTGATCTAATTCTGTTCTCGCGATAACTTGTAGCTAACCTGAGCTGTTTTTAGCTTTATGTAGAATGCCAAATCCAGCTGCTGTGTAAGTTAAGATAAAAAGATAAAAGCAGTTTGTTGCCATCAAGTACAAATAATCCATTTATTTGTATAGTGCTTTTCATATTAGGTACACACAGCTTTACAGAAAGACAGACCGCTGTTGTATAGTAATTCAATTGTATAATATTTTAAATCTCAAGTTGCGTCAATAGCAGAGGAGAAAGGCCGCAAATTTTAAAAATAATACTGTTATTGTGTCACAAAATATAGTTTTAAGAGTTTTTCAGTCGAGAATAGTTGTTTAAAGCTCAATTATGTGGTTTATTTATAAAAATAGTGCCTATTTAAAAATTTGATCTGACGTTTTTGAAGTTGTGAGATCCAGGCGATCACCGGGTGCTCAGCGCTCATGAACCCCACCTGGAACAGCCTTACCTCGGCTAGTGCTTCTGACATTTGCCGCTGTCTCTGATGTCTCTAGTCTAGTGGTTAAACATGAGATATAATTCGTCTTGTCTATATCTAACGGGTGATCTTTGGTCTCATTAATCTACAATTTGTTCCCTGGCAAATCGTTTTGGCTGAGGGCAAAGTCTCATAACTTTTTTAGGCTATTTAACGTTTAACGTTTAACGTTGTAGCCTGCTGACTTATGTTTGACTAAATCGTTGATAAGAGGACCAATCAGACTATAAAGAGGGCATTGTCAAAGTACTGCAATGACATGCAGAATGACTGGGACAAAAACTTGGAGGATGTGGTGCATGCCATCAGCACCTCAAATCAGGTGATTGGAACGGTTTTAAAAAATAAATTATTATATGCAATTGATTATGTAAATGTAATTTGTTGAAACACTTTTTTTTAGGGCTCTACAAAGTATACACCATTCTTTTTTATGTTTAACCGGCATCCAATCATGCCAGAGGTTCTCAACATAAAGGTAGTATCTGAGGCAGATTGCTTTGTAGCAGAGAATCCAAATGTTGGTATGGACACACTGATTGCAGAGGTGACTGCACAAGTGCAAAGGAGATTGATTGTAGTATGAATGAACTATAATTAAGTAATAATTCAAATGATTTCAGTTATAAAACCTATTCAGTCTTTTTTATTATACATTATTTTCATAAGGTGCTGGATTCCATTGAAAAAGCACAGGGGAGGCAAAAGGTGGAGTACAAGTCCCGGAAAAGAAAAAAATGTGAAATCATTTCACATCCACAAAGGAGAGAAGGTACTTAAAGCAAACAAAAGAAAAGAGGGATGCAAAGGTGGACGTTTAGAGGGGAACTGGACAGGCCCTTTTTACCGGAAAAGGGGTGGCTACACTTGCAGACAAATCAGGCATCATTCCCTGCCAGAAAACCAATGAGTCCCAACTCAAACCATACATGCAGCCTGACATTAACCTGGATGGTGAGAAAGGGAGTAAATTACAGTAGATGGTTCACGTTTTAGTTTAGAAGTACATTTTATGTCAAATTTGAAATATTACATATACAATCTTTTTCAGTGAATATTCACGATGACCATGATTACTGCCTGAAGACAGACATGGCAGGAGGTGATGCATCACACACAGGTATGCGTTATTTGATTTTGATTTTAAAGTTAAATTTGTGCATTTCTTAGGTATATCTAAAAATTTACAATAAGTAACTTTGGCAAAGATTTGTGACTGATCAAAACATGTTCACAGAAATTGTTCAGTTTTCTGTGGATGGCTTTCACATCTTGGAGCTAGAAGAGGTAAGATGTCAAATAAATGGAAGGCTATTAAATAGTATATAATACTGTATATGTAAGACAATTACAAAGTATTATTTTTTCTAGGAAATTTATAAGAGAATTTTGAGCGAGGAAACCGACAGAAAGTGGCCACTCATTCAGTTTTCGAGATGCCAGGCCACAATTTCGAGACTCTGTGTCCACAGAGGAAATGTTTCCCATGGCTGAATGACGATGTTAGAATTTCAATTTGATCCAATTTTTGTAGTGAAGACATATTTGTAATACCTCTAGTTAGTCCCGGTTTCTAGAAAACACCCAAACAATAAGCTGCAATTGGACACAATCCTACCTGCAATTTAATGAATGGGGCTTTAGACCGTTTGTTTGGTAGACATTTTAATTAAAGTTCCTGTCATGATGAAAACTATTTTACTGCATTCAACCGGCCCCCCTGAGTCAGTAGCACCAAGTTTCATCCCAAAATGTAAATATCTCAGCTCTGAAAGGCTCTAGAGCCTCCAATCTTGCACTCATGTCTATGTCTCAGCCCCCTCTATCAGAATCCTATAGGTTTTGAGAAGATCAGAGAAACTTTATTTTTTGACCCAAAAAATCTATAAGGCATACATAATTATGTTTTGGGTCGAAAAATAACGTTTCTCTGATCTTCTCGAAACCTTTGATTCTGATAGAGGGTGCTGAGACATAGACATGAGTGCAAGATTGGAGGCTCTAGACTAGAGCCTTCCAGAGCTGAGATAAGGAGCTTCCACATAGAATTTATTCCATTGTACAAAATCCCTCCGAGTCATTATTCGTCCAATGGCAGTTTATTTGTATGGGCGTTTGTCCACGAACCTCCTATATGTACTTCTTATATTATTCAACAACATTTTATTGTAATCTACTATTCCTTTTAGATTCTTGACTCAAGTATTGCACAGCTCTGTAAAGCACAGTGGAACTGCTCTACAGGTGCACACATTTGTTCTCTGGTGGCGATCCTTCACTAACAAGAAACATGTGGATGACAGCCACATTTCTTGTCTGAAGGTAAGTGAAAATCTATAAAATAAATCTTAGGGGCAGGGGACACATTTGCAATGAAATACTTGGGACTTGGGAAAATGGACTGTTGAGTACCCAGAACA
This sequence comes from Meda fulgida, assembly GCA_030578275.1. Lineage (NCBI taxonomy): Eukaryota > Metazoa > Chordata > Actinopteri > Cypriniformes > Leuciscidae > Meda > Meda fulgida. Next base: position 17,354,612 of record CM060624.1, on the reverse strand, counting down.
GTGGAGGCTGGCTGACTCTAACAACTGTGTTGTTTTGGGTTGTACAGTAAGTAAAATAAATGCTTTTATTTTTATGTTTTTTTTGTATTTCATCTACATTACTTTAACAACTATGTTTATTACATTAGATTGCAGAAATGGTGAGGGACAAATGGACCTCTATGGAAAAACGAGGTGATACAGGGAGAAGATCTGTGGTATCTGAGAAGATATCAAGCATCATCAATGGCAGCATATGCTGTTCAGTGTGTCAGTTCAGTGTGGTTATTTTTAGAACGATTCACTAAAAGTTTTTTTGGGAACCAAAATGGTTCTTCTATGACCCCTATTTTGGAACCTTTATTTTTAAGAGTGTATGATGTATAAAAGGTATGTGTAAAATGTGTGTCCTCATTTCTATAAACCAACTTATAAGTTTAATAGTTCAAGTAAATCGATGATATTTGAAATATAGGACAGTTGAGGATGTGGGGAAAATAAGGAATTTGTTCTCATATCAGTGACACTGAAATTCAGGTACATATAAGGTTTTACGAAATTAAAAATTTCTAGATATTGTTTGCTATATTAAATATTTTATTAAGGAGTTGTTCCAATGAATTGTGTAAGGCTGAAATGGTGGCAAACAAAGACTGGGAAAATGTCAAAACCAAAGAGCTTTCATCCAGCCTAGTCAGCACATGTTGAGGAACTTCTAGGACACATTGACAGCATTGTGTTTAAGCAAAAGAAGGACAAAAAGCTTGAACATATCAACCTTGTAATGTGTGAACTGATTCCTGAGGTACACATTTTATGGTATCATTTTGGGACAAATATATACTATACATTTTTATTTCACCAAAAAAAAAAAATCATAATTTTTTCATGCTGGTATCATTTGATATGTTAGGGGAAATTGATGGCTGATTTTTATATATTTTTGTGAACTAACTTGTTAAACTAACTCATTAAGTGATGACTTTTAAAAAAAATCTTTTGTTGTTCAGATCAGCCTCAATACTGAGACAAACGGAAGGTTTCAGTCACTTTTGGGCTGAGTTATCTTATATTGCGGAGTGTGTCATTAAAACAGCCTTGTAATGTCACAACATCCTAACAGTGAGTGATGTTCCATACCACAACAGACTTTGCGAGTGTACAAATGCGCGTTACAGCATGTTCCCTTTCGTTGTCACTCCGAGTTACGTCGGATGACGACGAATGGGGTTTCGCTTAGAACACCTATCGACTTCGAGTATACAAAAACGAGCCAATGGCAAAGAAATGCCATGGGTCTGCGGAATTTGCATGACGTAACTCCGCCCCACCTCGTGGGTATAAAAGGAGGACTCCGGCGAAATGCATTTATGTTTTCGCTTCGGAGCCAAGAGTATTTCTTCACTCCACAGCCATTTATGACCTCGCTCTACGAGACGAGCCATTCTCTCCGGTGTTGGTGTGACGGCGATCTGCAGCGAGTTCACATTGCCTGCTGATCTGTGCAGTGATCTGCCAGTGAGTGTGTTCTCCCCGCTCGCTTCAACATCGCGGAGTTTTTTTTCTCCTCTCACAAAAGAGCTTGCACGCGGCACGTCTTTTTAAAGACGGCTCGCCCGTGCATTTAAAAAAAAAAAAAGTGGTTGCGGCAGATTGGTATCAGACTCTGATGGGCACGAGCGCTGTCTAGTGTGTTTGGGCTCTGATCATGCTTGTACAGCGCTCGTGGGTGATTCATGTTTTCTCTGTGGGAACATGATCATCGCGTCATTTAGGTCGAAACTCGGTGAACTCGCAAGAGTGAGAGTCCCCTCATCCACCCCCCGATTTTCGGCTGGTGGCCAGGGTGACCTGAGGGTGTTGGTCTGGAACAAGGCGCCAACTCTGTGTCCGTGACCCCAGCCCCCCTCTTCAATGACGGTGCCCGTTAGCGATCAAGTGATTCCACGAGTCTATCTTCGGGTGGCCCGTGTGTTTTCATTTGAAAGCTACAGAGGATGGTGCTATGTCTGTAGCAGCATCACTAGGTGGGCTTTATTCTTTTGGAAGTGATGACTCGTCACAGCTGCCACCTTCTGGTGTGCTATGCTGTGCCTGAGTCTGATCCGGAGATGACGGCCATGCTTTCCTGGGACGATTGGTTTTTGGGTAAGGCCGCCGACCCGCGTCCACGGCAAACCCCAATATCTTTCTTCCCGGACGTGCATGATGAGATCTCGATGTCCTGAAAGACCCCCGTGTCTTCTCAGGACCGCTCGTTGGTCTCATCCGCCTTTCCCCCCTCAACGTGGACGCTGCCCATGGGTACACTGGGGTCGCCCCGGTTAAACGCTCTGTTGCGATGCTACTGTGTCCTCAGAGTGATTCCCGGCGCAATTATAAGCACCCGTCCGAAGCCTGTAGTTCTTTTCGTCTACACTAATCTGTGGCGAAATCCTATAGTGCCACAGGACAGGCAGCCGCCTCACTGCATCCCATGACCGTTCTGTGGTCTACCTGGCCCAGATGCTCATGGTTATGCATGAGGGCGGGACTGACTCGAGGCTCTTTAATGAGCTACCAAAAAGCGTGCCGCCACTGACCTTGCTCTCCGAGCGACGAAGGTGGCCGTGCGCTCTCCGAGTCAGGTGATATTTACCACTCTGGGGCTGACCGATCTGATGTGCAGGATGTCTGTCGGCGGACTCGTCTGCTCGACACCCACACATCCCAGGTCGGCCTCTTCGGCGGTGCGGTTGAGTACTTCTGCCCAACAGTTCTCAACTGCCCGGGAGCAGATTGAGGTTATTCTGCCGACGGCCACGCCGTCCGCTCAGGTCCCTCAGTCTGCCAACCGCCGAAGGCGCCCTCCCACGGTTTCAACCCCGCCCGTTCACCCGGGCTGGCTTTGGAGGACCGTGGGGGGATGCCTCAGCCCTCTCCAGCCCCGCCCCCCGCTAAACGCCGGGTTAAGCGGCACTTCTGAGATGGGCTGCTCAGAGATGGGACTCAGTTCTTTCCAGGAGTTGGTAGCAGGGCCAATCCTTTCCCCAGTGGAGGGCTGGGGAAGAAATCCTTATTCAGAAAGAACTTACTCTCTCGTCTCTAAGCACACAGAGTTTTCGGAAGACACAGAGCGGCGCCCACAAGCCGTGCTCTCCTCGTCTCCCTCTGTCCCTGAGTCGGTTGACACGGCGTGCTCTCCACGGACCGTTTCGTCCCTGTCCCACTCTGTCGCCAGACCCCTGGCAGAGCAGGCCCTCGCGGAACGCTGGTCCTTCCCTGGCCTCCTCTGTCAGGGCGCAGGTGTTAACTGTACCCCCACACCGGGCCGCTATGCCGTCCACGTCTGGGCCAGTTACTCCGCTTCGCTGTCCCTCCGGGAGGACGCCTGTGGTTCGCATGACCCCGCTGGTTCAGTTCCTGGGAGCCTGGCTAGAGCTTCCCTGTCTGTCCCGCTGGGTCGCCCGAACCATCAGGCTCGGCTATGCGATTCAGTTTGCACGGTCTCCTCCCCGCTACAGGGGAGTCCGCTCCACATTGGTCGGTGGCAATGCCCCCATCATGAGAGCAGAGATTGCCACCCTGCTGGCGAAGGGTGCAATCGAGACTGTCCCTCCAGCCGAGATGAGGTCCGGCTTCTACAGCCCTTACTTCATTGTCCCCAAGAAAACCGGTGGGTTACGACCGACCCTGGACCTGCGCGTGCTGAACCGCTCCCTTCACAGGATGCCGTTTAAGATGCTCACCGCCAAACGCATTTTCAAATGTGTTCTGCCCTAGGATTGGTTTGCAGCGATCGACCTGAAGGACGCCTACTTCATGTCTCCATTCTTCCTCGACACAGACTGTTTCTCCGGTTTGCTTTCGAGGGGCAGGCATACCAGTACGCGGTCCTCCCTTTCGGGCTAGCCCTGTCTCCTCGCGTCTTCACGAAGGTCGTCGAGGCAGCCCTTGTTCCCCTTCGGGTTCACGGAGTTCGCATCCTGAACTATCTCGACGACTGGCTGATCCTAGCTCACTCTCGAGATCAGGTTTGCGAACACAGGGCCTTGTGCTCCGGCACCTAGCTCGTCTGGGCCTTCGGGTCAACTGGGAGAGGAGCAAACTTTGCCCCGTGCAGAGGATCTCTTTTCTCGGTATGGACATCGACTCGGTCGCCATGTCCGCACAGCTTACGAGCGAGCGCTCGCAGTCACTGCTGACTTGTCTGAGACAAATTCAGGGCAAGAGTGCGGTTCCACTGAAATATTTCAGAGGCTCCTGGGGCATATGGCATCTGCAGCCGCGGTGACGCCGCTCGGATTGCTTCATATGAGACCGCTTCATCTTTGGCTACGCGACCGAGTCCCGAGGTGGGCATGGCAACAAGGCACGCTCCGAGTATCAGTTACTCCGACCTGCCGTCAGACCTTCACCCCGTGGTCGAACTTCAGTTTTCTCAGGGCTGGTGTCCCCCTGGAACGAGTTTTTCGGCATGTTGTTGTCTCAACAGATGCCTCCACCACGGGCTGGGGACAGGACCCCAGTGCCTATGGTATGTCAATTGCCTCGAGTTGCTGGCAGTACGCCTTGCCCTGCACCGCTTCCGGGCCTTGCTCAAGGGTCAACACGTACTAGTCCAATCAGACAATACCGCCACTGTAGCGTACATCAACCATCAAGGTAGTCTACGCTCCCGCCGTATGTCGCAACTCGCTCGCCACCTCTTATGGAGTCAGAAGCATCTGAGGTCCCTTCGAGCCATTTACATTCCCGGAGCCCTGAACTGTGCAGCCGACCAGCTCTCAGGGCTTCAGCCCTCCCCGGAGAATGGCGACTCCATCCCCAGTCGGTCAGCTGATTTGGGACCAGTTCGGGGACGCACAGATAGATCTGTTTGCCTCCCACGACTCGACCCATTGCGACCAGTATTATTCTCTGTCCGAGGGCACGCTCGGCACGGATGCCTCTGGCGCACAGCTGGCCGCGGGGCCGCAAATACGCGTTTTCCCCAGTGAGCCTTCTTGCGCAGGTCTTGCGCAAGGTCAGGGAGGACGAGGAGCAGGTCCTTCTGGTTGCGCCGTACTGGCCCACCCGGACTTGGTTCTCCGAACTAGTGCTCCTCGCGACAGCACCTCCTTGGCAAATTCCTCTGAGGAAGGACCTCCTTTCTCAGGGACGGGGCACCCTGTGGCACCCTCGTCCCGATCTTTGGAACCTCCACGTGTGGCTCCTGGACGGGACGAGGCAGGTTTGAGTACCCTACCACCAGCGGTGGTGGCTACCATCACTTCCGCTAGAGCGTCGTCCACGAGGCACGCCTACGCGTTGAAGTGGAACCTCTTCGTCAACTGGTGCTCTTCTCGCCGAGAAGACCCCCGGAGGTGTTCGATCAGTTTCGTGCTTTCCTTCCTTCAAGATGGGTTGGAGCGAAGGCTGTCTCCCTCCACTCTCAAAGTTTATGTTGCCGCTATTGCCGCACACCACGACTTAGTGGAAGGTAAATCCTTAGGGAAGCACGACCTAATCGTCGGGTTCCTGAGGGGGGCGAGGAGACTGAATCCTCCTCGCTCTCCTCTCGTTCCCTCTTGGGACCTCACAGTGGTTCTAAGTGCCCTGCAGAGTGCTCCCTTTGAGCCTCTGCAATCAGTGGAGCTTAAGTTCCTGTCAATGAAGACAGCGCTCCTGGTTGCATTGGCCTCTCTCAAGAGGGTCGGGAACCTGCACGCATTCTCCGTTGACGAAGCGTGCCTGGAATTTGGGCCGGCTTACTCTCACGTGATCCTGAGACCCCGGCTTGGATATGTGCCCAAGGTTCCTACCACTCCCTTCCGGGACCAGGTGGTGAACCTGCAAGCGCTGCCCTTGGAGGAGGCAGACCCAGCCTTGGCACTGCTCTGTCCAGTACGCGCTCTCCGCGCCTATGTAGACAGGACGCAGTGTTTCAGGACCTCAGACCAGCTCTTTGTCTGTTATGGTGGGAAGCTGAAGGGAAAGGCTCTCTCCAAGCAGAGGTTGTCTCACTGGATATTGTACACCATTGCTTTGGCATACCAGCAGCAAGGTCGACCGTGCCCCCTTGGTGTGACTGCCCACTCCACCCGGAGTGTGGCATCCTCTTGGGCTCTAACGCATGGCGCCTCGCTGACAGACATCTGCAGAGCTGCAGGCTGGGCGACACCGAACACATTCGCCAGATTCTACAATCTCCGAGCGGAGCCTGTGTCCTCTCATGTACTTGCTTCAACTAGCTAGTACTGGACCCGCTCAGGTGTCTTCGCTTGCTCGCCATTCCACTCCACGGACTGGATACGTGCGATATTCTCCTCAGGTGAGCTTCTCCGCAAGCCCTGAGTTCCTCCAGCACCCCTGATGCTAGCGCCAGTGTCTATTGCCTGTACGTCGGCTAGGTGCCTCCCGTGTGCATGGTCCCTCCCCGGAGCTACCCCCACACGTGTATTTGCACTGAAAGCCTCTCTGAGCATGTGTCTTTCCCTTGGCAAGCCACCTTGCCACCCCTGAGGTTGAAATATTCCACCTGCGACTGGACACCTCAGTGTTCTCCATATGTTTCCTTCGGGTCATATGTGTATTCCCAAATGCCCCCCCCCCCCCCCCCCTCTGGGTTGGTGTTAATTGCATATTTCCTCTAAACTATGGGTTTTGCTTCCCAGTGTACCTTGGTATTCCTGTGTTAAATAGGAGTCAGGGCTCAGATTTACGCAGGGCACTGGAAGACAGCTGTGAAGGTGGCGTGATTAGACTGATAACCCCATTCGTCGTCATCCGACGTAGCTCGGAGTGACAACGAAAGGGAACGTCTCGGTTGCGTATGTAACCCTCGTTCCCTGAGTAGGGAACGGAGACGTTACGTCTTCCTGCCACTTCCGCTGTACCGCGGGGATCGCCTGAGCTCAGTCTTGGCTCCTCAGCGAAGAAACATAACTGCATGTTGCCGGCGTCCTCCTTTTATACCCACGAGGTGGGGCGGAGTTACGTCATGCAAATTCTGCAGACCCATGGCATTTTTTTGCCATTGGCTCGTTTTTGTATACTCGAAGTCGATAGGTGTTCTAAGCGAAACCCAATTCGTCGTCATCCGACGTAACGTCTCCGTTCCCTACTCAGGGAACGAGGGTTACATACGTAACCGAGACGTTTGTGTGTATTGCCAGTCCAGCCTCCTCGTCCACCAAGTCACAACCTCACCATGCCAAGGGGAAATGGTGCCTCGGCACATCTCAACTGACTGCATCTCGACTGACTGCAACAGGCCTTAGGATGGTTCCACAAAGCATTGACTGCACATACAACATGAATTACTTCAAACTAAAGATTTGACTTTACATACAGCAAAAGACACTGCATCAATTTTTGTCTGATTAGTTAATCCAGGATGGACCTAAAAACAAATTTCTCTCAAAATCTTTAACCCCAGAGGTCATTAAATATTTTAATTAAATTTTTACTAAGTACACGCTGGCATTCTGTCATTTATTTAAATGGATAAACTGTTAATAAGAAAAATAGTAATAAACACAAATTAACATTATTTCATGGTTCTTTTAATAAGAACATTTGTACAACATATTGCACTTATTATTACGCTAAAAATAATGACATCATTATAATTGTATTATGAATTGCTGTGAATACCACAGTATAAGCTCAGGTAAAGCTCAGCTAGCACGCTCATCGGATAGCTGCATGCTATGCTACTATCTAAACTAACTAAAAAACTCTATAGCTCTAAACTAAACTAAACTCTAACTAAAACTCAAATCTATAGATTCGGTTATAAACTAGTATATGAAACATGTAAGTTAAAAGACATTAATGACTTGTTATAAAGTAGCTCAAACGTCTTCTATAATAAAGTGATTTTGTCTAATTTGTAACCAGGCACTAAGCGATTACCCATAAAACGTGATTTGAACCAATGGGGTAATCTATCAACCAGAAACTGAAGCATCCCTTGGGGAGGCCATTGTAGCAGCACTCCACCTGCTGTGCATTCCATTGACTCCCATTCATTTTGGTGTCACTTTGACAGCGAATAACATTACATCTGAGGCATCCAAAGACTCCATTTGTCCATTATTTATTTCTAAAGAAACACGACAATGTATATTACTTTGTGTGGCGAGGGGGGCGTGGTTCCGCGAAGTCTGTAGCGGGAGAGGAGTCAGCGAGTCGCGCGGTGAGTAAGTGGGTCAAGTGCAGATGACGAACACCTGTGTCTGATTGCAGTAATTGGCGTGGAGACCGCATATAAGCTGCCGGCTGAGAGGGAGAAGAGAGAGAGACCTGGGACTCGCACAAGCCTGTGAAGCCTGCACAAAAACTGAGACCGTGACTGTTTTGTCTATATTGTTTGTTTGTTTTGCCGTGTAGTGTGACACGGCGGCCGCGCACGAGCGCACCGTATCTATTGATTGCTGTTTTAATAAAAGTGCGAGTCCCAATTTCGCCGACCTCGTCTTCTTCTTCCTTCAACCATACTGAACCTCACTACACTGGTGCTGAAACCCGGGAAGAAGAAGACTGCCGCCGCCATGCAGACCCCGCCGGGAACGCCGTTTGCGGAGCTCATACAGACGCTCGCGGGTCTTCACCGGGAGCAACATCACGCCCTGCTGGCCGTGAAAGAGGAGCAGGATCAACGGTTCCAGATGCTCCTCCAAGGCCAGCAAGAAGACCGCGAGCTGTTCCGGAGCTGGCTCGACCGGGAGGTTCGGGCCGTCCCCGTTCCAGCTACGGCCTCGGCCCCGCCCCTGCCTCTCAATAAAATGGGTCCTCAGGACGATCCGGAAGCGTTCCTGGACCTGTTTGAGAGGTCTGCCGAGGCCCGGGGATGGCCCCAGTCGGACTGGCCCATGCGGCTCATCCCGTTACTATCTGGGGAGTCGCAGATAGCCGCCAACCAACTGCCAGTCCAGAACCTCCTGGTCTACGAAGATCTGAGGCGCGCCATTTTGCAGCGGGTCGGCCGGACCCCCGAACAACATCGTCAGCGGTTCCGGTCCCTGAGCTTGGAGGAGTCTGGCCGACCCTTCGTGCTGGCGCAACAGCTCCGGGACTCCTGCCGCAGATGGCTGATGGCCGACGGAGGCGACGTCGAGGATGTCATCAGCAAGGTGGTACTGGAGCAGTTCATTACCAAGCTGCCAAAGAAAACTGCTCAGTGGGTCCAGTGCCACCGCCCGACGTCGCTGGACCAGGCCATCCACCTGGCGGAAGATCACATGGTGGCGTGCTCAGGGGTCGGCGAACCCCTCCCATCAGCCTCTCTCTCTCCCTCTCTCTCTCTCGCTACCCCCTCTCTCCCCAAACCTGTGACCCTTCCCAGGTCTCGCGGGGGGCTGGTGTCCCGGCCGGCGCCAAGATGGAGGACAGGGACCCCGGCGGAGCCCGTTCCTACGTCCCGGGCCCCACCCAGGGGGCCCGCCATCTCCGACCACCCCGTTCCGAGTCCGGCAGCCCTGCACTCTCCACGTCAATTCCTTGACCCGCTTCCTGCCACTGGAGCGGCGGGGAGGCCTGGGCCGGCCTGCTGGCGCTGCGGGGACCCGGGGCACTTTATAGATCGGTGTCCGGTCATGGAGGTGGGGACGCTGATCCGGGTGCCCGACGCGCCGCAGGCTGCCCCCGATCAAACTGGCCTGTACCAGATACCAGTGAGTATCAAGGGGGGTACTTATCAGGCTTTGGTGGATTCAGGCTGTAACCAAACCTCTATTGATCAAAGTCTGATACAACCGGGGGCATTGGATAACAGCCGCATGGTTAAGGTGCGGTGTGTGCACGGGGTGGTGGTGAAATATCCGATAATGCCGGTGGTAATTCAATTTAGGGGGCAAAAGCATAGTGTGGAGGTGGCAGTTAACCCGCACCTCCGGCATCCGCTCATTTTGGGGACGAATTGGCCTGCCTTTAATGAATTATTGGGGGCGTTATCAGCGGGTGCCTCTTGGAGAAAAAAAATAAGGGAAAGACGGCCGTTGTTCAGGTGGGGGATGCTGAGCCAGGACCACTGGGGCCTGCTGCAGGGGAACAGAGGGCTCTGGCGAGAACGGTTCTCTCAGAGCGCGATGATTTTCCCCTGGAGCAGTCCCAGGACGAGTCGCTCAAACACGGCTTCAATCAGGTCCGCTCCATCGACGGCCAGCTGCTCCACCCAGACCAACCGCTCTCTTATCCCTATTTTGCTGTGTTAAAAGATAAGTTGTATCGGGTGACCCAAGACACCCAGACAAAGGAAGATACAACACAGTTGTTGGTACCTAAAAGCCGCCGGAAAATGCTTTTTCAGGCGGCTCACTGTAATCCAATGGCCGGGCATTTAGGTCAGGCGGCGACACTAAACCGTCTCATGGCCCGGTTCTTCTGGCCGGGCATTCACGAGAACGTGCGTGGGTGGTGCGCGTCTTGTCGTGAATGTCAGTTGGTGAATCCACCGGCCAATCCAAAAGCACCATTGTGCCCCCTTCCGCTAATGCAGGTCCCCTTCGAACGAATTGGTATGGACCTCATCGGGACATTAGAGCGGTCAGCACGAGGGCACCGCTTTGCGTTGGTTCTGGTGGACTACGCAACGCGATACCCAGAAGCAGTCCCGCTTCGTAACATTTCGGCTAAAAGTGTTGCGAGCGCGCTCTTCTCGTTAATCTCCCGAGTGGGAATCCCCAAGGAGATTCTCACGGATCAGGGCACGGCGTTCATGTCACGAACGATTCGCGAACTCTACGAATTGTTGGGCATTAAATCGATTCGCACTAGCGTCTACCACCCACAGACGGACGGTTTAGTGGAACGATTTAATCGCACTTTGAAGTCCATGATTCGTAAGTTCGTTCACGAGGACGCCAAAAATTGGGATAAATGGCTAGAACCCCTCTTGTTCGCTGTACGCGAGGTCCCGCAAGCCTCCACGGGGTTTTCCCCCTTCGAGCTCCTCTACGGACGGCAGCCCCGCGGGGTGCTTGACGTTCTTAGAGAGACTTGGGAGGACGGGCCGTCCGCTGCTAAGAACGAAATTCAGTATGTCCTGGACCTGAGAACAAAGCTCCACACTTTGGGGCGGCTATCAATGGAGAATTTGTTACAGGCCGAGGGCAGACAGAGTCAGCTATACAACAGGGGGGCTAGACTCCGTCAATTTGCACCGGGAGATAAGGTACTTGTATTACTCCCTAGTACCAGCTCGAAATTACTCGCAAAGTGGCAAGGGCCCTTTGAGGTCACACGGCTAGTTAATGATCTCAACTATGAGGTAGCCCGTACAGACAGGGGTGGAGCACATCAAGTTTACCACCTCAACCTCCTCAAAAAGTGGGTTGAGGCAGAGTCAGTGATGTTGGCGACGGTGGTGAGCGGAGAGGAGGATCTCGGGCAGGAGGCGAGTTCAAAATCACAATCTCTCGCGCTGGCTCTTGGTGGAGATCACCTCTCGCCCTCCCAGCTCACTGACGTTAAAAATATACAAGCTGATTTTGCGGATGTGTTTTCTCCCCTGCCCGGCCGGACGAACCTCATTCAGCACCACGTTGAGACCGAACCCGGGGGGTGGTGGTACGCTGCCGCCCGTATCGTTTGCCTGAACATAAGAAAAAGGTGGTTCAGAGTGAACTAGAGGCTATGCTGGATATGGGGGTAATAGAAGAGTCGAGCAGTGACTGGGCGAGCCCGATAGTTTTGGTTCCTAAACCTGACGGCTCGGTCCGCTTCTGTGTAGACTATAGGAAGGTGAACGCGGTGTCTAAGTTTGATGCTTATCCAATGCCGAGGGTTGACGAATTGCTTGATCGGCTGGGTACTGCTCGTTTTTATTCGACATTGGACTTAACGAAGGGTTATTGGCAGATCCCCTTGTCTCCAATGTCCAAAGAAAAGACAGCTTTCACAACGCCGTTTGGATTACACCAATTTGTCACCCTTCCTTTCGGGTTGTTCGGGGCTCCAGCGACCTTTCAGCGTCTGATGGACAAGATTCTCCGGCCGCATGCTGCATATGCCGCTGCCTACTTGGATGATATTATCATCTATAGTACCGATTGGCAGCGTCATATGCAGCATTTGCGGGCTGTCCTGAGGACGCTGAGAAGGGTGGGGCTCACGGCCAACCCGAAGAAGTGTGCAATTGGGCGTGTGGAGGTAAGATATCTGGGTTTCCACTTGGGTCACGGACAGGTGCGTCCCCAAATTGATAAGACGGCAGCAGTTGCGACCTGTCCGAGACCCAAGACCAAAAAGGAGGTTAGACAGTTCCTGGGGCTAGCGGGATATTATAAAAGGTTTGTGCCTAATTATTCGGACCTCGCTAGCCCGCTGACTGATCTAACTAAAAAGGAAGCGCCAGATTCGGTTCAGTGGACGGAGCAGTGTCAGCGGGCCTTTACCCAGATAAAGGCTGCTCTATGTGGCGGGCCGCTTTTGCATGCTCCTGATTTCTCTCTCCCCTTTATCCTACAGACGGATGCATCGGACACGGGGCTGGGCGCCGTCCTGTCCCAGGAGGTGGAGGGTGTAGAGCGGCCGGTGCTGTACATCAGTCGTAAGCTCTCTAAGAGAGAGACGATGTACAGCACCATTGAGAAAGAGTGTTTGGCCATCAGATGGGCTGTTCTCACCCTCCGCTACTCCCTCCTGGGGCGGGAGTTCACCCTCTGTTCGGACCACGCTCCCCTGCAGTGGCTCCACCGCATGAAGGATACCAACGCGCGGATCACCCGTTGGTATCTAGCTTTACAGCCTTTTAAGTTCCAGGTGATCCACAGGCCGGGTGCACAGATGGTTGTGGCTGACTTCCTCTCCAGGAGGGGGGGGGGGAGGCTGCAGGCCGGACGGCTCCCCGGCCTGAGACGGGCGGTGGGGGTATGTGGCGAGGGGGGCGTGGTTCCGCGAAGTCTGTAGCGGGAGAGGAGTCAGCGAGTGGCGCGGTGAGTAAGTGGGTCAAGTGCAGATGACGAACACCTGTGTCTGATTGCAGTAATTGGCGTGGAGACCGCATATAAGCTGCCGGCTGAGAGGGAGAAGAGAGAGAGACCTGGGACTCGCACAAGCCTGTGAAGCCTGCACAAAAACTGAGACCGTGACTGTTTTGTCTATATTGTTTGTTTGTTTTGCCGTGTAGTGTGACACGGCGGCCGCGCACGAGCGCACCGTATCTATTGATTGCTGTTTTAATAAAAGTGCGAGTCGCCGACCTCGTCTTCTTCTTCCTTCAACCATACTGAACCTCACTACACTTTGTATCTTACGTTATGGCCCCGTAGAAGCCGTTTTTGTAAAAATAGGCTAACGATTGCGTCATAACCACTCGACTCTCTGTTGCACAGTCGAGAAATTACGGTATAGACAGGCGGAGAAGCTCGCAGGCAATCGTGGGGACGTGGAGGCATAAAGTCCGATAAAGTCAAGGGAGAAGCCTATAGAGAGTCATACAGTTGCTCCTGCTGCTAGCTGCGAGATTCGGAAGGGAATGATTCAGATTTCTCTTGGCACAGCAACTAGAATACTTACAACTGTCAGACAGGTTGTTCATGTCACATCTACGTCGTCAAGCTCATTGTGAGCCTGCGCAGTACGCTCAGCCATCAGGAAGTGAGTGCTTCTAAAGGGCTTCAATTCTCTCCGTTGAAATCAAGGGGGTCGCTGTGTCCATTTCTTTTACTGTCTATGGTTTGAACCAATCGGATTGCTCGGGTCCTAAGCTGGGACCCAAAACTTCAATGGGACCCAACACTTCACCACAGCTGAAGCATAGAGGGCGGAAGCCATGTTGCGCATCCATCTTGAAAATACATAAGACAAAGTGGAACATACCTGGAAATTCAAGCTTCGCGTTTTTACACTCAGTGGCAGGTGGCACCGTGACGAATGCGAGAGGGAGAGATTTGAAATAATACGGCCACCGTATAAGTTAAAACGCCCTCGGAGGGCTAGAAAGTAATATCAGAGAATGTCTAATAAGGAGAGAACTTCCAATCTCAGTAAACGTCCGCCTTCTGAACTGGTTGCAGTTCCACTCTGGTTCCATATGAGGGCGCTCACAGAACGAGTGCAGAATGAATGGAGGTCTATGGAGCTACACCCCTCAAAATCCACTTTTCTCAGGATATATTTTTTTGTCTAGTAATTTGAATGTTCTATTCAAAAGGAGATGCAAAGAAATTACACATTGCTGGGTGTTAGATTTTTTAGAGTCACTTATTTGCTTTAAAAAGTCTTTTAAAATGTCAATGACGTCATACACGTCGTACGACCAGAGATACTGTTTTACGGCAATCCTTCAGTCACTTTGGTGCTTTCGCGCTCTGAGGCATCGACAACACAGCTGACACATGCTAGAAGAGTTAAGTCCGCCTTAACATTCTAGTCCCGCTTCGGATGCCACGATGCCATCAAGCGGTGTCTCTGTCGTTATCAGTCATTCACTGACCCAATCAGCGTTCATTAGGAGAATATAGGCAACAACAACTCAACCTGTAAGAAATCGAAAGGATATAAGTACTCGTTCATTCAACTTTCAACCTATAACCCATGTTGAACTTGCAAAACCTACAATCAAATCTGAATTTCTCAACGGCAATCGGGTGAAAGAGACATTTAGCCGTCTAGCTCCATAGACTCCCATTCATTTTGCACTCATGGGCGATCGCCCCCAGTGGAACTATGGTGGAACTACAACAAAAAGTCAATACATAAGGACTTAAGGCCCTTTTACATGAGAGTGCTCGCGGGTGAAAACATAAAAATATTTTATCAGATGTGCCTTTCGTTTAGACGGCGACGGCGTTTTTGGGGCTTAAAAACGCAAAAAAGTGAAACCACCCTCCAGAGTGGAAATCTTAATCTCACCATCTGCTCACGGTGGCTCTCGTCGTGTACGCCCTTACGTCACAGGCATGCGCCACCTCCTCGTCTGTCCAGTCAAAAATTGTGAGCTTTTGCTGTTCGCTTCGATATTTTGTGTTTTTGATTTCACGCTACTAGGGAGAAAAGTAGAAGGAAGGTTGTACGCAGGCGCGCGGACTTGGTGTTGTTGTGTGGCAGTGCTTCACATTGCCACCTAGCCTCCTGGAATGCATACTACATCAAATTTCACACACTTTTGCGTCACCCCCCATAACGCTTGTCTAAACGCAGAATAAAAAGTGATAACGCAACGCCAATTTTGCGTTTTCTCTTCAGATCGTGTCCGTGTAAACATAGCCTTAATAGGGAGTGGCCAGGCTCTCCGTAGACGGGCTCTGGTAATATTTAGTTGGTAGTCAGATACAATTTCACCGCTAGATGGGAGTAAATCCTACACAGTGTAGCTTTGTTTAAGACTTGAAGCTTATAATCGAGGACTTGCAACTTTACTTGGACTTGTCTGTCTTGACTCGAGACTTGTGACTTGCAAAACAATGACTTGGTCCCACCTCTGCGCTGGACATACTAGACAAAAAATAGACTTCTTTGAATTTACCCAGTCTGTGATTTTATACCGGATCAAAACATAGGAAGAACAGCTGGGATAGTTGATACTCTTTAACTTCTCTGAATCTGCCATCGATTAACCACTATCGCTATGAACAATAATTTTATTTTTAATAAATTGTCATGGATGATTTTGGCCCAATTCTAAATTTGTTTGGACTAGTGTCAGTAATTTATCCACATTATATAAATGATACAATTAAAATCAAATATAATTGGTATGTTATGATAACACAATATATGGGTGTTCAGCTGGTTTTCAGATGAATTAATTTGTGTGATTTAAAATAATTTAAGATGCTGTGCTGGATTAGTGTTGATGCGCCATCTGGAGGCCAATGTTATATCGCCCCAAACTTGCACCTGGCTGGGCACGATCAGAAATATCTTCATAAAATTTAGGACTAAGTAAGAATTCAGTGCTCAGAATGGCACACTGGGACTGTTAAACCCAATCACCGTGTGCAATATAATAAGGCAGCAAACTAATTCAGAAGTTTAGAACTACTTTTTGAGAGAGAGAGAGAGAGAGAGAGAGAGAGAGAGAGAGAGAGAGAGAGATCTGATTGACTGATTCTGATACCCGGGTTCCCTAGTCTCAAGACAGCTTAAAGAAATAAACAACATTCAGTATGCAAATAACTATAATTTAAATTTTGACAGTTAGACTTGAATGCTCAGTGTCAATATGAGAATTTTCTATTAAGACATATGAAGTTTAAACTTTATATAGATACCCAAGGCCAAAAAATGATCATAGTTTTAATGGTTCAGGCTGAATTCATTTGCAGTTTTGAACACACCCTAACCAGAATGTTAGAAGAATACTGTTTTGCCTTGCAAGCAATGTAATACATTTAAGATTACAGTATGAGCAACGATAATGCACAGGGCAGGAACAAATACACACACACACACACGCACACGATAACTGGACTTAAAAAGTCATTTAAATCAGACACATTCCTATATTACTTTACCTCAGCTCCAGAGAGGAAAAAAAACATTTACAAAGAACACTGCCCTTCTGTATATACAAAATAGACTATGTAAAAAACAAAACCATATCTTAAAAAAAAAGTATTTTATTTACAGAATCTGAAAGTTCAGAGGTATTTACAATGCTATTTATATTCCAACTGTAAACCAGAAATTAACGCTTCACAAGATTACAAATATGTGAAATGCAAATGAGTCTGTCATGCTGCACACAATGAAAATGACACACTGGTGACATTTGAGGCCAGTGGAATGAAATTATGCAAACAAATGATGACTGTAGGCATTTGGAGAATGAAAAAACAAACAAATTGGTAAAACATATCCAGCTGTATGAGGCTTTGCTTAAGAAAGGACCTGTGTAGGTTTGGTCCTCTTCAAGGCATTATATGTTGCCATCCGGATCTCCACAAATCACAGAGACAAGATAAATTGATGCAGACAACATACTTTCATTCCTTTCAAGCTGTTCAGCTGGAAAAACTCATGTTACTGTGGACACCTCACACACGCACACACATTCAGTCTGAGTCACTGCTGCTGCTGGAGGAATCTGTTGACATGGCCTCAACATCGTCTTCATTTTCTTTGTTATGACCAGGTGGCTCCAGGCCAAAATCGTTGCCATGGTGAGGAGGCAGAATCCCCATGGAAACATCAGTGGACTGCCAAGGATACTGTGGGGTTAGTACATCTAAAAGCGAAAGGAGAAATATACATTAGCAAAAAAAAGTACATAATCACAAACACATTATAATATTTATATAGCCCCTTTCACACAAAGCGTTGATCCCAAAAAATTGCCATTGAATTGCTAGAGAGGCTTCTGTGTGAACGCAAACACGTCCCGGGATGGGGACCTAGTGACATCGCTGGAATCAGTTCCGGAACGCAGCCTGTGTGAACAAAAGACAGGTCTAATGCCGTAAGGGGTGTGCCATAGTGATGATGCATGCGTTTATGTTTGTCATCCTGTTATCACGTCTTTACGGGATGTGTGTGAACGCATGCACAGGTTCCAGAAAATCACTGGCAGTGTGAATGAACCAAAATCAAAAGATCCCGCAACACATTATCCGGAATCACTGTGCGAAAGGGGCTTATGATAAAGACAACTAAGAAGAGAAGAGAGCATGCACAGATGAATCAAACATCTAAACAGAAAAGTGAACCTGCCTGGTAACCTCCCAGCAGCCAATGCATCTCCAGGCAGGTGTCCGTTCACTCCATTGGTGGACATGTTGCTGATGTTACCCAACATTCCACTGCGCATCTCCAGATCAGTGGGATACGGCCTGCGGGGGTCACCTACACAAACATGCACATCATATGAGCTTACAGATACATTCAGGCATAAGCCAATCAAGTCACTGGAAATGTTTCAGAGTAAATCAAGTCAGATAGGAAAGACAGGAATGGAAGAACATGATGCAGAAGGAAGTAGTAGTCCATTTACCTGGAACCCAGTTCAGAGGAGCACACACTGCATTACTGGCACTGATCCTGTGAGCGTACTTGATGATCTCCTCTGAAGAGATACTCCCTAGTCAAAACAAACAGAACAACCAAAAAAGAAAAAAAAAAAAAACATTGAGGAAATTCGATTTTAAACTGAAACAGTAAATATGTCTATTCGTGTGTATAAATGTGTATACATAAATGTATATGTAGATACTGTGGTATATCGAGTAAATATCAAGTAAAACAAAAAACTGCAATTACTTGCATTTCAGTCTTATGACTATCAATTCTACTGATAACGAACACATACACTGGAATATAAGTTTATTATCTGAAACATGCTGCAACTTGAATTCTAAAGGAACTTATATAAAGCAATTAATGTTGAGCAAACAAAACATGCGCAAAGCGCTCAATTTGATTTGTGCTGAATAAGAGAGGTACATTGGGCCCTAGTTTATTTGTAAAGCACATTTCATAAACGTCAGTAGTTTCAGTTTAGATTTGAATACATTTGTTTAAGCTTGCTGTATATAATAAATGTTGCTTATAATGAATTCCACTATAGTTTATGTTGTTTTATTCTTATATTTGTCCTTCCTGTTCTGTTCTAAATACAATCAAATTTAAAGGTTTTTGTTGAGGAGTCAGGGTAACTAATAAAATACAAGTTTATAATGTTTGTAAATGTTTTTTTGTTTTTTTTTACAGAGTGTAATAAAATGTGACTTACACACCAATGCTACTTATGTTTTTTTTCTCTCTCAACAATGCAATTTATTTTAACTTATTTTGTGTAACAACAATACCTTTTCTGGCCTTTTCAATAGACTTCAGTTTCTCTTTGGCTTGATAGACAGCAGTGGCCTGATGACGAATGAAAAACATAATTATTATCTCAGATTCAAAAAGATTCATTTTAAGCTGTCTTTGTTACGGTGTAAATACACAAACAAGTAATATTACAACAATATCAATTAACAACATGTATTGATTATAGGGTTCGTTTTTTTGTAATTAAGTATAATTTACTGTTATTTCTATTAGTTCCTTCATATAAGATGTATAACCAGGATACTTAAAAGAGTTCAAGAATGTGAGTTTAATCAAAATGCATTGGTAATGTTCTGTCATTTCAAATGACCAATGATTTTTGTGAGTGCCTCAAATGAAATGCACAACACAGAAAGCAGTGATTAGAGCTGGAAATTAAAGTTATTTCAGTCATTAAAAAATAAATAAATCAAAATGCAAAGCAAACTTTTTTTTTAAGTTCATAAAGTGATAAAGTATGTTGGTTTGCATAGTGCTGCTTAAACAATTGAATGTTACTGAAAAGAAATGTGCATGTGATGTCAGTCACCAGTATGTGCTCGGCCTCTTTGAGTTGTTTCTGGAGCTGCTGGATATCACTGTCTCTCTTCTCGACTTCTTTCTCCAGCGTCTGCATCTCCTGGTGAACTCTGCCCTGCTCCATCGCCGTCTGCATCAGCTCCTGGAACTCTTTATCTCTCTGCACTAACAGCTCCAGTATCTGTTCACAGAATCAGCAGCATACAGTCACTGCCATCTAATAATCAAGCAAGCATATAGTAATTCATCATTCTAATACTGAATTACAGAAATGTAATTTAATTTCAGTTACTTAAAAGCATGTAATTGCATGACTTTTCAGGATTTTTCATTAGAACTTTAAAGCCTGTAAATATCAGTGAATTCACTTCTACTTGAGATTCCTGTGTTGTCTCAGACACTGATTGAGTATTGTCTATACGTGTGTGTGTGTGTGTGTGTGTGTGTGTGTGTGTGTGTGTGTGTGTGTGTGTGTGTGTGTGTGTGTGAACAGTGTCTCTCACCTGTGTGTCCTCTCCAGGCTGGGGCAGTTTCTGTGACCTGGACAGTGCTAGCATCTCTATCAGCTCTCTGCAACATAAACAACAAAATAAAAGAACGAAAGAGGAGCCGTGTGTGAACAGTAGCCTAGTAGTGTATAATAAGCGTGTTATTAGTAGGAGTAAAAACAGTAGGCTAGGGTGGACAAGAGAGACTGCGAATACTTGACCATTTATTCAAGTATTAACTAACGTTAATCAAGCAACTGTTAGCAGAAATCACTGGAAATCTCATGAATGAACGAACTAGAAGTTTATTATCATTCTGCTTTGTACCAGCTAAAAAAAACACATAAATGGTTATTCTTCATCTAAATATGCAAAATATATGAAAACAAACCTGGATAAAACTTCAATATCATCCAGAGTGGATAAAAGCTTTTCTTTCGTAGGCTTCTCTGCCGCCGCCATGACTGTTTCTCCTCACTTGCGCATGCGTGAGAAATGAAAAGCAAACGTGTAAGTGAAACAGTGACGCCTGTTGGCAGTATGACCAAAATGTGCAATCGTTGTTAATAAAATATTATCTGTAGAGTTCACATGAACAGTTTTTTTTAACTGCGGGGTAGAGAGTAAACGAAAAGAAGAAAATAAACCCGGTATGCTAGCTGGTATGACAGTAATTTATAGATGGCGCTTGTGTTAAGAGCTGGTGAAGAATACCCATTCGTTTTTGATAGCTCGATAAGAATATTATAGCATATAATTAAGTTGGCTTGTAAGAGCCAACTTACTGAAATCCTATTTAAACTTTATTATTATTATTATTATTATTATTATTATTAATATTATTATTCTGTCAAAAATTTAGAGCTTTAACTCCACATACTCCAAACTCGGCTCAGACACTCAAACTGTTCTGACTCGGTATGCAATATCTTTTCTAAATGATCGGACTTACGGTTTTCCTAAAAATGACGATCAAACTCGGAAAAAACTCCCATTGACTTAACATTGCGGAACTTTCAGATTTTCAAACTCCCCAACTGTCAAAAATTCAAATCTAAATCCCTTGAAACCCAAGACTACATCAAACTGCCATTCTATAGACTATATGAGCCATTGAGACTCATTTAAACTAATAAACTCATCTATCTATGACACCTATCTATCTATCTATCTATCTATCTATCTATCTATCTATCTATCTATCTATCTATCTATCTATCTATCTATCTATCTATCTATCTATCTATCTATCTATCTATCTATCTATCTATCTATCTATCTATCGACTTTCTAGCTAATCCATCTTTTTTACTAATCTCTTTCTTTCTTTCTTTCTTTCTTTCTTTCTTTCTTTCTTTCTTTCTTTCTTTCTACTTAATCTATCTTTCTGACTAATCTATCTTTCTTTCTCTTTCTTTCTAACTAATCTATCTTTCTTTCTCTTTCTTTCTAACTAATCTTTCTTTCTAACTAAGCTATCTTTCTTTCTTTCTTTCTTTCTTTCTTTCTTTCTTTCGAACTAATCCATCTTTCTTTCTTTCTAACTAATCTATCTTTCTTTCTTTCTTTCTTTCTTTCTAACTAATCCTTTCTTTCTAAATAATCTATCTTTCTAACTAATCTATCCATCTATCTATCTTTCTTTCTAACTAATCTATCTTTCTTTCTAACTAATCTATCTTTCTTTCTTTCTAACTAATCTATCTATCTTTCTAACTAATCTTTCTAACTAATCTATCTTTCTTTCTAACTAATCTTTCTATCTTTCTAACTAATCTATATTTCTTTCTAACTAATCTATCTTTCTTTCTTTCTAACTAACTAATCTTTCTTTCTTTCTTTCTTTCTTTCTAACTAATATTTCTTTCCTTCTAACTAATCTCTTTCTAACTAATCTATCTTTCTTTCTTTCTTTCTTTCTTTCTTTCTTCCTTTCTAACTAATCCATCTTTCTTTCTAACTAATCCATCTTTTTCTTTCCAACAAATTCATCTTTCTTTCTTTCTTTCTTTCTTTTTTCTTTCTTTCTTTCTTTCATTCTTTCTTTCTTTCTTTCTTTCTTTCTTTCTTTCTTTCTTTCTTTCTTTCTTTCTTTCTAAATAATCTATCTTTCTAACTAATCTATCCATCTATCTATCTTTCTTTCTAACTAATCTATCTTTTTTTCTTTCTAACTAATCTTTCTTTCATTCTAACAAATCTATCTATTTTCTTTCTAACTAATCTATCTATCTTTCTTTCTAAAGAATCTATCTTTCTTTCTTTCTTTAATCTATATTTCTTTCTAACTAATCTATCTTTCTTTCTTTCTTTAATCTATATTTCTTTCTAACTAATCTCTCTTTCTTTCTTTCTTTCTTTCTTTCTAACTAATATTTCTTTCCTTTTAAATAATCTTTCTATCTTTTTTCTAACTAATCTATCTTTCTAACTAATAATTATTTCCTTCTAACTAATCTGTCTTTCTTTCTAACTAATCTATCTTTCTTTCTTTAATCTATATTTCTATCTAACTAATCTTTCTTTCTTTATCTCTTTTTAAACTAATCTTTCTTTCTTTCTTTTTAACTAATATTCCTTTCTAACTTTCTTTCTTTCTAACTAATCTTTCTTTCTTTCTTTCTTTCTTTCTAACTAATTTTTTCTTTCTTTCTTTCTTTCTTTCTTTCTTTCTTTCTTTCTAACTGATCTTCCTTTCTAACTTTCTTTCTAACTAATCTTTCTTTGTTTCTTTCTCTTTCTTTCTAATCTTTCTAACTAATCTTCCTTTATAACTTTCTTTGTAACTAATCTTTCTTTCTAACTAATCTTTCTATCTTTCTTTCTTTCTCTCTTTCTGATCTTTTTTTCTAACTAATCTTTCTTTCCCACTAGAAACGCTCTTGCAATTTTAAATTACTTCAAACTATACTTTAAACTTCAAACTACTTTAAACTATTTAAAACTTTAAACTAATTCAAACTTTAAACCACTTTAAACTTTAAACTAATTTAGACTTCAAACTACTTTAAAATTCAAACTAATTTAATCTTTAAACTAATTTAAACTTCAAAGTCCTTTAAAATTCAGACTAATTTAAACTTTAAACTAATTTAAACTTTAAACTACTTTAAACTTCAAAATTCTTCAAACTTATTGGTCAAAACTTTCACAAGCCAACTTAAAGTTTGTCTCGACGAACTTTTTCTTATTATACAGTTGTATCCTCTGGTTCCCAACCTTTTTGATAAGGCTTCATACTGGCCACAACATAAGGCCCCCTCCTCCACTTTGTAATTTACAGAAGTTGGAGTGCATTCAAATAAGTACCTAAAATAATTTTCATTTAAATGATAATTAAATTTAGCTTATTTCAAAGCTTGTTTTGTCTTATTTTTTAATAATGTTAAGTCATCTTGGACCCCTGAGAAGGTACGGCTTCCATGCATAAAAATGTGTTAACTCAGTTGTTGTTGTTGTTGTTACTACAATTATATCTATTCCAGGGGCCTATACCATGAAGCCGGTTTAGGTGGCTATAGCCAGCTATGTTTCAGCTTAGTTTCCGCCAACCCTGGGTTTTAGGTACTATGAAATATCTCGGCTTTAATCGGTGTTCGTTGCCATGGTATCTTACGCTGCACGGCTAACCTGCTCCGGGGCAGGTTAAAGGAGTAGTTCACTTTTAAAAAAACTTTTGCTGATAATTTACTCACCCCCATGTCATTCAAGATGTCTATGTCTTTCTTTCTTCAGTCGAAAAGAAATTAAGGTTTTTGATGAAAACATTCCAGGATTTTTCTCCATATAATGGACTTCAATGGGAACCAGACGGTTCAAAGTCCAAATGAGCGTTTCAGTGCAGCTTCAAAGGGCTTTAAACGACACCAGACGATGCATAAGGCTCTTATCTAGCGAAACGATCACTCATTTCAAAAATAAATAAAAAACTTTAAGTTTTATAAGCACAAATGCTCGCCTTGCTCTGTTCTGTGATGCGTGCTAGTGACGTCACGTAATACGCAATTACGTTGAAAAGGTCACGCTTTTCCTCTGTGTATTCCGGTTCAGAAAGGTGAAGAACTGCATCTCATCTTCTCCTATAAGTTCAAAATCGCCCGACATCGTTGTTTTACCTTTTAATTTCCTTTTTTTGTAAACGGCGTTTGACTTTGTTTGCGGCGTTCAACTTGTAAACACTGACTCGGTACTTCCACAAACGTCAAGAAGCGTGACCTTTTCAACGTAATTGCGTATTACGTGACGTCACTAGCACGCATCACAGAACAGAGCAAGGCGAGCATTTCTGCTTATAAAACTTAACGTTTTTTATTTATTTTTGAAATGAGTGATCGTTTCGCTAGATAAGACCCTTATACATCGTCTGGTGTCGTTTAAAGCCCTTTGAACCTACACTGAAATGCTCATTTAGACTTTGAACTGTCTGGTTCCAATTGAAGTCCATTGTATGGAGAAAAATCCTGGAATGTTTTCATCAAAAACCTTAATATCTTTTCGACTGAAGAAAGAAAGACATAGACATCCTGGATGACATAGGGGTGAGTAAATTATCAGCAAAAGTTTTTTTTAAAAGTGAACTACTCCTTTAAGTTCTGGATTCGAGATCTCAGACTGAAGTTTGACCAATTAGCTGTGAGCAAAGAAACATATAGGTGACGTAACTAATTCCCAGTGTTTGTTGCAATGGCTTTACATTTTCTTTCAAATCCTGTGGACATCTCAGCGCAAATTGTTAGACGAGCACATCGTAGAGAAAGAGTTCCCTATCAAGGCTACGGAACTTCGACATTACGAATGTCGTATATGGGAACTCCTCTCATCCTTCACTTCCGCTGAAATCTTATAGGCTAACACCAGCAGAGCTGGCCAATTGACGCGAATATGCAAATACTGACACATCGTAGCAATATATATGCAAGTGAGCGCCAATTCCTCTTCAGAATCTCTCTCTTCACGCTCAAATCGTGTGCTAGAAAGCTGATACTACTCAACAAACCTTGGATCATTCGCTGTCGTTGAAGGTGCGCCGGAGATACCTGAACTGTCTCTAGCATCCGATGGCGACCGTTTGCAACCTATGTTCGGGCCCCATAGTGCCCCCAGACATGCACCTGTTTTGCGTCGCGTGCATGGGGCTGGCCCACGCTGAGTCAGCCCTCAGGGATGGAGGGTCCTGCGATTTCTGTGCGGACATGTCCCTCCGAGCCCTCAAGGCCAGGCAGGACGAAGCTCGCGCTGCTGCGGGGATTGGGCCTGCTGCCGCCTCCGAGCCGCTGGCAGGCCCCCCCAACCGCGGGATCGAGGTTCGACCCCCGGTGAGTTTCCCCGACCCTTCCTTTCAACCCCCTCGCGAGGTTGCTGACTTCGTGTCCTTCGGGGCGAGTGAGGAAGACTCTATGTCCTTGTCGGCCTCCGAGAACGACTGGGGTGCGGAGCGGGCCGCTCCTCTGGCGAACACGGAGCAAGAGACCCCGGCGGACCTGCAGGACGAGCTCTTCCGTATCCTCTTGAAGGCCGTCGAGGAACTGGATTTATCGTGGAAAGTCTCCGATGAACCATCAAAGAGCAAGCTGGATACGTGGTTCCTTCAATCGAGCCGCCGTCAGGCCGCTTCGAGAAGAGGAACACCGTTCTTTCCCGACGTGCATGAGCACGTGGTGAAGTCCTGAGCGGCCCCGCAATCGGCGCGCACCCTCACTTCAACCCAGGCCATGTTTGCCCCCGTGGACGAGGCGGGAGACCATGGCTACCTACGCATCCCCCCTGTCGAGGAGACCGTCGCCGCACATCTCTGCCCGTCGGCTCCCGCCCTGGGCTCGGACCGCAGCCTGCCGTCCCGAGCTTGCAGTTTTACTGCTCACCAGGCTAAAAAGGCCTACGGCGCCGCGGGGGAGGCGGTTTCTGCACTGCACGCCATGGCCGTTCTTCAGGTGCTGCAGGCCAAGCAGTTGAAGGCTCTGGATGGCGCCGCCTCTGTCGACGCTGACGCCATCCGGGATCTCCGTTCGGCCACGGACCTCGCGCTCTTGGCCACGAAGCGCTCGGCCCAGGCGATTGGCCGTTCAATGGGGTATCTGGTGGTCCTCCATAGACACCTGTGGCTTACCCTATCGGACGTGCAGGAGGCGGACAGGAAGACGCTGCTAAATGCACCGATCTCCCTGCAGGCCTGTTCGGAGACGCAGTGGAAAAGGTAACCGAGCGATACTCCGAGACGCAGAAAAAGGCGAAGGCGATGAGTCACGTAATTCCTCGGAGGGCGCCGATGCCTCCGCCGCCGCAGCCCCGCTCTCGCTCGTCTTCCGCCTCTGGTCGTCGACCTCAAGCTGCGGCTAGGAGTCAGGCAGCGCCGCGCCTGGGACCGGATGCCCGTGAAGGCCGAAGCGGCCAGTGGCATGGAGCGGGAAACAAGAGGCCGGCTCAGAGGAGCCCGCGCAGGAAGCCCACCGCGTCCCCGGCGAGGCCCAAGCAGTCGTCCTGACCGCTCGGGCAAGAGGAGAGGAGAGCGCCAGGATGGCTCCCCGTCCAAGCGACGCGCTCGAGAGCACGTGGTCCCTCAGCGTTCTGCGAGCGACACGTGCAGTCATGTTGTAAATGTTGTGTGTTGTTCAAAAATAAAGCAAACTACTTCTTCACAAACACAGCTTTTTTCTCCTCTTGCACCACACACTGTGTTACCCGCCCTGCCCTCGAGCAGCGCAGAGTCACGGTCATTAACTATAAAGGCACCTCACGGGAAGCGCGAGGTGTCTATTTCCAGCCCTCACATAGCGGCGCTGACCGCAGGTTTAGTTCAGCCCACACTCAGTCGTTTCCAGACAGCGTGGGAAGCTATTCCGGGCATTTCGCCGTGGGTGTTGAACGTAATTCGGCACGGGTATACACTTCAGTTCAAACGCAGACCTCGACGCTTTCGCGGCGTAATTCAGTCATTAACTTTGCCCCAAAGTGCGCACGTACTGAGACAAGAAGTGTGCAGCCTGCTCGAGAAGAAAGCGATAGAACCCGTCCCCCCGAGCGAGCGGGAGAGCGGGTTCTACAGCCGCTACTTCATAGTGCCGAAGAAGGGAGGGGGTCTCCGCCCTATACTAGATCTGAGACCCGTCAACAGAGCGCTTCACAAGCGCGCCGTCAGGATGACCACACCGAAGCAAATCCTGGCGCAAATTCGCCCCGGGGATTGGTTCGCTTCGGTGGATTTAAAGGCGCTTACTATCATATCCAGATAGTAAAGCATCACAGGCATTTCCTGAGGTTTGCGTTCGAGAATTCAGTGTTACAATACACGGTGCTTCCCTTTGGGTTTTTCAAAATGCATAGACGCGGCACTTTCACCCCTCAGATCGAGCGGGATGCGCGTTTTGAATTATCTGGACGACTGGCTGGTTCTCGCGCAGTCGGAAGAAACTCTGGTCAGCCAGGTGGAAGTCCTCCTTCGTCACTTGGAGATGCTCGGTTTGAAGGTGAACTTCCAGAAAAGTGTGCTCACACCGAGTCAGACTTCCACTTTTCTGGGAATATGCTTGGATTCGGTGAGAATGAGAGCGCGTCTCTCCCCCGAGCGAGCGGAGGCTCTGAGCTTTTCTCTCGGTCGCTTCAGACCGGGCAGGCTCATCCCACTGAAAGAATTTCAGAGACTATGGGGACGGATGGCAGCGGCTTCTTCAGTGTGTCACCTGGGGCTGCTGCATATGAGACCGCTTCAACACTGGCTGAAAACGCGTGTTCCCCCGAGTGCGTGGTATTCCGGCCACAAGCGCATCATGGTCAACCGAGGATGCGCCCGCGCCCTGGTCCCGTGGAAGGACCCCGACCTCTTCAGCTCAGGCGTCCCTATGGGTTTAGTGACACGGCGCGTGGAGGTCCTGGCGGACGCCTCGTCCACCGGATGGGGGGCGGTCTGCTTGGGCAAGCCTGCCTCGGGTCGGTGGTCAGAGAGGCAGATGGAGTGGCACATAAATCGCTTGGAGCTGGAAGTGGTCTCTCTAGCTCTCAAAGTTTTCCGGTCTCGGCTGGAGCAGCAACATGTGTTGATCCGGACCGACAACACTTCCGTGGTCTCGTACATAAATCGTCAAGGTGGTGTACATTCCAGAGCCCTATTCAAGCAGGCGGAATCCCTTCTGCTGTGGTCGGACCGGTTCTTCCTCTCGGTGAGAGCGGCGCACATCCCCGGTGCTCTAAATAGCGGAGCGGATATGCTTTCGAGGAGCGGGATTCCTCAAGGGGAATGGAGGCTTCACCCCGGGACGGTTCAGTTGATATGGAATCGTTTCGGCAGGGCGGAGGTCGACCTCTTTGCGACGAGCGAGAACACGCATTGTCAGATGTTCTTTTCGCTGTCCCGTTCCCCTCGGGAGACGGACGCGCTAACTGCGCGGTGGCCGAAAGGCTGTCTCTATGCTTTTCCTCCGGTGAAAATCTTGCCCTTGGTGTTGTGCAAAATCAGGGAGGAGAAGGCGTTGGTGACTCTGGTAGCCCCGAACTGGCCGAATCAGCCTTGGTTCGCGGACTTGGTGGAGTTACTGGCGGGGCAGCCATGGGAGATTCCGCTCAGGAAGGACCTGCTGTCCCAGGCGAGCGGAACGATCTGGCATCACAGCCCCGGACTGTGGAGCCTTCATGTGTGGCCGCTGCAGGGTCGCTGAGCGGGCGGGATGCGCTGCACGCGCGAGTTTTGAATACCATCTTGGAAGCGAGAGCCCCGTCCACCAGGCGCCTGTACGCTCTGAAGTGGGGTGTTTTCTCAAAATGGTGTCAGGATGACGATATAGACCCAGCGAACTGCTCTGTGTCGGTTATTCTGCGCTTTCTTCAGCATAGGATAGATGAAGGGAGCCTTCCATCCACTCTGAAGGTATACGTGGCCGCTATTGCAGCGTTTCATCCCCATGTTGATGGACAGTCTATCGGCAGACATGCGTCGGTGATTCGGTTTCTCAGGGGAGCTAGGAGATTACGCCCTGCACGGCCGCCTTCGGTGCCGCCATGGGATTTAGCTTTGGTCTTGGAAGCATTGTCACAACCACCGTTTGAGCCCTTAGCTTCTGTTGCCATTAAGGAGCTTTCGGTCAAAACGGCGCTGCTTCTCGCTCTCGCTTCGGCGAAGCGGGTTGGGGATTTACAGGCTTTCTCTGTAAGTGAGGATTGTATTCGCTTTGGGCCGGGAAACTGTAATGTAACTCTCAGACCGAGGCCGGGCTATGTCCCTAAATCGCTCAATACCCCGTTCAGAGCGCAGATAGTTTCTCTGCCGGCACTGTCTGCTGAGCAATCAACCTCCCACGGTTCGGATGCTCAGAGTGAGCTATTTGCCCAGTCAGAGCACTTCGGGAATACATTTCTCGTTCGGCTGCTTTTCGGAAATTGGACCAGCTGTTTGTGTGCTTTGGTGGGTGCAACAAGGGACGGGGAGTCTCTAAACAGAGGTTTGCTCACTGGATCGTGGACGCTATTGTTTTGGCTTATGATCGCCTGGGGCAGGAATGTCCCCTTAACGTCAAGGCTCATTCGACTAGGGCGATTGCCTCTTCGTGGGCCTGGACTAAAGGGATGTCTCTTCAGGATTTATGTCTGGCGGCTGGCTGGTCTTCTCAGAACACGTTTGCCAGGTTTTATAAGTTGGATTTGCCCTCTGTAGCGTCTCGAGTGCTTTCGGTGAGTTCATTGTGTACACAGCATTGAGAGAGCTGCTCGGCGCTTTGCTCATGAGTTGTTGTGGATTTTTACTGTTGCCACCGCTACGCGTTGGCCTTCTCTTACTGTTGTTGTTGCCCTGTTTTACTTCAGTGGAAACTTTCCCCAGTTATACTGCTCGGGATATGCAAATTCTGGCAGTGTTTTTGTAAGCTTGTGATAGGTCCCTTTGGGCCTATCAGAGGTTAGAGGTTCGCTATTGGCCAATCTCAGCCTATCGGAAGCTTACATGCTGGGAGGGCGGTTTTTTTCTTGGTATTGGATCTGTGTCAGAGGTTTGTTTTGGCTACCATGGCGGGATTCTATACTGTTCCCATATACGACATTCGTAATGTCGAAGTTCTGTAGCCTTGATGGGGAACGTCTCCGGTTACTTACGTAACCTCGGTTTCCTGAGAGGCAAGGAACGAGACATTACGCTCGCCGCCGTGTTCGCTATTATTTTTGCCTTTTGTTCGATTCTGAAGAGGAATTGGCGCTCACTTGCATATATACTGCTACGATGTGTCAGTATTTGCATATTCGCGTCAATTGGCCAGCTCTGCTGGCGTTAGCCTATAAGATTTCAGCGGAAGTGAAGGATGAGAGGAGTTCCCATATACGACATTCGTAATGTCTCGTTCCTTGCCTCTCAGGGAACCGAGGTTACGTAAGTAACCGGAGACGTTTTTAGCCGGACAAAATCCCCTTGCCTTTACTGATAGTTACTTGTAGTTGTATGAAAGATACAGATTTTCTCCGGAAGGAATATCTTATCTTTGCGAACTTCTTGAGCCGCACATAAATAATTTAACACGTCGAATTCATGCACTTACTGTACCATAAATGGTATTCCGTTGCGTGTTTTTGCAAGTGGTAGCCTACATACTTGCACGATCGGTGATGCACAGAATGAAAACACGGTTTGTCGAACCATTCGCAAGGTGGTTCTCGCTCTGCAGGAGTACATAAATAGTTGTTCCCCAGACATTTATTGACTATGTCCATAAGAGAGGGTTTTTATAAAATTGCCGGTAAAATATATTGATAGGGTGACATCACGTTTTTTTTTCTTTCAAAAAGCAAATTTCACAAATGTACTACGTACATGTTAAGCATTATTTTAAGTCTTGCCATCATAGAAAGGAGCCAGAACCACCACAGAAAGCTTCTCCCCGATGAAACTGACCCGAACACACTTGACCACCCAGCTGGTGCAAATGTATTTGCAATCACCATACAATATTACACTTAATAAAAGCACATTGAAACTGCAGCTAGGTCTCAAACTATTTTATTAGTTTTGGGGGATGGGGGGAAAGAAAGCAATAGAAAGTTACATTAATAAATATTCATGCTAAAGTTTTACTTGGTTAAATAAGTTCACATACTGAGATCAGTTTAATCTAGCTGTTGCATTTATTTTTTAAATGTGGAGCCTCCTCAGCTCACAGTCAGGCTCCTTTGTTGTGCAGTCTAGCTCTATAGGCTCCTTTGTTGTGCAGTCTAGCTCTATAGGCTCCTTTGTTGTGCAGTCTAGCTCTATAGGCTCCTTTGGTGTGCAGTCTAGCTCTATAGGCTCCTTTGGTGTGCAGTCTAGCTCTATAGGCTCCTTTAGTGTAGAGTCTAGCTCTATAGGCTCCTTTGGTGTGCAGTCTAGCTCCATAACCTTTTGGAAAGGGCCCTGACTGAGTCTGTTTCCACCTGAAACATAATTCCACCACAAACATGATCATTACAAGTTTTTGGGAGGCTAATCAACTCACAAAAAGTTCCTTGACAAACACCTGTAATATATGTCAAGGGTTTTAAATCCTTACCTTGTTCACATTTCTTTTGAAGCCTGTTCAGTTTCTGGGACAGGTTGTGAAAAATCCTACAATAAAAGAGATGTGTAACTTGGGCCAGTCCCTGTTTTATGCCACACATTCAAATGTTTGCCTTAAAAAAAAGTCCAGTGCATTCACCAAAATAGACAGAGTGACTTCATCATTTGATAAATAAATGATAAATAAAAGTAGGCCAATATGTTTCTGGTGATCTGTCTGCTGCATACTGACCTCTGTGTGCGAGACTGTGTGTGTGTGTGCTGGCTTCAACAGGGACACTGCATTTCCCTCTACTGCAGAACATACAGTCAGCCATATTTAAAACTTAAAAGAGTAATGTATTGCACACGTACCCAGTGTTACTTGCTTAGAGGAGCCAGCACCAGGGTCAGATTGTACAGCACCTGTAATCCCATCCATAATCGGCCGTCCCTTATTCCTATCAGAGCCAACTCAGTGTATTCTGGAGGAGTGGCCCTCCGCTGGTTTTCTGAATTTCACTCTTTTTTCGGTTTGCCTCAAACAAGTGTTAATAAAAAAAAAAAAAAAAAAGGTTGTGTGTGTAAATACTTACTAGGCTACTTTGAATTATATTTTTATATTTTGTCTTTATCAGCTGGCAAGAACGTTTGGAGTTGCATCTAAAAATCAATGAATATTAATCTTTATTAGTATATACATGCACCTTTTTTATATTTTATAAAAAATATAGGCTATATTTCACACACACACACACACACACACACACACACACACACACACACACACACACACACACACACACACACACACACACACACATTCATAGCCTATACATAATTTTACATGAATAAAGAACGTATTTATTTAGCTTACACATTAACACAATCAGCAATCTTTCTCCAACAGTCTTCTCTTGCTTTGGCAGCAGAGATCGTATTGTTTCGAGCTTGTAATATATATTTAAATTCATCGTAATTCTGAATGATTATCTCTTGCTCCTCCGCGAAAAGAAAATATCGCTCTCGCTCTATCCATATCGAACGCGATTGGTTGTTCGGTGCCAACGTCACTTTGGTATGTGCACGCGCGCTCGTGGAGTAATCATAGCTTAAGATCAAAGCCTGATTTGACAGAGAAAGTTGATGAGCTGGGTCATGGTACCAATAAAGCCTGATTGCATCGGTTTGGTTTTGTCAACTCAAAACTAATCCTGTAACTCCCGAGTTTGTTCAGCTACCTTCATGGTACAGGCCCCCGATTTACAAGTAACGAAATGTAGAAATCTTAATTTCTTTTGTCTCCAGGTGTTGTAGTTGATTTTCTAGTAGTTGTCACTAGAGGCAGTGGGAGCCTCTGTTGTGATCTGTCACGTGCGTCACACACAAACACTGCTGCTGATCAGGAAACTAAACGCTCTCAGTTCTGTCTCACTTCTCCTTCGCTTTCACGGTCGTAACAACCTACAAAGAAGATCTTCAGTATGGTTAAAGTTTCTTTTAACAAGGCTCTCGCCCTAAAGGATCCGAAGAAGGAAAGCCTCATTCCTGATGTACAAGTAAGTTACGTTATTTACACATTTTGTTTACTTTTATTGAATTATGAATACGTCATGAATACGAAAATGTCTTAAGTAACGTTATTTCAATCGAACAGTCTAGTAACGTTAAATTGTGCACGTTGTTCTTATATTATCTTGAGGGAAGTAGACTATGGATCTCATATGCAGAAGTGTGCTTTTTTTGTTTAATTATGTTTTAACAGACTTTGATCAGTTCAGTGAAAGTGTTAAAATGGCTGACGGCCCAAAGCTTATCAAATACGGATATCATCCATATATATATATATATATATATATATATATATCCTGGAAAAAATGTCTCCAAAAACATGCAATACTATTAGTTTATAGTGTTATTTATTATATTCTTCGATTAATGTTACATTTTAACTTTTGGGAAAGTTTTCTCGTTTTCTCACTACCACTTTTTGGTTATTATATCTGAATGCTGATAGAGAAATATTGCTTTCACTGTATTTTAATGATAAAATGTGCCCTTTAAAATAGGAAGGAAAGTAAGATACAGTCTTTTTCTGTGTACTTACTGTAAGGGCCAAATATCTGAAGTCATGTCCTTACAAATACAAATGCAGCAATGCCATTGAAGAACCATTTCTTCCATTCAGTGAATCTTTTTTCGTGTGTGTGTGTGTGTGTGTGTGTGTGTGTGTGTGTGTGTGTGTGTGTGTGTGTGTGTGTGTGTGTGTGTGTGTGTGTGTGTGTCTGAAGAACCTTTTGCAAATGTATGTTAAAGGTTCTTTGTGGAATCATCAATGCCAAAAATAACCTTATTTTTGTCATCATAGTTCTAAAATATATGCAACGCTCAAGTGTCATATTTAGATAAAGGGTTCAGTCCATAACTGAAACTTTATTGTATTTGCGATTAGGGAGGGAAGGAAAGAAATTGTGTTTCGACATCACTGTGACTATTGAATTAATCGGTAATGGCACTGAACAAAAATCATCTTCAAATGTCTCTGTGGTGGTAGCCCAAGACGTTTTTGTGTTTTGTGAGTTGGAAGCAGTAAACATAGTTGAATTTCTACTAATGGGATTCTTCCAGACATAGTTTAGCTGTGTTTTTCACAGCACACATTAGAAATGCCTTACACTCAGTAGTACCAGGGGGCTTTTCATGAGTTGTGAAAGACAAAGTTGTTGAGGCATGTTTGATGTGTACACTCTCAAACCATGTTTATGATAATGAGTGTATTGCAAAATGAGTCAGAGCTTCAAGCCAAGAATACAAAAGAAGAACCCAAAGTGCAAAATACAAGCATGCAATATAAAACAATATTTATCTGATTTCTTGGTAGAATCAGGAAATGACTGAAGCCATTATTTTTTTAAGCTTTAAAAAGACTCACATATTCCTGGTTAAGGCCATCCAACATTTGTTCCATGTACTCAATAAAGGGTCTGTGTGGTTACATCAATGATAGAATGTGCAAAAAGTCTGTTTTTGCTTTTCCAAGATATTGAATGAAGATAAACTATTTGGATTAAATGAGTAGAGCACTATGAAATGATTAATTGGGGCAGTATCTCACTCCTGCATTATACATGTTGTATGTGTCTCTCTTTATGGGTTTAGATAGTCACTTGAATTCCCCTTCTGCTCTTCAAATAGAAACAACTTGATTCACTTTCTCTTTTGATTCATGTGTGAGCTAGAGTGAGGAAGTGTTATAGATTAAATGTTGCTGATTATTCCTCCTCGTGACTTTGCAGAAGTTGATACCGAACTGTTTTAACACATTTTGACTTGAAACAAAGAGTTCTCATAACTTTCATTAGTCATCATAATTTCTGTTTAAATTGAATACATGTGCAGTGTATCTCAAGGCAGATGCTATCTGCTGTCTGGACTGAAGGTTTAGGGTACAAGGGAAGGTCAGGCTTTAATCCTCTGGTTAACCTGTCCTTGTGGTTTAAGCCTTGTTTATTATGCTCACCAAGGCTACATTTATTTGATCAGTAAAATACAGTCAACCGGTAATATTGTGAAATGTTATTAATACAATTTAAAATAACTGTTCTATTTGAATGCATTTTAAAATGAGATGTATCTGAATTTTTAGTAGCCGCTCCAGTCTTCAGTGTCACATTAATCCATCAGAAATCATTCTAACATGCTGATTTGGTGCTCAAAAAAATTGCACATTTCTTATTATTATCAATGTCAAATTTCTTGTTGGTTGATTTTTTTTTTTGTGTGAAAACAATGATAAAAAAAAAAAATCCAGGATTCTTTGAGTAAAAAGTTCAAAAGAACAGCATTTATTTGAAATATAAATATTTTTGTAACATTATAAATGTATTTACTGTCACTTCAATTTACTGCATCCTTGCTGAATCTAGTAAAACAAATTGTAGATTTGAATGGTCGTGTGTGTGAATCTAGAGTTATTAAGTGTTGTTAACCATCATTATACTGTGTGATTTGTCCGGTAGGATCCTGAAGCAGCAGTGTGGGTGCGTCAACGGTCTAAGGTGTGGTGCTGGTGCTTCTGTCTGGGATTGGCTCTTGTGCTCTCTGGCATAGTGGTGGGAGGAGCCTACCTGTATAGGTACTATGTGTTGGAGGTGAGATAATTGCTGTAACCATGGTGATATCAAAAACATAACATCCTGTCGTCTTGTCACTGTTTATCTTTATTTTGATTAGTTTTTATATTAATGTCATAACCAGGCTAAGGCTGTTTCATAAAGAAATTCTCAACCATGATTAAACGTATGCAAGATACAACCCAGACTGCATAGCAAAGAGAATAAACATGTTTCTGCAACGATGCAAGCCACCCATTTTACATTACATGGTGGCAACTTCTAAGAAACAGTACTGGTATTAACAAAACAAGGCAGAAGGCTTCAGACTACAGATTGACCGATAATCAGTTTTACCGATATTTTTCCCGCTATTTAAGCATTTTCCATAATCGGGTACCGGGTTTGTAATATTGGATTTACCGATAAATTGCGCCATCTTGTGTCCGTGTGAGAATTAAAGCCATAACAGCGTTGTGTCTGAGGGGAGATGAGTCAACAACGATGTTCAAAGGTAAAATAACTTGTCTCCTGTCATTAATAAACTTTCTTTAAAATAACAGCCATTAATGCACAAATGAGATATGTAACTTAAATGCTTCATATGTCGTTTAATCTTGGCGCTAAAAAATAGAGATGAACTCATGGAATCGGTCAAATCCCTGTCCCAATAAAGATGCAAGTTTACATGAATTAAATAAAGCCATGAATGAGTGCATGTTGTAAATAAAAGCACTGAATTTATTTCTCTCTTGTCTATTGCTCATCATTAGTCTTGTGAAGTCATTCAGGTAAATGCTCCAGCATGGCCACCGTATGCAGCTTTTAACACAATCCACTCATTTCAGACGCCGCGAGAGAAGATCTGTATAAACGCACAGATAAAAACAGCGCTCTGTCTGCAGATATTTCATAATCTAGACCGACAAAACATTATTAATAATTATTATAACATGCCAGATGAGATGGACTATATAATTGCTATATGATATATTCGCCGTTTGGTTTATTTTTCTGACAATATTTGCGTATTCCAACGTGTTCCATTCATTTCTTATCAAACAACACATAAACCTTTTAAAACAAATACTTATATTTATGCTTATTATATTTATGGGGAGTTGATAGATTCCCCTGTCATTTATTAATGTTCTCCATTTGAAACCATTACATTTTGTAAATGTATTTGACCTGTTGTTAATATTAATGCTATTGTTTTAAACAAAAAGATGCAACTAGGATAATTAAGATACACCAAAGTAGTAATGTTTTTTATTGAGGCGGTTTAGATTGTTTTATGCTTTTTTTTTTTTATTTGTTAGAATGATTTTTACATGCTATAATTGTGACCATATATTTTTTCAGACTTTCAGACTCCATTTATTGATGTAGAATTGTTTTGTTTTGTACGGTAGGAGGGAGTGAAATTTCAGAAATTACAGTATTTAAAAAGTAGTAATAATAAAAAGGTTTGTTCAGTGTTGTTGTTATAATTGTAAAAACAGAAACAAAACAATAAATGACTATTAGTTCTATATATCAGTTATCGGGCACATAAACATGCAAATAATTGGTGTATCGGTTATAAAAAAATCAACATCAGTCAATCTCTACTTCAGACAGCAGGACATTTATAGATCTGTTCCTGTAAGTTCATTCTTTATCAAGCTTTGCTGTTTTTCCCTAAGAAACCTGATAATATGAGCTTTTTCGAAGACGATGAGGTCCAAGTGCCAGTGCCTGAATTCAGAGACAGTGATCCAGCTGACATCCTGCATGACTTCAACATGGTGCAAAAATACACACACACAGTGTTCAGCCATAACCACCACACGCATATCATTAGTAGTGTTGTTCGTCTGCTATATTTTTTTATTTAGTTTTAAGGCCCTTGCACACTGAGTCTGAAATTTTCTTATGTGTTTTTTTGTATTCGAAATAAACCAACTCATACGCATGGTTTATTTTACCTCATTTAGTTTCCTGATTTATTATAGGCTATTTGTCATATAAATGAACACTCTACATTATGACAACTGGTAAAACAAGAAAATCTTTCAAAATCCAAAAAAGTGTAATCCCTAATAATAATTTTAATAATTCTAAATGGCATTAATGTTTTTCTATTAAAACAATAGCAAAAAGGTCTTTGTACTTTCACACAGAGCTGCGTAAGTGCATTTTTTCAGCAACCATAATTACCGATATAGTCGAGATCTATGTTTGGATTTAGTAATGCTCATGAAGGAACATAGACTGAGTCGATTATTTTGTCGGTGGGACAAAATATCGATAGGGATAAATATCGTTGTCCTTCTCTTTGTGATACGAGAATCGATACGTTGGCGCCAAATATCGATATTTAAATGAATAAAATAAGGCGCTCTAAATAGATTTCCCTGCGCCACTACTTCATGGCTCCTCGAGGTGGCGCTCAACACATGAATGAGGGAAACGTGAACATAAGTTAATTAGCCTAAGAAAAATAGTTTTTTAACGGGATGGCGGAGAGCAGGGTGTGTAAAATAATAGATTCCCCAGTCATGTTTAAGTCTAAAGTCTAGACCCACTTCGGCTTTTATACCATTGATGGGACAAACAAAATCGACAAAGAGTATGCAATATACAATAACTGCCTGGTAAATTTAAAGTGCACGCGTAAAACAACGAACGTGAAAAGCCACTTGCGACGCCATCACCTTAATCTCATTGAAAATGTTGAATTTACTTAAAATGTTCAATTAAATTTATAGCTTGAAAACATTTTTGTGCTGTTTTCTAACAGTTTAAGCCGTGTATCGTGTATCGTATCGTGAGGTACCCTGTGATTCCCACCCTTAACACAAACGCACACAAATACACTCTCTAGTTTCCTTTTTTAACAGAATGGCTCTGATGTCCTCTTTTCACCAAATCATTTGCACACTCGTCTTTTTATTTTCTTTCTTTTTTCTATCCGAAGCGATTGCAACAATATTGAAATCTCCAGTCTCCGTGGTTAGCGTGAAAGCTCAAGCGATTGCCGCCGGCTCACTGTGCAGGACAGCCGTGCAGTGTACCAGCGGCTTTGATGTGATTATCAGGTTAACTCACTGGCAACGTGTCCGAACGTCCACAGTGTATGCCCAAATTTAGTCATAAAAAAGGTCGTTGACAAACATTTGTCATCATAGTTTTCATAGAACATATATTTAGCGATCTTGTGATTGCAAGAATTAATGCAAATTCAACCAATCACCATTATTTGTGGCAGGGAAGTGTATACCCAACCTTTCTTGGAAATGTTGATGCAGACAGAAACATGCTTGTTTTTACTCTATATGTATTTCTAACCCCACAGGAGGAGGAGGTGTTTGTCTGTGGATTGAAGTACTTTGAGGAAGACTATGATTTTGATGAGGAGGTGGAGATGGGAATGCCGCTGAGGCAGATTGAAGAGAATGTGAGCTTTTTCGAAGACGATGAGGTGGAGCTCATCCAAGTGCCAGTGCCTGAGTTCAAGGACAGTGATCCAGCTGACATCCTGCACGACTTCAAAATGGTGCAAAAATACACAAACACAGTGTTCAGCCATAACCACCACACACATATCATCAGTCCTACCAGAATTTAGTGCATTGACACAAATTCAACCAATCGCCACTATATTTGTGGCAACTTGCTTTTTTGTAGTATTTTCACATTTTTTAGCAGAAACTGCTAACCTGAAGGGGGAAAAGCAATATTAGCTAATCAAAAAGTCATAATTTTGTCATAAGTAACAAAATTAGCACTTTGTGTTCAAATGTCCTGCCACTGTATTTGTATCCATTGTAAACTGAGTGGGTATTGGACTGGTTTTCTAAAACGTTCATACTCTTAGATATTAATTATTGTTGAGGACCGTTAAAGACCCAGAGCCAGATATGTTGAATGAAGATCCGGAGCAGGATGCCGCTCTGTTTTACATTTACAAAAATCACAGCAATTATACCCTTCACCAAGGTCTAAGCTACGTTATTACCTTTGATTCTGATCTAAGAAATGACAGAAGCATATCTCCATCCATCAGAACTGTGTTTCTGGGCGCAAGCTTGTCCGGAACAACAGTCTGTCAATCTCCAATAATGCCAGTTGTTCCTTAACCTGTAACCAAGAATACTAACACGCACACAGACACACACCTCCTTCAAGGTTGGATTTGGTCTGGCTCTAACTATAAACAGTAGACCTTTCCCAAAACATCAAGATAACATGTTCTTTCTCTCAGTGAGAGGACACTTTAATATAGAACAGTAAAGTAAACACTTTAACTAAAAAAATGTCACTTAAACTATTGATTACAATGAACCATGTGACCTATAGCTCTCAGGGAAAGCTTGAAACACAGATATATGTATTGACACATGTTTAGAGGCCTCTCTCAATCCTTAAAAAAACAAGTCCATATTTCATTTCTGGAAGCCGGGCTAAATGAGCAAGCACTGTTACTGCATTCCTGGCAGGGGCCAGACCCTCGGTCATCTCTCATATTTAATACAGACATTAAAGAATACCTGAAAATAACGTTTTGGTAATCAGTCACATTATGTATAAAGGAGAAATATCGATCATTAGTTAATACGTTGATTATAAATCATAAATGTAAATCACTCAAAAGGATATAGATATATTGAAGAGACAAGGCACAAGGGATTCCAGAATTTTCCCCTTCAGTATATATTACGTGCAATAATTATAATATGTTATTTTATCCCAAAACCACAAAAAAAACTGTTTTCGGAAAAGTTTGGATCTGTAAGGCTTTTTTTTGTTGTTGAAAGAAATGACAAGTTTTAATCAGCAAGGATGAAGTAAATGTATCAAATGTGACTAAGGACAAATGTCACAATATACTTCTTTGGCTTGCTCAGTTGAGGATATTCAAATTAATTAACCAAGCATTAATACCATTGATCAGCCCTACCAAACGTGGATGTTTTTTTTCCACTAAGAAACAAACATTGTTATGTTATTTGATTGATATTGTGAAGCTGCTTTGATGCAATTTATATTGTGAAAAGCGCTATATAAATACACTTGACTTCTATTTAAAAAAAAAAAAAAATTCTTTTCAACATTGATAATAATTAAAAATGTTTCCTGAGCACCAAATCAGCATATTAGAATGATTTCTGAAGGATCATGTGACTCTGAAGAGTCTGAGTAATGATGCTGAAAATTCAGTTTTGTCATCACAGGAATAAATTATATTAAAATAGAATTAAATAAAAAAAATTTTTTTAAATTGTAATAGTATTTCATAATATTACAGTTTTTACTGTATTTTGATCAAAAAAATGCACAAAATATCTTACCCCAAACTTTTTTACTAATTGTACTCTCACTGTGTTTTTACAAATACTTCTTACATAAATACATGATTATTTATGGGTTTTCAATGCTAAACATTAAAATGCTGCAAATATTACCACAGTTTTTGTCAGAAAAGTCACATATTTAGATTATTAATATGGATTTTTCAGTGACCAGTTCTTACATTTTTACTTCTAGCCCCCCTCAATCTTGAATATTTGGTTACATCTTATATTATAATACTAAAATAATGTTGTCAGTCTTAAGTGCATCTCTCTGGTTCCATGTGAATAAACCTGAATGTCATTCTTTGCTGTCAGAGGCTGACTGCTTATCTGGACCTGAATCTGAACAAATGCTACATCATCGCCCTGAACACCTCTGTCGTCATGCCACCCAAAGATTTCCATGAGTTCCTGGTCAACATCAAGGTAAACAAGGAATGTCAATAAGTGGTTCTAACTTGTTTTTGCATGAATGTGTTGGGGTTTTTTTTCACACAAATGCATTTCAGACGTTAAGCCCGGGACACACAAAACAACGTTCA
This sequence comes from Meda fulgida, assembly GCA_030578275.1. Classification (NCBI taxonomy): domain Eukaryota; kingdom Metazoa; phylum Chordata; class Actinopteri; order Cypriniformes; family Leuciscidae; genus Meda; species Meda fulgida. The sequence goes on along the minus strand of CM060624.1, from coordinate 17,313,413 downwards.
GCCGGCGTGCCGTTTTTGAGCATCGCTTGCTCTAACCGGACGCCGTCAGGGTTTTTTGGGCTGATTCAGCATGTTGAATCGGCGTCAGCGCCTTCAATGAGAGAGAGAACCCTGATTGGGTGTTTGATGAGAATAAAAGCGAAAGTGTTGAAAGCGAGTAACAAAGGCCAGTTTTACAAGATCTTATCGAAGCATTCGAATGCACAAATAATAACATGAGCCGACTAGAATGAAGTGATCAGCATTATTGATATTCAAAATGGTCAGCAAGCGCTGCTGTTTTTGGTTTGCATATCTGCAGTCCTACAATAAAAAAAAAAGTTTCTACTTAAAATTTTTAAGTTCAATCAACTTGGATGTTTAAGTAATTTCAACTTAAATTACATTAAACTGACTCAAAAAAATCTTGAATCTTGAATAACTTAAAAAAACTTATTTTGATGTAGTTCATGTATCAATGTAAAAACACGTTATCATTACTTATTGATCATATAATATTTTACAGTGTAGTTTTGGTTTCCCTTTTTGAATGACGAAAATAGACCATTGATACCTGCTGATACATCGCCAGTTATCCTTTTTTTTGTGTGTTAAAGCGTGTCCTGGGCTTTAGATTTATGTTCTCTGTGTGTTTTTTGCAGGCAGGAATGTATCTTCCTCAGTCGTACCTGGTGCATGAAAAGGTGATGGTGACAGAGAAGCTGGACAGCACCAGTGGTCTGGGCTATTACATCAATAACCTGTGCAATGACAAAGACACGTACAGACTGCAGCGCAGAGACACCATACTGGGTAAGTGTACACAAACAAACCCTTTGATGAGACTGTGTTTACAGGAAACAGTTGTCATGTCTTTGCATAAACTCAAGTTTTAAGAACTAATACGGGCATAAGTGGAAAGGGCAGTTTTTTTTCTCATTCTGTTCATTGTATAAGGAAGTATTTTTGAAATGTGTTGGCCTGCCATAAACTGAATACATGTAAGATCCAGTTTTACATCATAGCTGCTGCATACTTTCAAACTTCTGAAAGCTGAATGTGCTTCACTGCAGGTATGCAGAAGCGTGAGGCTCTGAGCTGCCACAAGATCCGCCATTTTGAAAGCAAGTTTGTTGTGGAGACTTTGATCTGCGAGCCATGAAGAACGAGAATCACTCATGGGTGTCTCTGACACAGCAGCAGATCTTCAACACTTCCTTTAATTCAGTGTAGCTTTATTTAGCTTTTCATAGGCCTTTTTTTTTTACATCTAAAATGTGAAATTGTCTTTTCTGCACAAAGAGTTGTATTATTTTTGTGTATTATGCTATTTTAGAATTATTAAACTTAATGAAGTGTTACAATGTGCATAAGAAACAAAAAGGATTAACAATAGTGATTTTTAGCGTATATAGAAATCTGATCAGCATTTAGACAGCAAGTACTTTAAAGAGTTTGCTGAAAAAGATTGAGGACTTTTGTTTTTTTTTCACATTTGCAACTTCTACTGTATTTAACCTTGATACTGTTCAAAGGTTTCAGTAAATTACTGTATAATCAGGATCACAATGTTGCAGTGCTAAAATGCTTACCTCCAGTTTCACAGACAAGGTTTAAGCTAGTGCCAGGACTAAAATGCATTTTTGAGCTGTTTTAACAAAGCAACTTGCACTGATATTTCTTAAAATGTCAGTGCCATTATTTTGTCTCAAGAAGCAAACCAGTAAAAAAAAAAAATCATATTTTTATTCAGTAAATATGTATTAAATAGATGTATCAAAATTGTATGTAAAGACAAAATGGTGTTTCTTTTCTTTTTTTTACTTTGTTCATTAAAGAATCCTGGAAGAAGTTTCCATATGTCATGTGATACTGAATGAATGTCTGCTAAAAATTCAGCTTTGCACCACAAGAAATATTGCATTTTAAAATAGAAAACTACGTTAAATTGTAAATACTTCACAATATTAGTGTTTTTGCAGCATTTTTATCATCAAATAACTGCAGCATTTATGGCAACTGAGACTTTTTAAAATGTTTTTTATCAGTCTCATATTCTTCAAATTCTGGTCCTGGCTCCTCGGACATTCATTGTTTACCCAGTAATAGACATTGTATGTGGTCATTCGTTGAAGGTAATGTTAAAACATCTGATCCCAGCCTAATATGCGGAGACAAGCAAGCAATTTGTAGGTTCACTCCCCTGAAATGTAAATACTTTGTGTGGCATTTATCAGCATCAACACTGAGAGAATGTCATTTTAATCACATGGCATATACAACCAAGCAAGTCACATACTTCTGAGTGACCAGTGAACCGAACAACTGCCAAACCAACCAAGTGGTGCTTTCTACACAGCCATTGCAGCCTCTCAAACTTCCCCTGGGTTTTATGGCTGGAAGAGCTCAAATGCCCCCTCTGGTGGTGAAAGCAAATTCCTGCATTATTGAACTAAAAGTTAATGGACTTTCATTTAACAGAATAAAATGAAGACGGCCTGTAAACTTGTACACATCTCCCTAAAAATTGTAAGAACATGCAACAACAAAACATTCATGTCTGAGATATCACAACTGAAAACTCGTGTACTTATTTTCCAAGAAAATTGAAGCAAGTTCAAATTAATTTAGCCAAACTGACAGCTGTCACTCATTTCATTAAAAAGGCTGTTTGAAAAGGTGAAATTTATTTGAAGATACTGGACTGAGGATGTAGAAATATCAGCATTAATAAACAAGATGGCTGACAATGTTTATGACCTGTAGACTTTGAGGTTACCTCTAATTTAATATCTGTCAAAGCCCCGAACAGCTCCCTTCAGACTGGTTAACCAGCAACAGCTAAAGACAAAAAAACTGACTGAATCAGAGGAGCAGAAACTATCAGCCAGGTTGAAGGTCTTCTGCTAGATTTCTTAAAGAATTTCAAGTAAATACCTTCTCATGGAGGCCATCGGCCATCCAGAATTAACATGCTATTCTTGGTAAGACAAGGTGGTGGCAAAAAAAAATAAACCAATGAAATACGGTCGACATCTCAAGAGGGAAGATCATCACTTGTAAAATGGCACATTTCTTCATCCGTGAAAACGAAATTCTCTTTCCTCTAAAGAAAAAAAGGCACAAAAGCATGGTATACTAGCTATGTCTGCAGTTTGTGGTCACAACATTGGATTTATTTGTACGAGATACAAAAATGTAAACATTGCAAAATAAATAGTTAAAACAAGTGACGAAGGACCTATATTCATGCTCATGATCTCAACATGAACTAATGCACTTGTCTTGCTTGCATTTTCAAGTGCAAAAGCATGATGACAAAAAAAATCTAGGATTCAAGTAACAGAAATGACAGACTAATGATACAAATATACTATTTTACAAGGTAGTGATAGTTCCCAATTTTACAAAATGTACACTTATAATATTGACAAATTTCTCTTAATATTTTGATATGCTGCTTTTGGGTATAAGTCCGTGTAGAAGCGCACAGATCTCAGCACTGAAGTCTTTGTGTTTCTGATGGGCTATGTGACCTCCATGGCGACTGTGGTCTCTGATAATCCATTGAGAGCCAGCCTCTCTGGTTCGTGATTCTCCCTGCAAGATCAATAAAAATACAGAATTTAAAATTTTCATTTTCATTTTAAATTCAAAGGTATAAGCCACTATCGTTCAAAAGTTAGGGGTTAGCAAGACTTCGTTTTTTGAAAACAATACTTCAGGGTCCGTACACATTTTTACCAATATATTTCCACTATATTACTTTTGAGGCAAATATTCATGACCTAATGTTCCATGAAAGTCTATATACACGTAAAAAAAATAATGAAATGTATTTTTTCAGTGCTGTCAATCGATTAAAAATCGATTATTTTCTGTAATTAATCGCACCTAACATTAAAGTTTTGTATGTATGGTAATGATTTCACATTTAATCTCCAAATTAATAGAAACAACAAAGACAGTAGCCTATATTTTAAATATTTGTTTAATGGCATCTTTTTTTGAAAGGCCAGTATTATAGATACCAATACTGCTACTGATGTCTCTCTTTTTTCTTTCTCAATTTTAGCCATTAATAATATAGGTATAATTGTAAGCTATCAATTTTAACATTTATTACGCTTTAAAAATATCTATCTTTTTAATTGAAGTAAAATAAAAATATCTTCACAAACTCATAATAGATGTCACATTTACCTGTGCCCTTCAATATATCAGGGCTCAATTTTTTCTATTGGCCCAGTCAGACCGGTTCAGATTTTTACTTGCCCTGTCAAAATGCACAAAAAGTTATTGTTTTCATTGTTTTTGACCCATGTAACCTTGCAAACAGTGCTTTAAGAGGTAGGATACATTCAAAAATGTAATAAAGTTATCAAGCACTTCACAGTCTTCACTGCATAATTTATAAATTAATTTTCGATTAATCCTTTTTAAGTCAAGAACAGCAAGTGATTTTTTCTTTTTCTTTGATTATCCTTAAATGACAAACAGCAGCGGGTTCATAACGCGGATCTGATACACATTTCATCACAACTCTTTACATTCATTTAAGACTGGACAAAAAAAAAAATGGGCCTTTTGGCATAATTTTGTGTTTTAGTACGTTCAAGAGCTGTCTGAAGCGGCTTTCTGTGCGTACAAGTCGTGTGTCACACAGATGCGCTCCAGCACTGCATTCTCTTTTGTGTCTTATTGCGCTTGAAAAGATTAAGAGCATTTGCATGAAGAATAGGGTGATCATATAATGTAATGCTAGCCAAAGGATGATGAGAAAAAATTAATCGCATGCATTAACAAGTTAATTTTGACAGCACTACTTTTTATAGACTTTTTTTTATCACAATTATCTCACCTAAATCCTAGTTGTTTGCTCACTAGGATGTATTTGTGTTTTACAATGGGGTATTTTTTTGTGCAACAACTTACACACAGCACAAGGAAGCTTGATTCCCTATTGGTCAGTCACTACAACGTAGGTCATGACTGACCAATAGGAATCTCGCTAGAGAGGCCAATCTACTTCGAGTGAAACTAAAACAGGCCAATGCACATTGGCGTGCAATCATTTGCATCAGCTGCGCGGCCTCGTTAGCGCGGGTATTTAACGAGCAGCTGAGCGATTGCACAGTTAGCTTTTTGCTTCGGAGCCAAACACTTCGATGCCTCTACTGCAGTGGAAAACTTCTACAGGCTTTTTTGGACTTCTCTCTTTTTTGGTGCTGGGCGCGACAGCACGGCAGCGTGAGCAGCCTCTTCTTATTAAAGAGCAAACAAAAAAGCTGTTTTAACGGCTGGTAAGATCTCCCAGCGCACAGTCGGGTGCACATTCCCCTGTGATCGCTGAAGCTGCTCCCCTGCGTGCTTCAGCACCAGTGAGAGTAGTCCCTAAAAGAGCAAACACAGATAGTTTGTGTCTTTTTCAAGATGACGTTCTATCTGTGTGTTTCTGGATGCGGTCGTTACCTGGGATCGCAGGATGGTCACGATCGCTGCCTTGTGTGTCTGGGCCTCGAACACGCACAGGCAGCGTTCGTGGATGAGTCATGTACCCATTGTGGGAAGATGACCATCTCGGAGCTGAGGTCGAGACTCTCGTTCCTGCAAAGGGGTGGAGTGCCCGTGCCTGCACCTCGGTCCAACCCCCCTTTGCGAGTTGCTTCCGGCAGTGACATGGGTGACCTGAGGATTACAGTGAGCGCGCTTCCTTCGGGGAACCAACCCCCCCTAGGAACCCTCACTCCTCTCATGCTCCGCAGCCAGTTCAGCTGCCAACGGAACGTGCCGGACCATCCTCGAGACGTGTACCGGTCGTTTCGTTCGGCGCTCCCCGCGACGACCAGATGTCGATCGCTGCATCGGAGGGTGGGTCAGACCGTTCCACGGACGATGGCTCGGAGCCGCTGCCTCCTTTGGGTGTGCCAGCTGTGCCTGAGTCGGACCAGGAGATGAGGATCAAAAACCGTCCCGGTGGCTCCTCCTCCCTCACCACCCTTGATGGCAGGGCAGCTAAGGGATACACGTGTATCCCGCCAGTGGAGCGGGCCGTTGCTATGCAACTGTGCCCTAACTCCACTTGGTGTGGAGAACCGTGTCTTCCTTCGCGCGCCTGTAAGTACTCGTCGGACTTAACCGACAAGGCTTACAAGGCTTGCGGGGAAGCTGCCTCTGCCATACACGCTATGGCGTTGTTGCAGGTTCATCAGGCTAAGGCACTGAAGGACCTGCACGAGGGTGGTCACGACCCGCAAGTTCTCCAAGAACTTCGTACCGCGACGGACCTCGCGCTTCGTGCGACGAAGGTTACCGCGTGGTCTGTGGGTCGTGCGATGTCCACTTTGGTGGTCCAGGAACGCCATCTCTGGCTGTGTCTGGCCGACATGAGGGAAACCGACAAGCTCAGGTTTCTTAACTCCCCCGTGTCCCAGACCGGCCTCTTCGGCGACGCAGTCGAGAACTTTGCCCAGCAGTTCTCGGCTGTACAGAAGCAGACTGAGGCGATCAGACACATCCTGCCGCGGCGGTCAGCTGCTGCCTCCACCCCACCGCCTGCGGCTCCTTAGTCTGCTCGTCGCCGAGGGCGTCCTCCTGCGTCTGCCCCTGCTCCCGCGCCGCAGCAGCAGCCTCCACCTAAGCGGCCCCGTGGAGCCAGTCGCAGGCCCCACGCCTGCGGCAAAGCCAAGGGTAAGCGGCCCAAGAAAGGCCGACCCGCAGATGGAAGGGACTGCTCTCCAGGAGACGATGACCGCATCGCTCCTTCCCCCGGAAGAGGGCCGGGTGGGAAATCTTTTGTTTCATTTTGTTCCGCCGCTGGCCTTAAAACCAGCGGTACCCAAATTTTCAATAAAAGAGCAGTTTCTACCATCTCTGGGTCCGAAGGGGACCCGGAGAGCAGTGGGGGGACAGAATCCTCACCACTCTCATCCGCCTCCTCTATCGCCAGTGAGCAGCAGTGTGCAGTTCGAGAACGCCACCGAGCCGCCTCCTGCACCTCCTGCCCTGTGGAACCAGGTAAGTGCTGCACAGCACACACAGACCTCCCAGAGAGAGCCCCCCGAGCCGCGTCCCTGTGTTCCACCTCGCTGCCCCACTCCGGGTACGCCTGCGGTCCCTTTGGTCCCACTTGCACGGTCTCTGAGAGCCTGGTTAGCACTCCCCAGTTCGTCTCGCTGGCTCATTCGGACCATCAGGCTCGGCTATGCGATTCAGTTCGCCCGGCGTCCCCCCAAGTTTCGGGCCATCCACTCCACTACAGTGAGAGCAGCCGATGCCCATGTCTTGCGTCCGGAGATCGCAGTCCTGCTGGCGAAGGACGCGATAGAGCCGGTCCCTCCAGCCGATATGAGGTCAGGGCACTATAGTCCCTACTTCATTGTACCCAAGAAAGGTGGTGGGTTACGACCGATCTTGGATCTGCGAGTTTTGAATCGGAGCCTCCACAAGCTACCGTTCAAAATACTCACGCAGAGACGCATTTTCGAATGCATCCGTCCCCAAGATTGGTTTGCAGCGATCGACCTGAAGGACGCTCACTTTCATGTCTCGATTCTTCCTCGACACAAGCCGTTCCTGCGCATTGCGTTCGAGGGTCGAGCATATCAGTACAAAGTCCTACCCTTCGGGCTGTCCCTGTCCCCCCGTGTCTTCACGAAAGTCACGGAGGGGGCCCTTGTTCCCATGAAAGAACAGGGCGTTCGCATCAACTATCTCGACGACTGGCTCATACTAGCACACTCTCGAGATCAGCTATGCGAACACAGGGACCTCGTGCTCAGGCACCTCAGCCAGTTGGGTCTTCAGGTCAACTGGGAAAAGAGCAAACTCTCCCCTGTGCAGAGGATCTCTTTTCTCGGTATGGAGTTGGATTCGGTCGCTCAGACAGCGCGCCTCAGAGCAGCGTGCTCAGTCGGTGCTGAACTGCTTGAACACGTTCAAAGGCAGGACGGCGGTCCCACTGAAATTTTTTCAGAGGCTCCTGGGACATATGGCAGTGGCAGCAGCGGTAACCCCGCTCGGCTTGCTTCATATGAGACCGCTTCAGCACTGGCTTCACGGCCGAGTCCCGAGATGGGCGTGGCATCACGGCACTCACCGGGTGGCAATCACACCGGCCTGCCGTCAGACCTTCAGCCCGTGGTCAGACTTTTCGTTCCTTCGGGCAGAAGTCCCCTTGGAACAGGTCTCCAGGCATGCTGTGGTATTCACAGATGCCTCTGCCACCGGCTGGGGTGCCACGTATAACGGGCATGCAGTGTCAGGGGTGTGGACGGCTCCCCAACTGCATTGGCGCATCAATTGCCTCGAGTTGCTAGCAGTACATCTCCCTCTGTGCCGCTTAAAAAGGCCGCTACGGGGCAGGGACGTACTGGTCCGCAGGGACAACACTTCGACCGTTGCGTACATCAACCGACAAGGTGGTCTACGCTCCCGTCGCATGTCGCAACTCGCCCGCCATCTCCTCCTCTGGAGTCAGAAGCATCTGAGGTCGCTTCGAGCCATGTCCCCGGTATGTTCAACCGTGTGGCCGACGAGCTATCACGAGCTGTGCTTCCGGGAGAGTGGCGACTCCACCCCCAGGTGGTTCAGCTGATCTGGAGAGAGTTCGGAGAGGCTCAGGTAGACCTGTTTGCCTCTTCAGAGACCTCCCACTGCCAGCTGTTTTACTCCCTGACCGAGGGAACACTCGGCACGGACGCACTGGCACACAGCTGGCCCCGGGCCCTCCGCAAATATGCGTTTCCCCCAGTGAGCCTACTTGCACAGACACTGTGCAAAGTCAGGGAGGACGAGGAGGAGGTCCTTCTGGTGGCTCCCTATTGGCCCACCCGTACTTGGTTCCCGGAACTCATGCTCCTCGCGACAGTCCCTCCCTGGCCCATTCCTCTGAGGAAGGATCTTCTGACTCAGAGACGGGGCACCCTATGGCACCTGCGCCCAGACCTCTGGAAACTCCATGTCTGGTCCCTCGGGACGCGGAGTTTCTAGGTGACTTACCCCCAGAGGTACTTAACACCATCACTTCAGCACGGGCGCCGTCCACGAGACGTGTTTACGCCCTGAAGTGGAACCTGTTCGTCCAGTGGTGTTCTTCTCGCCGAGAAGACCCCCGAAGATGTTCGATAGTATCTGTGCTTTCCTTCTTGCAGCAGGGGTTGGAGCGTAGACTGTCCCCTTCCACCCTCAAAGTACATGCTGCCGCTATTTCTGCTTATGACCACATAGATGGCAAAACAGTTGGAAATCACGACCTTGTCGTCAGGTTTCTTAGGGGGGAGAGACGATTAAATCCTCCTCGTCCCCCCTCCATACCCTCTTGGGATCTTTCCCTGGTGCTTCGAGCACTTCAGGATGTTCCCTTTGAGCCTCTGCAGTCAGTAGACTTAAAGCTTCTTTCCATGAAGACTTTGCTGCTGGTTGCATTGGCCTCTATCAAGAGGGTAGGAGACCTGCATGCATTTTCGGTCGACGAACCGTGCCTAGAGTTCGGGCCGGGTGACGGCCACGTGGTACTAAGACCCCGGCCTGGCTATGTGCCCACGGTTCCTACCACTCCCTTCAAAGACCAGGTAGTGAACCTGCAAGCACTGCCTTTGGAGGAGGCAGACCCAGCCCTGGCTTTGCTCTGTCCCGTTCGCGCCCTGCGTATGTACGTGGACAGAACTCAAAGCATCAGGACCTCAGATCAGCTCTTTGTCTGTTACGGAGGCCAGCAGAAGGGAAAGGCTGTCTCCAAGCAGAGGTTGGCCCACTGGATAGTGGATGCCATCGCCTTGGCTTACCAAGCACAAGGCGTGCCCTGCCCGCTTAGGTTGCATGCACACTCCACGAGAGGCGTTGCATCCTCCTGGGCGCTGGCATGTGGCTCCTCACTAACAGATATCTGTAGAGCTGCGGGCTGGGCGACTCCTAACACGTTCGCTAGATATTATAGCCTACGTGTAGAGCCGGTCTCCTCCCGTGTTCTCACCCTAAACGGGTAGAAGCACTGAGAGGTCTGGCTCTGTCGGCTTGCTGCACCCTACTGTGCACCCTTATTGCTCCAGAGTGAAAAACCTGTCGAGTCCTCCAAAACCCCCTCGGTCCGGACTTGGCGGAGCGTCCGGCGCCAGGCCCTTATCCGCTGAATCCTTGAGAACCGGGTCTGGGCTGGGTTCCATATGTGTGACCCTACGGGGATCCCATATGTGTATATCTTCCACGGCTGCTCCTATCGGAAGCCCGTGTCTTTCCCTTGGGCTAAGTCACCCATTATTTCATATGCAGTACAGCCTTCGGGCTAGTCCATATGTATTTCCACATAACTCTTTGAAGAAGTGGCTTCCGCAGCGTTCCGTCCTAAACAGAAAGGGCACGCTTTCCCAGTGTTATCCAATATCTCACTGTATGGGTTTTCACGGAACAACAGTGTCAAACTCTCTGTGTAGGCCTCCTCCTATCGTCCTTCCAGGCAAAAAGGTGTAGAGGCTTGCACGGGGGCGCTGGATGGGGTGCAGCAGCTGTGGTGCTTTGGTAGGGATTCCTATTGGGCAGTCATGACCTACGTTGTAGTGACTGACCGATAGGGAACGTCTCGGTTACATATGGTAACCCTCGTTCCCTGAGGGAGGGAACGGAGATGTAGGTCCCGTCGCCACATCTGCTGCCGCCCGCCGGGGCGGCCAGCTTCTCAGGCTTGGCTCCTCAGCAAAAAACTAACTGTGCAATCGCTCAGCTGCTCGTTAAATACCCGCGCTAACGAGGCCGCGCAGCTGATGCAAATGATTGCACGCCAATGTGCATTGGCCTGTTTTAGTTTCACTCGAAGTAGATTGGCCTCTCTAGCGAGATTCCTATTGGTCAGTCATGACCTACGTCTCCGTTCCCTCCCTCAGGGAACGAGGGTTACCATATGTAACAGAGACATTTCAAATTATGAACTGACTTTACAAACAGTCAGTAAAATAAGAACAATTATAAAACAGATCATCCCAGTACTGGATTCTGATTGGTTGAGTCACATTCAAAGCTGCAGTAAATTACTCTACAAACATCTTTTTTGTTACTGTGTGTTATATAAAATAAATATTTTTATGGATGGACTAAACGTAATAAGCCCTGTGAAGCGGTGGTTTATAGTGAAATTAGAACGCCGATGTCGTGCCTCACAACGCCCCTCTTAGCTTAAATTACAAGCAGTAGCACAAATAAATACAATAGAATAAAGATACAAATTAAAAGAGTTCCTGTCCGGAGATATTCAACTCTGTGAAGAAAGTACACAGATTCCTTTGGGGGATTTCTAGGCTATTTTTCATGTCATGAATTTTTTTTTTTTTTAATAAAATCATTAAGTCTATATATTGATTAATTCTAATCATGAAATATTTTATTAATCCTCACAACTTGTGTGCTTTTCTGGGCGAGTCAGAGTGAACTGCGGCGCTTGTAGTCATGAATGCGCAGTCCAGGTCAGGGTATCTGCAGGGTTTTTAAAATCAAATACAGTACGACAATTATATATTCAATACACCAGCTGAATGAAAATGCGATTTCACTCTCTGACAAAAGGTGGTGCTTAAGGAAGAACAGAAATATGGCAGTTACTCTAGTAAACACTGTATACAGCGCAGCTGCGCTTTTTAAAAATCCAACGAGTTTGGGGGTATGATAGAAACACCGTAAGGTAAACATTGTCATAATTCATCAGCAGTAGTTCATAAGTAATGGCTTGGCATAAATGTGTGGTTTTCATTGATTGTGAACTTCTCTGAAAGTGCGAGCCTGTAGAAAGTGCAAAAGCACCATGGATTGACTTTGAAACATAAAGCCCTCATGAGGAGGTCTTTTTTTTATCTCTCCTTTTGTAGTCCGAAAATAAATAAATAAATAAAGACACTTGAATACAATTTTCACCCTCCCCCAAACAAACAAAAAAATTGCAAAGTGAATAAGTGCTGTTTCAGGTTTCAGACCTGGCGATGTCGATGGCACTAGTGGGGGTGACTTTGGGTACCCGGTCCAGACTGCTAGCAACACTGGCCAGCTTTAAGGCTGAGGGTGAAGGGGCACACAGATGTGCACTGTGGTGTGTGTGGGCAGGAGACACAGCGCTCACTGTACTCAGGTGCCCGTGGCCGTGAGGCAGAGACTGAGGGACGGGCAGCTGAAGGCCAGATGTCCGTAATAAAGAGCCTGACTCGCCACCACCTGCAGAACGGTTCAATTTGGCTTGTCTAAAACTTCCTGCAAGAGACAAAAATAACAAATCATTTAAATAATCAATCATGCTCACCTTTTTTCCTTTAATTAACCACACATCAATGCGATTGATATTGTCATATAAATGTCCAAAAAAAAAGGTTTCCAGTCACAGTTTTGCCATGATTCCCCAATAAGTTCTATAAAGCAGTTTATAGTTTTAAAAATATAGTTACAAAATTACAGCCATTTTTTGCATTTAAAGATTATTTTATATTTCAATACTTCTGCTCAATTCCCAATGAGCTGCACATGCCTGAATTAGAAAGGACGCCATTGACACTTGCAAACTGGGGCCTGTTTTCATTGTTGGGAGTGTTGACCACAGCAGAAGCAGCAAAGTGTGCACTAGCTGAGTCCAGGGTCTTAGACACGCAGTCAGATGAGGCCGTGTTCTGTAAAAGAAATTATTTTTTACTTCTTAAAAAAAAAAAAAGACAACAGAGTAAGAGTGAGGTTTAGCTCCATAATGTCTGACATTGTGTGGATATACTCACGGGCGGGGGTTTGTGGGGTTCTGGTGCTGTTGAGTTCTGCTGGAGTTCTTGCTGCTGTAACTGTTTGTGCATCTGAACCAGCTGCTGCTGATGGGAGTGAAACTGCTCTTCTGTGAATCCACCTGGACATGTAAGAACATGGGTGTAAATGTGATGTTCTACAAATTTAAGAGGCTTTAAACCAGCAATTTTTATTTTCCCCACTAGGTGCCAGTAAAGGAACATTAAAACATATATACTTTTATTCAGTTAGGATGCATTAAATTGACCAAATTGTAAACACATTTATTATGTTACAGAATATTACTATTTAAAATACATGCTGTTCATTTGACCTTTCAATTTAAAAAATCCTGAAAAGTGCATAACAGTTTCCACAAAAAAAACTGTTGAAAACAGTTGAGCAACTCAACTGTTTTCAACAGTGACAATAAGAAATGATACTTGAGCATCAAACAGGCAAGTGATCAGCTAAAGACAAAGGAGACAACCTGACCCCCAACCCCACTGCACAATTATTATTAAAAAAAAATACTATTGTACTGCAAAACTAGTATTTAATAATCATAATAATGAAATTACATTATTATTAAAAGTATGAAAAAAAATTATTATTGTTATCAAAAACAATAATAATTATTATTTTATTTTAACAACAGTAAAATTACAATACCAACATTTATGTTTGCCTTCATTTCTTTACTTTCAAGTATTAAACAACTGAGCTTTTATTTTGGCGAAAACCCTCAGGATCACCCTAACTCTTCTCTGTGTTGACAATAACAGATTTATAAACGATTCTCATTATAAATTTGGGAAGATGGTTGGTGCACAAAATGAACATAGTGCTGTACTTTGGCTTTGCTCTAAATTATGCAGCGCGTCAAGGAAAGACACAGTCGGAAAATACAGAAATCTGTATAAATCCAAAGAAGAAAAAACACATCTCTGATTAAATCAGCACATTTCATTTTTTTTTTTTTTACATTTTAAAAACACTACAATAGAAGTTATTTTAAAATGTAATAATACTTTATATGACTGTTTTTACTGTACTTATGCTAAAATAAATGCAGCCTTGGTGAGCATGAGACTTCTTCCAAAAGCATTAATAAATATTAGACCCCAAACTTGTCCAAACACATGTTGTACATGTGCAATACTAATACCACTGCACTCAGCCCTTCAACGTAAAGACACACAATGTTGCTTGTTTAATGACACAGTGCTCCAAGCACAGCTCACCTCAAGTAAACACTGAGTAAATAAGGCTCCTCAATTTATTTTTTGTTTTCCAGATTATTACTACATCTGACAAGGTAAACATAACTCAAAACCAACTAGCATACTTCAAAGGGTTAGTATATTCATCATCAAATTCTGCAGTACTGAATAAGCCACAGTGGTTCTGTGCACAGGAGCTGGCTTATGTCTTAGTCTGAATATTCATTCCTAGGTATGCTATTTTCATAAATACATTTGACAGAATTAGACACAATTGAATGTGTGTGCCTGAATGATGCCAGTTCAAGTTTATAAAAGAAATGTAGCTGAATTATGAGCAGCAAAAAAATCTTAAATGTGCTCTGCATCTGGACTGCAGTCGGCTAATAGACAACCACTGAGAGCCATTGAACTCTCTGCTGAGTTTTAGGCATAGAATGCCATTTTGTATCAGACAGTGCAGCAATTTCATCAAAATCAATCGGCAGGCCACATTAAAAATGATTGACAGGGTGAATTTGTTGAAAAACCCAAGAGTAAACTGATAGATAGAAAAGCACAATGGAGAACGCTTATGCGGGTGAACGAGATTCAGTTGATTGACCTTCTGAATCCTGTTCAGCTCAGATGCCTCACCTGACACACTGTTACAGAGAGGAGTCCCTCCACCTTTTTCCACCTGCGGAGTCCCTTTCTTGTCCTCACTCCTTGAGTTGTCCTGTAGCGGCCGAGGGCGGAAAAACTTCCACCTGCAGGCCTGGATGTCATTCAGGAGCTGAGTCAGTGAGCAATCAGGAGTTGATTTGGAGATGTGAGAGTTTGTGTTTGTGTGGACAGGGAGGTCAGGCACACTAGAGCCAGCGGAGGGATAAAACATGTCAGGGTCCAGGTGCCTGAGGGCACGGTCCAGTTCTGACGAGGTGCGATCCAAAACAACCCTGAAGGAAAACAACAGTGCTTTAGGATATTTGGTACAATCTGTGACCTTCAGCGCTGATCATTAGGGAGTAGCCTCATCAACTTTTCTACTTTAATCTTAAGTAACAAAGAGCAGGGTCATAAATTCAAACCACACATCATCCATACTTAAGTACAAGAAACAATAAGATAAAAGGGGAAGAGGGTAAATTGTAAATAGTGACACACCTGCCACCTCTGCCCACCCTCCTGTGTGCCACTGCAATACAGCGTTTCGGCACAGAGAGGGCGGTAAGACAGTTCCTCTGCCACAGCCGGTCCTGATCCGCCTGCTGCCTGTGAGGAGAGCAGCTCTGATCCACCGGTGGCTGAGGACACATAACACTTTTAACGTGGCAAAAGGAAATGACCAATGCACCACAGAGCCAAATAATATGGTGCTCTGTCACTAATAAAGCAAGTATATCATACTTTATGGGCAGGAGGGTCTAGTCACAAGTCTAAAGGAGGTTTAGTCACAATATTCAATATTGACCATGCACTTTAATTAAATATGCCAAGACAAAAAAAAAAAAAAACACTGCCAATGCCGGCGACTTCAAACCCTCCCCTGTGTCATGACCCTCATATGTAAGAGAGAGTTCAGTTGTAAAGTTAATTTCTGCAAATCTGAAACATAAACCTTCTGGTTGAGTAAGTTAAAAACAATAATCTGCTGCAATTAACATTCATAACTGTTCTCAAAAGTCCTCAGAAGTATTTAGAATAACAACATGTACTTATATTTAAATAAAATTATTAAAAATAATGTAGAAAAAATATTGTGTGTTTATTTCAATTACTTTAAATACATTTTAAATGTTTAATGCAAGAAATGATCTACTTGACAACAACAGCTGGTTGAAATGATGGTAGAAAAAAAGCCAGTGGTTCTCAATCATGGGGTCCAGGGCCCACTACAGGGCCTCGGCAAAGACAAAACAAGCCTTAAAATAGGTTCAAAAAACATGTTGACAAATTTAATTATTTCAGTTACTTTTTTTAATTTATAAAAACTACTGTAGACGTGTCCATGGATTAAAATAAGATTCAAAAGCAAAACAACAATTAGGGGGCCCTTGAACTAAAAATGGTTGAGAATCACTGCTTTAAACCATTTTAGTGCAGCTTAAATATCAAGATATAATTATTCAGCTATATTGCCCAGCTCTTCAGCCAGCACTGATGTTCGGTGGGAAACGCACCGAGAGGTAACTGCAGCCAGCTTTCCTTCTAAAGGCGAAGTTTCCATCAGGATCGTTCTCTTCATCCGGCTCTGATGCTGGAGACTTCAGAAGAGAAAATAAGGAGAAATATATACACTATTAGATCTTCAGACAAAAAATATTTTAACATCTTTTAAGTAAAACCTCTAAATATGAGCAAATGTAATGAAACACTGATTGTATACTGACCAGTGGGTAATCCTCCTCTCCAGAGCTGTGGAAGTCGTACTGTTTAATATCTGCCTTGATGATTTGCTGTCGCTCTGGCCGACCAGGCTGCCGAAATGTATCAAGTTTGGGCCTCTTACTGTACTTCTTATGAGAACGCACAAAATCAAAGTGAGGCTCAGGCTTGATTGTGAAGGGGTGGAGGTGTTTGGGCCCAGATTTGTGTGACTGAAGGAAAGAGACAGAAGAAATGGTTTTATAATTATCACTGAGCACATTCAAGACATTCCTGGCACACAGATCTTTTCCCTGTTGGCCTTTACCTTAATTTTGTTCTCTGCCTTGTGCCGACTGCTCATGGGTAAGGATGTGGGTGCAGGGTAACTGGTTTTCTCTGCCAGAGGTACAGTCACTTCATTCAGAACCTCTCCTGAGAAGTCTCCAATTTGATATCTAATATACACAAAACAAGGAGAAACAATATGTAAAAACTAGGGATGCGCCGGTACTGCACTCGTGCACTTGTACACATAAAAATGTTCCGATACCAACAACAGATACCACGCAACGTGTACAATGTGTCAAGACAAAGAAACAGACAACAGAGAGTATAATGGGGATAAAAGAGAAGGCTGTCTATGAAGTAATATAGTACAAAATATAGTAGGGCTGGGAGAAAAAAAAAAATCACCTAGCTATTGCGTTTCTTTCTTTTTTTTTTTAAAGATTTTAAAATCGATTTTTCTTTATTTATTACAGAATCAAAATTATTTCAAATTAAATTGAATTAACACGTTTAAGAATCGTTCAACAACTAGAGGGAAAAGCTGGTCTCATAACATTTTTAAAATGTCAGTATCGTCATGGTACTGAAGTTGGTACTTTTGACAACATTATTGTTAAGTTATACATAACAGTTTATTTATACTGAGTATTCAACAACAGACACTGTCTCAAAACAGCTGTAATAAAAGAGCAAACTTGACAAACCTTTTTTCAAACACTTCCAGTGTCAGATGCAGCAGCTCTCGTTTGCTCTTTTCTCTCTTCTTGATCATCTCCAGGATGCTCATGGTTCGGCTGAACTCTCTCCTCAGCTTCAGCATCTTTTCATAAGACGCCTCGTCATTCTTGCGATTCTACAGAGATAGCATAACAGAGAGACGGATGGTTCCGGTTGGTGTTCACACTTCTATTGAGGGGAAAATGTGATCTTTATTAGGGACGTGTGTGTGTGTGTGTGTGTGTGTGTGTGTGTGTCAATTTATATGTATGCATGTGTATGTATGTATGTATGTATAAACATACATAGCGTTGTAGGCTAACAGACAGCTTCAGTAATCATAATGGCAGCAATCTTTGCTCATTGTCTGTGTATAATATATATTTTCCATGCTGCTAACTACATGTTGCAAAGTTTCTGGATTGACAACCGTATTTTAATGCGTGATTGAATCTGAAAGTGATAACCATAGCATTGGATGAAACAAAACAATCTGAAGCTGTATGTCAAATGATCTGTACAAGAAGTCTTGGAATATGAATTCATAAATAAATAGGATAAGCTAATATAACACTGTTTCTTTGCATTTATTTTGGATTTATTGTCAGTACTGGGGTTGCAGTTCACAGGTAGGGTACTTTGTGCTATGTGTGGACCATGTTCGTTTGCGCAAGTTTGATGCACAAATGTATAAGGTAAAAACCAGTCTTGTCTGAATGCCCTCTAATAATGCTGTTAGAGGCATCCATGACAAAACACAGTACATGCATACCTTTCTAGTCTGCATCTTCTCTGTGCGACGCCTGAAGGCCACGTAAGCATCATTGTTGGTCGAGCCATCCCTCTTCTCTTGCTTGATTTGTGGGATGAGCGACGGGCCCCGGCAGTTCTTCCTCTTCCTCACCCAGTAGTCATACACTGACTTTAAAAGGTAGTCATCTTCATTTAGCAGCAGCTTGGCCTCCTGAAGAGTGACCAACTACAAAATTATTGAGAGAGAGAGAGGAATGCATGTGAATAAAAATCAAATATGACAAGGTGTATTTTAGATCAGTTTTCTACTTGTGGATCACAACTCAAAAATAGGTTTCTGATAGTGTGTCTGTGTGTGTGTGGGGGGGGGGGCTGGGGGGAGAGAGCAATGCTAAAGCCAATCAAAATATAACTATGTAATTGTGCAAATTTAGAATAACAAAAATGGAAATTTTCAATTTTATTTTATTAACGTGTCAAATCAAAAGCTATGGTTTTCTGAGACTAAAATCGAGCTAGATCAGACAGATCCTCATTCTTGAAAATCATGATAACACAAACAATACAGGTAAAAATAAAATACGACTAGGACACGACTTACTAGGTTTTAATTGCTACGCTTAATTTAATTGTTTTGCTTAATTGATTTCTCAACTACAAAGTGTTTGTGTGATGAATTATTGCCTACTTGGAGCATTTATCATAATGTTGGGCACATGTTGTTCCACTACCATTTAAAAGTTTGGTGTCAGTAAGATTTAAGAATTAAATCAGTAATTTAAGACAGTAAAGAAATGTATAATATTACCAAAAAGTTCTGTTTTAAATAAATGCTGTTCTTTTAAAATTTCTATTGATCAAAATATCCTGAAAAGGTACATCAGTTTCCAATAAAATATTAAATAGCAGAGCTTATTGTTGATAATAATAAGAAATGTTTCTTGAGCAGCAAATAAGAATATTAGAATGATTTCTGAAGGATCATGTGACACTGAAGACTAGAGTAATGGCTACTAAAAATGCTTTGATTTCACATAATAAATAACTTTTTAAAATATAGAAAAATAGAAAACGTTTATTTTAAACTGTAATAATATATTTTACAATATTACCGTTTAATATTATTGCATTTTGACATTTTTGTTACTTTCATACAATTCTGGTACCATGTTGGGTCACCACTTGATATCTCATGTAAAAACTGAATCCTGAAGCAAAACCAGCTGAGAAGCACTGACTTAGGTATAATGCACTTGTTATTACCTGGTTGGTGCTGGCTTTCTCTAACCGGTCCATCATGGTCTCAAACTGCACAGGTCTGAGCTCCATCTTGCGGTTGAGTCTGTTCAGTAAAGTCTCGTCCTCTGAGTCCATATCATAGTCAGGCAGCTCGTTATCCAGACCCAGAGCTGGTGCGGAGTATAAGGGGTAAAGGTCAGATTGAGGTGATATTCAAATTCAAATCACATTTTATGTGTATGTTTAAACCAATAAATTGAAGTATGCAGTGGGGCTTGAGGTAGACGTCACTCACGCTGGATGTGGATGAGCTGTTTGGGGATGCGGAACTCTCCTTTGTAAAGGCGGTCGTAATAGGTGATGTTACTCTCTGCCTCTGGCACAGGGATGACCATGCTCTCCTTCTTCTCCCTGAACACCTGCTGGGCAGAGATGGCCCTCTGGAGATGGTGCTCCTGAAACACCATGAGAGAGAGTGTGAGTAATGCTAATTCTGCATTGACAGAGTGGGTCAACTCAAATATGTGAACAGGTTACACCATATAAGTCAAACAGTAAACATTTTGCCACCTCATATAGCACAAAATATTTCCATTAGCAAGTTAGTTAAGCTGAAACTGATGTAGCTGGACTAAGCAAAAAGAAAAAGTTTAACAACTCACACAGGAGGAAATAAGAATTGGGCAAGTACGAATTCTAATGCAGCTGAGAACAGCAACGTGATGAAACCCGCTGCAATGGTTTAAACAGCTCGCAAGCATACAAATGAAGTCAAAGTTGTTCCGAATACTTTTGGATTTGGAAGACGTTGTTCAGTAGGTGAGAGCAGTTCATTATCAGGTAGGTCAGGAGTACAAATGCTATCTGTGGCACACAAAAGCAGCACATAACTTGTTTTTAACTAGGGTTGGGAATTGAAAATCGATTCCAATTCTGTAATCGGATACTTGTGATAAAATTGTAATACTTGTAATTTCTGTTGATGTGCAGCGTGAACAAAACTTTAATAAACATTTGTGGAGAGAGCGTCTACCATCCAATAATCAAAAAACGTTGTTACTTTTAATATAAAGTGATGTCTTAACACTAAATTCTGTTTATTTAACAGACGGAACAACACGGATCAAGCGAAGCGTAAACCAATCATCTCATCTCTTCTTTACTGCATCACGAAATAAACATGGGTGAACATCAGATATGTCGAAAGATACATTACAACTTCTCATGAATCCGGTCTCATGTAATCGCTCAATCAGTGTTTTAACCAGGGAATACGTAAAAAAAAAACAGGAAAGACATCAATAAAACAGCTTGTAGGCTATAAAATCACTTAACGATACATTTACCTCAAGAAAGCTATTCAATGTCCATAAACTCATTAGTTAGCTAGAAAAAAATAATAGAGAAGAGCATTTTGTTAAATAAATGCACTGTATTATATATTCATTATATTTTTACTTAACCTGTTAGAGATGTCTTCATTATGTAATGTACGTTTGAATGAATATGTTAAGAAAACAAATTATTACAGTTTATAGCTAGTCGTTTAAATGTTTATATTTCACCAACAATCTAGTAAAAACAATTCTGTTATTAAAAAGTTGATATAAAAACTGCTTTGTGTGCAGTTATTTAAATGTTTGTACAACTCAGTTTGAGCTATTTGAGTGTTGATTATTTAAAAAAAAGTATGAATTATTATTTGATTATTAATTCATTTGAATAATCTGTGACTCTCTTCAGCAAGCCAATGAGGAAACTACAGAAAAGAAAACACAAAAGTCGCAGGCGCTCAAAACAAAAATGATCTTCATTAAAAGTAGTGAGAATAAGGCCCTGTTTACACGAGGGCGATACCGGGTGAAAACGTAAAAATATTTTATTGGATGTGCCTTTTGTTTACACGGCGACGGCGTTTTTGGGGTTTAAAAACGCAAAAAAGTGAAACCACCCTCCAGAGTGGAAATCTTAAAAACGCTCCACCGTCGCGTTCCCGTCTAAACGGTAAAAACGCGAATCTGCTCTCGGGGGCTCTCGTCGCGTACGCGTTTAAGTCACAGGCATGCGCCAGTACAGGAACATAACAACCAACATGTCGGATTATTTCCATACGTCAGACCTTCAAGTTGCCCTCGCAGCTCTGATAAACATACGAGAGTCTTTTCAGCAGTTGTACAAAACATTCTCAGATATTGGTGTTGTGTGTCAGTGCTTCACATCGCCACCTCGCCTCCTGGAGTGCATACTACATCGAATTTCACACAGTTTTGCGTCACCATATGCACGCGGATCCCCCCCCCCCCCCCATAACGCTCGTCTAAACGCAGAATAAAAAGTAATAACGCAACGCCACTTTTGCGTTTTCTCTTCAGATCGTTTCCGTTTAAACATAGCCTCAATGTCTACCAGTGCTGATGCAGCTGTCTTTCCTATTGCGGTCTTTGATCTTGAAATTAGCTGATGATAAATACAATGCAGCTCATATCTGTTGTTTTCACTGACGTGAACTCTAAATTTGCATATAGCACAGAAATTAAAGATCGGATTTATATCCGTTTTGCGGAGACACATTTAAGTGAGCAAATGTGAATGGAACCGTTTTAACAAATCAGATAGGTATCCGATCTGTAAAAACACATGAAATGTCCAGGTGTAAACAGACCCCTAGCAACAGTATATTGGATCCTGCATGAGGACTTAAAGTGACAGCAGCCTAATAAACCTGCAGCTGTGTGGCATTAACGTTAATCAAAGAACAAAAGAAAAACTTTTGTAACCATAATACGCATTAATCTAGCCTATATTTTATTTATAAATAGAAAACTATGCAGTGTTATTTTACATTTGATTACAATTACTGTACCTGAACTTTGTATTTATTTGTGCCATTGCTAATTTGTTTATTTTTTCTAATTTTTATACCGTTTACTTGTCTTTAATAATGTTTGAAATGTATATTACCGGTAGTTAGTCCAGTTGTTTTTGCTGTGGTATTTTTGTGAAAACATTAGTGTTCTTTAGGCTGCAGGTTTTTGTTCATGAAAAGACACAGAATAAATATCTTTGATATAACTGTTTGACTAAATGTTTTTATCTTACTGGAATTGAAACTGGGAATCGAAAAGAATCAGAATAGTTAAATTCAAACAATACCAACCTATTTTTAACAGGCTGCTTGCTCTCCATTCTGTACATCTGTCCAACATAACATTGAGCTTGCTGATCACAATGGCAGCATGACAGTTCATACTTCTATTTTAAAGAGCAACATGCAGGTTGAATTTATAACTGAATTAATACTTTATATTGTCTGCAGAGGTCTTTTAAAAACACATATGTAGAAATTACTAATGAAATCTCATTTGATGTAGAGATTTTGATGAAAATGTGCTAGGCTCTGGAATATGCCTTTCCCGCTAAAGCAACGCGTTATATGACGTAGGCGAGGCAAATAAAAGAGCTCGCAGTCAGCTCTCTCATTGTTGGGTGTTGATGTAGTTAGAGCAGTAGTGAGAGACAGAAAGTTTAAGATCGAGTTTTAAAGAAGCCATAATGGTAAATTATTGTGTTTGTGCTTGTTGCACGAATTCCAGCCTGTCAGGACATCGTGTCCATCATTTTCCTTCTAGGAAAAACAAGGCTTTTCGGTCTTGGGTGCGTTTCACTCCGGAGAATTATCGACCTGGAGATTTGTTGGAGTCTCGGATGGCATTTTGGAGTAAGGACCATGTGAGGCTGATTATTGAGAAATGAGAAGACAAAACGTTGCTGGCTTAAATTAAGACAATCTAAATGGATGTCTAATCAAGAAGAAGGTCGAAGGTATGTTTGCTAAAGCAGATTTATTGCATAACACCAAGGTACTAGCCCTACAGTAGATGAACCATCGTTAGCCACGGTGCTGACTTACATTAACTCACCAAGTCACTTGCCATATTCGCCACTGGTTTTCTTGACACCACAACTCTACTTCTCTCTTCTGCCCATTGTTCCTCCCCCTGATCTCCCACTGGCTTCTATCTTGCCTAGAAGGCTCATAATTATAGGCCTGTGGGCCATCATAGGCATGTTCGTCCACACCAGAGAACTCGGTTTCTTCATTCGCATCCATTGTAACCTGAGCTTGAACATGACCAGACTCCCTTGGCCATCGTCACTTCTGGTTAGTGCTTTATAGATGCGGAAGTTATTTTATCACAATTTATCTCAAAATATCATTAATGGCTAAATATATATTACTCCAGTTCAGAAAATCTAGTTGTTTTATCATCAACATACACTATGCTATATAGGGGTGTCCAACCTGCATGTTGCTCTTTAATGAAACTAACTTCACTAACAAATCAAATGAATCAATGAATGCGTGATGATCTGTCACACATCTTTCGAAATAACTCAGAATAACAGTGGTGTAGCTAAAACAATAAATATTCATTATTTAGTTTACAAAAATATAATAAAAAAAAATTAAAACAAAACTGCTTATTTCCTTAAAGCTATGGTATACGATTTCAAAGATTGTTCATTATTAATATCCTCGTTTAGATGCTGGTTATGTTTATATAGTACAATCCTAACAATATGAATAGAAAAAAGAATGAAAAAAATCCATTCACTCTATTGGCTGTACAGCCGGCCGGACAGCTTACCTTGGTCAACTGCTCTCATCCAATTACAAGCTCCACTTGAAACTCTGCCTGGCGCTCGCGTCTCCACCCCACCGCACCCACCCCCGCCCCCCTCCTGCGACATGAAATTGCGCGCGTAAGCAGCTGACAGTCTATGGTAGCTAGCTAAGTAGCATATCAGCAATAGATAAAAAAAAAAAAAGACAGCAGCAAGCGTCCCCTGCTTGCCCCTACAGTAAAGTTAGGACGATAAAGAAAGTCATTAGAGGAACGAGCAGAGACTAAAAAAAAGTTTGAAGAACGCCGAACGAGTAGGATAAATATAGGGTCCACCATTGACCGTTGTAGGAAGCTTCAGGAAGATCTGGGACTGAAGACCGACGCTGACACGGCTGACTTTTTGTTGAGCAGGTAAACATTTATTTATACTTTTATGGTGTGACGTGTTACATAGCTTTTTATCAGTTTGACAACTTGCTCATGCTGCCGGTCAGCATTGGAATGTTAGCCGTTTAGGTCAAAGTAATTATATTTCTTGAAGTCCTTGAATATATTTCAGTAGGCCTAGCGGGTTTCTGTTCGAGCCAATCGAAATTTGAACAAGATGCGCTGTGTGCTGCAATAACAATTACTGAAAACCTTAGCAATACTAGTAGTATTATCCTAAAGGTGGTGGGGAGTTTAGAACATTTCATGTGTTGCTAATCTTGCGTTGACTAGATGACTAGTAATAATATAAAATGTAGATATGTAGTAACGTTACATATCTAATGTCAGTACATAGTACATATCTAATGTACTTAGAACATATCTAATGTACTGTATGTTTAAATCATATGTTTTATAATATTAACAACAATAATTAAATATAAGCAAATAATAACAATTATTGTTATTAAGAATTATTATTATTAGTTTGTTTTTGTTTACTTTTACATTGGGTAGTGGTTTGAACATAAACACTGTGGTGCCATGATGGCAACATCATGGATATGGTACTCTGATGTATACCACGGTACTGAATGATTCCCATATTAATATACCACTGTACTAAGATATTCAAATGTGAAGAATAAAACATGCCATAATGGTGGATTGCACTGTGTGTCCGCAGTTCTGCGTATGCTTGAAATGATGACTAGGGCCCGCAGATGCAGAAACTAAACATCAGGACCATTGAGGAATCAAACACAGATTCAGGCTTCAGAGGCACGCCGTTCAGCTCATGTATTCCTGTCGTAACATACGTCAATCTCGAACGCATTTGCGCAAAAAAGCTGACGTCAATGCGCATTGACCACTAGCAAATTTCTCACGTAAATAACCTTGCTCACGCCACTAGTGTAAAACATTTCCCACCACTACGCATCTGTCGTGCACTGTATACGTAACCTAGAGCCTATGAGCGCTGCTTACAGATACCCATACGCAGAGAATGGACTTGCGCAGTAAAACGTGCGTAAACGATACGTGAATACCAACACCCTGCTATGCACCTGAACCTCATGAAAAATTATGAATTTAAAATCATTTACATACCGACTCCTCTTCCTTTTCCATCCCGGTTGGCATTTGTGGGACCGCTCGGTTGATGGAGACGCAGTCGGTGAGGTCCGGGAGGTCTTTATTGCGGTAGATCGGCAGCGGTTTGGCGGCGTCTAGCGCTCGAGCGCGGAACGAGAGTTTACTCATTGTTTTCAGCGATCACAAACACACTAAACACGGATCATTCGGTACAAGTACACACACGAGCCGACGGTTCTCTCCGTGGCCGCACTCACTGACGTCCCTCCGATCGAAATCCAGCGGCTAAAGGCATCTCTGAGCGAGTTATGGTATTTTTTCACGGGCTTTTTTTTCTAGGCTGGTGTGAAAACATGGCGGACATGATCCCGACAGCCCGCGCGACACTGCCAAAGAGCGTGAGCGGGAGCGCGCGTGTGCCGCTGCGCGCGCACCTCATTCAACATGCGTGCACACGATATTACGACACACGGGCACGAGGGAACACATACGTGCATCGGAGAGCTGGCACATAAATTAGACCGTCCATTACAAATGTATATTGATGATAATAACGTCTTCAAACGTGCCACGGAGATGGGCTAACATCAGGAATGTAAACAAATATTAAAGGTTTTGGGCAATATAATTTTTGACAGGGTCACCTATCCTCCTAGCTGGGGGACGGGGTGGATTCCGAGCATCAAATAGGCCCCTGTCTTACCAGGGCCCTTGTCTTTATCTTCCCGTTTCATTGCCCCTGTTGATCAACTGTTAATATAGGCCTACATTTGGGTGACTATCCCCTTAATAGGTAGCTTGAT
This sequence comes from Meda fulgida, assembly GCA_030578275.1. Classification (NCBI taxonomy): domain Eukaryota; kingdom Metazoa; phylum Chordata; class Actinopteri; order Cypriniformes; family Leuciscidae; genus Meda; species Meda fulgida. The sequence goes on along the minus strand of CM060624.1, from coordinate 17,287,169 downwards.
CTCATGAGAAAACATAACTATTTTAGTTATTTCATATGAATTTGTACAATGTGATTCATATGGAAATTATTTTTTAGAAAAACTTCAATATGAAGGTCCATCCCTAAACCTAACCATCAGTGGGGCGTACATAGCCTATGAATTGAACAAATTCATACGAATTAGCCACCAATTTTCCAAAACATAAAATAGTTAGGAATTTCCATTAGAGTTTGTTGGTACCTTCACACCAAACAATTTGATGATGAGAATGAAAAAAAAAATCATTCAACATTGTTATGTTTGTTGCTGCTTTTTGTTTGCCTGGTTCACATAATTAAAACCTGTATGGTGTGATTGAAACCACAGTAGGCTACGCAAATATTTACTCTGATTATGAGCGTTTTCACTCTTAACATAACTATTCTGTTGACATGAGTTTTTTTTTTAACTAAATAAATAGCATCCATCCTTCTCCATTAGATTTCTGATAGGCCTACTGCAATTGAGTTTCTGTCTGTTAGCAGCAGGAATGAGCCTGGTGGCCTGCGTGCTTGAAAAAAAGAGTTACCTGCTAAGACACATCATTTTTAATGAGAGGAACGAGCAGAACTTCGAGCACTGAGGTAAAGCAGTGGTGGATGTGCAATGCATGTGGAGAGTATCTGAGCACCGCAGGGGCTGCACTGAGTGTTTCTCTACAGAACATTTCCTGAATCGCTTGCATATACTAAGATCCATGAATTAATCTAGGCCATTATGTACACTATACTGTTCAAATGTTTTGGGTCAGTAAAAATTATTGGCTATATCACGGTTTCCACAACAAAATGTTTTACAAAATGTCTAACATTTTTACAAAAAAGAAGTGATATTAATCAGAAATGTTGAGCACCAAATCAGCATATTAGAATCATTTCTGAAGGATCATGTGACACTGAAAAAAGTTATTTTTTAAATTGTAATAATTTTCACAATGTTACTGTTTTTACTGTATTTGATTAAATAAACACAGCCTTGATGAGCATAAGAGGCTTCTTTCAAAAAATATTTGTAAAAAATCTTTCGACCCCAAACTTGAAAGTTAGAAGAAGAAAGTTAGCCTTCATAGAAGAAACAAGGTGTCATTGGGGGAAAAAAGATTCTGCAACGCATTTCAGAAATGAACAATCTGATTCCCTGTTCAATTGGCTTTAAATGGTTATAGAAATGGACTGTTTGCCTTGGTCCCACTAATGACTGATCATTGCGGATCTTTTTCAACTGTTACTCTAATTGAGGAAAATACCTGAGGAGTTCAAGATGTCTGCACTTTGCAAATTTCATTGTAACCTACTTGTTAACTTGTGTGGGGGGTTTTTTTCATCTAAAATATGCATGTCTCTGAAAATCCCTTAGTACAATTGTTTTAGTCTGAATGTTATTTTCTGATGTTCAAGACGTTTCCAAAGTTGCTGCTAATGGTGATTCCCCGGCATTTCACCTCAAAACAATGATGTCACAGACTCGTTAATTGTTTGAGTCATTGAAGGGATTGAGATCACGAGTGTGAATTGGTGTGAAATTGCTGCGATAAGGATGAAAGGTAGCCGGCAAATGGCGTCACAGGGTTCAAAGATGGCTCTTCCACTTTTCACAAATGGTCTCTTTCCTCTCACAAACCATCCAGTTTCTCCAAAACTTTGACTTGAATATCCCTGGCCTGCATGTGTGAAGCTCATCTTTTTAGTCTTGCCCAGAGGTGTCCCATCCCCTCTGTGCTGTGACGTTCCTCATTACTGTACCATAACACTCTTCTTTCCCCTCAGGGTCCTGTACTTTACTGCAGGTCCTTCTCTAAGTCCCGGGAGTTGGATGTGACGTTCCACGTTGCTGGTGACAGGAGTGTGGCCAAGTGTCTCTAAGTGTTGTACGTGTAGGAGTTTATGATACTGCTGACAGTCTGAGTTGAGCTCCCTCTTTATTTTTGGGAGCCTGCCTGTATGAACACTAAGAAGATTCCCTAGAAAAAGAAGTGGAAGTTTCAGTCAGTTGATTTTTCGGGTAGCACTTCAGTAAATGCACATGGCATGCAAATGACATAAAGACCTCCCGAATTATATATTATGAGCTACATGTATTCACTGAGGGGGAAGAGTGAGCCCAGGGGCTCTTGTGAAATTGTGACATGGCCCCATGTGGGTCACAGGGATCAACCCCAATTTCAAGTCAGCTCATGTGTGAATGTACATGTGGAATGTTTTTTAGGCAACTTCTTCTTGGGGACCTGATATTGACATTTCAGTCTGAAAGTGTAAAGAGAGAAAATAAGTCACACTTCTATATAGTGCATAACATCTTTTATTTTTTCATCTGTACTGAAACTCAAACTTCTAGAGTAATAATTTCCCTTTTTGCCTATGGAGAAGGGAGACAGTTTTTAAAAAAATAAATAAAAAAAATCACATTTATCATTCAAACACATGTCTTCTGGACTGGATATAAAATTTCCTCTCATAAAAAACTGGATACCTCTGTATATACATTTTCAGTTGTGGAATGATTTTGTTGCTGGTCAAGTAGAATACCTGTCAAGAGACAAAAATCAGCTATCTAGTTTAATGATTATCAGTATACAGAAACAAGTCAATCCTTGATCAAAATTGAATACAAGACAAAAGCATCTGTCCAAATAAAAACTTAAATAATGTATTTTTGTGATCACGGCATGTGTTTGCTGTATTCTGTCGCATGAATTTATGCAAATTACTACCAATAGGTCTTTAAGTACATTTCCAGATCTTGAGTTGTGGTTTGGACAGTTGAATTTGATACAAGTTGGGGTTGAATAACATTTGGCTTTTCACTCAATTTTCTGTTCTGCCTAAGACAAATTAATACATTTTATGGATGAACAGAAAGCTTTAAATGTAAAACTTTACCGTTACTGCTAATATTAAAATGGTCAGATCAACCAAAGTTGATCTGGACTACAAGACATAACACATTTCTTAAAAAAAAAAAACTTAAATGAAAACTATTAAGGATATATATATATATATATCATTTAAGTTTAAGTTTTTTTTTCATCGTTATATTTTATTTCATCTTTATTTTAATCACTGAAAACTTATTTTAATACACTTCGTTTGCATTTCTTTGCATATTTTTAATCTGATTAAGATGCTCAGAATCAGATGCATTGTGAGAAAGCTCCTCTTGTGAGTTCTGGAGATGATGGAGAGGCAAATGGCAGATGTGGATGGAGGCATATGCATTGGCATTGTGACGTCTGTGCTTGGGGAGCTGCCAAATGATCCTAGAGACACATGTTTTTCCCAAGAGGAGCTCAGTGTAGATGTTAATTTTCTCCTCCAGGGATAATGGCTCTCTCTGATCAGGTTATTATCAACCACTCAGTCTCACAGGGCAGTTTTACTGACTCTAAGGAGTTGCTTATGATATTGGACAAATTGGTCAAATTCAAAACATACCACATACCCAAAAACACTTAAGAATGTGTGCGAAACATGTTGCTAATGAATGAATGAGGCATTTATATAGCACTTTACTATGTACTACTGTACACCCAAAGCGTTTTACAATCATATCGGGGTCTCTCCTCAACCACCACCACTAGTGCAGCATCCGATATTGTGACAGCAGCCACAGTACAACAGCACCAGTGCGCTCAACACACACCAGCTATAGGTGGAGAGGAAAGAGAGTGATGGAGCCAATTCAGGGATTGGATGGAGTTTATTAGGAGGCCATGATTGATAAGGGCAAATGGAGGGAATTTTGGCCAGGACACCGGGGTTACACCCCGACTCTTTACGAGAGGTGCCATGGGATTTTTAATGACTACAGAGAGTCAGGACATCAGTTCAACGTCTCATCCGAAGGACGGTGCTTTCTGACAGTATAGTGTCCCCGTCACTTTACTGGGGAGTTAGGAGCCGGACCCACACAGACCACAGGGTGAGCGCCCTCTGCTGGCCTCACTAACACCTCCTCCAGCAGCTACCTGTTTTTCCCAGGAGTCTCCCATCCAGGTACTGGCCAGGCTCAGTCCTGCTTAGCGTCAGTGGGCAACAATGCAGTCTTGGGCTACAGGGTGATATGGCTCAATTTCTAAAATAGCCTATGGAATTTAACTTTTTGCATTTAGCAGACTCTTTTATCCAAAGTGACTTTACAATAGAGGAACATATTCAGCCAGAAAAACTATAACAGTAGTCATAAGATCAGCCTCAAAATCTTATTTATTTACAGAACAGAACTCGAATCCAGAATGACACAATAGTTTTCAGTTACTGATCAGTTTTGGTTATCATTAACTAAAACTAAACTATTCAGAAAAAAAAAGTTTGTCAAATGAAATAAAGCACAATATAAATATTAGATTAAAAAAAACTATAGACGTAAACTATAAAATAAAATAAAAAGTCTAATTTTGCTTTGGCAACTAACTGAAATATTAAACTAAAATATACTAACAATTATATATAAAAATAGAAGCTAATTAAAAATCTTTATAAAAACTATAATAGTTTATAAATAGTAATAAAATAACACTTTCTGATGCCATTGCAGAAATGCGCTGTTCACAGTTAGCAATGATTATCCATGCTCAGTTATAGGTATTGAGTAAAAGCAGTATTCGATTGGTCATGTGATCTCAAGAGGGCATCCTGGTTATAGTGGTTATAGTTTTCAGACCTTCATATGAATGCTTCTCTGAACTGCTGCATGCATAATGAACTCTTTCTCCTTTTTGTTATGTTAAAGCAGCATACTGGGAGAATGTGATTTGTTGCCACCCACACTGTTATTCAGGGACATTTACAGCAGCCTGACTAGGTGCAGTTCAACAGCTGAATCACCTAGTGAGAGAAAGAGAAACAGTGAGATGAGATGTCGGACAAGCAGTCCACTTGAATTTATATATAACCTCTATGGGCGTTCAGTCACTGGACTGCAGAACTCTCCAGCTGGAGCTTCAATCACTTTCCAGGTGAGTCTGAGACAAGAGACAATGACAGCAATTTTATATAATAAGGATACATAATAATAATAATGATGAACATGTAGATTAATGTTAATGATAAGCTGTTGTATTCATTACATGGTTGGATTTTATTTTTTAATAATCTTTTATGCTCACCAAGGCTGAATTTATTTAATCTAAAATATAGTAAAAACAGTCATATTGTGAAATAAATGTTTCATATTTCAATAGGCTGAATTTTCAGCATCTTTACTCCAGTCTTCAGTCACATGATCCTTCAGAAATCATTATAATATGCTGATTTGCTGCTCAAGAAACATGTATTATTTTCATCAATGTTGAAAACAGTTGTGCTGTTTTGTGGAAAATGTGATACATTTATTTTTCAGGATTATTTTATGAAGAGTTGAAAAGAATAGCATTTATTCAGAAAATAAATATTTTGTAACATTGTCTTCTGTTATTTTTGATCAATCTAATGCATCTTTGCTGAAGATTAAAAAAAAAAAAAAAAATCTGAAAAAAAAAAAAATCTTACTAACCCAAACCTTTTCAATTGAGGAGCATCAGTAAAATCTTACAATCAAAAAGTGTACAATGAGGGGAAATGCTGACATCTAGTGGTGTGATCACACACAACAGCCATTCTTTAAATGCAAGTCAGGCTGGACAGTACTGACCTTAGCTTTGAGAAAATGTCAAATTGCCAATATTACAATCAGTAACACAAAGACAAATATATTTTTTCAGATGCAGTGTTTGTGCTTAAACATTTATCATAGAAATCTTCACTTGTCTGACAGAAATACACTTGACTATTTTCAGATCAGTCGAGTAATTGAGACAGAACACATTTGAGAGCAGTCACTATACTTTATTTGAAGGGAGTAGTAGCATAAAATTTAATCTGTACATTATGTAACAATTACGTCTGATCAGGCCCTGAATGCGTTAAATACTCGAGTAAGGTGGACAAAAATGGCATGTCCAGCACAACAGTAATACAGCTGCTCGCACCTAAAATAGAGAGTTTTGGTAAAGTGGAGACATTGACTCAATGAGAAGAAACATTGTCACTGAAGTGTGTTTGAGAGAAAAGACAAAGAGAAGCTGCTGGTCGAATCCCAGGAGCAATTTTTGCAACGCTGCACCATGTCGTCCGTCGTGCTACACTGTTTGTTCAATCTTTTGAACGCTGTGAGTGGAAGTCTGAGGTAAAGGATTGATTCTTTTGTAGTGTTTTATCTGACCAGTTTTAAAAACAGGGAAAGCATCACTTCTCATTTATCCAGAAAAGAATGACAGTTGGGCCATGATATAAATTAATAAAACTAAGATACAGATGTACAAAATTAACATTAAAATATTTAATAATAATAATATCAATAAAGGATTTATTTCTTTGTGACATAAAAAAAAAAAAACCTCATGCTCTTTTCACAATCTTAAACAACATTCATATGTACATACGGTGCATTTTAAATTGAGTCTTCTATTAAACAGGGGGCTTTTTTTAAAGTTTGGCTTTTCATCTTATTCAACCTTCTTCCCAGATTCCCCAAATAAAACACCCAAAAAAACAGACAAGGGTACAGGACAGCACCTAGTGAAAACATTCTACAGGCCAGCAGCAGTCACTCAGGCTTAGTGAATCTTCTGTAGTGTTTACAGTCAAAAAGTCAAATTGCAAGAACCTCACAGGAGACGCTCTCAGACCAAGAGCACTCGTCATCCAAACCCTAACCTGCAAAGAACTTTAGTTTGGGCTTATAACCACCTGGCCTTAAATTTTGCACCTACTGAGTCCAACGGAAGGCCTTTGAAAGATGGCACGGGCCCTTATTACTTAACCATTCTGACAGCAGTCAGATGAAGTACAACAGAATGAGCTGGCTGAGAATGCTACAGTAGAGAGATAGAAAGCTTTCATTGAAAGGGCTTGATTGCATACGGTTGTATGAACCTGAACATTGTCAAATGCATCACATGGGATATCACGAAAGGTAATGAACCAACATTTCTGAATTTTTTCAGACAAGCAACAGAAATCTGATTTTGTATCATACTCGAATCCGTTTAGATATTCATAGTGTGAATGGGTGAAAAAAACAAACAAACATGAAGCGCAATGTTTACAAACCAGATTCGAACCACATCCACGTCTGAATGGTCAGATCAGATCTCAGTTCATTTTTTCACCATTCAGGATTTGACGTGATTAATATCAAAAGCAAAATGAACAAAATCACTGAGCCACCGAGTCATATTTAAGGTTTGTTCAGACAGCAGAAATCTGAATTAGTGTCCGACTCAAATCAGTTTAGTTTGTAGTCTGAACGGGAAAAAATTATATTTTTTTTACAAGGCTAATTCAAATCAGACCCAAATTTGGCTTGCAATGTGATAGGAATGAATGACTGACATTGGGACAGATATTGACTACACTGTCTGAACAAACGGATCATATTTCTTGCAAAATGACAGTTGATCCTAAATATTGGATTTGAAAATCAAAATGGATTTAAGTGCAGTGTGAACAAAGCCTAAGAGCAGCAGCAGAGAAGCTGTTCATTTGAAAGACTGTCAGCCAGTCGGCAGAGAGTTACTGCATGTGTTCGGTCCCCATTACAGCATATTATTATCTTAATACTCTCAGACAAACGGGCATCATAACATATGCATAGCATGTCATAAGCTTGACGTCAACTTCAGTTCATGATGTACATTATGGTTTAAGCAACCCGCTAGGCGCTTATATTTTTACCACACTGGAAGTGGCCTATGAGCTGTGAAACAGTCCCTGCTTAGGATGTTATTGCACATTATATGACCACACTAATAAGGTGTTATATATCAAGGGCCCTTGCATACATAATACAACAAGGGAAACCAGAATGGCACCAGAGGGCTCAAAGCAAAGGGAAACGCTTCCTGAGACATACTGAGATACAGTTCTTTAGAAGTGTGTAGAAGGTCGCCAGCCTGCTGATCTGAAACCAGTTTGACGAGACAGACAGTGATCATAGAAGACCAGGATTCCAAATGAAAATGGAAATGAGTGATGCCCTGAAGACAGGAAATACTTCAGATTAACGAATAATGAAGGGGTTTCCATGACTGCTAACGGGATCTCATGCACAAGCTCCACGTGATAAAGGTTTGAAAAACAAAGAAAAAAAAAAAAAAAGAAAAAAAAAAAAGAACACGAGGCATGCACATACGTCAATGTTGTGAGGACACCGCAAACCTATATTGGTAAGTGCTTCTGTATTTTCACAAAATTCATATTTTCAGGGATTTTTTTCTTCTCAACAGGTCTCAATAAAGGTCAAAACGGTCACAATGCTTAAAAAAAAAAAAAGTATCACATTTTAAACAGCAGGGCAACACAGAGAACGACTAAAAGAAAGAAGGCAGAACACTGGTTTATGAATGGCCATCGTTTCTTGGCATAATCTGTCATATAAAAAAACTTTTCCCCGTATTTAAAAAGCTTCCGTGCCAAATGTCATCGAAAAGCCTCTTTTTTTAATATCATATAGTGTTACAAAACAAACGTATTATTAGGATGAGAAACTGAGGTATACCTTGTCGAGAGGTTGGTGGTTATCTGACAGAAACTCTGAAAGCTTTCAGAGAAAACACGTGTTGATTTGGGTTGAATCGTCACCCTTTCTGTTGATATCTGTACAGCAGCGTCACACTACACATTCAAAAAGCTGTTTCTTATTGGCATTACAATAGTCATTCATATGAACACATTAAATGTGTTTTTTTACATGGACGTTGCCCTTTTTTATACTGAAATGACACTAGCGCCGTGCGACCGAGTCTCGTTTATTCCTTGAACGGGAAAGTTTCTTCTCCAAGCAGAGAAACGACAACAACGTTTTTGATGCCGGCTTATAATCTTCCGTCCTTGCCGGAGCTCCCCGTGGTACTAGTTTATATATACACACACATTCATTAACATAGCTGGCTCCAGGTGTACCTGTATTAAACCCAGATTCGGCGCAAAATGTATAGTCTGCATTTGCTCCAGCCGAAAGTACAGGACAATGATCCAGCATGTCTGAGGCCGGCTGTCAGAACAGCTGTCCACCACCATTACCGACGCGTGTTTTCTGTTCGGTCAGCCCGCAATTCACATGCTGATATCCTCTAGTCATAGACTGGACTCCTTAGGGGGATAGTCCACGTTGGTCACCATGGTTACGACGGTGACTATTTCCTCTGGGGCAGAGATGCTGGTCTGCCGCTGCATTTGGACCACACGTTCCTCGACACATCCCGCGGAGAGACGCGCCTCGGCCTCGTGGTCCCAACACTCCTCTATAGTTTCGCACAGCATGGCCAGACCCTGTGAGACAAATGAACGTGTTTTATATCAAGCATAATATTCACTCAATGAAAATTTTTGGTGAGGTTTTAGGATTGACGTTATGTACCGGATGTTTCTGCCAGCACTCCCTGAGAGTGGGCCGAAGCTTTTTGTGGACAACCACCTCCTGCATGTCCTCTAGAGAGGGATGTTGGCCCACCTCCTCCTCAAACGGAAGCATGTACTCGTCAACTGGACCTTCAGAAAAAATGAACAAACATCTGCTCAGAACAGGAAGTCCAATCACTCAGGGTGTTTTCAAACTTGGTTCAGGGAGCTACAAGGGGTACACAGAAAATTTGCAAGACAAAAACAAAAAGTGAAATTTTTAGGTATATGAACTTAAAACATCTGTATGGTTTTGATTATTATCATCGCAGTCACGCTTACGTAACATTGCAGTTCTTCAACATCATGAATGTTTATTAACTGCATGCATTTTTAAGCCATATCAGTCTAAACATCTGATATATGGTTTTCTAAGCGCACACATCCGAAGCACAAGCAGACAGCTGGATGTCAGACGGCGCGTCACGCGAGTATTAAACTAAGTTCTCTTTCACGTCTTATTGCAGTTAAATTGTGTTTTTTGACACACCTTGTGTTTATTTGACAATGTTCACATAACGCAGTCGGTTATGTCTGTGAACGTAAACAGCAAGTGAAGAAATCACATGTGTATATTAAATCTGTGTATTTTAGGCTGCGTTCGCTCGCTCACAGCTTTTTATTGAGGTGGGAACTTTATATTTATCTTTGTAAAGAAAAGAAATTGCGCAAACACCGAAACATTCAAGAGCTGGTTTTCAACGACTGCCCGTGACTTTTATAAATAACACAGCTTCACTACTAAAAACTACATTATATTTCTCAGCAATGAGGTGATAACTTTGCTCTAATTATTTAAACCAACAAGCTTCACTATTAGGTTACTCACTCGCGTACGTGCGCACACTTTCGCTCGCTGTTTCTCTCTGGTTAATTCATTCGAATTGATAAAAAAAAATTAAAAAAATAATATATATATATATATATATATATATATATATATATATATATATGGCTTTATTTCACATCAGAATTCTAGATCTGAGCTGTACATAAACAAAAAAAAATTCTCCGGACTATCTGTTCCGTCAGATTTTGCACTGCAAAACATTTCGTTTGCAAAACGAGTCATGACAGCAGTTATCTTGCCCATGCTGGCAAATAATCATGACCACCCGACATGAATTATGTAAATAATTTTAATAGCGCGGCCATTCAAAACCAGAGTCTATCATATTCGTAGTAAAAAGATCACCGAAAATCATTTGGGGCGGGAATTAATGTAAACACAGATATCGGATACCAGTCCTGTCTAAAGTTAATGTAAACAGGTGGGCCAAAAAAAAAATCGGATATGGTCAAAAGATCGGATTTGTGCATCGAGACCTGCAGTGTAAATGCAGCCATAGTGAAAGCAGCATACTATACAGTATCTACTGCTATATATGCTGTTAATATGAATCAAACAACAAAAGAAAAACAGAAAATCGCTCACTGCTCTTGATTGAACAACTTAGCTTAATAAGGAGCTTTAATAAGAATGCATTTCTTACTTGAATGCTGCTGTTTAATGCTCTGGTGATGAGATAAACATGGTGGACTGTGTACAGCTCACTGAGGGCGGGGTCTATGCTAATAGAGCAGAGTCCGTCAGCAATAGTGGACGGGGCCTAAGCATATGTGACGTCATTGCTAGAATCTGCAAACGCTTATTCTGAGACACTGCTTGTGATTTATGGGGACTTTAAAAAAAGAGTGGGTGGACAATTTACCACACTACCGACATTTATATTCAAACACCACGTGAAAGTGAATTTTGCATAATAGGTCCCCTTTAACTATTTTGAAAAGCAGTTTGTAGGAAATATAGATTTTTGGGGAAAATGTGTTCAGCTCTCCTTCCCTGCAATGTACATTTGTTTAAGAATTGTTTGAATTTGTGTTGTATATTTCTAGGTAGTTTCTCAACACTGTCGACTCTATATTTCTAACCGAGGGTTGTAGTGCAATATTCTCTGTAAAGAAGCCTTTGAACAATATATATCACAAAAAGTGCCACACAAGTACATTTAAATATAATTGAAAAAGTTTTTTTTCCCAGGTTTATACAATATACATTCTTTTATTATTATTTGTTTACATTGCTTACAACATTAAAGTCAATTATTTTATTTGGGAAACAATAAGGCTTCATATTTTTCTCCTACATAATAAGTGTGTTTGTAAACACAAACATATATAGCTGCATTTCAATTTTAGAAAAAGGGTAGCTGACACAGGTATTCACTCTGGTGAGAAGAAAGTATTATAATATTAAATCAACATTCTTTTGTGTTATCCACAGAAACGCAAAATAAACAAAGGAAGAGACGCTTTGGAGAAGAGGAAGTTGAAAAGAATGACGTTAAACCACCTGATCTGCCATCACACTCTATCATCCATTCAATCCCATCATGCACTCTCACACATGACAACCACTGTCACAACAGCCCCATCTGCTTCACCGTCCACACCTGATCAATACTGTTCCATTAGACCAGACAGCAATAATCAATAATGGTGAGCATACTGCACTTACAATGACAGGTTTATTCAGGAGCTCGAGTGGCAGTAAAACATACAGAAAATGTGTGTGTGATCAGAGAGTGCTGCCAGACTGTTACAACTCTAATATCAATGAAATTTCTACTATATACAGTAAGTAAGGGATGATACACAGCTAGGCGAGGCAAAGAGTTTTGCACAGACACGGAGAGAAAATAAGATTACATTTATGTGAATGAAATATAACACCTATTAGAAAGAATTATTGAGAGGGAGCAAGAGAAAGAGACTGTGTTTGTGAATTTCCTGTCTGTGCAACATCTTTCTACTAATAGTGAAGCTTTGAGTTTAATTACTTCTAAAACAGCGATGTTAACATAACCGTACCACCTTGTTACTGATAAATATAATGCAGCGATTCAGTATCAAAACTAATTTATTAATAAAAGTCACAGGGCAGTATTGACAACAAATTTCTGTGCACCTGAATTTTTCTGTGTGTGTGCTGCGCGATCTCAATCTCTGTGTGCAAGTGATGCGTGTTTGCATGCTTCAATGAAGGCAGCATGTTAATACAGAATGTGATTAAACTGACTAGAACAACCTGTGCATTACATGGTTTGAATGCACACTTTCCTGCCAATAAGAATTGAGTATTCAGAAAGACTGTGGTATAACTGATACAACTGTAGAGTGTGATGTCAAAACAGTCTTAGAGGAACAGCAGCACACGAATTCGTACCATCAGATGCAGTGCAGCGGGCCGCCAGCTCCCACAGCACCAGCCCGACCGCATACATGTCTATCCTGAGGAAAGAGTCTCGCTGGAAGTTGATGGCCCCCTCCAACACCTCCGGGGCCATGTAACGCCTGGTTCCCACCTGGAGCGAACAGAGAGACCACCTTCTGATTAGCACAACAGTAAAAACGGTACATGTGAATTAGGGCTGGGCGGTATATTGAGTTTGTACAATATATTGATTTTTTTTAACGATATGGAATGAGGCAATAGCGTCTATATATCGATACAGTAATTTGATATGAGCACATCTGAAAAATAGCGGAGTGACGCAGTGTGAGCTGCTGCAGTGAAAGGACATAGTACAATTTGTCCAAAACATGACACAAGCTTATATTAAGCGCTTCAAAATAACTGGTAAGATATAGTTAACAAGTTTAAAGCAGCTTGCCCTGTCAGATGCTCTGACAGATATACTGCTGCTGACTGACAGATAAACACTTGCGCTGTTTAATGCGTTTGAGATGTGGTGCTTTCCTCAGTACTTAACTTACATTTCACAAGTATATTCTCCCTCTGTAAATGTTAGAAAGTCAAACAAATACTGTATGTCCATTTCACTGTCATGAGAGGACGACCTGCAAGGGAATCTCCGCTACAATTCAAGCTTCCGTTAATGAGCGCCGTCGCACGCATGCGCGCCAAACAGACGGAGCACAATAGAATAGTAGCGCAATAATTCTGACTAAAATATACATATTGCTAAAATATTTGTTGTTGGAGACAATGTGCCATATGGAATTTTAAACCTACAAGTATTTTTTATGAAAGTGACCATTATAATGGGGTAGGCCTAATCAAATGCAGGCTAATATAATTAGTTTGTGCTTTTGTTTTTATTTTCATAGCCTTTAGTCATTTTAAAAACAAAAGCATTATTTTTGTTTTTAGATTATAATGTTAAAATGTTAGAATGTAATGTGATTTTAACCACCTTTTTGCACATAATATATTGCATAGCCTACGTTACATTCACTATATTTGATTCCATATCCTTCAATATCATCATTGTTTGGATATCATTTAGCAGGATGTGAATAAAAAAAAAAAACAGATTTTCTTTATCCAAATAGAAAAACGTAGAAAGTACCGAGATATATATCGTATATCGCTATTTAACCAAAAAATACAGAGATATGATTTTTTGGCCATATCGCCCAGCCCTAATGTAAATGCATATAGGAATTATGGGCTAGGATGCAGCTGCCAGAGCAAATTTTACATTAAAGTATATGAGAATGTTTAAATGATCTACATGCTTAAACATACCTATAATAAAAGTATGTACATGTAGAGAGGAACTAACTGTAAATGGTAAATGGACTGCATTTATATAGCACTTTCACAGACCCAATGGACTTTACATATTGCCTCACATTCACTCACTCATTCATACACCGACGGCGGTGTCAGCCATGCAAGGCGCCATCTAGCTCGTCGGGAGCAGCTGGGGTTAGGTGTCTTGCTCATGGACACCTCGACACTTGGTCAGGGGGAACTGGGGATTGAACCACCAACCTTTCGGTTTGTAGACAATCTACATGAACCACTGAGCCACTGCCATCCCAGTACTTCGAACTTCGTACTGTACTTCGGTACCGGCAAGTCATTACAATAAAACAGTATTGATACAAGTCCTTCTACAATATTCCTGCCAGCACTGCAGTCAAATCAGTCATGGTTTCAATATGGATGGTCCAGACAGCCTAATAAACACTACTAGTGAATATCTTAAGTTTTGTACGTCTTGTAGAATACAATAGAACAAGAGAGTTTATTTATTTAATTAGATTACTTTTTTTTATTCAATTACTGAATGTTTACCTGTATACTTCAGATTGCTCTTAAAAAACCTGAAAACATCAACCATAATTAATTTGTATCCATTTTCTATTGTTTTTAATTGTTCTATTTGTTCATGATTTTATTACCACCTGTTTACTTGAATACTTTCTTGGAAAAACATCAAGATGTGTTTACTTCATCGAGAAACACTCCTGCTAAATGCCATGGATATAAATGAATTTGTTATCATTTATATTAACATTTATATTATTATTTAACTTTTTACATAAAAGAGTGTGTTCAATTGCATATGTTTTTGTTGTGGTACTGATAATGAAATTTCACTGCTCATTCGATATTGTCTACTGACATTTTGGTCTATTCTGTCTATAATGTGGACAGCAGAGATCCAGCCTCTGATACACCTCCACAGAATCATATTCATATTTAAACACACTTCACACAGCCAACCCTCGCACGAAGGGTGGCACTTCAATCAGCACCGGGTCCAACACTTACCTGCCCATGTGTGTCCCCAGCTGACTTCCCTGCCTCAAACTTCAGAGCCAGACCAAAATCAGCTATACAAGCCGTCAGGTTTGTCTTCAGCAGAATGTTCTTGCTCTTAATATCCCTGTGCATGTATAATACAAGTTTAAATATGTAAAAATTGCTTAAATTGATCACAAACAAAGATATTTTTAAGACTGCTTCAACAGTTTGTCTATACAATGAAAGTCAATGGGGTCCAAAACAACACTGGACATCATTGACTTCCACAGTATGGACAAAAAAAACAGAGACCCATTTAAAAAAAATATTTTGTGCAAGCAAGTCATACAGGTTTGAAACAACATGCGAGACAAGATTTAGACCAAATGTCCACCGTTCAATATATCTAAGAACCACAATGGTTTTTAGATAGTTGTATTTTTCTAACCTGTGTGCGATGGCCGGTTTGTGGCCATCTCTGTGTCCTGGGAAGTCAGAGTGCAAGTAAGCCAGTCCTCGAGCCATGGTCTGAGCGATGTGACACAGCTCGTTCCATGTCACCACGTTGGCCTTCAGGTAGTCTGTCAGGGAGCCCTGCACACAGACAGCAGAGACGTGTGGATCAATCATGGCTGTGCTTCAGCCTGCAGTATAAACAACTAAAACCTTTTAACTCGGAATAAAAAGTATAAACTCAGCAATAACACAAAGACTTGACAGCTGACAAAGTAACTCACTTTGAGCACTATTGTAGCACATATTGGCTCAAAAATAAAATCTTTTTATGAAAATTATTTCTTTTGTATGATTGGATCCTACCGGGCATAAACATGGCATATGAAAAACATTTATTTTGTAATGAATCTTCTGTCACTTCATTCTTTCAGCCCCTTAAGAACATCTCAAGCAGAAGACCTTCATAACAAAATGTTTTATAGACACAGCAAATTTAATACATCAATGGCGTTAAAAAATAGACATGCAATGTGATGTATTAATTCTCTTTATCATTTATCACTCTTTTTTTGTCATGTTAATTTCAGTGTTCAGCTACTGGGATTGGTCATTTCAATGAGCAAAACTCAAGTCTTTAGTCTAATGTTTAAAGTCTTAATAAAAATTGATATATCAAATAAATAGAGACTTTAAATTTCATTAGCAACACTGCAAAAAAAGATTATAACGTAATCCCTGCTGATAATGGTGGCAGAGAGATTTATAAACTTTGAGAAACTAAAATATGGATCTAGAAATGTTCCTCCTTTTAAGTGCAAGCCAATGCTGTCCAGTCCCCATTCAGTTCCAGACCTTTTCATGGTAAGCTGTGATGAGCCACAATTCAATGTCCAGGTTGCTTCCTCTCTTCTCAGCCCCGATGAAATGCAGAACATTTTCATGCCTCATGCCAGGGAGATTGTAAATGTCATACTCATTCTGCCAAGACAGCTTGTCCTGAGAAAAACAAAGTACACAGTTATTACAGCATACTGGCACGATGGGCAAACCCCTTAACACTGATCCACAGGTCGGTCGACATCAGTAGGGATGCTAACTGACCATTAAAACAATTGACATATTGAGTCTTAGCTGACATTCACAATCAACTCAGATTATTCACAATCAACTCAGATTATTTAAGTAAGCAGTAATTTACCAGAGCTAATTATTACATGGGTGATTGATAGAAGAAACATGATTCCACCAAACACCAAACTCTAAGCTGTAACTCTAAAAGAGACACAGCTCCTGTTAGGTGTGTTTCCACTAAGGAATTTTCATTTCATTTCAAGAAATACATATTTATCTTTATATAATTTATGTTTTGTGATTTAATTAAAGTATATTTAACAATTTCTATTGGAATTTATTCCTGTGAATCCTGTGTCCTGTCACATCCTTCAGAAATCATTCTAATATGCCCAATTTTTCTCAGATTATTTGATGAAAAGAAAGGTTTAAATCCGCATTTATTTGAAAAAGAAATGCTTTGTAACAATATGTTTGTGTCCTTCACAGGCTGACACATGGCTCAGCTCCACGTTTGGCTGTGTAATTGGTTAAGCAGGTTAGATTAACTCATCAGCTTTAGAAGCTGATTCCCTGGCCTTGGGTCCACGTGATACCTGAATGGGGAATATCTTCACTGCCACATAGTCATTAAGCAGTTGAGCCTTCCACACACAGCCAAAGCGCCCTCTAGCTTTGATTTCCAACAACTGCAGTGGCTTCTGAACCAGGGTGGGAGACGGCGGCATGGGTCCAGGGTCCTATAAAGACAACAAATAAGGAAGTGTAAGCTATAGGGTTGGTTAAACAGACCATCTGAGGTGTGATAACTACTGTAGACTTCATCACTATGGCGACCATCCTCAAACAGGATGTTTCACAGCGACTCTCTAAATAACACTCTGGCTGTGCTGAGTTCTAAACACCCTATGCAGGGTTATTAGAGAGACATCATTAACCACCAAGGTGATTTCAATAAGATGTGAGTACAGGGAAGGGCCATTCAAAATGACCTTTACAGATGGACACTGTCCGGAATTCAGACCCTGAAATTAACCCATGACTCTTATCTAAAACATCATCTCCGTTTTGTTGACTACTGGACCCACAGGTGAATTGTGATCCCCACACGAAAGGAGTTCAGGGTCAGTTCATGCTAGATTTTATTTTAAATTTTATGTACATGCAAACACAAGAGAATGGGTACACAAGCACATGCAAAGAATTCATCTTCACTAAATCCTGACCTGTGAATTGGCGTAGAGAAAATCTTTTTGACAAATATAGGATCAAAAATCCAGACTGAATGCTTGGATCAAAATCGAGAACGGAGGAAAGTCTAATTTTGGTAGTTTCAGGTCATGTTTTACACACATTACCAACATTTGGGGTCAAGTTATATTTTTTAAAATGTTTTTGAAAGTAGTCTCTTATGCTCATCAAAACTCAATTTTTTATACATACTGTAAAAAAATAGGTAATATTTTGAAAAAGTTTTAATGTTTTAATTCATAAAAATTCTTAAAAGCTAAACATTTGATCCATTTACTGTGTCCTTCCTGAATAAAAGTATTCATTTCTTTCAAAAATAGATACAATCTTACCAACCCTGAACCTTTTAATGTTTGTGTAAGAGAAGTGAATAACACAAGCTACAGTTCAGAAGATAAACTGCATGAATTTACAGTTATAAAGCCAGTAATCACCAATACATTTTTAACCGAATCGTGACCCCAATAATTTTTTATCGAATCGTTAGACTCCAAAAGATTCCCACCCCTACTCTTGTGCCAGATACCTTATATGAAATAACACATGCAAATAATACTATAGCTGCATAAAGCTTTGACAGAAGGGGCTTTTGGGAGTTGAAGTTCAGAGCTTGTTAAACATAATCCACAGCTTCTGTAAGTGGACGACAGATGTGATAATCAGCTGACCTAGTTTGTGGGTGCTGTGAAATGCACTGCCATGCCATTACACCTAGAAGGATTGAACCTTTCTGAATATGCCTTATGCAGGCAGAGACCATTTAGCAGTTCATCTAAATGCATGAGTGTGCGCGGTCTAAACCCGACATGACCTTTTCTGACCAATTATCCTTTGTCAGCAAAACACAATAGGCTGTTTCCCGCTTATCAAATGAGCTAATCCCAGTTATTCAAGTGTATCAGTGTAGGAAAGCAATATAGATGGCATCTATAGGCACGAACCCAAACCCTGCCGCTGTGCTGGCTGAACCTGCCATACTGCTCACCTAATTCTAACAAATTTCACACTGAAAATAAATAAAATATTTTGCAAAATTAAAATATAAAGACAATATATTTAAAAACAATAACAAAACATAACTGATTAAATAATATAATTTTCACTGGCATAAATATATTTTAATGTAAGATATAAACATATAAAAGTGTATTTCTTATTTTTTTAGCAATGATTATTGTCGCAATGCAAACATACAGCCTCAATTTTCTTTAAGCATTTGCTTAAAATTTAATAAGCAAAATTTAATTTTGTATTTTTTTTTTTTTAATACTAGGAATAAAAATGACCCAGGTACATTCTTTACAGGTCACCAGAACAACCTACTTCTCAGTAGGCGTTTTTCCACTGTCGGGCCAGTGCAAGCCAGGGCTTTCAATGGGCCGGGTTGGGCTAATAGCTAGTAGGACTGAGCCCAAAACCACGCTGCATTTCCACCGTCAGGCCAGAAACTCTGCAGCGTTTCACCAAAACCTGCTCATAACACACCTCTTTGGAAGAACGTCACACAAACCCGTAATTTCCCCAACAAAAGGACGCTTTATCAGAAAACTAATCAGAAAGAAATCACGGGAAACTAGCGAGATTGCAAAACGAACATGATAAAAGCGACCGTTTGTTGACATTTTTGTTGTTTACTTAAAAATTTAAAACCCAAGCATCGATGTTTTACCACAGTTTTACAAGAATAATTGATACATTGATCATAAGGAATTCATTTGCCAAGACTGCACATTAGTCACACAGAAATAAAGTGGTATTTACCGTTATCACAAAAGAAAGAGGACACACGTACTTAGTCGCGTCTCTTTGTTTATTTGTAGTCACAGGAAAGTATGTTTACATCACATTCAGAAAGAATGATAATTTCTACAAATTTTCCACCAAAAATACGACCTGAGGAGCTTTAGTACTCTATCCAGTGACAGTCCCAATACAGTTCTATTTTCAGTCAGAGAAACAGGAAGAAGCTCCTGAAAAAAAGGAGTTGCTTTATGTTATGACATATACAGAGCTAAATATGGATCAGAGAGTCCGGGATAAAGAGTACTGACAGATAAAAAAAAAAAAATACATGATTATGATAGCCTATATGATGTCTTGATTTCTTCAAGCGGTTGTATTTACCATGCTTACTATGTTAATTGTAAGTGTGCATAGTCTTTTGCGTCACATATAAATATTTCTGCCTTATACGGTGATCAGAATCCACATCGGATCACAAACAGAAGTTATTTCAAAGTTAAACACTCGCTGCTGTCTGAAAGTTAGTTTTGAGCTAAAACTATTTTAAAAGTCTTTAACGCTGATGTTATCTGGTATATGAAATCATCCACGCCACTGCTGTCTCCTGACTCAGGTAAACTCCGCCCCTATTCATGACCACTTCTCAAGCCCGAACTGGCCCGCTTTGGACCAAGGTATTCGGCGGGCCAAAAAACCCTGGCCATTGGCCCGGACGAGAGCAATCAAGCCCCAGAAGTGACAGTGGCCCATCAGTGGAAACACGGCTAGTGTTAGTCTTAAGTGCTTGAATAGGGAAAAAACAGCTTTATTTGGCCTCAGAAACAAATGCTCAGTAAATAGGTAGGATGAAGAAAGGCTGTCCACAGAGCACCTGCTGAAATGTGTTTTGGAGTTCAGGCAAAAATAGGACAAATGGAGAACAGGCATGTTTTTATATGTGGCCTACATTTCCACCAACTGAACATGAGGGGGGAAAGAGAAGGCACTGATTGTTCTGAACCGAGACTCCTTAGCATATGGATCTGGGTTGTTAACTAACTTTTTTCTAAGTCCTCAAGGAAACAAATGCCGCAGAAAAGTACATCACATGACTATGGGTGGGAGGAGGAGATGAGGTTAAAGAACAGAACATCCATCATGCAGAAAAGAAAAGAAAAACCAGTCAGGATGCAGGTTAGAAAGCGAATACTTCTGAGATGGCAATGCTTTGCTTTTACACAAACTGAGAGAGCTGACAACTAATGAGGGAGGATGGAGGTAAGGGAGGGACTGAGCTCCTGAGGGGGACGTAACCCTCACCCTGACCTCACACACCTACACCCACACAGGTCAGGATCATGTTTACTTTTCCATTTGCCCAAACATCAGTTACTAAACAGGCACCACTCATAAACATGATGACAATAGGTCTTATGGGAAGTGTCTGCCCCTGGGGCAGCAGACGTGGATGGAGGCAAACGCTGACATTTTTAAAGCATTCCTTTTCCAAAATAGAGTAAAAGAAAGAACAACACAGGTAATTTAAGAGGGCTATCCATCTACCCAGATGCCTGTGGCAGATATAGTATTTCAGTGAGCAGGTTAGTGGAGTTGTTTGTGTTGTCCAAAGTCTGAAAATAAAGAGACCAGTGGAAAAAGTCCAACGGACATTGTACGGGTGAAGCATTCATACATGTATTAAGTCTCAGTGACCACAGATGCCCCTAATTCTTATATTCTTAAGCAATATGTTTTTAGATATATTTCTTTCTCATTTGCTTTCTTTTTTTATACACACACATTTGTAAAAATTCGATCAGTCAGTTTGTTTTTGCATTCAGCCCACAAGGACAGCTCACAGAAACACTTGCCTTCATTATTTTGTGGTACATCACATTCTCATCACATTCAATTCAGATATATTAGCTGATTGAAAATTTTGATTGTTACATTTTTGATGCAAATAATGTTTTTATTGTCCTCAAAGCTTTAAGCATTGTTATGAAGTATACTGTAAATTTTCTGTGTGGAAAAAATAATTGGATTTATATAACAAAAAAGCCTCCCCATAAGGTCCATGACTGTTTACCAAGACTAAACTTTTTGAAGGAAGCAAGTTCATTCGGGGGCTTTTGATCTCTTGTGAATTATTTACATACAGTTGTTCATTTGGAAGACACATTTAGACCAAAGCAATACACAGCGGTTTGCAATGGAAGCGTAGGCAGCATATATACAATGTAATGTAAAGCAAAATACTAACAGAACTAAATAGACATCTAAGTGCCAGAGTGCATCTTATCTGTTCTGACACAAGGATGGATAAAAGCATCAATGTGATGTTTTGTAATACATCTTCAGAATGGACTAAATCTGTGCAGCAATTGAGCAACAATCTTTGGCTCCCCACACACACTAAATGACTAGTTCTTTACTTGTTCTTGGACTGCCCAACATTACTGTTTAAGCACCTTCTGGGAATACAAAGTGATTAAAATTTTTATATTTTTGCAGCATTTTATTTCCCCCCTGAGGTCCACTTATAATGTTAATCAAGGTTTCCTGGACCCAAAGTTTTTCCATACCATTTTAAACTAGCCCTAGGAATAAAACAGAATGATTTTGCCGTTAGGGTGACACAGAAAATGATTGCTGAAAAAACATAATATAATCTATATAATCACTATACTGCTGCATTTCTTGCTGGGAGGGGGAAAAAATCCAGTTTTACATAACATGACCCTTATAAAACTAGCAAGGCATTTTTAATATTTTGCCGTTTAGGATTTATTTAGCTCATGGACGAACATCTGTCATGAAGGAAGCACATTCATACAAATGTAAATAAAGCTCAGGACTCATAAGGGAATAATCTTGGTTCATTCCAGTTTTTAAGAGTTTTGCCTCTCTGGCAAAAACTACCACACAGATTGGCAAACGAGTGTTGTGTGCTGAAAGAGAGAACGTCCAAGGAGTGACGCTGATGCAATATGACAGTTTGCTATGAATCTTTCAATATGACTGCAAATATTTCATGTTAAGTACAATAAAAACACTTTAAGCTGTTCCTCAGTCCCACATTCATAACATTCATCTTTGCATACATTTGCTGCATGCTTGGAGACGTGCATTCATCAATCTCAGTATTGCCATTTTACCATGCACCTAAATCAAGGGATCTCTGCCTGAACCCCCTGAATAAGAGGGGATTTCGTTTTTGTTATCCGTGCACTGAAATTCAGAACATCACAGATTGATGAGGCAATGTGCAGGGATAAACGCAAAATAAAACCAGTGGGATATTATAGGAAAATGTGCTAACGAAAACAAAGGGGTGCTTTTGATAGCAATGAAAAAAAGGTTTAAAATGAGGTTCCAACATAATCTTGAAAAAAAAGATGAATGAATCAGGCTTCTCTTACCTCTATCATTATATGAAAGGCGTGCTAGTTGAGGAAGAAAAGAGGAAATCAAGCGTTAGTTTTAGTTTAACGTATATGAGATGGGGAATTTCATGGTTTCTGGAGGAACGAGTAAATCTGTTTCACTATTTCAGTATGAACTTTTACTTGCTGGCCAACACAATACATTTCTACAGGTTAACCCAATTTTGTCTGTCCAAAATATTTAAGATTTATGTCAAGACAAAAGATAGGAAAAGGATTTTATTATAGTCTAAAATTCATGAATTTTTTTTTATTTATTTTAAAATACTTTCTTTTGCTACTTTAATGTGCAGAAACTAAAAGTAAGCCATTCAGAGGTTGACTTGTCCGAAAACAGGCCAACATAGCAACACTGACTGAACCAATGTCTTATGTTTGGGATGGGATAATCTGTTTGTCCAACCAATGATTTTGGGATTTTGTATTTTTGCAATTCTGTTTGGTGCAGCTTGTGCTGCAAAAAGCACATGTTTCATCTTTAAGATGAAAAAGGAATATACTGGTTCAGGCGTGGGCCTCGAGTAGATATTCTGATTAAAAATCTTGCCTTATGTAGAAGAATTTCTGGCTTGTGTGCAATTTTAACTTTATGTAAGTGAATTTAACTGGAAAGAATTAACCTTCTGCCTCAAGGACACCACTCAACAGTTGCTGCTCGCACCTGAGGCCAAATCTGCATGTTACAGCAACTGCCAGACTTCCACAAGATACTGAGAGACTTCTCCAAATAAAACAGAAAACTAGGAAAGTTTCAGAATCTCAAAAAAGAAAACACCACAGATATAGTTTAAAGAAAGGCATGAATCGTTGTTCAGGGAGTACAACAGATCTCCCTGCATTCTCAATCAGAGACTTAATATTGTACCATACTCATCTCAAAACAACCAACACTTAGCAGAATTTTTTGTGCAGGACTTTTTGTGGAATTTAAATAGAAAATGATAGAGTATATGGTGTTTTCAGAGCCATAATGCAACAGTAAGCACTTCCTTCCTATCCATACCAAATAATAATTTTAAAAAAGCTGTGAAAAAAATATACAATTGGCGATTTAGATGAAGACAGAAGTGGCACATGTAAAATATTATTTACTGCCATAAAAAACACCAAAATACATTTGTAGAACTGAGCATTGTAATGCACAACAGCTAAAACCCGAATAATATATAGAGAAATAGAGAAATGGAACCAAGGCAATGCGTTGCACATGAATACAGGAGCTGACCTCATGGCCTTAAACACTGCAAAACGTATGCAGTTGCCTGAATCTCCGTTCTTTCCTGAAACAAGAAATTCCCTTCCTCACCATGAAGCCAAGCACTTAATGCGGTTAAAGCACACTGTGCTCTATTTCTTGAGGGGCATGTTGGGTCTTGGGCCCTTGTAAGAAAACTGTTAAATAAGCGCCTCTCTGCCTTCTAAATGGTATGGGACTCTAAAGTAGAGGCTGGGGGCCAAATGTTTCAAACGAAGACATTATTTTTAACTACATGCTTTAAAATGGCCTGAGAATTGATGGAGGAATGTTTCAATCAGAGCTATTCAAAACAATCTTGATGACACCTGACAAGGGCATTATAAAATGATTCTCATTTATGTTGATGCATGATCAGCATGCATCACATCCCATGTAAATGCATACAGCAACCACCATAAGGCTACCATACAAATTTAAAGGTGGACCCATTTAAATTTAAATAAAGATTTACAGTGCGTTTAGGAGTTTCAGTGTAGATGTTTATAGAGATAATATCAGTGAGTGAATGAACTGACCAAGTTACAGGGAGACAAGAGAGTAGTCTTTGACCAAACATATATAGTCAAAGTCAGGCAAATATCGTGCTACTTATATTTACATATTTAAAACATTGTGAAAGTTAAGCTCAAAGCTTTGTATAAAACTCTAAAAAGGAGGGATGCTCCGATTGATCGGCTGCAGATCGGTATTGGCTGATAATCCAATTCAGTTTAGTTTTAAAAAACGCAATGATGTCAAACTTTAGCGCCGCAGTTACCCATCATGTTCTAAAGAAATATCATGTGGAGGAACAGTTGTTAAAGGATTTTAACAACTTTAAGGACATTAAATTTTAAGGACAGCGACAAGGAAACTGAGTGTGTATGATTACCTGTGTCTGTCAATCTTCAGGTCAAGTCTTTCGTTAAAAAATCTATTTGCCATTGGTTGTCAGAAGATGAATCTTTGTCGTAGTATCCTTTCAATGTTTAAGGGGATTTGCCATGACTGACGTCAGCGCTGTTCAATGCCATTGATCTCTATGAAGTGAAACCTTAACTTCAGCATTAACTTTGCATCCCAACTAGAAAGGGAGGTTGTAGCAGCAATATAATACATCACTATCAAAATAAAGCACAATGTTATTTATCAATAGAAACTGAGCAAGCTTTTGGAAGGTAATGGTTATCATCAATGAAGAATAAAGAGAACTTTAAAGCCTTTTTCTGCACTTGAATGCGTAATTCAATGAAATAGATTTTCAAAGAAATTACATTTTTAAGCAATTCAAAACAAGCAGATTTCTTTGTGGAATTTTGCGAAATGTCACACTTTCCATTACAAAATAATTTCTGGCAATCTCCCAACGTTTATGACGCAGTAGAGTTTTGAGGCTTTAGCAGAGATGTATAGTAACGAAGTAGAACTACTTCACTACTGTACTTAAGTACTAAAAGTCTGTATCTGTACTTTAGAGTATAATTTTTTCTCATACTTCCACTTTTCCACTTTTATGTACATATTTTTGATGAGTTTAATACTTTTACTCCGATATATTTTTCACGTGCGGCATCGTTACTCGTTACAATTTTTAAAAATGTTACGAATCATTCCAAACCCACATTATCACTGCCAGAGCGGTAGATGGCTCTGTCACCAGGTTTGATTAAGCTGGCTTATCTTTGAGTGAATCAAACGATCAAGAAGACCGCGCATGCTCCCGTTCTGCCTTTCGCTCTGCAGCCTGCCTCCATTAAGAACACTTGAGATTTGCTAGTTTGTTTCGAGATGGAAGAACCGGAAACAACGCCTTCAACTTCGAGTGATGGTGAGGATTAGGAGACCACCCCTGGCCCTCCTTAAGAGTCCATGTTTTCATTTATCTGAGTGAAAGACAATATAGACTTGTGCGTAGCCTTCATGAGGATGCCTTCGCTCTGAATCGTTCTTTGTTTAAATAGTTTAAAATTACTATTAAAAAGATATGACTCAAGTTTCAGTATTTGATCACAATTTTATTCTGAGGAGTTATGTAATGAAAAAATTAGTCGATAACTTTAGTATGAATTATAAGCGTCAGCCGCTCCCATTCAGAAAAAAAAGTGCTGTCGTCATGAGAACGCTTGACAAACCAACGTTCCTCATGGCTTTTAGCTCTAACATGTGCAGATTTTGACAAATATTCATAGATTTCATAGGTTTACGTCAGATTTCTATAAAGAGGAATAATATTTATTGAAATTATACCCAAAATGGGCCGATTTAATCATTATGAGCACTGGATACTCTGATGTAGCCTACTGTGTTTTCAATCCATACCGGTGTTCTGACGGATTGTGCTGCCTTGTCGAAAAATGCTACCGTAGCGCGAATCGATCACAGAGAATGTCGATTCATTCTCTATTGTATCCATATTGGTGAAAATCTCACAATATTATGACATCGTTATTTCATTTAAAACAGGGTAAGTGTATGGGGAGCATATTTTGATATTTTAAATGAACTAGCAATTATCACATTTGATATAACAAGTAAAAATTACATTATTGTATATTATATGAAATACAATTATAATAAAATTCTACGTTATGAGTAGCTACTGTATACTGTACTGTTTTTATTTTTAAAACGGTGTGAAAAGTAAAAATTATCATCAAATACAGTTATTCTTGTTCAGCTGGCTGGCCGTACAAATATTCATATGGTAGTTAGCATTTTTAAAAGGGAAATTACATTATAACACATGAAAATGTACCTTATATTCAAAGAAAATTGTGAGATTGCACATGCGCATAACCAGTAAGTAGCAAATCTCGATGGGTAGCATGAATCGTCAGAACACCGGCAGCCTGAGGGCGCCAGCTGCACATTTAGTCCGTATATAGAACACATGAAGAAGAGACATCATGTGACATTCCAGGAACTCCCTGACATAAAACTTCCAGAGATCGCTGTTACATGCAGATAAATAACAAATAAACTAGAGAAATAAGGCACAAGCAGGGAAGACAAGGGAGGGATGATTTAAAGGGGGAAGGGACATACTTGATCTGTTTTTGTTTACAAAGAGTAAAACTCAGTGTTTTAAGGACCTTTTATACATTCATGTCCTTGTACTGCTGCTTCAGCCAAATGAATTGTAAGTGTCCTAAACATTTGAAATAATATAAACAATATGATGTTCAAACTTTTGACTGCTTTTTTTAAACTACATAACATGATACTTGTTAGGGCTGTAGTCCTTAGTCGACCAAAGTCCTGTCCTGCGCAACGATCAGTCGACTAAAAAAAAAAAAAAAAAGACGCGATGTTTTGCATTTTGATTGAACATTTATTACACGCTGCAAAAAATATACAACTGCCAAATAATGAAAAATCCTAACAAAAGCTCTCGTTTATACAGGCTGTATATTCTTCTTTACTTTCAAAGCTATGGGTTAACTTTTGTCCAGCCGATCTAGGCGTTTTAAAACAAACACACACACACACACACACACACACAAAAAAATAGCCTAAAAAACTATCCTAATAATAAGAGGCTGTATAGTAGGAAGGCATATAGGTTTATTTTCGTTTTGTTACATTATTTAGGCTATTTTCAAACGCGTCAAGTGTACAAATAAAACCAAAAACATAAGAAATATGTTTGGCCATATTGGTAAGTTAGCTTTGGGCCGCATAGCTTGCACTCCACAGTCTTGTCTTTTTTTGTAAAATGCAGCCAGACAAAAGATTTAGATTTCTTGGACATTTTGTCGACTTAAGCCAAAACAAGTAGCGTTCTAATGGTGTGTTCACATCGAACGCGAATAGAGCGTCTATCGCGTCTAGTTAGACGCTTGAACATTTTGAACCCACTCCCACGACCGCGTCACTCACGAATAAAAAAACAACACCACAATTTCTTTCTGGCATACGTTTCCGTCATGTCTGAAATAAAAGATATTGCTGCTCTGTACTTGTTGTGGAAGTCCCAAATACGGAGGAAAGCCAAACGCCGACGTGTCTAGATTCACCGCACCATCAGAGGCGCATTCAACTCGGTGACTTTCACCATCTTCTTCAGGACTGCGCCTGGATGACAGCCGCTTCCAGCACTATTTGACAACTGTGATAGACCGGACGTATATTCGCGTTCGGCGTGAACACACCATAACTAAATGAATACAGCAAAACTACCTATATTCCTTACTGAGCGCGAAGCAGCAGTGCAGCCACAGGGGCGGTTCCCGAGTGTTCTACGTGGTGCGCTGGCTAAACTGTGGCGCTGTTACAAAATAGCCTAAATTAAAGCATTTTAAGTTGGGGATAAAAGATAGGCTAATTAAATTTAGAATACAGTAATATATAACTGATTATAAAGGAATAAATATCAAGGAGTAAATCAATGAAAATTTCTTTCTATTGAAGAAAAAGAAAATGCAACTGGTCGACCAATGAGAATGTCAGTCGACCAAGACGGCATCGACCGATTATTCGACTAAACGACTAAAGTTGACAGCCCTAATACTTGTACTTTTACTTTCAGTACTTGAGTAGTACATTTTAAAATAAACTACTTGCAATACTTAAGTACATTTTTTTTTGAATACTTTAGTACTTCTACTTAAGTGTGGTGCTTAAAGAGTACTTTAACTTCTACTCAAGTAACTTTTTTGATAGAGCACTTGTACTTTTACTCAAGTCCGGGTTTCGAGTACTTTATACATCTCTGGGCTTTAGACACAATTCTGAAGGAAATGATTGATCAAAACAAAAAGTAAATTAATATACTACCATTCAAAAATAAGAAGTAAGATTTATTTACTCACAAAAGCAGCATTTATTTAATCAAACAGTTAAAATTTAAATATTGTGAAAATAAAATACCTTGTTATCTATTTTAATTTCATTTTAAATGTAATTTATTCCTTTGTTTGATCAACATTTTATTATTTTATTTATTAAGTTGTGATGGCAAATTTTCAGCAACTATTCCTCAGTGTCACATGATCCTTCAGGAATCATTCTAATATGCTCAATATTTTCAGGTTTTGTTGATGAATAGAACGTTTAAAAGAACAGCATTTATTTAAAATAGAAATCCTTTGTAACAATGTAAAATGTTTAATGTGTCCTTTCTTTAAAAAAAAAAAAAGACTGACCCTAACTTTAAATGGAAGTGTAAATAAATAAATAAATACGAAATAAAACTTTCTCCACCTCCAAAACGATTTTCTTTTTCAGCTGACATCACCAAGCCTTATTTTCAAACACGTTCCCAACCACCTGTCATATACAGACTGCTTTTCACAATCCAATTAAGAATTAAATTCCAACAATTTTAGTAGTTACAGAAAGGTTACGGTAAGAATATACCATTATGGAAGTTGCAAACACAGTTTTATATTGACTAAGTGTTATAATAGTCCCCGAAGACTTCTGCCTGCTGCATTAAGAACTAATAACGCTTCCAACAAATCAAAAACAAGTTTGGGCTGATTATGATATTTGATATCAGCAGTACTGTGGGGATGGTTTATCTGTCAGATCTGACCTACATAACACTGAAACTCAATCGGGGAATTCCAAATGCTCACCTGACTCTAAGGTAACCCTTTGTGCTACCATACGGTCCCATATATCACCCCAGCACACGCTTGTAAATGCATCTATTCTGACTTGCCAAAGATGTCCTACAACAGAGAGGATTTTTTCCACACTATCCCAGTAGTTCAGAAGTTTCACTTCACTGGCTGAATCTATGAAGCTTTAGCTCTGACAGTGTGTTTGAGCTTGAGCTAGTGTGACAGAGCACATTAGTGTCACAGTGTCTGGTTGCGTTTCCCTTGTTTGTCACTAGAGGTCCTCGTTCTCACGGTGTGCGTCACATTTGACTTCATTTTCCAGCTTCGGTCTGTCACTGTCACTCATCAGTTCATTGCACTCAGCTGTTCCCCTGAATCATTGTTCCCAGCTGTTCATTGTTAGTCTTGTTAGATCTGTGTATATATTCCCTGTCTGTGTCAGTATGTGTACAGAGTCATTGTTTGATGTCACTACACTTCCTAGTTCAGTATCTACCCATTTCTTGTTTTTGTCTTGTGGATTGCCTTATTGGATTTGGACCCCTGCCTGAATGACTTCGAGTTTGGATTACCCTATTAATAAACATACTGCAATTGGATCTTCTGTCCCCTGTGTGTTTCCGTGACAGAATGACTCCGTTAAACCCAGATCCAGCAGTATGTTTTTTAATATCTCTTCCCCAGCCACCGAGCGGGAGAGAAGGGAGTGATCCCTGATGATCCCTGTTCCGGTAGTCCCGGTTCCGGTGGTCCCGAGTCCGGTGGTCCGGAGAGGGAGGAGACAGCCCGTCTGCCCCGTCAGAGACTGTTCACGTCCCGTCTGCCCCGTCAGAGACTGTTCACGTCCCGTCTGCCCCGTCAGAGACTGTTCACGTCCCGTCTGCCCAGTCAGAGACTGTTCACGTCCCGTCTGCCCAGTCAGAGACTGTTCACGTCCCGTCTGCCCAGTCAAAGACTGTTCACGTCCCGTCTGCCCAACTATTCACGTTCCGTCTGCCCAGTCAGAAAATGGTTACATCACGTCTGCCCAGCCAGAGACTGTTCCCGTCTGCCCAGTCTGAGACAGATCAAGGCAATGCCGGACTATCTGGAGCGTCTGGCTCGGATCCTGGACATGCCAGTGTCTGCTGCTCCAGAGCCGGAACCAGAGCCAGTACCGGTTCCAGAGCCGGAACCAGAGCCAGTGCCTGTTCCAGAGCCGGAACCAGAGCCAGTGCCTGTTCCAGAGCCGGAACCAGAGCCAGTGTCTGCTTCTGTTCCTGAGCCGGAGCCAGTGTCTGCTTCTGTTCCTGAGCCGGAGCCAGTGTCTGCTTCCGTTCCTGAGCCGGAGCCCGTGTCTGCTGTTCCTGAGACGGAGCCAGTGTCTGCTGTACCTGAGCCGGAGCCAGCACCTGTTTCTGAACCAGTGTTTGTTTCTGTGTTTGTGTCTGTTCATGTGGCTGTTACAGTTTTGGTGTCTGTTCCTGAGCCTGTGTCTATTCCTGAGCCGGTGTCTGTTCCTGAGCTTATGCCTGTTCCAGAACCGGAGCCAGTGCCAGTGTCTGTTCCAGAGCTGGAGCCAGTGGTTGTTCTAGAGCCGGTGTCTGCTATTCCTGAGCCAGAGCCAGTGCCAGTGTCTGTTCCAGAGCCTCTACCATGGTCGCCCGAGGGGTCTTCATCACCCTGGCCGCCCGAGGGGTCTTCATCACCCTGGCCGCCCGAAGGGTCTTGGCCGCCCTGGCCGCCCGAAGGGTCTTGGCCGCCCTGGCCGCCCGAAGGGTCTTGGCCGCCCTGGCCGCCCGAAGGGTCTTGGCCGCCCTGGCCGCCCGAAGGGTCTTGGCCGCCCTGGCCGCCCGAAGGGTCTTGGCCGCCCTGGCCGCCCGAAGGGTCTTGGCCCCCCTGGCCGCCCGAAGGGTCTTGGCCCCCCTGGCCGCCCGAAGGGTCTTGGCCGCCCTGGCCGCCCGAAGGGTCTTCGCCGCCCTGGCCGCCCGAAGGGTCTTGGCCGCCCGAGAGGTCTTCACCGCTCTGTGTATATATTCCCTGTCTGTGTCAGTATGTGCACGGAGTCATTGTTCGATGTCACCACACTTCCTAGTTCAGTATCTGCCCGTTTCTTGTTTTTGTCTTGTGTTGTGGATTACCTTATTGGATTTGGACCCCTGCCTGAATGACTACGAGTTTGGATTACCCTATTAATAAACATACTGCAATTGGATCTTCTGGCCCCTGTGTGTTTCCGTGACAATTAGATCCCTGAATTCACTGTCATTCACGTCAACACGAGATTCTGCCCAGGGGAAATAACAGCTCCCCAAAGCAGTTTCTAGTGATATGAAGATGTCCTGATACACCAAAACTCACACACACACGCATGCACACAAACATTGAAATGAAACTTTTATTCTCATTTTACTAAAAGTGAATCCAAATACATGCATTATATATGAAAAGTATCAGGTTACCTGGGTAGGCACCAGAACAGGTGGATACGCCAGCTTGTGGTGTCGATACATCCAGAAGGACAGCAGGACAATGGCAGCGATGCCCATGATGGGCACGATGGAGTACAGGAGGGTACTGAACAGTGGTGGCTTTTGGGTGAAGGGGTTGGATGTTGCTGAGGAGATAAAAAGAACGAGAGACATCAGTACCAAAAAATACTTTTTTTGTACTTTTAATGTACTCTACCATTCAAAAGTTTGGGGTCCGTAATTTTAAAAAACAATGTTTTTCAAAGAAGTCTCTTACGCTCACTAAGACTGCATTAATTTGATCCAGTAAAAACAGTAATGTTGTGAAATATTATTATAGTTTAAAATATCCATTTTCTATTTTATTATATTTTAAAATGTAATTAATTCCTGAGATGGCAAAGCTGAATCCGCAGCCATTACTCCAGTCTTCAGTCACATGATCCTTAAGAAATCATTCTAAAATGCTAATTTGGTGCTCAAGAAACATTTATTGTTATCAATGTTGAAAACTGTTGTGCAGCTTATTTTTATGGATGACCATGAGATCCATATATATATATATATATATATATATATATATATATATATATATATATATTTATATTTATATATTAGGGGTGTAATGATACACGTATTCGTATTGAACCGTTCGGTACGAGGCTTTCGGTTCGGTTTTAGGTACGCATTTTCAAACCGAACGGTTCGTTGGACCATTTTTCCTGCCGACCAAAATTTAGTTATTTGAAATATAGGCGTGTCGCGCGTGGCAAGCGCGCTCGAGATGCTGGCGCGACCACAACATTGCTCAACATCAAATGGCAAATGTAATGCAAGCGGAACGAAACTACGCTACTCGTTATTATGTGGTTGACGGACTGTTTATCAGTTTGGACCAATGCAGCACGAGCCGATCTTGATTAAGCAGCACTGTTACTACACAGCGACATCCAGTAAAGAAAGCATTTGAATTCGCCACTGAGTAATAACATCATCGCTGCGAGATCTGGTGAGAAGCATTCACATTTCTCCGTTATTAACGGAACAAACAGCGCTGACGTGGAAACCAGGAAGAAACATTGTGCCATGAATGAACTATTCCGTGTCCACAGATCAGCAACATTCACCATGGGTTTACTGTAGTAACACTCACTGTCACCATGGGTTTACTGTAGTAACACTCACTGTCACCATGGGTTTACTGTAGTAACACTCACTGTCACCATGGGTTTACTGTAGTAACACTCACTGTCACCATGGGTTTACTGTAGTAACACTCACTGTAACCATGGAAGTTTGGCAGGAATAGTAAGTTAGGCTATAATGCTTTTAAGTAACATTACGTCGGTTTTATTTTGACATTATGAATACAAATGCTGCCCTCAAATGTTAATCTGAACTAAAATAAACATTTGTTTATAACTACTACAATATTACATTTCATTTTTTCCAAGGAGCTGTTTTGTTTTATATGCTCCTAAGAAAAGTCAAGTATAGCTCCATCATTGCTCAAAGTAAAAAAAAAAAAATCATGCTTTATGATGTTAGTTTTAATAAAAAATATAATAAAAAAAATAAATCAAGGAAATTTCTCTGGCATTTCTTTCTTTTTTCTTTATCGAAAACGTACCGAACCGTACCGAACCGAACCGTGACACAAGTGTATCGTATCGAACCGAACCGTGAATTTTGTGAACCGTTACACCCCTAATATATATATATATATATATATATATATATATATATATATATATATATATATATATTTATATATATTTTTTTTTTTTATTCATCAAAGAATCATGACTTTTTAAATATATATATATATATATATATAAAAATCATGATTCTTTGATGAATAAAAATTCAAAAGAGGTTCAAAAGTCTTTACGGTCACCTTTGATCAATTTAATCCTTGTCCTTGCTGAAAAAGTATACATATAAAAAAAAAATACCTTACTGACCCCAAACTTTTGAACAATAGTGTAATCTGTGACCAAAATATTACTAACTGGAAAATGACTATTCACACATTCTGTCATGAGCTCCATTTGCATTTAGTCCTTTATCAGACGTTTTAGCCATTGTGACTTACAAATCAATCACAAAATTACAAAAATAAGGAAAAATATGAAACATTAAAAATTCTCAAGACCCCTGTGTTTGATTCAATGTGTAAAGGCCTCCTTACATAAAAATACGGTTACACTTTATTTTAAGGTGACCTTGTTACAGTATAATTAAACATTGAATTACAGAGTAATATTAATTAACAAAATATACTTGATATAGGGTTAGGATTATGTTTAGTTTAGGGTTAGATGCATTTGGTTAAACAAAAATTACAGTTATTATTACTATAGTAACTACATGTAACATGTAACAAGGACACTCTAAAATAAAGTGTGACCACTAGGGGTGCTCCGATCAGGATTTTTGCATCCGATACCATTTACTGTTTTTTTTTTTGTCATCACGATCGACCGATACAGATCCCGATCATTCAAGCTTTATATAAGTAATCATTAAGCTCTAGGCTGAATGTCAGTGTTTCCAAATAAGTAATACCACAGACATTATTTACAGCAATGCTATAGACTGTTGTATTAATTGAGAATAAAACAAATATTAATTTTAAAGTAAACATTTTAATAGGCCATTAAAAACAGGGCTTATGTAAAACACAATCCATATGAGGATACTCTGGCTAATTAAAGAGCCTCCAAGACTTCATATCAAACTGAAAATAATAACAACCCATAAGGTGTAATTAAACATTGCCCAATATGTGACTGAGGACAAAAACAAATAGAAACACTGCAAACTCCTAAATTAACAAAATGGGTAGTCAGATACAAAAATTTAAGGAATATTATTAAGCAATTGCTGAGTATTTGAGTAATTTCTTCCTACGTCCTACTTAATTAGTGATTCTCTTTATAAATTTCAGCTTTTCTGCATTTTGGGGAGAGAGTCAATTCCTCTTTTCATCCAAAACATATGCGGCTGTAGTTGTACTGAATTGTCGCTCACCATCAACACTCGAGTGCTAAACTTCAAGCACTAGAAATAGAAATACAATATAAATTGCATAAAGTAACCAAAAGTACAAAAACAGTGCATAATCTTCACAAAAGTGATTTAGTTAAAGAGCAACGAGAGACTGTTTTGATTGGCAAAGACGGCAGCAGCTTTATTAGCCCGCTCTCACTTTAACACCAAATGCACGGTTTATGCTTATGAAGATACTCTGGTATTTTGACACACAAGTGAGTGTATTTGACTGTTCAAGCCCAGTAAGATAAGTACTCATATGCTGTATGAGCAGCATCTTTATGTGCGTATGTTCCAGGAGTGTGAGCTCAGAACCAGTCTCTCAGACAGTGCGCGGACATATCAGATGAGCACTGTTTCGCTGCCTACTGCGCGTGAGCGGTTTCAAATCACTTGTTCTTAAATCACAAGGCTTAAAAATGCATTGTTTCTTGAGACCGCGTAATAACTAGTGATGACTGTGCCGCTAATGTCACCAATTTCCAATCAGTTAATGGGATCAGCCTATTTTAGTGACTCCTGATCAAATCATAGAATGTGATTATCGGCTGATATGACCTGTGGCTGTTACAGTATACTGATTTGATATAGGTCATTCTATTTTTAAAGATGCCAACTATGATCATATTTCATAAATTATGAAAGTGAACATTTCTAATTTGTCTGTAAAAAAAAGAAGCAAAGAGTCGGATCTCATGTATGTATATAGAGAGTCCACATTCTAAGCTTTTCCTATTATTATTATTATTATTATTATTATCAAATTAGCGTTTTTTTTTATTTAGTGAACTGCTCCCACTGAAATGGCTAAAATAAAATAGATAAATACAAATGAATAATAAAAAAATTAAATAAGTAAATAAAATAAAGAAATATCAGCATTTCCCTCCTTTTTAAAAAATGTATGCTCTTTGGAAACAGCTGAATACCACACTTCATTACTATTGGTTTAATAAGAGCTATGAATGTGAAAAGGGATGATATCAGCATTACTAAGCAGAATCTCAGATTCTAATTCCCTCAAGAGGAACAGCACACGAACACAATACAGATGTGATGTCTAACATACACCTTCTATACGTTGCATTAGCGAGATTCGCAGTGTGCGCTGAGAATCTCTCACTGCATACTTATAAGTCCCGCACCTTTTGAACTTGCTAATTACAATTCTTACACGCCAGCCTTGTAATTCAAGGTTGGTTTGATTCCCTGAAGGCTACTGACAGATCTTGCCTTGTGCAAACAGTTTTATTTCCAATGCACATGCGTCTATGCAAATACACATTCCCGTTAAAAGCAGATCAACAGAACTGCACGAGTGTGCGCATGGGGGAGAATTGCGTGTGTACTTAGAGCACACGGTGGTCTTTGGTTTCTCTGCATCTAGTGCCAGATATCGGACTGGGCCGTGGCTGTTCGCCCAGAGAGGCAGTGATCCCTCACCCTTGTGTTATGGCAGAACATTTCCCATTCGCCCGGGTTGACTGCAGGACCATGTGCGCAACCCACCCAGTCGAACTTCGGCTGAACCTGTGTTAGCTTTGGTCCAGGAGAGATCCCATTCGTGATGCCACTTCTTCCCTCTCGTGCCGGCTGGACTTGGAAGTGGGTTAAGGACTCTGGATTAATCCACGAGCGGAGTACAAAACACATCCACCCCCAACAAACCCACTCTCATCCGACTCTCCTTCACCCTTCCCCCACTCAGCGGGCAGAATGGCCACATGCAGCCGCGGGACAAAAAAGCACCCAGTCACAAGGTCATGAAAAGTACACAGCTCCATGCTCGCAGAAAGCGAGTTCTGAGAAACTCCAGTGTGCTTTGTGCAACTGTCCGCGTCCTTGTGGGTTTTTGCATTTCATATCAAGATCATTCCATATGGAGTGAGTCAGTGCTGGAAATAGACCCATTACATAAGCACGAGTGAGACCCCCCCAACCCACCTCCTCTGCTACTGAAGTACTGAAGACTCTTCTACCCACCACATTTGCACTGATACAGACGGTTGTTGTGTCAAAACTCATCAGGCGGAGCTCAACCAGTGCTGTATGCAACTAAATCGGGAATCTTTTAAAGAGGCTGCGGGTAGAGGATAAATCACGATTGCTGAAACGTACAACAGCCCTCCTGCAGGGAGCGGAGAGCAGTGGCTCGCTGACATGCCTCCATCTCTCATTTAGTTAAGAGGATGTTGATGTCCGTGTTTACTCAGAAGAGATAAAGCGACCAGATCAGCCCCGGTAATCTGAAAGACACGGTCATATCTCTGAGATTTAAAAGCCCAAAGACAGCAAAGCAAACTGGTTCAACAAAAGCTCTGATGTCTTTATTACAGAATCACTCAATAGATGGTTGTTCAGGTTGTTAAATTTATGTATTTTTGAGGATATACTGCAGTGGATGAAGAGCTACACAGGTTAAAACTCTGTAATGTTAAGCTTAGTCCAGTTACCATGTGAAACAGAACAGTGTCAAATGAAAGTAGTGCTATTTCTATCATACATTTCCAAAGAACTTAATATAACAATTTTTCAAGTTGTATTTAGCACCAAGTTGTGTTCCAATGTGATGCTGTCAAATTGATTGTGATTGTATTTGTGCACATTATAGGTCACTCTGTTCCCAACTTCCCAAACACACATTACGTCCCACAACAGTTGTTTTAGCCTTACAATTTGGTCTATGCTAATCCGTAACAAGTACTATTTTTGATAGGTCCAATGACGGTCACTATTGTTTGTCACATCTGCAGCATTTATGTCTGTTTAGCCAATTTTACATCAGCCAAACTTATTTATTATATACACTACCATTCAAAAGAATGCTGTTGAAAATACTTGTATTCGGCAAGAATGCATTAAATGGATCAAAAGTGACAGTAAAGTTATTTATAATCGACAAACAAATAGTGAATTTGTTAAGTCCTGAACAAAAATGTTATGCCCCTGCGTTCACACCGCCGCCGGCGAGAGCGTCAAAGTGGCCGGAAGTCATTAATTCTCAATGAGAGCCGGCGGCGAGCTCCGGTGCGGGCGGTGCGACGCGTCTTGGACGGTGAGAGCGGCGAGGAGAGTTGAAATCAGTTCAACTTTATGGTAATAAGCTATGACGCGGTTCGGAGTTCGTCTCCTGGTCCTCGTTTGCTCCACTCCCTTTATATTGTGCTTCCTTGCTGCTTGTCTTTGCTGGAACCTTGCCGTTTTTGCTTTGGGGTTATCTTTGACCAGGGCTATTGGTATAACTGGAGTTTTTTATTTATTTGTATTGGTACATTCGTGCCGCGATATGTTTCAAAAGTGGTGGGGACAATATTGACCTTAGCAAAAGGTCATCCACCCGTCCCACCCGCAAATTACGCCTAAAGGGCCGGTACAAAATCCCTCAGGGGCCAGAGCCGGCCCTGGGGCCGCCAATTGAATAGCCCGGTCTTACATTTAATTTAGCCTTCTTTAGTTTTCTTGTTTTACTTGAGTTGCTCTAGTTTTTGTTTGGTTCTGTCTCTCAGATTTATAGAGTTAGTTTCTGTTACTTTGCTTTTCGCTTTGATTTATTATTTAGCCTGGGTTTTCACGTATCTAATACCTAGCTTTCTCCTGTTGTGGACCTGTTTTACTTTAGTTTTTTACTTTAGTGTTGTTAGTTTTTCAGTTACTTAACTAGTGTTTGCCCTGACTTGTACTTATCTAGTGTTTTAATGGTTTTGTTCTTGTTTTGTTTCTCCTGTGTTGTGCATCTGTGTGTGTGTGTGTTTGAGTCCTGTCCTGCCCAGCCAGAGACTGCACTGACTGCTGGTTACTGGACTGCTCAATCCTTTGCCCGAGTCTCCTCTAGACCTCTGTTGTGGACTGTCTCTGGACTGTGCAGCTGTTAAACATTGTTACACCCGATTGTTAATAAATCACCATTCACCGCTCAACTCTGTGCTTGGGTGCTGTTATTTCCAGTGGTTCCTGACAGGAGTAATGATGCTGAAAATTCAACTTTGCCTTCACAGGAACAAATTACATTTTAAAATTGAGAATAAAGTTTTTGTAATTGAATTTTAATAATTCAGAATATTACTGTTTTTACTGTATTTCAATTAAACAACGGCAGCATTGGTGAGCTTAAGAGACTTTCAAAAACATATTAAAAAATCTTACCGACCCCAAACTTTTTCTGGAATAAGTATTAATAATAATATCGATATAAATCGATCAATTCAAGACCAATGCTATCTTTCTGCCTCTAAAATACAGATTTTGAATTAAGTTTTAGAGCTACTTAAAAAAAGAAAAAGTTTAAGCCATAAATCGAATGTTCATCTCTTGCCACTGCTTCAGCTCCATCCAATGTGTCTTAGCTTGTTCACACAAGCATGCTTGTTTTGTTTTTTTTCCTAGTTTCTGATGTGAAAAAAAAAAAATCACCTGAATTTATAAAAGCCTCCTGTTGCAGCAACATCACAACGATCATTTTAAATTTTACAGAGGAACCTGCTGCTCTGAAAAGAACTTCAACTCCACTAAAGCAAAGCAAAGGTTATGAAAAAGCCTGATGAGCTGCATCAATAAGGTGACATGAGACAGACAACAAGCTCTTCATTAAAAAGTGGAATAATCCACAGCCATAAAGCTGTGTAGTAGTCACCAGAAATGCAGATGTGTATAAGAGCCAACACCTGCAGCAATTAACAGAGCTTTTGTCAGTGGAGTTTTGGTGGCTTGGTAAATAAGCATATCAAAGCATACCTTTTGATCAAAGAAATAAGAGAATTATCTGAACAAATGAATAAACATAACCAATATTAAAAAAATTCCCTAATATCTGTAGCTTAAAAGCACTTCTGTAATTAGATTATTTCAAAAATCAAATCTTAAAACTGTATTTTCTACATTCACAAGGAGGGCACAATAGATTCGCTGGAACTGTACAATAATGCAAAAGCAAAATTACAAACTCACGAGAAACCATCAAACCCAAAAAGTTCAAAGAAAGTGCACCTCAATGTCACTAGCTACGTTTACATGGACAACTTTTGAATTACAATTAATGAATCCGAACGTAGTGTTTACATGAACTCTAAATAAAGTGATGACGTTGATGTGCACGTTTATATGTCACAAGCTTCAAATCGTAATTTATTTATTTCGCATGCGCACACTGCACGAATATACAGTTTACCACTGTTTGCGCATATTCTCCTAAATTGCTTCTTTTCATTGATTTCATCCTAATTAGGAGACAACGAGCACATGAACCATTGTGGCTTGTTGCTTTTATTAAAAAAAGCGGTAAACACGCCCATTCCCACACCCAAAACAAGGTGTCTGTGGATGAGAGCCCTAAACAAATACTGGTGGAAGCTTGTCCTGCTCCACTTCACAGACAATGAGTGGAAGGAGAATTTTAGAATGACACGACAGTTACTTATGCCACTATTTAACATCAACAGCTCGTTCCTTGCGTCATGCGTCAATTTGCCATTTTTACGTGATTGCACATGCGCAGTACTTTCCAGTTTCGGTTTTCAATCTGATCAAGTGTTTACATGTCCTCTCGATCAGATTACAAAAAGGTTTCAACCACCCCTTACAATCTGAATTAATTTTAATTGGATTTGCCCAATTCATTCCGATTGATGTGGTTAGAGTGGTTACGTGTGATTTCTACATGTGATCTTTTTTTTCGGATTGTGCTAGTAGTCCGATTACAATTAGATTATTAGGGTCCATGTAAATACAGGTACTGGATATTAAATACACACACATAGGATATTAAAAATACATGCCAAAAAGCAT
This sequence comes from Meda fulgida, assembly GCA_030578275.1. NCBI lineage: Eukaryota > Metazoa > Chordata > Actinopteri > Cypriniformes > Leuciscidae > Meda > Meda fulgida. The sequence continues at coordinate 17,246,116 of CM060624.1, read as the reverse complement.
GCAGAAAAGATCTTCAGTTGCACCATATGTTTCCAACAGGAACTAATAAAGAACATTCACACCACTGACAACACAATGAACATGTTGAAAATAAAATTAGGCACACTAAAAAAACAGCACCTTCAAGACAGCCAGTTGATTTAATATAAAGTTTATGTTTAATATTAGTTATATGTTATGATGTTCTGGCAAAAAAAGAAAGTGGATGTTTATATATTATATGTATATACTATTCACAAAGTAGTCTTCATAATATGCAATTCATTATAACGCAACAAAAACACTAAAATGGATTGTAAGAGAATAAGAAAACACAGCGAGCCTGTTATGAATTTTGACATGAAAAGTGATAAAAAATCTTTGTAATCTGATGATTTTGATGAGGTTATGAGGGAATATAGGCTATGATGAGACAAAGACAGAAAGGAGAGTTTCACACCGACAAAATCAAACACCAGCACAATTACATCAAAGGAAGAGGTATAACTGAAGAACTTCAAATACCCTTAAAGACTTTGCTGTTTGTGTCGCTGAAGGGAGCCTTACTCTGAACTGGCTGCGTGTCAGGGTTGTAGAAGAACTTCTCGTTACACATGTTGCCCTCACAGCAGCAGAAGAACACATCTGGGTCCTCCTTCTTCTCCACACACTCGGTGCTGTAAGATAAAGAACAAGCAGAGCTGTCAGTCCACAACTGATGTTCAATTTTTGTAACAACTCAAATGCTGAAATTTCTATAATATAATTTTTTTTTCAATATTTAATCCGTTCACCAAATAACACAAAAGTGCACAACAGAACATACTAATTACATACAATTAATTTGATTAATTAAATACATTTAAATGTAATTCATTTGATTATATAAAAAAATAGTTTGGCAGCACTTATTTCCCTCATTGTTGGCAATAAAATAAAGATTGCATCACATTTGGGGATTATTGAGACATGCGTGCTGCAAGGTTTATTTGGATTTCACTCAGGTTAGAGAGCAAACAAACGAATAAATGCACATGGGAGGAAAAATGCCAGAGCCAAAGAGATACTTTTTAAATCTGGCAGCCCACATCAAAGCAGAGCTCTCAGGTTGGCTTAAAGGAGATAAACAAAGCTTAGCAGCACACCAATAATCCTTAAGATACACACACAGGTGCAAATGAAAAAATAAAAGGGGAATGGATGACATTCCAAAGGCATTTAGTCAGAAAAGAGATTCAGTTACTGTCTTGCGACGCACACGCGCCATTAAGTGGTTGCAATACTTGCTCAGTCACTTAAAGGATTTGTTCACCTCGAAATGAAAATTTCCTGATAATTTACTCACCCCAATGCCATCCAAGATGTTCATGTCTTTCTTTCTTCAGTGGAAAAGAAATTAAGTTTTTTGGAAACGTCACAAAAGATTTTTTTTAAATAATAATAATAATATGTCGGACGATTTTGAAGTTGGAGGAGAGAATGAGATGGAATTTTTCGCCCTTCCCTGCCTTTTTGAACCGGAGTACACAGACAGATAACTTAAATAGATGACGTGATGCGTGACGTTTCCACTGTGATGGCGTAATGACATAATTGAAACTGCGTTGATTTGGACTTCAACATGTTGATAGCGCCAATGTGTGGAGAAAAATCCTTAAATGTTTTCCTCAAAAAAATTAATTTATTTTCCACTGAAGAAAGAAAGACATGATCATCTTGGATCGCATTGGGGTGAGTATTTGTCAGGAAAGTTTCATTTTGAGGTGAACTAATCCTTTAAGGACTTGACATGGCAGAGCAATGTGCATGAAAAAACAAAAAACATAAATCCTTTCAGCAAGGGAGGTAAACGGGTTCAGCAGCATGTTAGGACAGGAGAAGTGCTGCTTCCTTTGCACGCTATCAAAACAGCATCGTTCAGAAGAAGCACTTCCTGATCTACCAGCAGTGTTTCTTGTCACATAAGGGCAGATGCATTGATAAACCTGTTTTTAATATCTCCCCCTTTATGGCCGGAGGTTACAAGGTTCACAACCAAGTCTAAACATGGAAACACGTTTACACAAGACTTTATCTGCTAAATACTGTGAAATCTTGAGAAGGAAGTATTTGGTTAAATGAATGTGTGGCGTATTCACTCTGTAATGTGTAGAGCAGGGGTTTTCAAAGTCTACGACAGTGGGCCTCCCTTTTCACACAACTTACCCGATATTCTTTTTACAAAAGGACAATAATTGTACAAATGCTGATGCAAAACAAGTGAAAAACTGCATATGAGGAGCAAAAACATCTCTACTACATTTACAGTGTTGGAAACTATGATATAGGCAAAAATGAATGCTGATCGCATAGGCAGAGCTGGAGGGTTTGACCACACCTCTATAAGTTAAATCAAAACAATCGCTACTCGGAGGGGAAGGCTGTGACATATGACTACAGTTAGCACTGAACATGACACTTAAAATGACGCTGATTAATACTGACGGAGGCTAGCAGTCAAAAAGCCTCACAAACTGCTAGGTTATCAGTTTGAATCATTTTAACAAATCATTCAGAGCGAGCACTGAATAAACATACAAGATTCACTTACTGAAGCACAAGTCATTGTCTCTTTCATTTATATTTGGCTTAAAATGATTACCTGTCATAGCAGTTGACATCATCAAGCCAGCATCCTTGCTTTACTATTTCAACTGATCCTGACATATTTCGCCAAGTTGCGAAGCAATGAAGCCTCTTGTCCTTTTCTCCAACGCAAGACTCAATGCCGCTGCGGTTTCCTCGGTTCTCCAAGCTGGGGTTGTAGTTGTAAAAGACACACTCTTGTGTCTCTGAGCGGCCGAGAATGGCACCTGGAAAAAAAACCACAGGGGAAGCTGGTTAAGACATGGACTGCCTGCAGTGGAAACAGACACCTGCTGTACTGATCTCTCAGTAGACTTTAACCACAACCCAAAGTGTAAAGCTCAAACCCCAACCATCAGTCCGTCACTGATTAGCAGCTGAAAATCAATTAAAGATGACAGACATTGAAGGAAAATAACCGACATACAACTGTTTTAAAATAACCCCCAAAATTATTATTTTTTTTTTGGACTTTTGTTTTCAGAAGCTACTCAGGAGTTACCATAGTTAAAAAAAGAAAGCAAAACACTGTGTTAAAGCAAAACATTGTGGTTAACCAAAAAAAAAACAAAAAAAAAAATGTATGGTAGTGAGTGTGATTAACACAGAAGGGCCACTTTGAAACAGGATATGGCGGAGGGTGGTTTCCCAACTTTTTCCTAAAACAACCGCAACTCAGATCGTGTTTGAATATGGCAGAGATGTGATGAGTATTAAGAAATTATCCAAAACACATCCCATGTCATCACCATCACTTAACACACAAGACAAAAATCCAGAGGATTTCATGAACAAAATAAAGAGCAAATAGTGGATTGAGATTCTAATCTAATTCTTTACTTGATAATCCTGATCAAAGACACCTGGGATCTCGTGCAGGTTGCGCAAGCTCGCACGACTAAGTCTCTGTCTGGACGTTTACATAAGATGCGTTCTAGCATTCAAAAACATTTAGACGGAACGTAACAGAATAGAATAGGACAGAAAGCAAGGTGTTATAAGCACTAGTTTGGCGGCAATCTTGCATCTATGGGAACATCGGTGATCCAGACATTTAGCTTGAGCTGATGTTCACATATTGTGTCACAAGGAACAGTTTATGCTTTCGGCCAAGTATCTGAGGACTGGTAGCACAGGTTTAGTGGCAGCACCATGCTGGATACATTTGAATGGAACACAACACATTGTGCATAAAAACAGCAATAAAGTGATTACAGGAACATCCTTCAAATGTCACGAACTGCACTTTAGTATGCTCCAAAAATACATACCACTTCGTTCTTACAGGAAAAATAATTAATCATTAAGGAAGTGCATTTCACAACTACATACAAGTAGGGGTAGGCGGTATACCAGCAGACACGATTAACCTGTAGAAATTTGTCAACCGGTATGTTTTCGACTATCATCTCTATCGCTGTTATGCTAACATTGCTGTGCTACACGGTCTCTTGGAAGCTTATCGTTTGCATGCGTTTTTAAGATTTGTGGTTCAAAAACAAGTGATTTTAAACCACTGCAGCTAAATTAGCAGCAAAAGACCACTCATTTTGCTATATGTGCAGCACGCAGAGACACTTTAGTGCTTGAAGTTTTTCAGATAGGTCCATTTCATTTGTGTCTTTGTTCAATTGTAGTGTGTTTCATGCATGCTATGTGCTTGTAATTAGTTTCTTTCTTTCTTTCACTTACTTGTCTTCAGTGAGCTTGAGTTTTTTTTTAACTTATAGTATTAGTTGTTTTGTGAATTATGAAATTTCAATTGTAACATAAATGTTGATATCATAAAAACCTTTTTTAAAACAAAAACAACTATATTGTGAATTACTTTTATCGTTATCGAGTACCAAATCAGCAAATTAGAATGATTTCAAAAGGATCATGTGAGATGTTTCTCACATTTCTTTTAAAGTGTAATAAAATTTCATAATACTACTGTTTTTACTGTATTTTTGGTCGAGTAAATCCAGCCTTGGTGAGCATAGAGACTTCTTTTAAAAACATGAAAAAAATTGTACCCTCCTCAAACATTATTTTGAACCGTAGCGTATCTATGTGAATACATGCAAATCACAGAAAGCTCACTGTTTCTTCATTTAACAATACTTAAACATATCTGCAACAGGTTTTGTTTTATTGAAAAGTATTTTAATAATAAAAATCTATAATAATTTATAATAATACAGTTTATCACACCACAAAAACAATATCGTGAAGGAAACATTTTTTTTTGTGGTGGGAATTAATCTGCTAATTGCCATTCAGTGGGAATAAATCCTCAGGATTTGTTCCAGAGACACAAGTTACCATTTATTGGGATTAGGAGGAAATCTTCTGGAATTACTGTCACATCCACATCAAGGCAGAGAAGAACGGTGGTGCACAAGACGCACACTGATCAACAGAGGACGAATCACATTTACTCATCTTAAATGACAAAAGGAGCACCACAAATTGCTCCAATGTCTTGAGCATCTGTTAGGAAACATCTAGAATAAATTAAAAACTAATTACAAGTGGCAAACATAAGGGAATTACTCACCTGCCCTCTCCACTAACAAGTAGATGGCTCAATAAATCTTTGACCTATATTCTACGACTGCTCTTCCTGACAACAGCCCTTGCCCCTCCCTGAGCTGCTCTCGGTTTTTAATACGCGACGCTGGGATACACAGACTCCTGAGTCAGCAGGGTTACACGAGGTAAAATGGCAGAGTGCACTGTAAATATATGGAGCTGGTGGAAGAAGCTTAAAAACACTCCGAACATGGCCAATAAATGACAGCCAACGGTATGAGTGAAAAGACCACATGCCATAATGTTAATAATGGATCATGTATGGTGGTTTTCTACACAAAATAAACTTGATGACCAACACTTTGCCTGTACATTAAAAACAAGCCGCAACGTCTTTTGAAAGGTTTTGACAAGTAGAAGAAGTGGGCTGCTGATGGCATGTTTGATGCTTCTCAAGCATCAATTGCATTTTCCATCTCTGACATATTTAAACTCTTAGCATGGACAGACAGAGATTATCCGTTACACATACCAATGTATTCATGTATATTTTTACTCATGAACATTTGTAATGTATATGCTATAGGGATGTTATGTCTGAGATCAATAATGAACATGCTTCTATTTTGCATTTTTTATGGGTTAACACTTTAGTTTATGGTCCAGTTCTCACTATTAACTAGTTGCTTATTAGTTTAGTATTTATAAAGCACATATTAATGCCTTATTCTACGTGACCATATTCTACATCCTTACACCGTGTCCTAAATACACGCGAAGATTCTATTTTAGAAACGGTTTCTATTTTTCCTCGGCGTCGCGGCTGGAACAACAACCACAAAGTGTGGCAATGATAATCTCATCTTATGTGCTTTATTTAATGTTAAAAGCATGCAATGTGACTTTGAATATCATTTAGTGCTCCCAGCTTTGTACCTGTAAAAGCAACAATGGATAATTCACCTCAGATCTTGAAATTAAACAAATGGAAACAAGAACGTTCAAACTGTGAACAGACAAGTGTATTCTTTGACAAAGATTGTTTTAGTAACTCAGTAGCCTATGTATTTTTAATCATGTTTAAATGGTGTAATATTTGTGTATTTGATTATGTAGCCTACTTATAAATTTTTTTGCGAGTGCCGTCAAGATTACTCTCTGGTGCTGTGCACTTGCCACGAGACTCTGCCCACACGCTGTTCTGAGTGGCTGTGGGTTTTGATTGATTTTGACACATCTCGCAGTCTCGTCACGTTTAGTGTGGACAGACAAATTATTTGTCGCTGGAATCTTATCGCATCGCGTCTGGTTAGGACACAGTGTTAATCCTGCCCAATCCCTAAACTTAACAACTACCTTTCTAACTATTAATAAGCAGTAATTAGGAGTTTGAGGCAAAAGTCATAGTTAGTTAATAATGAGAATTGGACCCTGATCAAAAGTGTGACCAAATAATGTTTTTTCCTTATTACAAATTTAATATATAACCAGCATAAAATTTTGAAATTGAACTGAAAAATTATTTGGGAAGATCCAAAGAGCATATTGTCTTTCAATGGAAGAACAACATCTGACCATCCAAACAAAGGTTCACATGATCAAAGTCACAAATTTGATTATATGATAAAAACGTTTCTGTTTTAGACTTCTTGTGCTGTGACAAATTAATCTCACTGAGAGCGAGACTGCACACCGGCTTTCCTATCAGACACTAACTGGGCTTACATGGATCCTAATAATCCGCTTGTAATCAGAGAAGTAGCACAGTTGGAATAAAAAAAGTCACCGGAACCACGTCAACGGGAATGAATTGGCCAAATCGAATGAAAAATGTATTCGGATTGTAAGGGGTGGTTTAAACCTTTTCTAATCAATTCGATAGGACATGTAAAAACACTTGATACAGGGAAGTATGTTATTTTTTTTATTTTCTGTCAAATTTCCATTCTTAGCTGTCGGTCCATGGAACCTTAGAAAGAATTATGAACCATTTTAAACAACCGCTGCAACAAATAAACTGCACATCTTAAATCCTAAATGCCTATTTGTTTTTCTAAATGTGATCTATAAGACTGACTGCCCACACATTTGCATGCGATCAGACTGAATCTGAATGCTTATTTTCAGTCATGCCTATTAGTTCCTTTAATAACGATACAGACATCAGTACTCAACTAACATACCTGTGTGCAGGAAAAGACACATAGCGACTAGATGTACTCGCGTACTGCATCGGACACCACGGGGCCTCATTACATTTGCCATTAAAAAGTGAGTTGAGTAAATCAGATTTATTGGTTTAAAACACATAAAATCGTCCATGTAAACACACCGAAGTGCTTTTATGTGGTCTAGGACAATTGAATTGCAATCAGATAGCTATCCAATTACTTAAGATGCAGTTTTATGGCAAGAGTAAACGGGGCCTAAGCAGTGGAGGAGGCTGGCATGAGGCGCTCTGTATTACGCCACCCTCACAACAACTCACATTGCTGTGGTGTATGAAGAATGAATGTCAACGCTTCAATTGCTATATGAATTAGAGATGCATCAGTCGACTGGCCATCGATTGTAACTGGATGTTTTTGCTCCAAACACACGATCGCCAACCAGACGTTTTTTTGTTTTATTTTGTCTGTTTATTCCGGACTTGTACACAGTGCATTGCAATAATTTCCCAAAATGCCACACTGAAGCAACCCTCTACGCACACCTTGGCAATAGAATAGAATATAGGCTATACAGTATATAATACTTGTCCTTGTGGTAATTGCAGTATATTGGGCAGGAAATCCAAATGTTCGCCTATCATCCATCAGCCTCAAATATGGCTTATCATTTGAAACATGTAAGTAGTAGCAATTTTACATAACTCTAACATTAACCTAGATAAATGTGCGCTATTATTAGGCGCATATCCAAATTTTCCTGTGGAGTGTGGACGCAGAAGTATAGCGCGCTTACTGTATGACATAGAGGAGCGGGCATGATCACTTGCATTTTTTCAACTTAAAATACCCCGTCATTATAGAGTAAATACACTACCGTTCAAAAGTTTGGGGTCGGTAAGATTTATGTTTTTAAAAGAAGTCTCTTCTGCTCACCAAGGCTGCATTTATTTGATTAAAAATACAAAACAAACCCAGTAATATTGTTAAATATTATTTCAATGTAAAACAGCTGTTTTATATGTGAATATATTTTAAAATGTAATTTATTCCTGTGATCAAAGCTGAATTTTCAGCATCATTACTCCAGTCTTCAGTGTCACATGATCCTTCAGAAATCACTCTAATATGATTATTTGATGCTCAAGAAACATTTATGATTATTATCACAATTGACAACAGTTGTGCTGCTTCATATTTTTGTGCAAACAGTGATTCATTTTTTTCAGGATTCTTTGAAAGTTCAAGAGAAAAGCATTTCATTAAAAAATAAATATTTTGCATTATTATAAATGTCTTTACTGTCACTTTATATCAATTTCATGCGTCCTTTCTGAAGAAAAGTATTAATTTCTTTAAAAAAAAAAAAAAAAAATTGACCCCAAACTTTTGAATGGTAGTGTACATCATTCCAAACTGTAAAGGGTTTACAAGATTTTTTTAAAGGTTTAAAGGTAAGGTAGGCCATTTTCGGAGAGGCTAGCACTAGCTAGAGTTCGACCGATATTGAATTTTTACAACCGACATGATACCAATTATTTGCATGTTTATGTGCCCGATAACCGATATATAGAACCAATATTTATTTGTTGTTTTATTTCTGTTTTTGACAATTATAACAACAGCACTGAAATGAACAAACTAAATACTGTAATTTCTGACATTTCACTCCCTCATTGCATACAAAACAAAACAATTCTACATCAATAAATAGATTCTGAAAGAGTGCAAAAAATAGAATACATAGTGCACTACCACTATAGTGTTTAAAAAAAATAAAATCAGGTAAACAAATAGGTCACCCAATTTAGCATGTAAAAATAATTCCAACAGATTAAAAAAAGAATAAAACATTCTAAACCGCCTGAATAAAAAAACATTATAGTAATGTATTTTAATAATCCCAGATGCATATTTTTAATTACAACAATAGCATTAATGTTAACAACAGGCAAAATAAATGTACAAAGTATAATGTTTTCAAATAGGGAACATAATTAAATGACAGTGGAGTCCATCAACTGCCCATAAATATAAGCATTCGCTTTAAGCTACAGTTTTAAAAGGTTAATGTGTTGTTTGATATAAAGAGTGAATGAATGGAACTTGATAGAATATTCACTGGAATACAAATACATTACGTAATCATTCGCTGGAATACACAAACATTGTCAGAAAAAAAAACACATTATCGAGTCCATCTCATCTGGGATGTTATCAGAATTATTAATAAATGTTTTGTTGGTCTAGATTATGAAATATCTGCTGACACAGCGCTGATTTTATCTGTGCATTTACACACAAATTCTCTCGCGGAGATCATAATTAATTTCCACAGAGCTGTTATTATTTAGATGTTTATAAGTGAAATAAAGGTTATAAAGTAGATATTTATGTATTTAGGGAGTTTTAAACGAGTGGATTTTGTTAAAAGTTACATACAGTGGCCATGCTGGAACACTCCTGATCATCAACCCGGTGAGTGAATGGCACTATGAAAGCGACTTCACGAGACTAATGATGAGCAGAGACAGAGAATTAAATTCAGCGGTTTTATTTACAACATGCACTCATTCATGGTGGTTTTATTTAATTAATGTAAACCGATTATTGGCCGATCTCTAGCAATAGCTTTGAAAGCACAAGATCCCACCTTCTCTTCAGAGCCCTCCTCAGACGGTGTTATACTACCTCATGCCTCAAACACATAACATTGAAATAACAATAATAATGAACATAAACAACTTAAAGAGAACTGACCTGTACCACCTGACTGCTGCAGATTAATTTCAGTCTTGACAGTATTGCCATTGAAACGCATAACACACTGACGTTTGTATAACCCTGCATAGCATGAAACACGCTGATGACGTGTGATGTCTGCGCAAGCAGGGGGTGCGGTGGCATGGAAATACATACGTTGACAGGCAGGTAGGACATTGTATCATTGCATTTAGACCGAATTTAATGATTGAAAGAACATTGTATGGTCCTATGCCTTCCATAGATGATATATATCCTATACATATAAATACATTCCGACCACTTAACTTGGTGATTGTTATCAGGATGTGAGGAGACTTTCAACCAGTATAACAAAAAATGATTCTGGAACAAATTGCCTACTACCCTGCCTTTAAAGGGAGGTGTGACCAAAAAACTTTGAGAACCACTGGTCTGATGAGCACCTGGGAATATTAATCAAGAAATATAAAATTTCTGCATTCTCTCAAACTGATTTGCTGAAATCAACAGGTATGGTAATGTAATAGTTTAGCGCTTGCACATTAATTCGTCCCACTACCATAGAAAATGGCGTTAGCTTCTGCTTGTTCTTGAAGGCTGAATAATTCCAAATGAATTACATTTTGACAGGAAAAACAACCAAGAAAATAATTTATGCAGCACGTCAATTCTACTTTGCATGTAAGACTCTCTTACTCTCTCTCTCTTTCAGAGCGCTCTTAGCTAAGCGACTGCGAGTCGGGCTTCTTCACACTACAGTTTATGTTGCGTCAAATGTGCTGCCACTGAAATAAATTGCAATAGTGCGCTTTGAGCGCTTAAGAGAGTTTTGCTCTCTGTCTTTAGTCAGAATGTTTAAGATGAATGCGAGTGAAAATATATCTGTGCTAAACTTAGCCTCTAACTCAAACACTGGCGAGTGAAATCTAACAATTTATTAGCCAGTGGCTATATTAGACATTAGTTAGTCACCTAGCATGAAAATTTAGTCGCATATGTGAGGGATTTACACTCATTGTAGAGGGTTGTGAAGACAGAGCAAACACTGTACCAGGCACAGCAAACTCACTGTTCGCAAAGCTTGAAATATTGGAAGAAAAATATAAATATTGAATTGGGGGTGTGGGTTTATATGAATGTATCTTTGAAGGGAACTGACTGCTTTCAGAAAAGTTGATGGAATTTTCTTTTCCTCTTCCCTTCGTATAAATGTGTATTAGTGTTTACAGCGGTAGTGTTTACTGCTTTGTGTACAGCGGTAACCTAAGAAACGCTATATTGCTGCTGTTCCATAAGCGCCACCAAACTGTCAGTGAATTTGCATTTCCATTCAGTCCGTCTGCTGTTTTTGCTTTGTGCAGTTGTTTTATGTAGAATAATTTCACAAAGCTAAAGTCAGACCATGTTGTTTTTGCTTTCAATCTTGAAATTATACAATCTAATTTAAATTTTATGAAAAAAAACTGCTCACACTACAAGTAGCATTTTTAATTGGATTGATTAAAATGGAGTGGTTGCATCTAATTTCAAATGGCTACAGATATTTTAGTTTAAGGTCAGTTTGGCCCGTAATATAAAGAATAAATCATTTTGCTATCTCTAGAAATATCTGAACTTTAAACCATCTACTAATGTGAGCTAGGAAATCTTGATTCCAAACATTGTATTTGTGCTGTTCTGACCAGATTCAAATAATCATTTGACTGAGATATTCAAAAGCTGATTTGCACTGCCACTGTAAACACTGAATTAGTCTGTGTCCACTGTAAGCCAGTTTTCAACAGTCCACCAAACCTTTATAGAACTAAGCTGAATATAAATGTATGAATCTAATGCATAAATAAATATGCAATGTTGTATATAAATGCTGAACCTTAAAAAAAACTCTAAAAAAAAACGAACAACACTAAATGTGCTTTAAAGAACGTGCTGCATAATTGGGCATCTTAGGCTGTGCTACTATTGAGAAGCTCAGACAAAAGCCCTCTCAGGCAGTGTGAGACCTTGCACTTACCATTACAAACACACTTCCTGGCATTCATGTCTCTAAAGTTCCTTCCAAGAAATGTTCAAACCCGGATACTAATAGAATGAAGAAAATATTTGAGGAATTGTTGCACATTTTAAAACTACACTCCTCCCAGATTCAACAATCTAGTCATCAGACCCAAAATGATTTTGTCTGCATAAAAAAGAAAAAGAAAATAGTGAGTCATATTTAGTTCCTGGGCATAAAAAGATAAAGGTGAATGTACTTATTTAATATTTAAATATATATATATATATATATATATATATATATATATATAATTTTTTTTTTTTTCACAAAAGAAAAACACAAACTCAGTGTTAAATGCAGGAATACACACATTCACTCTGGACACAGTAATTTCTTTATCTTGCAAATGTTAAAAACGTCTTACATTTATTTATATTCAATTACACACAGTTATCCCTTTACAGTTACCACTCTCAAAAAATACTTGAATTACAAATACTCGCGTGAATTTGTAACACTTACAGATAAGGATATAACCTAAAAACGAAAATTTTGCGCAGAGGAAACATATCACACATTAAACAGCATCTGTCAAAGCACCTGACAGGCAAGCCATGTTAAACATTATGCATTAGCTTGAAGCTTAAAATAAATAATTCTCATGTTTTGGCCAGCTTGGATCAGGCACATATCCCTCAACAGCTCACTCTATTTCCCCCACTATTTTTAGATGGATTTTTTTCCATAAAAATACATTATTCAGTACTGTAATTTGACACGACTGGTGGAAGTTTTCAGTGCACGGTGGGCAGACGCAACTAATCGACTCATAGCAACTAATAAATTACATTTTAGTTCTCGATGATTTTCATTAGGGCCAGAGTACCGATGGTGTGAGGAGGACCCTATTGGAATTGCTCCATTTATTATCGATTAGTTGTCCCAGCCCTAATATATATATATAGCCTATATATAAACAGCTTAACTATTTTGTCAAGAATTTCAGGCTTCTGAAACTTTTCATTTAGAATAGATCCGGACACCACTGATATGCCAATATATAACATTTTTGCATTCAAGTCAATCAGCTGTCAATCACGTTTAACATACTTTTTGCTGCAAATCCCTTTAATCTGCTTTGATTCCCCTCCACCACCAAAGGACTGTCTGAAAGCTCATGACATGACATGAACGATCACACTCAAAAAACAAACTGGATCAGCCTTTGTTTCTGTGCCTAGCTGTCAGAAAGCAACTAGACTTTGTGTTGCACTGAAAGTTCAAACAGTGAAATTCATGTACAGAAATGTTTGAAAAAATGCGTTTGCAAACACATTGAGAGATGACAGGTTTAATCTGCTATCCTTTGAAAAAAGAATCATATACAGAATATTTAGGCCAAGCAGATTTTTAACGCTAAAAGCCCAAAACATGTCAGCTGTTACAGTGAGAAACTAATGGGTTGATATATATTTACTCGATCATGATTTTACTGTCTGTCAACAAGAAACAAAAACTATGGCACGGGTCAAAGCAGACTGTTAGAGGACAAAGGCAGCACATTTGATTTCAAATAGCCCTTCCGTCAGCAGTGGTCAACCGTGGTTGTAAATTATTCACAGAGGCATCTGCATCTTGGGCAACAGTGGCTGCAACCTGCCTATGTCATGGAAGTCCAGTTGGCGAGGATCAAAATACACTGCAAAGCAACACAAGGTCAAGCTATCAATCATACATTAGCGCTTTAGGTGGAAAAAAAAGAGGGAAGAATCAAATTATAATGTGTTTGAATCATCAAGATTGCATGGATCAATAAGAATAACTTTAAACGAAAGACTTTCCATTTTTAAACTCTCTTCCTTCATACAGAAAGTTAATTCTTTTGTTGTCCATCTGTTTGAATATTAGTGCTGTGACTTTACTTAACAGAGTGAATGAGAATTGTTTTATAACAGTGCGAAAAACTGCACAAATTGCACATGGGTTCATACAGACATTTCATACTGGGATGAAAACATCCATCCGACTGGCATTAAAGAAACATGGTGCAGCCGAGAACACTGATTACATGTGGGTAAAGATACTTTACTGAGATAAACCAACTAAGGAAGTCTAAGATCAAGTACAGTAAGGTAGACGTTGTGCCAACTGCTTATTTTGTATGTTTTTTCCTAACGCTACAAGAATGCACACATGATGTACAGTGTGCCCACAGTAAACCAGGATATTTGAGCAGATAAGAACGAGGCAAAGAAAAAGGAAAAGAACAAGAAAAAGCATAAGCATATTGCACTGTAAAATAAGAGATCACATATTTAATAATAAGAATAAGTATAATAATAATTATAGAACAGCAGTAAAATTACAGTATCTGATTCAAATGTTTCATAAGGCTTTTATTTTGGTGGAAAACCACAGGTAGAACTAAAGTTTCTCATTTTTGATTTAGAAACCAATTTGGGAAGATCATATTTGATTACAGATCATACACAATAAACGCACTAAAACACATACAATTCACAGATCTAATGTGTAGTGTTTTGGTTTATACGAGTGTGTGTGACAATTCCATTCTATTACCTAACTGACACCTGCACATTTTCAGGACTCTCGAAAAACCCGGGCTGAAGGAACGAAACTGCACTGGACAACTAGTTTTCTGCCACTTCATATAATGCGTTCCTCCGCAGATCCCCCAGAGCTGCAGTGGGTGTGAGCTGTGAGGCGCGGCTAGAACGTAGGCCTACACTCCCCACTCGGTTACTAGAAGGGGTCGGAATCTTTTGGAATCTCACGATTTGATTAAAATTCGATTCTCGATTTTGAATTTAATTTTGATTCGATGTATACATAGATTTGATTTTAGATTTGATTCTAAACTTGTTTTTTAATCTTATTTAATTTATTTTCCCTGGAGTCCTCCTTGTTATAACAAAACCTGTGCACCCAATTGTGTAATTAAACTTTAAAGTTGTGTTGAATTATAATTTTTCAATCTCATGTTATTGTTTACATCAATCAATTTATAATATCTAAATATTTTATATTGAACTATTTAATTCATAATAAATTATGAATTATTTCATGCATTATTTTATGCTATAAATGATTTCCTGCCTTTTCATTTTTTAGCATATTGGTATTTATTGGTATTATTGGATTTTTTTCCCCCCTCTGGTACAGTTTTTTGCCATGTCTGTTTATTATTTTGAGTTAAGGGGATTATTTTGCATTTTTTGTGATATCTGGCAACCCTTCACCAGCAGCTTTAATGAAGAAAGGGAAGAGTTGTGAGTGAAGCGAGTAGAAGGAGAGCAGCAGTATGCAAACAGAACAGCAGCAGTTTATTTAAAAGAGCACTGAATAAATAAATTGAATTGGTTTTACATATTTTTTCAATTAAACTTCTAAACTATAGCAAGCTATTAGCTAATATTAGCACTTACTAAAATCTTAAATGTTAAGATTGATATGCTCCTTCAGCCATAGAAATTAAACTTATTTGAATCAGTCCACAGCCTAACCAAATGCTCCACACTTCTCCACAATGGTAACCCACTGTAATTTAAATGGTTCTAATAATTCCAATGTAATTGAACATTGAACACAATTACACACTATCAAGTCTTCCTCTTTTCTCATTTTCTCAAAAACACATAAAATAACACTTAATTTTAACATTTATTCTCTCTTTATTCAGCCATATGTAAAGCATGCTGGGAACTAACAAGCACCGCCCCGTGTTTCAGTTAATGCAACACAAATCATTCATGTAACCCAACACAAATGGATTAAGTAAACTTAAATTGTACATATATTTAAGCAGATTGAACACAATCAAATTAAGTTTGGACAAAATGTATAGCAATTGTGTTGCTTAAGCTCATTTGAATGAAGCAATTTAAACAAGCTGCCAAAATAAAAAAAATTCTGTGCAATATATTAAAAGCATCCCAGAACAGACTTTACAAAATACTAACAGAAATGAAAGACTTTGCCTTTAGATTATCTTTATATTTTCTTGGCTGATACTTCTAGCTCTGACACCATGCACCTTTCCAACTTCTTTGCACGCCGTCCTCATCCAATATGTTGGAAATAATCACATCCGTTTTTTTTTTGTTATTGCGAAATTAAACCCTTTACATTAGTTTAACGAATGATAATTAAGTATAGTGGATAATGATACAGATTAAGTTAATTAAACGCAATACAATAGTGTTTTGGAGGTAAAATAAATATATCTGTGTTACTTTAACATAAAATATTTGGGTAAAAAGAACAGTACCACAAAACCATTTTTTTGAGTGTACTGTCAGTGTAGTTAATAAATAAGATAGTTTAAATGACACGTTTACACAACAACAATGTACTAAAATCAGATGACAATGTTGTCAAAACTATCCCCGTTCAAACGGATCTGCGAAAATGATTAAAAAGGCTGTATTATGTATGCCAGGTCAGTAGTTGGTGATGTCACTTTGTCACTTTTACAGCCTGTAAATACGTAATATGCATGTGAATGATTTCACAAATTCGTTTTCACAAATATGTTTATTTGTTTTTACAAGCAGTATAGTTTCTTACAACTTACATCTTGTGAAAAATACAAAAAAGCTTGCCACTTTGTCCCCTGCTGCAAGCCTATGCGCTCTCTAAACTGTCTGGGTGCTATACTGTTTTTTGTTCCTTTAATATCTCGTTATTAACAGACATTTAGAATATCGATTTTTGAAATTTATGAATCAATTCGAATCGTTAGAAGATATATTCCAGGGCTCTAGAGTGCAACCCAGTTTTTTAATTGTGCGACTAAAATATTTCCTAGGTCGCACCGGTGCACCTAACATCCTCACATCCACTGCCTCTCCACAAACATAGTGTTTGCTCTCTTTTGTCGCAACTCACACTCATGGTTGGATCATATCGTGGTCTAAACCAATCAGAGACAGAGATGGGGCGGGTCTTTGCCTCTGATTGGCTGTGGTCCAGATGTTCTTGGAGGCCTACACTGCTCCGTGCTGTGTGATTGAAATTGCGACCTGAGCACCTGTTTACACTGTCAGTGAAATGTGACCCAATTCCGATTTTTGCTCATGTGACAGATTGGATGTGTTCTATGACCATGTAGCCTAAACAGGAAAAAACGCATGTATTGGGATATTTCGAGATCGGTTTCAGGCCTCGTTCATATGTGGAAATAAATCAGATATGTGCCAATGCGTCATGTAAACAGGCAGATCGGATATTCTGAGGCATTAGGCAACGTCTCCGCGGTTTAATGACGAGAGCAACCCCGGCGAGCATCTGCAAAGGGACGGATGACGAAATGTGTCGTCGTAGGAGAGGAATGTGGACAAACGTTGACACAACATATAAAAGGTTGGCTTGCTCATCCTAAAATTTCGGACTCTGCTCCTCATTAATCTCATGAAAGTGCGTCTATAGCACGGATTTTATTTATCATGCCATTTAAGCCAAAAATATTGCATGCATATGATACGCACTTTATGCCGTGCAATACGCACGTTTACAGTGCTTATCATATGCACGCAAAAACTATTTTGGCGTATAAATGGCACGAGAAATAAAATTTGTACTATAGACGCACTTTGATGAGATCGTGTATGTTCCCACCAGTCCTGAGATCTCTCTCGCTGCACATTCGTCCATCTGTGCAAGAATCCCCTTTAAACATGCATGATGTTTCAGATCTATGTCAAGTGTAAACACATGAATCAGATATGGGTCAATTTAAAGAACGTGTAAACGGACGGTCAAACAATCGGATATAGGCAACAAATCAGAATTGGGCATCAAGCCCTGCAGTGTAAACGAGCCAACGGCAATCAGCATCAGCAAAATAAACGCAAGAAAACAGACGACGAACAATGAAAAGAAATAGACACAGAGAGTTTTTTCTTTAAAGGGATACTTCAGGATTTAGCATTAAAGCAGAACTATGCAACCTTTTTTACCTGTGCACGCCCTGTTGAACTGTCGGAAGTCTACATTGTATGTGCGCCTTGAACACCACATGTATACGGAGCCGGGTGATTTCTGTTTGATGCTAATTTTATCAGATCTTATTTGCAGTAAAGCAATTCGTTACATCGCAAGACCTGATATCACGCGACACTTCCTGATGCTGCGGCGGCTAGCCGGCTCAAAGTTGCAAGTGTGTTTTTTCCGCTCACATGCGATAGGGGGGTGCGAGACGACCACCATTCAACCCGAAAAAAGTAATATAACCATTCCAATGACTCCGAAGCTGTTCGGTTAAGGTAGAAAAGTTGCATATTTCTGCTTTAAGCTTTGTATCAGTAGAAAACCTGTAGAATTTTCGAATTACCATGCTTTCCTTCCTCATATCCTCCTGAGACGAGAGATTTATGTATTTTTTGTCTGGAACAGAGACAAAATTTGGTCAGAGGCTAAAAACTACAGCCAGTAGAAGGAGCTGTTCCGCATGTTTTCAACCCACCCATAGATCTCACTCACAGAATGTACAAATATTGTCAGCAATCTTTTATTTGGAAGCTAAGCTAACAGGCTCTTGTTCTGCGGAGAAAGCTGAGTAGTAGGGGTTTCCATACATCCTCTTTTTCCCGGACATGTCCGGCTATCGAGATCGTCCAAAATGCCTGGGATCCAACTTTTGCTTTCTGCAGTTGTCATTCATTGTTTACATGCACACCTTTTGTTTCAATCTAACTGAATTCATTCTGATTGGTGAATTTGAACGTAGTGTTTACATGAATGCTAAACAAGTGATCGATAGCATTGCTAAGAAAATTCCCGCTCCTCTGTGAGAGATATGAGACCGGTGCGTTTCACGTGTCGCTCATCAGTAATCACGCCACCGGCCTCGCATTTTTCTCCAGTGCTCCTAGCCTCGTCCTGCTCGCCACAGTAAACATGATGAATGGCGACTGTAGAATGCAAAAGCCGAATCCTGGACATTTTGGGCGATCACAAAATCCCGGGCAGACTCGTCACGGAGACTCACTAGTAGCCTAGCCTTGTTGTTTGAACAGCAACGTGCAGGTTGAATTTATAACTGGATTAATACTTGATATTGTCTGAAGAGGTCTGAAGAGCCTGCTGCTTTTGCTCGCTCGTACAATTTTATTTTTGACAGTCGAGGGGCGGGACTCCCCTTTACCGGAAGTCAGTTGTGATTGGACGCCTGTCCAATGACTTGTAATTCACTTGACTTGAGACATCACTTAATTTGTTTTATTTATTGTGGTTAATTAATGTGTAATGTGATTTAATGCATTGTTAATATAGAATATATTCTTACCAGATTTTTTTTTTTAACAACGTATTACTAGTGATTGTATTGTGGTGTTAAGAGATATTTACAGACTGTAATGACACATTTCCATGGTTATTAGCATTGTAAATCTACCAAAATTCTTATAAATTTTTACATTTTATATTTAAAACACTATGATTTGTGTTATTGGCTTAAAATATTTAAAATAAATTGCAGAAAAAGTCATATTTGCTGTAGTTCACCACTACCACTAGACCCCCATTTACCACCATTTACTTTTTTCCGACCAAAATTAAAGTGGATCTGAGAGCCTCAGAATGTAAAAAGTGTCCATTAAGGGCTTTGGATGAAAGATAAATTACTTGTTTATATCAATAAGCAAGAGTTGTTGTGTAAGCTTTTTGTTATCATCCTGTGTATTACTATTATGTCAATTTTGAGTGGTTCATTATATTTTCTATTAAATGTAAAAGGGATAGATAAATAATCTAAATAGATAAATAATCTATTTTTTTAAGATATGTTATTTGCAGATGGGGTTTAATAATTTATGCTGTGTACTACTTGCCTCATTCTCTTATTAAGTTATTAGCTTACAAAAAGTTAGATGATTAAGATAGCTATATAATGTTGTAATAGCTTTGCTGGGTTTAATAATTTGCTGGATTTAATATTGTTTCTCTGTATTCGGTAGTAAATTCTGAAAAGGCATTTTTTAGCTATAATTAATGCTGTGTACTGTGTCTTAACTTGAGAAGCCAGAACCCCTTTTACATTGAATAGAAAATATAATGAACCATTTAAATTATGTAAAAATTCATAAGAATTTTGGTAGATTTACAATGCTAATAACCATGGAAATGTGTCATTACAGTCTGTAAATTATCTCTTAACAACACAATGCAATCACTAGTAATACTTTCTGTTAAAAAAGTATCTGGTAAGAATATATTCTATATTAACAATGCATTAAATCACATTACACATTAATTAACCACAATAAATAAAACAAATTAAGTGATGTCTCAAGTCAAGTGAATTACAAGTCATTGGACAGGCGTCCAATCACAACTGACTTCCAGAAAAGGGGAGTCCCGCCCCTCGACTGTCAAAAATAAATTTGTACGAGCGAGCAAAAGCAGCAGGCGAGAGCAGATCAAACGCGAGAGCGTGTGGAATGATCGTGCGCGCGCATGAGGGCTTGTATTGCGTGCAGAGGAGATGTCATGAGCGCGCGCAGGGTATGAATGAGCTCGCGAGTCCCCGTTTCCTCGCGTGTGGATCTGTTATCCTCTCACGAAAGTCATTTACCGCGCGCGCCAGCATCAGTTGTGCGCTCGGTTCTTATTGACATTGATTTGCCGCCATAGAAATCAATCTAGTCGAATTGGACGCGCGAATGAGGCGAAATGGCGCCTGTCGTACCGCAGGACCTCCAGACCCGCGTCAACGCGTCTTTACATTGACTTAACATGAAAATCACCCGCTACAGACGCTATATCCGCGTTCGGTGTGAATGCAGCCGTTACATAATAAAATATTGGTCAAAAATGATTGGTCACTTTCTAAATAGTAAAAGTATAACGCATCTAATAATAATTATGTAGCCTATGAATAAATCGTTTTTTTACCGATGCAGATGTTAGAAACGATGCACTGCGATACAAATGCCAACTTGTATCCGATACACACTTATTTAAATCGATGCATCGCATCGTTAGCTTTTATGCCGACGCACTGATGCAAATCGGTGAATCTGACCATCCCTAGCATGGATGCATTAAGTGTGTTTGAACTTTTTACTTTTTATGAACTTTACTATGAATTTCTCACAGGGCTGTTTTCAACTACTATATAAATATCAAATCTATGAACTTGAATATAAATATTATAAATTATTGATATATTTTCACAGGGGTACACTTTCCTCAAAAGAGCTTTATTTTTGAAAACCTCATAAAAGCACATTTACACATGAGTGTACGATGCTGCAGGTACTTAAACATGTTACCGTGCTCCCACTGATGGGCGAACCTGGTGCAGAGTAGCAAATAAACAATAAGAAACAACTTGTAAAACCCAGCACAAAATAGCAGCATGTACAATATAAAATCAGAAACAGTTATTGTTTAGGAAAATGATCATATCTGCCTTCTCAGGCAGGAAGCGTGAGCGTTCTGGACAGATAGTATCTCCCGCTGTGGAGAAAACACGTTCGCTGGGTGTAGAAGCAGCTTGAACGCATAAATAGGAGAAAGCGAGATTTGACAGCAAAGGATAAGTCTTTTGTTGGCACCCTCCTATGCACGAAACAATATTGTCCCAAATGTTGCATTTTGCCGAGAATTCGTTCTGTTTAGAAAAGTGAAGCCACACCCACACTTTGGACCGCCAACGCACGCTATCCATGTTCGACTCGCTCGGTTACGCCAACGCTTCCGGTGGACGCTTCTTCGTTGATGTTCAACGGTTCCTTCTTTCGGTCGGCGGACGGTGAATTGAAACTAGGAATCGAAATTTAAACTTTTGAATGATTCCGGGAAAATCGCAAAGCTAGTCCCCGTTCCAATCAATACTCGATACCCAAGCCTAAGAAATTGAAAATAAATAAATAAAATCATACAATTCATGTTATCCTGTCAAACGGACATAAAACATTCAATTTGAAAACAAATAATACCGCATTGCACCTACTACGTAAAATATCTATATTAGAAAAACACTGTTTCTGTCATTCTGCATTGATAAATCTATATAATCTCCATTAAATAAATTCACAAATTCCTCTTTAAGCTTCCTGTTTTTCTGTGTGCTTTGGTCAGATGTTGCCAGTTGTGATTTATTTTAAGAGTTGTGGCTTTTAAGGCATAATTTACATTCGGCTGGGCAAGCGCTTGGACTTGATTCTCTCAGCAGGCATTAACTTGAGTCTTGGCAAAACTTCTGTGAAAAATTACATGCAGCAAACACAATCTAACTTTTCAATTGGTATCTGAACAGTAGCAAGAATGGTCCAAATACAGACAAAACATCCAGTAACATCCTGAAGTACAACTAATAGGCATTCAGTTGTGTAACACAAGTATACAACAAAAATCCATAAACACGATTCAAACAACAAACAGGTGAAAGGTTCCTCATATCACTACAAGCAGGTCTATAATGGTTTATGCTCATCCCATTAGTTTACACCGATTCCTCTGAGAGAGCATGTGCAATGTGACCCATAAGATACAGTTTCTTATGTTACTCAGATGCTCATGAATATTTCTGCCTTTAGACTGATATAAATACTGAAGCGATGCGCTCAAATATAACATTGTATTGATTAATTGTCTCTGTAGCCAAAAGAGTGCAGTGCTGTGTGGGCAAGTGCGATCCAGGATGAGGGACGTAGTGGGAACACAGAGCACAGGCACAAATTGTGCCTCTTTTTTCAATAAAACCAAAATTCAAACCATGAACACAGAGTCTGTATAGAAACATCCCCGTTTGCCTTGCTATTCCTTAAATATATTTCTGAATAAATATAACCATAAAGGTGCACATTAAATATGCTCATGTAACTTCAGCCATATCTTATCTAATGTTCTCACATGCAAATATGACCTTTGGCCTAGCCGGCCTCATCAAATGGTTTTATTCTTTTTTAAACCACTCATGTACTAGTCTAATATACATAAATTTAACGGTCCTTATCCATGAATAATTAAAAAATAAGAGCTACCAGCAGAGGGGGTTTACATGCAACATATAAAACATGCATGCATGAGCACCTGCCAGCACAATGCTATTGGTCAATATTAAATGAGCATACACTAGTTCAATACACCACTAGTGTGTTCTAAACTTTACTGAACAGGTCTTCATGTTGGAAGCTTGTCAGACCAGTCACTGATAAAATAAGATGCACAATCCTGGCAGTAAACGCTGCTTCTGTATAGTGCATGCTCAGATTAGCCTATATTCAGATGCTGTTGTGTTATGTAGCTATTTTACGAGAAACCAGTGAATTCGATCCCAATGCGGCGTAACATGAGAAACAGCTTCCGGTGGCACACACACACACACACACACACACACGTCATGATGCAAACGAACACTCTGTATGCATATTGCATTTAGAGTTGTTAGAATAATAATACCCACCTGAGGAGCAGGAGATGAGGAACACTCCAAACGCCAGCTTTGTTGCAGGTCCCATTTTTCAATCTTCTGTCTTGTCCTACAAAATCCAAGAGTCTCTGCATTCAAGTTTCCCCTCGAACTTCAGATCAGCAGTCAGTGAAACACATCCATGTAACCGAGTCAGTGATATATGGCAGTGCTCAAATCCAATGGCAGATTATAGTCCTCAGATTCAGCGATTGGGAAACGGCATCAAAGTGTCCACTAGTGACAGTTCATTTAAAGCAGACGAGCTTTTCGAAATAAAGTGATATATGACTGTCCATGCAGTTTTCCTGAAAACCCATATCAATAACGAGGAAATTCCAACGCGTACGAATACTATCGATACAATGTTGCCCTGTCGAAAGCTCAGAATAAACGAGCCCGTTCAATAAGATCTTTCAGTAAATGGGCCAGCTCCCATTTCCAATGAACAGAACTGGACAACCTATGCATAGAACCCGCCATAAAATATGTATAAAATATTGTTATTAATGCAAAGAAACTAATATTTCAAGCAGAGCAATGCCTCTAAATCACACCCACCTGAAAAGGCAGTTCACTAACGTTAAATGCATGCATATTTACGGGGATAAAAATGGAATTAACATCCCGAAACGATATTTCCACATCACGCTTACTTTGCTGATTTAATATATATATATAATATATATGTAGTACAACTGATCATAGATAAATGGGGTCACGCGCACGATTCAGCGCACGCGCGAGCTCAAGTTGACAGTGAAGGACTTAAATATGGCCAAACGCGCTATATCCACATTCCATAAGTGTTTTAATGACTAAAACCTGCAATTACCAACCTCACAAAGCTTTTCGAAAACTGCTAAGGTGGGTAGTTAAAACAAACACTCGTTTTAAACTAAGACATGTCGACGGCTGAAGAAGCTTAGCATGTACAGCCTCCGAAATAACTTCATCAGCCCCGTCGAGAATATGACGCCAAAAATTAGACGAAATTGACAGATAACGTCACTAAATGTAATCCTTCAATATGTATTTTCCCGGTGATCGCAGTCGGTTGACTTTTTAGAGCGGTCGGAACTCAATTTATCGCGATTTCACTCTCCGTTGCTGTCAGTCACCGTCGGCTTACTGTATTCAAGATGGACGCCCGGGCGGATTGTTTTTGTTTTTTTCTCTCTTCCACTGACTTTAACCGCCCATTTCTTTACGTAGCTCAGCACCGTGGAGATTGACAAGCTTTTACCCAATCAGAATTGCATATGTAAATAATTGAAACCAACCAGTGCTGGGTTGATATAAACCCAGCCCTCTCTATGAGGGGTTTGTATGTGGCAGTAGAGTGACGAAGGTTGGCACTGTGTGTTAATAGTGTAGGATACTATCTTACCTGTGATGTAACACCGTCTCATTTATGAAAAGGCGAATTCAAATGCAGAATTGTCTGTTTTCATTTTATGTTGCACTTTGGTAGGCATTGGGAAGACCGAGGCTAGTTCTCACATGGGGAAGTTGTCAGCATTTTTATATCATAATTAGGGCTGGGCGATATGGACAAAAAATTATATCTCGGTATTTTTTGGTTAAATAGCGATATACGATATCGGTACTTTCTACGTTTTTCTATTTGGATAAAGAAAATCTTTTTTTTTTGTCTTTTTTTCATTCACATCCTGCTAAATGATATCCAAACAATGATGATATTGAAGGATATGGAATCAAATGTAGTGAATGTAATGTAGGCTATGCAATATATTATGTGCAAAAAGGTGGTTAAAATCACATTACATTCTAACATTGTAACGTTACAATCTAAAAACAAAAATAATGCTTTTGTTTTTAAAATTACTAAAGGCTAAACTAAAAATAAAAACAAAGCACACACGAATTATATTAGCCTGCATTTGATTACCCCATTATAATGGTCACTTTCATAAAAATATACTTGTAGGTTTAAAATTCCATATGGCACATTGTCTCCAAAAACAAATATTTTAGCAATATGTATATTTTAGTCAGAATTATTGCGCTACTCCATCTCCGTCTCCGTCTTTTTGGCGCGCATGCGCGCGGCGGCGCTCATTAACGGAAGCTTGAATTGTAGCGGAGATTCCCTTGCAGGTCGGCCTCTCATGACAGTGAAATGGACATACAGTATTTGTTTGACTTTATAACATTTGCAGATGGAGAATATACCTGTGAAATGTAAGTTAAGTACTGAGGAAAGCACCACATCTCAAACGCATTAAACAGCGCAAGTATTTATCTGTCAGTCAGCAGCAGTATATCTGTCAGAGCATCTGACAGGGCAAGCTGCTTTAAACTTGTTAACTATATCTTACCAGTTATTTTGAAGCGCTTAATATAAGCTTGTGTCATGTTTAGGACAAATTGTACTATGTCCTTTCACTGCAGCAGCTCACACTGCGTCACTCCGCTATTTTTCAGATGTGCTCATATCAAATTACTGTATCGATATAAACGGTTTTGCCTCATTCCATATCGTTAAAAAAAATCAATATATTGTACAAACTCGATATACCGCCGAGCCCTAATCATATAACACTATAGCCTGTAATGTTTTGAGTCTAAAGTCCAATTACAGAAGTGTGTTTTCTCTATGCATAGAACCTGCCATTAAATATATCTAAAATGTTGTTGTTAAAGCAACTCATATTTCAAGCAGAGCAATGCCTCCAAATCACTCCCACTGAATAGCCAGTCGATAAAAAGGCTAAATGCATGCACATTTATGGAACACTATGGTAACATTTTATTTCTATAATCCATTTTAGACATTCTACTAACGATAAGTACACTCTTAAAAATAAAGGTGCCAGGAAGAACCAAAAAGGGGGTTTCACAGCGATGCCATAGAAGAACCTTTTTTGGTTCCCCAAAGAACCTTTCACTTAAAGGTTCCTTGAAGAACCTATTTTTTCTTGGTGCCATAAAGAACCTTTTTTGGTACTGCAAAGAACCATTCTCAAAGGTTCTTTAAAGAACCTATAACAGTTCTTCATGTCACTTTATTAGGTTCTTTGTAGAACCATTTATGAAGTTTTTTTATGACACCCATAGTAAACAACATACAAAGAAAATGCAGGAATAAAATGTATTTTATTTTTATGGCCTGTGGCCAAATGTATTAATTTCATGAATCAGACAAACATTTCATTTCAATTTCAATGAATCAGACGTTTTTTAAAACGTGAAATCAGCAGAAAACAGACTCCACAATAAACTATACATCAGCAGAAACCAGACTCAACAATAAACCAAACTCTACAATAAACAGTCCACTCCAAATGAAAACTGCAAATTAAAGTATTAAAAGATAGTTGGATGGATGGAGAGAACATGGTTGACAATGCATGGTTTCTGTTTCGCTTACAATTAAAGGGATAGCTCACCCAAAAATGAAAATGATCATAATTTACTCACCCCCAAGTTGTTTAAAACCTGCATGCAATTCTTTCTTCTGTTGAACACAACAGATATTTTGAAGAATGTTGGTTACCAGACAGTTGATGGCTGCTGGTGAGTAAATGATGATCATTTTCATTTTTGGGTGAGCTATCCCTCTAATTGTAAGAGAAATAGCAGAAGACAGAACTGTATTACAGGGAATTATAAACTCTCTTCACACAAATAGGGACTGGTCCTCTCCTATTAAAAACAAAAGCCTCCAAAAACGACATTGTCTTTCTCAGGCACTTTGGGTAAGCGACATTATAGATTTGATACATTGAGTAGAGCAGGCTAACACCCAGGGAAACGTCAATTCCCCCATCATCTTCAACCATGTCCTCTCCATCCATCCTAATGGAAACACTGCCACTGGCTAAAGGGTTCCCATTCTCGCAGTCCTTTAGGACGATGGCTTGGGTTGGTTGTGGAGGATCCTGTGAAAAACACATAATATTTTATGGTGATTTTTTTTATTATATATTATTTTGTTTGAACAATATTATATCTAAAAAGAGCATACGTAGGGGCCTATGGTTTCAGCAATTATATAATGTACTTACATCGAAAAATAAGTACTATGTACTTATTGTGTTCATGTTGTACTGTAAAACACTTTAGCTGCTATTGTGTAAATCGGGTAAGAGGTCTTTAGGAATATCAATTACAGCTGTAATTACATACATGTTTTTACAAAAAAGACACTTAAATACATATATTTTTTACAATCACTTTTGTACATTTTATTTGATGGACACCAAAATGGTGACGTCTTGTCTTTGACCAATGACAAAGACAGTCAAAGATGTTCGAGATGGTTAATAAGTTTGATAGAAAAAATGGCGGCTAACAACAAGGCTTAGTAGCACAGCTATTTGGGATGATTTTTACACCCGTCAAAATAATAAATTCAGCAAATGCTATCTTGTAGGGGTTTCTGCACATTTTGAAAATCAAATTTAAGAATTTTAAAGAATATGAGGGAATCCTGACTTTAATTAGTAACGTTATGTAAATAGATTCAGAGAGAAGGTTTAAGATTAACTTAATCCCTGACAAAAAATGCATGATTGCCATACATTTGCTTTCACTGGCATCTCATAAAATTTGGCAGAGCTAACCAATGTTTTGTCTCAGGATGGACACCAGTAAATTAGTTTTTCCGTTTATAAAAAGCATATGAATTTCGCAATTTAACTAGTTTCTAGTTTAATCCTGCTTTAATCGGAAACTACCATAATCTTGTCTACCTCACTGGATACCACGACCACATAAAATGTTCTATGTTAGTACATATTATAATTAATTAATGAATTCACTTACCATTGGATTTCTGTGAAGACTCCCAACAAAATGGTTTCCCTCTGGTCGTCGAACTGAGGCGATAGGCCTAACGTTACATACATTTGGGTATATAAGACCATTAAATGAGAAAATCTCCCACCATTTAGAACAACAACGATACATAAAACTTGATATTTTGTTTTGGCTATCTAAAATAGTTTTATGTGCACCAATACCTTTGATTTCTGTCAAGAGTCTCAGAGAAAACGCAGCCATTGTCAGCGCGCGCATTAACTGAAGTGAAGGGAGCGGGAAGAAACAAAATTACACACACACAAAAAAAAAAGATTAATCATCAACAAAGTCCGATAACCCATCGTGTTATGTTATGCTTATTTAAATTGTTAAATTAGTTTTCAAACGTAACGCTTTACTTGTCAGGCTCTCCTAGTAATTGGATTCAGGACACACGTCGTCGTCACTGGCAACGCGCGAAAAACTGAAGTGAGGGGGAGGGGATGAACCTGCTGAAAGTCGATTAAAAAAAGAATCACCTTGTCGATTCAAAGGATTCGAGAATTGAGAATCGACTCCAAACTAAGAATAAAGTCACTGTAAACCAAGGCCTGTCATTCCGTGCGTTACATTAATATTATGTGCATTTCTTCGATTACTAAACTATTATCAGAAGAACGATAACAGCGACTAGTGGGGATTTTGTTCAATCCTGTTATCAAAAAAGATTCATTCACTGATTTGTTCGTGATTCTTTCTGTGGATTACAGAATAACACCAGTAGGTGGCAATCAGTGAATGTCTGAGTTTTACGAGAGAATTATTTGAATTAATTCAACAGGTTCCTTCCAAACACACATGGAACAAAATAACAGCATAATTTTGTACAAAGAAAATTGTGTACATTTTAAAATTCGATTAATCAATCTGATCAATACTTTGAGAGTTCAAAATGAAGAGCTCCTATCCAAGCTATTCGGTGTAGAATACAAACTGAACAAAGAAAAGGTCTGTCTATAGAAAAGTCTGTGCACTGACTTGGCCTACCTGAACTTTTATGGGGACTCAAACCTATTTTAAATTGTCTCAGTCTTACACTAATACTAGTTACTACTAATAATCATTATCATTAATTTATTAATATTATTATTATTTATGTTACAGTGATAGCCATATATTGTAAAACAAATGCGCTGAAAAATAAAATGAAATTAGATTTGTCCAAATTTCTACATGCACATGAGCTTTTATTTAGAAGGAAACTGCAGTCGAGGTTTTATTTAGGCGGAAAACACGTTTACAAACTCATTTAATTACAGATCTACTAAAAAAAAAATGCTGTAATCATCAACTATGCAAATGTGAAAATACGCCGCCACAAATAAATCAATGTATGAGAAACACAAATTTACTCCAATGTGAGGTCACATGAGATTGAAGAACCATTTTATAATCTAAAGTACCTCTTGGCGCTACAAAGAACCTTTTGTGCAATGGAAAGGTTCCTTGGATGTTAAAGGTTCTTCATGGAACCATATACAACAACAAAGAACCTTTGAAGAACCTTTATTTTTAAGAGTGTAACTGTGCAACAGGTCAACTACCACTTATTCTAGTCAGTAGAAGAATGTCTGTTGGGGATCATCAAAATAAGGCGTTATTCTACCCTAACCCTACCCTAACAGTCTACTTTTACTCTGAGAGTTAGTTGACATGCAGTCTTTCTTTTTGTCTTTTTTACTCTAAATCAGGTCATAAAAGTGTTACTTTGTGACTCTTCAAAGAACTAGTGATCTGAACCAGACTGGATTGTCTTTTTTTTTTTTTTTTAACTCTGAATGTGATCATAAAATGCATCACAATTACTCAAGTATTTATAGTCACTATGCAGGAATTAGTGATGTGGACCATTTTTTTTTTTTCACTTTAAAATTATGGTTCAGACTCCAG
This sequence comes from Meda fulgida, assembly GCA_030578275.1. Classification (NCBI taxonomy): domain Eukaryota; kingdom Metazoa; phylum Chordata; class Actinopteri; order Cypriniformes; family Leuciscidae; genus Meda; species Meda fulgida. The sequence goes on along the minus strand of CM060624.1, from coordinate 17,215,929 downwards.
ATCACTATTCTTGAAGAATAACTATAACACTTGAATAATTGGGGATGCATTTTATGACCAAATTCAGAGTTATAAAAAATAATTGCTCATGTCTCAGACACGTTAATCTTGTGATTAGTTAGGCCGATTAATTGGTATTTCTTTATTATTTTTCATTATTAGTTCTTAATGAGGCCAATCTCATTAAGTAATTATTAATAACATAATAAGGAACTATCTTAGCCCTAAATGTGCTTTTTCTTACTGATTAGTTAATCTTGTTTTCATATTAGTTATAGCTGGTGTTAATACTACTCATTTGTCATGAATTACTTCCTGCATAGTTACCTATTAACATTATTTTAAAGTGTTACCCATAATTGTCATACAATTTAATTTGAGCAAAAAAGCTTAATCCAGTTATTAAGTTTGGCATCCCTGTTTCTGTGTTCAAATGCTCTAACAACAACGTGCTATATACACTTAAAGTGTGCAGTATACTGAAAAATACCTTATCTCCATTGCAAAATCTCAGTTGGCCAGACAGTGATTAATCTTTTCTGAATCTCTAAAATATTGGTATCCTGATACTGTGAGTCTGGAGACTGCTTCTTGTTTTAAATTTTTGTTATAAATGAATACTGCTCTTACACAGTTTATTTAAGATAGTATTCTCACTTGAAACAGAGTAGAGGCTTGTACACCGAAACGGTTTTCGATATGTCACAACTTAACAAGCAAATAGGCTGTTTGATGCCACGTTCCCTTATGACAACTTATCCCATAGTGTGATTCCTGCTATTGACATGTCCAATAACAGTGATAATGTTTAAAAGCTTTTTATAGCTAAGACTATCAGCACACAATCATTTATTTGCACAGGAATCATGTGGAAGGGAAACAATCACAGAAATACATAGAAAAACCATTAAATGTCTGCATGGTAATAAATAATTTGTCATTGTTGTCGATGAAAGAACAAAAGCTTGTGGATGTTTCGCCTATAGCATAGTGCCTTTAAATAAAATATCATTCATTTTCTTTTGCTTCATAAATGTAATCCCAATGATTTTATGTACACGTTGACTAGAACGTCTGAATTCATAACAGAGGTTGAAGTGCACTTATACTTCAACTTTATCTTGCATCATAAAGCAGATTCATCTTCATATGAGCTGTAATACAAATTTGTACACCTCTTTGTAAAGTTGGTTTTACACCAGTTTTTGATTTTAATATGCTTTGGTACATAAATGTGTGTTGTCATGATCAGGAGTGACCATTGTGTGAAGCAGCTTTGTGTATTTTGATTTAATTAATTTAATCTAATACAATAATAATAATAATAATAATAATCTGACATTTAATGTACTATAACAAATCTAGTAGCATAAGATAGGTAACCAGACAATTTTTAAATGAAAAGCATCATAAATCTACACAAGGTCCCCACAGAGGACTGTTCTAAGTGATTTGTGTGCTGTTCTTATTGTAACATAATAGCAACTCCCAACCTGGCCCAATGCAGCCTATAATCTGATCCACAAATATTCACACATAATCCTGATGCCCTATTTAACCATAAGCATTTTTTTCCATTGCTGCAGTGATCTGAACCTTTGTTGACGTCTTTCTGTTTCTTGATTCAGTTCATGCAATGAAAGAGCTGAAAGCTTTGGAAGTAAATTTGAAAAGAGCACTCTGGAGCATTTTTCACAAGTGAAATGTCAATTTTCCACCAACCTGAGGTGACTTTGGAAATATTCAAACTAAGCTAGTGTGAAGGTCAAAGATATATGATCAATGACAGTGCCCACCGCACTTTGTCTCCCTCTCCTGATATTTCAAACCTGAGAGAATGCTGAAGAACGCTCTTTTCTACCAACCTCCACACCTCCTCTTTCCCTTTTAAAATGAACCAATGCAGTTCCACAGATGGATGCTTGAATGGATGGCTAGATAGATAGATAGAGTTCACAGCTGTTTTAACATTATTGTGCGTTTGAAAAAAATGACCAAACATAATATATTAATAATAATATCAACAGGGTTTCTGTGGGTCTTAATGTCTTTAAAAGTCTTTGAAGACTTTAAGGTAAATCCCTTACACAAATTAGAAAAGGCCAGAAAAGTCTTAAAAGCAGAAAGTCTTTAATTCATAGTCATGGCATTAAATGTTGCATAAATTGCAAAAAAAGATCATCTTCCCCTGTATTTTTGTCCTGTTTTCTAATACAAATATCTAAGAATCTTATCACCTTTTTTTTTTAACACAGTAAAGTGAGTTTATGCTTAACTCATTGACATATATCTGTTATTGTTTAATGAGAACTGTCATTTGAATTTAATTAGATTTTTCTTAGCCCATTTGACAGATATTTGTTTTTTTTTAAATCATAAAACACTTCTTTTAACAGAAATCAAGACTTCATATTTCATACTTTAATGCAGTGTGATAAGAGAGACAGTAAAGGATATTTCCATATTCTAATGATTGGGAGCAGAGCGAATATTATTATTATTTTTTATTTCTTTTTTTTTTGTAAAATGAATTAGACTTAATAGAGATCTATTGGAAGTTGTATTTTCCAAACTTTGAAGTGTTGCTAATACAACTCATTGTGTTTCTCCCTAGACATTTACATTTATAGAACAAATTGACATGTTGTTTTTGCTTCAGTTTATTCCTTAAATTTTCCTTACTTGGTCATAAGAGGATTATTATTAGTAGTAGTAGTTGAACATAATTTTTGGGGGTTATATTTCTAACATGTCCTTTCACAGTAATGTAAAACAGTTGTGAAAAGGAAATTGACATCATGTACAGACTACAGAGCATCTTTTCTTCCATTTCGTCACAGATAGCAGTTCACTAGGCCATCATCTGCTCTGTGCTGATCAACAGGAATTTTTTAACTATTGCTCAAGGCCAGAGCAGTGTTGTCAAGCAATTACAACGATTCCTTGCCATTGTCATTACCAGGTAACCTCATTGGTCCATATTGTGCAGCTAATGATTTTGAACCTTTGGTCTAGAATGGAATTACTCTTTTGTGGCCTTTGAGGGACTGTCAACGTGACCGTGAGTGGCTGTTAAGAGTTTATCTCCTTTCCAGCTCATCCTAATTAAGAGCTAGAAAATCGGAATTTTCCTACAGTAGCCATGCGCTCCAATGGAAGGTCATTACAATAACCCATTGAAATTACCCATTTTATCGACCTTGTGACACACAGGAACCTCTTTGCTAAGTCAATCACACGCACCGCACAATGCTCGAGTGGATATTTAACACATACTTTAACTGACATGTTGTCAGCACAGTGTCTCAGTGACATCATGCACACATGCTCTCTACTGGACCACAAAGAATATTCTGCCTTGCAGGTTGACTGCAGGAATTCTGCAGATGCCTAACGTATCTCTTCCTGTGAGTTCATTAACTTTATTAAAAGTTCTAAACGTGCCAGGGATTATCCAGATATATTTCAAAGGGAGCGTGTGAGATGTCAGTGCCTGTCATACGCGTCGGACCGGGCGTCCTTGGGCCGGTGGACATGTGGCTCTTCTGTGTGGCTAATTAACATTTTCCTTGGTGCTTTATCTGCCACTGCTGCATTTCCAATAATTATGCATAACCTATGGTCAGGCCCCAATCACAATGGACCTGGGTCTTTGTATTGTACTAACATCAGACTAAATCAATGAATCAGTGTGTCAAAGATGAAATCAGATGATTGCGTATTTGATGCAAACATAACCCCTGCCTGGGAAATGAGCTCTCAAAAACTAAACCACATTCTTGCGTCTTATATTACCTCTTCCTGCTCGTGGCTAAGCGCACAGTCTAAGCACTGGCAAATCACATTACATCCTGTTCTCTTAAAGCACATGTTAATGCTGAGCCTTGACACGTGACAAGAATACCCCTATTCATTCACCATAACAGCAAATCAAGGCATCATCTTCCACTTCCCTTTCATTTTCTTTGATTTAATTATTTTATGGCAGCCTTAACGATACCCTATCATTTATCTCTGAAAGCTGTAATCAAGTCTCAAATGCTAAATTACAGCTATTCCACTGTCCGACGTTCTACAATAATAGCTAGAAAGATCTGAAAACAGTCCTGAAATGTATTCTGGGAAATATACTGGATGTTTGCTTGAGATATCCATGGTGATGTGGGTTTAACCATGCATAACATACTGTGGTGAATGCACTGCGCACAACAGAGTCTCTCAGAGCATAGGCTATAGTCTGTCCCCACCTCTGTAACCTTAAAAAATGCATGCATCTTAGGGAGATGAACTTGCTTTAAAGAACATTTAGACTTAACATTTCAGTTTTACACTATAGGCCATTGACACACAGAACAAGTTTTTTTAGAATGCTGTTTCATGTGTGAGAATGCAAGAGACACAAGCGCAACTGTCAAACCCATCCATCTAGCATGTTTACATTGAAAAACAATGAAAATCATCTCTTGTTTCTCTTTTATTTCTTATTTCTTGTTAATTGTTAATCGGATTCTTTCATTTTATGGGCAAAAACCGTTGAAACATTCTTCAAAATATCTTCTTTTATGTTCCACAAAAGAAAGAGAGGCATACAGGTTGGGAACAACATTAGGGTGAGTGAGTAAATAAGTGAGTAATTTTTGAGTGAACTGTCCCTATATTCTCTGTAAACAAGTCTTTATGTCTTGAATATATTTTGCCCTTCAAGTTTGTTTATTTTATTTGAAAGATGTTTACTAGGAGACAGGACAAAATACTGATTAAGAAAATTATTTATAGCAGTGCAGTTTTATTGCACCACCAATATAAATGATTCGACGATTATAGGCTCATTTCACAGCAGTGGCTCTCTTCTTAATGTTATGATATAAACATAAATAGATACACAGCAAACTCAAGGCAATGGCAGAGCTAATTGAACAACATTTATTAGATGAAACATTTGCTGTTATTATTGCATAGTGCTATGTAAGAGTAGAGATTAAGGTGCATGAAACAGATTTGTTTAAAGGCAGAGGCTTAAGGTTGACTGTGACTATCTCAGAGACTAAAGGTGACTGGAGATTACCTGAGTGACCTAGGCCAAAATGACACATGCTTAATTAGTTTTAAAGGGATAGCCCATGATTTACTCACCCTCAAGCCATCCAAGGTGTATAGGACTTTCTTCTTTCAGACGAATACAATCTGAGTTATATTAAAAAAATGTCCGGGCTCTTCCAAGCTTTATAATGGCAGTAAATGGAGGATGATATTTTGAAGCTCAACTAAGAGCATCCATCCATGATAAAAGTAATCCATACAGCTCCAGGGGGTTAATAAAGGCCTTCTGAAACGAAGCTTTGCGTTTGTGTAAATATATCCATATTTAAAACTTATCAACTAAAATAACTAGCTTCCGACACGATACGATAAAGGAAAAAGAAATGCCAGAGAAATTTCCTATTTATTAAAAGAAAAACTATTTTAAAATAAGTTTGAGTTTTCCTACATCTTGAAACTCTAAGGTTTATAAATGGGGGTAATCTTTGAAGGATGAACAAATAATATTTTGGTAATCACATTAAAAATAACATTTAAATATATATTTATATAATATTTGAGTTTTGAAGTGCAACATTAAATCATGTTCATTCACGGCACAATGTTTCTCCTGGTTCCCACGTCAGCGCTGTTTGATCTAATAGAGATCTACGGTTAATAACGGAGACATTTGAATGCTTCTCATTAGATCTCGCAGCAGTGTTATTACTTCAGTGGCGAATTCAAATGTTTTCTTCACTGGATCTCTATTAGCACAGTGTCGCTTGATCTCGCGCTGCACAGATGTTGCTGGTCCGAACTGATAAATGGTCCGTTAAGCACAATATAATGAGTAGCGCAGTTTCGTTCCGGTTTCATTACGTTTGCCATTTGATGTTGCGCAACGTTGTTGTGATCGCGCCAGCGCGGATTTTGTCTGCAGGAAAAATGGTCCTAGGAATCGTTCGGTCTGTTTGCGTACCGAACCGGAAGCCTCGGTTCAATAATTACGAATATATGTACCGTTACACCCCTAATTTACATATATCCGAGTCCTGATCGGGAGGCAACGTCCGATTACGATCGAGTCTGAAACCACGTGATCGGGCCCGATTTCCGATCGCGTGATCGGATCGGGACATCCCTAATATCATATCAATCTTCCAGCCCTAAGGCATTAAAACGCAGCTGGGTCTTTCAATTGAAAGCAGAGTTTCATTCTTTTTATTATCATGCCATCCTGTTTTTTCAAATATCACTGACCTTGTCATTGTCCTGCTGTCTAGTCAGGCTCTACAGTGTGGTAAATACATCTGAAAAGCATATGGAGAAGCTAGTGCCTTACAGCAAACACATAATAAGCAGAAAGAGCTCTTAATTATTTTTCAGTTCCTTAGATGGAATCAGTGCCTCTGGGCCACAGACACAAGAGGAGGAATAAATGACTTTCCCCTTGACAATAAAACTGCTTGTGAAAAGGTAGGAACATAGTCGCAGCATATGGTGAAATAAGAGCCTGCACGCCCCACAGTTTGATTTCACACTAAAACATACTCTCACATTACATACTGCCTCTCTGTTTTTGGTGTCAGAGCTCATATTGTGTCATAGAGACCCATGGCTTACTGGTTAGGTCACATGCTTTCCACCTTCTTCTCCCCATCATTTCTTCTTTGTATCAATAGAAATACATTCAACTGTACTGTACCTTCCATTTGCCCCAATAGTGCCCTGCAAAGTGGTTGTCATAAGGTATTCGGCTGTCATAATTGAGAATTGCAGGATGTATGTTCAGTCCAGATCAGGGCTGCGTTTTTCAAAAGCATTGTGAGCTAAGTTGATCGTAGAGACCATTGGTGGCAATGGTTCTACTATTTACTTTGGCTTACGTTGCTTTTCGTAAACACAGCCCAGGTCGACAAAAGTTATGGTACGGGTCATAATAGCAAAATTTTGGTGGAAAAAATATCCATTGTCTATTGAAGCAGCACACACAAAAGTTATGTTCAAACCAAGCAGTTTTCTGTTGGTCTAGGGTGCAAATTTATGAGACCAACTTAAACCCGTTCCGAAATCTGTGTGGGGAAATCTTTCACCAGCGCACAAAATTCCCGATCACGTGGATTCCTATTGAAATGATTCGATTTCTTCCACTAAAATTAGCAGAACAATGCTAGTTAATGTGACCACAACTTTATATACACATTTTATATTTTAATTTTCACATTTTAATTTCACATTTTAATTTAAACAACTCACAATTATGTTCATATTAAACAACAGTCAGCTGCAACAAGTACAAAACTTGGCAGCCAGGATCCTGACTGGGACCAGGATATTACGCATTACTATTTTGGAGTCCTTGCACTGACTCCGGTTCTGTGTTGATTTCAAAATCATGATGCTGACATGTAAAGCATTGCATGCCTTGGCCCAACATTATTTATCCGAGTTATTCATTTTTAATATATTCCAAATCATTGACTGCGCTCTTCACAATCTAATTCGTTGGCTGTTCCTCAAACCCGCATATAACCCATGGGTGACAGGGCTTTTTCTTCCTATGCTCCTATCCATTGGAACTCTCTTCCTCCTGAACTTATGAAGCTCAGACTTATGGTATTTTCAAAGCTCCACTTAATACACATTTTTCACTAATGTTTGCTTGTTGACATTTGCTCTTTTATTTTATTCCTTGGGTTTTTATCGACAATTTTTTTTCTTTTAATTTATCATTTGATTATCTTGTGTATACAGCACTTTGAGAAGCTGCTTTAAAAGCTCTAAAGTTTTTTTTTTATTATTATTTTATTTATTATTATTATTTATCACTAAATTTAGTGGTTTCAAGTATAACAAAATATATCAATTTAAATATATAAAATGCAATTATGTAGATTTAAATGGAATAAATTGTTTTAATATATGAATGAAATATATTCCATGAATTTTTTATATAATCAATTTATTTGAACTCCAAAAACGTATGTGTCTGTGTTTGATTCCATTCAAAATTAACAACTTTCATCAAGTAAACTTCTAAAGATGTCCTCTTCTGAATGTGTAGGGAGCAAAGAACGGACCCCACAGGTTATGTTTGTACCATTTTTAAAAAAAATTTTTTTAACTGCTTTGTGTTTCATTCCCTGATGGTTCAGTTTGTCCGTGGCTGAAATGAAAAGCTAGTGGCCGGTGCCAAGTGGGGTTTCATCCAAAGACTGGCAGCTTGGCTGGGCAGAGACTGATGGAGCCATAGTGATAAATTCCTCACAGCACGAATGCGTCTCTCACTAGACATGCTGTTCCACTGGACATCTTCACTTTATTGTTATCTTGACCACTACTGACAAACAGTGAAGGACTGAAACATTTGTTTCATAAGAGCCGAGGCATAATTGATTATCCATGTATGTGACAGTATTTTCACGGATCTATCTATCTATCTATCTATCTATCTATCTATCTATCTATCTATCTATCTATCTATCTATCTATCTATCTATCTATCTATCTATCTATCAAAACCTATATATTATTGTCCCCTAAATTATAAAAATATATATAGCATTTAATCATTATATTAGTAATATATATATATTTATATATATAACAGTTATCACAGCATGTAAACGGTAGCTTTAGATTTTGTAAAGTGATGTTTTCCTTAACTCTCATAAACATTTCACATTGGGAATCGAAATGGTTTTGACAGCATGACTTTCAAGGAAAGCTTGCCTACATCTAGCCCTGCTTTAAAGGTTGTGAGCTGCCCCCCTGCTGTGGTGTCGCCCCACACCTGGACAGACAGGCAGGGGGTTCCTTTTGTGTTTGTCTTTACCATGGTGGTTGTGGGGTTGAAGGCTGTTTTGTGATTACATGACCTGAGAAAGTGTTCCTGGCTGTGCCTCTTGACATCCACTAGACCCAACACAGCTAAACACTTCAGACACTGAAGCATTCTCCCCTCATCTTCACTATTTCAACTCTTCACTATTTCAATGTTTTCAACATTGGCAGACATATACAAGACATATATATATATATATAACAGTACACAATCTGCCAGTCAATAAACAATGGAATTATATTAATATTTGCATTTATATTAATTTATTTAGAAGACTCTTTTATCCATTGTGACTTATAATTGATATCCTGATAAATTAATCAATTTATTTGCAGTTAATGTTTGCAATGATTAAATGCCCTTTTAACTATGTAAATATTATTATTATTAAATTATATAATTAATACCAAATTAAATAGTCAAATTGACAACCACGTTTACTAAACAAAATGAAAGTAGTAACAGGTAGGGTTGTAATAAAAGGATGTGGTGTCTGTGGGTATCAAACAGGATAATGAAAAGGAAAATTATATTAATATCTAGGTCAGCATCTGTGGAGTTCAAGTGTGAAGTTAGTTGTTGCTTGAAAACATGAGCAATAGAGACAAGTATGAGATTATTATATACATACATTTATTGCTGGTGCTTTTTGAAACTTATGACTAATTTAGCATTATGGATTATAAAAGTGTCATGGCACGTCATGACTCAAATGTGGTCATCAAGGTTTCTTTAGTGAATATCGTGTGATTCGGTGAAGAACATAAAAATGTGAGAATTATACAAAGGCAAGGATTTTATTTTACACATATATTTACATCCCTATTAAATACTTCTTCAGCATGTGATGGCTAATAACCAGGCTCAGGCTTTTTTGGAAACCGCACACATGTAGAATGTGGTAAAATGTGTTTAATGGAGATGGTAGCTGAAAGCATTTCAACACACAAACATGCGGTAGAACTTTGTAAAAGACGGATGTTCCAATTCTGTGGAAATCTGCAGAGTTTTGTGCGCACAGATTCCTTGTGGACCTGCTAATGACCTTCAAAAGCACAGCACAGATGGTACTGCACATCCCCCAATACAGTACTGCTGCAGTACACTACATATTAAATATAAAACATCAGAAAAGAAGATCATATGAAATGCTCATTGTATATTACAAGAAAGAAAGAATAAATTAGAAAAAAAGTAAACTTAGCGAGCCATTGAGGACTTGGACTTTTTGTTATCACACTTTAAAGAGTAAACAAAGGGAAACTTTGAAAATGCCACATTTGCCAGAGCTGACACATATAGCTGATGACACCAGAGTACACTCTTCAGGAACATTTTGTGTATCCTCCTTCAGCTTGATCTTTGTTTAGTTTTCTGACCCCATTCCACGTCTCGTTGTCCCCAAAGTTCATCTTGCCCTTTTCTGTAATTATCTACTGTCTGTGAGTGAATCTCCCTGCTGCTTTTTATCGTCTTTCTTGCCTTTTCTATGTTTTAATTATTTATATAGATTAATTTGCAGTGAAATGTGGTAGCGATGGCCGAGCAGAGCTGGTTCTGCGTGGGCACTTCACTAATAGCCTCTCTCTTGCAATTAAAAAAACACTTCATTTGATCTCCCTCAGTTATTGTAATCTGTTGTGAGGACAAAACCTTTTCTGAATGGCTGGAAAATGGCTGTTCTTCACTTCTCTTCATCTAGTGTCTGTACATTTTACACTGGGCACAACATTAACAACGTGATCTCAAGACAAATTGCAAATTAAGGTCTCAATTTCATATTAATCTGTGTGATGTGATTCATATGGAAATGCATGATGCCAATAATTTGCCAAAACATAATATAGTTATGAATTGCCATAAGGTCATGTTGGCTTCATTAGCGTTCATCAGAGTTAGTGGACTATGTTTGTTCAAGCAATGGAAAATGCAAGGAGATTTCAAGTAAAACAAAGTCAAAAATGGTTTTCTTAAATGAATAATTATATTGATATCAATGCCAGGGTGTCATGAAAATGGCTAACCAAGATAGATCAATTTTTTAAATACATTTATGTCCATAGCATGAATACTGTAGATGAATTCCTGTGATGAATTAATTCTCCTGCTGAAGTTCCAGTAATATACTTGCAGGAAAATGCCTAATTCTTGAAGGACAAAAAGAGATTGCTCAACTCATTGACATTGCTCTGCAGAATGCTTCTTGAAATGCCACACAAGAAAGTGCCACACATAATTTAAAGGCCCACTGAAGTGCCTTGAAACACTCAGCATTATTCATTTATTGTGTTGATGTAATTTCCACTGAAAAAGGAAGACAGGGTGGGACATATTGAACAGCTCCTCCCCTTTAAAAAACATAGCCAATAGCATATGGGCCGAATCACGCATAAGATCCACTCTGTGTTATTGTGTCTCTGGACCAGACTAACATTAAATTCATTCGTGACTTAATTTGCCCCAATGGAAAGCATATTTACACTATCTGACTCGTTACCTATCCCCTATATAATGCACTATGTGCCATTCACCATGCAGAAAATAGTAAATGTGTGAACAAGTGACCGATTTCAGCTGCAGCCTAAGCGTCTATTTATAATGTAGGGGGCGGGACGCTTCAGATTCTAAAGAGCATTTGATTGGACAGAAAATCTGATGAGATGTTGAAGTGCAGCGTGATGTCATCAAAATCGTTGATCAATATTGGCAGAAGTGAGAGACTGTACGTTTTGAACGCTTATATTTTCTTAATGTGAATTTTGTCATTGTTTTGGAGCACACTAGCTATAGATAACAGTAAGGCTAACATATTCATATCCTAAAAGCCAAAAAACGATAAAATGTATTTCATGGCGACAAAGGCACAATCAAATTTTGTTTTCAATCTGAATAAATGTTTGAGACCATAAATGAGCGCTCAAAAAAAACTGTAAGAAAACCTGTTGGTTCACCAATAGTGCTGAGTAGATGCCAAGCACAAATGTGCACTTTGGGACTGTATCCTCAAAACGGAGATACTTTTCCCTCAGGCCAACCTGATCGTGTCTCTCCCGCGGAATGTTCTGGCCTGAATCCCCATGCTACTCCTGTCCTCAGCTGAACCCAGTTACCAAATCGGCTATACGCTTACTCGCATAAACACACTTCTGAGAAACTTGTCCTGGCAGGCTCTCCTGATGTCTCTCTTAAGCGTGGCCAGCATCAGAGTCTCTTTAATCTCGGCCCATCGATCAACCAGCACTTTAGTGCAGATAAAAGAGCCATTTCTCAAGTTCCTGCTGTTCTCCTCCTCTCCTCGTACCTTCCTGCCGAAGTGGTTTTGTCCAAGGTAGTTGATCTAAATCATACTGAATGTATCAAAGTGCTCCATCTGAGAACAAGTGCCAAGAGGGACTGGTGGGGTGACAGGCCTCAACCATTTCAGCCATAGGTTGAAAAAGATATTGTTCAAGATGTCAGAGAGAGGAGCTTAGAAAATTACATATGCTTCCTCTGTGTTGATTCATTTAAGTTGTTGCTGTCAGCCATGGCCACATTCTCTAAAAGTGATATTGTCAAGTCTGAAGGGATGCCAGATGGGTTTTAATTCCCTGTAGTGGTCCACCACAGCCTGTTTTCTCAACTTCACACCTGTTTTATTTAAATGAAAGAATTCACTGTGAAAAACACACCAAAATGATAAAAAATAATATTGATTATAAAACGTTATCCTGCAATGCTATCATGGGTTAGGATATGTTGAGCTGTTGAAAGAACTGACTTCTCGTATGAATTATGTTTTATTAACAAAGTTTGGGAGGAGCACGTTCAGATAATTAACATGGGTGGAGAGCACTCAGCAATCAATGATAAGAGGTGTATATATAGATTCAGCAGTCTCACCTCAATCCATTGACAGATTATCAGCACTCCTCCACCACCCCTTCTCCACTCTTCTAGTCCTAAACACTTACATACGGGGGGAGTACTCTGGGTTCGGGCTGAATTCCAAGCTCGGAGCCTACCCCCGGACAGCACGCCAAATACGCATTAAACTTTACTCCCCCCACACATTGTATGTGTGAACTCATGAAAGTGCTATCAGAGAGTATGAAGCCCATAATGGGACATTGTGATGGTAAAATAAATACATTTAAAAAAAAAATAGATGGGAGGAGAAATTTTATTTCAATGCTTTTTGCACTCACTCGCAAAACTTTTGTGAGGTGAGAGGAAAAACTATATTTCAGTGCTTTTGTAAATTAACATAACGCTTCTCATATAGGAAGGTAATAGTTTTCCAAGAAAACGCAAAGTTTCTCTGAGGAACAATACTTTTACAAGAGAATAAAAAAGGCATGGAAATATAATTTTTCCTCCCTTCTCATATTTTTTCCCCATCACCTTGTTCCCTTAGGGACTTCGGAATGAGAGACAAGATGAAATGTTCTCTTCTTGACCCAAGTTTAGATATCTATCAAAGTAATAAAGGTTAAAAACTGTTGTTATGTTTGTTTATTTTTACCTGTTAGTGAAGCTAGATAGCCAGAACCAGTTAACCCCAAAACCAGTTTATGGAACCCTAATCCATTCATTCTCTCATGGAAGCTGAATTTAAAATGTTCAATAACATTTTTCTTTATTTCCATTAACCCCTTTTTAAAATCATTACATATTTAACATTTTTGTCATATAGTATTTTTTCTAGCATAAACATTTTATTTATTGATATTCAAATTTAATATTAAATATTTACAAAATAATCAATATTACTACATGTTATGGGAAAACATATCCAGTATTCAGTAAAAAAAAAAAAAAGTATAGGCTATATTCCGAAAAACATTCAATCTAAAAAAAAAAAGAAAAGAAAAGAAAAAAGAATGCATTAAAACCTAGAATGCTGATACTGGATTAATATTTGCCAACCCCCCCCCCTCCTGATAAACAGAATTATAAGAATGCAAAAAGCTCATCAGAGATCAGCACTATTTTTTGATTGTTTTTATACTGCATTCAAAAACTGCAAAATACAAGAACTGTACTGACAGATCTGAAACAATAGAAATCTTTGTATAGTGTGAAATATGCTGTATGCCTGCCCAGTTGTCCCTGAAAATGACACATTGGAAACAACTTTTGGGTAAATTTTAATTGCTTGTCTGCGTGGTAATGATTTTGAATAATGAGTCAACAGTTATGAATAATGTGATTTGCCAGAGGACATCAATGCAAAGTCAGTTACCAGACCCGAAAAAAGGGGAAAAAATAAATTGTCAGATTTATTGGTGTTTTGTTTTGTTTCTTGGCAGAAGAACAAGCACTTCGCTGTAAGCTCATCAGACAATGAAACACACAGATGCTGTGAAATCAAGGCCTGTTCTCATGAGCTCTGCAAGTTATGAAATCTGATGTTATAACTTATAACCAAAGCAAGGATGTCATTTTAAGTTGATTTTCTTTACCGTTGTATTTCCATTGTGAGTTTCTTAATGTAACCACAATTTTCCTTAAAAAATGACAATTTTTTTTCCAATCAACATTATGGCATGTTAAGCCAGAACTTAACTGCTCTTGAACCCGGAAGTCTCCTTTAATGATTCATTTCTGCCCTGTAACCACATATAATCCCTTCTATAGAGATAAAGTCCTAAAATCTGCACAGCTCTTTATCCCGAGGGGACCGACAGCAAAGACTACACACTGACAGCTCCTTATGTCATGGATAAACACTTATTCTGTGGCAGGCTTTTTGATGCCCGTCTCTTTTTACAAGAGCCTCAAATATCAGGTTCTCACTGCGCTTGAGATCAAACACGCAGACCAGGAGACGAGATGGCGTCTGTACATCATTTGTAGATAAAATCCTGATCAGAGATGCAAATGAAACTTGAGCTTGGGGCCTGTGTTCCTGGCTGCTGAAGCTGTCTGCTGTAAATGTGGTGATATATATGGTATGATATATGGTTTATGAGCAGGGCTTGACATAACTTTTTTGCTCACCAGCCATTGTGGCTAGTGGTTTTTCAAAGTTACTAGCCACTCCGCATTTTCACTGGCCACAATTTTGACATCGATACCATAGGGAAAAACTGCCATATATACAGGTCCTTCTCAAAAAATTAGCATATTGTGATAAAGTTCATTATTCATAATGTAATAATAAAAATTAAACTTTAATATGTTTTAGATTCATTGCACACCAACTGAAATATTTCAGGTGTTTTATTGTTTTAATACTGATGATTTTGCCATACAGCTCATAAACACCCCAAATTCCTGTCTCAAAAAATTTGCATATCATGAAAAGGTTCTCTAAACGAGCTATTAACCTAATCATCTGAATCAACTAATTAACTCTAAACACCTGCAAAAGATTCCTGAGGCTTTTAAAAACTCCCAGCCTGTTTCATTACTCAAAACCGCAATCATGGGTAAGACTGCCGACCTGACTGCTGTCCAGAAGGCCATCATTGACACCCTCAAGCAAGAGGGTAAGACACAGAAAGAATTTTCTGAACAAATAGGCTGTTCCCAGAGTGCTGTATCAAGGCACCTCAGTGGGAAGTCTGTGGGAAGGAAAAAGTGTGGCAAAAAAACGCTGCACAACGAGAAGAGGTGACCGGACCCTGAGGAAGATTGTGGAGAAGGACCGATTCCAGACCTTGGGGGACCTGCGGAAGCAGTGGACTGAGTCTGGAGTAGAAACATCCAGAGCCACCGTACACAGGCGTGTGCAGGAAATGGGCTACAGGTGCCGCATTCCCCAGGTCAAGCCACTTTTGAACCAGAAACAGCGGCAGAAGCGCCTGACCTGGGCTACAGAGAAGCAGCACTGGACTGTTGCTCAGTGGTTGCATGTCATTCGGATATCAAGTTGCCAGAGTCTGGAGGAAGACTGGGGAGAAGGAAATGCCAAAATGCCTGAAGTCCAGTGTCAAGTACCCACAGTCAGTGATGGTCTGGGGTGCCATGTCAGCTGCTGGTGTTGGTCCACTGTGTTTTATTAAGGGCAGGGTCAATGCAGCTAGCTATCAGGAGATTTTGGAGCACTTCATGCTTCCACCTGCTGAAAAGCTTTATTGAGAAAACAATGTCATTTTTCAGCACGACCTGGCACCTGCTCACAGTGCCAAAACCACTGGTAAATGGTTTACTGGCCATGGTATTACTGTGCTCAATTTGCCTGCCAACTCTCCTGACCTGAACCCTATAGAGAATCTGTGGGATATTGTGAAGACAAAGTTGAGAGACGCAAGACCCAACACTCTGGATGAGCTTAAGGCCGCTATCGAAGCATCCTGGGCCTCCATAACACCTCAGCAGTGCCACAGGCTGATTGCCTCCATGCCACGCCGCATTGAAGCAGTCATTTCTGCAAAAGGATTCCCGACCAAGTATTAAGTGCATAACTGAACATAATTATTTGAAGGTTGGCTTTTTTATATTTATTAAAAACACTTCTTTTATTGGTCGGATGAAATATGCAAATTTTTTGAGACAGGAATTTTGGGTTTTCATGAGCTGTATGCCAAAATCATCAGTATTAAAACAATAAAAGACCTGACATATTTCAGTTGGTGTGCAATGAATCTAAAATATATGAAAGTTTAATTTTTATCATTACATTATGGAAAATAATGAACTTTATCACAATATGCTAATTTTTTGAGAAGGACCTGTATATATATTTTTAATATTATCTCATTATTTGGCAGCCGGTATATTAGGCTGCTGTTGCTTTAAGACATGACGCACGGACCCATTATAGTATTTTGAATATCCAATATACTTGTCTTTATGTGCAAGCACTTTGGGTGTGAGCACAAAATATGCGGGAATGAGTACAATTATGCTCAATATGCGCAATCCCTCACCCTGTAACCAACAATATTCTGATGCACTATCCACACGCAAGGTCTCTCGCTCGCTTTTCCCTCTCTCTTTCGCTTTCCACGCGCTACGCGGTTTGGAGCACAGTCTCTGTCTCGCATGCACGCTCGCTCTAGATTCCGGGAAATTTTAACTAATTTGCGGTACAACTAGTCGATGACGAGTGGCTCAACAGGTAGATCTATAGATAAACTCATCTTTTTAAGCATTTGACCGACCGTGTTGACACAGCGTGAGAAATCGCGGGTGTTGCGTGTGAGCGTGTGAAACCCTAGGTGAAACCAATCAAATGCGTGTGTCTCACGGCCAATTGCGTGAGAGTTGGCCTCTCTGTCGATATCTAAAAATCTATATTATTGACAACACTAGATTGAACTTAGTTAATTATTTCAGATGCCTTTTTAAAAGGACTACAATTTTAAAAAAATAATTAGGCCTATATAAAATTATGAGGATGACTCAAGGGTATTTTGAGGTACAGAAACCCTACAGATCAACCAGGACCTTCTGTTATCAGATATCACTTGCATTTTCTCATCGCACTGAACAATCATCATATGATGAAGATGATTAGCAGTAGCCTATTTATTTTTTAAATGCACATCATAGGCCTACTGTTTATAGGCTACAATAGCCTATATCAGAGTTACATGTTACTAAGCGAAAACTTAACAGTTTCCAGCAGGGCAGGAGATTTTCTCTGAATCAAATAATGGTTTAAAACAAATGTACCAATAGATAAAGTAAAAAAAAAGAAAGAAAAGAAAACATTTTTAAGAGAGTTCAATAATCAATATGTTAATATTGAGTACTGCCACTTTAAATGCTCGAGCTGTTTAAAGCAGGATGGATTCTGATTTAATGTCAATGTTTTTCTCACTTATCAGCTGAAAAAAAAACTATTCTGAAAGTGATTCCAACATTTTTGTTCCTCTGTAACGTTATCATTATAGCTGTGGTGTGGACTGTATCATTAGAATGATTAATACAACTATAGTTATGGTCCTTGTTGTGAACAGACCTTTACTTTTTGCGCTTTTGCTCCTCCGCCAAACAAAAATAGTTTAAAAAAAGTCACAGCAGCATTGACCATTGCATGTTTTTGCTTCTTGTTGTGTTCTCCTTATGAACGTTTTGAACCATGAAGAGTTTTGGGTGAATATACTTTCAATTGAGATTACAGAAATCTCAAATTTCAAAAAATATCTTCATTTGTGTTTTGAAGATGATCGAAAGTCTTATGGGTTGGGAAAAACATGAGAGTAAGTAATTGATTCATTTTTGGGCGAACTATCTATTTAAAGCTGCAGTCCGTAGCTTTTCCTCTTTGTCGCCATCTCTGTTCGAAATCTGCAATTGCAGTTATTCGCGTAATTATCAACTTTACGTGGGTTGTGCCTCGGCACGGCACAGAGCGGATGAATCCAATGTTTTGAGGAGAATGTGCTGTCAGTCACCGCTGCCAGTGTGGATTTGATACTGGACTTGAACGCACATGCCGTCATAAACACGACTTCCCACCTCGTAAGTACGAACTTCCCAGGAGGACTTAAACGCACCAATACATCTCCACCTCCAACATCCTCACACGCAACATAGCCTACTAGCCGAAACACCTTCTTTATGTGTACAGATGTGACGTAATGACGCGAATACATGCTCGAATTTCCCGTGGAAATCCACCAGTAGCACTGAAATTAAAAACATTATTACAAGCTTACCGTTTTGAATCGAGCTATGGCAAGCAGATAGTTTTGAACACTGGCTAGTTATGCACTTGCTAAAAAAATATTTTGGATACTTTTTAACCCAAAAAAGTTATGGACTGCAGCTTTAAGTGGAATTTGAGACTAGATGGGGCTGCAGGGGCAGCATGAGACAAAACAGGCTAGGAAACACTGCAAATATATATGTAATCACCATAACAATAAACAATGAATAGTTTTAAAGCGGCGTGATATTAATTTAGCTACTTCATTTTGAATCTCTCCATCGACACCCAGGAGATGGATTTCCTCGCACCTCTAAACTTCTCACTTCACTTCGAGCTTCAATTTCTCACTCCAGTCACCTCATTTTCATTTTGCTCTGCTCACAGTCACCCTGAAGCTGGCAAAACCCCTTTTGAAAATGTGCTTATTCAAATCTCACTGAAATTATTCAAAGCAGCGAACTGTTGTTGCTTGGCGAGAACTCCAGCGTGACAGCTGCTGCGGATCTTTGCGGTGGCGTGCGTGGGCCCCTCTGACGGACGGACCTCTTTGTGGCTTGTCCCTGGGAAACCCTTTCAGTCTGCGAGGTCGAGAGGCACTCTCCCACACTGCGCCGCTTGTGCTGGCCAAACCTAGGCTAGAAACCCGTCACCAAAAGTGTGCAAGGCAGCTGTAGTGAGCTCGAACAATATTTTTTGCGTTCACATAGCTGCCTCTCACCGTG
The DNA here is from genome assembly GCA_030578275.1 of Meda fulgida. Taxonomy (NCBI): domain Eukaryota; kingdom Metazoa; phylum Chordata; class Actinopteri; order Cypriniformes; family Leuciscidae; genus Meda; species Meda fulgida. The sequence continues at coordinate 17,196,755 of CM060624.1, read as the reverse complement.
TCTTTGTCTGGAGCCGTTGTGTTGCCATTGAAAAGATGTAAAGCTAACTGTATTGACAGCATTTGAATAAAACCCTTTGGATTATGTGGGTGCCACCTTTTAAATGGCTCACGTTTTAAGCGCCCCCCCCCCCCCCCCCCCCCAGTGAGGACACTGTCATGATATGAAAATAGTATAGTGTGGCACCTGCGCAAGGCCTTCTCAGAATAACCTTACAAAACACAACTTAAATATCTAAAAAAAAGTCCCTCACTGAACCCATAAACCGTCATATAAATTTTATTTCATAAAACTTGAAAAGAGAAAGTCTTATTTCAGCATGAGGTCAAAGATGACACAAGGAAGTAGGAAAGTGTGGTAAGAGAATGAAGATGGTGTACCAACAGGCATAAACATACAAAAATACTTCCATTCAGCAGATAAGTGATACAGTAAAAGCCCAGCAGGCTATGGTTGTTTATTTGAGTGAAACTGAATTTTTTTTACTTCTTGTCAGTCAAACATCTGGAACACTTTTTTTTTCTGTCTCAAAGGAGTCATCTCCCACCCATTTAAATGATACGCATCCTTTTATCTCAGCAGTTCCCAGAGCTAATAGACATCAACTGATGTGATTTGGCACTCAGCGCTAATGTAACTGAGCAATAAACCTGAAATTATTTGATAATCAACCACTGCAACCATGTGTGATAGAGACCCGAGTGGTCACAAGGAGAATCGCACCAATATGTAAACATGGGAGTGATGTTGCAGTACAAAAAGGTGCTTATTAAAGTGCAAAATGTGCAAATAAACATAGTTAAGAGAAATAAAACAGGATATCAATAAAAACAATATCAATCTAAAAACTATGGCCGCTATAAAGTATGTTCTATATAGTATGAGTTCGCATTCTGGACGTGTTTGCCATGTTGTCATTATTATGTAACCTATCAATGTCAGTTGCGTCGCTTCACTGTCATTCACAAATCCTCTCCCGTGGCCCCATGGGATAGTAAAGTGTCCATCATATGCACACTTCAGAATCTGGAGTGGGGCCGGGTGCGTAAAATTATTTTATTTGCATTATTTTAATATTGTTTGCATGCAAAATAACATGAATTAGGCTGTATTCAGATTATATTTACTATATTATATTATATTTATATTAATTCATTCATAGTTACTATATTTACAAGTGTAACTATTTGGACATTTAATTTTTCAGATTTGGATAGTTTTATAACTTTATATTAAGAATTATGTCATTTGTTTTCTGGTGGGTCGCCTTTAAAGGTGCACTGTGTAATTTTTAGTGGCATCTAGTGGGAAGATTGTGAATTGCAACCAACAGAAGTTACGGTGGCCGACAGATGTCGTCGTCTGAAACAGCAGAGAGTAGCCAGTTAGCAATGCGGTTTCTTTGCAAAGATAAATTAAGAAATTAGGTTTACTTGATTATTCGGTAAAACGTTATATTATTGCGGATATTATCGTTACTTGTTCATCATTGTGTCAGTGTTTTATGACTTTAGCTTATAGTGACAACATAAGAACAACTTAGTGACGAAACGCGTTTGTCCGTTTAGGGCTACTGTAGAAACATTTCGGCGCATTTCAATTAAAGGAGATTCGCGGCCGTGGTGTATGCAGATAGAAATGGCTCATTCTAAGGTAATAAAAACATAACGGTTCATTAAGTAAGGTCTTTATACACCACTGAAAACATAGTTATTTATGTGATATTGCATTTACAGATCCTCCTAAATTACAATGCACCTTTAAAGGGCTGCTGTAATCAAAAACCCAGTAGGTCACTTGATGGAGTTTTTCGGTTCCTTGCCACTGTTGCCTTTGGCTTGCTCAGTTGGGGATATTCAAATTAATTAACCAAGCATTAATACCATTGATCAGCCGTACCAAACGTGGATGTTTTTTCCACTAAGAAACAAACATTGTTATGTTATTTGATTGATATTGTGAAGCTGCTTTGATGCAATTTATATTGTGAAAAGCGCTATATAAATACACTTGACTTGACTTGACTTTAAGTATGCCTAAATGTCTAATGTTTTAATATGCATAAATCATGAACATAAATATAACCACACTGGATTCCGGTAGAGGAACCAACCAGTCTTAATGCCACATTATCCTGGAAGCACTTCAGCTGTCATGGGATAAAATTTCAATATTTTTTAACTAAGTGCGTTCTAAGCACATATGAAGAACTCTAGACTTCTGGACTTCTTTAGAGAAAAAAAATGTGCAAAATTGCATAGCCTTCTTTGCTTGAAAGGCATCATTTCAGGCCAGTTGGCCTACATTTCTAAATCAATTACCAGTATTTGTTTAAAGTGAGAGGGGAGATTAAGCAGGAATGTTTTACTGGAACATAACAAACGCAATCAGAAAATGGGGGTTGTCTGTAAATTACAGAGATTAGTTTTCCAGAATCTACCTTTCAGTGTCAGCAGTGGCCAGCTGTTGTCTTGTAAGTAATTGCGTGTATATCTGCTGTTCTGGCTATCTGACTCATTTGGCATCAAATGTTTGTCAATAAGAATGGTTCACCAATCTAATGCTCATATAAACTGAAGAGGTGTAATAATAGTTACACTGGTGTGGGTAGGGGGTTAACGCTCCCTCTGGGGTAGCTCATTATTGGCTGGTTGTAATTAAGGAGCAATTTATACAAAGATTACTTTAATTAGCCAATTAGCTGATCATTTGCAACATGAGAGTGCTGGAGCAAGAGCCATTTGCAGAGCTTTGGTCTCGTCAGAGGCGTTTACTCTTACCAACTCTCTTCTGAGATCCCTTTGATCGAGTGAACGGCTGTGCAATTGATGAAAGCAGCGCGGTGACATTGTCACGATCCCGGCAAATGGCTCCAGGACATATATACGAGACCGTTAGCAGAAGGGTCGCTGAGTTTAAAGCTTTGCTTTTAATGTGGGTTCGAGTTATTAGTGTATGTACATGTTTACATGTACATTAGTTGTATGCATTGGTCTACAGTAAAATGACCCTATGTATGACAGGGTTAAGCAACCTTTTTGACATGAAATGCAATTCATATGTGTGTATAAATGGATTAATAGTAAAAATGTACACAACATCCCATCTTTCTGCAAATTACTGTAGTCGTTTTTGTAAATTTAGTGTTTGCTGTTTTTTAATTTTTCTGATTACAATATTTTTATGTAATGGTTGTTTTGTTTGATTAGAGTGCATTTTTTCATTAATTATGTAGTTTTGAGAGTTACTGTCAGTGTGTGAAAAGCATTTTGGTTTGTGTCTTCAATGCTAAAAACCTTGTGTACATTGGTTAGAAACCTCTCAAACATTTATTGTGGTGATTTTTTTTTTAATCAAGTTGTTCTGAAAACAAAAACTGTTCAGCTTGCCTGATGCACATCAGACACATGCATAATGAGTCACGAAAAGCTTCAGCGCTGACCAGATTAACTACTTGGATGCTTCAAAATGTAGGCTACTTCCAAATAGTGAAAGGTTGTTCATCATGAACAATTTGAATCACATTGTCTGTTTATGCCCACAGGTTTTTTTTTTCTCAAAATTGAAACCCCAGACGGTGATTAATGGTTAATATACGCACCTTTAACAATAAGCTCTTTTTAAACAAGTTGTCATGTTAACTTAACACATATGCAGCTGACTTTAACTTTGACTCTAGTTCAGCACAATTATCAAATGATTAGTGAAGTAATTTTACTAATTTGAGTGGAGTTAAGTGTTATATTTTCAATAGCCAATTTCTCAGAACATGTTCATGGAATCTTTGATCATAATCAAATCATTATAATGCAGCCAAAGATAAATTATGAGAAAGATAAATGATTAGTTTATGCCATTTACTTGTCACGTTTATGTCAGTTTGTCATTCATTTTCAACACTAGCTGTCGTCTTTCAAGTTCAATGAAACATTGTGTTTTCAAAACATAAATCTAAAAAAAGCAGCCACTGGCAAACATATGCCAAGACCATTTTACTATTCCCTCACACAAAGGTCTATAGCATATATTTCATCATATATCAGCTTGAACTGCAGTTAACAGAGGATTGAACTAGTAATGGGTACCAGTGCCAGTGCTCAACTACAACTACACTCTTCAAACACTGCAATGTGTGGGAGAGGAGAGAGTGATCTGATGAACTCATGCATAACAGATCTAATAATAGGTTCTGAACCAACACACACATATATTTATTACATATTTATTTGCTTTAATCATAAATAAAAATCAACAATTTAATATAAATGTGTATTTTTGTATGTGTGTTTCAGGTGGTTCCCTATATGTTGTGGGTTCGAAATGTCTTTGGTTTTTGATCCCCATGAGGAAAACAGCTTATAAATCATACTAAATTATGTTTTGAGGGTTGTGTTTAGGGGATAAAATATAAAGTTTGTAAATCATTATATGGAAAGTCCCCATACAACATGGAAACCCAACATGTGTGTGTCTGTGTGCACACATAAATCCTGTTTATCAGTAAATAATGAATAAAAGCACTTTTCTTTGTGCCTTCTTAACAGCAAATTTATTTCTAATCTCATTATAATATTTATAATAAGCTCAACATGTGAAATATCATCAGTGCGTGAAACACGCGGTTAATGAGAAGGCATTAAGATGGTGCTGCAGGCTAGTAGCAAAAATATATTCTATTTATTATTCAGGAACTGAATCCACTACATTTGGAAAAGAATATATGTATTTATAGGCAAATTTCAACAAATTTAATAAGTCCATTGCAAGCAGGACATCATTTGTGCCATGCTATCAGGGGGTTTATGATGCACTAAATGCAATATATTGTTACTAGCCTGCAGCATGCGGTTTAGTTGGTTGTTCAAATAATTCTCAGCGCAGTGCAATTCTGTTGATTAGCACATATTAATCACACTTCACTATTGTGTTATTCCAGTTCAGCTCATAACTAAATAAAACAAGCTTTATGAAAGAAGAGTTAATGCATAATAAACTACTTTATTGCTGTCTTTCTCTTTCACTCATGTGCCATGTTTGCTGATCCCTGGTCTATGGCAAACTAAAGTAACATTTTCACACTAAAATCAGCGGGATACTATTTATTCATCAGCCCCTTGGTTTCCTTGGTTCTGTTTCTCCATGGGGATGGAATCCGATTCTAGCGATACACTCAGCCACAACCTGGCAAGGCCTTGCGTGGGCATTCTTACAAAGACCATGCTGCTCTCTCAACAATATTTTATCTGAAAACAGGGCTCAAGATCTACTAAACAGGTCAAAGCATGTGCGCTACGGCTGTTCAGGACAGCAGGGGTGGAAATAGGTAAGCTGTGTGACATCTCCACAGCTGTTAGATTGATGTTGTTTCCCTCCTACACGGCTGCGCTTTCCCCGTGTAACAGATTAAGCTTGAATTGCAAAGACTAGGTGCAACAAGGGTGTCTAAGGACAACCTTGGCAGTAACAAATCTAGTCAGCTGACCAAGCTGAAAAAAACCCCCTCTCCAAACAAAGAGTAAATAATCAGGAATATGCAGCACAGTATGCCGAGTTTGCCAGGGGATGAGGGGCATGTGATCCTACCCTTATAAAGAAACAAAACATGGAGGCAGTAAAAAGACTAATAGCTTTTGGTGGAAGTTAAATCCAGTTCTACCTGCCTTAACTTGTAACCAACAGCTGCAGAAACCTCCATTCAGCATCAGGCCATCTGTTAAGAGCATGTAGCTAGAGATCAGTGTGCCAACAATCAATTATTAATGCAGTCATTTACATCACCACTGATGAACACAACAGATGACTGCGAGCGCTAATTAAGAAGATTACAATTCAGAAACGCATCCTCATATGATAATCATCTACACCCTCACAGAATCACCAGAACGATTGTAATCCTTAAAATGTGACATTAATATCGGAACAAATATCCAGTTCTGCTGTGTTGCTGAACACAAAAAAGATATACTTTGAAGAATGATTGGCCCCATTTACTTCCATAGTATTTTTTCCCCCATACTACGTAAGTCAGTGGGGCCCATCAACTGTTTGGTTACCCATTTTCTTCAAAATATCTTCTTTTGTGTTAAGCAGAAGAAAGAAATTCATATTCATACACATTTTTTGGGGGATAACTATCCCTTTAACAGTTGCGCTACTTGAGGACAAAACCTGCAGTTTGCGCAAACCATCTGCAATCAAGTTTAACCTTACGCTAAATCCATTTAAATTGCGGTTTTGTGATTATTTAAGTCACTGTTTTATGCAAACACACCTCCTTTATATGTAAATTCAGCCCATTAGATTGTACTTCAGAGCAATCTGCAAGATTGAGAATTGTAGCGTGCAAATTGCGTTCAAGACAGATTTTGGCTTTTACAGCTATATGTTCTCTAGTATAGTGAGTATGTAAAGTGCACTGTCTGTGCACATATCAGACAGGAATATATTTCCAGGACTAGCATGTTCATGCTAACAGAACAGATCTGTTCTCTTTTAACACTGGGCGGTTTTGTGAGGAGAGTCCCGCTGGGTTGCGTGTCCATGCTGGCTCCACAAGCCACTTCAGCTATGCAGCCTGGGCGAGATGGTCCAGGCAGCATGCCAGGCGAGGGTGGTTCAGGCCTTGGCACAGGATGCACTTCCACAACAACGACGGGAAGAGATGATTAGCAGCCACTAAACGCACAGACCATGCAGTCACTCAGCTCGGCCAAGAACAGTGGGAAAATTCACACGCGTTCTCACTTTTTCCGATGATCTTTCTCTTCTAGGCCGGAGAAAAAAGTGCCAAAGATGACAAGACAACAGTTGTCTTTGGTTCCCAGGGCTATGCTGGACTATGCAGTATATGGTTGGCTGTTTTTCCCTTTGTGTGTGAAGAAAATGTTGAGAAATTGATTGGGATTCTTATTCAGAGCTGAATATGGTAATGGTTCATGAATGTTTACGTTATTACGAACTGGTTATTTTTCATCTTTCAGAGCAACTCAAATGAGTCACAGGCAAACTTGTTGGTCTAAATCGACTCACTCACTCACTGAATCGTTAACATCTGATTGAATCACTCAAACTGAACCGCAAGTCATTACTTATGGTCATATCTATGTTGTACTTATGACTTGAGAGTCTTAAATCAGTGCAATTTGAACCTGATTCAATTTCTTGTGATTCTCATCCCTAAGGAACTTTTTACACTACCTTTACTGCTGATAAAGTCCTCATCACTCAGGTTACTGGGACGATATATGTCTGAGAAACTTTGAAATATTGTTGAACCATCCTTTTTATGTAATCTATAAAAATAAACTACAGAACACAGCTGATTTTCATGAATGTCTGACTGGCCATTTAGAAAGATAGTGGTCTAGTTTCTCATTAATGAGGTTTATGTTTTCCACTTTAGCCATCACTCTTTAGCATTTGAACAGCTGATCGATTCCAGTGGGGAATGCAGTGTTACTGCTGCATATGAAATCAATAGCGATCCCCATTTCTCTGGCAAGGCAAAAAAAGTAAGAAAAGGAAACTATAGTTACGCTTAGCCTTTGAAAGGTACTTGATTAGGTTTACCAAACTGACACTGAGAAAGATTGAGCGCCACCATCTGGTGATGTCCATGTCCAGTTCCGTATGTTATATATCACAACTGTGATCAAATTAATTTCATGATTGCTAATGAATTAAATAAATCACAATCAATTGCATATCTGCTGCAAAAAGCCCCCATATCAAGATAATTTAATGTTAAAATACTAAGAATATAATTTCCCGCCACTATCTGATCAAGCATTTGTGTTACAAAATGCAACACGTCACGTGTCATGCGCAGCGTCTCTCCACTCGTACATATCACACTGGGCCTGCTGTGCTGTATTGTGTAGCTTAAGTGCAACATGGAGCTTGAAGATGTCAATAAAAAAATAAAACCAGGAGAATTAACTTTCAGCAAGTTTAGAGGAAAGTCGGAGGAATGGAACCATTTTAAACAAGTCGTGGGCAGTGACAACATATGTGTTGGCTTGCAAGTGCATTAAGTGCGGCACGCTGCTCGCCTATGACAGCAAAAAAAAAACTGGGACTTTGATGATGAACAGACACATGAAGCAGGCTTGCCATGACAGAAAGGATGATAGTCAGCCTTCAAAGTTCATTCTTGTTCATTTCCTGTGTTCATCATTGTTCACGTGTGTTTTTACGTTTCTTCATTCGGATCCATTTGCGCTCCATTCCATTCTGAATAAACAAACAACGCAGTTTACATGCTTCGTCCTTGTTGCATTATTCATCAAGATAATTCTAAACAGATTTCTGTAGTTCAAACAACTCGGAATTGTAGTTGAGAATGTCAGTTATAACGGCCCACGTATAAAAAAATGGTCGGTTTAAAACGGGCTCAGGCTCATAATTACCATAGACAGTAAAAGAAATGGACACAGCGACCACATTGATTTCAACGGAGAAAATTGAAGCCGGTTAAAAGCTGATCGCCAGGCGTACTGCGCAGGCTCAAATTGAGCCTGTCACGTGAGCAACCTGTATGTGTTCTAGTAGCTGTGCCGAGTGAAATCTGAATAATTCCCTTCCAAATCTCGCAGAGATGGAGAGCTTGAGTATTAGCTGTCCATGAACTCGCAGCAGGATCAACTTTATGACTCTCTATGGGCTTCTCCCTTGACTTTATCGGACTTTATGCTTCCACGTCCCCCCGATTGCCTGCGAGCTTCTCCTCCTATATGGTAATTTCTCTACTATGCGATGGAGAGTCGATTCGTTATGACACAATCGTTAGCCTATTTTTACAAAAACGTCTTCTACGGGGCCATAACAGAAGATACAAGGTAATGGAGCCTTTAATACATTGTCGTGTTTCTTTAGAAATAAATAATGGACAAATGGAGTCAGTCTTTGGACACCTCAGATGTAAAGTTATTCACTGTCAAAGTGTCGCCAAAATGAATGGGAGTCAATGGAATGCTAACAACAGGTGATAGTCTGCTACAATGGCGGCTCCCGCGAGGCTTCAGTTTCCGGCGGATGGATTACCCCCTTGATAATTACAATTAATGTGTCGAACTGGACCGGGCTCGGACTTGATTTTTTGGGCCTGATCTAAGCTCTACTTCCAATGTTCCTCTGCAACTAAATTGCAATTTTATGTTTCAACCACAGATGTCAATAGAGAGCCCAGAATTACATACTGCATTACAAGACATTACATGGCAGTCAAAAGCATTAATTAGAGCACTTTATATTTTCAATAGCACTTACTCTAATTACCACTAGAAATTATAACGTGTTTTTACAAAATCAATGTATTGTTACTTTAATTTCCATATTACTGAACACATCTACCATTGGTCTACAGTCCAATCATTCACATTCAATCTGCATTACATTTTGGTGTATGCATATGTGCAGACAAACAGTCTTCGCTCAGTCTTTCACTCTACTGGGTCTCGCTATTCTTTTCAATGTTTCTCACAACTGAAGACGAGTAGTGTGTTTAATTAAAAACAATTAAGACATCTGTGTTTTGTTCCGCCCATTCCAGCATCAGTGGGCATTATAAATTGTAAGGCATTATAAAGCTTAATTCTTAGCTTTATACAATTACCAATGAATTTAAGCTCAGCAAATCATAATTTTCACCACAATTAGGACATCTAAATGCTGGTCTCAGATCAGTACTGAAGGCTTTTAAGTTATGTGGCTTTTTTCCAGATCCGCCCCTCCATTCCTCTTCCTCATACACTACAGTACAATGCAGCACTCAAACAACTAGAGCTCTGCCAACAAAGAATCAGTTCTTTACTGATTGTGCAAGTACTTACGGGTGGGAAATCTGATTGAGGCTTACATGTGTGTTACTCCAATACACAATAGTATCTCATTTGATTGTGTTTGCATTAGTTGCTTGATCACAGTACTGCTGGTTAGCCTGTGTTCTTGTCAGATGCAATCTACCAACCTTATCACATGATCCAGTGCTTTAGAGGTCACTTCTTGTATTACCTATAGTGCACAATACAATACATTAATTGTCAATAAATATCATATAATGTGCATAGGATGGTGGCTGATTACTAACAATGAGCTAAGCTAGCTAGCTAATCCTTTAGCTGAAAGCGATCATTCAGACAGTTACAGCAGTACAAGCTACATATCTAAAATAGGTTAAGCAACTCCCTTTTTTGTAGTGTTGTACACAGAGTATTTGTGTAATGTTCATTTTTTGATACTCTTGATATACTTGGCTTGGCTACTAAATTGGCATATTTACAGTTCATGCTCTAATTTTCATCAATTGTAATGAATCCAATCTAATTTCAGATTCTGAAAGTGCTGTTTATATGAACCCTAAACAATGGAATCCAATTCAACATTCCTATACATGTTCATGAATGTATTCTGAACAAAACTTAAGAGCATGCGTTGTGGCCCAGTCACCACATTCAGAACCGGAGAAAGCTGCTGCAATAATGTCAACGGAGCTACCATGAGTTTAATTTCAGGTTTTGCCTTGATGACATAGCAAAAAAAAGTATTTTAGAATAAAATGTCTCATTTTAGCAATTTTAGCAAAACAGTCTCCTCAACTGAGCAGTTTGAACACAAACATACTCATCACAGCACTGCGTATGTAGATTTTTGAATCCATTTGAGAAAAAGAGAGAGGATTCAGGCGTTTACATGCTTAATTATTTTTTTCATGTTGATCAGATTGATTCAGGTCTTCACCACCCCTTTCAGTCCATTCGAAATTTCATTTGGATTGAGCTTATTCTGCTTGAAAGAATACATGAAGGCTTTACAATCAGGAGTCATCATCCATCCACATACTAATGGAATATTTGGGTGCATGTAAACGTAGCTATTGATAGGATTGATTTTCAGGTTTTAATGAATTTATTTTCAATGAATTGTAATTAAATGATTCATTGTAAGTGAGTTGAGTGATTCAGATGTTTCAGAATCACAAACCGATTCACTCTGCATTCCTATTTGGCCAATTCAAAAGGAACCAAGTGATCCATTCGGGAAACAGGCAAGAGCCAACAGAAAATATTGTCTGCACAAAACCTAATGTAACCCCAGTAATGATACCCACTATATTACAGCTGGAGCCTGGGTAAGTATTCGTGTCACAGTTATGATTACCTTTAATAATCACATGTATTCCATTCCCTTCAGCAGCAATAAATACTATTGAATCAAAAACTTGTTTTACGAGTCTTTTTATGTATTTGAATGTGAAATGTAATAAGATAAAATATGAAAATTCAAAACAGTCTTTTGAAATAAAATGAGATGTCAAATTAAATAAGTTTGAAGGATTTACAATTTCAGAAAATAAACTAAACACTTATCTCACAAGTAAACACCCTCGAATGCATAAATGTTTAACTCAATAACACAGTCTTCAAATAGGTATATACTCAATGAACTATTCAGTACTTTAAATCAAAACTCACTTAAATGGGCCCACATTCACACTCTGATTCACACACACACTCTACATTGCAGGCCTGATATTTTCGCGGCTGTCTCACTCTCCCGCGATGCAACAGAGGAACTCCGGGCTTTTCCGGTCACCCGGAGCGCTATCTGGTTCGTCTCCCGAATGTGATCGGCTCGTTGCTCGCGCGAATCACCTCACGAGCGTATGGAGTGAAATCCAGGACGAGTATCACAAATATTTGCTAAATAAAGTTCTTATTAGCAAAGCAACAATACTAATGACTGATTAAGTCTTTATTTACGGGACTGTCGTGTGAAAATCCCAATACCTGGCCCTCGCAACTCGTCTCGTTTTCTCTTCCTCCCCCCTATCCTCCAGCCACGCCCTTCCTCTCGTCAATTGCGTCATACGTGAGTACGTAAACAAGATATTAAACATTAAATAATATTATATATAATTATATAACTATATACATACAAATGAAAACACTGTAAAGGCACAGAATAAATAAAATATACACATTACAATGTAAATAAACATATTACTTAATTTAGTGTCTTTAGACTCAACGGACTACACAAGTTGAGTAAATGTAAAAGTACAATCTACTCAACTATTTTGCAAAGCTGCAAATCTCACCTTTAAAGTTTGTATTCTTCACATACAGAATAGTCACATTGTGACATCGATCTTGTATTAGTTTCACATCTTCACACAATATTTGCAGGTCAGAGTTCACCAAAATGGACAAATGCCAAACTTCTTTGCATGAGCGTTTCTCCAGTATTTTCAAGCATGTAAATGCACAAAAAGTGTAGTGTGACTGGCCTTAACATGCCTAAAATGCAAATTATATATAGGCCTAAGTAAATTAATAATTTCTAGTCATTATCTGTTTTTTTTTATCATTTTGATAATGTTTAACATTGTTGGCAGTTAAACACTTCATGGTGAACAGGTTTTCATTATGATATGGGTAATGCAATAAAACTCTACCTTTTGCCACAGGCCTATTCTGTTCTCAGAAATGGAAATGTCTTTTCTGCCATAAGACAGAACAGCATGTCCTCCTCCTGCAGTTGACACCAATCTAGCCTATCCACCTATCTAATGTAGACGACTCACATCCCTATATATCAGTTTGTTTTCTATCCCTGCTTCAGCGAGTAGATGCGCTCTTGTTATCCTGTTACTTCAATTCATTGCTTTTCTGTAACTTTATACAGTGAGTCAGATTCTGTGGCTACAGGTTCACTTTTTCTGCTATCGATTAGCCAGTAGGCTTTCAGTCTGGTTTGCGTCTGTTGTAAAACCATAGGTCGCGGAGAGCAAAAATAGATGCACAAGCTCTTGTTTTCCTCATGTGTATGTGTGCTCTTGCGTGTATGGATTACTGCGCTCGCTGAGTTCCGCTCTGACTCTCGCTAAAGGAATCTGCTGCTCGGGCAGTTTGCGCTCCCGTGAGTTAACTGATTGAATGATTTGTGACAGTCGACTCATACTGGAAGAATTATTCTCTGATAGAACAGCTAGAGTTGGAGCTTAGGGAGATTAGCACGCGTTTACTGAGGATGCGCAATGTTGTGGATGTGTGTTTTAGGCGTCCTATTGAATAGTGTGCCGTGGTGTTGTCATTGATAACTGACGTTTGGTGTCAGTGGCCACAACGGCGCTTGGTCTGTAAAACACCAGTCATCATTTCATCAAAAATGATTGTTCACTTTTAATTTGGTTTTACACATTTCACACACATCTGAGAATAAAATCTGAGGTTTAGTAGGCCTAGCCTACTACAAGTTAAAGAAATAGTTAACTTAAAAATTTTAATTCTGTCATTTACTCACCTTCGAGTTGTTTCAAACCTGAATGAGTTTCTTTCTTCTGCTGAACACAAAAGAAGATATTTTGAAGAATTTCGGTAACAAAACAGTTGTATACCACATTGACTTCCATTGCAGAAAAATGCATCAACTGTTTAGTTACCGACATTTCAACAGAAAATGTTCAACAGAAGAAAAAATGATGACAGTAAATGATAACAGAATTTTCATTTTTAAGTTAACCTATCCTTTAAGCTCAGTCCATTTGTGCCATAATGTTGATTTAACAAGGCAAAAAACAAGGTGACAGGGGATGAGGCATTTACAGTGGAAGTAAATGTGATGAAATTTTGGAGGGTTTAAATTCAAGATAAAATTTTTAGAAATGCACTTACATTGATTCTGTTAAAACTGGTGTATTATTTATTTGAGCAGAAAAGCTGTTTAAATTATCGATAGGATATTGGGTTCATTGTGAAAAAATGGATATAACAGAAAAAGTTGAAGTATTTTTTCCACAATTAATTCATGTTAACATGCGTATTGTTTATGTTTTTGTTTTACATATCATTCACCTCCATTGTAAGTGCCTCACTGTAACCCCATTTTTTTTTAAGAAAAGGAAAGAAAAGTGGAATTTAGATTTTTATGCCACAAATGCAGTCAATTGAGCTTAATTTGTACTGAACCCAGAATATTCTTTAACCTGACAATACTCCATCCATACACTAATCATATTTGCATGATGTGACAATACAAAAAAACAAACAAAAATATGTAAGTACACAACTTGTGTTCATTTAAAATGTGGCGTTGAGTCCTATTGTGTTTGTTTCTGTACATCAACAGTGAGCAGGGGGTCAGGAAAAGCGTAATCTCTTTCCGAGAAATGTTAGCGAACCCAAATCGTGTGATCTTCTTAATGCATGCACGAAGATCTTTCTATAGTGTTTCTGTAATGTTCCTCGTATGTTAAGAAACAGGATTTCTGCTGGTTGGAAATTGCATAATCTCTCTATGAAAAGAACGCGTGGGCTGCAGGAAGCACAGCATGGATAATAGATGACTCTCATAGCAGCAGAATTTAGATGCAATGTGTTAGGTCACGCCGACCCTCCCCATTTCAACAGAAAGCTGCGGTCAGCATCTCTGATCCGTGATGAAAGAAACACCAAAACCTAAATAAACAGTCACAATTGTGCACCTTCTATTTTATTGTTCTGTTAAATAAGCTTATTTCCAGAATTCTGGATTGTGAACATATCATACATATTCAATATCCTTTGCGCTGAAGTGTTTCCATTTGAACTTTTTACAAAAACATGGTTTCATTTTACTAGATCAAAAACAACAAAATATGTATACGATGAGCATTTGAAGTGTCAAGATCAGGCAATTTGAAACATATTTACAGGTTTGAGTGTGAATTCTTTTGAGGACGTCTGCTGCATGAATGTTTTATGTCTGCTGCTTTAAACAGTCTTGACTTCAATAAGGAACATTTTAGTTTTAACCATGACTACAGTGACCCCCACATCAATACTGACTGTTCTTTTGCACCAAATGATGCACTATGTGTTTGAACTAAACCTAAAGAGGCACGCAAAAATAAAGGCCTGTAATGAATAATTCATCAAGCTTCTGACAACATCACGCATGGATGAGTAAGACACATTCTGCATGCTCCCAAGGATATGAATATCAACTCCTTAAATAAGATGAAGTAAAAATACAAATGCCACCACATCTCTGAAGCTCAGCATGTCATTTTGTTTGTATTTTGCTGCAGTTTGATAATTAAACGTCTGTTTTTTTTTACATGAATTTATGAGTATTTAATTACAAATATTTCAGAGTGTGGTGGAGCATTTATTTTTTTCTCAAATCATGCAACATGGGCACAATTTAGTTGTTGGCTTTTGGCTTGTGACTTGGGGCCCATTCTTCTTGCATGGTCCAGAAATTCTGCAAGTTTTTCATCAGGTGTGTTGTTCTTTTTTGATATGATGTCATTACTTTGAATCCTTTTACTTTCTGATCCTTTCACCAGCCCTTCGCCTTCTCCTCACCCACCTCCAAAGCCCCCGCCATCCCTCCCTCACTCACTCATCCATCTCTACTGTTTTGGTGCGAGGTTGCGCCTATGTCACGTAGATGTACTGTCCGTTTCATTATCATGAACTTTTAGGTTGTTTTTATCAGTCACGTGTTCCTTTGTTTGATTCTCAGGCCACTCTTTAGTTACCATGGTTACTGATATGATTAGTTATTTTGTTCAGCTGTGTATCATTAATTAACCTTGTTTGTATACCTTAAGTTCCTTTGGTTTCTCTGTTCTTTGTCAGTTGTGTTGGACACACTGTTGCATATGATGTATTAGTCTCTGTGGATTTCATCATTTCATTACTTTGTTCCTGGAACTTTGGACTCTTCATCTTTGGACTTTCTAAGTGTGACTATATATCTAGGAGCTATGTATAACCAGGCCAGCAGAAAAGTCTGTTCTCTAGTCTGATCTGTTTTACAAAAGACTTTAATATATATATATGAAAAATACCACAGAAACCAAAAACAATTAGAACATTGAATCAAATATTTTAAAAATCTATTCTGTGTTTAAATATTGACCTTTTTTCATAATTTTAAATGCAGTCAACACTGCTGAATGGACCAGATTATATCAGCGTAAATGCTGCTTCAGGCTAGTTTATGCTTATTTCGTACAAGTCAAGGTGGTGTATCCATAGCATAGTTCTAAGTAGCGAGAAATAATGTCGTAAATGTTAAGATGGAAGCCTGAACGAATGCTGATAAGCAGCATGTGATGTGAAAACATTAATGATCCACCATCATGCTCATCCAGATGTGAGTCTCACATGTCACACTGTTAATGGCTGTTGATTACACTTCACAACTCTATTAAGCTTTGTGAGCCACGGTGACCTACATGTCACATCAGAGTGATTACCAAAGCAAGGGGGACACAGAGTAGGATGTCATTTTCCACCCACCCTTTATATTTCTGGAAACAGTGTTGAAGCTGTTGATCACAACTATTTTTGTCATCTCAGACCTCATGCTGAAATAAAGGAAATGTGCATTATTAACATTAAGCTACAGCGATACTTTCATATACATACAACTTGTAGAAATATTTAATGTCTTTACTGCCACTTTTCATCAAGTGAATGCATCCTTACTGAATGTTTTAAGTCGAATGACTCCAAGCTTTAGAACCTTTTAAATAAGTTTTAAGCGAAATATACAGTGAGACTATAATTTCAATTCAATAATTTCGACTCTATAATTTCAACATAATTATATATTTTTATATATACCCATTTATTTATTTGGTAAGTAGTCATTTCATAATTGCAGTTAGCTGGTCATTATCTCAAAATAATACCATTTACTGTAGGGTGAACCAAGACTCTTCCAATTCACATTGGGGTCCTAATCACCCTGTCAAGAGTTTATTTTGCAGTAATCACTTACTGACTGCACATCACCGCTTACGTAGTTCCTTGTTGTGAAAATTCACTGTACTTGTATTTCTCATGGAATTCAAGGTTTGGTCACACGACTGGTCTTAACAAGCACATAGTATTTGGTCTTTAGTGGGTCACTGACACAGATTGTGAGATTGTACAGTGCCGCTGGCTCACCCACTGCTGTAAGTCCTGCTGCATGTAGTTCAGATTGTATTAAATATGGTTCATATCACGTGACCAGAAACCCCAGTCCCATCCCCCCCTCAGCCCGGCAGGACTAAGCCATTGTGTAGTTAACCACATTTCATCCAGGAGCTTACAGCTATGCGTGAGAGGGCAGCTGTTTCACTAACTGAAGAAGCGAGGAAAGCAAACACTTGTGAAAAACACAAACACAACACAAAGCTGGTGGTTGATTCTTGGACGCAGACACATGACTGCATGTTGGACTGACGCAGAAAATGAAGCTTTGTTGATTACACATGAGACAGTGCCCCCCCCCCCCCCACTCTCTCTCTCTCTCTCTCTCTCTCTCTCTCTCTCTCTCTCTCTCTCTCTCTCTCTCTCACACACACACACACACTCCATCCTGCTCTCTCACACGTACGCCAGGAGTCACGCTAATTATCCTACACTCCCATGCACATACTGACCCTAAAACTGGAATGTCCACGCACACTACCATCGAAAACCATAAAGATTTTGTATTTAAAAGATGAAAATATGTAATTCAACAACAACAACAAAAAAAGTATTAGAGTTCACTCTTCCAAACCTGTAGGTTTTGGGCCCCATCGACTTCCATTAAGGATGAAAACATTCTTAATTTTTTTTCATTTGTGTTCTGCTAAAGAAAGGGGTCACACTCTTAAAAAGTTTCATTGGGTTTCTATATTCTTGACTCAATTTTAAAGATCCCTTTATGCCAAAAAGGATCTAAGGAGAAATGTCTTTAAAATGATTGCATGTTAATGAGCCGTTTAATTAAAAAAATGAAGTTCAAATTTAAAATAAATTAAAACTAAATTAATTAATTTGAAACTAAATCAATAAAATGATGGGAACACCTAAAAGGTTATATGAAGCACCCAATACAACCTTTTCTTAAGAGTGCAGGTCTTGAATGATATGAGATCATTTTAATTTTTGGGTGAACAATCCTTTGGTGTGTTCACAGCTTTGGCTCGATTAAAAGAACCCTGGTGCGATTGCTCTGTTAGAGCGGTTTATTATGTGAACGCTTCCATTCCAAACCTTGGTGCGCACCAAACAAGCTTTCAAACAAACTCCGGTGCCATTTGACAGAAATATGCATGCAACACAGACCAAAAACATCTAAACTAACCAAAAACAGGATGTGATGTCAGAAGATGTGACCCTAAAAGAGTTTTTTCTCGTCAAAGGAGCTACGCTGCCGATTACAGTTTGTTTCAGGCATCAGAAATGCCATCTCTTTGCAGCAGATCTTTGTTTGAGTGCAACGAAGGGATTCCTGGTGCTGATTTGACTCCTTTTACACATTTGATAAACTCTTCACAAGTGAGCGCATTTAGCCCAGCACACAGCATTGTTTTGGATGTTGGATTCGTGTTTTGTTTTGACAGTGTGAACGCTAAGCGAACCAGGACTACGTTTGGTCTGGACCAAAACCGAACACACTGTTGGATATTAGCTTAAAAGTCAAAGGACATTAGCCTGAAAAGCCAGACCCACATCAAGATGTTGGGTCTGGGAACACACCATTGGCAGGGTTCAATCCGAGGGGCGGGATAAACGGTTGTCTTTCAAATTCCCTCTGCACGCAATAGGATAGCGCTGCAACCAACCAGAGCAACGAAGAAGGTGACGTAGTCAGAACGACGGACTCCAGTGCCATTCTTTGTTCTTTTTTTTTAAAGAAAAGCTTAACTCCAAGTTTTACAGAGTCGCGGCCAAAGGCGATTTGAAAGACTGCTGTTCGCCATCTTCTTTGTTTTTAAGTAGCAAGGAATTCATGAGGAACCGTCGCAACTCTGCCGTCATTATGTTTAAGCCTGCCCACCGACTCTATACACGATGTGATTGGCCTAACTAGAGTTTGGTTTTTCCAGCTGGCAAGCCAACGGAGAGTTGCTAGACGACACTGGCTGCAATATCAAAATTGCTGCCACTAGGGTGCGTCTAGATTTCTAGGCTAAAAGGACATGTCATGACATAAAAAAGTCTGTCCTGCGGGTTAATCAAGTTGCACTTAGGTGCCAGCCAGCCGATAGCTGGATCAACCACAGCTAAAAAAAAGCAAACCCTGCATCAGAGGGATGGCTACTCTTATCCCATCCTCACCTTCCTCTTTGGTTCGAGGCTTAGAGGGAATGTGGCTGGACAAACACATGTCTCCCATCCTCTTACCGCACATTCTGCCATATAAATAGCCCAATAACACCAACACATGCCCTGGGACACATTGACACTTTATCAACACCACATTGTTTCAGTCAATGGATTATAATTCCTCTATTTTTAAGGTAGAGCCACTGAAATGGTTTTAAAGGATCTACTGTGCACAGAAGCAGTTTGAACATTTAGTTATAGACAGGATTTGGTGGTTGGCAGGTTTTGTTTTGCTGCGGTCAAACACGAAAGGGTCTCATAAGTGCCTAAATTCAGTTGAAAATATAGAGGAAGAAGAGTTTTTTTTTGTCTGAAAATTTTGAGACCACATGTAAAAAGAATTTTGTTCATTATAAATGAGTTTATGAATGAAGAATGAATGAGGCATTTATATAGGCTATAAAGGTTTGATTGAAAAACATATTTTCAAATGTCTTTGTTTCCCTTTTGCTTTAATGGCAGCAGCACTGAATATGCATAAACTCCATAAGTTTGTATCAAACCTGCTGTTCTCCAGCATGATTTGAGAAGATCTAGAGCATCTTGAGCTTCAATGGAAAAAAGAAGATCTGACCACTTGTACAAAGAAATGCACATGATCAGTGTCACAAATTTGATTATTCGATAAGTGACCTAGAAGTGTCTAATGTAGAATCTGGTATATTTAGGTCATCATAAGTTTGTTCTGCTATTTTAATGGCAAATGTTTTTGTTCATTTCCAGGTTTAAACTAATTTTAAATATTTTAATAAATCTGTTTATGTGTGTGTGTGTCTATAGATAGATAGATAGATAGATAGATAGATAGATAGATAGATAGATAGATAGATAGATAGATAGATAGATAGATAGATATGCAACTGTAAACTGTAAAAAACTTTAATCTCTGAAAAACAGGATTTGTATCTTTGATCCTGTGGTGCCAGCCTTTATGTGTGGTTACATGAAGTAAAAAGGCACATAAAAGAAAGGTTTAAAATGGCATATAGCTTCAGAGCTTTTCATCCCCCCAAACACACAGTTCAATCACAGAGGACATCAGTATTTATAGCAACAGGCAGCTCAATAAACCACAATTTAACGATAGAGTGATCTTAAACAACATTGGATGATTTGATTATGTCTTTTATTGTATTAAACAAAGTGGCCTTTTTATAAATTCAGATATCAAAAGGTTTCTTAATCATAATGAAAGCAGAATGGCAACAATGAGTATTGTAGACTGCTGTTACCAAACAAAGATGAGCTATACTTTCTCAGATCCACGTTTATACTTTATATAGAAGCTGTACAAGCTTGTTCTTTCCTAACGGCATGAATTTCCACCAATATCCACCGGCCTCGTCTTTTATATAATCTGGTCAAAGTCTTACAGACGGTTGCATCATGTATTACATCATCAGGCATCAATAGGGGGTCTTACGTTCAGAATGATCTTGCATTAGATGGAGCTATAAGCGCTGCCAAGAAAATCTCATTAAGGTGGTGGTGGAAACTACCTCATTACACAAATCTGACATCAGTTTTGTGGTTTCGCTTCTAAAGGGTGAAGCAAGGATTTTGGTAACACTTTATTTTGATGGTCCCTTTTGAACATTCTGGTGACTATAAGTAACTTTACAACTACATGTCAACTAACTCTCATTAGAGTATTAGTGTACTGTCTGCTTGATATCTGATAACTCTTTATTGTGATGGTCCTGCAACAGACAGTCTACTGACTATAAGTAACTATCCAACTACATGTCAACTTATTCTAACCCTAACCCTACCAGTCTACTAATACTCTACTAACACTCTAATGAGAGTTAGTAGACATGTAGGTGCAACGTTACTTATAGTCAACAGAATGTGTTAAAGGGACCATCCAAATGAAGTGAAACCAGGGTTTTAGTTATAGAGATGGCTCTAGCGTAGCTTTACTAAAAAAAAAACAAAAAAAACTTAAGATCTTCATTCTGAATTGCTGTGGCTCCAATGGAGAAGATCTCTTCTTGAAAGGGAATAACATTGCCATCTTATGATAATTCGTCATTGCATTTAATTGAATGAGAGATCAATTAGTCACTGTTGTCATATTCTGTTTCTGGATTCATATATCTGGTTAAATTAACATTTGTGTATGTATCTCTCTTTTTTGCTTATATGTGCAGCCAGTCAGAAGATGATGGGCTCCCCCTGCTGAGTATTAGTTCCTCCCAAGATTTTTCCTAGTCTATCTAAACATCTCAGAAGGAGCCACAGTTGACATTAACTCACTGTTGGTATTAAAAAACGACATACGTTTCTTTCTTCTGTGGAACACAAAATGAGCAGTTAGGCAGAATGAGTCTCAGTTACCATTTTCATTGTATGGGGGAAAAAAGATTAAATGCAAGTAGCCTAAATGGTGTCTTGGGCTGTGTCTATAGCCTACCTAACATTTTGCCTAGCATTTCCTTTTGAATTTCACGGGTTAAAGAATGTTTGGAACTACATGAATTTTCGTTTTTGATTGTACTCTGATGTACAAATATGGCATGAAATAAACGATCAAGTTTTCGTTGAATAATATATACTGTATAATATATACTAACTATACTGTGTGTGTGTGTGTGTGTGTGTGTGTGTGTGTGACCGTTCCAAAAATGTCCAAAAGAATCAAAACAGAAGCTACCATGTGACATGAATGGAGATATAAGGTAGCCTATAGACAAGCTTTTGCTGCCATCTGGTGGCAAATTTTTGTTGCACTACTGCTGTCTTTGCTGTTTCAGTTCGTCCCAAAATCCACACAATAATTTACGAGGTAGGCTACACCACATCTCAGGGATTTTAAGCAATACATTTGTCATTGCCTTTACAAAAGTTTCGAACGAAAGGAAATAACGGTTAATAACTCTTCTTCTTCTTCTTCTTCTTCTTCTTCTTCTTCTTCTTCTTCTTCTTCTTCTTCTTCTTCTTCTTCTTCTTCTTCTTCTTCTTCTTCTTCTTCTTCTTCTATTCTGAAAACAGTTTCTTGCATATAACCAGTCTGGACCTGCTGAAACATCTCCTTTTGGTTTCCACAGAAAATATAAACATGTTTTTTTTTAATAGGCTAGTTCTTATAGTTTCCATTAATTGGATAACTTAATATTTATTTAATATACTTTTTTTAACGTATTATGATTTAGTCAAACATTACTTGAATTTTATGTTTTCATGTTTAGGCCTATATATAGGGATTTTAATTAAACTTCTATCTAATTATATGTGGTCATATCAAATTATATATGGTCATATCAATTGAACTTATTATTGTAATTAGTTTTGACATTTTAATTAAAATGAAAATGGGTATGTAGCCTAGTTTAAGATTTATTTCTTGAAGCCTATTTATTTTATTTCTGCTGGAAATGTTTCCATTCACGGTAAGGTGTCTTTTGAACACTAGAGGGCGGCATGCTGACATTAACACTATTTCAGTGGCTTCATTTATGCTGGTCTTCAAACAAAACAAAGCAAACAAAAACACTTTTCAGAATTTTGATGTATTGCCTAGTGACAGACTGAGCGTGCAATAACATGTTATGAATGTAATTTAAATGCACATCAGTAATTTCGGTTTGACCGTGTGTAATTTAATGTTTTTCAGATCTGTTTTTTTCCTCATACAAAAGAAAAAGAAGGTGGTTATCAAGTCGATGCCTAAATACAAGCCACTTCCTGTCTTTTGGCCCAGTCTGAGCATTTCACGTAATGTTAACAGCTGCAGGGTATTGGACAGGCCAAATTGGTCTAGTGAAACATTAAGTAAGCACTTACACATGTTTTTCAGTTCTACACAGATCATGGCCACTGTGTGTGCTTAAGATTTAATAATCCACAAGGGTCAATCAAAAGTTATCAAATTCACACGGTGCACAATGTCTCCTTAATATAGATGTTTAGTTAAGCAACTCCTACCCGGCTGCTTCAAGTATTAGTTATGTCATCTACTAATGTGAAATGGGTGCATGTTGTCAGTAACTAGATCTTCCAAACGAAGAGAGTCATAGCTGTGGAAAAAATATTTATATAAATGCAGGTGACATTATTTATTTTAAGTGTGTAGCAAAAATTTAACCAATTAAACAGCCATACAAAAGTAGCCTATGTTAACATGATTTTATTTTATTTTATATTTGAATGCTGTGACCACTTTTTTTGTGCCAGGTATTAATTATTGCTCAACAAACACATTTTTCACAGCATTTATAACAAAGCAGCCTGTATAATAATATCTCAGCACAAGGGCAATTGTGCAACCTTTAGGCCAGAAATATATGAGCATTAAAGAGGTTTCTATTTCTGTCTGGGTGACTTGCACTTGTGAACTTGTCTACATGTTGACCATTGCCCGTAATGTGATCTGGTAATACTTCAGGTTTAAACAATCTCTAATTGCCGACTAATAGTCCTGATCCCATTATGCTCTTAGAAAAGCACAGGTGTGCTTCAGTAGAGATGGCTTCAGGTCACTAAATTACCATTCTGAGTGGCTTTTAATGGAAGCAGATGTTAGAGGTAAAGAGTGACAGCAATTTCTGTAGGAAACCATGCACTTGACAAAATCACCTCAGATACTGTATAGTAAATACTGGCCTTTACTTAAACCCTGCACAAAAGGAGCATTTTTTTTTTTTAAAGAGAACAAGTGCAAATTAGTATTTTTTGTTCTCTCTTTCTCTTCTGTTTTAAAAAGGTCTCATATGTTCACAAGACCGAGCAGTACACATAAGAATGCTATAAATTAATATAATTAAGACCTTCTATGTAACATTTGAAACTATTGGTGACATTTACCAAAATAACAAAAAAAAAAAAAAAAACAGAATTGTGTATATAGAAAACAATCAGGCAGATATTTTCCTCCTCCTCTTTTAGTGGTGAAGCTTTCAAAGCTTTTCAAATCTTGGCTTGGGCACATCTTCTAAGCCTGGCATTATTCATCATAGGCGGATGCCTCAGTACCACTGTATAATGCCACGGTATCCCCCACCTCACTGGTACTCCACTGATAACACACACACAAGACCGCTATGGACCTTGGATTGTTGGCATGTTGGTATTTTCTTTTTCTACTTTCACAGGCCGAAAACCGTCTAATCCAGTTCTTACAGTTCCCAAGCCACAAGCCAACAGCTTTACTCCAATATCCACTTCATAAATCACTCTGATGGTCTGCACAATCACACAAATAAATACAAATACAGTAATATCCATTCAGTATTTTTAAATAAATTCTCATCTTCATTAAATAAAACACACACAATTACAGGGAACAAAAGAAAAAAGTATAATAAATCAGACATTTTATTATGATACTAAACTGCAGATCCTACAGTTCTGTCATCTTTGAAATATCAAGCGCAGAATAATCATAAATAACTGTAACGTGTCAGAACTCAAATGAAAATTCCAGAATCCACATTGTTTGTATGATTTAACCGAACGGCCAACAACACTCATCGTGCTTTGTTACTATATCAATGAGAGCCTGGCTGGAATTCACACGAGTGCGATTTTTAGGACCATTCTGAGTCCAACTGTTGACACGATCCTACTATCAAAAAAGAAAGGAGGTAAAAATAAGGTTGACATTGAACAATGCAATTGTTTATGCAAAAACTAAACAGTAGTTTGAAACCCTAAAATGAAGGATTGTTGCCAACCCAAACTAACTAAACCTCCTGAGCTACTACAATAGTCCCAATCTCAAACACAAAGGCTGCTGGGATCCGTCATATAAACAGTTACCAGACATCCTGCACTGTTAAAAAAAAAAAGGTAAAATTGGTATACAACTGTGTTACTGATGAGAAATGATTAGATGTAATCATAATGTACACAACACAAATGAAGACAATTATTGCATGACTCGGTCAGTCTTGCACCTGCAGATATGGCTAAGGATATGTTTACACGACAACGATGTACTAAAAACAGAAAGGTTTTTCCTTTGCGCTTTTTGCATGCGGACGACAATGCTGTCAAAGCACTTCCTGTTCACACGGCTCTGTGATCGCTAATAAAATACTGTATTGTGCATGTTAGGACAGTAGTTGGCGATGTCACTTTGTAAAGAAACACTTTATGTCTACATATACTGAACATGTAATACGCATGACTGTTTTCACAAATGCGCATTTTTGAGGTTTTCACAGAGATGATAATGGTCTCATTTTCAAAGACCTGCACTTTGAACCCCGTTATGAAAAGTTTGCGTTTTCAGAACCCAAAACGCCGTTGTTGTCTAAATGAACGCCCTAAACGCTTAAAATGTTTTTAGTTGAAAATGGTGTTGTGTAAACGGCCCCTAAACTGTCACATCACATTATTATTGTTTTTTTTCTTTTTTATGTTCTTTTTATGTTCTTGCATATTTTAAAGCATATTTTATATATCATTTTTTTAATATTTTTAATTTGAACTTAATATATTATTTTTTAATAATTTTAACTAATATTAAAATGAGTTAAATATAGTTAAGGTTTAAGTTAATATAGCCTGAATTCTGCCACTACCTATCAAACATGTCTCTTTTTCTATCTTTATTTGATAAAAAACATGTCATAAATTTCTAAACGAGTCAAATAGTAAAAAAACAATAGACTTTCAATGGAACTATGTAACTTCTCAAGTCCGGCAATGCACTAAAATACATAAACAGTTTATACAGCTCTCTCTCAATAAAAGGAAATGGCAGCCAATTATTCCAACCAATTCTGTGAATCAGGAAAAAAAAAAGCCAGTACTAGTTTATTCATTTTTTGAGGAAGAGGTGTGTATGTGTGTGTGTGCGACTGGATGTGATACTCTACGTCTCAGTAGGTCAAGTTCTGCAGTAGTTACTGTTCATAATTCATGACTTTATCCACCTTTGGAAGGGAAAAGCTGGATTGGAATCACAGAGCACACTGCTTTCCTTTATAAATGTCACAAAAGCAATTTGGATGCCAGATAAATTGAGGTCTGACTGATAGTTGGATCCAGAATGATATATCGTCATTGTGATGATTGATGACTCGTGATTGGTTTGCATTAGTTTCATTCAGTAAGTGAAATGTGTCAGAGGCAGAGCTCTTGAGGGTTCCCCTTTATTTTATTCCAAAAGGTGAGGAGAGGCTGACAAACATGTATGAGGTCAAATGATTTTGTTTAAAAGTAGCATATTAAATAAAGCACGACTCATTAAGTCAAACCTTCACTTAATAGACAAACCTGCTCAACTGATATTGCGACATCATTGAATAAAAGTTAGATAAAACAACAACAAGAACGCCGGGCAATAATCCAACATCTGAATCATGAGATTCCATTTAGAAATTTCAGTTTAGGGAACATTTTGTGAGGAATAATGGTAAATCAGTTGTTTTTTATATATTTATTTTGGGTGTGTGTGTGTGTGTGTGTGTGTGTGTGTGTGTGTTGGGGGGGGACGGGGTGGGGGGGGGGATGATGCTATGTGCGAGCAAAACATTAGATTCCCGGTATGAGGGGGCGGTCACAGAACACTTTACAATTTCATTGACGGCGTCTCTGTTTTTAAACAGAGTGTGCTCTGTGTGATCGGTCATGACACTCAGAAGTAAAAAAAAAAAAAAAAAAAAAAAAATTGCCAAATTGGACAGACTACATCTGAAAATGCTCATAATTCTCTATATATTCTCTAAATTCACAGCAGGTGAAAATGATCGGGATGACTTACTTCCGTCAAGATTCTGAAGTTGCATCTACTTAATGACAAGAAGATGGAAATGAGTTGCTTTACCAGGAAAGTCAATCTCAGATTTTAATGTGTGCAATGGTCCATTCAGAGACAGAAAAGAAAAGTGCATATAGGGTTCATTAGAAGCGTCCAGACAGAGTTATTTCTGTGATTTCTTATTAGGAGTCAATTAACGTTTATGGGAACTACAGAGGGCCAGTTTAACATTATTAGCCAGTGACAGCAGACTCTCGGGTGATGCCTGAGATCAGACTGACATTTCCCTCTGTTACGGTCAAGATTTGAGATTAGTGGATCTAACTTAAAACTTCAATTATGACTTCCACCCAGAATGCCCGAAACACCTAAAATCTTCCACTGTCTTCCTTGGGAAACACGGCACAGGGTGTTTCATATGACCTCAGCAGTAAAACGGCATGATGTCACTTGGTTAGATTTAGGACACAATACACTTCACTGTTTAGATGTTGCCTTTCCCATGAGCAACCTTATTATACACAGTATTAATCGACTGAAGAACAGGCTGATGTTGAACGTGATAAAACAGCAATAATCAAATCCTCTGCGAAAGGCAGCTTAGCACACTACACATTCGTAATGCAATGTGGCTGATTGATTAAAAATGTCTTTTTGTTCTCTGCTGGAATTGCTAACTATAGACTCATTAAACATCCCATGAGTGATTGTTAAACAGATTTCCTGATGCTCTATTTATAGCTGCAGCGCCACATAAACCCGTTTTTCCCACAAGTCCTCTCTCACAGCCACACGGACGCACTGTGAAGGTCTCCGAACACCCCCTACACAGATCTCTGTGGATGAAAACTCAGACGCTCACAGCACTAATCACTAAGTGACCATTCCCAGCAGCCGAAGGAGAGGGTCAAGCACAGGGCAAATGGGCATGGGAAAAATGCAACAATTATATCATTTCCTGCTCTGCTTTCACTATGAAAAAAAAAACGGAGAGCATTTACTGCTGGGTGGAGCCATTGAGTTGAGTGAGACTGTTGTGTGTGAGGCTTGTGACAGTTATGTTGAAAGTTTTGTGCTCTTCCACCAAACTACAGAAATAACGTTCTGCTGAAGGGTCTCAACCCAACCGCTAATATTTATTTTAAATTATATAAATTATATTTATTACATTTGTTATTTAAAAAAATAAATAAAAAAAATGATATATATATATATATATATATATATAAAACATTTTATATACATTATATTTTTTTACCACTAAATTAAACGTTAAAGCACAGTATTTAGTATACATTCATTTTCTCTTCACAAAACTTAAGTTAAATTCTAAACCAGTGAATAGTAAAAAAAAAAAAGATTATCTTTCATTAAATAAAATGGTTTCACTTCATTTGGATGGTCCCTTTAACACATTCTGTTGACTATAAGTAACGTTGCACCTACATGTCTACTAACTCTCATTAGAGTGTTAGTAGAGTATTAGTAGACTGGTAGGGTTAGGGTTAGAATAAGTTGACATGTAGTTGGATAGTTACTTATAGTCAGTAGACTGTCTGTTGCAGGACCATCACAATAAAGAGTTATCAGATATTAAGCAGACAGTACACTAATACTCTAATGAGAGTTAGTTGACATGTAGTTGCAAAGTTACTTATAGTCACCAGAATGTTCAAAAGGGACCATCAAAATAAAGTTTTACCAAAAAAATATAATATATATTAAATATATTTAAACCTTTGCACAGTTGAGTTACCGTTGACACCAGAAAATCTTAACACACTTAGTTGATAAATGTTAAAATCATTAACATTTGGTTTTATCATGTGTAAATTGAAAAAATATATAAAAACGATATGTTACTTAAATATATATTTATTGTTTTAGCATTACGTCAAAATGAATTGTTATTGCTGTTTGAAACAAGCTTGTATTTGAATAAGCTTTCAAGATATTTTTTTAATTGTAAGCCTTTTCGCAAAGATTTTTTAGTCGATGTCTGAATGTGTAAATTAATCTCCTACAATGTCATTACAATCTGCAGGCTAATAATAATAATAATATAGAATTAGATTAAAGGGGCTATATGTAAGATTTTTCATGTATTAATCGCTTTTTTATTGTCAATGTGTGAAGGCCTGGGTGGGCCTATATCGTGGGAAATACATTAATTTTTTTTAACAATTTTCTTAACGTTTGACAATAATTAAAACATTATTTTAAATTTGATATGTTTTTATCATGCATTTGAACTCCATTTGATATCCTAATAATAATAATATGCTAATTTGTCTCTTCAGTCACATATATTCTTAGCACCAATATCCAAATTTCAAACCAATTTCACCTAGCTAGGTTATTACAAAAATGGTTAAACAGCTTTCTTTAACACATTTCAGAAAAAAAACAATGTCTAGACAGTGATGACAGGACCAGCCCGCCTCTACCTACAACTTGACAATTTTGTATTTTGAAAGAGAACTAACAGATAATTAAATTATGACGATATTAACATCTTAAATTTAAAACCCGGCCGACTCTGACTTGTTTAGACCAGACATCAGCCATAGAAGGTAAGCTATAGGTATGTTTTAGTCTGGCCCACCGTGGCATGGTTATTCAATATTTGCATTCAATATTTGTGAGCAAAGGTATTTCTGAACTGTAGGCCACATATACTGTAGAAATATAGTCAATACAGGACTTAGATATTGTGATTTCTCTTCATAGTTGTTTGTCAGGACTCGGGTTACCTCTCTCTCCTGCTTTGTTTTTGTTTTGTTTCATGGCGACCGCTACTTGTTCGCACTGTGCAATCTGAGCAGGTGCTTTATGCCTACACTGTACGAATTTGGGCTGTTCATGACGAAAGATCGTGGCTATTTCTGTAGTTGTGGCTCCTAAACGGTGGTCCTACGTCGTACAGTGAGAGAGGTTCAAAGACGGCCTTGATCATGATCACTGTGTTTACAACCTACATGTACTGACTAGGAAAAAAATGCAACACGAAATGGCGTATTGATCAACGCGGTCAACATGATCAACATGGTGCTAAAACGTAAAACTACTTACCTCAAGCTCCATTTGCAAAATTGGAATGGCAAGTTGGCCTTTTCCAATTTTTGAGATACAACCACTAACACTTGAAAAGAACTGTGGCAAACAAATGGAGAACCATACATTTTTCCTAATAAAAAAAAAAAAAAAAAAGGAGAAAAGATAAGAGGTGATGGATAATGCACATTCGCCTAACTAGATTTTGGGCAATATGGAGTATAACTAGCTGATGACCTGCTATAGAATACTGGTATAACTAGCTGATTATACCCTGCTGTTGAGGCATGTTTCTTGAGATTTTAACCTGGTATTCACTTGCCATAATACTACATTAACACATTTTCACAAATTCACGTATGCTATGCATACGAACACGCGTGATCCACTTAGTCTCAAGATTTAGTCACAAATATTCAGAGCAGTCAAACAAAAAATGCACAAACACACATACAGACTCTATTCACTTTCCAAGATGAGAAATGACAACCACAGGTGGGTTGATTTGTTGCGTGGGAAGCAGATGATATGTCCAAATCAAGTGCGGCAGAAAACATCCTGGATTGCACCAATGCCCAAATGAAGAAATTATAGCAACTTGAGACAGTTTCTGAGTTTCTATCTAATGTTGAACACAAAATAAGATATTTTGAAGAATATTGGTACAGTTGATGGTAGCAATTGACTTCCATTGTAGGAAAAATATACCATAGAAGTCAATGGCTACCGTCAACTGTGGTTACCAACATTCTTCAAAATATCTTCTTTTGTGTTCTAATATAGGTTTCTCAATCCAAATTAAGCTGATAAATACGGGGTGATGCGAATTATTCAGACTTTTAGAGGCCCACCCATCATTCACTTTCTGTATCAGCCACTGGTGTGAATAGCTTGTAACTAAACTTCCCAGACATCCTAGGTTGTTTATGAAAGTCTGATTTTTATGTGAAGGACTCGGAACGTTTTTACGGGAAAATCTAAAAAATCTTTCTGTACTAGAAACAAATGCTTATACAAGCATTTCATTCATAGATCATTCAGGATCATTTCTGGTTTAATCTAAGGTGCTTTCTTTCTGCTGCTTTCTCACCTCTGCCATTTTTTTGAGAGAAAAGCACGCAGCATATATTTACATATATAACCTTCGTTCTCAGCAGTGTGGACTCTCGGCATGGATGCACTGCACTGACCTCCGCAAGTATGCGTTTACCCCAGTGAGCCTCCTCGCACAGGCACTGTGCAAAGTCAGGGAGGAAGAGGAGCAGGTGTTGCTAGTTGCCCCTTATTGGTCCAACCGGACCTGGCTTCCCGAACTGATACTCCCTCCCTGGCCCATTCCTCTGAGGGAGGACCTTTTCTCTCAGGGACGGGGCACCGTATGGCACCCGCATCCAGACCTCTGGAAACTCCATGTCTGGTCCCTGGATGAGACGCGGAGGTTCTAGGTGATCTATCAAGCTTGAGGGGCGCCCTCGCCTCTCTCCTCTTTACTCTCTTGGGACTTGGGATCTCTGGTGCTGAGGCCATCCTTAAAAATATTTTGGTTTGCAGTAACAGCAAAAAAAAAAAAAAAAAAAGGGTCGGTAGGCCTATTTTTTTTTCAAGATTCAATGTAAAAAAAAGTAAAATTTTGGTCATGTGATTACATAGGTATGAATTTAAACAAATTTGCATATCGTGACGTCACTGACTGGGTCTTCAACCTGTGCCTTCGGGTGCACCATTGCAAACCTCATTCTGATGCAGGTAATACCACAAACAATTTGAAATCTTTGTCAAAAAACATGTTTATTGCATTAATTGCAGATGCATTCATTTGGGGGGGGGGGTGGGGGTGGCAGAATCAACAAAGAAGCCACTAGATATCAACAAAAGTGGATTTTCAGAGGGAAACAAATAAATTAAAATGACTTTAGAATTCACGAAAATAACAGTTAAAGGCACAATATGTAAGAATTTTGTAATAAATTATCCAAAAATCACTTGCACAGTGTGATATATTTCTTGCAGTTGTGTACTTGAAAAATATCCCAAAAGTCTCCAAAGATTTTTTTATTTCAGAGAAATTCTAATTTTAAATAAGTGGCCGTCCCGGAAAAAAATGTCGCCAGTCAATGACATAATTTCCGTGCTATCCTCGGTTTCCGCTCGAACTGCCATAGCCATGACGTAACCATGGCGACAGATGTGGACAACTAGGTGTGTACGTTACGTGCGTAACACTGGCGGCACGCAGTTCTTGTTTCGTTAAAAACATAGACCATGGCAATCAGACTTTGGGATAAACAAGGAGAACTCAAGCAGACTTTGGGACAAACAAGGAGGACTAAAATAAGGATCAATATCAGCGTGGCATTTTTGAGATGCCGAGAGCTCCACGTCTGCGACTAACTTGGACTTGACAGAGCTTCACGAGTCACGACTTGACAGCTTTATTAGACAGGTGAGAAAATATAGGCTACATAAAACAAATCAATGATATATAACTTTAGCTCAACATGATGAAATGTTAGAAATAGAATATGGTCAGTATGTTATTCTAATCATGTTAGTGATAATGTTGATCTAGCTTAACGTTAACGTCACTGCTAGTTCCGTATAGCAAACGAACTAACACATAGAATAACATAATAACTTTTAACACACATTTAAATGCCGTTTGTTGTGATAGTGTAACGTTAGACCAAGTGAAGCAGCTCTGCATTACCTCACAAGTTTAATTCGTCTAATAAACTGACCTGTGTGAGTAATCCAGCACTTGCGGGTAGTTTGGTAGAATTAAATGTCCTTATTACTTTATTTCCGCGGGACTTAGGTGTGATATCTGTCTCTTTAGCAATCGCGACCTGCTTCATACCACTGTAATGTTAAAAAACGTAAATGTTTGCACTCATCCATAAACATTATTAGATCCATCAGCTTGACAGCAAGTCCCTTCATTCAGTGCTCGTCACTGCATCATAAACATATGCCTTTGTTATTGTTGGAAACTGCGCCCTCTAGTGGCGAAAAATCTAACATATTGTGCCTTTAAGCGTCTGCGACTTACTTTTACTTTGTTTTGTGATAGTTTGCACATTGGCTTGATGAATAGATGCTCAGCTGCTCATCTGCGGTAATGCGTGTTGCAGTAGCGCCATCATATCTGACTATAACATGACATATAGCCTATAACACGCTCTCACACGTGTATTTTTTAATAAACCATATTCGACAACATATAAAAATGAAATAATCTTTAGAGTAATTTTATAAAGCCGCAGCCATCATTACCAAGTGAATGACAGTGAACAGTGAACAGTGACAGTGAACAGTGACAGTGAATGAAATGAAGCGAACGTTCAGGGGGCCATAGTTTGACATGCGTAAACCAATGGTGTAAACATAATCATAGATGACGCGCCACGGGTTTTTAATTACAATAAAGAACCTAGCCTACATTTGTATGTAGGCCTTAGGCAATTTATATTCACAATACTTACTATATTATTTGATTGCATTTTTATTAGTTGAAGAGTTAAAAAAAAAACGGTCGGTCTTAACGCAAGTTTACAACCGGCAAGTCGGTCGGACTAAAAGGGGAAAAAATATATAAAATGGGGCGGTCCTAAATTGAGGTCGGTCGGGTTACGGCAAACATTTTTAAGAAGGCCATTTTTAAGAATGTCCTGACGAAGAACTGTTTTTATAGACAGGACTTTTAACAAAGGGAGCTCTCTGCAGTGCCATCAGCAGAGTTTAAAGTATTGTCTATAAAAACAGTTCTCCTGCTTGATTTGGCCTCTATCAAGAGGGTAGGGGATCTGCACAGATTTTTGGTCGACGAATTGTGCCTAGAATTCGGGCCGGCCAACCCTTCATCCTGAGCATAGACATAATAAATACATAGACGCCCTATTGGCCGCTGGAGCGTATGTTAACGGCACCGCCATATTGCGGAGGGCAACTTTCTCATACCTCTCATACCGGGAATTGAGAAAAATGCCTGTTTCGTGTGCTGCTTGGGGCTGTACAAATAGCCACACAATTGAAAACAGCTCTTGAGGAATTACCTTTCACAAGTAAGACTGAACATTTGTTTCTGGTTCTATTTGGTCATGATATAGTAATAGTTACGTTCAGACGAGAAAGGCCGCAAAATTTAAAAATACTACTGTTATTGTGTCACGAAATGTAGTTTTAATCGTTTTTCAGTCGAAAATGTAGTTATTTAAATTTAAAATATGTGGTTTATTTATTTAGAAATTTGATCTGACGTTTTCGGAGTTGTGAGATCCAGCCGATGTGAACCCCACCTGGAACAGCCTTACCTCGGCCAGTGCTTCTGACGTTTGCCGCTGGCTCTGATGTCTCTAGTCTAGTGGTTAAATTCAAATTAATTAACCAAGCATTAATACCATTGATCAGCCCAACCAAACGTGGATGTTTTTTTCCACTAAGAAACAAACATTGTTATGTTATTTGATTGATATTTTGAAGCTGCTTTGATGCAATTTATATTGTGAAAAGCGCTATATAAATACAATTGACTTGACTTGACTTAAACATGAGTTGTAATTCGTCTTGTCTATATCTAACGGGCGATCTGTGGTCTGATTAATCTATAATTTGTTCCCTGGCAAATCGTTTTGGCTGAGGGCAAAGTGAAGTTTCATAACTTTATATATAGGCTATTAAAACGTTGTATCCTGCTGTATGTTTGACTGAATCGTTTACTTTATTTCTTGTCTTGTAGGCTATAGCTTCTTATACCTTTTAGGCTACTTATACTGGTAAAATGGCTATAACTGATCAATAAAACTGAAATTTAACAAAAAGAGTATTAAATAGCCTATAAGTCACTATTTAACTTATTTTTTTTATTGTCTATATTCTGTAATTGATATTTCTTATTCTATTGCTATTATTATAGTATTATACATAAACTATATGCTATTATCAATATTTTTATGATTGCATTATTGTACTTATGATATTATATAATTATACTATTCATTACCATTTTGTATACTGTTTGTTTATTTTATTGACTAAACTATTTACTATTACTTCTCACTTTACCTTATATTTACTATTTGCATTGCACTGTAGTTGTCATGTATTACCATAAAGGATCCATCAGTTATCTTTGTTATTGCTAAAATCGGGTCAATCACAGAAAATTATTTTTCCACAATAAGAAAACTTTATTTAATTTAATGTGAAAATTAAATTATATCTCAGTATGGGGGTCTTCACAATTCTTATCCAAGAATAAAAAGCCAGATAGCTACATGACAAGCCTGAGCTTTGACAATTCCTTATTTTAAAAATATTTTATCGAGATTTTAAATAACTAGAAATGGAACTTTTTGTACATCACATACAAACCACTGAAATCGGTTGATAAATGTAAAAAAAATGTTTTGTTTTTATCCAGAAAAAAAACGCAGCTCACCCATTTACTTGTATTTGATCACAGTGCAGTCTTGCCCTCAGCAACATGGCGAACGCGGACTGACGTATCGCAGCAACGTGCCGCTTTGGAACGGCCTATGTATTTATTATGTCTATGATCCTGAGACCCCGGATATGTGCCCAAGGTTCCTACCACACCCTTTCGGGACCAGGTGGTGAACCTGCAAGCGCTGCCCCAGAAGAGGCAGACCCAGCCCTGGCTTTTCTCTGTCCCGTCCTTGCTCTGCACCTGTAGGTGGACAGAACGCAAAGCCTCAGGACCTCAGACCAGCTCTTCGTCTGTCACGGAGGCCAGCAGAAGGGAAAGGCGTTCT
This sequence comes from Meda fulgida, assembly GCA_030578275.1. Classification (NCBI taxonomy): domain Eukaryota; kingdom Metazoa; phylum Chordata; class Actinopteri; order Cypriniformes; family Leuciscidae; genus Meda; species Meda fulgida. The sequence continues at coordinate 17,161,083 of CM060624.1, read as the reverse complement.
CCAAGCAGAGGTTGGCCCATTGGATAGCAAATGTTTAAGCAGAAATCCAGAGAGTTCATGAGTTTATATGTATACAATAGTTACTGTTCAGAAGTTTGAAATCTGTGGGATTTTTAAAGGCTTTTTTAAAAATAAAAAAATAGAAATAAAAAGTTCTCCTAAATTTCTATTTGAACATTAAAATGTAATTTATTCCAGTGATGGCAAAGCTGAATTTTCAGTGTCACACGATCCTTCAGAAATCATTCTAATATACTGATTTGGTGCTCATGAAACATTATCAATGTTAAAACAATTGTCCTCATAATATGTTTGCTAGTATATTTTTTTCCCCCACAGGATTCTTCCAAAAGCAGTATTTATTTACAATATAAATCCTTGGTACGATGTCTTTACTGTCACTTTTGATCAATTTAATGTGTCCTTGGTGAATAAACATATTCATTTAAAATAAATAAACGTATTGACCCCAAATATAAACTTTTAACCTAGAGATTTATTCTGACCAAATCTAGACCAGCACCGGATTCTCCACCCTGATTTTCATAGAGGGCTTAAATGAGCGCACACCCACTGTCTTCCGGACCTTTTCCATTACGCCAGTCATTCTCTGTCTCTTGTCAATTGGTAATTCACTCACTCATGGATATTCATTTGACAAGTCACAATTCTAAAATTAAGACATTCCACGCAAACCACAGATTAGCACAGCCAGCATCTGCATATTACTTTGTCTTCCTCTTCTTTTTTTTTAACAATAACTTGAATTCGATTATACAAGATTATACTCAATGTCAAATCTAACGGAACAATTATATGGCAAACTCTATAGGAATCAATTCAAACTCATCTATCCTGACGGGGAAAGCCTGTGTACCAGTAAACTAAATCTGACACCCAAAACCCAAGCTGAAAGGTATAGCTGTAAAAGTTTGAGGTAATGACTGACTGGCCTGAATTTTACATTTCAGCTTTTTTTTTTACACCCATAATTCACCCCCCTGACTTTTATATCCAATATTTCCATGTTATATATGTTTGTTACCTATGAGTCAGTGTGTGGAAGGCAGAGTCGGTGAGCTATTTGGATAAGTGTTTGGATACCACTATGAAAGCATTTATTTAATTTGGCATGAACTGAGGAGGAATTACGTCCTCTTATGAGGTAAGAACGGTTGTGACAAGGTACTGATGCCAGACCCACTGTGCGCGCAAACTCAGTTATTTCTGTTGCTATGAAACATGGAAGAATCTAACATAGTGTCTGAAAAATAAGATTTATACTGGGAAAATAGAGTAAGGTAGTGACTGGGTAGTTAATAATTCTGTAAAAGAAATCCACATAAAATAACGTACATAAAATGTCAAAATAAAAGAGTAAACATCACAGTTTGGATCGAATTTAAAAAGACCAGTCTGAACACTGTGAATCACATATAAATAATAATGCATCAAGGGATTTTATTTATTTTTTCTTAATAAATAATGGCCACTGTGAGGGCTCCTTGCAACTCTAGGCTTTCTTTTGTCCGTCATATATGCTTATAAAAGCTGTGTCCAATGGGCAGAAAAGTTTCTGTTTCAGAACAGTGTAGCACTCTAACGACCAGGCAGCACATTATCCTTAAAACGGCTCTTCTCTTTCTCTTCTGTGGGCTAGTTTGAGAGAGGACAAGTGTTTTTTTTATCCCCTTCCTCCCTTGGCCTTCTTAGTCTTTTCAATGTCACACAAAAGCTGTGATAATCAAGGCTCAATTTCCCTCTCTTTCTCAATGAGTTTGGTCTGAATTTATTACGATGCCAGAGACTTACTCTTTGATGTCATTAAATCCATGAGGGAGTTCATTTTCTCTCAAAGCACTTTATCAAAGCACTTCAGATGCGTCCTCAAGCCTTCTTGTGCAGAAACGCTCTACCAGAGGGCTGTTCACTACAGATGCAGTGTGTCCTTCCTACGAGCCCTTTAAGAATGAGCTGCCGTGGCTATGCCGCACTCAGTCACTTTATAACCCAGAGAAGCTTAAGGGTCAAAGGTTAGATCTCATTCTATCAACCTCTCTCTCTTATTTTTTAATCTAAAGGTTAAAATGTTTGCGGTTTAAGGCTTTTTGAATGATCCCCCCCCCCCCCCCCCGCTCTACTTAAAACTAACAATTGTCTAAATACTCACCATTTTTCACTGAACTAAAATAAAATATTACAAATAAAATGATCTGGGATTTTAAAATTAAATGTATTAATTGAAGCATTATATATATACCATGTACAGTAGGCATATAAATTTAGGTTTGCACAAGGACAAGGCTGACAAAAAGGGTTACAAAGGCTTGATTTATTTGGGTTGGTGTTAAAAATTTGTGTTTGTGCTTGAGTTAAAGTTAAAAAAAAATCTTTGGAATTTCTAAACCTCTTCGTTAGGATACCCAATCTGCATGGTGTTTCCATGTAGAAATAAGGCAAAAGCTAGGGTCATATTACATTTTGTTCCTCTCACAACAGTAAATTAATCTATGTTATCTTTAAAAACTTGCATATCTACGGCATGCCATTTGCAATCATTTTACCTCTCAAGGCAGAGAAAGATTAACCACAACTTATTATGAATATTCATTTATCTTGCTTAATTTATTCGGCAGCGTCCCTACGAGCTGGACACAATGAAAGGCAGATTTGAATCACTATCTTGTCACAATGTCATTTCATATTTGAAAAGAGGAAGAGATGGTCATTTAACTCACAAATAAAGTACCATCTAATTAGATCAGACAAGGACAATGAGTTGCAATACTTAAACTTGGATAAAACAGAGAGACTACGGACATCTCAGAAAGGTCTGTGATAAGACTGAATGGTCAATTCAGCACTACCAAATGAGGTCTCCTTAGGTTATCTTGGATAAATTACTTTACTCTGCTGACACAAACAATACAGAACTGCCAAATCGCTCAAATGCGCCATTGTCTGCGGTGAAGCGCAACCTTTTTCGGGCCATGCTGAGCGACTTAAAATGGGGCAGCGCTCTTTTTTTTGAGCACTTCGGTGAAAGAGACATGTGAAATCTGCAAAGTTTGTGTTGTATGGCCAAGGCACTGAGATAGTTTTCTTTATGTGAGTATTTAAAGTCCTACTTAAAACAAATTTGTGTCCTCCCATGTGGCATGGCTTCTAAGACCCAGAAGATGAGATGCATCTGTACTCTAAATAAGGCTCCTTGAGGGCGCGATGAATCTTTGCATGGAGCAAAAACAGAGTGGCTTACATCCAAACACTAACGCAAGACAGTTATGCAGTATTCCCCTTTTCTTTTTCACTACACTAAATAATATGCTACAGTACGGCTTAACATCAACACTCTCATTGAAATAAAAAAAGTTATTGTTCTGCGTGGGGAATTTATTTGTTTTTCCACCGAGGATTCTGTAGTGCAAACAAACAAGAAGAGCACAAAAAAAAGCTTTGAATACAAAATAATGTTATGATAAAAAGTATTGTGATTAATAAGGCCTCCACATACCCCACAGCCATTGAATGTCATCACTTAGTACTGCATGTGACTGCTGTTGTTGAAACAGTTTCATTTTCTCATGGGATCTCCGTTCCGTTGGTTTAAATGCAGTAAGCCAGCTGTTGACTAATGGTGATTCAAGCACTGTATATTCTCACTATATAACAGCACTGGGGAGCCATTAAGACTAGGCCGATTAAAGCTGACTTTGAACGATATCTGTCTCATACATTTTTACGAAACGCACCTGCCAGTCACTCCCAATATCATCTGAACAAAATAGACTTGAAAAAATGATTGAAATAGGATTCAATAAAGTAGATGTAAAAAGTGACAGATTTCTACTGTCAACACTAATAAACCACTCTTTTTGATCAAATATCTGTTTGTGTGATTTCTGAGAACTTTGGCATACTTCCTTTCACTTTTTGTACAACTCAACGGGGTTTCACTACAGGCTATAATGGCCCATGGAGATATTCTTCCACATTAAAATCATATTGTTATGGTGCTCAAAAATCTGCCAAAATCTCCATGATGTCCCTCGAGTTTTTTATTTGAGCCACTTCTTCTCCTTTCTCTGCTGGAAACCCCGTGATCAGAGGAAACCCAGACACATCGATCCAAACTGAAACAAAATGTTTATTGTAAGGCTCTGTATTGAAAATAGGGTTTACATGGTGGAGTGTTGTCTATAAAAGTCATAAAAACAAAGGAGGGATATGGCTCCCAGAGCGCTTGGACATTAACGCAGGAAATGGAACAAGGTCAGAAAATTAAAAGTGCAATTTTCCGGTTCTCATTTTCGTAATTCATTGCAGCTTAAGCTGTTCTCTGCTAAGGCTGGTCGGAAGGAAGGAAGAGGTTTTGGCTTCGACCAGTGGTCTCTTAGCAATAGCACAAATCCGTTTGAACCAACGTGCTGGTGTCCTTGTGGCATCCTCCTTTTTTTTTTTTTTTTTGAAGAATGGAGGCTTCAAGTTTTTGATGAACACACAATGAACCATGTTAGTTTAGAGCTGCTACTGCTGAGAAACTGACAATAAACAACAAGTCTGTAGTTACAATAAAACTCAAAGGATGAATGTAACTTTGAGGTTCCTATTTACTTATTTACAGGGCTCTGAACTTCCTCAAAATGACTGTTGACCTATGCATTATGGCTGGGAATCAGTTAAAAAATAGTAACATAAGTAAGTAAAAATAGTAACACAGTAACATTACGGGTTAGCATTTTAGCACTTCCGGTACCATCATCCCAAAGTCAAAGGGTTTTTTCAATGGGATTTTGGTTAAAAGCCTGTCTGTGGTTAACACAAGGTCTAGATAATGTCAAGTTTTATAAAACACACCAGTAATACCCCACTCTTGACTTTTTAATGCTTCTACGTATCTTGAAAAAGGCAGTTGCTTACAAGTTGCTATATGGGTCTAAAGACGTTGTCAGGGACATTAAACATCATCAAGCTGAACAGATAAACTTATCTACTTTCACAGCCTTGTTGTGTTTATAATCACGCTCTTGCAAACTATTCTAACTCACACTTTCAGGGAAAATGTTTTTTAATAAAGACTGAAAGAGTTGTCGAAATCTTGGTGGTGGTGAGGTTGAAGTCGAGAAACCATGATGTAGCCTAGTTTGTTTATAGCCTACATTTAGCTTTTTGTTTCTGGCGATTGTATTTGGGCATCAAAATTCATAAAAGTTGTGCTCATTTGTGAAAATTATCCTGATGGACAAAAATGTAAGTTCTAAAAATATAAAGATGTAAGTATAAAACTTTTTTTGACCACAGAGCTTATTTTTTGCGGTTAATTTTTTTGAGAGAGCCAGTGTGATGCTAACTTCCAGGTTGGTCTCCAAAAATACATCATCCCTGTACCATTCAAATACAAATATAGAATCAACATAATAAAGAGAATAAAGAAAATTAAATTTCTGAATCAGACAAAGATATAGACAGAGCTACTGTATAATTTTCTATGGTATTCTGCGAAACATTCCTGCGTTTGGATATAGCCTCCAACCATTGCTTCAGTGGCATAATTTCAAAAAATAATTTCTCATCAAATGAAGTCTACATTTCCCTCAATTATACATGCATTTTAAGTATTTGGAAACGTAAGTTTAGTGAGTATTATTTTAGGAGAACAGTGTCATCCTGAAGATGAATTTTGTCACCCTCTTAGCATTTAAGCCCTGTTTCCCTGGAAATCTATAAAAAACACTGAAATGTCAAACTTCAATGCTAAGTCAGGCCATGAAATCTCCACCACTTCTCAATAAACAGACTCTCCAGGAGTCATTATCTTAATTTTCTTCATTTTATTGTACAATGGTAAACCTTCCCTGATTGCGTAACCCTGACGAGTTTGGAAAAATGTATCTTAATATTTTCTTTAGTGGAGCAAAAAATAAATAAATCTGGCAACTGTCTTAAAATATACGTTTTTCAATATTAACCTCTTGTTGATTGAACTGTTGTATAAAAAGTGACATCACACAACCCCCACCCCCCACCCCCACCCACACACACACACACACACCCATTTCATATGTCTGGTGCTTGTATATAGTAGTTTCCTCCTGTATAGTCAACTAAAATTAAGAAAGAGCTCTTATCAGCTGCTATCAAGATTTCCACTCTGTAAAGACCCCCCAACTTCACTAACATGTTACATATGGCACACATGTTTGCTATTACAGCCATTTTCCTAAGCCACACACTTCTGTGCTCTTGCAAATGAGAGGTTCACAGCCCCGCTTTGTCACCACTTGCCTCCGATTCGTAGACTCCTGTTGGCAAAAAGCTGGATGGGACGCGAATACTGTTTTTTTCCCTCCCCATCTGATATACATTGGAGGTAGTAGAACTTGCGTAGATCAAGCAATGATATATTCCAGTAGAAATCAGCGATGGAGCTTTGAGGTCGATTGTGTCATCTTTGAATCCGTGATAATTTTGAACTACTTTTGTGCGTCTTTGAAGTCGATTATTTTCTTTTTTGCTAAAAAATTTTGGAGACAGCAAATCTACAAATTAAAGTCTAAATGGAAACGGAAGTTGCGATATATATAGAATATATACTGTTATTTTAATTAAAAATTACGAGGGCACACAAATTTAAAAGAAATTATGTGCACAGATAAATCATTTATAATAAATACCATTAAAAAAATATTTAGAATTTATGGTGACTTTAAACAATGGCACTTGCATGAATGATGAATGTTTTTTTCTGAACTTTGTTCAGGTGATTCCAGTGAAGGACATAAAATATGGTGAACATTAAAACATCCCAGTCCAAGACAAAATGTAATGCCACAATTGTTGAAACTTTCCAGTTGCTTACAGCTTGGAGATGAGATGGTAGTGTCCTTCTGGCAGTGTCTTTGCACACAAGTATCTGAGCTATCCTGTGCCAGCTCTTAAACACAATCCTCCAATGCTACTCTGGGTTTGGCACAGGCCTGGAATTGGGGACCAGAGCTAAATAACTCCAGACTCTCTAAGCATTTGAAGGGCAACATTTCTGATGTACGGAGTGAAAATCGGGGGCCTGTGTTTTCCAACCAGACTGATAAGGCTATTAAAGATGTTTTTGAGGCGCTGTTTCTGTCGTGAAACAGAACGTGGCCAGCTAGTGGGAGAAAAAGCAATCCTTTTGTTATTGAGAGGACAGAAGGATTTCTTGAGGCCTTTGGGTCTTTTGTAATCGCATCCAGACTCTGTTTGATTATGATATGTGAGTTATCGCATCACTGAAATCCCTAAAGTGGCTTATGGTCTTATAGGTGACATTTGAGGTTGTATTGGCCTGTGTATTGTCAATACACTGCCTGCGCACCAACAGTTATTTAATGTGATGATATGTTACATGCATAAAAGAGATGGTTTAGTTTAGAGTATCAATTGGCCCCAGCAACCATAAAAGCCTATATTATTATTTTTCACCTATAGTAATTGCACAGCTAAACAACTTGGTGGTTTGGGGGAAACTCTTTTATGCACCATATAGTACATTTAATGTGAATATATAATTTAAGAATGCATTTTATTTCTATAATATGCTGAGACACAATTCCTGAAAAAAAAAAAAAAAAAAAAAAAATCCAAGACACTACTAAACCTACTGACATAACAGTTTATGACTTTATTTAGAGGCAAGTACGAGTTTATGGATGTTGTTTTTGAAAGGATTCCACATTGGCAACGTGATTCTACATTTAGAACAGGCGTTCAATTCAGCGGACCCTGCGCATGTGATCTGGCCCCTGCCACACAATACTGTCCCTTAGGGCATGTAAATGGCCGTCATTCAGTCATGTTCAAAATGACAGACAACACAGCCATGCACTGAGGTGAAAAGTCGTGACTCTCTCAACCCTGTCCCAGCAAGACACTATGTTAGTCACATGACCTCAGGAGGTTCATTTAAGTTTAAGTGGCTTACATCATATTAATCATTCAAACAGGAAGTATTTAGAGGATTTCCATGTCTGTAATAGTGGATCTACTGAAGGGATGTATTGTACTCGAAAAAATACATTCTTTGTAACATGGAATAGTGAAATGCATTTGATTTTATGTTTATATTTTTTTGCTTGCTTGCTCAATAAATTCAGTCTTACAAATAAAGCAAGTCATTTGAGTCTTTTATTTCTGAAATTATAGGCTTCTCAGTGTCCTCTTAAATTTAACCTTTTACAATTTTTACTAATAATTGAATTGCATGTCATTCCTCCCAGGTATTCTTGGTATGCAGTGTGACAAGAAGCGAGGACAGTTTCATGAGCTCAGAAATCACATTTTGGCAGCGAGCATCTTTTAGCACCCTGCCCAGATGGCGCATGATGATCGGATGTGGGGGAGCCACCAACAAATATATTTCCACATTTAAACTACGGAAGAGGAAAGGAGTGTCGATCAAAGAGCCAGATCTCCGAGACAGGTACCAATTACTCTCCGGATCAGATATTTACCATGAGGCCTTTGTGTGCCTTTCATATTGCAGTCAGTTTAAGGAAAGCCTGTCTTTGATCAGACTGATAAGCCATGGTGTATGCCAACACACGCATGTACATTCTAACACACTACGGCGCACACACACACACACACACACAAACACACAAACACACACACACACACACACACACACACACACACACACACACACACACACACACACACACACACACACACACACACACACACACACACACGCGCTAAAATGCACTCCGTGCCACATGTGCAGCCAATTAGCAGCCGAGTGTTTATGGGGATCCAGATGAGTTTCAAACAGGGCACGCTGCTCGGCAGACTTTGATGGCTTACAGCTTTAACCTGCTCTCATCACACTGTTAGAGTAGGAATGGATGGAAATGTTGTTGAAACGTTTGCTTTGGTTTAAGGGTCTTTAGAGATGGCGTGGGTTGAGCAGGCAAGAATCGCCGCCACATGCCAACTCCTGGAGTCATGCATTTTCAACATGGAGCTTGATGTGGAATATTTCTCTCAAAAAGTTACTCTTTGTTTACCATTTTCCTTTGAATCACTGTTCTCAAAAACCTACGTGTCTTGCTTGTTCTAGTATTGTTCTAGCTAGATGTTATGTCTTTGTATGATTTGTGAGTTATTTATTATTTATAGACAGCAGTTTGGTCCATTTTAATGGTTTTAAAAGTGCTTTATAAATAAAAGTTGAGTTGAGTAGTAGAACAAGCTTAGTAGAGCCATAAATTCACTTGCTCTAGTGTTTAATTCCATATCCACTGAAGCCTCTGATACTGTTTTTCAACAAAGCTCAATACACTGTATGCATCTCCATTCTGCTTCTAAACCCTGCTTCCCAACCATGTAGTTGATGACTGCTCCTACAGGATACAGGGATTACAATCCAGCACGGTGAGAGTCAGATTGAAGCACAATGCCATAATCCTGACAGGCATTCAAAGTTTATCAGGGTTTCTCAATTTGCGCCACACCTAATCTGGAACCTTTTATCAGATTAAGTCAGATTTTTTTTGTTAAAATGACGGCTGACACAGCATCAAAGTAGCCATTTTCTTGTCCCAGGTTAAGGTTTTGCACATCTGTCCTATGGTGCCATGTTGTTGTTGTTGCTGTTTTTCTCCTGAGGGATTAAAGGCCGATTTGAGAGCTCATTTCTTAGAGTGGACATGCTAATATGATGGAGGATGATGCTGGGTTATGGGGCCATGGAGTGCACAGGTGGGTCGGATGTGGTGTCTTGCATCTGTTGCACCCTGGTATGACCTGCAAACTCTTTCGATATCAAGTCGAGGAAAACTACAACTAATATGTGTTTTCTATGTATAATTGTTCAATGATGACAGAAAAGTAAATCATGCACAGCCAAGACTGTCAGCACATATCAACTAACTTCACCTCGACAGAAGAATAGAACAGCACATTAATATATGCACATATTTTATGTATTGTGTGTGTTTGATGCCCAGGAGATCTCATTTGGTGGCTTCTCCACTGATCCTGACTGCTCTTGTTGGTTATCAGAGATGGGTTCGCGTTCTTCAGATCAGTCCATCCAAAATGGACTTTGAAGTCTGTGCCCCGTAAGGAGACATTGGTCTCAGGGCGGCTGAGCTCTGGAATGTGTCGGACCTGAATGGAATAAAACAGCACGAGTAATAATAAGGCCTTTTAAATTGAGTTTGAGAAATTGTTTGAGAAATTTAAAATTGTTTGATAAAACAATAATACAAAAAGTAAGAAAAGGGAAAATTAAAGGAATATTCTGTACTTAATACAAGTTAAACAAAATCGACAGCATTTGTGGCATAAAGTTGATTACCACAAACTTTCATTTTGACTCGTATTTGCTTTTATTGAAAAAAAGAAAAATTGCAGCTATGTTGAGGCATTTACAAAAGAAGTGAATATGGAAGATTTTGGGGGTTTTAAATTAGAAAGGTTAAGCTTACTTATTTAAAGCACTTCGTATAAATGTATATTTTATTTGAGCTGTTAAGTTAATTGAATAATATTTATTTATCTACAAAGAAAATTATGTTAACATGCATTTTGTCACCACACTATTTCAAGTGAACTTTTTAACATTTTGTAAAGAAATCTAGTTTTTCCGTCTTTTTCTTCTTAAAGAAAAAGAGAGATGAACCAATTGATTATGTTTGAACTTAACTAGTATTGAACCTGGAATATTCCTTTTAAAATCTCTTTAAACATATCCCTTTCTGACATGTTCATCTCCATGACGTGATGGCCGAAATTGAGAAGACTTGAGCTGGCCGTCATGTAGGGTGCACCCAGGAGTCCTAGAGAGTAAAGTTGGAGGACTAGCAAGCCTATCTGCCCGGTATGTGCTCCAAGGGGCAGTCGTGGCACAGCGCCATGGGTTCAAACACGCAGGGTAAATATTTGCTTCTCTTTAGTAGGCCCGCTTCACGGAGGTCATTCGTCTGGGATTCCCTTGGCATCTGCCACTCTTTGTTGTTACAGTTGGCATTTTTGGCACAGGAAAGGTGGAGGGGCTAGAAAACAGTCACCTGGAGAACAGAAAGAGGGACTTAGGAGCAGAGCGGAAGCGTTGGAGCTGGCATTCACACAACTATTCCATTTGAAATTCAAGCTTCTCATGTGCAGCCCATAAAAATGCAGGAAATGGAGAAGAATGCATTTTGTCACTATAGGTCACCTCTCTCTTGTTTGTCGAAGCTTTTTATGTGGAAACACGTCAGGAGGGTTTCAAGCTGACTCACTCGTTCTCATCTTGCAACTATAAAACCAACATAATCCATCTCTTATCAAAGCAATTTCACCCGTATCACTACAGTAAATTCATCATTTATTCTTTTCAGTCACAAATGATATCCAGTCATGAAAGGAAACGCCATCCCACCCACTTCTGGACGTCCTCCTGCGATCATCTGATGGTGTGCCATATCAGCCTGTAGATGGTGCTGTGTTCCACCGATCTCCTTTTCATCCCTCTATCATCTGTCTACAATGAGTCCATTGTTTTCATATCCTGTCTTACCTCCTTTGCCCAAGATCCCCCACCGCTCACTTCTTTGACTGCTCTCTCTCACTTTCTCCCCCCTTCTCACTCTCCCACTCTGTTTGACTATATTACTAGATTTGTCCCCCCTCACAATCTAAGCTACATTTTGTCAGTCTTTTTTAAACCCACCCAACCAGGGCAGACCCTGATTATGCCATCCGCGTGCTATCGTGGGCATTTGAGGAGGAGGAAGATGGCGTAAAACTCAAGTGCAGAGGAGGTGGGAAGGGAGGAGGGAAAAGGCACATATACACAAACACACAATTCCCAAAGCACTCTTGGGGATTGGCGAGGGCCAAGAAATCTCTCTTCCCTGGAACACCTAATCCTTGGGTCGGGGCCAAGGACCACAATCTCTGTGCACAACTGACACCGGCCACCAGAGACACTTTAGGGTTTTTTAGGCGTGTCCTGTTCTCTCTCAGCTCACCACAGCCAGAGCATTAAGCATGGGAGAAAGACTCGGCAGCCCAAAGAAAATAAATGATGTGGGGAAATACAATTCTGAAACTTTTCATAGGTGCTCACTGCTCGCAGACATTTTTCAATGAGAAAATCACAGTGTACGTTTTTGTGCCACAGTGAGTGTGTGTGTGTGTGTGTGTGTGTGTGTGTGTTTGAAAGGGAAAAACTTGACAGAGAATGTGAAACGACAGTATGGAACAAGCCTTTAGGGAACTCTGCTGATTTAGGGAACTTGATTTGTTTCGTCTAATTTATAGGCTTCTCATTTTCCGATGAATCCTTAGGTTATATGTGAAAATGGGAACTGCTTGATTTGTTAAATACAAATGATGGGACAATTTACATTAAACACGCAAGGTTCCTGAGTCGATTGCATTTTTAAATATTTAAATGTATACTCTCGCGTTTGGTTTTCATGATACAGCGTTTCCGCCGCAGTGAAAATTTAGCTTCTACAAATCATGGCTGTAACTTAAATAGTAAATGAACAGCATTGAGCTAAAAATACAGTCACACATTACTCCTGCATGCTTCTTGCTGGCTTTCATGCTTTCAACTCATGTCTGCTCAAATAACAAATATAGTGAGTGACATGTTGCAGGTACCTTGCTGTCTGAGCATTTACACTCTAATGATGCAAGTTTGCGGCACTGGTTGGCATGCAGCATGTAAATCTTCGACAGCTGTTGCATCCTGAATGGCGTTGTGTGTTTATATAAGGGTAAATGCCACACTTCTCCTGGTTTTTAAAATGTAAACGTCGGACATGGCCAATTAGAAGCAAGAAAAGCAGGAAATTCAGGTGTGTACTTCTGACCTCACTTTGGCCATTATGTTTTTAAGTGTGATGTGTGTCATTTTTTGTTGTTTGATGTTAAAATACTTTCTCCTACCAAATTCTAATGTGCATTGACCTGGAACTACAGCAACACTGACTTAACCAAGGGTGTGAGTTCTGGGGCAGGACTATCTGTTTGTCCAACCAAAGGCAGATGAGCAGAGGTATTTTTGAATAATGACTTAATTATTTTCTTAATTCCTTAACAAAAATGTCTTTGAGTTCACTTCTTAGTACATAATGCCACCTAATAAAAAAAAAATAAGAAAAAATGCTGGCTTTTATTGACATATTTTGATGCAAAAAAATTGAAGGGAACCTTATGATGAAAGAAAAATAAATGATAAAAAAAAAAAATATATATAGCCTATATATATATAAACATCTAATATATATATATTAGATGTTTAGAAAAGTATCCACTGTATTAGGTCAATATGAAAATGCACTTTTAGACTTGTTAAACTGTATTATGTTTGATGCCTGTGTTTGATGTACAGAAATCTCACACCTCAGCTTTAAATATATATATTTTTTTCGCTTTGTGGGAACTTTTATGAAAATCTGAGAATTCTGATTGGTCAATGGAACAATAACCAAAGATAATCGCTTAAAATCATTAAAAATATGATTTTTTTTTAAAGGTGCATTTTTCCCCCTCCAACTTTGTGTTGAATTAAGTAAAAAGCTTTAACTTTAAGGAAAAAATGTAACAAATAGGCTGAGGGAAAAATTTGTAATACTAAAAGAAGCATTTGAACTAAGTATTAGCCACATGAAAATATAAATGTAAATGAATGTTATAAATACCAAATTGAAAATCATATATTGCTGATGGATGTTTCTTTTGAGCACTTTCAAATGTAATTATCAGTCATTATCATTTGTCATTTGATTTGATGAGGTCCACAAAACTAACTAATAACAAAAGAAGCTAAACAATGAAGCTGTTTTTTAGACACTGGAGAGTAAACAGTGACATGTTGACCCTAGTCTCAGCCTCAGCCACGGACTGTTGGCTGAACGTCTGATGCATATGGCACACAAAATTGGAAACACTTTAGGGGTTTCTAAGTCATCTAATTGGTTGAACTCTACAGGATGTCTGGGAGACCCAAGTGTCGTGTTCTTTAACGGTCCACCTGGAAACAAAGATGCCAAACCCCCTCATGGAAGAAGAAAGCCTGTGCCACAACTGTGACAATGAGCGCTTATAAGGATCAACTAAATGCTGGATTTTCAAAAGTATGTGAAGTATGTAAAGTTTGCACCATTTACTCTTTAAAATACGTCCAAAAGTTTTACACACCGGTCTGTTATTGTAGGGACATCTATGTTACATTTTCACGCTCCTAAACATGACGCAGAACAAAGCGAACTGTGATTGGTTGCTTTGCATGTCAGTCAGATGGCATCTGGGCGGTCCTTGGCCAATGAAAGCTGCAATGTATTCCAGACCTTCTGCTGTCAGTCTGAAGGTCTGGCTATGCGAGATTATGTTGACCTCTGCTGACCCTGGTTGCTGGTTTGAGACGCCGTGTGTCGTTTTACACTCAAGAATGCACATTTGAAGTGTGTAGTTCACAGTGTAAACCTGTTCAGCAACACATCGCAACATATTAATCGAGATCTGACAAACAGCCAGCACAAAGTTCATCTACATGGAAAACTTCAAAATGAATAAAACTGTATGAGAAAAACTGCTTGTGGCTATTGGCAATCAAATAGATGGGCAATTAGCTTTGACATGTTTTTCCCCCACGATTTGATTGATATTTACATTATCATATTTTAAGTGTCTGTTCATGCATACTTATTTACGTTACAAAATGAGAGGGCATTATTGTATTCATCTTAAAAATCATTTGCATAGATTACAATGTCACTAAGCAAATTATGTGCAGTCAGATGAACATATGCCTCGTTCTGACAGTGTTGGCGTTGTCAGAAAGCATACAAACAATCTGTGATAGATCAGTAAAGAACAGTTTTCAGTTGATTTTGAAATTGACATGGATTCATTTGATTTGGATTATATCTATCTATAGATGGATTCATTTGATTTGGATTCTGTCTATCTATCTATCTATCTATCTATCTATCTATCTATCTATCTATCTATCTATCTATCTATCTATCTATCTATCTATCTATCTATCTATCTATCTATCTATCTGTCTATCTGTCTATCTGTCTATCTGTCTATATCTCTGTCTTTCTGTAAAAGTAACAGAATTAACATTTACAATTTGATAATACAATCCCTGTGATTTATTTTTTTATTTTAGAAAAAGTCTTTGATAATAAAACATTCAATAAGAACAAAATACTGTTGATGCGTTTAGAATTTAACTTGATTTTTTTTTTTTTTTTTTTTTTTTACATTTATGAGGAACACAAATGGCACCAGTTTTGTGGATAAGTTGAGTGTGATATGGTGATAGAGTTTCTTGGAATAATATCCCATTAACAACCTTCTCATTCAAGGCCACAGGAAAAGTTCATTTTAGTTCATGATGCACAAGGGCCATTTCCTCAAACAGATCCTGGGGTCACGAGCGGCCGAGTTGAAGGCCATGAATGTTTTGATAGAGGAAAAGGCTTAAGGAGACTGAACCAATACTCTCGCTTCTTTTCCGGGAAAATAGGGTGGATTTAGGTAAGGTGTGTGGTAATTTGTTGAGGAATTTTGTTTTGTTTTCACGTAGTATAATTCCTTGCCACTCAAAACATGCCAACCCACTATGGCAAAACCGTTGATTCACCAGCTATATCACTTGCCAGCAGACACTAAACTCTCACACATACAAATAAATGCTCACACATGCAGGGAGAAACACACAGTCACATGCAGGGAGCTGTGGGAAGGCATGTCAGGTGCCGTTAGATCAGGACGCTCCCAGCAGGCCTGTCGTCTGGGTAAGGTAATCTGCCACGGACCTGATTGCTCACTTCAGCTGCTCAGTGCTGACCAAACGCTTCCTATTACAGCAACAAATACCTCCACCCCTGGGGAGACACAGTCGTCTGGGACATAATTCACTCCCATCTTTCTCTCAGGCCTATTTAATTGCCTCTCATTTAATTTCCTTGAAAGTTTTGAGTACACTTGAACTAATTCTGGAGTCTGATTCAAGAAAATGAATCAAGTGTGATATTGTTTTTTATAGTTAAATTAATTACTTGGCATTTATAATGAATTATACATTTTAATTTTATGAATTTTAATTTTATGAATTCACATATTGAGTGTCAAACCTGTTAAATGTGATGCATATATTCCTAACACTCCTGAGAGCGATGCTGATTCAGCAGGGGTTTTGCGTGCGTTTGCTACATCTATCTGTGGTCCAAGTCTCTCTGTGCATGGTCCACCTTCTCTAATAAAAAACAACATCAAAGGAAATGTCATGCTTTATTCCCCTCTCTGTTAAGATATCATCTGTCCCTTGTGAAATTTCAAATAAGTTATTAACAATTGATAAACCTCCTTAACGCATAAGAATATCTGCCCTGTTTAGAGCAGCAAGATTAGTCAATAAATTGTCAATTCATGCTTGAATATGTTTTGCCTGAGACCTGGATGCGGCCCTAGACACCTCGATATGATGAGAATCTGACACAATCCACACTATTTCATCAAAACGTACCATTTGCATGAGAGCGAGGTGCCGTTTTTCATGCGGTAATTCTAGAGGACAGATGCCATAGTGTGTGTGCTAAAAGAGGGATAATTCTGAATTTTAAACAGAGGCCAGTGTATGCTTCAGGCTGCATTTGAATTTATGCAGATTGCTGTCAAAGCGATATTACTCATATCTGAATGTGTTTTTCAAGGGGCCTATTCACGTCATGTGTGTACATGTCTTATTAGGTAGCAGTGCAACCTGAAAGGTTAGAGCGTAGCATTATAAATGAATTACACAAGGCTACTGGGCTTGTATCTTTTAACACGGTGTGAAGGCATCAAGTAGAATCTAGTGAGTCAGTGACCCATAAGAACTCTGATATTATGGGGGAGGTTAGATTTATGGTAATGCTTTACAGATCCATTAGCATTGGGGGAGATATCACTACTAATGACAGGAAGAACTAAAATATATCTGTGGGCTTAAAACTTGTAACACTGCATTTTGTACTCGACCCTGCTATAATACTTCAAGCACAATTCCCACCCACATGTTCCTTGGCAGTCTACAATTTAGCTGTATTAGCGTGTTTTAACTGAAACAAATGTGATTGGCTGTTTAATTTAGCCTTTTTTGACTTTTGGTTAATTTTACTTGTTTAGATAAAAAAAAAAAAAAATCTGTAAATAAACCAATTGTAAAACTACAATTTAACCAAAGAAACAATACTAACCTAAGTACGATGAGCACCTTGTGTGCAAAAATTTAATCTAATTTTTAATTTTAAATGGCTATAAAATCAAAATTTCCTGCAATTTTGATGTAAACAAGTTTGCCTCAGACAGACAACTTATATCTGGTGCCATTTATGTGTGCACGAGTTCCCACTGGCATAAATTATCATATATTATGAAACATCAAAAAACCTGCCAATTGCCTCTAATCGCTACTTCCAAGCTGACAGCACTAATATAAACAAAGGAACGGGTCAAACTTTAAATTTTTTTTTAAGGACCTACATTATGCAGGACGAGCCACGTCTGGTGTAATCCAGAGGGGGTGGGGGGGGGGGGGGGGACATGCAAACGTGATGACTTTTAGGGGTTTTTAAGGCAACTTTGTGACTATACAAACAGAAATCAGGGGAGAACATTTGTTTCTCGTTCCCATGAGGCCGATGTCTCTCTGTCCCTAATCAGACAGGTTTCGACAAACGCAGTTCCTTTGTTGATAATGTCGGGTAATTAACGCAAATTACTGCTATAGTCTTACAGGACTCGCCCCTGGTGCGATTGTAATCATTCTTAATAGTGAAATGAAGGCATGTGCTTGTTCATGTGTTTTTCATCAGTGCATGATGAGCTACCTTTAAGGCCCAAGATTGCATGCAGTAATTTGGCATAATAAGGCTGTAACTTCGTGGTAAAGGTTTGCGAGAGCAGTGACTTTTCTTTGAGGGAACCACAGCCTCAGCAGAGGGCAGTTATGGTTGTGTAATCAAGCACTTAGAACAATGACAATCATATCTTTCTACCATAGTCTACAAAGACCTGAAATTACATTTCTTTGAGATTTGTTGAATTTCCCTTATAGCACCCACTATTTTGTTGTTTTATGCACTTTATTTACTGTTAGACAAGTAGCTATTACAAATAAATATTGTATTAGGGCCATCATGAATTATTTTCTTTCGCACTTCTGTCTGTAGGTGAGATAATACATGACCAGTATATATGGTTTGGTTTATTCTATTGTATATATTAATATATTTTTGCATTTTGATTTAACTACTGAAACAAACTCAATCAAAAACAAGCTACATTTTATCAAAGATTTTTTTTCCAGAAGTTTCTTTCATTATCTACTTTATTAAAAAAAAATCTCAGCTGAACATTATAATTCAGATTGAATTAATTGAAGTTTTTCACCTTTGTCTCCTACAGTTTTGTTCGTTTACATGAGACTTAACTTTTGTTTCCCTCTTTTGACTTTGTGCGTTTTGCACAACATTCTTAACCAGATGTTTAAAAATAATTTAACCTCTGATTAGAGTCACCTCTTCCCTTTTAATTTCCTCATGAAACTAAGAGAGAGGGAACTAAGGTTGAGCCAAGAGTGGCCTGTCGCAATCCAGTCGGCCGAACGATGTACCTGGCAAAGTCTGAGCGCAGAGATCTGGGTAGTGAATCATGCTGATAATGCAGTTGGGTTTTCGTGGAGGCTGAACCTTAACTGGAATGCTGTCTTTGAGTTTCTCAATACAGAAACACACAAGTAGCAGTTTCACCTCTATCTGTTTCTCCTTTTACCTCATTTGAGGACAGCGGTGAAGAAAGTACAAGGATTGCAAAAGAAAATCTAGAGGGAGGGTTAGGGAGGGTTGCTTAAGAAACAGTCTCAGAAAGACATGATACCTGTGGTTAAGAGTGTAAGGGTTTAAAAGTAAACTGGGAATATGAAGGGAAATCAACAACAGAATCTGTCTAGTTAATGGACCAAGCATACAGTAAGTGGAGTAAGAAAGAGGCTATGTGAGCATTGAAGACAGACACAGAACCAAAAACATTTTAGGAGAATATATATAAATGCACATGTTTGTTTAGGCCAGGGGTTTTCTAACTGGGCTCCAGGGGGTGCTGGAGAAATTTGAAAATGATTTTAGTTAAAACATATTTAGTAAATGTTTAATGCAAAAAAGTTATTACTGCTTAATATTTATTGAGAAATGTGCTTAACAAATTGTTAAAAATATTTATAAATCTAAAATTTAATTTTTCAAAAAAAAAAAACCTCAAATAAATTGTCTGCTTAATAGAAAGTAACTTTTTAACAGATAATATTAGAAGAATATATTTGTTTTTGGCTTTAGTACAGTATAATAGTATTATACAATATAATAGCCAATTATTTACATTTGCAAACATTTTACTCTTAACGGATACAAGAGTAATTTTTGTATACTTTTTGTAGCAATTTTCTTGATTTTCTCACACATATAAATGAGTCTTTCTACATAAAACTGTATATCTGGCTTTATAATTTAGGAAGATCATGGCAACCAAAAACCTTAAAATCTCCACATATACATAAACTCCTCCTAATGGAACCATGAAAGCATGCAAAATGCGGCACATAACAGCCGTTGCAATCAATCAAGATGCATGAAGTGACTAAGTGAAAATAGGCCTTAACTGGTCTTAGGAGTCGAATTAAATCATTTCATGATGCAAGGAAAGAGAAGTGCTGCTGTAACATGTTTTGATTCATTTGAATTATTTGCATGGACCATCTGCAGTAATCTCACAGATCTGTAACTTATCCCAACATGTGACTTCACATTCTAGCTCTGCCACACTCCAGCTGGTGAACTTCTTTTGACTGGTTTAGATGAAAATATGGGCCACCGTGCTATAAGTCAGCTATGCTGTTTTATCTTAGCATGCGGAAGTAGATGTGTGTAATCAAATTTTAAATGGAATTTTGCATGTACATTTTCAAGTGTGAAAAGTCCGGCTCTTTGACACATGGCGTCTTTGAGGCTCTAGCTGACTTTTCCCCTCTTTTCTCAGAAATTCTTGCGTTGTGAAGTTTGTGTGACAGATATGCGAGAGGTGATCACTCAGGCAGGAAGTAGGGAGTGAAATGACTCGCTGGTTGATTGGCGCTTCAAAACACAAACGGCAGACTTTCAAGCATTCTCTAAAGATTCAATAATTTAAACAATTATTTATTCTTGTTTTTAAAGTTCTACATTTTTGCAAAGAGAGATTATGCAGTGTACATTAGAAAGGTCAGCCTCACTGCTGTATGTCGATGCTGCGTTTGTACAAATCTTTATTTTAGCCTCAATCAGAGTATGATTATTTCCATAAGGGAATACATTCGTGGATGGGTATTGCTCAACATGAGCAGGTGGAGGTCTAGCCAGAGGCATTCTGCCACGCTGACCCCCGGTAGGGATTAACATTGCACCTGCTTTACAGGAAATGGAGGGGGAGGATTTAAAATGGGAATGGGGGAGACGAGGCGAGCACCTGTGGACGTGGGTGACTCCGGAAGCAGAGGGAAACCCTTAGGATTAGAATCCATCTGCTCCTGGTTAAACGCAGCTCTTGCTGGAACTGCTACTAACTTCGCCTTTGACTTCCAGCTTTGTTGAGAGTAGTCACGAGGAACTTTGTTGTGATACGTTCTCACCACAGTTTTTGCTCATTTCTAATTACGAAATAGAGAATAAATGATTGAAATGGGTTGTCCATTTGAAATGTTGACTATTATAATACTAATAGTAATAATAATAATAATGTACAGTAGTGGCCAAAAGTGATGTCCGGATGGGATATTTGGTTTTAATGACCCTAAAGTTCGATTTTTATCTTATTTTAAAGAAGATAGTCCATAATTTGAAGGTAACTTTCGGCCCTCTACTGGTTAAAACTACTGGTTTTGGTGGTGCTTCGGCTCTGCGTGACTGTGCAGTTGAATTTGACCCTTCACAATAGATAATGCTTTACAATGAACTCTGCTAGAGAGCAACATATCTGTTAGATAAAATACCTTACTCACCCGCTGAAAACTCTCCCGTTTTTGCTAGCAGACTCCCCTCTGTTCAACGTTTTTTTTTAAACGGGTGATTCCCTGGAGGTTCAAAATTTAGCATGAACCATATCAACGTTTCTTGCTCGTTGTGACAACTAACTTATTCCACTTTGTTACATAGGGTAAACTAAAAAAAACAAAAGGACAGCTGGATTCAAATGCAGTGAATTTAATAACACAATAAACATAATAAAAAATCCAACAAAACAAGTTCACAAAATGAGTTCACCAAACATAACATCCATGTAGGATAAGAGTCGACAAGGAACACAAGAAACACTGGGGTTTAAATACACAAGGGGTAATTGGCAAACAAGACACACCTGGGAACAATCAATGAACTAATCAACAAGAACAACTACAAAGTACTACAAAACATGGCGCAAAACACGAAATAACAAAGTCCACACAAGACCAGGGGAACACAGCCTGGGATCATGACACACTTCCACACCATATACATGTCAAAGGAGCCGGAACAACTTTTCTCTATTTACGGATATGACGAGACACGCACGGGTGAGTGATGTATGTATGCAAATTCCCACGAAAACCATCCCATTAGGTCTAAAATATAAACACTTATAAATATAATAGGCTTACCATTACCATAGTGATTCAGGGTAAGACAAAAAATACATGTTTTAGAAAAAGCATTGATGATGTAATTGTCTATTCAAATGTTGTTAATTTTGAACAAAAAAAGTTAAATAGAATACCTTTAAATATTTTAAATTTGTGGATGGAACAAAACACTAAACTTATTTTTTTATCTGACAAAATGATTTGGCGAAAAAAGAGGCAAACTGCAATTACAGGTTTTATTAAACTCCATAGAAAAAGAGAAGAGGAGGACTATAAAACCTAACCCAGAAACTGAACACAGGAACAAAAGGAACATAATTATACTTCAAAACATCACAAGACAAGGGAACAAAGGCCAGGATCATGACAAATGCATCACAACAAAGTTATCTGTAACTCCTCTCAACAAAGCTGGAAGT
Organism: Meda fulgida; assembly: GCA_030578275.1. Lineage (NCBI taxonomy): Eukaryota > Metazoa > Chordata > Actinopteri > Cypriniformes > Leuciscidae > Meda > Meda fulgida. The sequence goes on along the minus strand of CM060624.1, from coordinate 17,138,982 downwards.
CAAAGGTAAAGCTAGTAGCGGTTCCAGCAAGAGCTGCGTTTAACCATATATATATAAATGGTTATATATAACTGGAGATATATAAACTCATTTTAAACTCATGGAATCAACATCTATTCAATTAACAAACAAATGATAAACATAAATAAATAATAATAATAGTGATAAATATAACAATGATATGCATTAAAAAAATAATATAAAAAATGAAATAATAATAATAATTAGCTTGTGTTTGTTTCAGAATTTCTGTCCATAAGATCTATTCATATCAGCTAGATATCAAATTGGTTACTGTGATGCACCCTTGTCATCACATAATATTTCCAAATTCAAACAACAAGGACATCACTGGACTGAAATTTTGCTCATAAAATTATGGATCGAAGTCGTCAACAAGAGGATGTTCACTATCCATACTTGGAGCGTTGCCTTTTCCTAACTATCCCAAGTTGGACAGCTTAACGATGCTGTTACTCTTCAGTTGGATCTGAGTCTAGTGGCCCAGCACGGCATTGTGGGTGTTGTCCCATTCTGCAAAAATCATCCAATTCACCCTTTTATACATTCCACAAAAAACTCTAAACCGCACACAATTACAGATTTGGAAACTCCATTTTGTAGCTGGATGCTTTGCAAAGCTCTTACAGAACACGTCTGGGTTCCTTCCAGTTTGGATATCTTGGGTATCAGATGTCTCCTGCACATGTATCTCTCTTGTATAATCAAAGTCTGAGGCTGATAAAGGTAAAATGCAATACATTTTTGGCTGTGACCTGTCGGTCTTCGCATATACGGTCTGGGTGTGTGCCATTTCCATCGCTCAGTGGGTTGTCTCTCTTTAGCCAAAGCAGTTGTAAAACCAAAGGAGTGTGCTATCAAATGAGCCTGACAGGGGCCTGATAAAAACAACTTTTGCCAGGGAGAAAAACAGAGCCTTGGCTAAGCTCACATAACTAATGTAGGCCTTGCATCTTACTCTCCAGGATTTTAGACTTCTCGCTGCTACCCTTGGCAGAAGCATCACTCGCATTCACATAGGCAAAGGACCTCCGAAAGAGCACCAGAAATGTCTGCCAAAATGCTCACAGCTCAGTTTAAGGAAAACAATCCAAAACTGCACTGAAACTCATTTCTTCCCACTGGGCTGTTAGTCAGGACCTGAAGTTATGTCAACTTTTGGGAGATTTTTGTGGAAGAATTCTTTTTTTGCCACTAACGTCTACGGCCGACATTTGCTCCATCTTCATGTATTTTCATAGGACTTTAATTTGAAGACTGCAGCCTCCTTCCAGTCCGGACCGTGACTCTTGTAAACAAAGTTAAATACTAAAATATGTGTTTGCTATATTGCCGCACATACTGTTAGCATAACAAACAAAAGTGTTTGTTGGTTATCTGAGAAAATATAATTGAATCGGTTCAAAATGTAAGGAAAGTTGGTGTATAATTCAGAGGCATTCGAAGGTTGACGGTGCTAAACGAGAACTGTTCTTTGGTAATGAGTAAAAGAAGATGTTTGTTTTTTAGAACAATTGAACAGATTCACCCGCTCCGTCTGTGTGTTTGACGCACAGCATGGAATATGTAGCCTCTCTTTCTTTTTAACCATTTCAGCAGTTGCAGCGTGGGCTTTCAAGATTCGCAAGTATTCCCTCCAGAATTAATTAATCATTTAATCCCGGTATCGGCGCCTCTCCTGTACGAACATCTTGCTTTAGGTACTTTTATTCCTTGTAATAAAACTTTAATGTGGTATCCTCTATATATTCAAGTTCCGGCATCAATATTTCCTTCTTTAAATACTTAATGCACAGCCTTCTTCATATCTTTCAACTTTTAAACACGAAGAGCGCAAAAGTCGGAGGCTCAGATGTCTAACTCACTGAAATACTTTCATGCTAAAGATCAGATATTGAGTATAATCACATGTATAATCACATCTGCTGCAAAAATAGCCATTTCACCTTCAGGCTGAGGATTCACATTGGCGGGATCTGCTGGTTCTGGAGGTATTTGGCAGCATGTTTGTGGATGTGGCCCGTGGCATTTGACATGATGTTCTTATAGGTTTGCTCTGAAGATAGTCCATCATTCAAATGCACAAAGGGCCCTGCAGGGACTCACCCTTAGCAAGATCTCAATCCATTTATGTATTTGAGAACGGTCTTAACTGTGGGCTTTTTTTTTTTTTTTTTTTTTTACTGTGACAGTGTAGAAAATGTTTTAGCTGATTTCTTTTTTTCCTTAAATCTGAATTTACATATAATGTGATTGGGCTAAAACCTGACAGATATAGAGAGGCAATGATTTTACCACAGATATTGACACTCATTGACATGACATGAAGCAGAGCACATAAAACACCTCTTGGCCATGGTAAAATCACTGTAAATGTGACTTAATCTAATCACTAATAAATTATTAGATGTATTAATAATAAGAATTACCATAATCTTTCTGAAATATAACTGCAGTTCAGTTCAAGGTCACGGTCTGTAAGATTGCAAGGCTACATTTATTTAATCAGTAAAATAAAAACAGTAAAAAAAAAAGTATTTTGTGAAATATTATTGCCATTTAAAATCACTCTATTCTATTTTAAATGTCATTTATTCCTGTGATGGCAAATCAGAATTTTCAGCATCATTACTGCAGTCTTCAGTGTCACATGATCCTTCGGATATGAATCAATCATATAAATCAATCATTCTAATATACTGATTTGTGGAAACCATGATTTTTTTTTTTTTAGGATTCTTAGAAAGTAGACATTTATTCAAATTAGAAATGTATAGCATTTTAAATGTCTTTACTTTCACTTTTGATCAGTTTAATGGGTCCTTGCTGGCTTTTCTTTCTTTCTTTCGAATATGTAATGTCTTGACATATCTAAAAATCCAGAAAAGAACTTTAACTCTTTAAAGTAAGGGTCAATTCAGTAACATTAGTTAATGAACTAATAAACATGAAATAACAATGAAAAATAAAAAACAGAATTTATAATTCTTGGTTAATGTTAATTTCTACATAAACAATGTATAAATTATTATTTAAAATACTATGAAAAAAAACATTAATTAACAATGAGCATAACCAATATCAACAATTAACATTATTATTATTTTTTTCATTTTTAGTTTAATACCTAATGCATTACCTAATGTTAAAAAAAATGAAACTCTTTAAGCATAAACGTCTCAATTTTGGTTATAGTTTCCATTTCCAAACCACATAGAACTTAATATGGAATTCTATTGACGTGTGTGCTTTCTATTTTACAATGACTTTGTCTTATCCAATCAGATCCAATTAGCAAACAGCAGTTTGAATTAAGTTACTCGTAGCAGTAAACAGTGACTCTTCTGTGTCAGGATGTGTTTTGCAAGGTAATCATGCCTAATCATGAATCACAAATGAAATAATTAACAGAACTACAGAGAGCTCATGGGTAGAGTATTACCATTCATTAACAAATTACACCTTGCGTTCGCATCACGTATATTCATGCCTCGCTTGTAATTGCATAGGACACACCACCATTTGCCCCATGTTTGGCTGGGCGGGTAAAAGTTACAGAGCGTGTAATCTGCTGCTCAACAACAAATTACATAACCACTTATCCACTCCAGCATCCCTCCGACACAGACAGGTACAGCCTGCAGCTGACGGCCGCCTCCTGCGTCTCAGACTGCCGATGCTGGGAAGCTCTTTTCTTGCCTCATTGAAGAAAGACATTGTGGATGACATGTTTCACCTGGCACGCGTCAGAGTCTGGCAGACAGCCGTGGCCAGTACACCTGAGGCCAGCGCTCCTGGATCACTCGCTCTCTCTCTGTCTCTTGCTATCTCTGGCTCACTGTATGTTTGATCTAATGTGACATCTTGAGGGAATACCCAGCATGCTGTTATGTCTGCTCTATTACCGGCTGAGTGCCTCAGGTTTACCTCTGTGACTGTGTGTGTGTTTTGTGCAGCATTTTTATCCATATCCATAGCTAAACTGACAGTGTTCACAGATATTTTATTTTGTATTAGATTTTGTATATTTTTTATGCAGTGTAATTATTTTTTGGAAATAATATCATATTTTCTTTTATTTAGTAATTTAATATTTCATAAATATTACTTTATATTTAAATATAGATTATATATTTTGATATATAAAGGTTAAATGAAGGTTAAAAAATGAATGGTTACGAAATGATGAAGGTTAATATATACTCACAATTTTTTTTTTATGTATATTTGATAAGGTAGACCAGATATAGGTTGATGTTCAGTGCTATGGAAATAAAATTATATTGACTTGACAAATTTGACAAAATGCTTTTTTTTGTCTAATCAATAATTTATTGTATTGATTTATTGTATATTAATGAATACGTTTCTACACAAAAATAACATAAACACTGACAAATGCTTGGTCAGAGAAAGAAAAGAAGGCCAAGTTCAGACCTAAATCCCATTTCTTTTGCTCACTGCAGCTTTTTTTCTGTGAACAGCACAAAAACACATGTAATCTTATCTTTTCGATTCTGATTTGAGCCACTTCCATATATGATCCGAAATCAGATACAGGTCTTTTGCAATTCGACCTCAGTCTAAACAGTCATACCTGAATTTATGCGAATTTTAAAACGCTCTAGATATTAGAGTCACAATTCTACACTGGTGAGAGTCACTCCAAAGATTTTATATATCGGTAGTTATTTGGTCACTCTGTGAATACGGAAGACGGCAGAGAAGTTAGTCACTGGAGCGATGGTGAGTTGTTATAAGTATTACAGTTACAGCTCTATACAAGTAGAATGTGAGGAAAACTCTGTTATAAGTATTACAGTGACATCTCTATACGAGCAAAACTTGAGAAAAATTCTGCTCTCTTTCTTGTCCCACTTCTTGTGGTTCTTCAGAACCTCTCAAGAGAAATGTGGCTATGATGACTCAGATCTTCAGACTGGCAACAACTGAGAGAGTCTGCGATGAAGGTAGTTTAAAGTAAAGCAAGTGGTCAGAACATTTGGTAAGACAAATGTTAGACAACGTTACATTTGAAGTGTTCAATAAGAAAATGATGAAACGATGGCAAGATTTCTTTTCAGAATATCTGACAGCCAAATAGCTGTCCACTTACAAAATGCTGTAAATAATATACAAGCACAAAATAATCACGCTTATATTCACTTTTTTGATAATGATTATTCGTTTTTTTTTTTGCTTATACAAACAATAATTTAACAAAAATATAATATATATATATATATATATATATATATATATATAAATAAGAATACAGTATTATAACACTACTGTTGAACAGTTTGGGGATAGTAAGAAGTTTTTATCTTAAAGAAATTAGTTTTATTTCACAACAATGCGTTAAATTAAGTGAAAGTAAAGACATTGATGTTACAAAAAAATTTAAATAAATGCTGTTCTTTTGAACTTTATATTTATCAAAGGATCCTGAAATATAAAACTGTTCCAAACATAGATAATAAGAAATGTTTTGTGTGATCCAAATCAGCATATTATAATATTTTGGTTAATATATATATATATATATATATATATATATATATCAGTTATTTTAAATTGTAATAATAAAAAAAGTTATAATATTTCACAATGTTATTGTTTTTATTGTATTTTGATCAGATACATGCAGCCATGGTGAGCATAAGAGACTTACCGACCCTAGACATTGACTGGTAGTGTCTATAAGCACAGAAGAATCATCAATAATAGCTACGTATTCACTGCATGAGCTGGACTTGGACTGAAGCTACTGATGTAGACTCCTAGCAATCCGAATACCATGCTTTAAATAAAGGTTTTTGCTCCTTTTTATTCTTGAAATGGTTTCATTAAATGTTTGCTCTTCAATAACCATGTGTATTTTACATTGCTATTATTATTTGGCACACGATACCTTCCCAATTTGTTTTATTTCAAAGACAATGCAGTGGTACAGATTTAAAGGAGCATCATCTTCCTGCAGAGAGAAGTCAATATGTTTCAGCGCAGGTCTGCATAACCTCATTTGTAGCTTCTTGTCCTGTTACTTCATGAATAATTCAAGTACGCCAAAAGCAAGTGTGCTGTGCGTGTCTCTGTGTGCATGTGTGTGTTGTGTGCGTGGAGGAAATGCTCTGTCTGAGGAGCCCTTGCCCCAACTTAGAGACCTCCAACTGTGCTGCCGAGCATCTCGGTATCGCTGTAGATGAAAGTCTAGAGGCCTGAGTGTGTGTGTGTGATCTGACATTGAAGATATGCTCTTGCCTTGAGCAAAGTTCTTCCCCTCTTCTCGAATGCATCCAAATCCTCACGGGAACGTCATATTCAAATAATGAATACAAACACAATTGTGCTTGGCAGATCACATAAACAAAGTCAGAAAACAATCAATAATTGATCTCGCAATTATATCTTGACTTATGACAATAGGAATAATCAAGCTGGATGGAGAACGAGGGTGGCGGTTGGAGTCAAAGCCAAACGTGTTTAAAGGTGTTAGAAGTTAGGTAGAGAGGTCAAATACTCCAACTTTTTTTTTTTGACCTGAACACTTTCCTTGGGCTTTTGACCTTTCAAGATGAACCAGAGAATGTCAGCTCATTAGAGAGCTCAAATCTAACAAAAAAAATCTGCCTAGTGAATCAATAGTAGCAAAAACGAGTGGCCCGGCAAAAACAAAAAACAGATCCTCCTTATTGTGCAAAACACAGACCTTGGGGGCCAAAGTATGTGGAGCAGGCCAAATAATTCCTAAACATAGACTGCAACAACCCATTTTGACAAACAAGAGCCAAGGGGATAAAGGAATGTTTGGAGCTGCATTCCGCTGGACGTGTCAAGATTCTCCTTGTTATTTAATATTTAAGGAAGAGTGCAGCACCTTTCTGTAATATGGAGCAGATGGTGGCAAATCGAGTCCTGCTATTGCCATCTGTGAAGAGCAGGTGTCTGCCAATTGTGTTGGAAAATGGGATTCAGTCCAGGAACTACCTGACCAAAGACAAACACCCAGCAGGGAGCACTTTGTCAATTCACTGCATGTTTATCCTCAAATATATATTTTTCCCCTCTACCAATACATATCCAACCCCTAGCTTTGTCTTTTACTATCTTCATTTAACATCTCTCTCCTGTAAAGTCACTCCCCCCTTTGCCCACTATTCTAAAGGAGATGGGGTCGCCTCAGAGTCCAGAGAGGGCAGCACAAGTGTGGCATTGTGGGCCAAAGGAGAGACGACCATTGTTCCTGCCCGCTGCCTGCCACAGCTGTGCACGAATAAGAGCAGGGACAAACCACAGCATATATCAATGTGGAGGCTGTGAGGGATGGTCCACGGGTGTCCACACTCAAAGAAGCCTAGTGTCTTTCAACTAAAAAATGCCAAAGGGCGCACAAATCACTCAAGGTGACGCTTTTATTGCTTTCAATCTATAGGAGGTGACAAGAGAGCTAGTAGAAGGAAAATGACTCCTGAGGAATAGAAAATGCATGTGTAAGATCTATCTTTGTATTGATGCATATATATATATATATATATATATATATATATACATATACATATACATATACATTTATACTGCATATATGTGTGTGTGTGTGTGTGTGTGTGAATGTAATTTGTAAATGTTTAGCCTGAAAGATGGAAGAAGGATCTAGTATTTGTGCAGAATTTCACATGATTCAACATGAAACTAAGTAGAAACAGCTCACACTCAACAGGCCGCTGCATCTAGGCTAGTCAATGAACTGGAAGGATCTGCAGGATATTGGCAGCGGGCAGGGCTCCCCGTGATCGCGGCTGAAATGAACGGCGCAGGGGCAAGTTAGGCACAGCGTGTTCACCCCAAGCATGCCCTTTAAGAACTGTGAGTGCATTTATCGCTGCAGGAGCGCCCTAAGTCCACACTAAGTTTCTCTTCCATAACTTACAGAATTATCCCTCACTCCTCTCTCTTTCGGGTGTTTTTCTTTTGCTCCTGTTATTAGCTACCACTCTGGACAAATATTGTGGTTGTGGAGTCAGAACAAATATCCGTCTTACAAAGTGAACAAGATAGGGACAGAAAGAGGTTAGGAAATGCTCTTGGACAGGAGAGGAATGCTGGGAGGTGCGTGCACATTAAAAGCAAAGAAATACTTATTTGCCTCCAAGTCATTTCAAAATTTTGTGGCCATTAATATATACACTGACATTCAGATGTCTCTTATTCTCTCCAAAGTTGCATTTATTTAATAGAAAATTCAGTAAAAACAGAAATATTGTCAAATATTTTTTCAAATTTTCAGTTACACTTTATTTTAAGGATCTTTGTTAAAGTGTAATTACATATTTTTAAGTAACGAGTTATAATAATTACCTACATGTACTTACTATAGGGTAAGGGTTAGGATGAGGGTTTGGTTTAGGATTAGTTGGATGTAATTATGCACAATTTATAGTTATTACTATAGTAACTACATGTAACGTGTAACAAGGACAAAGTAAAATAAACTGTTACCCAATTTTAAATTTTCAAATATTTTAAACGTATTTTATTCCTGTGTTGGCAACGCTGAATTTTCAGCAGCCAATGTGAAACGATACTCCAGTCTTCAGTGTCACATGAGCCTTCAGAAATTCAAATATGCTGATTTGGTGCGGAAGAAACATTTCTATTATTATCAATGTTGAAAACAGTGCTGCTTAATATTTTTGTGGAAACTGTGATACTGTATATTATTTTTTCATAATTCTTTGAAAATGATGTATATGAAATAATAAAGACTTGTATAATTTTACAAAATATTTCTGATTTCTTTTATTAATTCACTGCATCCTTGCTGAATAAAAATAATAGTTCATTTAAAAAAAAGCTTTGAACGCTGTTATGTTTTTTTTTAAATAATAGTTTTAATCAGAAAGGATGCATTAAACTTAGAAATTAATACTCTTATTAATTTACTTTTTGTGGCGAGGGGGGCGTGGTTTCGCGAAGTCTGTAGCGGGAGAGGAGTCAGCGAGCTGCGCGGTGAGTAAGTGGGTCAAGTGCAGATGACGAACACCTGTGTCTGATTGCAGTAATTGGCGTGGAGACTGCAGATAAGCTGCCGGCTGAGAGAGAGAAGCTGAGAGAGACCTGGGACTCGCACACGGCGCTGAGAGATCGTCGAGTATTGTTGTAGAGTTACATGTTCGTCCTGTCTTTGCTGTGCAAGCTACAGCGGCCGAGCCCGAGCGCATCTTTTTGTTTTTCTGTTGATTTTCTTTGTAAATAAAGTGCGAGTCCCACTTTCGCCGACCCCGTCTTCTTCTTCCTACACCCACTCTGAGCTCACGCTGCATTACACTGGTGCCGAAACCCGGGAAGAAGAAGACTGCCGCCGCCATGCAGACCCCGCCGGGAACGCCATTTGCGGAACTCATCCAGACGCTCGCGGGTCTTCACCGGGAGCAACATCACGCCCTGCTGGCCGTAAGGAGCAAGATCAGCGGTTCCAGATGCTGCTCCAAGGCCAGCAAGAAGGCCGCGAGCTGTTCCGTAGCTGGCTCGACCGGGAGGTTTGGGCCGTCCCCGCTCCAGCTACGGCCTCGGCCCCGCCCCTGCCTCTCAACAAAATGGGACCCCAGGACGATCCGGAGGCGTTCCTGGACTTATTTGAGAGGTCTGCCGAGGCCCGGGGATGGCCCCAATCGGACTGGCCCATGCGGCTCATCCCTTTGCTATCGGGTGAGTCCCAGATAGCCGCCCACCAACTGCCAGTCCAGAACCTCCTGGTCTATGAAGATCTGAGGCGCGCCGTTCTGCAGCGGGTCGGCCGGACTCCCAAACAACATCGTCAGCGGTTCAGGTCCTTGAGCCTGGAGGAGTCTGGCCGACCCTTCGTGCTGGCGCAACAGCTCCGGGACTCCTGCCGCAGATGGCTGATGGCCGACGGAGGCGACGTCGAGGATATCATCAGCAAGGTGGTACTGGAGCAATTCATCACCAAGCTGCCCAAGAAAACCGCTCAGTGGGTCCAGTGCCACCGCCCGACGCCGCTGGACCAGGCCATCCACCTGGCGGAAGATCACATGTCGGCGAGCCCCTTCCATCAGCCTCTCTCTCTCCTTCTCTCTCTCTCTCTACCCCTTCTCTCCCCAAACCTGTGCCCCTTCCCAGGTCTCGCGGGGGGCTGGTGCCCCGGCCGGCGCCAAGGTGGAGGACAGGGACCCCGGCGGAGCCCGTCCCTGCGTCCCGGGCCCCACCCAGAGGGCCCGCCACGTCCGACCACCCCGTCCCGAGTCCGGCAGCCCTGCACTCCACGCCAATTCCTTGACCCGCTTCCTGCCACTGGAGCGGCGGGGAGGCCTGGGCCGGCCTGTTGGCGCTGCGGGGACCCGGGACACTTTATAGATCGGTGTCCGGTGATGGAGGTGGGGACGCTGATCCGGGTTCCCGACGCGCCGCAGGCTGCCCCCGATCAAACTGGCCTGTACCAGATACCAGTGAGTATCAAGGGGGGTACTTATCAGGCTTTGGTGGATTCAGGCTGTAACCAAACCTCTATTCATCAAAGTCTGATACAACCGGGGGCATTGGATAACAGCCGCATGGTTAAGGTGCGGTGTGTGCACGGGGTGGTGGTGAGATATCCGATAATGCCGGTGGTAATTCAATTTAGGGGGCAAAAGCATAGTGTGGAGGTGGCAGTTAACCCGCACCTCCGGCATCCGCTCATTTTGGGGACGAATTGGCCTGCCTTTAATAAATTATTGGGGTCGTTATCAGCGGGTGCCTCTTGGAGAAAAAAAAAAGCAAGGGAAAGACAGCGGCCGTTCAGGTGGGGGATGCTGAGCCGGGACCACTGGGATCTGCTGCAGGGGAACAGAGGGCTCTTGCGAGAACTGTTCTCTCAGAGCGCGATGATTTTCCCCTGGAGCAGTCCCAAGACGAGTCTCTAAAACACGCCTTTAATCAGGTTCGCTCTATCGACGGCCAGCTGCAACACCCAGACCAACCGCTCTCTTATCCCTATTTTGCTGTATTAAAAGATAAGTTGTATCGGGTGACCCAAGACACCCAGACAAAGGAAGATACAACACAGTTGTTGGTTCCTAAAAGCCGCCGGAAAATGCTTTTTCAGGCGGCTCACTGTAACCCAATGGCCGGGCATTTAGGTCAGGCGGCGACACTAAACCGTCTCATGGCCCGGTTCTTCTGGCCGGGCATTCACGAGAACGTGCGGAGGTGGTGCGCGTCTTGTCGTGAATGTCAGTAGGTGAATCCACCGGGCAATCCAAAAGCACCATTGTGCCCCCTTCCGCTAATGCAGGTCCCCTTCGAACGAATTGGTATGGACCTCATCGGGCCATTAGAGCGGTCAGCACGAGGGCACCGCTTTGCGTTGGTTCTGGTGGACCACGCAACGCGATACCCGGAAGCAGTCCCGCTTCGTAACATTTCGGCTAAAAGTGTTGCGAGCGCGCTCTTCTCGTTAATCTCCCGAGTGGGAATCCCCAAAGATATTCTCACTGATCAGGGCACGGCGTTTATGTCACGAACGATTCGCGAACTCTACGAATTGTTGGGCATTAAATCGATTCGCACTAGCGTCTACCACCCACAGACGGACGGTTTAGTGGAACGATTTAATCGCACTTTGAAATCCATGATTCGTAAGTTCGTTCACGAGGACGCCAAAAATTGGGATAAATGGCTAGAACCCCTCTTGTTTGCTGTACGCGAGGTCCCCCAAGCCTCCACGGGGTTTTCTGATCGACTGCTCCGGTCTGCCTTCCTGCCTGCTGTGAGTTTGTTTGCGTCGAGGCTGTAAGCTCTACGCCTCGTATTATCTTTGTATTTCTTTCTGTTTTGAACCATCATTTACTATCATTCCTAGTTGTTAATATTACTAAATATAGTTTACCCACCATCTCAGATTAACCTTACATCGCTAGCTTCCGTTATTGTTAGCACCGCACGCTAGTGTTTACGCGCCACCCGCGCTCATTTATTTATTATTTATTCTCTCTCTCGCGCCCGCGCCTTTGAGTTCATAAAAGCCCAGGTAAGTAAGAATCAGTCAACACAAACGGTGAGTAATGTCTTGTCCTGTTATTGTCACCTGTGTCACATGTCACATGTTTAGTATAGCCTTCTCCGATGGCAATATAGGATTTATTTGTGATAAATGCAAGGAGACAGTCAGGCTGACGGAGAAGATTTCAGAGCTAGAGACACGCATCCAAACTTTAATTGAGGATAGTAAGGATAGTACTAGAGCTTTAGATACTTTTTTGGATGCGCCTAGCATAGTGAACTCTGTACATGATTCGGTTCCGGCTGAAGTAGAGCCCACGCAGCAGGGCAGATGGGTGACCGTGAGAGATCGCTCTAGTCGCGGATTAAAAAACCACTCTTCCGTTCCGATTACCATAACAAATCGATTTGCCCCACTCAGTGAAACACCCACTGAGAATTCTGTTGATTGTGCCCTGGTAATTGGTGATTCGATCACACGGAACGTGAAAATAGAGACACCAGCCACCATAGTCACATGTTTGCCGGGAGCCAGAGCGCCTGACATCAAAGCAAATTTAAAAGTGCTGGCTAATGCTAATCTTAAATTCTCTAAGATCATTATTCATGTCGGCACTAATGATGTTCGACTCCGCCAGTCGGAGATCACCAAAATTAATATTAAAGAGGTGTGTAAACTCGCAAGTACGATGTCAGGCACTGTAATTTTCTCTGGCCCCCTTCCTGTTCGCAGGAGTGATGAGATAGTTAGCAGATTGGCCTCACTCAATGGTTGGTTGTCTAAGTGGTGTCCGTTGAATAATATAGAATTCATAGACAATTGGAAAAGTTTTTGGGGCAAGCCTGACCTGTTGAAAAGAGATGGTGTTCATCCCTCCTGGGATGGTGCTGCTGTTCTCTCTAGTAATATGGCACATAGTCTTAGAGCTAAAACATGACAATCTGGGGCCCAGGTCAGGAAGCAGACAGACTGGCTAAACCGACCGTCTGCTAGCGGCCTCACGTCACCAAGGTCAGATAAATCCCATCACATAGAGCCTCTTTCACCTAGATATCATCATATAGAGACTGTGTCTGTTCCCCGAATTTGGAAATCCAAAAAACGTCAGGTAAAAAATTTAATTGATGTTCAACAAATAAAAAACAGATATAATACAGATGAACAAATGATAAAGCTTGGGTTGCTGAATATTCGATCCCTTACTTCAAAATCGCTCATAGTTAATGATATGATTTCAGATTATAATCTAGATGTGCTGTGTTTGACAGAAACCTGGCTAAAACCAAACGATTACATTACTTTAAATGAGTCAACCCCACAAGATTACTGTTATAAACATGAACCTCGTCTAAAACGCAAAGGGGGAGGTGTTGCTGTAATTTATAGTAATATTTTCAAAACCACTAAGAAATCTATTTTTAAATATACTTCTTTTGAAGTGTTGGTGCTTAATGTAAAAATATATAGTGTAAACGATAAATCACGTTTGAGATTTCTGCTGGCTACTGTATACAGGCCACCAGGGCACCATAAAGATTTTATCAAAGAATTTGCGGACTTTCTATCAGAATTAGTATTGGCTAACGATAAAGTACTAATTGTTGGTGATTTTAATATACATGTAGATAATGAAAAAGATGCATTGGGATTGGCACTTAAAGACATTGTAAACTCAATTGGAGTTAGACAACACGTGTCAGGACCCACTCATTGTCGTAATCATACTCTAGATCTAATATTATCACATGGAACAGATGTAGATGCCGTTGAAATTCTGCAGCAGAGCGATGACATCTCAGACCATTATCTAGTCTCATGTAAATTACATTTAGCCAAGGCTGCAAAGGCGACTCCGTGTTATAAATATGTTAGACCTATAACTTCTGCCACTAAAGATTGCTTTATCAATAATCTTCCTAATAAGTTTCATCATCTCAGCATCCCGGATAGCTTAGAAGAACTCGATATTGCAACAGAAACTTTTAACTCTCTCTTTTCCAGCACTTTAGACGCAGTTGCTCCGTTGCGCTTAAAGAAGATTAAAGAAAATAGTCCAACGCCGTGGTACAACGAGCACACTCAGGCCCTTAAGAGAGCAGCCAGAAAAATGGAGCGCAACTGGAAGAAAACAAAACTAGAGGTATTTCGGATTTCATGGAAAGAGAGCTCGATTGCTTACAGAGAGGCTTTAAAAGCTGCTAGATCTGCTTATTTTTCAACCCTATTAGAAGAAAATAAACATAATCCTAGGTATTTATTTGAAACAGTGGCTAAACTAACGAAAAAGAAAGCTTCAAGCACAGAAGTTTCCAAGGAACACAGCAGTAATGACTTTATGAATTTCTTCACTTATAAGATTGATAATATCAGGGACAAAATTATAACTATGCAACCGTCTACTACAGTATCGCATCAGGGAGTGCATTGTAGTCTCCCTGAGGAAAAATTGTATTCATTTGTTGCTATAGGAGAGGAAGAATTCTGCAAACTCGTTAATTCATCTAAATCGACAACTTGTATGTTAGACCCTATACCGACTAAGCTATTGAAAGAGATGCTTCCAGAGATCATAGATCCTCTTCTTAATATCATTAATTCGTCTTTGTCTCTAGGATATGTACCAAAAACCTTTAAGCTGGCTATGATAAAACCGCTTGTTAAAAAAACGCAACTTGATCCTTCAGAATTAGTCAATTACAGGCCGATCTCAAATCTGCCTTTTCTGTCAAAGATATTAGAAAAAGCAGTATCCTCACAACTGTGTTCCTTTCTTGAAAGAAATGATATCTGCGAGGATTTTCAGTCAGGATTTAGACCGCACCATAGTACTGAGACAGCTCTCATTAGAGTTACAAATGATATACTTTTATCATCCGATCGTGGTTGTATCTCTCTATTAGTGTTACTTGATCTTAGTGCTGCATTTGACACAATTGACCACAACATTCTTTTAAATAGACTGGAAAACTATGTTGGCATTAGTGGAATTGCACTAGCATGGTTTAAATCATACTTATCTGACCGTTATCAGTTTGTAGCAGTAAATGAAGAGATGTCTTATCGATCACAAGTTCAGTATGGCGTACCACAAGGCTCAGTACTAGGACCGCTGCTGTTCACTCTGTACATGCTACCATTAGGACATATCATTAGGAAACATGGAATTAGCTTTTATTGTTATGCCGATGATACTCAGCTGTATATTTCTTCAAAACCTAACGAAACTTACCAATTCACAAAATTAACGGAATGCATAGCTGATATAAAAAATTGGATGACTAGTAATTTCCTACTACTAAACTCTGAAAAAACAGAGATTCTAATTATTGGACAAAAAACTTCCACACGTAATAACCTAGAATACTGTCTAACACTTGATGGCTGCTCTGTTAAGTCTTCGTCGTCGGTTAGGAACCTGGGTGTGCTCTTTGATAGCAATCTTTCATTTGAAAGTCATGTGTCTAGTATCTGTAAAACCGCATTTTTCCATCTTAAAAATATATCTAAATTACGACATATGCTCTCATTAACAAATGCGGAACAATTAGTTCATGCTTTCATGACAACAAGACTAGATTATTGTAATGCTCTACTGGGTGGTTGCCCTGCACGCTTAATAAATAAACTACAGCTGGTCCAAAACGCAGCCGCTCGAGTTCTTACTAGAACCAGGAAATATGACCATATTAGCCCGGTTCTGTCAACACTGCATTGGCTGCCTATTAAACATCGTATAAATTTTAAAATATTGTTGATTACTTACAAAGCACTAAATGGTTTAGCTCCGCAGTACTTGAGTGAGCTCTTAACGCATTATAGTCCTTCACGTCTATTGCGATCTCAAAATTCGGGCCAGTTGATAATACCTAGAATATCAAAATCGACTGCGGGCGGTAGATCCTTTTCCTATTTAGCACCAAAACTTTGGAACAGTCTTCCTACCATTGTCCGGGAAGCAGACACACTCTGTCAGTTCAAAGCTAGACTAAAAACACATCTCTTTGACCTAGCATACACATAATATATTATAGACTTCTATAATTCAATGTTAGGCTGCATAGATTAGGTCAGCCGGAACTGGGAACACTTCCCTTAAATCCTGATGTACTCGTTACATCATCATAAGAAGAATGGCATCTACGCTAATTTTAGTGTCTTTGTTTATCCCGAGGTTTTCCCGCAGCCGACCGGATCCAGGCCGTATCCAGATCTGACTAGGAGCTTTGCCTGGACCCGATGACAACGCAGTGCTGAAGTGCCAACTAGCCTCTCCCTATGGAGGATCCCTTTCCCACTCTACAGATAAAATGTTGTGATTCCGGTTCGCGTACCCACCCCGAAGTGATAAAATAAAACAAAATTCTGTATCAAATTACAGTTACTGTAAATCCGGCCTCTAGTTCATAGACGCCAGAGGAGAACTGGCCCCCGACTGAGCCTGGGTTCTCCCAAGGTTTTTTTTTTTCTCCTCTAGGTCACCTGATGGAGTTTTAGGACACCAGTAGGTCACCTGATGGAGTTTTTCGGTTCCTTGCCACTGTTGCCTTTGGCTTGTTCAGTTGGGGATATTCAAAATAATTAACCAAGCATTAATACCATTGATCAGCCCTACCAAACGTGGATGTTTTTTCACTAAGAAACAAACATTGTTATGTTATTTGATTGATATTGTGAAGCTGCTTTGATGCAATTTATATTGTGAAAAGCGCTATATAAATACACTTGACTTGACTTGACTTCGAGCTCCTCTATGGACGGCAGCCCCGCGGGGTGCTTGACGTTCTTAGAGAGACTTGGGAGGACGGACCGTCCGCTGCTAAGAACAAAATTCAGTATGTCCTGGACCTGAGAACAAAGCTCCACACTTTGGGGCGGCTATCAATGGAGAATTTGTTACAGGCCCAGGGCAGACAGAGTCAGCTATACAACAGGGGAACTAGACTCCGCCAATTTGCACCGGGAGATAAAGTACTTGTATTACTCCCTACTTCCAGCTCTAAATTACTCGCAAAGTGGCAAGGGCCCTTTGAGGTCACACGGCGAGTTAATGATCTCAACTATGAGGTAGCCCGTACAGACAGGGGAGGAGCACATCAAGTTTATCACCTCAACCTCCTCAAAAAGTGGGTTGAGGCAGAGTCAGTGATGCTGGCGACGGTGGTGAGCGGAGAGGAGGATCTCGGGCCTGAGGCGAGTTCAAAATCACAATCTCTCGCGCTGGCTCTTGGTGGAGATCACCTCTCGCCCTCCCAGCTCACTGACGTTAAAAATGTACAAGCTGATTTTGCAGATGTGTTTTCTCCCCTGCCTGGCCGGACAAACCTCATTCAGCACCACGTTGAGACCGATCCTGGGGTGGTGGTACGCTGCCGCCCGTATCGTTTGCCTGAACATAAGAAAAAGGTGGTTCAGAGTGAATTAGAGGCTATGCTGGATATGGGGGTAATAGAAGAGTCGAGCAGTGACTGGGCGAGCCCGATAGTTTTAGTTCCTAAAACTGACGGCTCGGTCCGCTTCTGTGTAGACTATAGGAAGGTGAACGCGGTGTCTAAGTTTGATGCTTATCCAATGCCGAGGGTTGACGAATTACTTGATCGGCTGGGTACTGCTCGTTTTTATTCGACATTGGACTTAACGAAGGGTTATTGACAGATCCCCTTGTCTCCAATGTCCAAGGAAAAAACAGCTTTCACAACGCCGTTTGGATTACACCAATTTGTCACCCTTCCTTTCGGGTTGTTCGGGGCTCCAGCGACCTTTCAGCGTCTGATGGACAAGATTCTCCGGCCGCATGCTGCATATGCCGCTGCCTACTTGGATGATATTATCATCTATAGTACCGATTGGCAGCGTCATATGCAGCATTTGCGGGCTGTCCTGAAGACGCTGAGAAGGGCGGGGCTCACGGCCAACCCGAAGAAGTGTGCAATTGGGCATGTGGAGGTAAGGTATCTGGGCTTCCACTTGGGACACGGACAGGTGCGTCCCCAAATTGATAAGACGGCAGCGGTTGCGACCTGTCCGAGACCCAAGACCAAAAAGGAGGTCAGACAGTTCCTGGGGCTAGCGGGATATTACAGAAGGTTTGTGCCTAATTATTCGGACCTCGCTAGCCCGCTGACTGATTTAACTAAAAAGGAAGCGCCAGATACGGTTCAGTGGACGGAGCAGTGTCAGCAGGGCTTTACCCAGATAAAGGCTGCTCTGTGTGGCGGCCCGCTTTTGCATGCTCCTGATTTCTCTCTCCCCTTTATCCTACAGACGGATGCATCGGACAGGGGGCTGGGCGCCGTCCGGTCCCAGGAGGTGGAGGGTGTAGAGCGGCCGGTGCTGTACATCAGTCGTAAGCTCTCTAAGAGAGAGACGATGTACAGCACCATTGAGAAAGAGTGTTTGGCCATCAGGTGGGCTGTTCTCACCCTCCGCTACTACCTCCTGGGGCGGGAGTTCACCCTCTGTTCGGACCACGCTCCCCTGCAGTGGCTCCACCGCATGAAGGATACCAACGCGCGGATCACCCGTTGGTATCTAGCTTTACAGCCTTTTAAGTTCCAGGTGATCCACAGGCCGGGTGCACAGATGGTGGTGGCTGACTTCCTCTCCAGGAGGGGGGGGGAGGCTGCAGGCCGGACGGCTCCCCGGCCTGAGACGGGCGGTGGGGGTATGTGGCGAGGGGGGCGTGGTTTCGCGAAGTCTGTAGCGGGAGAGGAGTCAGCGAGCTGCGCAGTGAGTAAGTGGGTCAAGTGCAGATGACGAACACCTGTGTCTGATTGCAGTAATTGGCGTGGAGACTGCAGATAAGCTGCCGGCTGAGAGAGAGAAGCTGAGAGAGACCTGGGACTCGCACACGGCGCTGAGAGATTTTCGAGTATTGTTGTAGAGTTACATGTTCGTCCTGTCTTTGCTGTGCAAGCTACAGCGGCCGCGCCCGAGCGCATCTTTTTGTTTTCTGTTGATTTTCTTTGTAAATAAAGTGCGAGTCCCACTTTCGCCGACCCCGTCTTCTTCTTCCTACACCCACTCTGAGCTCACGCTGCATTACACTTTTGCACTGTTTACATATCTAAATTTCTTTTTTTTAATCTGTACAATGTTGTTATTTATTCATTTTAGATGTTACACATATCAGATCATATTTTGCATTTTACCATTTCCATAACATGTTTTCTGGTCAATGATGTTCAATGATTACTCTGCTTTGACATTTGCACTTATGTAATTAAAAAGAATTATATATGAACTTATGGTTGAATGTTAACAGTATTGTCATTGTGCAAAAATATAGTCAATTAAATAAAGTTGAATAAAATCTAATGTAATACAGCAAAATATATATTTTTGACATTTACATTATTCTAATGTCATTTGTAAATTGAAATCTCAGTCAGTTGCTAAAATAGCATCTAAATAAGAGCATTTCAAAATGGTGATGTTCAGAATAATGTTTCAGTGGCAGATGTTTTAGCAGGGGATTGAACAGATTTTTATGAATGTTTATTGCACCTGACGATGACTGCATAAGAGACTTACCCTGAAGTCACACATGGGAGATCTGAGAAATACTTTTCTTCCTCTCAAATTTCCCTCTATTCTCCTGTTCAACTTCACAAGAGGCATTATATGCATAAGATATGACAGTTGATCTTGCCATTAATGTCTCATGATGGATTACTTGTATTTAAAATATCATCAAGCTTTTGTTAGAGTTTGAGGTCCTCTTCTGAGAAGCTCACCTTCGAGCCACTATGTGTCACTTCTGTGTTAAACTTCTGTGTTAGCGGCCTTTGACACTCATCTGGCTGTGCATACGATAGTGAGCATTGCATTATGGGAGTGGAATCTTGTCAACAGGAAGTTGGATTGTCCACAAGGCCTCGCTCTGTCGTTTAAACAGCCTCTTCGTTGTGATACGCTCCTCTATCCGTGTGTGGAAAAAAACAGCTGGACATAAAACCTCTGTGTGTGAGTTTGTGCGTGAGCATGTTTTGCTCTCCGAGCACCACAGATAATGATGCGATCCTCTTCTACCCCCCGAGGATGCACTTTGGCTAAGGAACGAGGGCCGGGGACAGAGGGGAATCACAGAAAGCGTTATGAATGTGCGTTTGATTTCATACGCCACAGGGGTCCGCGGCACAGTGGGCCACTTGTTGTGCGGCCGCCCAGATGTGCACCCGCCCGCTCGGATGAGGTCCCCCCTCAAAGACGCCCTGTTAGTGCTGCTGTCTGTGGAGACAGTGAGGAGCCCTATCCTCACCTCGCCCTGAGACCGGCATACACAGACACACACACACACCTCCGAAATGAATCAGTCCTGTACCAGGCACAGCAGCAGTATGAAGGGAAGATTCAATCATTCCAGTGTTTGCATCTGATTGTGTTGAAGAGCTCGACTGCCAATGTGTGGTGTATAAAACGTGAAAAGAGACATGATATATGACCCTGTGTCTGTGGGGTTACATCCTGGGAGCAAACAAGAACATATATGTTTAAGAACAATGAATAAGTCCTCATACATCCTCTCTGGGGCCACGCAGTGATGAGGATGCATTTTGTCTGCCAGCTAAATAAAAGCCTCCAAGGATAGTGTTTCCCAGCCTTATACCAGTGGGGATCTCAGATGCTTCACTAAAACACTTGTTTTAAGACGGTTATATATGTTGCTTTAGTGTTGTCAATAGGAAATATCAATTTTAGATTTCCAAACATTCATTTTGCCTTTAGCAATTATAGTAAAAATCCAGAGACTTATTTATTAAAGATATTTTGAGAGACGCAAATGGAGAAACTATCAATGGATCCAAATTTTTTGGAACAACCCATACCTGCAAACCTCTATAAAACTGTGCACAACTGTTCTTTGGAAAAAGCTTTTTAAAGACAAAGGGTCATACCAAAAACGTATTCATTTTAGCTAACAGACCTTATTTTTGACAACATTCTCACTTCACAGAATTTTTTCCAGAAGTGGCTAAAACAGTATCTACTATAGTTTACAGCAAGGGTATTCCATTTGTCTTGGAGATGTTGCCACAGTTTTTCTATTAATTTAGTATGTCTTGTATTTTTTGTCTCTTTATATAATCCCAGACTGACTTGATGATGCTGAGATCAGATCTCTGTGAGCACTCCTAAAAATGATCATCATGCAATATTTGCAAAAGGAATGTTTGGAAATCTAAATTGATATCTCCTATTGACTCACTAAAGTTAAAGATATAAATAACTTCTTTATATGATGTGCCTTTTGCACAGTACTGTGTGTATATCACTGTAACAATACAGTTAAAATAATCTGTTAAATATACTTTAAAATAATGCAATAAACTTTAACTAAATAAAATAAAATGTAACACAAACACTGTAATGTACACACACACACACACACACACACAAATGATTACAGATCGCTTTGAGCACACTTGCATTTGTGCTGTATATCAGTGGCTAAATCACATGATGTGGTGATATTAAATGTTTCTGATTATGTACATGTTAATAAGGTATTACACATATTCAGTACTTCAATTAGCTCATTGTTTCTGCATTAAATTATTACATTGTTTAAATGAATATATATTTTAGCTAACTGTGACTTTGTATAAGTATATTTCTGTCAAGAAACTTTACAAGGAAAGATTGGAAAACAAAATGGAATGGAACTCATCAAACACATGAATGCAGAATTAACATGATACACCTGACAAAGAAGCACAGAGAGTTTAAATTATAGGATGCCAAAAGTCATTTACAGCAGCAGGAGTGTTTTTACATTATCTTTTAAATGGGTTATTGATGTGGAGCTCCTGTGAGAAAGAACACATTGTATCTCCAGGTGTGACAAGGCGCTTTTGTGTTCGCAATGATTTCTTTGTCACGCACCTTCCCAAAGGAAGGCTAAGTGGCCATTGTCAGGCATTTAAAGGGGACGCACCCTGCTGCTCATCATTCATAACCTGATCGATACTCACAAAGGGAGGCTATCGATATGCCACACTTTCACCTAGCCCAAGCTCATAAATGCAGAAACACAGGCCTCAACACACACGCACACACGCATGCAGACAAATAGAAAGTTTTGGATTGTGACATTTAAAACAAAGCAATGAATATAAAATCAATAAAAAAAGACTAGACTAGATATGATTTATAAAAACAGTACATATCCTTAAGAAGGTCTTGATGCTTCATTCAACTATGTAAGCTCATATAAGGGATTGTTGTGTGTATTGAACATACCTGTGCTGATGATTGTATTCAGTGTTGGTTTCATAAATCACATAGATAACTCAATGATAAAATGAAAATGTAAAATTTGTGGCGGAGAGGGTACATATATGATATATAAATATGGCATATACTCTGCTGTGGGACCTGGGTTTGAACTCAGTCTGGTTCATGTACCGATCCCACTCCCCCTTTCTCACCCTCCACTTTCCTGTCAGTTCTCAAATGCCCTGTGTAATAAAAATTATTACATTTTTATGTATGTAAAATATACTCCCCCCCCCCCCCCCAAATAAAAATAAATAATAATAATATCAATGAATAAGTTAATAGAATATGTATATATATATATATATATATATATATATATATATGTATATATATATATATATATATATATATATATATATATATATATATATATATATATATATATATATATATATATAAATAATAAATATGCTCATCATTCATAACCTGATCGATACTCACAAATATGTATATAATAAAAATGTCAGATTAGATACATTTATTAAATATAATGCCATAAACCACATTTAATTAGTCAATTAGTTAGTTAATTAATCAAAAGTGACAGTAAGACATTTAGAATGTTACAAAAGATTTCTATTTCAAATAAATGCTGTTCTTTTGAAATTGTAATTCAACAAAAAATCCTGAAAAAAAGTACAACAGTTTCTACAAAATATTAAGCAGCTCAACTGTTTTCAACATTGATAATACAATATTAAGATGATTTCTGAAGGAACATGTGACACTGAAGATTGAAGAATTATCTAAAATGTAAAATATGTCAAAATAGTGAACAGTTACCGGTTTCACATAATTACTGTTTTACTGTATTTTTGATTAAATAAACGTAACCTTGGTGAAAGAGACTTCTTTAAAAAACATTAAAAAACCGACCCCAAACTTTTGAATGGCAGTTTACATTAATTAAATATTTCAGGGTAAAGTTTGGACCCAGTACTAATACACACACTGTTATCAACCAATTCAAGGTAAATAATGCCAGAATCTGAATCTGATGTGTTCTGCAAAACAGAAGATTTATCAGTTTATGAACATGATTGCATGGCTCATGTGGAAATGTAGTGTGACTGCTCTTCCTGGGACGTATAGTGACCCAGATAAAGTGAATGCAGTATTGATGCACATCGAGGGGCCTTTTTATCCGTGCGATCAATTTAGTGCATTCACTCAGGGTCCGTCTCTACAGTGCTACAGGACACCTGCTGAAGCTTTAATATCTGACCAGTCGATATCTGTAGCCCTTCACACCACAGAGAGAGGGACAACACCACAGTCAACCTCTGCCAGCTCTCAAACAACGGCCTAGTAATACTGTACACTCTTGGAAAGATGTAGACATAGGGAATGTCATCTCTGTGTTTGCAAGAAAGCAGTTATATTATGCATGTCTTTTCATTATGCATACATGATGAATTGCACGTGCACGCTACACTCATCTGCAGATAATGAGGTAAATAAACTGAAACTGAATTCATTGGTTAAAAATACTTTATCAAAAATAGTTTGAGGACAAATACATTGGAATTCATTATGCCAAGAAGATTTTTATTTTTCCTTCCATTGATGTATCATCATATGATTGATTCACTGGCCTTCAAAATGACAGTCTTCAAAATGCTTAATCACAAATGAAATATCATAACTATTTTGATACTATAATGTTTTTAAATATTTTACTAAAAGGATAAAAACACATCTGAAATAGATGAATATAAATGCAGTAATCTTACATTATATTGTAATATTGTATGCACCCCCCCCCCCCCACACACACACACAAAATAGATAAAAGTTACTTTTCATGGCATGTTATTTAAAAATAACCCAGCCATATTCTTTAAAAAGGCAGTGACAAATAACTTTGTCTAAAGGTACTATCAGCTTTCAAGACAGAAATAAAAAAAACTCCCACAAGCTGTACATTTTTCACAAATGTTCTCCCACGGGACAGGTTAAAGTGAAACGGCAAACTAAACAAACACGGCGGTGCAGGCTTACACATTCTCCTGTCTGAATGAGTCAGCTGACAGGACATGGAGAAAGGTTGCAGGTCTCAGATGAGTTGCATAATGCGCCCCTCTTTCACTTCTTTCATTGAAGCTCAGGCTTCACAATGTTATACTTATTTGAATTCATATATGAATCACTATATACTAATGTTTCATTCCAAGATGAGCTTGAAGCCCTTGAACTTTTTCGTGATCAACTTTAGAACTCCCAGCATTGGATGTTTTGAACAATGGAATGTTTGAACAACGATTTGTGTATCACCCAGATTGTAACCCTTTCCTAAAACACATTGTGCTATGGAAACGTTACATTGATAATGTCTTTTTGCTATGGAATGGTACTGTGTCTGAGTTGTTCGATTTTCACAAACTGGTTAATAATAACTGTGGTGCACTGAAATTTACCATTCGATACAATTTATGTTCGATATTTCATCAAGAGAAAATGAACTTTTTATATGTGTTCGTTATCAAGTCTGTATCTGGTCTCGAGACAAGCTTGTATCGAAAAACCTGCTGATCGCAACACGTTGCTGCATGGTACATCTTACCATCCTGAGTCATTAAAACGTTCTTTATCTATTTCTCAGTTTAGTTGCATACGTTGCATTTGCAGAAAAGAGGATGATTTTCAACATCAAGCGTCTATTTTATCAGACCGGTTTAGAGCAAGAGCATATAAGGAGGAATGGATTTAGTCAGCTGAGAATCGCTTTTCGAAAATGTTTCAACGTGAGTGTCTTGTAAAAAGACCGAAGACCTTTGAACATCTAGTAAATTGTTTTATTCAATACTCTCCGTTGTCAAGGGACATAGAAGGCGTTTTACTTCAACATTGGAATATAGTGGATATGACCATAATCTCAAAAAGCCACCACGTGTAGTATACAAAAGACCACCTAACCTTCGTAATATTCTGGTCCGAGCTGATGTTACTCCTCCTTCACATTTTTTAAACAAGGTGCCCTTTGGTATCTACAGATGTGGTCATTGTAAACAATGTAATTTCACTTACAAAACGTCTCGGTTACGTATGTAACCCTCGTTCCCTGAGTAGGGAACGGAGACGTTATGTCGGATGACGACGAATGGGGTTTCGCTTAGACAGCCTATCAGCTTCGAGTATTTAAAAACGAGCCAATGGCAAAGAAATGCCATGGGTCTGCGGAATTTGCATGACGTAACTCCGCCCCACCTCGTGGGTATATAAGGAGGACGCCGGCAACATGCAGTTATGTTTCTTCGCTGAGGAGCCAAGACTGAAGTCAGGCGATACCCGCGGTACAGCGGAAGTGGCAGGAAGACGGAACGTCTCCGTTCCCTACTCAGGGAACGAGGGTTACATACGTAACCGAGACGTTCCCTTTCGTTGTCACTCCGAGTTACGTCGGATGGCGACGAATGGGGTTACCAGTCTAATCACGCCACCTTCACAGCTGTCTTCCAGTGCCCTGCGTAAATCTGAGCCTTCGAGAGATTTAGGACAAAGGACTCCTATTTAACACAGGAATACCAAGGTACACTGGGAAGCATATCCCATAGCTTTAGAGGAAATATGCAATTATCACCAACCCAGTGGGGGGGGGGGGGGATACACATATGACCCGAAGGAAACATATGGAGAAACTCTGAGGTGTCCAGCCGCAGGTGGAATATTTCAACCTCAGGGGTGGCAAGGTGGCTTGCCAAGGGAAAGACACATGCTCAGAGAGGCTTACAGTGGAAATACACATGTGGGGGTAGCTCCGGGAAGGGACCATGCACACGGGAGGCTCCTAGCCGACGCCCAGGCAATAGACACTGGCGCTAGCATCAGGGGTGCTGGAGGAACTCAGGGCTTGCGGAGAAGCTCACCTGAGCAGAATATCGCACGTATCCAGTCCGTGGAGTGGAATGGCGAGCAAGCGAAGACACCTGAGCGGGTCCGGTACTAGCTAGTTGAAGCGAGTACATAAGAGGACACTGGCTCCACTCGGAGATTGTAGAATCTGGCGAATGTGTTCGGTGTCGCCCAGCCTGCAGCTCTGCAGATGTCTGTTAGCGAGGCGCCATGCGCTAGAGCCCAAGAGGATGCCACACTCCGGGTGGAGTGGGCAGTCACACCAAGGGGGCACGGTCGACCTTGCTGCTGGTATGCCAAAGCAATGGTGTCCACTATCCAGTGAGACAACCTCTGCTTTGAGAGAGCCTTTCCCTTCAGCTTCCCACCATAACAGACAAAGAGCTGGTCTGAGGTCCTGAAACACTGCGTCCTGTCTACATAGGCGCGGAGAGCGCGTACTGGACAGAGCAGTGCCAAGGCTGGGTCTGCCTCCTCCGAGGGCAGCGCTTGCAGGTTCACCACCTGGTCCCGGAAGGGAGTGGTAGGAACCTTGGGCACATATCCAAGCCGGGGTCTCAGGATCACGTGAGAGTAAGCCGGCCCGAATTCCAGGCACGCTTCGTCAACGGAGAATGCGTGCAGGTCCCCGACCCTCTTGAGAGAGGCCAATGCAACCAGGAGCGCTGTCTTCATTGACAGGAACTTAAGCTCCACTGATTGCAGAGGCTCAAAGGGAGCACTCTGCAGGGCACTTAAGACCACTGAGAGGTCCCAAGAGGGAACGAGAGGAGAACGAGGAGGATTCAGCCTCCTCGCCCCCCTCAGGAACCTGACGATCAGGTCGTGCTTCCCTAAGGACTTACCTTCCACTAAGTCGTGGTGTGGGGCAATAGCGGCAACATAAACTTTGAGGGTGGAGGGAGACAGCCTTCGCTCCAACCCATCTTGAAGGAAGGAAAGCACGAAACTGATCGAACACCTCCAGGGGTCTTCTCGGCGAGAAGAGCACCAGTTGACGAAGAGGTTCCACTTCAACGCGTAGGCGTGCCTAGTGGACGACGCTCTAGCGGAAGTGATGGTAGCCACCACCGTAGGTGGTAGGGTACTCAAACCTGCCTCGTCCCGTCCAGGAGCCACACGTGGAGGTTCCTGAGATCGGGACGAGGGTGCCACAGGGTGCCCCGTCCCTGAGAAAGGAGGTCCTTCCTCAGAGGAATTGGCCAAGGAGGTGCTGTCGCGAGGAGCACTAGTTCGGAGAACCAAGTCCGGGTGGGCCAGTACGGCGCAACCAGAAGGACCTGCTCCTCGTCCTCCCTGACCTTGCGCAAGACCTGACCTATTCTCCCTCGGTCAGAGAATAATACTGGGCGCAATGGGTCGAGTCGTGGGAGGCAAACAGATCTATCTGTGCGTCCCCGAACTGGTCCCAAATCAGCTGAACCGACTGGGGATGGAGTCGCCATTCTCCAGGGAGGGGCTGAAGCCGTGACAGCTCGTCGGCAGCACGGTTCAGGGCTGCGGGAATGTAAATGGCACGAAGGGACCTCAGATGCCTCTGACTCCATAAGAGGAGGTGACAACCTTGATGGTTGATGTACGCTACTGTGGCGGTATTGTCTGATCGGACTAGTATGTGGTGACCCATGAGCAGCGCTCGGAAGCGGTGCAGGGCAAGGCGTACTGCCAGCAACTCGAGGCAATTCACATGCCATAGGCGCTGGGGTCCTGTCCAGGAGCCCGCGGCAGCATGTCCATTGCACATGGCGCCCCAGCCCGTGGTGGAGGCATCTGTTGAGACAACAACATGCCGAGACACTCGTTCCAGGGGGACACCAGCCCTGAGAAAACTGAGGTTCAACCACGGGGTGAAGGTCTGACGGCAGGTCGGAGTAACTGGTACTCGGAGCGTGCCTTGTTGCCATGCCCACCTCGGGACTCGGTCGCGAAGCCAAAGCGAAAGCGGTCTCATATGACGCAATCCGAGCGGCGTCACTGCGGCTGCAGATGCCATATGCCCCAGGAGCCTCTGAAAATGTTTCTCTGGAACCGCACTCTTGCCCTGAATCTGTCTCAGACAAGTCAGCAGTGACTGCGCGCGCTCGCTCGTAAGCTGCGCGGACATGGCAACCGAGTCGATTTCCATACCGAGAAAAGAGATCCTCTGCACGGGGCAAAGTTTGCTCTTCTCCCAGTTGACCCGAAGGCCAAGACGAGCTAGGTGCCGGAGCACAAGGTCCCTGTGTTCGCAAACCTGATCTCGAGAGTGAGCTAGGATCAGCCAGTCGTCGAGATAGTTCAGGAGAGGGAGAACCGCGTACTGGTATGCCTGCCCCTCGAAAGCAAACCGGAGGAACGGTCTGTGTCGAGGAAGAATGGAAACATGAAAGTAGGCGTCCTTCAGGTCGATCGCTGCAAACCAATCCTGGGGCCGAACACATTCGAAAATGCGTTTGGCGGTGAGCATTTTGAACGGCATCCTGTGAAGGGAGCGATTCAGTACGCACAGGTCCAGGATTGGTCGTAACCCACCGGTTTTCTTGGGGACAATGAAGTAAGGGCTGTAGAAGCGGCACCTCATCTCGGCTGGAGGGACAGTCTCGATTGCAGCCTTCGCCAGCAGGGTGGCAATCTCTGCTCGCATGATGGGGGCATTGCCACCGACCAAAGTGGAGCGGACTCCCCTGTAGCGGGGAGGAGACCTTGCGAACTGAATCGCATAGCCGAACCTGATGGTGCGGAGACCCAGCGGGACAGTTGGGGAAGCTCTAGCCAGGCTCCCAAGAACTGAACCAGCGGAGTCAAGCGGACCACAGGCGTCTCCCCGGAGGGGCAGCGAAGCGGAGTAACTGGCCCGGACGTGGACGGCATAGCGATCCGGTGTGGGGGCGCAATTATCATCCGCGCCCTGACAGAGGAGGCCAGGCAAGGACCAGCGTTCCACGGGGGCCTGCTCTGCCAGGGGTCTGGCGACAGAGTGGGACAGGGACGAAACGGTCCGTGGACGGCACGCCTTGTCAACCGACTCTGGGACAGAGGGGGACGAGGAGAGCGCGGCTTGTGGGCGGCGCTCTGTGTCGTCCGAGAACTCTGTGTGCTCAGGGATGAGGGGGTTGTTTCTTTCTTTAACCACATTAGGGTGCTGCCCACCCGTGGGTGAGCAGCGGGGAGTGGAGAACAAAAGATTCTCCCCCGGCCCTCCACCGGGGGAAGGAGTAGTCCTGCTACCATCTCCTGGGAAACAACCATCATCCCTGAGCAGCCCGTCTCAGGAGCGCTGCTTGGCCCGGCGCTTGGCGGGGGGCAGGGCTGGAGAGGGCTGTGGCGCCTTCCTACGGCTTCCTCCGCGACTGGGCCTGGGTGAAGGCTGCTGCTTTGGCCGAGCGGGAGGGGCGGGAGCCTTAGGAGGGTGCCCTCGGCGGGAAACAGGCTGAGGCGTCTGCCCGGCCGACGTCGAGGCAGCAGCGGGTCGGCGGGGCAGAATATGTTTGATTGCCTCTGTCTGTTTCTGTGCAGTTGAGGACTGTTGGGCAAAATCCTCAACTGCGCCGCCGAAGAGGCCGGCCTGGGACAGGGGCGCATCGAGCAGACGAGTCCGCTCGGAATCCCGCATGTCAGCCAGGTTCAGCCACAGGTGTCTCTCCTGGACCACCGCAGTGGACATCACCAGACCGAGGGAGCGCGCGGCTACCTTCGTCGCCTGGAGAGCGAGGTCGGTTGCGGCACGCAGCTCATTGAAGAGCCCTGGGTCTGTCCTGCCCTCGTGCATGTCTCTGAGCATCTGGGCCTGGTAGACCTGTAGAGTGGCCATAGCATGCAGAGAGGTAGCCGCCTGTCCCGCCGCTCTGTAAGACTTCGCCACCATAGATAACGAAAATCTACAGGCCTTGGATGGGTGCTTAGGCTCGCCCCGAGAAGAAGCACTCTGAGGACACAGTTGCATCGCAAAAGAGCGTTCAACCGGAGGAAGCCCAGTGTACCTACGGGCGGCCGCCTCATTGAGGGGAGGAAAGGCGGATGAGACCAGCGAGCGGTCCCGAGAAGACAGGGGGGTCTTCCAGGACTTCGAGATCTCATCATGCACGTCCGGGAAGAAAGGTATTGGGGTTTGCCGTGGACCACGGGGGTCGGCAGCCTTACCCAAAAACCAACCGTCCAGCCGCGAGCGCCCAGGACAGGGTGGAGGCCTCCACTCTAGACCGATGCTCGCGGCTGCCCGGGAAAGCATAGCCGTCATTTCCGGATCCGACTCAGGCACAGCCGTATGCACACCGGAAGGTGGCAGCTGCACTGAATCTTCACTTCCGGAAGAATCAAGCCCACCTTGTGATGCTGCTACAGACATGGCGTCTTCCTCTGTAGCTTCAACCGAAACTCACGGGCCACCCGAAGGTCGACCCGCGGGAATCGGAGGTTCACTAGCGGGCACCGTCACTGAAGAGGGGGGCTGGGGTCGCGGACACATAGTCGGCGCCTGGTTCCAGACCGTAACCCTCAGGTCACCCTGGCCACCAGCCGAAGTAGCACTCCTCGGGGGAGCGTTAGATCGGGGTGTGAATGAGGGGACTCTCACTCTTCCGAGTTCATTGAGTCTCGACCTTAGTGACGGGATGGTCATGTTCCCGCAGAGAGAACATGACTCATCCACGAGCGCTGCTCTAGCGTGATCCATGCCCAAACACACTAGACAGCGCTCGTGCCCATCAGAGTCAGACACTAATCTGCCGCAACCAGAAGTGCACGGGCGAGGCATCTTTAAAAAGACGTGCCGCGTGCAAGCTCTTTTAAGAGAGAAACACTCTGAGTGTTGAAGCGCCCGGGGAGACACGCACTCTCTGGCAAACCACTGCACAGATAAGCAGGAAGCGCGCGCTCGCTGGATATCGCCGTCACACCAACACCAGAGGAACTCGTTCGTGAAGCTGACAGTTCAGAGATGGCTTTGTGGAGTGAAGAGAAACTCTTGGCTCCGAAGCGAAAACATAACTGCATGTTGCCGGCGTCCTCCTTATATACCCACGAGGTGGGGCGGAGTTAAGTCATGCAAATTCCGCAGACCCATGGCATTTCTTTGTCATTGGCTCGTTTTTAAATACTCGAAGCTGATAGGCTTTCTAAGCGAAACCCCATTCGTCGTCATCCGACGTAACTCGGAGTGACAACGAAAGGGAACTAAAACATTCAAACATCCTCACACTGCAAAAATGTTCAATATAAGAGGCACAATTTCGTGCAAAACGGCTAATGTAATTTACATGTTCCGCTGCCCTTGCGGCCTTTGCTATATGGGCAAAACTAGTAGAACATCTACTAGATTTCAGAACATCTTTGCGCTATCAGAAATCGAGATTTAAAAAGTCAGGTCGCTCAGCATTTTGCTACTTCATTCTGTTTCTACCTTACAATACTTAGAAATAGAATTGGTGAAGTGTCCACGGTGCGGAGGCGACATTAATAATTTTCTTCTAAAACATGAAACCTTCTGGATTTACTCATTAGTTACTATGGCACCTAGGGGATTAAATGAAGAATATGATATTCATCCGTTTCTTTAAGATTTTTTGTTTTATGCAGGTATCACTATGTAAATTGATATTCATTTTGTATGTTTAATTTGACTTTCACATATAGTATGCATTATTTTTGTATTTTTCCTTTGCCTTTCTTTGTTTTTCTGGGTGATATTGGTATTATTTGTATTATTATTATTATTATTCGTCAAAAAGGCGTGGTGTGTTTAACTTTTAATTGTCTGACGAAGAGCCTACGTGCGCGAAACGTAGTCTACCATTAAAATTGTTCCCATTTTTGGAGCCATGGTGTGCCCACTTTTTTTCCTTTCTTATACTTACATATATGCAATAGCCAAATAACAACAAGAGGAATGCCTAATAATAATGATCATTCCTTTTATTTGTTGAATGGCAATTAAATATGTACCAAACCCCACTCCCCCATTTTTTCTGTCTGTTCTTACATGATAATATTGATGTGGCCACTAACTCATTGCTTACTATGAGCATATTGTAATGATGTATTGGTGACATCAAACAGAAGACACACTCTAAGAACTCTATTTATAACCATTAGCAGTGGCAGTGCCTAACCTAGGCGTGACCTTTGTCGATTAACTACTGTGCAGCGATTATAGCTGATTAGCCTGACAGTAAGCGTCTATGAGTCTCCATAGTCATTAAACAGTGGCGTTTCTCCCAGCAGCATGAGACCCGGCACTCCGGGCTAGCGGTGACGGATGACATGGTTCAGGGCTTCAGGGGGGTTTTGTGCGACCTTCGAAATAGTAAAAGGGGCAGTGTGGACGGTGTCTCTGTGTAAGTTAACAGTGCGAGTGATTCATGCGCTTTCTCCAAAGAGGCATTCTACGAGCGACACAAATCTAAGGGCACTTGTAGATAACAACCTGAGTGTTGTCAGAGAGCACCATTGTTGGGGATTTTGACTGAAATAAGACAGGACCTTTTGGTCATGTGAACTGATCGCAACTGCCAAAAAAAGGTCTGAGTGTTTAGCGCTTGAATGTGTTTAATATGCAACGCTACAGAGTAGACGAGAAGTTTTTTCCTGCCATGACAAATTGCAATCGGGTTAATAAAAAAGAAGATGCAATTATTCTCAAAAAAGCTGCAATTTGAGCCTTTACATTGGAAACAGGTAAATTAAATGTTGCAGAACATGATTTCTTGTGCCATTTCAGATGGATACAAGAAATAAAACGGAATCAAAAGATTCTGAAACGGGAGGATAAATTCCATCGCATCTTTCAGCCCAACAAAGCGATAAGCGCAGAAGCAAAGTGCACAGCCAAACACTGTCATGAGTAGAGTGAATAGGATTGCTCTTCTATCGCCTCTCTTTTCCCAAAACCGAGCTGACAACCTCCGGCGACGCTTTCCATTCAAGCTTAGCGGGAACACGTTTTCATTTCAATATCACTGAGTGGGCTGGGAAGGCCTTTGATGTCTACCTAGCCGGTATCTTGTGGGTAATCTAGCCCTTGGATTAAACCATTTCTAAAACGTTTTTCCCCTCCTCTCTTCCACAGCCAAGATTGCCATCACTGCCTCCGTAATCTTTTGTAACAGAAGCTAATGCAGAAACACCTGCCACACAAGCCGGGCACATCCAGTCCTGTCGTTGTAAGCAGATTACATTCTGCAATGCCAGGTATTTGAGGAATATTCATGTCGCTAAGTGCTTATGTAATGAGTCATAAAGCGCTATAGGCTCCCCCCCCCCCCACTCTCCCTTACTTGTTTTTGAGTTGATCTCATCCCCATAAATGAGTGAGCCTTTGGGGCATTGTTTGGGTTGAAATCCCTGGCCCATGCCAAGAAGTGAAATTGCTGCGCCTTGGGGGTCTTGGAGACAAACTAAAGAGCCAATCCTCTGACTTGCTGTTGTTTCACTGGTAGTCTTGTGATATGATGCTTATTAAGAGCATGATGTTTTGATAACAACTCCACATGTTATTAATCATACTAACAGGACACCGGAGAAGCGGTTAACAATTCAAGAAAGAAAGTACAGATGTTTTTAATCAGTTTAGTATCTAGAACTAACATTGGTTTGTCTCTTACAGAGGAATAATCCTTATTGTTATTAGTAATGTGACTAATAATAATTCTGCATATACAGTCCACTGCCAATTAAAAGTTTTTTTTAACATTAAACATTAACAGTTTTATGTTTTTGAAAGAAGTCTCGATGCTCACAAAAGATGTATTTATTTGATCAAAAATAGTAATAAATAAAAAAACAGTAATAATAACAGTAATACAAATAACAGTAAATAAAAACAGTAATAACTGTTTTCTATTGGGATATATTTCAAAATATTACGGAAATCATTATAAAATGCTGATTTGGTGCTCAAGAACCATTTATTATTATTATCAATTCATATTTTAGCCTAATATTTTGGGATGTTTTTTTTTCAGGATTCTTTGAAGAATAGAAAGTTCAGAATAACTGCATTTATTTTTAATAGCCAACTTTTGCCAATTTAATGCATCCTTGCTGAATAAAATGATTTAAATAAATAAAAAATCCTACTGCCCCTAAACTTTTGAACAGTGATAAAACATCATACATATTACATGAACATCACACAAGTTATCAGTCATTAGTCAGGGTAACATGCATTTATTAAACGTATTCAGTACAATTCTTATTTTAATCAAAACTGAGCACAGCAACCATCAACTACTGTTTCGGACCGATTTATCTTACTAAAATCTTTATTTTATTAATGGTTAATGAAGAGAGAAGTTATTCAAAAAAATGTTACACCATGTTATAACTCGAGCTCTGAGCTGTAGCCTAAATCTCACAACATATCTCTGCTGCAAATCTAACACAGGAGGAGACAGAAATGAAGCAAAAGCAAAATCTGGAACAAAAGCGAAGCCATCTTTTCAAACAACAGCCTGTGGCTCCTTTCACTTGGCATCTTCAAGACGCATCTGATCCTTTGCTTTGCTTTGTTTAAAGCCAGAGCGTCTTTAAAAGTGGATTTATTTGTTTGAGGTTGTTTCTCTATTTATTTCTGTATTTACCAAGATCATCCAGTTCTGGGAGCGAAAGGGACGGTGGGTTTTGTCAAATCCTAGAAGGTTTCTTGGCATGGGCACAAACACAACTTGATGACTTACAGAAGACAAAGATGGTTAGTTACCGACTGTCTGCTCAGGGGTTATTGTGATGGATTCACTTCCCCGATAAAACCTACTTCAAAAGTTCACAGTGAATACAGGCCTGTAACTGAGGGAATGGCTCAAATGAATACTTAGCTGCGACAGGAAACAATAACAGGATCTCCTTCATTTTGCCTCCAAAATTTATAAAAACAACAAGGTAGATAAGCTGGAGGATCAAGGGAATAAACAATTGTGCAATGGACCTGAGAGCCATTAGATCAAATAGCTTTAATTACCTGATTACGGTGAGCTAGTGCTGACTCGCTGTCTCTGGAACGCTGGCTGCATGACTAAATTAGCGGAAGAGATAAGGTACAGCCCCAGATCTGCTCCACCTTACCTAATCTCGATCAGGTTTACCATCAACACTGCCTGTGACTCAGTTACTGTTGAATAAGAGTGGTGGAAATGTTTTTTTTTTCAGCTATTTCTGGACTGATCAAACCCCATTTAGATAAGGAGGGCTGTTACAGGACCTTTTAATGTTCAGGAACAGAACATTTGTTTAATAGAGATAATTGCTCTTTTATACTTTCCCATGATAAAGACTGGCAGATCCCATCAGCTCAACAGTAACTGGCAGTGATAGATCAAGGCGTTTTTGAAAAGTATCATTGTTTCATTTGGACACATTCACATTAATCCACTTGAAGTGGCTTTCAGATGTCTAATGTTAATGGTAGAACAATAGCAGCAGCATCAAATATTAACCATATAAACACAAAGGACTAATAGGGTTTCATTACTCAACAAAGCATGCATTATTTAGAAATTTCATCTATTCTTTTATTTTTTAATTTTAGGACTAACAAACTAATGCCAAGTTTGATGAAGGTGTGTGTTATCATGTTTTGCATTCTTTGCAAACAACCTTTTGACCTCAAAATTAAGCCATCCAAAAGCACAGCAACGTACACACATTAAATATTTTCTTTGTCTTACTTTTCCTCAAAACTGTTTTCCAGTGGTTATTGGATGTTCTGTCATCCTGTGTTGTGATCTTTGTTGGATAAAGTCCTCGCGTCCCATAACAAAAGCATCTTGGAGATACGTGAGGATTTGGTCGTCCTGTAACTATGTTTGTTTGACTGATGGGTGTTGTCTGAATAATCTAAACTCTTGTGGTCTGTTTTTCATTTTTGCTGAGTCTGATTTAGTCTGTGGTATGTGACATTCGTTCATGACATAACTTTTTTTTAAACCTGCATCACGTGTTTTTCTAATCTTGACATACACAAAATCGCAACTCTGACAGTGGCGCTGAGGAGACAAACTGTGCTCTGCTGTTCTCTGCCCTCACTCCACACTGTCAATATTCGATCCCCAAATACTGTACATTTCTTTTGAGGGCAGTATTTGCATCAATGATTTTGCCCCATGTCAGTTTCTCACAGCTGACAGCGGTGACTGCTGAGGAGTTTGACATCAGCCCTGTGGATTTACTCCTGACAGAGGTCAGACCCTGGTGTGACAGTCAGATTTACAGTCGGTGACAGCTTCCCTGTGGACCAGATCACCGGGGATTGATTGGGAGTTCACTTCTGGATGACAGTCATTTCACTGGCTTAACTACTTCTATGTGCATGTGGATTGTACTTTAGTTACAAGCCAAATATCTATCAAATTTTGGCATTTTGAAAATAGCTTTTTGCCTCGTAAATAAAGTAACACATTTAGCCAATGGTCAATTTGAAGATGTTCAATGTTAAAAAGGGATTCTTGAGAAAATTTAGAGTGACAGTTTACCCAAAAATGAAAATTCTTTTCATCATTTACTCACCCTCAAGTTGTTCTAAACCCGAATGTGTTTCTTTATTCTGTTGGACACAAAAGAAGATATTTTGAAAAATGTTGGTATCCAAACAACTCCTGGTCCCAATTGCCTTCCATAGTATTTCTTCCCCCTTATATTTTTTAACCATAAAATGAACACTGAAAAGAGCTTCCTCATTCATCTGGTCCTGAGGCTTCACAAATAGACTAACATGACTAACAATAATCAGCCTCAGTACACCCTCATCCACCAAAATCCAGCCCAACCAAATAATTAATTCACAAAAAGAAAACTACCTTATCAGGGACCACCTGGCTATAGAGACAGAGCTGGCTATCCAGAGAGAGAAGATTATGCTTACACTCTAGCTAAGGAGTAATAGAAACAAAACTACACTTCTTAACCACCTGCCCTACCTATAATGAAATTCGAAAAAACTTCTTTTCCAATTTTGAATTTATTTGTCCCAACTTCAAAAAGCTGGAGAATGATGCACAAGCTCAATATTTACGAAAAAAGAGACTGCATTTCACTATCTGCGAAGTACATCAATTCCTGCCAAAAAAAGAGGGAAGAGTTGACCAAACAGTCATGCGCCCGTATATTCTTTCTCTCTCTCTCTTTCTCTCTCTCTCTCTCTCTCTCTCTCTCTCTCTCTCTCTCTCTCTCTCTCTCTCTCTCTCTCTCTCTCTCTCTCTCTCTCTCTCTCTCTCTCTCTCTCTCTCACACTCACACACACACACACACACACACACACACACACGCACGAGTGGAGAGAGAGAGAGAGAGAGAGAGAAAGAGAGAGAGAGAGAATGTGTTGACAATTGTTCAGTCCCAGGAGACACAAAAGACATGAGAAGCCATCCATGCAGCTGCTAAAAGGACATGAGAAAACACACACACACACACACAGATTTTAGAAAGGTCATTTACCTTGATAGTTCTAGCCTTCAGTCTACATTAAATTACACATTGATAACAAGCAAACTCCCAATCGTGTCCTCAGGTTCAAGTTAAAAGGCCTGTGTGTGTGGTGCAATGTAAGCAAAAGACTGAAGTTCTGCCTTGAGATAGGAAAGACCCAGGCAATTAGGCTGTTTCATGTCACTGGACTGTGTCTGTTTCCCCCTCTGGACACTTCTGAGCACTGCTTAAGACACCTAAACACTGTGGAGTAGGGAGCAGTGCACGGATAATGTAATTTAGATTGAGGAACCGTGACTGGGAGTAGTTTTGGATCAGATAATGGTCTCCGTAAAGGAACATTATTCCACATCAGCATGAGTCAAGCTCTTGTCTGATGTTAGCTGGCCTGATATCTCTTTAAAAACATAGGATAAAAATATATTCTGCTTTAGTCATGATGTTAAAATGGTTAATTCAAAAATGAAGATTTTTGAAATGAAGAATTAACTGATTTCAGTAGTTTAATTACATTCCACAAACAGTTTCGGTTTAAAACACACATGCACACACAGAGTATCTGGAGAGTTTCCTGTGCCTACCCACCCACCTTAAACTGTCTCGTGGGACAGAGGAACAGAAGATGAGCTAAGAATCACAATTTGGACCTGTAGCGATTTCATTAGAAAATCCAATCTCAAATGCCCAGTAACTGCTTAATTCCACTGTCCCCTAGTTTTACACTTTATATTAATATTGTTGTACATGTTGTGCCTTGCACATTAATATGACACATAAACACTGTAATGTAATGTTTGACCTTTTTATGTTTCCAAGGCCATGATGTATCACAACTGGCTATATAGATCTAGTTCCTGATGGGGTGAAGAGAGAGATGTAGGGCCATTCAACACCACTTGCACTTAAAAAGAAATACAAGCCGACAGTAACATTCCCCTCGTAAACATTTATGTAAGCAGAGCGTTTGTCTTGAGAAGGCCAGGTCACAGACATTTTCACAGAAATATAATATCCGTTATCAGAGTTTCCTATTTGTCCCACATTATTTTGGTGGAAGGTTGTGGCACAGGTGATTTTTCTTTCCTGTGTGAGATAAAGCAGGACTCGAGAAAAGAGAGTAAGTCTTAAGTGGGACTATGAATCCTTATCTGATGTTACAAGTACTTGAAATATGAGATCATATCCAGACCCAACAAGTATGGAGAAGAGGAACAAAATAAGGGCTTACAATAATATGCTTTGGCATTGGTTTGCTTTGTGTCAAGGCTCCTTATATTTACTGATTTAGCTATACATGATGGTAACTTTAGCCACGTTATTGTCGACTGTTGGTGACCATGCATGTAGTGAAATGTATGTGGGGGAAAAAGGAGATTAAAATGAGTGTCCATGACTTCAACCTTGAACAAAATATCTCATAAATTGTGAATGTAGCAAAGTGGTTTCATTAAAAGGTGACCTATAGTGTAAAACAAATTTAAGGCAAACGTTGACCGCTTTTCACTCCACAGATAAGTGTTTACGAAACGTTCACGTTGTAAGATCAAATGAATGTCAAGAGTCCAAATGGCAAAGCTGGAAGAGTGAAAAAAGCCTATTAGGACAGGGAATATTTTTATCTATCATATTGCATGGAGGACAAACAATGGTAAACATGCAGACACATCTGTCGCCAGCTTATCTGTGTATTATGACGCACTTAACCAACACCCCTAATGCACACTTCACCGGTGCCTGTTAAAGCCTTCTGTAGCTGGACTTAACGATACTTAGCAAAGGTCCTCACCACAAGCATTTATGTAAGCTTTATGGATTGATAGGTCATGGATTGGTGGTCACTAATGGTTGACAGTGTTTTAGTTGCGTGAATTAAACCATATGGGTTAAATGGTAATTTTACAGGTTTTTTTTTTTTTTTTTACAATATTATATTGGGATACTCAAAGTAAGTTAGAAATACAAAGCGTATTGCAAACAGCGTTTTTGAAACCTTGAAGGGCACTTCGGGAAAGGAATGCCATTTGAGGTTGTAAGGGGTTAGTTTTAGTTTCATAGGGTTAGTAAATGGTTTCATAGTTAAGAAATGAGTTTAATATAGTAGATACTGTATGTTCCCTTTCGTGGTCACTCCGAGTTACGTCGGAATGACGACGAAATGGGGTTTCGCTTAGAACACCTATCGACTTCGAGTATACAAAAACGAGCCAATGGCAAAGAAATGCCATGGGTCTGCGGAATTTGCATGACGTACTCCGCCCCACCTCGTGGGTATAAAAGGAGGATGCCGGCAACATGCAGATGTGTTTTCGCTTCGGAGCCAAGAGTATCTCTTCACTCCACAGCCATTTATGACTTCACTCTACGAGACGAGCCATTCTCTCCGGTGTTGGTGTGATGGCGATCTGCAGCGAGTTCACATTGCCTGCTGATCTGTGCAGTGATCTGCCAGTGAGTGTGTTTTCTCCCTGCTCGCTTCGACATCGAGTTTTTTTCTCCTCTCACAAAAGAGCTCGCACGCGGCACGTCTTTTTAAAGACGGCTCGCCCGTGCTTTAAAAAAAAAAAAAAAGTGGCGGCAGATTGGTATCGGACTCTGATGGGCACGAGCGCTGTCTAGTGTGTAGAGCTTTTATCATGCTTGTACAGCGCTCGTGGGTGATTCATGTTCTCTCTGGGAACATGATCGTCGCGTCATTTAGGTCGAGACTCAATGAACTCGCAAGAGTGAGAGTCCCCTCATCCACAACCCGATCTAGCGCCCCCCCCAAAAAAAAAAAAAAAAAAGAACAAGGGGTGCTACTTCGGCTGGTGGCCAGGGTGACCTGAGGGTTATAGTCTGGATCAAGGCGCCGACTATCTGTCCGCGACCCCAGCTCCCTCCTGTGTGACGGTGCCCGCTAGTGAACCTCCGATTCCCGCGAGTCGACCTTCGGGTGGCCCGCGAGTTTCGGTTGAAGCTACAGAGGAAGACGCTATGTCTGTTGTAACATCAAAAGGTGGGCTTGGTTCTCTTGGAAGTGACGACTCGTCACAGCTGCCACCTTCTGGTGTGTTATGCTGTGCCTGAGTCTGATCCGGAGATGACGGCCATGCTTTCCTGGGACGATTGGTTTTGGGTAAGGCCGCCGACCCGCGTCCACGGCAAACCCCAATATCTTTCCTCCCGGACGTGCATGATGAGATCTCGATGTCCTGAAAGACCCCCGTGTCTTCTCAGGACCGCTCGTTGGTCTCATCCGCCTTTCCCCCCTCACGGGGCCGCTGCCCATGGGTACACTGGGGTCCCCCCGGTTGAAGCGCTCTGTTGCGATGCTACTGTGTCCTCAGAGCGCTTCCCGGCGCTATCCTAAGCA
The DNA here is from genome assembly GCA_030578275.1 of Meda fulgida. Classification (NCBI taxonomy): domain Eukaryota; kingdom Metazoa; phylum Chordata; class Actinopteri; order Cypriniformes; family Leuciscidae; genus Meda; species Meda fulgida. The sequence continues at coordinate 17,098,084 of CM060624.1, read as the reverse complement.
CCCGTCCGAAGCCTGTAGTTCTTTTCGTCTACACTAATCTGTGGCGAATTCCTATAGTGCCACAGGACAGGCAGCCGCCTCACTGCATCCCATGACCGTTCTGTGGTCTACCGGCCCAGATGCTCATGGTTTTGCATGAGGGCGGGACTGACTCAAGGCTCTTAATGAGCTACCAAGCGCGCCGCCGCTGACCTTGCTCTCCGAGCGACGAAGGGGGCCACGCGCTCTCCGAGTCAGGTGATGTTTACCACTCTGGGGCTGACCGGTCTGATGTGCTGGACGTCGGCAGATTCATCTGCTCACCCCCACGTCCCAGGTCGGCCTCTTCGGCGGTACGGTTGAGTTCTTCTGCCCAATAGTTCTTAACCGCCCGGGAGCAGATTGAGGTTGTTCTGCCGACGGCCCGCCGTCCGCTCAGGTCCCTCAGTCTGCCAACCGCCGAAGGCACCCTCCCACGGTTCCAACCCCGCCCGTTCTTCCGGGCTGGCTTGGAAGACCGTGGGCGGATGCCTCAGCCCTCTCCAGCCCCGCCCCCCGCTAGACGTCGGGTTAAGCGGCGCTTTTGAGATGGGCTGCTCAGAGATGGGACTCAGTTCTTTCCAGGAGTTGGTAGCAGGGCCACTCCTTTCCCCGGTGGAGGGCTGGGGAAGAATCCTTATTCAGAAAGAACTGACTCTCTCGTCTCTGAGCACACAGAGTTCTCGGACGACACAGAGCGCCGCCCACCAGCCGTGCTCTCCTCGTCCCCCTCTGTCCCAGAGTCGGTTGACACGGCGTGCCGTCCACGGACCGTTTCGTCCCTGTCCCACTCTGTCGCCAGACCCCTGGCAGAGCAGGCCCCCGTGGAACGCTGGTCCTTCCCTGGCCTCCTCTGTCAGGGCGCGGATGTTAACTGCGCCCCCACACCGGATCGCTATGCCGTCCACGTCCGGGCCAGTTACTCCGCTTCGCTGCCCCTCCGGGGGGACGCCTGTGGTCCGCATGACCCCGCTGGTTCAGTTCCTAGGAGCCTGGCTAGAGCTTCCCCAACTGTCCCGCTGGGTCGCCCGCACCATCAGGTTCGGCTATGCGATTCAGTTCGCACGGTCTCCTCCCCGATACAGGGGAGTCCGCTCCACTTTGGGCGGTGGCAACGCCCCGATCATGCGAGCAGAGATTGCCACTCTGCTGGCGAAGGGTGCAATCGAGACTGTCCCTCCAGCCGAGATGAGGTCCGGCTTCTACAGCCCTTCATTGTCCCCAAGAAAACCGGTGGGTTACGACCAATCCTGGACCTGCGAGTATTGAATCGCTCCCTTTACAGGATGCCGTTCAAAATGCTCACCGCCAAACGCATTTTCGAGTGTGTGCGGCCCCAGGATTGGTTTGCAGCGATCGACCTGAAGGACGCCTACTTTCATGTCTCCATTCTCCCTCGACACAGACCGTTCCTCCGGTTTGCTTTCGAGGGGCAGGCATACCAGTACGCGGTTCTACCGTTCGGGCTAGCCCTGTCTCCTCGCGTCTTCACGAAGGTCGTCGAGGCAGCCCTTGTTCCCCTTCGGGTTCACGGGGTTCGCATCCTGAACTATCTCGACGACTGGCTGATCCTAGCTCACTCTCGAGACCAGGTTTGCGAACACAGGGACCTTGTGCTCCGGCACCTAGCCCGTCTGGGCCTTCGGGTCAACTGGGAGAAGAGCAAACTTTGCCCCGTGCAGAGGATCTCTTTTCTCGGTATGGACATCGACTCGGTCGCCATGTCCGCGCAGCTTACGAGCGAGCGCGCGCAGTCACTGCTGACTTGTCTGAGACAAATACAGGGCAAGAAGGCGGTTCCACTGAAACATTTTCAGAGGCTCCTGGGGCATATGGCATCTGCAGCCGCGGTGACGCCGCTCGGATTGCTTCATATGCGACCGCTTCAGCTTTGGCTTCGCGACCGAGTCCCGAGGTGGGCATGGCAACAAGGCAAGCTCCGAGTTCCAGTGACTTCGAGCTGCCGTCAGACCTTCACCCCGTGGTTGAACCTCCCTCCCCAGTCGGTCCAGCTGATTTGGGACCAGTTTGGCGACGCACAGATAGATCTGTTTGCCTCCCGCGACTCATCCCATTGCGCCCAGTTTTATTCTCTGACCGAGGGCACGCTCGGCACGGATGCACTGGCGCACAGCTGGCCGCGGGACTATGCGTTTCCCCCAGTGAGCCTTCTTGCGCAGCTGGCCAGGGTCAGGGAGGACGAGGAGCAAGTCCTTCTGGTTGCGCCGTACTGGCCCACCCGGACTTGGTTCTCCGAACTAGTGCTCCTCGCGACAGCACCTCCTTGGCCAATTCCTCTGAGGAAGGACCTCCTTTCTCAGGGACGGGGCACCCTGTGGCACCCTCGTCCCGATCTCTGGAACCTCCACGTGTGGCTCCTCGACGGGACGAGACAGGTTTGAGTACCCTACCACCTGCGGTGGTGGCTACCATCACTTCCGCTAGAGCGTCGTCCACGAGACACGCCTACGCGTTGAAGTGGAACCTCTTCGTCAATTGGTGCTCTTCTCGCCGAGAAGACCCCCGGAGGTGTTCGATCAGTTTCGTGCTTTCCTTCCTTCAAGATGGGTTGGAGCGAAGGCTGTCTCCCTCCACCCTCAAAGTTTATGTTGCCGCTATTGCCGCACGCCACGACTTAGTGGAAGGTAAGTCCATAGGGAAGCACGACCTGATCGTCAGGTTCCTGAGGGGGGCGAGGAGACTGAATCCTCCTCGCTCTCCTCTCGTTCCCTCTTGGGACCTCTCAGTGGTCTTAAGTGCCCTGCAGAGTGCTCCCTTTGAGCCTTTGCAATCAGTGGAGCTTAAGTTCCTGTCAATGAAGACAGCGCTCCTGATTGCATTGGCCTCTCTCAAGAGGGTCGGGGACCTGCACGCATTCTCCGTTGACGAAGCGTGCCTGGAATTCGGGCCGGCCGGTTCTCACGTGATCCTGAGACCCCGGCTTGGATATGTGCCCAAGGTTCCTACCACTCCCTTCCGGGACCAGGTGGTGAACCTGCAAGCGCTGCCCTCGGAGGAGGCAGACCCAGCCTTGGCACTGCTCTGTCCAGTACGCGCTCTCCGCGCTTATGTAGACAGGACGCAGTGTTTCAGGACCTCAGACCAGCTCTTTGTCTGTTATGGTGGGAAGCTGAAGGGAAAGTCTCTCTCAAAGCAGAGGTTGTCTCACTGGATAGTGGACACCATTGCTTTGGCATACCAACAGCAAGGCCGACCGTGCCCCCTTGGTGTGACTGCCCACTCCACCCGGAGTGTGGCATCCTCTTGGGCTCTAGCGCAGGGCGCCTCACTGGCAGACATCTGCAGAGCTGCAGGCTGGGCGACACCGAACACATTCGCCAGATTCTATATCTCCGAGTGGAGCCAGTGTCCTCTCATGTACTCGCTTCAACTAGCCAGTACCGGACCCGCTCAGGTGTCTTCGCTTGCTCGCCATTCCACTCCACGGACTGGATACGTGTGATATTCTGCTCAGGTGAGCTTCTCCGAAAGCCCTGAGTTCCTCCAGCACCCCTGATGCTAGCGCCAGTGTCTATTGCCTGGGCGTCGGCTAGGTGCCTCCGTGTGCATGGTCCCTCCCATGAGCTACCCCCACACGTGTATTTCCACTGTAAGCCTTTCTGAGCATGTGTCTTTCCCTCGGCAAGCCACCTTGCCACCCCTGAGGTTGAAATATTCCACCTGCGGCTGGACACCTCAGAGTTTCTCCATATGTTTCCTTCGGGTCATATGTGTATTTTCAAATGCCCCCCCACTGGGTTGGTGATATTTGCATATTTCCCCTTAAAAGCTTGGGATATGCTTCCCAGTGTACCTTGATATTCCTGTGCTAAATAGGAGTCCTTCGTCCTAAATATCTCGAGGGCTCAGATTTACGCAGGGCACTGGAAGACAGCTGTGAAGGTGGCGTGATTAGACTGGTAACCCCATTTCGTCGTCATTCCGACGTAACTCGGATTGACCACGAAAGGGAACGTCTCGGTTACGTATGTAACCCTCGTTCCCTGAGTAGGGAACGGAGACGTTACGTCTTCCTGCCACTTCCGCTGTACCGCGGGGATCGCCTGAGTTCAGTCTTGGCTCCTCAGCGAAGAAACATATCTGCATGTTGCCGGCGTCCTCCTTTTATACCCACGAGGTGGGGCGGAGTACGTCATGCAAATTCCGCAGACCCATGGCATTTCTTTGCCATTGGCTCGTTTTTGTATACTCGAAGTCGATAGGTGTTCTAAGCGAAACCCCATTTCGTCGTCATTCCGACGTAACGTCTCCGTTCCCTACTCAGGGAACGAGGGTTACATACGTAACCGAGACGTTAGTTGACCACTTGTAGTGTCCAAACAGGAGACGGCAAGTTTTAAAGTTAAAAGCAGACAAGGAACACACAATATAAAGAAACTTCATTATTTAGAAACTTCATGTATTTCAGTCATGACAACATTCGGAGGAGATTATTTCAACCAGAAATATTTCAACCATTTATTGGCATATACAGTACATAGCTTGATTTTAAAAGGCTATAATTTAATTAATTAAACGCCAGCTCTGCATGTTTCAAGTAAAGACGCAGTGCTGTTGCACGTTCTATGTGCTAGTGCTTTTAAAGTAGTTTGCAATCACCAAATAGCCCACATTTATACCAAGTGATTATTTTGATCTACAACTGATGGATAATAAATATTTTGTATGATTTAAGTTATCTATATCATGGAGCTGTACCTGTAAACTTGCATTTTGGCCAGAAAAGTTCTGATGGCATATTCTTTTCATATTACCTCCGTATGTAAGCAATATGGTACGAGAGGCTGTGCTGTATCGTGAATAAGGCTGAAGGGCGTTGTTGTTTGGAAAAAATAGTCCCTGACCATAAACAGCAACAGCAGTTACATACATTAGATGGCGGGAAAAACTGTCTTTATGAGTGAGTCAATCAGTAGTGAAGAACAAGGAAAAGCAAGATGCAACTGACAAATGACTAATGCACGGGAAAACCCCTTAACTGGATCACTCCTCCATAGGCTTCTTAAGGGATCGAAACTGGCCGGCCCAAAAGTTATGAAAGACATCGTTAAAATAGTCAGAGTGACTACAGTGGCTCAATCTTAAGTTTATCAAGCGACGAGAATACTTTTTGTGCGCAAAAAACAAACAAAAATAACAACTTTATTCAACTACTCATTTCCTTCCCTGTGGGCCTTGAGATTTCACGTAGTGGAACTGAGTAAAGCTTCTGTGTTGTATGTCACACGCATTGTTTGTTTTTTGCGCATAAAAAGTATTCTCGTGGCTTGATATACTTAAGATTGAGCCACTGTAGTCACTCGGACTATTTTAACGATGTCTTTCATAACTTTTGGGCCGGACAGTTTCGATCCCTTAAGAAGCCTATGGAGGAGTGATCCAGCTCTCAGATTTAATCAAAAATATCTTAATTTGTGTTCCGAAGATGAACGAAAGTCTTACGGGGTTGGAACAACATGAGGGTGAGAAATTACTGACAGAATTTTCATTTTTGGGTGAACTAACCTTTTAATATTAGTAATAACTGTTTTAAATATCATAGCTCTTCATCTTTTGTGTCATGATTTATCAAAACTGTGCCGTGACAAAAAAAGAAAAAAAGGTTGGGCTAATGCTTAAGCCCAGGGGCCTTTGGTTATCTCAAGGTGCCCCTGCCCGTAGCAGATCTCTACAGGTGGGGTTGGGGAGGAGGAGGGATAACAGAAGCTCCCAGAATCGCGCAATGTGCCGATAGCAGGCTACGGTACGATGTGGTTACTTGGATTTGGAAGTTCTTCTGAACATACATTTTAATGCTAATTTATTATAAAAAATTATAAATTATAACTTTAAGCTGTGACTTTAAGAGCTCCACAGATTCAATATATTATGCACGCTTTCTTTCTCAACTGTTTTGTCCACTTAAGACATAACTGACTGTATTTACGTGAATACTCACCAAGACAGGCATTTTGACATCAATTTGTGTATTTGGCCATATAAGCTGCGGAAGAGAACTGAATTTGGGATCACCTATGGCTTTCTATGCGCATGGGTACTTCGCCTATTGCATTTAATAACATTAAGCATGTCACACGTATGTAACAGTCATGTGTGCAGTTTACTCTCTGCTGTCTGCGTCGACCTAAAACTTGGACTTTTTGTAATCTTTTTGAGTATTAAAATCATGCAGTTACCGCAAGCTGTTGCGATATGCATCTCGGTACATTTGCAATATTGCGTTAATTTTGATATATTATGCAGCCCTAGTTATGCTTACATTCTAGGAATCTATCATTGCTTCCTTCACCAAGTCCATTCCAAAATGGCTACGTTATGACATGCAAGTTCTATGCTCCCTCCAAAGTCCCCACTTTAAAGGGCTCTGCCTGTCGGAGTGAGTAGGGCATAGGGATGCTCACTTCCGATTGGAATCTATAGCCTGTTAGATAGGACAATAGATAGAACTGTGTAACGATAGAAAGACAGATAAATATATTAATAGAATAATAGGCAGTCAAACTTCAAGACTTTGAAGATTTTTAAAAATCAAACATTCAAAGTCTGTCTCAACAAACTTTGTGTTTCTGTTAAAAATTACAGAAATTATAGTTCTTTGAATTTCAATTATTTTTAAATATACTTCCTTACATTCAAATTTGAAAACTGATGAAGGGTTCACATTACTGACTGCTCACTCAAAGGTCAAGGGTCAAAGTGAGAAACAGATTAGGGAGGATGTAGTGATGTTGTCGAACAGCTTTTATGATTATGCCAATCGGAATTTGCAAGCGGACAAGCAAATTCCTGCAGGAGCTTTCCAAATTAAGAAAACAACCTGAAACGGAAAGATTAGTCTCTGTCTGATCTCCTCTCATTTGAACTGTTATTTCAACCATCTTCATTTTCCTGTGCCAATGGTGAAACAAATGTTCCTGTTAAACATTCCAGGATTCATCCATATTTAATTACTCGCACCTTCATTAATATACGCCTCTCTTTAATGAAGAAAGTGTTACATTTATTCACACCAAATGGTAACTTTGCCTTTGATGATCTCAACAATTAGAGAACATCAAAGCCTAGGTTGTGCAAACTTGGATTCTCATTTGCCTAATTAAACCAACCTGTAGACAGAAAAAAGACGGACATTTGAAATGGAAAGTTAAATTATATTTATGCTGCTTATGAAATAATTATGTGCCTTGTACTCAATTAAGAATGTGTTAATTAACTTGTAGTTTAAACATAACTAAGAAATGTGTTTAGTTGCTCTGTGTTGTAATAACGACGTTTGTTTTGGCATGTCTTATTCTTTTCCATCCTGAGGAATCTTTCATCTTTTAACCCATTTTAATGGCAACTGAAATAGTTATTGTTATGACACAGACAGATTGAGATTTATGCTTTACAAAATGAGCTCAAAATGACCTGCTTCTGCCAATTTCATACCAATCTCTCATCAGAGGTGTTCTCAAGATGTCCATTCACACACACACTGATTTTTTTCTCTTGTTCTCACACATACACGTGCTCATGTGCACACAATAAATCACTTGATTAAGAAATACTGAGTTTACTCAACAGGCTTGTCAGCTTCACAAGTTTGATGTCATGTGTGGATCATTCTTTTCTGTCCACATTATATTTCACAAAAATTCCCATTTGTTTTGTTTGTAATGGAGTGAACTATAAATTAGTTTTAGGAAATAAATAACATGCATAAAACTCACAAATGCCAAACTTGATCCGTGATTCTCATCAACGATTATTATTGGTGGACAAGTGCAAGGTATCTATTTTTAATTATTTAATTATTTAATTAATAATTGAGTCACTCAAATATCTGCATTGTATCAGACAACATAAAAAAAAAATACCAGATTGACTATCACCATGTTACCGTATTTGCTTACTATATAGGCTAATAACTAACACTTACTAGCATATTGTCAAAACGCATTACATGCAACACCATAATCCAGAGCACTAAAGTATTCAGTGCAAAGTAAAATAAAGCTTTCTTTTTCACTCATACACCTTGCATTACCGTTCAAAAGGTTAAGAACACAATATTACTGAATATTTTATTGAATTTCATAGAAATGCAGTCTGTGTAAGCATAAGAAACATCTTTCAAAAACATAAAAAAACCTTACAGAACCCAAACATTTAAACGGTTTTGTATTTTGTATGTTAACATAAAACCAGACTTCCTTAGAAACTTAAAAATAAATGTTGTGCTACTTCAATTCATCATAATTTTGTCATCACAAAATTTCCATTATCCTTTTACAAATTGACATACAAGTTTATTTTTGTATTTATTTATTTTTAGGGGGAGAAAGTGCCTCCTCCCCGAATGAAACCTATGCCACTGGCAATACATCTTAGAGATTTCAAAACACTACACAGCGTTTCATGCCTCTCCAGTAACTAGCATATTCGAGAAGGAAAGTTCAGGAACTTGTTGTGTTTGGCCTTTGCACTCCATCCATCCCCTGTTCAAAATCAAACCAGGGTTCTCGTTGTGACCTGTTCTCTACTCTCCACTGTCGACTCTGTTAACATTAGCCAAACTAATGAGGCAGCGCTCCTTATCTGCCTCCCTCCTCTCTTGACATGAGCGTCCTGCACACAGTTCTCTCGCAGTCATCGCTCCTACTCTGTGCGTCAGCTCCCGCAAGTCGGGGAGTCGAACCCCTCCGGCCCTCGATCTTCGTGGGAACAACATGCTCCCCCCCCACCTCCCCAATGGACCTTAGGCCTTGTCATCTTTAAACCTTCAAACAACACCCGGGTCGCCCTCCCCCTTCCCACGGTTAAAATAAATTGTCCTTAGTGTAGAGCCGGCTGTCTGAAGCTCGCAAGTTGGGCCATCCTGTCTTCAGGATTTTGGAAGCCCTCCCCCAGAGAGTAACAAAGACTTTGTGAGAAAGACGGGAGAAAAGAGGGACAGGAAAAGAGAGCAAATGAGAAGAAGGTGTTGTGATTCCTGTCCAATCTTGAAGGAGGACAGCGCCCACACACTTTTTCTCAAGCCCTCACGATCACTGATGGCTGTAGTGATAATATGGGGCTGGGTGTGTGTGTGTCGTAATGACGGTGAGGTGGCGTTTAATGCCTGGCCAAAGTATCCTTGTGGGCGACTGCCGTTCCCATGCCCCGCTGCATTCCTCCCTTAGATCCCAGACGCGTTCTTTTGCTACTATTTATTTTTCCTTCCCCCTACGTGGAGGCCAGGATGTACAACGAGTGCATTACCAGTGACCTGAGTGGGAGGGGAAACAGTGGACCCCTCCTGAACACAAATGGACATACACACATACACACTTATATGTTGCCATTAGTCTGGCCCCCAAGGGCTTATGCTCTCCTTTTAACACAGCAGTGACACCGTGTGTAGTGCGCTCTGGGTAGTCGTGGAGCAACTTGACCCATGGTGAGGTCTGTGTGATTATCTCACGATTACCCCAGTTTTCTCTAGTTCTGATAAAAATGTTAATAAATTAAAGGTTTGTTGATTTTGCCAATGATTATAATGAGGTGAAAAATGCACAACATGCTGATCATAGTTCACCCAAAAGTGGAAATTCTGTCATCATTTACTCACCATCAAGTTGCTCCAAACCTGTATGAATTTCTTTCTTCTGTTAAACACAAAAGAAGATATCTTGAAGAATGTCGGTAACCAAACGGTTGACTTTCACTTTTTTCCACACTGTGGAAGTCTATGGGGTCCATCAACTGTTTGGTTACCCATATTCTTCTAAATATCTTCTTTGTGTTCGGCATATTAAAGAAATTCATACAGGTTTAGAACAACTTGACGGGTGAGTGAACAATAACATAATTTTTGGGTGAACTATCCCTTTAAGAGATTTAAACTCAAATATACTGGTGACGAAAAATGATGATATTAACAATGCAATAACTATGTTTTTGTTGTGTGTTTTTTTTTTTCTTCTAGAATTATGAATGAACACCGGTAAGTTGAAGTGCTTGGTTAATTAACTACCTGAAACATCATGAGATTAATCAGATACATGCACAACAATGTTTTCAAGAAATTTGGGGTTTGCAAGATTTAGGGGTCGGTAAGAAGTCTCTTATGCTCACCAAGGCTCCATTTATTTGATCTAAAATACAGTAAAAACAGTAATATTGTGAAATATTACAATTTAAAATAACTGTAACCAAATTGAAAAATGTTTTCAATGTTAATATACTTTAAAATGTAATTTGTCAAAGCTGAATTCTTAGCAACCATTACTCCAGTCTTGAGTGTCACATGATCCTTCAGAAACCATTCTAACATGCTGATTTGGTGCTCAAGAAACATTTCTTATTATTAGGTTCTTAATATACAGTTGAGCTGCTTAATATTTTTTGTAGAAACTGATCCCCCCCCCCCCCAGGATTAATTGAGGAATAAAACATTCAAAAGAACAGCATTTAATAGAAATAGACAACTATTGTAACATTAATGTCTTTACTGTCACTTTTAATCAATGTAATAGCCTACATCCTTGCTGAATAAAAGTACTAATTACTTTCAAATAAAATGATTACTGACCCACAAGTGTATTAGAACTAAGTAACAAGTCAGTAAGAATGTGTCAGTTACATTATAAATGCAATCTTACTGTAAATATGAAAAAAAAAACAGACAAGGGATATCTCAAGCATCTCAAGCAAATTCACAATGTTGTATTAGAATAATTATGTCTGGCCCCTAACAGGAAGTATAACTCACTTTAACTTTTTCTTACTTGAATCTTTAAGTCTCCACAAGCTGCCTTGACAGCATCCTGAATTGTTCATGCATGCAGCAATGAGGTCTGTAGCTTGTGGGCCGAACCCAGGGTGGCACTGGGAGGGCAGTGCTGATACATGTCTGCACACCAATATCACAATGCCCAGGGGCTCAGCCATATCACAGTGAGGGAGATTATCTCCCATGATGAAGGTGAGTGAGAGCTTCAGGCCTTTGGCTTAAGGACAGTAAGATCCTAATTTCATATCCTTTCAGTTTCAGTGCTGATAATGGAACATTTTGTATTAGTATAGGCTCTGTCTACATAGATGCTTTTGGACAGGGCTGTATTTGAGATGAATAAGCTAAATAAATATACGGGGAAAAAAGAAGAACAAAAGTGGCGTATCTATGTTATTGTTCAATATTTATTTTCTTAAAAACAATTTTGTCTATAAATACAATTTATATTTATTTATATAATTTCATATGTATATGACTCCACGTTTTTGAATAAATAGGCTTCAACAATGATTTTCATCATCCTATAATGTGCATACTGTATATTATTCCTTAATGTATAACTAATAGACGTGAGATATTAAGTCAAACTGTGAAATATAAGTCAAATTGCTTAATATAAAGTCAAATAGTTGGTCAAATAGTCATTTACAAAAAGTATGGCAGTAAAAAGAGATAAAAAAGCATTATTAAAAGATAAGTTCTGTTCAAAACACATTTCAGGAGACAAAACAATAACAAGAACACAGTGACAGTCCTGTTACAGGGCACAGATCCATCCAATCAGTAAGGAAAAGATACTCTAAAACACGAGGAACATCTAAAAAGGAAACAGGCCTAAATCCCCGTCTCATGAGTTCTTCCCGAGGCTCTTCTCCCTGGGAAAGCATGGGGCAAGCCAAACACCCCGAACTTTCTCAAAGCCCTCACAATCTGCAGATCTGACAGGCCCACTTCCTGTCGGGGGAACTTCCCACCTCTCCCTGCTGGAGAAGAACAGGATGCAAGGACCCCCTAGGTGATCCAAAACGTGGAGAGGACATCGCTCTGGGGGCCCTGTACAGAGCTATCATAACACACTATAGATTCACACGTTCCTACCCCTCCAACCCAGCCCGTACTTTCTCACAGAGTTTGCGATGCGTTGGTTTGTGTACAGCGGCCTCTCAAACAGGAGGACCACCGCCTTTTCACCCTTTTGAAATTATTGTTCTTGCCTTGTCTATTATTACAGCAAAAGACTCTGATGGACCAGGCCTCCGTTAGGGTCTTCTTTCTCTCACACTTACTGTCTCCCTGTTTTTAAATGACCAATTATCTTGATTTACTAAAACCTGACACGCGGTGAACTGCATTCTCACGTCAGCCCCAGGAAGAGCGACGCCACTCTCCCGGACGTATCCCCATTTAAAAATGCATAAATATTTGTTCTCTTAAGGACCGCATTGACAAATGCTCTAAAAACAAGTCATTTAGTGACTCTCAATAAATCTATATTTAGCAACCACTACAGCTGAAACTCAAGTCATTGACCCCCGAGTCAGAAGGGAGGGGAAAAAAAAGAGGTTTTAAAGAGAGTGAAAATGTATTTTGTGCTGGAGCACATCTGGGATTGGTTACCCTCATGGAGGTAGGTATTAAAATGGGAAACACGCTGGATTTTCCCTGAGCTTATGCCTTAGTGAGTCTAAACAAAGCAGAACATTTACACTTCCGTTTTACACGCGGATTAGAGAAAAGCAACATGCCCCCGTGAGTCCACCTGGTCGGATTCCACTATCACAACAATGTTGAACCGACGAACCAACTATCGGCCAAATCCTTGTGAGAAACAACCAACGTGTTCTTCTGTAGACTGGGGGACGTCAACAAATTAGAAGTTCTCCAGTACATTACTGGACTCTTTGCTGTTAGCGACTTGAAATTATCCCATGCTTCACTTGGAGACCATGTCATTTCACTTCATCCCAGATAAGTGCTCTAAGCACTGTGTTCTTTTTCCAGTTGCCTGACATCTCAAGCTGACTGCGCAAACATCAGTGATACACAAATGAGGAAGCGTTAAGGGCCGGCTAGTTCATTACAGGAAGCTTTTCTGCAGGGTAAAATAAAAAAAACAGCCAATTTGGACAAGACAGTGAACACATCATGAGAAAACATGCAACTCGTGACACCCATGTCATTACTAATCAAACAAATGTTGATAAATTGAATATAATTAGCATGTGTCAGATGCTTTTAGTGTAATCAGAAATGATGGGCCAGCCAGTTAAGCACACACATCAAAAAGTCCCAGAGTGCTTCTTTAAGTAGAAATATTGGTAATTTCTCTCTGGCAATGTGTCCTTCAACTTTTCCGCATGTTATCTTGGATGACGGATTATGGGGGATTTGTCAGTTTTAGAAGAGAAATAATACAGGCTAATCACGCTGACCATCTTAACACATCTATTCACTATTTGCAATATCTTCCCAAACAGCATATTGGGAAGTAATAAAAAGTAATGCTGTCAGGAGAATAAAGGGAAAATTGATGAACCCAGACTACATTTTTTGTTGTATTTGTTGAAGATTCAACAGTCATGCTACAACATAGCATAGAATTTTTAATTTATACTGACACTCTGATATGTTTTAAATAGGGTTGTCAATGATTAAAAAAAACAGCTATAAATGTCTGTAGTACAATTCAAAAGTTTGGGGTCAGTAAGAATTTATGTTTTTGAAAGAAAACTCTTATGTTACGTTATTTATTGATCAAAAATACAGGAAAAAAACATAATATTATGAAATATTAATACAATTTAAAATGTAATGCATTCCTGTGATAGCAAAGGTGAATTTTCAGCATCCAAAACTCCAGTCTTCAGTGTCACATGATCCTTCAGAAATCATTCTAATATGCTGATTTGCTGCTCAGGAAACATTTATTATTATTATTATCAATGTTGAAAACAGTTGTGCTGCTTAATATTTCTGTGGAAACTGTGATACATTTAGTCAGGATTTATTGATTAATAGAAAGTTCAAAAGAAAAAGTCATCTTTTGTAACATTGTAAAGTCTTTAGGATTTTCACCAGTCAATTAAAATATATATGCACAGCTTTGTAGCATGAGCTCTGTTTTGAGTGTACAGTGAAACTCGTGTGTGAAGAATGCAGTACCCAGTAAGTGCATGAGCAAACTGTGATTATTCTCATGCCTGATATGGCCTTTGTATCAACACCTCCAACGAGTGAGGGGCTCTCAGCAGCCATTAGTGACCACATACAAAGAGCTCTCAGCTGGAATCAAAACTGTATGCACTGCACAATGAACTCTACTTCCTCTAATTCATTTCCCACCTGTGGAGGTCCTTGGTCCAGCATGTCCTCTTAAGGAGAAATCAGAACATTAAAACAACTCTCCAAAGAATCAATGATGAATAAACCAGAAACAGCCTGATGGCCTTCTTGTACAGAGGACCTGAGAGAGAACAGCTGGCTTATAAAGTTAGAAAAAACCCTAACCCATGATGAATTAAAAAAAAATAATTAAAAAAAGTAGCAGACATTTAAAAAATGCAAACATACTTTCAAAATAAAATAATCACGATTATTTTGAATCTTCAGAAATTTTGAATCCCAAGTTTTGTTTTTGTTTTTTCAAAATGTAGTGCATTCAGTTTAACTGCATTCAGGGGCAATTCAATGATAATTAAATTCCACCATGCAAAGATTGTAATTTTTTTCTTTATCTTTAAAGACTGTAATTTCTTCCTTTAATACAAGTTTAGGTAAGTGTTAAATAAATGTAATTATGTTCAACATTCTTTCACATGTGCATGAGAGACCTTTGTTTAAGCGCGTCGATCATCAACAATACATTATACAAAACACAGTGGGCCATGTTTCTGCAAATACAGACAAATTGGTTATGTTCTCAATGAAAAACAATGGTATCAGATCTCTGGAGCCAAAGACAATAGCAACAACACATCAACATTGAAAACACTGAAAAAGCACCGATATACAGCATTTACATGACCTCTAATACACCTTATAACAGCAGACAGCCACACATTAAGCCAGCAGGCCGAGGATTTAGCCCAGGCTTACAAGACCTCTTCACTCCTGACTTTTTTTTTTATCTAACCACATGGACATTCAACTTGGAAATACTACTCAGACAAGGTAGAGGATTTGGTGGAGCAGCTTTATTTTCATTAATCAGTCTTAAAAAAGCAATCTCCGGACAGATGTTTTTGCCTCCTCTTTTTTTTTATTTCTGACAGGCAGCTGTAAAGCCGTTTTAGGATGGGATTGAGAGCAGGACGCCACCTGTGTCGGCAGTTCCAGAGCACGGGGCTCTTGTCCCTGTGAACATCTGAACTAATCCGGTCAGATACAAGAAGTGTTTAGTATGCTGATACAGATGTACTGGGCATATTGCTGTCGATGAGCTGGAGCCAGACGTGTCCTGCTGAAATTGAACAGGCGGTCAAGACAACCATGGATAAAAATGCCTTTTCCCCCTTAATCTCATGTAGAGTTCAGTGTGACCTCCTCATCTGTGACCTGAGTGCAGTGTGACCCGATCTTCAGGGTATCTAAGCAAGGAGGTCTTCGTATTGTAGATCTTCATGAGGGTGTGTGCAATTTTGAATACAATTCATTCAAAAATATGTTTCCTAGTAAATTAATAAAATAAATTGGCCCTGTGGTCTTACAGTAACTCTAAAACATTCTTCACACTCTCTATATTTTATTTGTCTACTAACAATGGATTTACAGGGCATGCATCACAGTTTTTTTTTTTTTTTTTTTTCAGAACTAACAGCCACATCTCAAATTATGCTCTTTGGGCGGGGTGGGGGTTGGGGGTTATATTCTATATAAATATAGAGTATAAATATAAATATTATACTATATATAAATATAGAGTATGTTTCTATGCAAGTGTGTGTCCGTAATGTAGTGTTTGTGCGTTTGAGTATGAGAGAGAGGGAGAAAGAGAGTATGTGCTTTCTGAAAAAAAACATGGAAATAATTTGTCATTATATTTTTATCCTATTGTTTACTATGTTTATTTGCTTGGTCAGTGCCGTTTTGGGGTTCGGTTATTTTGCTGTTGTGGGCTGCAAGGACCTTTGAAATAACTTTCAAATGTTGCTGTCAATGGGCAACCAGGTGAGACACAGTGCCCACGACCGAAAGTATCCAGATGGAAATCTGTTGCCCACTCTCAATGGGAAAGTGCAAGCAGCATCGCTCGACAACATTGCTCAAAAAAGTTGCCCTGTGTATTGTCACCTTGAGAGTTTACGCTACATGTAAAAAATCATACTGGGCTGTAAATCATTTCATTTTATGCAAAGCAACACACAAGGACAAGACGCGAGTCACCTAAACAAGTGTTGCATCAGCAAAAAAGTTATATGGAACTGTAATGCGGGCAAGAGCTGCCTGGAACTACTTTAGCCATGATTTTCCCTGAAAATAATTGCACACCTTAGAACGTTCATCAACCAATCAGCAAGCATTCAACAGCATAATAAAAGAAGGTATGATAAAAAAAAGTTTTCCAATTTTAAAGTTTGAAATATAACCAACAAAAAAGAAGAAAAAAGAAAAATCTGCTACATAAAACATAAAAGAGGCCATATGTTTTCCAATGCCCTTTCTGTCTCAGAAGGCATCCTGTCATCACTCACTGCTTTGATATCATAGTCAGCACTCTGAAGGGATGATGATTCTAATCCTGAGGCAAGGATTTTGGTTTTGTCATTCAAAACTTCAGGACAGCCACAACCAATCTGATTCCATTCGATTAAAAGTTCAGTTGAGAATAAGTCCACCGCAAAACTCATACAGCCCTAGAGACAAGGCTAATGCTGCCAATTGCAAGCAGTCAGTGAGATCTGTGAATTTAAAAGGGGAGGAAAGCATGCTGGACTATCTGTAAAGAGCGAAGGTGATGATACACGGGGCAACTTTTTGAGCAATGTTGCTGGGCAATGTTGCTGTCAATGGGCAACCAGGTGAGACACAGTGCCCACGACCGAAAGTATCCAGATGGAAATCTGTTGCCCACTCTCAATGGGAAAGTGCAAGCAGCATCGCTCGACAACATTGCTCAAAAAAGTTGCCCTGTGTATTGTCACCTTGAGAGTTTACGCTACATGTAAAAAATCATACTGGGCTGTAAATCATTTCATTTTATGCAAAGCAACACACAAGGACAAGACGCGAGTCACCTAAACAAGTGTTGCATCAGTCTTTTTGAGTGATGGAAACGGCTGGTGCCATGCATAAAATAAATGATTTTATTCGTAAATATAGGCCTATTAAATCTAAATTATGTTGTTAAATGTATCCTAAGATCTGTTCACTACTTGTTTATGGGCAGGTTATGGAGTCAGTCATTGCATATTTCGGCTATTAGTGAGATGCAGGCCGGCAGTCTGATTGTGTGGAGTATTTTACAAAAGTTTAAAAGTTTTAAGTTAATCTGTAAGCACTAATTAATTAATGAAGTAAAAAAAATAAAAATAAAAAAAGCTTATTTTTTATTATATATAAAAATGAATTAATAAAAATCAACCCATTATTCTTGGTTAAATAACCCAATTTGCTGGGTAAAATTAGCCCAATGTGTGTTTTGTCCTAGTTTTACCCAGCCCTTTAGCTACCCAATTTGAAGTTTCAACCCATTTTTGGACAAATCCCCCACCCCCTGCAAATCACAACTCGATAAAAATCACTAAGGACATGAGCTAAGTGGACCGAGCTCCCAAAATCCCATTTATACTGAGGGCTAGTTTAATCTGGGCTTTGGAGGCATAATTCAGCATTTAAACCTCCTAGATAATGGATGCCCACTTACAGTCCCCCACCTTTCTGTGCCTAGTTTAACCTCTGATCCCAGTCTTGGCTTCCAGCTTTAATTTATTTAGACTGAAGCAGATCAGAAGTTCCATTTCATAGACAAAACGCTCAGCTTCTGACAACCTCATCCATTCACCCCCATCCAGAATCATTTGTCTAGTGCAGTTGATGTGCATTCCCTGCTGTTAGAATTTTACAGGTTCAATACAAGTTGAGCTCATATGACAGCATTTGTGGCATAATGTTGATTACCACATGAAATATTTTTTTTTTTACTTGTCCCTACAGTTAGGCATTTTAAATGGAAATAAACGGGGCACAATTTGTCAGTTAAAAGCAGATAGGTGAAGTTAATCATTTAATAAAAGCACTAACATAATTCTTGTGTTAAAAAAAGGAAGTTAATTATTTCAGCTGTGAAGCTTTTCTTGTAATTTTTATGGTCATTTTAGGGCTTAGCCATGGTGACAAAGTTGTTAAATTGGATATAACTTAGCACATTTTCCCTATAAAATCATGTTGAAACACATATGGTTAATGGCTATAATATTAAACATCCATCCATCCATCCATCCATCCATCCATACATACATACATACATCATATTTCCAAACCACCTGTCATATCCAGGGTCTCAGGATTATTGAAAAAAAGATATATTTTAGCATTACTGGGTTGGTCTCATTCGCATTGCAATTGCCTCACTGTAAACATTGTTTTTAAGACAATGATGGACAAATGGAAAATTATTTTTTGTGTTAATCAACATTATACTACAAATACGGTGTACTGAGCTTATATATACTTGTAGTGAACCCGGAATATTACACAGCTACATTATAGTATAGTGCACTACTACACCACATATTGCAGAATTTTCATTTGTGGTTTACATTTTGACACCATCTGAAATCAAAGGAGAGAGCATGATGAATCCAGAAACTCCTTGAACAACAAAGATGTAGCTATGAACCTCAAAATGATCAGTTGACCAGCTTTCTGGAAAATGCTTCACAATTCCTGTTTTGGGTGAAATGACTCCTTAATGAATCCACCAATGAACTGGAAGAGTTTTGAATTACTTCAGGCTGAAGTAAGTATACCCTCTACATTGACAGCGTCTCACCACAAATTTGATATGATTATTGTTCCATTATTTAGCTTTTTGAAGCATTTTCGAGGCTCCTCTCTTCAAATGTAACTCAAAACAACCTGAATGAACGTGGTAAAAACGTGGTAAGAAAATGAGCCGGACTGATTAATTGAGGTGAGAGGCGCATGTCTGTTTAAAAACATCAGTGACATTTTACTGGGATTGAATAATTGCAGCCTGTCATATGCAAAAAACATTCAAAAGAAAACCGCACTCTTTGGCAGCAGAGACATCTCCTTGGTGAATTTTAAATTATATGTTGTCGATGGAAGTATTTGAGCTATAATTTGGTGTCTCTCTTTCATAAAAGTTTAAACTCATTTAATTTAACAGTGCTGAGGGAGCTTTCCAGTTCATGGATCACTTTCGACTCTTTTCACTCAACGGTGATGATCGTTGTCTTTGTTACAGAAATGTCTGAGATGCAATGCTATTATTCTTCCAGAGCATCAAGGTCATTAACAGATGACTAAAATGCTTTCATTTCACTTAGGGCTGATGTTCTTATCGAGACATGTATATCGTCTTCCCTTTCACCAGTGTTTTAAATAGACATGGTTTTCTTTGATGTTAATATATGAAAGGTTCTTAATTTACAGAAATATATAATCATGTGCAGACTTCACTCTTTTAAATAGCATAATGTGTTGTTTTTTCACTTTAACATATCACTACAGAGCAATTCTCCATCTAAAGCTACCAAATGAAAGAAATATGCTTTCCCACATTTTCCCTATGCCTTTTTTCTGTATCACTTTGTTCCAACATCTGCCAAATAGATGTGCTATTCCAGATTTCTGGCATTTGGAGGCATTACATGGAATTATGGCTTGTTTTAACCTTTTTGCGCCTCAGAAATTGTGACAACAAAAATCTGTTCCCTCGGTACCAAGCCCGGAAGAAAGGCATCTGTTCAGAGATACACAATGGTCTCAAAATGCCTGATCTCATATGCAATAGCAGTGCCACAGATCAGTGGAGCTTGTGAGGACAGACCCAGAGGTTGGGATTTACCAGGGTCCTCTCCGCTCTCAGATACAACTGTATGTGTTTTTCCAATGTACAGTACTAGTACCTGCATTATGTTTGAAGGATGGAAGGCAGACAGCAATGTATGGTCCTGAAAAGCCGCTCAGATGCTGAAGATATAATCAGATTACTGTAAGCGTCCTGCAGATAGTGAAGGGAAATAATTAAATATATAACTTAGCTTTTTAAAAGCATTTATCCATGGAATTACAAGCTCATCTGAGGACATGAGTGTCTGTGCATTGGTTTATGTTGTGACACCAAAATCAGTTCCACAGATGTTGTAACATTTAGCTCTAATCCACTTAATAGCCTAGTTTGAATAAATATTGTAGATAATATTTACAATATTTATTGTATAAATAATATCCATCCATCCATCCATCCATCCATCCGATGTTTTAAAAAGAACTTACTTTGTTAGCAGTTAGCATACATATCAAGCAAAAGTGACACAAATATAAATCAATAGTGTGACTCTTCTTAAAACAGCATGACCCTGGATATACATCTTAACCGCCTTGAAACCGCTTGCCTGATATTCACCACTCAAATGATCAGGTTGATAGAACACTTGAAAACTCACTTAAAAACAGCGGTCAAAGGATGCTAACCATCATGGTCAGCAATCGCATTTAAGATCCTCAGACTGCCTGCCAAGTGAAATAAGCATGGAGAGTAAAATTAACTGAGTATCCATGTGCCAGACCTCAGCCTAAATCCTGGAACGCAGGGACCTCTCACAGGGAATGCGATAGCTAGCCTCTGATGCCTCCTACCAGTCACACCCATACACGCAGTCCCTGTGACCTCATATTCCTGCTTCACTCACCCTGTTGCGAAAAGATTTCTGGCGTCAGCAGACAAAAGGAGAAACCCTTTCCAAGAAAAAGATATTAAGGCCTTTATTTGCTCAAGGGCTGTGGAGAATGTGCTTGATATAGAATCC
Source organism: Meda fulgida (assembly GCA_030578275.1). Classification (NCBI taxonomy): domain Eukaryota; kingdom Metazoa; phylum Chordata; class Actinopteri; order Cypriniformes; family Leuciscidae; genus Meda; species Meda fulgida. The sequence continues at coordinate 17,077,291 of CM060624.1, read as the reverse complement.
AGTAGTTAATACTAATTTTGATCATTTCAAGGCATCCTGAGCCATGAGTATACAGTCAAGCAGTGTGTTGATACAGTAGGGAACGGGGTGGTGGATGGGGTCATGCCACACTATGGGCTGTTGAGAATGTGAAAGCACTGAGGTTTGAACTTTCTCCACGACAGCTCAGTCCTCAGACCAACCAATCTGTTGGTTGGCTGCTCTGGACATCCATTTGTTTTCTCAACCAGCTGTATATGTGACTGAGGTTTCAGTCCATGAACACAGTATGGCCACTAATTTGTACTCCTCCGGCTGTTTTTGCAACATGTCAAACTACCACTGCACTACTTGTAAGTTGTCAAATTCAGGAATGTGTCATATTCTTGTTCTAATACATTTTCTGAACCTCGTCGCACATTAATTGATCAATGTCATGCTCAGTGTTTTTGAATTTTGTTTCCAAATGTCATTTCACTGTAAAATACTGTCACATGATATGATTGGAACGGACTATGTACACTTGTCACTTTGAAAAATGGCATAATTCATAGTCCTTGCCATTTGATTAGGCACACGGATATGTTTCAAAAGAAAAATGATGGAAAGTAGCTAAGTTGTCATTTCCACTAAATAGTTTATGCACAGCTGCGGACTTGAAATCGGTACCCCTTGACATAAAACACAATCAATTGTCTAAACTTCTGTCCGCTGAGCTGAGGACTTTTGCAGTAAGTCCCTCATCTCCAGCTTCCACAGGTATTTGAGGGAGGCTTCCCAAAAAAGGACTGAAAAATAAAACAGTCCGCACCAAATCAGCCTCTTCTCCTCATTTTGTTTCGTCAACAGTTTTAAGACTTCTCATCTGACATATAATTTTAGCTGTGGTCCCTTTGAAAGCACCGTGGCTTGGCTGACATTTGACAAACCTGTGTGGAGTTGACAGCACTGGTCTGTGGTCTACCTTATTTGAAGCGAGGCTGAATACAGCACAAAAAAAAGTTTGAGTTACTGTTTTGAGAAACACCGCCACGTTAACTGCAGGGCTCAGGGAACGCGAGCTGAACTAGAGATGGGGGTATGATCTCTACATCAACTGCCTTCAAATTAAACTTGCCATGGTTGCTAGTTAGCAAAAAAAAAAAGGGAAAAAAGTCTATAGTTACTGATCTCATTAGTATTCACAGGTATTCATATGTAAAGTGGTTCTAGCACATGTACATTTAATAACAACACACATTATAACTATAAATGTATAAATGTATTGACGGCATCTACAATGTAAAACCTTTCATGTATGAACAACTTTAGAGACACACATTTACAAATCATTTCAACTTTGTAGAATATGAATTAGACTGTATTTCTAATTAATTAGATTAATATGATATTTTACTGTCATTGGATTTAAGTTAGCATTTACCTATTTTAACATAATTGTTAAAAAGCTAATTTAAAATATTAAAAATAGAAAAAAGTTAGTTTCAGTTGTATTTTTGATCATTAAATTCACCCAGTGGCATGCATGTATCTCAAAACATCTAATACATATACAAAAGTACATGTTTGTATGCATTGGTCAACATTATACAAAAACTATATTTATTTGTATAATACAAATTGTATTTTGCAAGACTCCTTCACAACAAAAAAAATATTAAAGGCTGTATGCGTGTGCATGCATTTCAAACACTGATAATTAAAGAGGTAAAATAAAAACGCAACACACTCATTCTCTGTTAATTTGCAGACACCAACAAAAATGGAAAACAGACAGAAAATGGACCTTCCTACCCCCATACACACTGGAGCCAGTGAAGTGTGTCAAATCTAATTGGAATATATGAATGTTTCCATTGTCTGTTGCCCCTATCCCACTTGGCAGCAAGGGGAGTATCATAGATAAACCTGTGCATTTTTTTAATTTTTAATTTTTAGAATTTTTCTATCTATCTGCCTGCCTGCCTGTCTGTCTTTCTGTCTGTCTATGACCTGCCTAGAGTGACTCATTTGTTTCTATAGAAATGTAAATAACAGATGTCATTAGAAGTGTAGTTATATTTTAGAAACAAAGGTTTTGCAGATTAAATTAGTCAACCACAACAAACTCCGTCAAACACTCAAGTGGGCAAATCATAAAAATGAGCGACCACAAATTTTAATGACATCAAACCTTCCACAGAATCACAGTTGGCAAGAAAAGCAGTTCTCACCACATTTAGCAGCATTCATTAAACTGTCTAGTACAATACCTTCACTCTAAGTATCCCCTTTTACAAAACAAAACAATTTTGTGACAAAAGTGAATTCAATATTTCTAATGAAAGCCAACATAATCCTGTCCTGTGTGCAGATAGGTCAGCCATTAGCCATCAATCACCCCAAGGTCTAGTGAGTGCCCCCTGGCACCCTGTCATCCCCTCACACACAGGCAAGAGGAACACCGTGGATTCCTGGACTTGGGAACGGCTGGAGTCTCGGAGAATAAACTATCAGAGGCTCTCAGCAGCTCCACCAACAATAATAAAAATGCCCTGACTTTAAGGTGACATTCCCAATTTACGAGTATTTGTGTCTATAAAGTGTATTCCTTGGCTCCTGACTCCTTCAGCCTGTCTCGTAGAAAGAACAATACATTTGGCCTGCCTGAGACATTTGGAAATCCTCCTTTATTCAAGCTCCTCTCACCATCCTGCTGTTTGGCTTACTTTGCAGATCTCTTTGAATATACAATACATTACTTGTTATAAATAATTACATTTTAAATATGAATATTATTATACAATATATTGTTATTCATTAAAACTTAACTACATTTAAAAAGCCCAGTCTACCATTGCACAATTTACTGTACAATGACTGCACAAATTTACCATAATATATTTTGATGTATGCTGTGCTGGGGAAAGACCCCAATTCCCAGCATGCACTGCAACATAATAAATCATGGACATTGCTGCTTTACTGTTTCACAATTTGCTGCACTATTTGCAATAGTGTTGTCACACCTTTGAGTGAAGTATTATGCAAGAGAGAAAAGAGCAACAAAACCATGCAACGCGGACCAATTATCTGCACAGAGCCACAACCATAAAGTATGGCATAAATATAATGCATGCACACTACTGTTCAAAGGTTTGGAGTCGGTAAGATTGTTTTTTCTCATGCTCACCAATTTGATCTTTTGTTTGATAAAAAATGCAGTAAAACAGTAATATTGTGAGTGATTATTACAATTTAAAATGACTGTTTTCTATTTTCTAGAACAGTATTTAGTTAAAATAGAAATCTTAGGTATTCAACTTTTGAATGGTAGTGTATCAACTATGAGTATTTTGTATAGGACAAAACTGCAGTTTCATACTAATAGGAGATTCTACCTGGAAATTTTCTGAAAATTTTCCCAGATTATAAAAATCAATTTATTGCAGTCTATGCAAATATGCCTAATCTATCATTGCTCAATTGGGTAGGCAGGAAGAAAATGGACATGCTTGAAATGTTCAAAATAGGCTAAAACCAGCGGGACTCCAAAGCAACACTTTATATTTTATTTGCTAAAAATGTTAGATTCTTTGTCTCATGCCCTGCTAGAAACTTCCTGTTTTGCTGGCCTTTCTTCCTCTTCTCAAAAAACAAGACAAAAAAGTTACACTCTGTTCATAAAAGACATGATTAATGTAGAGAGCAAATAAACGGAAATTTGACATCTACTGAAAAGGGGCCTCTTTGTAAAATGAAGCCATTGAGAACAATGAGCCATGCGGAGCCATTTTGGACCTGCCAAATAAAGTTTGACTTCTGTGGCGGCCACAGATGCTATGGCAACACGCTCTGACAGGGAGTTTATTTTCTCTAAGCTCTGGTGGAATATTAATAACTGAGGCACACATCCTGCCAAGTGGATCTGGATGGGGCATAATCCCAAACTGCGCGGGAAACACAAGTCGAATATCAAATCGGTGGAGCTCCTGGTATTCCATCACCTATATGCGAAGCGTTTGTATTCGACTGTTGCTGTTTTGGCTCTGGAAAAATAAGATGTTTTATCAGCATTGCAATAGAGTAGGTTATTTTCAACTGTAATAGCACTGCTATTTTGTTAATGTAACAAAAGACTCAATTAATCTCCACAGTTCAGAAAGTATTGAGAAAGACAATATTGTTTTCTTCTCCTTTTGAGGAGGAATATGTCAATTTACTTTGCCTAGTAATTACATATTGCCTAATATATCTCAATTACACTACATTCGTATTGTAAAACACTGAGACACATCCAACGTATTGTTATTACTAAATCAACAGCACAGTTTTGATTCCTCCAATCCCTTGTTTGTGTAGAATCCCCCGATGCTTGGACTATGGCTGCTTTCTCAGGGTGGGAGTCAGGTACCGCAGCCAGAGCACCATGGATCTGGTCTCTTAAGTGTAAGGGACTGCTATCTCACATGTGTTTGACACAGTGTCAGGCCACAAAACTCCCACCAAAGCACTCAGGCACTGGGGATGTTATGTTTTCCCCAGCCCCTAATCATTTTTGGCCCTGGACCCACTTCCTGTTCTGCAATGAAATGGCTCAGGAATGCCATTCCTCTGATACAAGCGAGGCAGAGAGAGGGCCAAGGAGGAAGTCTTCCTGCGCTCTACGTGTGTGAGATAGTGACACTAACCTATATGAACAGTGATGGCTTGACTCTCACGTTTCTAAATCCCTAATGTCAACATACTACACATTAATACATATTTTTAGACCACACTCCCTTACACTCTTCGACTTGTTGAGCTGGAATGCATCAGGCGACAGGGGAGTGTAGAGGACAAACTTTTCCCACATTGAAGTCGCGTCAGACTTTCGAACCTTGGCCCTAAAATAGCCCAGTTCGGTTCAACCAAATTTGTAGGATTGCAGGTCAGCCGGAGACGAAGCTGGCGTCACATTTCGTTAACACAAACAAACACAGTGTCACAAACTTTCGGAGTCTTTATTCACCACTAACGGTCTCAGTTTTCGTTCTGGGAGAGGTTGTGCTTGCTTATAATTCATTACAATCTGTTCTAATGTTATATATGCCACAACAGTATTGTAGAGGCTCAAATCTAGAGCGCAGTTCGGTATTTTATGGGTTTGATTTACATAACCCTCATCCAGACCACATCAAAGCCTCATGCGAAGAGTAAAGAGCACGTCAAAAGGCTCCCCGAAGCGACATGATGTCTTGAGAGGATTCAAAGCAAACACACGCTGCCCACAGAAGTCCTCCGTATGGAGCCCCTCTCTCTCTTTTTCCGCTCCCCCCTCTTTTCCGTGCTCTTACAGGGGTGTTGAAGTGACTGCGGTGTATTTTTATACAGTTCCATCCCCTCTGAAAAGAAGGCGCCTCAATTGGCTTGAACAATGTTTAAATAATCAAGGAGCTGTGAGTCTTTGAACTAATTTCATAAGGAGAGAGATCCAGATGTGGCATCCCTCGCTTTGAATCGCATTCTGGTTTCGAATGCACCGTGAGTGCGAAAGGACTTTACCTCATCTAGTGGTACCATTCGGTTGAAGTCAGTTTAATTCTGTCAACATTAGAGTAGGAATGATGGAGTCAAAATAAACACTGCAAAAGTGGTAAAGATAAAACAGCAAGTCAGTCAATGAGCTGACAAATACATGTGACACTTTTAAAAACATGCATTCGAAATCCTTCATATCTAGCATATCTGCAGGTACGGAGTCTTCTGAAATGCTTTCTGTGCTTTCAGCCAATGAACTCAAATTACAATTTATTCCTCCCTTTGGTGCCATGTGTTTGTAATTGCCCCAAATGATCCTGCCTAGAAATGTGTGCTCAACATTTTCTTGACTTCTCTTGGGTGTCGAGAGAGATAAACGTGCGTATGAAAATTCTGAGTGAGAAGGGCCGCATTTCATCAAACGTTTCATTTGTATACATTCATTGGAGGGATATCTCTAATCAGATTTGAAAGGCTTGATTTAAGGATGATGAAAAAGAGAGGCTGCAGAGGGACTGCGTTGCCTTTGGCAGGATAAAATTACTGAAATTTGGAAGGCAGTCCTTTTATTTGAGTGCCTGTAACAAAGATAATTTTACAAGGTTTCCGTTCATTAAGTGCTGCTCAGGTGCAGCGCAGACGGGAGTGTTTGCATTCGTGCACACTCACAGCACAGCGCACACACATGCATGACCATGTACATCTGCACACCGACTACAAAAAAAACAACAACTATAGAAGTCAATAGAATGCTTAATAGAACGGAATAGAATAGAATAGAATAAAATAGAATAGAATAGATCAGTAGTTCTCAACTAGTGGGTCCTGATCCAAAATGGTTGTTCCTATTCAGTATGTGCTGTAATAATTAATAATTACAATAATAATTTTGGTAACAATTTAGTTTGGGGTCCAATTCTAACTATAAACTAGTTTATTTTTAGCATGCAAATTACTAGGATATTGGGTGTTTATTAGTACTTATAAAGCACATATTAATGACTTAATCTGCATGACCATATTCTACACCCCTTAATTCTACCCAATACCAAAACTTAACTAACTTACTAACAGGACTGCATGAAATTGAAGAAAAATGCGATATTCCATATGCGATACAATAATGCTTAAAGTGTGTAAAATAAACTTAAATTGTCTTTAAAATATAATTAAAATTATACAACCACATAGGTGTTTCACATTCTCTTTTTGTCAAGATTACATCCCTACAACTTCTGAAAGTGAACAGCAGTGTTTTACTGTAGTATAAGAAGTGTTATTTTAACATCAGTGTAAACCACAGGGTTTAGGGTTTCAGGTAAGTCTACATTAGGTTTATTTAACAACATAAAGTGAATAATCAAATGTAAAAATAAAACACTGCTTAGTTTTCACTGTATGAATTAAATATATACTGATTCTTATTAAAGCTACACTGTAAAAAATGATTGTGATTTTAACAGTAAAATACTGTAAAAATGCTACAGTGAAAACTGTTAATTGGTTAACAGAAAGTTTCCTTACTATATACGGTAAATAACTGTGATAGATCTAATGGTACATTTAATGTTATTTTACTTTAACTCATTGTATAATTTACAGTGAAAAAACGTAAATTGACATTCTCACAATTCCCTGCATGACACTTCGCATTTGATGTATTTTTGTTGAAATAACTGTTTCTTCATAGTTTTCTTAGTTTTTTTCTAATCAGTTACATTAGGCTTTTATGTTACAACTTACATTTAATGTTGTTAAATTCTTGTTTATTGCATTTTTTAATTTCATGCGTGTTACCATGATGGTGTTTAATGTTTGTGTGAATGACACTTTGCAGCATCTATATATTAGTTTAAACTTTCTTGTGAAAGAGTTACTTGTGATGAACTTTGATTGATCATGTGACTCTCATCACTGCTGTATTTGTTGGTTGTCAGTGTATTACAATGGTACAAAACAGATATTAATACTTCAATAGATCGGTAAATTAACATTATATAAGATAATAAAATACGGTTTATTACTGTAAATTTTAAGTTAAGTCTGTAAAACCTAATATGTTGCTACCATATTTTATACGGTAAATTTCTGACAACCACAGCTGCCGGTATTTTACCTTAAATTGAACATTTTTTTACAGTGTACAAAAGTTATTTAGCCAAGAGCAGCGAGTGATTAACTATAAATAAGCAGTAATTAGGAGTTTATTGAGGTTATCCTGGTTGATAGTTAGTTATTAGTGAGAATCTAAAGTGTGACCATAATCCATAATTTTAAATACATTTTTGTTTGCTTTGGTATGATGACATTTTTGGAACTGTGTAAGGTCACCACTAATGTAAATGTCTGGGTCCCAAAGCAAAATCAGTTGAGAGTGCCCGGAATGGAATAGACTAGAGAGAAAATACAAGAGTAGACTAGACTATCAAAGGTGTTGTACAGGAAACATGCCACTAATTTGTTCTGAAAACAACTAACATGTTTGAAATGCACGTGCACACATGCATAGAGAGACACACACACATACACTACTCTTTTCTCTGAACTGTGGCACAGAGAATGTTGAACCTTAAAGGAAAATAAACGGGCCACTTCTCAGCTGCTTGGGCTCTTTCCCAAACTTTCACATGAGAAACAGAGGCAGGAATGTTGAGGAGCAAATCTTTCTCTTACACAAGTACATCCTTCTCATGTGTCCCTGCCATAACATACCTTTAATCAAGTCTATTTTTAGACGTTTCCTGCTTCTCTGTAGGGCAAGACGGGGGGACGTCTGATGTGTGTGTGTGTGTGTGTGTGTGTGTGTGTGTGTGTGTGTGTGTGTGTGTGTGTGTGTGTGTGTGTGTGTGTGTGTGTGTGTGTGTGTGTGTGTGTGTGTGTGTGTGTGTGTGTGTGTGTGTGTGTGTGTTTTCTTACAGTCAGTCACTCAGTTCCACAGGGAACAGGCTGTTGTTCTAGCCTGGGAAAAAATGCACCTATCTCGTAAAGATTTTTGGGAAGGAGTAAAAAATGTTGGCGAGTCTCTCAGTAAAAATCCCCGATTTATACAATAGCGAGAACACAGATTTGAGTCACACTGTTTCCCATGATGCATATTGTAATAGTTCTATTTTACAACACCTTTTCTCACATTACGAAACTCTGCATAAACCTCAAAACACACCAGAGATAACTGCATTGTTTAACTATATTGGGTCCTTTTAGGGTAAGCTTTGCCAATTACCTTTTTGCCATTGTTTGTTGTGACATTATGAATACAATAGAATATAATAGGATAGCAAAGTGTTTTTCCACCATTTCTTTCACCACTAACTAATCTATAGATGTCTATCTATCTGTCTGTAAATGGATCTACTGCACACATCACTTTCATGGTCCTGTTTACACCTAGTATTAAGATACGTTTTGGTTGACCAGATCACAAGTGGACGATGCTAAATACAGGTGTAAACAGGGTCTAAAACTTTTTGAGCTTGTCCACTTTCAACCACTTTCAGGATAGTCGAAAAACGCATTGGACCGGACTGCTTTCCTATGGTAGGCACTCATGTGGCTGAATGCGTCGAACAGCCACAAAAGACCGCCTACTCTCCTTCTACTGATCTAATGCATGGGAATTGCGCTAGCCAGACAGGATTTAAAGTTTGTCGGCTGAAGACCCAAGTTTGGTTTGAAGACAAAAAAAAACGTACCAAGTACAATGTTCTCTCAGCATTCCTGATTGCTAACATGCACTCAGTGTTCGCCGTGGTCTGGATGTATGAGACCACGGCGTGGTCTCACCATGTATTTTTCCGTCATCTTCAGTGCGTCTCTGGGAATGTCTCCCTCGTCTACTTGTGATCGTTTCAACCAAAAATGCATCTTAATACCAGGTGTAAACAGGGCCTAAATCGACCTTGTGTCCATATACAATACCATGAAGAAAAATGCAGAGGGTGCAGAACAGCTGTGCTGCAAATTTTGAATGTAGAGCAATATGCATAAAGTTTTAGTGCATACTGTCCTACACATTTACTCCCAAAATTCAAAATGGCAAAATCTCTTGATGGAATCAGAGATGTGGTCAAGAAGATCGGCCCTTTAAAGGGGCATTGTGTTGTGTGTGTGTGAGAGAGAGCTGGACAGCAGCATGAGGGTTTCCCACCAAACACACGTGGCCTCTTTAAGCGCTGGTGTGGTAACTAGCCTCCCAGATGTCAGGCTCTCTAACTGACATCATAGAATATTGGATGAAGCCAGGGCCAGTGAAGAGAAAAACCAGCAGGGTCGCCTATCCAGAGAGGCTGGCACATGCTGGCATTCCCGAGGCCAGCATTCCCCATTTCGAGAGAGAGAGAGAGAGAGAGAGAGAGAGAGAGAGAGAGAGAGAGAGAGAGAGAGAGAGAGAGAGAGAGAGACTTTAAGAGGCTCAAACTTTGCTGCTAAAGAGCAGTAATGTCCCATGAGCATTATTTAAACAGAGAAATAAAGAGTGAGAGAGAAACAGAGATGGCCAAAGACAAGAACAGGGTGAGAGAAAGAGAGGGTGTGTAATGGAGACAGACAGCCAGAAAGAAACCAAAAGAAAGAATAAACCAGGAGAGAGAGACAGAGAGAGAGGTGTGTCTTGAGAGACGTAAGAGTTGAACTATGCTACTCTTGGCAGCACCGGGCCAGAGCGATGGAGCCGGAGGCGTCACGGCGCCACCTCAAAGAACGTTCCGGCGCAGCCACTCACTCGGGCGTTCACTCCCAGCACATGGCATTCATTTAGAGGGGGGGCTGCCGGCGAGCACGGGCCGCTGTCTCCCCTCACAAAGCCCAGCGGTGCCTGGGCAATTAGGAGGCCGCAATTACCCGGGGTGGATCTCCTCCAGAACGTGGCCAGAAGTTACTGCGAGCCCCTGCCAAAGGTCTCTGAGGGAAGTGACAGGGAGGAGAACTGTGGGGCGCTCGGCGCACTTGATTTATGCGAGGAAAACTTTTCGGGTTTTGTTTGTGGAAATGAGTTTCACTTGAGCCATTTTAGTCAAAGACACAAAAACATTTTAGGCCCGGCCTTAGGTTGACAAGGATAATTAAAAATGTGCGTAAGCCACATCCTCTGAGTGTTGTAGCAAATACGCAGCATGACATCCTCCCCTTTGCAACACTTTAGAGGTCTCCGATGGGCGCATTTCCTCGCCGTAATTTTTAATGCCAAAGATTCCTCCCTACAGAGAAATTGGTTTGCATGTTCCCAGTATGGATGGAGTTTATTCAGATGATCTGATTCGGCATGAGTCATATATGAGGTCAGGAAGGAATGAACATGTCAAGTGTAGCTTCAGCAGGTTTGCGCTCATTTAAAAACTAGTTACATGGAGTTATGCTATTCAACACATCATTGCATTAGAAAACAGTACAATCGGAAAAGGTGACAGTTTTTTCTCCAGACATTTTTTTGCATACTTAAAAATGCATACAGTAGATCCCACAATGTCAAGACAAATGATTATTTGTAGTGTATGCACTAGACATATTACCAGTGTGGGGCTGTAACTAACTAAAAGTAATAACGCTACTAACATTATCTATCTATTTATTTATCTATTTATCTACAGTACCATAAGGTTTGGAAGATTTTTTTATGTTTTTAACAGAAACCTAAAGGCTATATTTGTTCAAAAATACAGTGAAAACAGTAACATTCTGAATTATTATTATAATTAAAAAATATATATATTTTCAAACATTGTTACTTTCAAATGGCATTAAAGAGCTCTATTTAGTGCTGTGTACATCAATGGCAAAGGAGCATTGTAACAGTTAAATGAGAAGTGGTTATAAACCGATGTCAAAGTGGTTTGTAATCCCTTTGGCAGACTAGCTGTCAAGTTACAAGCTCTCAAATGGTTAAAAGGTGAAGTGTTAAAAAACAACACATGTGAGTTGGTAATCCTGCTGCTTTAATCCAGATTTTTGCAATAATAATCTTTAAGATCTGCAGAGAGAGATGAGGAGCAACACGTCTCAGGGGAGTGTTCAACATGAGAATTAAAATAGGCTAAATGGCAGGGTCCCCTAAAAAAACAGTAAATGGTCTTCATGTACAAACAACATTGCTTAAGCCAAATCTAAACAATGTAGTTAAACAAAATACCATGCTATAGTATTTTGATAATCATATAGGAACACACATGTATTTCTGAGACATCCTTTTGCTTGCTGCACGAATTTGTTTCAAACAAATTACCTCTGAATTTAATATTCAGCAAACCGACGAGTCTCTCTTGACTCTCTGAGGTCAAAGCAGCAAGTCAGCAAGAGCTCAGTTCTGCATAACTAATCTAACATTTATATACAAATTCTGCTCATTTTTTAGTAAAGGGCGAGAACAAGCAAAGTCCTGGTGCCTGGGCTGGATGGGCAACTTGACGTTTTCTTAAAGCCACCCAATGTTTGTCAATAATCATAAAATATCGAAATGAAAGAGACTCGATACCAGACAGTTTTCTAATCTAACCTTGCTCTGCTCTTCTCAAAACCCTCACTGTACTGCAGAGAAACCTATAAGTGAGAATATCAGTCATTTTCATTATAATATGATAATATTTTATTGCTTTTGAGCTACTGTGGTATTCTGTCATTGGTGTATTGGCAATGTAATGCCCACTTGAATTGTGACCGTTCCTGTAACTCTCTTCTAATAGTGCACATCTGTTATGTTTGACTCTTCTTTTGTTATTATAAAAATCATTCTTTATTTACAATCAGATTCACTGAGCAACAGTTAGTAAATAAAAGCTACAGTATATTTCAAAGGAAGATGAACTAGAAAAATGGATACGTTTCGGCCATGAATCACTGGTAGAGCACTGGAACTTCACTTCTGAAGAGTAATTGATGACAGTGGCTAGCAAAGATTTGTCCGCTCTATAAAAATTAATGAAATAAGAGATAAATACATTGCAAAACTATATGCAATAAATCCAATGGTCATAGTTCTACTTAAGCTGAAAGAAATTATTAAACAGCACACAGAGATGCATAGATACTGCACATAAAGGCGATTTAAAGTACCTGTCAACCTGACTGAGTCCAGACGAACAGTACTGGTTAGGGAATGTGGGAATTTGGTTCTGAAAAGTTACAAAGTTTCATCTTTACATGGACAAGTACCTTAGCTTTACCACAGTAAACACTGGTTATATGCTAAACTCAGCTTGCTAGCTCTTGCATCTATGACCGTTTTAATGAGATAACGACATTATAATCAGGAAGTGAGAGAGTCTGAAATTGAGCTGTAGGGAATGAGAGGAGGAGAGTGAGGGACACAGATAAAGGAAGAGATGGAGGAGAGGGAGGAAATGTAACATGACGAAAGAGTCTTCACGCAGACTGCGAGACGCCACGCTGCCTGCTCAGACAAATAGCCTGTCCGCGCGGTGTTTGCTTGTCATGCGCTTGTCGCACACGACCGCTGACGTGACGGCATGCGATGGGCGGGGCTGGAATGATGTCAGTCATGAGGGAAACAGGTGGAGGCTGCAATGCCTCTTGTAAACTGAGGTGAGGAATGAGGAGTGGACAGCATGTGACGACAACCGAAGGAAAAATAGAAAACGGTCAATTTAACACTTTTAAAAGCCAATTTTTAAAATAATTTAAAAAAAAAATCTTAATGCTGATTTTTTTAGTAGCCATTAGGCCTACTATCAGTTCTATCAGTCTGCAGTGTCACATGATCCTTCAGAATTCAGTCTAATATGCTGATTTGAAACATTTCTTATTATCAGGGTTGAAAACAGCTGTGCTGCTTTATATTTTTGTGGAAACTGGTTTTTCGGGTTTCTTTGATGAAAAGAAAGTTCAAAAGAAAAGTTTTTTTAACATTTAAAATTGAACAATTAAAATTTAACACATACAGTTCACCTGAACAACACTAAACACAAACCATCTTTTTTAGGTTTCTAACCTTGTACATGTTAAATGGATTGGACATTTAAAATTAAGCTGAAAATGTAGATTCAGCTTGTCGGCGTGTCAGTCAGTGTGCAGAGATGTTCAAATGACTGCTTTCATATCATACAGAAAAATACACGGCATATTGAAACTGTGGAAATTTCTACTCTCAGTTGAAACTCAGATGCTAGCACAAACTAATACGAAACCCACTACAAGGAAATTGGTGGCCTGCTTAAACACAGTAGTTATTTGCTGACACCTAATTTAACCAAAGTGGTGTCATTCCCTCATATCCAGTCTTTGCCATTATATTGCATTGTTTCAGGATGAAATGAGTTTCTCAAAGTACAGCCATTTCATTTGTTTTCTCAGTATTTTTTTTCCCCTGAAAGGGCGCTAAATCACATTCTCAAACATGTATTATTTCTTTTGCATATAATGGAGTGTAAATGTAGTCTTGACATCAGATCCACTGAGACACAGCACATAAGCATTTGCATGGAGAGCTCCTGTCATTACATCAGAACTACTCAAACTTTCACAAAAGCTTTTTTTTTTGTCTGTCTCACTGGAGAGGCATTGAGTTTAAGTTGAAATCCAGAAGTTACGGACTTATAGTTATGAATACAAAGAAGACCCCAAAACTATTGGATGGATAGGTGAAATCTGCCCTACTTCATTTGAACAGCATATTGATGAGCTTTCTTGCTCAGACTGATTTGCTTCAGTTTTGTAACAGATTGATTTATTTTGTACTGTTTTGCTAATATGTGACAAATTAGTTGACAATTAGACAAATTAGTCCAATATCGTTTGTTGAATCCTCTTATCGTGCTTTTACTTTTGGCAATAGATTTTTCTAGGTGGACGTGACTGTTTTCTCTGAACTAAAAAAAGTCTTGTTTTTGTTTCTTGTTACAAATGAGCCTGATAAAGAGATCGGTGAGATCAAAACAAACATCAGCTGCTGCGGTAGAGCTCCTTCATCAAACTTCTTGGGAGACCACCAACACTTCCCTCTTGGCTGGAATCCCCACTTATCCAATGTTGTGTGTGTCCAGTGGACCGGTTGTTTTTCTACACAACAAACTTGAGAGCAAAAAAGGTAGTGCATGTTTTCATTAATTAAGAGAGCCAGCAATCTCTCACCTGTTAAAAAAAAATTTTTTGCCCCCCTTTTCAGGCACCTCAAGTGAACTAGAGCAACTTTTAGCAAATCTGTTTCTTTGAGGCCTCAGCGAGCTCAGCCAGCTGTACTGACAAGTTCTTTTGCCTATAAAAGTGACTGTTGACCTGGCCTGTGTCTTCTCTCAATGCGTCCTCCTCCCCCTTTGGCCTTGGGAAAGCTTTGGATATTGCTTGCCATGCTGAAGCAAATAATCTGGAATTAAAAAATGGATTCCTTACTCCTTATCCCTAGCAACAAGCCTTGTGCCATCTGCTAGGCCGAAAGGGGCCACAGTCAGTGGGAATTTAGACTGTTGTGAGGCCTCTGTCACCTGTTCTTGTGTGTTCTTTTGTCAGTGAGATAATGATCCCCTTCAAATGTGAAGCAGTGAATGAGCATGTTTTTTTTTTGTATGCAGCCCATAAAAAGATGTTTGTTTAAAGAATTTAGTCATATTTTAACAATGTAATTTATTTGATATAATCTTATGCACATATATTAAAGCAACCATTTGAATGTTAAACAAAAAAAAGTTAGGTCTCTGTAGAGAAATTTTAGAAAAAGTTGGTTATGGTGTGGGACACAGTGCAGCAAACTTATATACAGTATATTATACACACAATATACAGAAGAAAAACATATATACTGTATATACACACTTACATACATTCCAGTTTAGATACACACACAGTAATAGCAATACAGGCACATTTTTTTTACAAAAAAAAATATATACATTTTTCTCACTACAGTGGGAGGTATGACCGTATTTACCATTTATAGAAATTGCATTAATATTATGAATTAAATGTTTTTGTCTAAATGTCTAAACAAATTTTGGTAACACTTTAAAATAAGGTTAAATCTGTTAACATAATGGATTAATTCTATAACCAATTTTAAAGCACCTATTAGTCACTTATATGTTAATTTATACATATACACATTTTTAAGTAGTTTTAATGTTTTAATTTTATTAGTCAATGCATTATGAACAAACAAGAATTAACTGTAAAACAAAGTAGTATAATAAATTAATATTAACGTAATTTAATAAATGCTGTAAAAATGGTTGTTCACACTTAATGTATTTAAAACTATTATATGAATTTTAATCTTATTTATCATTATGAATTTGAATACAGTGAATTGAATCTTATTGTAAAGTGTTTCTATTGGTCTCAGTAACAGCTGTGAAACTCTTTTATAAGATTCTTGAGGATCAAACAATTGTAGAAAGTGCTATCATAGGCTCATCTTACTAATAAAACAAAACACCAAAAAATGAACCATTAGATACAAGAAGAAAGTATGAGTGAATGTTTACCTAGACATATCTAGTAGACTTTGAAGGATTAATCATTAAACTCTTACTGGTAGGATGTAAAGACAGTGGGAGATGAAGGGGTGAGACAGTGCCATTATCTCAGACAGCCTTAAGCCATCAGGGCGTCCCGCTCACCTGGGGGGCACCAACAGCTGCTGAGTTTCCCTTCACTTTAGTACCACTAATGCAATCTAAAACTACATCTGAAACCTTACTCTGGAAAACCACAGATGCCAAGATCCAGAGACAAATATTGTTGATATGTTTTTGCACACTGTGATTTTGCACTACAATGAATTTGTATTGCTGCATTACACAAGACACATTCTTGAAAAAAAAAAAACTCATTTACTCTCCCTCGTGTCATTTCAAACCTTTATGACTTTATTTCGAAAACAAAAGAAGAAGTTTAGCAGAATGTCCAAGTTGGTTTGTCCATTTAATTATCATGAATGATTATCACTGCTGTTCACTTTAACTGAGTGGGAAAAAGCAACTTTCTAGCTTTCTTTTAAACATTTTTTTTTTTAGAACTTTATGTTGCAGGAAAGAAACAGGTTCATTTTTTGGATGAAATCTCCCTTTAAATGAGTATTCACTGCAATAAAATGAATCCTGTAATTTGAGAACAATCTCAGTGGCACATTAGAAAACAGACAAATACTTGTAGTCTAACACTTGCTTTAGATTGTCCAAAAAATTAAAAATGAAGATTCTAAAGTTCACGTTATCTTATACTATCCAATGATAAACAATCAACTGCTAATTGATTAATTCTATTCACATCTGTCCAAAGGCAGAGGATTAGATTTCATACATTCATAGATTTCTTAAAACAAAGTTGCTCAGTTCCAGACACAGGTAGAATCTTTTGGCTTTAGGATAAAAATACAAAATTACACTGCAGCCTGTGATTACACAAATCAAAGGATTTGTTTAGGCACAGATGAAATAGTGACAAGGGGCATATTGAACCCAGATGGGCCAGTGCCGCGAGTCAAGATGTGCTCATCACTGGAATCAGAGCACTACCTCCCACCAGGAGGAAACGGAGGAATGCAGTGAGATTATCTTTGTTCAGCTCAGGGGTTCTCCAGGGGGAAAAAGGGAACATGATCAACAACATGGTGAAAAGATATGTGCTCAAATGAGAATGTGGAAAAAATCTGGATGAAGAAAGAGAGACAATATCATTTGGGAGGTCAGTGGTTAAATTAGTGCTGCCACAACAGTCAGAATCCTCCAGGGAACCACCGTCTGGGTGGCTGTAATTCAGGGAGAAGATCAAATTAAGGACATGCAGGACTTACTTAAGAACTCACTGCGGTAAAGTACATAAAAAATATAGTCAGGGTCTGGTAATTATGTATTTGGCTGGCATGAGACTGGAGTCCATGCTTATAACAGGTAAGAAATGTTAGTTCTTGGATCATGGAGTGATAAATCATGCACAGCCTCAATAAAGTCGCTTCAGTTCTGTGCCAGAATTCAAGCGAGTTGATTAAATCTTTACTGCATGTACTTCTAAGAGTAGTAATCTGTTTGCTAAGCCCAGCGTGGCTTTTGTGTTCTTGGTTTCTATGAGTTTAAATAGTGATGGGTTGATGGTAATTAGTGAAGCCTTGTAAATAGCTGGCAACTGTGCCACAGCCCTGTAAAATAAGATTAGAAACTTCTAAAACATATGAGAGAAGTCACTGCTTTTTATGACATATATTTGGAACAATGCACGTCTAGCAAATGACATTGCCTGGAAGGAGGAGGAAACGGGTCTAGTTTAGATATGCTGTAGATTCAATCAATAAATAGAGTTGCATTGATTGAATCATCATAATCACTAGTGTTCAAATTTGGTGTGACCACGCATTTCTAATGAAAAAACTTTACAAATCAAATGTAACATTCAGAACAAGCATGAGAGCTACCCCATGTATGTTTTGTATTAGCATTTCATTTTTATTTTGTCAGTTGAAACCCTAAATGCAATAGTGCGCTACAGTTATAATGCTACCTCTGTTCCTAGAACAGGGGGCAATGTGTAATTGTGCAAAGGAATGTATGACCAACTGCCATCCACAAAGACCTCCTTAATGGTGAACAGATCATCTCATATTTTTAGAATACCATCCCAACAATGAGATTTCATCTACCCGCAAGTTGCCAAGCTTGAAATGTAAAGTCCTCTGTGTTCAATAAATGCAAAAGCTGGCATTCCACATGCCATGTATGCATGCATTACCAGACTGGTAAAGATCACTACCTAAAGCATACAATGACATTGTTGTCAGTCAAACCTTTGAGATTTTCTTTTCTTTTACAAAAAGCTTCTCATTTACTGCATAATGTTTGATTTTGCTTTCAAGCCAAATAGTAAGTACATCACAAGGTCTGTTATGATGTCATGGAAATTTCCAGCTCTTTCCCAACCTCAGGTGCTGGGCTCATCAGTTTCTCTGCAACTTTTTCTGCAAAAAAACTCTGCAAAAAACAATTTAATCTTGAGTGCTGAACAGAAGTCAGCATTTGAATGTGTATAACTAACTCCAATTTACTTGCAAATCAAATTTTTTGGCACAAGTACCGCATCAAATTTAACAGGAGCTATTTTAGAATATTTATTAATATTAAATAATGGAATGGGCTCTTAACAAAGCCAACCTTGACATCACAGCTGGCTCCTACATTATGACAGCAGCAATAAAGCAAACTTGCTACCCTAGCTGTCAGAATACAACTGATACTCATTGTTTGTAAATTAACTGAGTACACTGATATTTATACAGTACTTTGCATGAGAACATGTGACTTTACAAGCTTGTTAGATAATCAAATTGTTCCTAAATAAAACCTGGCTTCATCGAGTTTGCCATTGATACAGGTATCAAATAAGCATGTGCGTCAGATGACCATAAGGGCCAAACCCCCTTAGCCTTGTAATCAGTTAATCATTCCTTTTTGGCCAGCATCCCACCATGTCTGGGGCAGGGGGGAGGATAACAGCACCCCTGCAGGCCAGTGAACCAGCCTTCAAGACAGGACTTTCCACCCCAAGCAGTGCAGAGAGGATGAAGAAGCACATTGTATGATTCCCACAATGGCCACTCTGTCACCACAATCCCCACTAATTTCATTTGCCTGCGAGGTAGAGCAGAAATTCCCCAAGAATTCCTGTGATGAAGAGTTGCCCCCAGTCTTGTGGACAAAAATGTGTGTGTGGGTCCACGCATACGTGAATGTCCCTTCCTGTGTACAGATCAAGAACTGCTTGTCGTGATGACCTTCTTCTGAAAGCGGCATTTAATGGCATACACGCTTATCTGAATGGAATCAGATAATCACTGGAATGAGAGGCCTGAACTGTATGTTTTCTGAGCCATTTTTGATCAACATTTTTGATGACAAAAGATTAAAGAGATAGTTCAGAACATTTTGGAGAGAAATGTAAATGAAAGAATTATACACATTAAACAAATTTGCATAAAAGTAAAAAAAACACCTATTTTTTTATTTTTTATTATTAGTGCTGTCAATTAACACTATTTAGTGTGATTAATTATACAAATTCAATAAAGAAAATTGCAATTCAATGGTTTCGTAACTTTCAAAGTCTAATTTTAAGGCTTAGGGTTGGACTTTGTTTAGGTTTGGGTCATACATTTTTATTTGACTTTATATGATTTCGCATGATTTTGCCAGAATACAAGAAAGAACGCATGTATGAAGACAAGCAGGGTTGTATATTAATTGAATGATCACAGTTGTTAGAGGTTATGAAAATGATTGTTAATGCTAAAGTCTACCGGATTATTCGATTTTAATAAACTGTAAGATAAATTACGTTCATTCACTTTATTATTTCATTGAGTGACAGTCGGTGTTTCCTCACAATTTTCTAATACAGAACAGCGTTCACAGCTAAGAGCACTTCATCTGTGTTCTTAATCTTTGGCATCAGACACGAGCAAGCACGGTCTTTGAAGCTCTGCCATGACTTCAAAACCATAATCATATTCCCTACAGATCTAACTTAGTTTGAGATATTATTTATAACCATTATCCAGTGTATATTGGAGGTGAATAACCAGATTTAATGTTCTTGGAATTTTTCTCAAAATCTTGCAAAGCCCTTGTGAAATGAGAGGCACTAGCTTCTTTCTTCATTCGATCTGGCTCATTAACTTATTGTGCCATTTACATTTAAACCATTTGACTTTATAATTTCTGTTCCTGATTTTTCTTAATGAATGATACTGTGTTTGATGAGACACATAATTACAATGTATCTGCATTTTATTACAATTTTTAAAGACTCGCATGTAATTGAATAAAACTAATTTAAAAATACATACATGCAACATACATTTTAAACACAATCTTGGCTCCATCAATGAACTCTGCGAGTTCCAGGCCCCTACACAAGCTCACAACACAAAACAGTCTAAACATCATAGCTCAGCTTGCATTTAAACGGATATTCTTGTTTGTAAATTCTGTGACATATTCAGCATGCAGGACTAAAATCAAAGGCTTTCAAGTGTTTGATGCTACTTAAGTACCCACAGGCTTCATCTGTAAATTGGTCTTTTTGAGTCACGCTCACATCGAAGATGAAATGAAGACTGGCTTTCACAAAACTGAACTTTGTTTTCAACAAAGCTTGCAGTATATGTGGATTTTAGGCCTCTATCTCACATGTGAAGGAGCTACAGCTTTCCTCAAGAGAGAACATTGTGCAAAAATGGGCAAGGAAACATCACCTACATTTCTAAACTCATTTTTTTCATGTGTAACCATAGAAACAGTGAAATATTGACCACACGTGTTTTAATTTATGGCTTCTGTTTTGGAGATTTTAAAAGACACTGAAAGACAGTTATTTAAAAAGTAATTTTTGAATATTTAAACAATTTTATGAAATAAGCACCAAGGTTCAAGCAGTCAATGCCTTCACAACATGGAACCTTATCACTTATTCACACATATAGATGTTGCTAGGTTTATGGGTAAAAGGTTAAAGTTAGCTTGTTGCAATATATTCTAGGAATTATGTTTAGAATATATAAAACATTTTTTTAATAAGATTTCACAATATTATTGTTTCACTGTATTTTTGATCAAATAATCAAATGCAACCTGGGTGAGAGGCCTTGGGGGACTTCTCTCAAAAACATAAATCTTAATGATTCCAAACTTTTGAGTGGTAGTGTAAATGTTTTTAGGATTATGCATATAATGACAGACAGTAATGAATCGTTCTTTCCTTCAGACGACGGCAATAGCTACTCGTTTAATCAGCGTTACATCGAATTAGGGCAAAGTGACAAATGTGTCCCCCCCTCTGAAATTCCAAACACTCCCTTAAGAAAATCATCCTGGCGCCGACTCCACTCTAAACTAGTATTATATTCACTGTAGCACATCAGCCTTTTCACATTAGTTCAGCTAAAGCTATTGACAGAGTCAGCATTTGTTAATGTTTTTAAAACTAGGTTACACAGAACCAATGCTCCCTTAATGAATCTTAATAATGGAGGTCATCAGATGTCATTTAATTTCTCTGGCCCTTTCACCTCATCATTAAACCCCTTACTGCCATTCCTCAACCGCTAACAGTGAGAAATGTATTTTTCTTCTGGAAGATGCTGGTCATAATTGTACGGTCTAGCCTTCTCCCAGGTTTCCATGAGCTGAAGGTGGAACTACTTACAGTTGTGGTCAGCCGTGTTACCTCACACCACATGGCTGAGAGGACGATCGGGAGGATGAAGCAGGCGAGGGGTGCGGTTACACCGTAACCCGTTTGCGCTGCTGCCAGGGGCCAAACCCACAGGCTGAGTGAGTGCAAATACATGGTGAATGACAGAGAAAACAAACTGAGAGAAAGAGGGTGACGCAGTATTTAGGCAGTCAGAGTGCAGAGGCTGCTTAATGAGATGTGGCGGTCAAGTGTAAACACAGCATTTACACTCTGCTTGAAAAAAGCGACTATACCGTCCCAGATGTTTAAACAAGCTTGTTTTGGAAGTGCGACAGAAGCATGATTTTATTTAGCAGACGTTCAGGAAACGTAAGCTTTAAAGATTTGCTTTAAAAGTGCTGTGAGTGTTGAAAGCAATGTTTTGAATCAAACTTCATAAGAATTCACATACATCGATTTGCACTGAGAAAGCAACTAGAAGTTATGCGATTTCTAGTGACATAGACATTAACAACCACTGGCGGAGGGACAAAACTCAGAAAAGTTTAGCTGTAATGAGTGTTATTTCAGAGGTTTTCAAACTGTTTGGTGGCAATGACCCCCAAATATGATCCCCATGTGAGGTAACTCCATTCTAAAGTATAGCTATATATTTTAATGTATAAACAATGTCTAAATTAATAATAATTCATTACATTTACATAGCACTTTTTCTGGGTACTCAAAGCACTTTACATATGAAGGGGGGAATCTCCACCAATGTGCAGCATCCACCTGGATGATGCGGCACAGCCATAGTGCACCAGAAAGCCCACCACAGAGACAGAGAGTTGAAGTCAATCACTATAGAGGCCAATGGGAAAATTTTTGGCCAGGATGCCAGGAATAAACCCACCTCTTTTTCCAAAGGATATCCTGGGATTTTAATGACCACAGAGAGTCAAGACCTCGATTTAACGTCTCATCCGAAGGATGGATAAAGACTGATTAATGTATAAAATACCATTAAAAAGACTGTTATTGCTATAAACATGTAAAATAGTATCTGGAAAATATTTCTTTTCAATTATACTTACTTTACCATGACCCCATTTGAACAGTAAAAAATACAAAAGTGCAAACAGTCCTTAGAAAGCAGAATGAGACACTAATAGGTTAATATTAACATATTTTATATTCTATTCATTATTTATTTCTAATTTATGTTTACTTTTTTTTAACACAGTTTTTCTTGAAAATTTTCCATGGACCTCCTAACACCCCTTGAGGCCGTCTGAGGGTCCCTATATGACAATTTGAAAACACTTTAATCTATTATATCAAAATGATGCGTGGAAAGCAGTGTCAGAAATTGCAAAAGTATTACTAGTTTGATTATAAGCATTCATCTAGACAACATTTTTGACTTCATAATGGTCATTTTTAGCAGCAATATATAAAAAATATTTTCAAATAATCATTCCATCTTGTTTTTTTACCATACCGTTTGTGATCAAATTCTCAAAAGCAATGCCTAGTTGTGCAGCCCACCAATAACGTTCAGTCATCTAGCAGTAGGAACACCCACTACAACCAACAATACAGCCTCTCTGCAACTTCTAGTACTGTGAATGTGAACGCCCCTCAAACTGCCTCTTAGTATAACACACAACACTCATCATAAAGCTTGTAGCACATGCACAACTTACTCTAATGTATTTGTATTTCCACAGAATCAAGTTGCTGTTGGCTGGAAAATGAATTCGAAATGAACGACATCCTCGACAAAGCTATGCTAATTCAGTGAAGGCGTAATAACTGCTGACTGTACTGCTGTATGTTCCTAAATATTTTAAAAGCCATGGAACAAGTGTCTTAAACCCAATACTTCCCTTATTTCATCAATTTTCTGGCTAAGTCACAATGGTAAATCAACGGAGGCAGGTCAAGTATGCACAGAATTCCTGTCGCTCATCAGCTGCTGTGAGGTGCACTGGTATGACGCCAGCTTGTTTTGGTTAGTACCTGTGTAAATCTGGGACCTCCGCCAGCGCCTCATGTTCCAGCGTTTTCCTCCCAGGCCAGCAGCTCATAAAGCTGTCAGTGCACTTGTAGTCCTGGTCACCTTTGCCACAGTTTAAGTCAGCAAATTTCCTCCATCTTGCCTCACTCGCACTCTCATCACTCTTGTACACACATGACCTCAGACATGATGTGCAACGTACAGCTTATGACAGGCCGGTTGCTTCACTGCTGTAGAAGGAAAGAGATTTAGCTTGTACTGTTTTAAATGTTTCCTTCATGACTTCAATGTAGATAACTGCTTGTGCAGTCTGTGTTTTGAGTTATAATTGTTCTGAAATGATTTCCCGGTGGTCAACATTGTCACTAGGAGGAAGGAGGTGTGAAGCAAATAACAAAACATGGGTTTTCCATAAACAATAGAGCTAAAAGAACAGAATCAGGTATCACATTCACTCTACAAAGAATAAAGGTTATAAAGCTATACTCTGCCCAAACTATACTTAGATCCAGTATATAAAGCTGAAAAATAGTCAATGACTTATATTTCTCACAACATACAACTTTCAGAAATACAAGTATTGTTGATGCAACTTTACTTTTTATGACTTTTTAAACCAACAAACACTGCAGGTGAGTTACTGTACATTCATGCATTTCAATTCAAATAGGCCTTGCCCACTGCATACTGGGAAGGTCAATGAGACTTCACTAAAACAAAGATTGCATTTGAATGTGCTGTGCATACTACCCTACCATATTCATCCCTACTGTATTCATAAAACAGTTGCCAAAAATGACCAGGAAGATCTACTACTTCATGCAAGATTCTGAAGTGCACATCTGATGGACGTTTTTACTATCCCATGAGGAGTTGTGATTAGGTGAGTTCGACTTGAAGCGCCGCTGCACAGACCAATCGGTGTATGACATCAAAGTACTGCGAGAGCAGACGGCCCGTATGCTTTCAAATCGCTCTTGCTGTACTTTGATGTCATACACCGATTGGTCTGTGCAGCGGCGCTTCAAGTCGAACACACCTATTGGCAGCGAAGCGAGGGACACTATAGATCACATGACAATGACAACATTATGAATGTAGTGTCTGGATTACATTCATATGCTGCGTTCAAGCCATGTCATAATAACCGTAAATATGAGATGACAACATGTGACGTGTACTCTGAGCTGTTTATGTCCTCGGACTCAGAATTATGAGCTTCTACGGTAACACTATCAATTCCAAATTGAATCTGCAGCAGTAAGGCGTTACAAGTCAGAGCTCTCAGAAAATCCTCAGTTTACAAGTTGTAATTACGAGTTTTACAAAAGGATATGAACACTTTTTACAAGTTGTAATCTCATAATTACGACATGGCGTGAACGCACCAATACAACACATTTAATATAAAACATACTTTTTAAATGGTCGCAACGTATTAATTTCAAAGTACCACCTATTTCAGGTACAAATTAGGTAACTATTTACTGGTAGGTCAAATAGGTACCTTTCCAGCAAGAAACTAGTGTTTCAGTGAAGTTCCCCTGACACATGAATCTTACTATGGGTGGGGCTTAATTGACTCTTTGCCAGCTTTATTCACTGTTGTTGACTTTACTGTCTTGTTTAGTAACTTACTGTCTTGTGATATTATAAAGTGCTTGTTCCTCGGCTTAAAATAATCGTCCACATAGTGTTGAGACTTATATGTGCAGTTGTATGAATTTAATAGACATGAGTCTTTATGTAATGCTGTCCATGGTTACAGACAAGCGCTTTCTATTTACAAGCATTACCCATAGAAAACAAAAGCTCAACTCATTTTTGAAATTCTACATTGTACAGTGTACAAATAACAAAGCACACAAAGGTCACGGTCATGGCAATTTAGATCCCATGGCACTTCAGCTACTATCTACTTCATTAGTATGGTAATTGTGTTGACCTCGAGATTGCCCATTAGAAAGATGATCAGGCCATTAGCAGATGTCAATAGTGCTTTATGTCTTATAATTGTCATTACTGGTTGGCCTGCAATGTGCAAATTCTGATTTTACCGGTGGGATCATTCAAACAGTATTGAGGCTACAAGTATTTTCCTAGAGTGCTTGCATTAAATTCATCCCTACATTATTATGTGTTTCTCACAAAATACGTGATATAAATCTTCAACCTAAACATTTATATGATGCTTGGACCTGGTTATGAACTAGATATAAGCTAGAACATTCATAAAGATGTTAGCTATAACGTGAAGCAAAATGGTTTTTACAACAAAAAGAAAAAAAAACCCTGTTTTCCCAGGAAATGCATGAACCAAGGGTTTTAGAGTCTCTGTGATGGAAGGAGAGACAGCCCTTGTCAGGGTTCCAGATTCTGATAGCACACAAGCATCTCTATTCACAGAACATTTCAGTGGAGTCATCTGTTTTACTGGAGATTGACTTTCTGTGTATGTGTGTCAGAAGAAAAAAAGGACGTTTCAGTGTGATCCTAGCTGTAATGGGCTACCAAAACACATGTGTCTTTGTGTTAGCTGCCCAAATCACTTGATGAGACTGGAGGCTATTTTTTTGAGTGCACCAAAAATGTCAGATGCATTTTTACATGTTTTGACAGTGTGAAACGCAAGAAAAAGTGCCTTTCACATGGTTCTATCATCATTTAAAGTGAAATAAAGCACATATGACATTGTATAAAATTGTCCCATTCATGTGTTAAGCTACTCAAAGGTTTAGTTTATCTTGATATATGAATGCATGCAAATGAGGCACTTTTGAATCCAGACTGTAAATTAGTTTTAAACTGACTTGTGACATTAAAACTTTTTTCTGATTTCTGATATATGATTAGTCTAATTCGGAATCAACTATAAGTTAAGATTTAACACTAACTTCTCTTAAAAATATATAATAATAATAATATATTAAATTGATATAAATATTATTTTATTTATTTTTTTACAGAAGAATACTGTATTTTGCAATATTTCCTCAATTATACATGTATTTTTCCCTAATAACAAAGAAATCATTTAGCAGTTTCCCCTTTCACAACAAAAAGTGCTGGTCATTTGTGTTGTCAATTGTTTACTAGCCAGTCTCTTAGTGAAATGCCACCTCTCACAAAAACAACCACATCCTTTGTGAATTTGTCTTATATTTTCATATCATCAGAATGTGTTACTATACATAAAGATTTTGAAGAGATAATAATAAAGCTTTAGCAATACTGCCTAAACCTAGCATATTTTTGTCATATAATATTATCTCAAAGTTTTTCAACTTTTTGATGGCTATGACCTCCAAATATGATGATTCCTTTGCGAAGGACTGCCTTTCTAAAATAAAATGGCAGTTTTTTTTATTGTACAGATTTACCCTGGAAGAACACTTAAAGCAACTTACAGATTTATCATACAGTTTAACTCATGACTAAATCACAAACTGATTTATGTATGTTGCTTATGTCCAATAAAACAACAACTACAAGGGCAAGACTAATGTTATAGACATTGCAACTTTTCAATTTTTTATACCATTATTATTTCTTTTAAATGTTTTTTATTAGGGGACAGGAGTAGGTAGCCCAAAGACTCTTCCTGTTCCTCACTGGCATCTTTGATCGACTCCACCTGATATCATTTCTGACTACTAACCTCTTCAGCAAAGGTTACCGAGGCCGTGCCATGACCCCAACCTTTTCAAATCGGCTACGGGCACAATGGTTGAAGTGGCCCATCAAAAGCAAACTCACTAATCAACCCTGATACAGCCTCTTCATAACTCATTAGAGAGGTTGTTGGGAAATCCCTTAATGAGTTTTAAATCCTGTTGTGTGGCCACATAGCTGAAGAGCGAGATGAGGACTGAATAGCCTGTGACTGGAGTGATGGTAAGGTGAGTGAAGTGGAGAGCACTGAGGTAAAGAATAGGATTAAACAGAGTGACAGCTGGAATCACATCACTAAACTTAACTAGACGAGAGCAGCTTGGCAAGGTAGCTCGGCTAGTGAGACAGTGAGGAGTGAGACAGTGAGTGTAGTTAACACTTCTGTCAGATCACTGCTCATAGAGACACTCTGTGGTGAATGGCTGCAGGCTGCCTTTATGGTGTACGAGTTAGAAAGTGTTAAAATATGAAATGCTGACCGTAAGGTCTCTGTTATATAGCCCCCGAAAATATATGGACACTTGTAGGTCACATATGTCACTGCATTAATAAAATATCAAACCAAATGGAAATGATTTGAAAGAAAGATAACTTAAGCCAACTTTTCAAACAAAACATTTAATAATAAAAAAAGGTTCTAAATGAGTAAACAATATATTGTTAAATATATTTAGGCTATGGTCTGTCTGAATACTCGATTCTGATTGGCTAGAAGGCCAATTTAGAATGGTTTCCAGTTCCAAATCAGTTTAATCACGTTCTATAGTAATGCTGTTTTCATTGAAAAACACACACCACTCACACACACACACAGGCATGAAAATGACACTGCAAGGTAAAGTGTTATGAGAAAGTGTCTAGCATCATGTTTGCAGTAGATAACACTTTCAGATTTTGTTATCTAATAGTGAACATAATAATGGAATCTATTTTATTCAAAGTATTATTAAATGAAATCATAACAAAACATTGTCTATTAGGACACTCTGTCCTGGCTAGGTGTTCAGTGAAATCATTAACCATGACATTTCATCATTCAGCAAACCACACCTGGGGAAACAACCTGATGTTGTAAACACTGGTGCAACATCCGGATTCAGCATCCTCATCAGGCTAATTCAAATCGGTAACTTAGTTCACTTCTTTTGAAGCTCTTATTAAAGAGTCTGATCATAAGAATCATTTGTTAGTGAAACGGACTGTGATTGGTCGCGCTGCATTTTTGTAGTCGATACATAGACGTGTTATCTTGCCATTATTTTGCGGCACAATTTTTTTCTTTTTTAACCTCATTACATTCAATTCTAACTACAGGCTAAAAACTCGAGTAAAGTATAAGTTAATTAGCCGTGACATTGTATATGAGCACCTCTCAGAAACTGCGAGGCCAACCGACGCGGCATCAGAAACACTGTTCATATGTTAATTTTTCTGACAACATTTATTAATATTACACTGTACCTGACTAGGTAGATGTATATTCGGCGAGGTACGTCGTCACTTGTGTTTTACGCTGGTTCACGTAATATGTTCTCTACATCGCATTCGCAATCAAAAACAAACTCCAAGTGAAGTCGCGTGATGTGGCGGCGTGCACTCATTGGAGGTGCACGCGGAAGTATTTAAAGGGATAGTTCACCCATAAAATAAAAATTCTGTCATTTACTCACTCTCATGTTCCAAACACGTAAGTCTTTTGTTCATCTTCGGAACACAAATGAAGACATTTTAATGAAATCAGAGATTTCTGTCCCTCCATTGACAAGCTAGGCAACTACCACTTTGTTTGATCCTTCAAAAAAAAATCATAAAGAGATCATAAAACTAATCCATATGAATGAACGGTTTAATCCACATTTACTGAAGTGACACGGTTACTTTATATGATGAATAGGTTTAATTTAGGCTTTTATTCACTTGTAAACATTGATCAGCAAACATGAAAGCAAGTTTATTATGGTCAAAGGATCATTCCTGGGATTCTGTGCCTTTTTTGTGTACCCAGATCATGATCGTACTGCCTTAAAATGTTGGTTTTAAACCTGGTTGGTTTTAAAATCAAATTTAAACCTGTCTTAGTCTTAAATAACACAATTTAAACACTAAGCATATTGAAGTTTACATTTTGCAGCATTTTGAACCACCACATATAGCCTATCACCATTTTTCCTGTTCATGATTATGTTCTTTGTCCACTTTCTTGATAAATAAAACACTTACTGTACATGATTTTCTTTTCTTTTTGTACATTGTTGGCTATAGCATTAATGATTCACTCTAATCTATATATTTTTTTCAATTGCTACATTTATTTGAACAATTATAATCATGTGTTTTAGCTTGTGTCTTATTTTTTTTATTTAGTAAAAATCTTAAATTCAGTAAAAAAAAACATAGGCCTACTAATAATTCAGTGACAATGAAAATGTACTATCAACAATGTGGTACTTTAAAAAGTAAACATTTCTGATCTTCCATTTCATTTATTTTGTTTAATAAGGTTTAATTTTGATTAAAAGGTTAATTACTCACATCCTAATGCTATTTTATGATACTCACAGCATACACAACAAGTGAATATTAATATATACAAGCAAATACAGAATTTAACTAAAAAAAGAAGTTTAAAATAGTGTTTAAAAAAAAACAAGGCAAAAAAAATGTGTTCAAGGAAACTTTGTACATAAATATAAACTTGAATATTGAATATACTTTATTATATAATATATCCAGGGAGGCGCTTGAATGGGCAGTTTTCGTAGAAACTCATTCGACCTTCTATAGTGTGAGAAAGATTGGAAAAAGACTAAAATCTGTTAAAATATGACAACTAGCATCTGGTTATGGTTGCTATGGAAGTATTGCTCATGTTATCTAACTGCAATAGAGTCAAACTATCTATTATGTTATCTAACGATAAACATAAACTATAATGTGCTTCATAAAATACCTCTACTAGCTAGAGAGGTCAACTAATGCATTAAATTGTCACAATTTTTTATTATTATTTTGTCAGTTTACAAGCGAGTGTGCTTGAGAAACACTGAAATGAGTGGGATTTAATGCTGGTTGTTTGGAACTAATGCGTTACATGCGTTACTTCCACATTCCTCAATTCCAATTGGGTCTTAGGGAGTGTCGCAACTCTGTTTTTCAGTGGCTCTATAGTTCAAACTTGCTGCATAACACATGAGAATGGACCTCATTGTTTCTCGCATGTCAAGCAAGCATGCTTGAGCTTCCGTTAATAATTAATTCCGTTCCATAATTGATGTGTCGGTTGATGAATGTTTATATGTGAATAATAGCCTAAATTAAATTTGTTCATCATATAAAGCGATTGTGTCTCTTCAGAAATTTGGACTAAACACCTTGATTCATATGGATACAATTTACAATCTCTTGATGAACTCTTTGAAGAGACAAAGTGGTAGTTGCGTAGACTGTCAATGGAGGGACAGAAATCTCTCCAATTTCATTAATAATATATTCATTTGTGTTTCTAAGATGAATGTAGGTCTTACGGGTTTGGAACGATATGAGGGTGAGTAAATAATGACAGAATTTTCAATGTTATGTGAACTAATCCTTTAAGATTTGCACACGTCTTTTGCTTGCGTTTTGAAACAGTCCTTGTAGAAATATTGGCCTTCAACTTCTATTTCTTCAGGAGTGGCAGGTGCCATACACAACCAGGAAGGAACAGTTCAAGATTTGACAAATTTTCTTACATTCACTCTTTTATCATGAAATATCATGGAAAGTTCTGCATGATACTCTAAGACCTTTTTAAATATACAGTATGTGTGGGTAGGTCTTTTTTTGTCATGAACTGTGCACAATAAAGCCCTTGTGTTCATGTCTAAAAGTACATACAACAGGATGTTTGTCCGTTTGTTTGTTTTCTCATTTCAGTAGTTTATTATCCAATTTGAGTGTCTTGCCTTGGAAATTCCCTGTTGTAGCATCTCTTGAAGATGGAGATTCTATGTGATATCCAGTCCGGAGGTATCGACTCCCACCCTATCCCACCACTTTCCGTGTTCTTCGTCGCTGTTTCTAGACAGCACTTTGAACTGTTTGGACTTTGATTTGTCAGTTTTCTCTGAATCATCATTGCTGTTTCTAGACAGCACTGAGACTGTTTCATTGACCTGTTGGGATTTGTTATTTCGATCTGCCACGTCACCACAGAGCTCAGCCAGTCCTTCAGCACCGCCTCTGCTGGAGGTTTGCAGCCCTTCGCCATCTCTGGGAATGCCCTGCTGTGACATCGAGTAACCACCAGCAGCACTTGAGCAAGAGAATCTTGCTGCTCCGCCTCCAGCCTCTAATCACTTTAATCTATCTCGGCCGTGGACCTGTCGGCTGTGCCTTGGCTCCTCCCACCTTCAGCTCCACCAGACACCATCGACCTTGCGGCTCAACCGGGTTCCCTCGTCCCACTGGCTCCCCCTTGGTCAGTTGTCACTCCACTTCCGCCACGGACTTGCGGGCTGTCCGCTACACTGTTCCTTCACCCCTACGGCTGCAAGGGGGCTCCTTCCCTTTGGCTTCGCCTCTGTCCTGCCTCAGCCCTCGGGTACTCTGGCTCTGCCTCAAATACTCGTCACCGCGGCATCGCCTGGGTCTCTAGTGCCAGTAGATCCTTGGGCTGATCTCCGTTGGTCATCCCCCAGTTGACGTCAACCACTGTTACGCTTTGGCTCCTCCCCCCTTTGACTCAGCCATGGGCTATCAGCACTGTGGCGCTGTGGTCTGTGCTTTGTACAGAACCAAGTTTTGCTTGTGTGGTTGTCCAAAGCTGATAGTTTAAATTACTTAGTAATTTTTAAGCTACTTGGAATATTGAATCGATGCAGGGCTTGAAATATTCTGAAATAGTGACCATTGCGCCATTGGGAATTGGGCCTGTTGTAGTGTTAATTTCGTTAACAAAATCTAAGACGAAAAATATTTGTTGACGACCTTTTCTTCCATGACTAAGACAATACAATAACGAGAGGACACATCATTAAACAATAACTGTGACTATATCGACATGCAATATCGTTGACGAAAAAATAAAAGCGTTACTAAAACCTCTCTTTGTTTTTCTGTTTTTAATAAGCCGCTACAAGCTTTCGTGCTTGCCGTTGCCAGATTTCAAGAATTTAAATCCCCAATCAGAGCTTTTCTGTTAAAAGAACACGTTTTCTACTCGAGGTTTTACTTAATATTAGCAATCTGGCAACCAGGCATCGCGTTCTCTCTACACTGCTGAAGAAGCGCGGATGATCAAAACACAGACAAACATGAGTTCAGCGATCTCCATTTGAGATATTTATTCAGTCTGTGT
Source organism: Meda fulgida (assembly GCA_030578275.1). Taxonomy (NCBI): domain Eukaryota; kingdom Metazoa; phylum Chordata; class Actinopteri; order Cypriniformes; family Leuciscidae; genus Meda; species Meda fulgida. The sequence continues at coordinate 17,044,679 of CM060624.1, read as the reverse complement.
TCCTTCACGAGCCGCTTGTGCAGGTTTCTGACTAAAACTGCGACCAAACCTGTAATAATTCTAAACATGAATCTCGACAAAAAAGCACCTACGCAGTTCTGAGTGACAATACATATTTTTTTTCTTTTTTTTGCTGTTGTTTAAAATAAAAAAATAAAATAAAAAACTGATATAAAAAAAAAAACATGAATGTAATTTGGAATTTGTCTAGACATTTCACCGTTTACATTTTTGAGAAATGTCTTGTTTTCATAATTTAGAGAATGGTTTAATTTATGACAAATACATAGCCTCAAAAATCAGGAGACTAGATTAGGTAAAATAAACCAGGCTTATGAGCTCTATAAGACATTATGAGACTATATGAGACATTCTCTAGATTTGTACTAGACAAAGTGCAATAATTCGGATTGTTGTGATTATAATTTTAAGCAAAATAATCGTTAGCCTATTATCAATTTAACCATTATGCAGCGTCATGCTGCATCAACGTTTAGGCTTTTAGTCAACTAAAAATTGACTGAATGTAAACAGGGCAAGGTTGACTAAATATAATAAAAATTAAAAAGTACATTTGACACATGACTAGACTACAACTAAATGTAAAAATAGCTGACAAAATTAACACTATCCTGTAGACTTTGTAGTTATTATGATGAAAGTAAAGTGAAGATGAACAATGAAAATGCAGGGAATCAGATACCATCTTAATTGGTTCATTATTAAAATGTATATTTGATCAGAATGTACATTAGCGCACTTTCATACTAAACAAAAATTACAGTAGGCCTATAGATGCCAAACTGTCACTGGTGCCCCCTAAAATAAATTTGTATTTATCCTCTGCTAACAGATGTTTTTTTATTTATTTATATGATGTATTCTGTGGCTTTCATAGATGTCAGATTAGGCTATTGATTTAGAGAAATTCTTGTGCTGATTTGGGCTTTATTTATATTGTATTGTTGGAAAAAGCAAATGTATTGTATATGCTTCTTTTCTAGTTTGGTGTTTGTGTGATATACATTGGCAAAGACCTTAAGAATGCATAAGAAATGATTTCTGGTAAACCAAGCCAGTTTGTCACTTCTGTCATAATAATGGCATACATTGAGACTGTTGGAGTCACAACACACCCACTTTTTGTTTAGCATGCTATTTCCCACAACCTGCTCTTGATGCCAAATATGCACAAATGCCAACAATGGTGCCAGCTCCTTCCAAAACACAATTCCACTTTTGTGCATGTTATTATTATTATTTTTTTAATTTCGAGTTGTTATTATTTCCGGTTGTGTTTAATCAAGCACTCCCTATATTAGACTGTTTCCCTTCTATTGATGTTATTGATTGTTTCGCACTCTTCCATAACATACATCTCAAACAGGGATGAAAGTTCCTACAGGCAAGATTAAAAGGATCGCTTGATTTGACATGCTGGAGAAACACCTATGAAACAAAGAATTTATGATGGCTGCTTCCTCCTTGTTACTTTCATCTCACAAAAGAAAACATCAGTAATAGTTTCCCTTTCCGACCACTCGGTGACTATGCACCCGGGCTCCCGGACTGATGTGGACTTTCCAGACACAAAAGATACTCCTGGCATGCAGTCAAGGCGCCTCCCTCCATGTAGAGTTTTCATAGCTATAATTGTTACTTAAAATATGCTTTCTCTGAGTGAAGGGAAATGGCTCAACTATTACTGTCAGTGTTTTTCTGTTTGATGTGTTTCATTGCTGTAAATCAGGGGGTGGTTTCACATTCCATCCTTGTGTTTTTAGACAGGAAATGTAACAGAAAGAGAAGAGAGGCTCTGAGCTGTTTTGTGTAAAGTTATTTACCTTTTATAGAAATATGCTTTTGTTTTTAATTAAGAGCAAGTACTTGAATACTGTACTCTTGAGATGCTGATCCACATCGCAATATATTTACCTTATGCATTGTGTGGCTTCCATTCAACTGTTTGGGGCTAAGTTGGGATTTTGTATAAGAAATAAATACTTTTAATTAGCAAGGATCCAACTGATTAAAAGTGACATTTATATTGTTTAGATATAAGATTTATATTTAAAATTAGATGTTCTTTTTAACTTTCTATTATCAAGGAATCCTTAAAAATGTATGGTTTTCTACATTGATAATAATAAGAAATGTTTCTTGACCATCAAAATAGGAATATTCTAATCATTTCTCAAGGACCATGTGTTATTGAAGACTGGAGTAAGGAGTGCTGAAATTTCAGCTTTGACATCACAGGAATCAATGACATTAAAACAAAAAGTAAATAAAGTTATTTTAACTTGTATTTCACAGTATTATGTTTGACCCCAAACTTTTCAACGGTGGTGTACCTTCTCTTTCAAAAATGGGTTCATACCCATTAAAAAAAAGATTCTTATTTCACCCTTCAAAGATATCCTCCATGTCTTTACAGTCCTTTCCTTCCCAAACCAATGTACTAAATCAAACATGTCATTCTTTGCAGTGGGCGTGTGTGCTGCGTATAACTCCATTAGCCACCAGTGGTGACAGTGTCTCTCGTAAGGGAAGAAGAATAACATGAAGAACTTTTTTCCGCTATCACGCATGGCCATGAAAACCACCGCTCCATGGCTCTGTCCCAATCTAAACACATTTTGTCATAACTGAAAGCCTCTACCTTTTCTGCAGATACATGGTGTAGCGTTTCCAAACTGCGGCTGAACGCTCTGTCAACATTGTCTGTTATAACAAGAGACTACGGTGGGAGGTTAGGGAGCTGTGTACTCAGGCAGGGCTCGGTTTCCCCCTCACTAAAGGCTCTGGCCGTGAGTGATGAGTACCCAGTCAGACATACCAGACGCTTCATCTTTGATTTGTTGTCCCAGCAACCTGGCACCTCCAAGCCAACACACCAGACTCCTTTTTTTGATCTCCTCCGCCAACAAAAACCATAATCATTTGACAAGCTGCTGTTCCCAACATTCCCCAAACCCTGCCATTATACACCCTCTCTTCCATGCCAGCTATCGGGAATCTAGAGATTTCCATTTTTACTTCTTCTTTTGGAGAAATTAAATAAGTTCCCAAAGAATTCAGCCATAGAAATGTAAATAAACAAAATGATCAGGAATAGGAGCAATTGTATGCACTAAAAAAAGCACAATGATCACCATGCCCTTCAAATCAGATTACCATGTCCATCAATAATGAAAACCGGTGTAATTTTATATCAGAATGTTAATAATAATGAGAGTGAGTAAGTAGGTATGTATGTATTTATGTGTGTGTATGTATGTATGTATGTATGTATGTATGTATTTGATTTATTTATTTCAAGCCATTGTGACATATTGACAAAGTGCTGCTGGGTTCCTGTTATATATATATATATTTTTTTTACCATTTCCCTTTTTTCAGAACAAAGAAATTACAAAGAATGCTGAAAGTAAAGTTTCAATGTCACAGAAGTCAAAAGATAGGTGATAGAAAGGAGTACAATGCATTTACAAAATGCAATACAAAACTCTTCTCTTTTTAGCAATCTCTTATTTTTAGATTTCCCCAAAAATTTGGATAAACCCCAAATCAGCCAAATTAATTTGAAACTGTCAGAAGCCATTTTGTTTCATGTGTTTAAAGTATTTTTCTAGCAAAAACAGGCATCTTTTTTTTGCATCACTCTACTTTCTTTAGCCTGGAGCCCATAATATTTTCTCATATCAGAGGTAAGTCAGTTGCACTTTTTAGTAGCACATCAGTAGTGTGAACTCACACATTTATATCTGTCATAAACTAAGCATAGGCTACCCTTACAGTCAAACAGGCAATGAAGTGACAATGAAAAAGATCTTCACAGGATAAAATCCAAAAACAACAAGAGGCTGAAAACACAACCCTGATATGACGCCCTAAGACCAACTTAGATTTAGACAAACAATTTGAGTGACGATATCCAGTGTGCAGCTCTCTAAAAGAGTTGCACGGCCAATTTTTAGCATAACAATTGTTCAACAAAAGTGTTTAGTCATAATGGGTGTATATCCCGAAACGCAGTGTCAGAACTTACACATTTTATAACTATACCTTCTATTTGCATATTACTCACTCGCTTGTTTTTTGTCTACTACCCATTGTGTTGGCGTCAAAACAGAGGCTTGTGTTATTAGAGAAGATCTTATGTATCATTAAAAACCTGTAACCTAGGACATTCAATCATTCAGACATGTAGCATTATGCCAATATTCTACGCTTCTAAATCTCACACAAGCTATAGATGTCTATGGCGCCACGTCACGGAGTGAAATTTCATTACTGTAATGAAACGAGCTGGGTCAACAGAAGACGACTCCCGCTTCAATATGACCATTAATATTTTTTTTTGGTTTTTGAAATTGGCCAGGCAGTTCCAGACACAAACACATTTGTAGCTGGGCCCGATGACAGAAGTAGCTGTGGCTTCCAGCTGTGTGTTAACACAATAGCCTTAACACTTTGGCCGGATTCTGGATGGGTCCCTGGAGAACAGCTCTGCTTTTTAAAGGTAAGTAATATGTATCCAGAAAATCAGCCATAAAGGGGTCCCTTTTCCCTCCCACTAAAGCCTCCCTTGCCGCTGTGAACTGCGGCACTAGTTTACTTTGGCTCGTTCTGTGGGGTTTACAGTTAAAATGGAACACCTGACCCAGGATGACTGGTAATGTGAATCTAGTTTGGGCCAGGAACACTGATATCATGGGATATTTAACAGTTGTTTAGAGGTTGTGGATTAGCTGTGCTTGATGCAGCTCATATCATATGATCATTCCATTGTAAATGTTCAATGTGTCCAGTGAAGAGGTGTACTGTAACTATAAAAGTGTGAGGAAATTCTGGACCTGGCGTGGTCTTTATTTTGATTCATTAGGCTACTCATGCAAATTATGCAGTAAAGACAAAATTATTATACTATATATATATATATATATATATATATATATATATATATATATATATATATATATATATATATATATATATATATAAATTACTGACACCAAACTATATATATATAAATTACTGACAGCAAACTATACTATACTATATATATATATATATATATATATATATATATATATATATATATATATATATATATATATATATATTTGGTTTCAGTACGATTTAAAAAAATATATATATTTCTCTTCAGCGAGGGCATATTCAATTAAAACATGAAAGGCATGCATTAAAACATAGAACTGTTATTTTAAGTTGAAATAATATTTGTCAATATTACTGTTTTCAGCAGCTATATTATTATACATTTGAAAAATATTTCTATATGATATGATAAATATATAATAAATATTTTTTGAATCATTTCATGATTTGATGAATCATTCTCGTGATTTTTATATTTCTTCTGATACATTTTAAATGTGTGAGCTACAGGAGCAGTATGTCTGTGTCCCACGTTTCACAATGAGGAATGCTGTTTGTATCTGTTCTGGAAAACAACTGAGAGGAACACGGCAGAGGACAAGAGACATTTGAAGGGCTATCTTAAGTGGTGATAGGGAGGCGGAGCTTCCAGGAAGATGGACATAAACCAAAGCAGCGCTGACAGCATTAACCTGACCTGCCTCAGCATCAGCCTTAAGGTTTGTTCTAAGCTGAAATAAAACATAGCACACATACAAGAAGAAATGCACTACTACAAAATGTCCACTGAGCAAACATTTTTGCTGTAATGTTGAAAATTGCTGCAAAACACTTCTTTTTGCACTTAAATTCTGAAGACTTCTTTTCCCTTGCTGAAATAAACCGCGAATACTTTGCTGCAAGTGCTCTCACTCCAAGCCAACATCTCTAAATGCTACATTATTGTGGTTGCACTGGAAAACCACAATTTATAAAAATTAGTTGAATTATGGAAAGTAGAGTATTTGTCAACTTAAGTAAATCTCAGACTGCCAATGACCAAAGTTCAGACCTGAAGTAAGAACAAGTGTAGTTACTTTATTAGCACAGTTAATACAATTTGTATCTTAAGGTCAACTCCATACTGAAGTGTTTTGGCTATTTAATAAAAGCATTTTTTGTGTGTGTCAGGAACAGTATTACAACTTAACAATTTGAGTCTGTTCATCACACAAAGCTATCTCATGGCTTCAGAAGACTTAAAGTGTTTTATGTTGCTTTTTAAAGCTTTATAATACATGATCACTAGAAATATATATTATTTGTGTTATTTTTCTTTCAATATGTATAATATAACATTTTTACTCAGCAATGATACAATTAATTGATCAAAAGAGAGAGTAATACAATTTATCATCTAAAAATTTCTATTTCAAATATATGCTGTTCTTTTGACCGTACATTAAATAATCCTAAAAAATGCATTACAGTTTCTAGAGAAATATTAAACAGCAAAATTGTGTAATAACAGTTAAATTATTGTTATAGATTGATAATAATAAGAAATCTTTATTGAGCACCAAATCAGCATGATTTCTGAAGGATCATGTGACTCTGAAGACTGCAGTAATGATGCTAAAAATTCAGATTTACCATCACAGGAATAAATAACATTTTAAAATACATATTAAAACAGTTATTTTAAATTGTTATTATATTTCACAGTATTACTGTTTTACTGTATTTCTTTTAGTCAAATAAATGCAGCCTTGGTGAGCACAAGAGACTTCTTTAAAAAAAAATCCCAAATTTTTGAATGGTAGTAATGACATTTAATTATGTTTTCTATTTTTTATTTTACTGGACCAAAGAGCAGGATGTGGATGAGTGATGAGTTGTGTACATGCTCCTCTAGAATTACAATATGTAGTGTATTCCAAAGTCCGTTGAAAATTTGGGAAGAATAAAACTTATAGCAACAAACTTCATTAACAAGCAACCAGGGAAGAATTCAAAGTGAAGTATACAAAAATGCTTACTGCAATCGCTGTTTTCAGTAAGCATGAAGGGAAATCGGATAATCACAGATGAAAGACAGAAAGACCATAAATAAATTGAATCTATAAATTCTATGGTTGGTTAAATCCAACCAACATTTTAACTTCGCACAAAATAATTTGAGTTGTTCTTGAGTTGTTCATGGTAGTGTAGCATTTCTTAAAGAATATTTAGGACCATTGCAGTAAACTGAACATTATTAGCTTATCACTTCTGACCTCTTCCCATGGTGCTCTGAGCCAGCGGCTGTGGCTCTGGTCAGTTTCAAGTGCATAACTACATTCTATCTTTTCTCTTCCCTCTCGCTCTCCCTCACTCCCTTCAGCAGTCTATGATAACGTGACATCCTGTTTAACTCGGTCAAACTCCTCTCCGACAGACTAACCTGATGCTGCGATAGAAATAGTGTCTTATTCTTCTGTCTGCCCGACAGCACTGTGAAACGCTCATTCATTCCCGCTTTCGTCCTCCTACACACTCCCTCGCTTATCATCTCTGCTGCTAAATCTACCTGACAGGCCCCTCACAGGTACACCTAATCCTCTCTGTGGCCTCTCTCTCTCTCTCAGTCTCTGTCTTTCTGTGTCTGTAGTGCTTCACACAACAGCGGGTGGGATCAAACATTCATCCTCTCCTTGTTGGTGCAGTCGGTGTGCTTTGCAAAAGAGCTGACATTTCATCAAGGCAGTATCTTTTTCTTTTTCTATCTTTTCTGTTGAGTTGTTTTTCTAATCGTTATGACAGGACTTTTTTTTACCACTCTTAGATATATTTACAGTTAATACATGAACATGACAACTGAATAAACAGATAAAGGGCCTGATGTACCATATTTGCTGTGGTGAATGGATAGTAACAACAATATGAGACCAGTTAAAACACCCTGAACGTGTCAATAGATTTCTTTAGAAGGAATAGAGGCACATATCAACATAAAACTTAACATGGAAAATAAGTCACAGACACAAAGCATGAATCTGTTTTTTTTTTTAAAACATGGTTAGTATCTTACAGTTCATTTTGCTATTCATTACCCATAATCCAATTCTATTGAAGAAAATAAATCACATTAGGAAGACTTCATTGCAGCATTGCAAGTAAGGAGTGAGCTGTGTCACTTATTATTTTAGATATAAACCAATAAGAAATGAGATAGAAGACATCCTGAAATAATTATCTATCAAACAAAATTAGAATAAGGCATCTATAACATAGAACTATAGAAACATTACTATTAAAAACAGTGGTCTAGGGCCCAATGTGCCATACATTAGCTGGATAAAGTTAAGGGGTAAGTTTATTGAAAAAAATATTTAACCCTTTATGCTATGGAGTTGCCATGTGGCAACAATTAATTTATTCCTTGTTATTCAGAAAACACAATATATTGCACAATGGGAATTAAAAGGGCCTTAAGGTAGCCAATGATGTGCTGTTTTTAAGTCAAATGACATTTGAATGTCCCTCCAGAACCCTTTCCAACTGTCACCCTAACACGGAAGAGACCTATTGAAGTGATCCACAAATTGGTTTATTAACCTCATTTCTAAACATATCTTCTCAATGGGGATTTTTTGCCGCTTTGATAAGTAAATGAAATATTTTTATTCACAAATCAACTTTGTCTAACATAGTTTTACTGTAAATTGAGAAAATATCAATGTTTCCACATAGCAACACTGTACCACTATGAAGAAATAAGCATGTTCCCATATGCAACGCTGTACCACAGAGGAATTGCAGTAATGTATTTCCCCGCGGGGATTTTTTATAGATCAACAATATGATTGCAGTTATTTATTTGAAGTGTTTATGATTGTATTTATGTATAAATAACTAAATTAATTCTTCTTTTCAGAAAATGAATACAGCAATATTTTACGTAAAGGGCAATAGGAAAAGTGCAGCGTTAGCTCTTCCATGTGATAGTGAGGATGAGTTAGCCAAATTATTGGGAATGATAGGGATTAAATGATAGGGATCTACTTATTTTTTGTTTGCATGAGTTCCAAGTATATCAATCTATCAATTTCTATGTGCATTTAAATAGAAACGAAATTCTTAATTTTACTGACCACTTTTTTGACCATTTTCCAATATGGTGCAGCGTACCCCCCATATAGCAAAGTACCCCCCAAAAAATAATTTTTGATTTGTATGATTGAAGTTATTTCATGTAATAAAACATTTCATGGTTAGAACATAATACATTCCATAAAGGGTTAAAATACTTACATTTTATATAAAAAGAATATCTGAAAAAAATGCACTCTTATTTTGAAAAATACACATTAATCCTATTGTGACTGTAAAGAAAGTATTCATTTATGAAGCTCTAAAAATGTTATTGACTGCTGTTTTAGTGCATTTCAGGAGAGAATAAAGGGTCTCAATTAAATGTGTGTTGTTACATGCATGGTTAGTGCAAAATGCCACATGACCAGAGCTGTTTAATTCTTGTTTGCACCATCAGGTAGCTGCATCAAAGCTCCAACACAAAAGGTTAGTAAAGCATGTTAACATAAAGACATTACAAAGATTTTTGGTACACATTACCTTTAAGGTGTCTAGTATTTATATATGAATTCATAATTATATAGTTTTGTTGAGTGTGGTCATAGAATGAGTAAATACGTTGATGGCAACAATAGTGACCAGTGGGAAAATACATATGGTTGTATTATTTTTTTTTGTCTTTTATCTCAGTATTCCTATAAGGTTTTAGGTTTATTAGTAACCCTAAAGTTACATGAAAGAGTTAAAAATGTGTGAAATAACTGGGCTGATATAGGCTATAAGAATTTTCAGTATACACATTATCCCACCGGTCACAATTGTGACCAAACATAAAACACAATTTTCACACACTTTTCCATAAAACTATTATTTTCCAATAATAATTATTGATTATTTCAAGGGGTAACTAATGACACCTCATTTGGATATTTTCATGTCTGGGAAAAATTTGGTATTAATCAGTTTAAAGGTTAAATATTCAGAAAACTTTATTGTGAAACATTTTCAATGTTTTGCATTTTATTATTAATTATATTTGTATATATCACTGCTGTGTAGTAACTGATTTTATATAATATGGATTACGTAATCAAATTAAATACTTGTAATTAGATATTTTCACATTTTAAAATAATCATAATCAAAATACAGTTACTGTTTTATTGATTACAAGATTACATAATATTTACAAAATGGCAGTAAAATTATTCATAGATTCAATGATTCTCCCTAATTCCTTTTTTATAACTTTTAAATGGTCTTTTTTTAAAGGTTTTGTGGAATTGCACTCACACACCAGTCGCTAGTCTGGCCACTATCATTTTTAGGAAATTGAGAGGCTGCATGGCATAAACAAATATTTAATCTTTTCAAGTTTTATTTTGATTGTTTTTATTTTCTTCTAATCTAACTTTTTTTTATCTAATTAATTATTACCTTTCAGGAACCCTCCCAAACACTAGTTAGGGAAACTATATTGTAATGTTTAATGCACTTCATGTTGTTGATGATGAATAAATTAATAATAATTCAATACGGTACAAGATTATTCTATTCAAAATTAATGTTATATAAGTTACGTCAAAGGTAATCTTAAAGTAATCAAAAAGGGGTCCAATTATATTATTATATTTGTAGTGTAATAGATACCGTTACAAATTTTATTATGTAATTTGTATTCAGTAATGGACAACGGTTTGTAAGTAATCTACCCAGCACTGATTGTTATTGCATTTATTATATTTCATATAGCCAAGTACATCCTGTCCCAGGCATATGATACATATTACCCCGATATCAACCATTTTAAGAAAAATACAAGCTTAGTTTAATAATTTATGTAGTCCTTAGCCAAATATGGTTTTATATGTTTACTTTGACAGTTTACCAACATGTAATATATATTTAGACCTGGATAAGTTTGCTTTGACAAAGAGCAGCTGCATATGGTGGGTCCTTTCTAAATGTGTAGTAATGTGGCAAATATTATGCTTGCTAGATTAAATGGGGTGACACAGCTTACCCAACGAGACAACTTGGCCATCTTTTGCTTTTTATCAGAATATTTTTTTTTAGTTTGTGCTTCAGCCTTTGTAGATCAGTAGAGAAGACTTTGTGTGAGAAACATCAGTTTAGCCTTGTGAACACTGTTCTAGAATCCTTTGTTGGACTATCATAGCTGAACGCACTTCCGTTGTGAACAGGCCACCGATAATGAGCCTCATACCTCGCCTTATTCAGCACACGCACAACACAAGTGAGGTGTTGACAGTGAATGTACATTAAAAAAAATAGTTCAAACACTTTTTTTTCACAAAAACACACAGAGAGAGGGTATGATGGGGAGAAGGTAACCACGTACAACACACACTTGGAGTGTAGCGGGGGAGGTGATGACGGCCGTGACAGCCGTGTGTACAGTAATCAGAGGCTGGTCACTTCCTGCAGACTTCCCTCTTCAGCCCACCAGGCTTCACCTCGCTGCTTCCCCCAGAAGATTAGTTCTGCTGTTTCCTGAGCACCGATTAAGGGTCCAACACAGGGCTAAAGCTCACTGAGGTTGTACACTCTGATAGGGTCATATATGGGCACGTGTGGCACAGAGAGAAGTAAAGGAAGGAGTATGTGACATGTAATCAGAGGGGACGCAACCTTTGAATTGCTTATTTACTTTCAGATGCAATTCGTTTGTGGCCTTTGTGTTTGGACCTTATATTTATGAAATATTGGTTTTGCTAAGGCCATTGCAAACCTAAGTACTCAAGGTGAGAGATAGGGTTACTTTCCATTGCTTTTACCTTTTGCCTTATTAATCAGGAGGCTAAATATAAACATGTCATTTTTAACTAACTTTCTCAGCAGGATTTTTATCAAACTGTTGCTCTGCCATGACAGTAATTGAACTGATAGGGAAAACTGACTGTAAAAGAGTATGTATTTATTTGCCAGAGGTAAGCAAACTTTTTGCTGTAAGGGCCAAAAATCAAACTTGATTGAGGGCTGAGGCATATCCAACTATTATATTCAAAATATTATAATTTTTTTATTATATTTTTTTAATTCACTGATATTCTCTACATTTCAAGGCAAAAATAAAACAAAAACTCTTAAAACAACAACAAAATAATAACTAGAAATTACGATATGCTTCAATGGCATACCCACCCACCCATTCAAACTCTCTTTTCTTTTGGCATGGCAGGCCAAATCAGAGGTCTTTATGGGCCAAAACGTTTTGCTGGTTTACACTAGTGTCCACTAATGCCCTCGTAACACTGAAAATACAGCACATACCAGTGTTGCCTTATGAATTGTGGTATAACTTCTTATATCTTATATATCAAGAAGGTTTTGTGATCATATACTTGCACTCAGTGGCCTTGAAGGGCTGGTTCAACCAAAATTTACTGACCCTCATGTTGTTCCAAGCCTGTATGACTTTTCTGTCATCTGTTTAATAGAAGATATTTTGAAAGATAGGGTCCATAAAACAACACTGGAGCCCATTGACTTTCATTGTACTGACAAATAAAATAAAAAAACACAGACATTATTCTCAATATCTTCTTTTGTAAATGTTCATTTTCTGGTGCACTAGCCCTTTAAGCAACAACAACTAAATCCTGAGATAATCAAGCTGTGTGCTTGAATCATTATATCGATCACAGGTGCTCACGGTCTCAGTGGTCCTTGGAAATATGTGAACTTTATAAATGTATGTTCGGAAGGACAAATGGCTTTCCACGCTCTTTTAGTACATCTGGAGAGTGCAGATTTCCTGTATCATTCTTCTCTCGAGCTCAGGGACACTGTGCATCAATGCTGTCCACACACACACACGCTCCAAACCTACAGTTCCTATCCTTTGTCAGACTTGTCAAGACACTTAAGTATCCGGCTTCTTTATCGGCAAACCTGAGGGCAGCTATGACAGGCCTGAGGAAACACCAGAGACCAGCTCAAGAGTAAATTTAGCCCTGACCTGACAGCCTGTCTCTTTGTCTGCCTGACAGGAGCTCGACACATCACTCTGGGCACCATTGATTACAATTCTGAGCTCATTGTGGCTTCTGTGTCACTTGAAGTGATATTACTTGAATATTTCCTCTCTCAACCGTCTTTACCTCTGTCCTTTAACTGACAACAACATGAGCTACACTTCATTAGCTCAGGTTTAACAGTCACGCCAGTGGCAAATTTGTTGTCTGTTTTGTAACTGTTAGCTAGTTCATCTTAAAAGAGAAATTGCTTTCAAATAAATGTGAAATGAATGGTGATTTCTCAGCCTATTCATAATGGCTTCCCCTGAGGTTGGCAACAAGTTACTGTAACTTTTATTTATATGAACTTTTCAAAGATGGTTCTGAGTGCAAATTGAGAATCATTTTAGTCTTTTTTCACTTTTGCAATGAACACTAGAGTTATGTTATGTGGTGTCACATTGCAAAATATGAAAGTAAAAGTAATGTACAGTATTTTACTTGCATAATAATTGTCTTGTGTTTCAGTATAAATGTGGAAAAATGTAAAAATTGATATTATGAATTCAATTCACTTAATTTCAGTTAAAATCAGTAACTACTTTAATGACTAGCTCAGTGGTCAGACACATCATGAGGGGGTAGCCATTGGTAAGCGAGTGATAAGCACAAGAAAAGAGATTAAGAATAAATGTTTTTTTTTTGTATTTTTTGTTAAAAAAAAATCCAATATTTTGTTTCAGAAATTTCAATTATCCCATCTATCCCACATCTACCTTATTATTTTAGGATTGGCACATTTTTTAACAAGAAAAATTAAAAAGTAAACTAGTCATCGTAAAAGGTTGCGTACCCCACTCAAGCTCATGGCCTTTTCCAAGCAATTAAAAGTTATAGATTATTTTATTTTTTTACACAATTAAAGAGTCTGTTTAGCCGTATGAAACTAGGCCCTATTGCAGATTTTCCATTAAGAGGATTCATTACCTTTTCCACATTATCATGACCTTTGAAGCACACTTCAGCACTTTAGTTAATTTACCTCTGTTCAAGAACAGGTCACATATTTCATCTCCGTATACTTCCTGCTGTTTTGCACAATTGTGTTTTTAGCTTTGCATGGCTTATTATACTTTCCCATTAGTTAGTTTCTTTATCAAATTAATTTACAATAAAATGCTTTGTTTTTTTATGTCTTTTTTTTAACAATCTAAACATTTTACTTCCATTGCACCAATGCTATATGTAATGTATAGTATACTGTAAAACGTTGAAACTGAACTGTGCAGACTGTTGGTGTGCTCTTGACAAAGACATCTGCTGCTTGTGTGGCTCCCCGTCACATTACTGTTCTTGTTTGTCAGAAAGAAGAGGTTTTGACTCATTGAGGTGAACAATCCAATCTCACTATTAGATGACACTATTATTATTATTCATTTATGTATGTATGTTTGCATGTATTATTTCCATGATATTAATAACATTGATAACAGATTATCAAATTAAAATTTTGTTATATAGAACATGAAATAACTATGTATCAGGAATACAAAATTAATTGGTACTTTAAGCCTTTATGTATAATCATTATACAAGTATTCATGGTGTATGTTATAGTACATTATAGCCGGCATTTTGACGTAGAACCTAGAAGCGCTGCACTGTTTACACTATGCGTAGGAGAATGGCATGGAAGAGAAGAGATTGTTGAATAAAGTGTTATTTTGGGGAGGTTTTGCGCACAAAAAGTATTCCAGTCGCTTCATTAAGGTTGAGCTACTGTTGTTACATGGACTATTTTAACAATGTTTTTACCTCTAGGCCTTATCAAAAGTATATATCAAAAATATCTTAATTTGTGTTCCGAAGATGAACGAAGGTTACGTGTTTGGAACGACATGAGGTTGAGTAATTAATGACAGAATTTTCATTTTTGGGTGAACTAACCCTTTAAAATACTTTATAATGCATTATAAAGGCTTTAAAGGCCCACTGAAGTGCCTTGAAATGTGCAGCATCATTCAATGTGTCGATGTAATTTCCACTGAAACAGGAAGAAAGGGCGGGACATATCGGACAGCCCCTCCCCTTTAAAAAATACTTACTATAGGTTTGTTCGACTTAATGCAGCGCTGCGCAGACCGATCTTGTTTGAGATGTTCCTCACCTGAAATGCATGCATGCGAAAGTGGCGGCTGCAGTGAGGGAAGGAGTGAAAAAAGCGCAGCCAAGACGGACAGTTCTCTCTCAGTGGATCAGACACCTGTGAGATCAGCGGGATTCGCGATTATGCGCCGTGTTGATGATAATCTGGATGTAATTTAAGTTCTGTTGCTTTTATATGAAAATAAATATAATGAACAAGACCCCCAAAGTACTGTTATTTATTTCCATTCGAAAGACGTGTTTATCAATCATTTTTACTTTAATTACAGACAGTTTTTTTTTTGCTGCCTGCTGTGCGTTTGTTTGCTTCGAGGCTGTAAGCTCTAAGCCTCGTGTATTTCTTTCTGTTTTGAACCATCATTTACTATAATTTCTAGTTGTTTGTACTACTATTTTTTTTTAATCTTTATACTACAGCTTACCCAACATCTCAGATTAACCTTACATCTCTAGCTTCCGTTATTGTTAGCACAACACGCTAGTAACTCGCTAGCAGCTAGCCTGTTGATGCGCCACCCTTGCGCTCAGTTATTTATCTATTTATTTATTTATTTTTCTCTCGTGCACCCGCGCCTTTGAGTTCATAAAACGCACAGGTGAGTAAGAATCAGTCTACAAACAAGGTGAGTAATGTCTTGTCTTGTTAATGTATTATCAATAATAGGTGGTAAACTCTGGAATAATTTGCCCCTTTCGATACGAGAGTGTCCTACTTCTGACACCTTCAAAACTCACTTGAAAAAGTGGCTCATAGAGAACCAGAGATGCACTCATATTTAACTATCATACTTATATAAGCCATAAACTATGTGGTTAAATTAATTGTAGTGTAGTGGTGATTGTATAATGTTTGTGTTATGTACATCTTGTTTTTACCTATATGTTGTCTGTAATATCAATGTATTTTTATCTGTGTATGTTGTTATGGTGAATGAATGCTGTATGACTGTTGTTATTTTATTTATTTATTTTTGCTACCGGCCTAGGGACTGCAGATGAAAAGTAGTATCTGTTTACTAATTCTGGCGTATTTACGTGGTGTAGTATTCTACAACAATGTTCATGAATACGCATGGTCCCTATCAAATAAACTATTAAATTGTCACCTGCACTTCATGTCACATGTTTAGTATAGCCTTCTCCATTGGCAATATAGGATTTATATGTATAATGCATTATAAAGGCTTTAAAGGCCCACTGAAGTGCCTTGAAATGTGCAGCATTATTCAATGTGTCGATGTAATTTCCTGATGAATGCAAGGAGACAGTCAGACTGACGGAGAACAGAGACACGCAGTTTCATAACTAGAGACACGCATCCAAACTCTAATTGAGGATAGAAAGAGTTCTAGAGCTTTAGATACTATTTTGGATGCGCCTAGCATAGTGAACTCTTTACATGATTCGGTTCTGGCTGGAGTAGAGCCCATGCAGCAGGGCACATGGGTGACAGTGAGGGATCGCTCTAGTCGCGGATGAAAAAAACACTCTTCCGTTTCCGATTACCATAACAAAACGATTTGCCCCACTCAGTGAAACACCCACTGAGAATTCTGTTGATTGTGCCCTGGTAATTGGTGATTCGATCACACGGAACGTGAAAATAGAGACACCAGCCACCATAGTCACATGTTTGCCGGGAGCCAGAGCGCCTGACATCTAAGCAAATTTAAAAGTGCTGGCTAATGCTAATTGTAGATTCTCTAAGATAATTATTCAAGTCGGCACTAATGATGTTTGACTCCGCCAGTCGGAGACCACCAAAATTAATATTAAAGAGGAGTGTGAACTCGCAAGTACGATGTCAGGCACTGTAATTTGCTCTGGCCCCCTTCCTGTTCGCGGGAGTGATGAGATAGTTAGCAGATTATGTTCACTCAATCGCTGGTTGTCTGAGTGGTGTCCGCATAATAATGTAGAATTCATAAACAATTGGAAAAGATTTTGGGGCAAACCTGACCTGTTGAAAAGAGATGGTATTGATCCCTCCTGGGATGGTGCTGCTCTTCTCTCTAGTAATTAGGAATTAGCTTTCACTGTTATGCCGATGATACTCAGCTGTTTCCTCATGCCCTGACGAAACTTACCAATTCACAAAATGAATGGAATGAATAGCTGATATAAAAAATTGGATGACTAGTTATTTCCTACTACTAAATTCTGAAAAAAAACAAACAGAGATTTTAATTATTGGACAAAAAACTTCCACACGTAATAACCTAGAATGCTGTCTAACACTTGATGGGCTGCCAAAACAATCTCTGTTACCTTAAATTATATGTTTATCTCTGTAAAGCTGCTTTGAAAAATCTACATTGTTAAAGGAGCTATATAAATGAAGATGACTTGACTATATATTTTTTATAAATATAACAACAATTAAATAACCCATATAGAGATCGTACTTGTCAGAGACTTTGGAAATATTCCCACATAATTTATACACATGATATCAGAGTTTTAAAATCAAACATTTTAAAAGAGAACAATGCATCACGGTTGTTTAAACCAATCAACATTTAGCTGTATCGTCAGCAAGTCGTTTCCCATCGTGCTTTTGATCAGAGCAGTTGGTGGACAGTGCCCGAGTGCAGAATCCAACGCGGCCACAATAGGCTTGTTTGAGATTAGCAAAATCTGCAGAACCTATCACCGGTGATCACCACGAGATGCATTCCCGTTAGAAATGTGTCCGAGAGCGGTCTGCCTTGCTCTGATGTCATGCTGACGTATGTCAAAAAACTCTGGCGACGGCAAGGCGCACGTGTCGGATTCTGCAGTAGCACGCAGTTACTCTCGACTGCGCTGATCAAAAGCATGATGGGAAACGACTTGCTGACAACACAGCTTAATGTTGATTGGTTTAAACAACCGTGATGTATTGTTCTCTTTTAAAATGTTTGATTTTAAAACTCTGGTAGCCTATCATGTTTTATGTGTATATGTACATTATGTGTGAATAAACTCTCTGACAGGGCAATATGGGATATGTGATGTATTTTTTATTTAAAAAAAAAATATATATATATATATATTTTTTTTTTTTTTTTTAAATAAAAAATACATCACATAACCCATATTGCACTGTCAGAGAGTATATAAACACATGTCTGTAAGAAAAGAAATATTGATAAACACGTATTTGGAATGGAATTAAATAACAAGTACTTTGGATCTCGTGTTCATTATAGATATTTTCATATAAAAGCAACAGAACTTAAATTAAATCCAGTTTATTAGCAACACCGTGCACGAGCGTGAATACCGTGATATCCGCCTTTGATCTCGCAGGTGTCTGATCCACTGCGAGAAGAAAGATCTGTCCGTCTTGCCTGCGCTTTTTTCACTCCTCCCCTCACTGCAGACGCCTAATCTCACCTACATTTCAGGCGAGGCAAGGCACATCTCAAACAAGTCTAATGACATAGGCCTACTCAGCATGACATCAGAGCAAGGCGGACCATACAATAGGCTTGTTTGAGATGAGCAAAATCTGCGCAGAACCGATCACCGGTGATCAGCGCGAGATGCATGCCGGTTAGAAATGTGTCCGACTGCGGTCCGCCTTTCTCTGATGTCATGCTGACGTGTGTCAAAAAACTCTCGCAGATTCTGCAGTCGCGCGCAGTTGCTCTCCACCGACTGGCTGATCAAAAGCATGATGGGAAACGACTTGCTGACGACACAGCTTAATGCAAATGGTTTAAACAACCGTGATATATTGTTCTCTTTTAAAATGTTTGATTTTAAAACTCTGATATCATGTTTTTTGTGTATAAATTATGTGTGGATATCCCCAAACTCTCTGACAGTGCGATCTATGTGATGTAATTAAAAAAAAAAAAAACATCTGTATTAAAGAAAAAATGATTCATAAACATGTAGGCCTATTTAAAATGGAATTAAATAATTACCTTGGTAATTATTTTAATTGGTAATTACTTTAAATAAGTACTTTGGGTGTCTTGTTCATTACATTTATTTTCATATTCAAGCAACAAAACTTAGATTACATCCAGTTTATTAGCAACACCGTGCACGAGTGTGAATCCCGTGAATCCCGCAATATCCGCCTTTGATCTCACAGGTGTCTGATCCACTGCTAGAAGAGCGATCTGTCCGGCTTGCCTGCGCTTTTTTCACTCCTCCCCTCACTGCAGCCGCCTAATCTCACCTACATTTCAGGCGAGGCAAGGCGCATCTCAAACAAGCCTATTCGGCTTGTTCGACTTGAACCGGCGCTGCACAGACCGATGGGTTTGTGACATCAAAGTATCGCGAGAGTGATTAGAGAGCAGACCGCTACTTCTGCATTTGAATTGCTCTCGCTGTACTTTGGCAAAGCCGATCGGTCTGTGCAGCGCCGGTTCAAGTCGAACAAGCCTTCTGACACATTCTAACCGCCATGCATTTCGCGGTGATCGGTTCTGTGCAGATTTTAGTCGTCTCAAAGAAGCCTATTTTGTCTGACTTGATACAGTGCCAACGCCACGTGAGCTCGAGCTCTGGGGCACGTTCAAGCTTAAACCGGTGTGCAACGTTTTGCTACAGTGTCCGGGTTAAACGACATGTTTCCTGGAAACGGTGTGCAACGGGGCAGTTTTGGTGGGTGTGTTAAAAATGTCAGCCCAATCAGCAGCAACATGTAAACAACATGGTATTAAAGAGACAGATCGCATAATGGGTCCAATTAAAGTCGTTTACAAATGTGTCTGCTGCAGATCGGTATACACAACAACTGAAGACATTAGAAGACATTTGTCTTTTCATTCTGAAATGCGAGGCAAATGTTGGGTCACAATAATTAGGAACCACAGTTTCCACAAATCCCTTCATTTGATTGGGATGTTCTCTTATTCTGCACGGCAAGGGCAGTGACTGTAACATTGAGCATTTTTTGCAGTAGCCTATTAAACACATATTTATATTTATTCCGTTTAAAAAACAATTTGCAACTTTCTGTCGGGGCTGAAAGCAGCCCTGGGCTGCGTTCAGCCCCCACTAAACATTGCACGTTTTTTAAACAGAAACGATGATCTGTTGAACTATGGTAGCTGAGAAGGCCATTCGTTTTGTTCTTTGTGAAGAATTTTCGGAGCCTGATGAAGTCAGTATAAACGTGTTTAATACTACAAAATATGCCGATTGTTAAAGTTACTGCACTTGCCGCCCAGAGCACAAGAGAACATTCCCAACGGAAATGGAAGCACACATCTTACCTAATTCAGACTAAAACACATCTATTTAGCCTCACATACTGACTTTATTTGTAGTTCATACTGTTTTAATGCCCTGTATTTTCTTTCTCATTTTTAGGAAAAGCACTATACCATTGTTTATTTCTATACCAAATGTCATACACTTGCAATGAAGCTACAAATATAAACAACTACATCATTATGTTAATATCCTATATTTTTACAATAAAACTTACGACAAACATGTCTTCTAAAACCCTCAGTTGTTGCGTATACCGAGCTGCATCGAACACATTTGTAAATTACTTTCCTTGAACCCATTGTTCAAGTTCACTTAAATACCGCGTGCTTTACATGTTGCTGCTGATTGGACTGCTAACACACCCACCAAACAAGAGAAAACGTATCTCAAACCCCGTTGCACGCCGTTTCCAGGAAACATGACATTCAACCCGGAAACCGTAGCAAAACGTTGCACACCGTTTTGAACTTGAACGTGCCCCTGATGACAACACATCTGTTTCATGATTGGTCGTATTCATCGCATGACAACGATCACGTGTGTTTCGTGTTGTTTATTCTCACACCTTTAGTTCCACTAAAGCTCACAAATCAGTTTTTTATAACAGTAAAATCTCTTTTCAGACCACATTTCATTGATAGCTAGGCAGGCTTATGTTGAACTTTATTCTTGTTCAAATAGAATAAAGGGATTATTAAGCAGTAGCCTACATAAAGTATTGAATGAAAATGTCACTGGAAAGTCTGTGTATTTGACAAATATTGCATTTATTTCACTTCAGCTTTGGTAAAGTATGCAAAAGCAGCGCAAGAGTCACTACGGGAAGCAGAAAGTGTTCGACTTCACGTCTCCGTTTTCAGCTCCTCCCGCCTGCACGCGGCAACTCTCGCCGATCGGTGACATCCAGCCGCAGCTGATGTCGAACCTGTATCACACAGATCGGCCAGAACCATTGAACTCGGTAAAGCCTCAGTTTCCTCCTAATCTCTAACCGTTTCTCCTCTTAATCTCCCCCATATCGTTTTAAAACATAGCAGTTTGTGCAAAATTCAAATGGGTCCGATATGTTGAAAGTTGTATGGTCTATATAGTATTGTATACGCCCACTCGCGCATATGATCCACTCTTTGTTATCATCAAGGGGGTAATCCACATAGACAGTAAAATAAATGGACACAGCGACCCCATTGATTTCAATGGAGAAGACTGAAGCCTGATTATTTCACTTCCTGTCTGATGGCTGAGCGACTGCGCAGGCTCAAACTGAGTGTGAGAACAGTCTGACAGTTGTAAATCTTCTAGAAGCTGTGGCAAGAAAAACAAATCTGAATCACAATCTTGAAAAATTCATCGAAATATTTTGTCCCGTTGTTTTTATGGACTCTCTATCTATGGGCTTCTCCCTTGACTTTATGCCTCAATTTCCCCCCGATTGCCTCATAGGCAGTAAAAGATTGCCTGCGAGCTTCTCCTCCTGTCTATACGGTAATGTCTCTATTGTGCGACAGAAAGTCGCGTGGTTATGACGCAATCGTTAGCTTATTTTTTACAAAAACTGCTTTTACGGGGCCATAACGTAAGATACAATGTAATGGCTATAAAAGGCTATACATTGTCGTGTTTCTTTAGAAATAAACAATGGACAAATGAAGACTTTGGACGCCTCAGATGTAAAGTTATTCGCTGTCAAAGTGACGCCAAAATGAATGGGAGTCAATGGAATGCTAACAGCAGGTGAAGTTCTGCTACAATGGCGGCTCCCGCGAGGCTTAAACTTCCGGCTGATGGATTACCCCCTTGGTAATCCACCAGCCGGAAACTGAAGTCTCCCCGGGGCCGCCATTGGCTAACAAGCCTTCACCTGCTGTTAGCATTCCATTAACTCCCATTCATTTTGGCGTCACTTTGACAGCGAATAACTTTACATCGGAGGCGTTTAAAGACTCCATTTGTCCATTGTTTATTTCTAAAGAAACACGACAATGTATAAAAAGCTCCATCACCTTGTATCTTACGTTGTGGCCCCGTAGAAGCAGTTTTTGTAAAAATAGGCTAACGATTGCGTCATAATACGCGACTCTGTCGCACAGTAGAGAAATAGACAGAAGTAGAAGCTTGCGCGCAATCGGGGGGACGTGGAGGCATAAAGTCAAGGGAGAAGCGCATAAAGTTGCTCTTGTTGCGAGCTCATGGACAGCTAATACTCACGATCTCCGGCTCTGCAAGATTCGGAAGGGAATGATTCAGATTCCTCTTGGTACAGCTACTAAAGACGTACAACTGTGAGACAGGTTGCTCACGTCACATCCACGTCATTAAGCTCAGTTTGAGCCTGCGCAGTGCGCTTGGCAATCAGGAAGTGAGTGCTTCTAATTGACTTGACTTTTCTCTGTTGAAGTCTGTGGGGTCGCTGTGTCCATTTCTTTTACTGTCTATGGTTATCATAGTGTCTCTGGACCGAGACATTAGGCTTGTTCGACTTGAACCGGCGCTGCACAGACCGATCGGTTCACGACATCAAAGGACCGCGAAAGCGATTAGAGACGGCTCCTTATGCTTTTGAATCGCTCTCGCTGTACTTTGATGTCATAAACCGATCGGTCTGTGCAGCGCCGGTTCAAGTCGAACAAGCCTTGTGTGATCAAATACTCGATCGCTTCGGCGGTTCACGTGACACTTATGAACTAGACTTCATGCGCCCCAATTGAAAGCATATTTACACTGTCTTAATCCTTCCCTATAGCCTATAGTGAACTATGTGCCATTCACCATGTAGAAAATAGTAAATGTGTGAACAAGTGATCGAATTTAGCAGCTTCAGCATCAATTCATAATATAGGGGGTGGGACTAGAAGCTAAAGTGAGTGATTCATCATTGATTCCTAGTCCCACTAGCAGAAGTAAGAGACTGTAAGTTTAGGACGTTTTGAATCTTCCAAATGCAAATTGTGTAATTGTTTTTGAGCTCACTAGCTTGTAGATAACAGTAAGGCTAACATATTAATTCATAGACTACAAAAGGCCAAGCCAAGGCAACGTTAAGTAAAGTGTTACTTTAATTAAGCTTTTGAATTAATTAATTTATTTTCAGGAAAATGTGGCAGATCCACAGTTATTTTGTGAATACATCCCCGAATTCCCATTGTGAATAAATTCCTGCCATCAGTTGAGTTTCAGAATTAAAATCCTATCCAGCATAACATGAATTACAATTATTTGATTCCAAGCAAAAAAGTATTTGTGTATTGAATATTTTATAATAAACTTCCTATATATCATATTTTATACTTTCAGACAATATACTGTATATTAGTGTGTGCATAACAATTATGCAAATTGATATTCTGATCATATTTTTTTCCAAGCACATTTAACCAATTCCAAACCACATCAATCTTAATAACTACTATTATATTTTTTATATTTAATAATTTATAAGTGATATAATTGTTAAGGAAAAACGTCTTTTATTCAGGTGTGCATAATTATTGAGCAGGTTTTCTTTTACAGTTAAAATTGGCCAAAAAAGAGATTTAACTCACACTGCAAAGTCAAAAATTATTTAATGTTAATGAGAAGGATGCGATACTAATGCAATACTAGAAATGCCAAAATTAAGTTGTTAGCAATGGACAGCAAAACGCTTATTGGTTCTGCAAGGTCATGCAAAATGCCACCATTTTCCAGAATGACAACCTGGAGTCTTCAGAAGTACAAGGTGTCAGGATCTCAGAGACTTTATTAAGTAACGAATCCTGAAATGCACTTGCAAATCACAAGCTGAAGTGAAATCCATGAAGACTTTTTATAGGCTTTATAGACAAAAAGGTTGAGAATGACTCTTGAAGGACCATCATGACATCCTCTCGTACCACAGTTTGAATAAATGTATCTTCCAGTATGTGGCAGTAACTTTTGGGAGTTCATTTTAAGTCCATCTCCTACCCTGAAAGGTCCGTCTTGCTCATTGTTATTAGCAGCTCACAGCACGACTCCCTCGCCACCGCTGCTGTTGTCTGACTTTAAATGGTGCTGGTCCCTCAAGAGTCACTCTCAACCTATCTGTCAATAAAGCTTTCAGACAGAAAGGTTGTCTAAACAGTCTTCATGTATTTCACAACACTTCAGCTTGTGATTCGCATTAAGTGGGGGTCATTTCAGGATTCTTTCCCTTAACAAAGTCTCTGAGATCCTGACTTCTGGAGACTACAGGTAGGTTGTCATTCTGGAAAATGGTGGCACTGGAGAATGGTGATGGTTTCACAACTAATTCTTCACCTTAATTTTTATTATTAATAAAGACAGTGGTAATGAAGGCTTGTGATTGTTTTTGTTGAGTGTATACTATGTTCTAATATATGATTAATATTATTATTAGTATTATTATTATTATTATTATTATCATTATATATTTATTTATGTATTTATTATTATTTATTATTATTATTATTATTATTATTATTATTATTATTATTATTATTATTATTATTATTATTATTATTATTATTTTGTTGTATTTTAAAATGTTGTCTTACTGTATGGCTGCTACCTTGTCCAGGTCTCTCTTGTAAAAGAGATTTTACTCTCAATGAGACTTCCTAGTAAAACAAAGGTAAATACTTTATTTTTTTGCAGTTAACATATGTCTTTCTTCTTGACCTGTTTTTGTGTGAACCTGCTGAACTAATGAGTGTTTCGCTGTCCATTGGTCACACCTTAATTTAGCTATTTCCAGTATTGCATTAGTATTGCTTCCTTCTCATGAGCATTTTATTTTCAGTATGAGTTAAATCTCTTTTTTGGCCCATTTCAACTGTAAAAGAATGTAAGAATAAAAGGCGTTTTTCACTTACAGCCTTCTATAACAATTATATATCACTTACAAAGGATTAAATACAAAATGAATATTAGTAATTAAGATTAATGAGGTTTGGAATTGGTAAAATGTGCTTGGAAAAAATATATGATCAGAAATCAACTTGCATAATTGTTATGCACACACACATTTTTATTTTTATTTTCACATATATATATATATATATATATATATATATATATATATATATATATATATATATATATATATATATATATATATATATATATATATATATATATATATATATATATGAAGACTTGAAGACTTCAGATGCAAAAGCCTTTAAGTCCGTCTAAAGTTTTGTTTAATATTAACATTTTTATCAGGCTCTTATGTATAGGTTTCTATTCAAGTACCGGCATTTCTGAATGGGCTGAGGCTGGGATTTAGTGAGTTTGAAGTGAAAGTATCTGATGAACGTATACTATGTGTGGAGAGCATTTTCTAAATATTATTATCTCATTTTTGACAGTGGTAGCTTTTAGAGGCTTTTGCATCAGAGGTCTTTATATATATGATCATGAATGACCAAGAATGATCATGACACTTCAGCACTGGTGCAACTTTGTGGTATTTTGTGTCTAGACCACCCAACCTGTGGTCTGTAGTATCTGACTCATTGTTGTCACTTACACCTTGTGCGTTATCAATATTTGAGGTGTCATATTTTCCACTGTTGACAGCATTTGATTTTAATACAGGAAACAATACATTTACCCACATAATAACATTTCGTTTTTTTAGTTATATTTATTTATTATTAAATGTATTTTATTGAGAACATTTGCTTATTGTTATAACTTAAAATATCATCTATTTGTTTTTACAGACTGAAATCATTGTTTAAAGAATTTTTAGTTTAGTTTAATTAGATAATTTCTACATTCTCAAAAAAGTGTTCTCTTGTTCCACTGACATCATCTGCCAAGAAAAATTGAGCGTAGGTGTGTTGTGGCAGGGATTTACTGATACAGCTTATGTTAGGCATCCTGTCAGGGAGCTCATGATTGTGCATGTGAGTGTGTGCGTGTGTGTGTGTGTGTGTGTGTGTGTGTGTGTGTACATGCAAACGTGCATCTGAATGTCACCACCTGGCACGAATCACGCAGGCCCCATGATTTGATAGACCCACAACAGGTGTGTGGAGGCACAGCAAACACCCTTGACTCCTGACAGGTGTTGAAGTTTGGGTTTCAGCCCAGACTGCGATGCATTTGCTTGTGACACTCACATTAGTCACCGACTCGCTTGCCGGACCTCTGGCTCTAATAGCCAGCTAGGTATTCTAATCCCTCCATGGGCCATAAATGTTAATAGCTTACTAGGTACGGTAATCTCCAGTGGTGACATTTGGTCTACCTTAATCTGAAGATGAATTAGAGGAGGAGGGGCAGAGAGAAAAGGATGGAGGGATGGTAGGATAGATGGATGGCTGGGGATGGGTGGAATTACAACGATCGTAGTGGGGCATACATGAGTAAAATGTATCATTGGCTTAACCTGCTACATCATACCCCTGTGCCTGCTGGGGGGTCTAAATCCATTTGACTGTGGGGGGTCCACATATCAGGCTCTATGGGTAAAAACACAACAAGCACTAAAAGACATAATGCCATTTGAATGATGCTGTACATTACATCAGTTACACATTACTTGTATGAAGCATATAAGGAATATAAGTTTATAATATCATGTCTTAAATAGCTGATGCCACTTTTGGAAGCCCATTTCTGCCTTGTAGTTGTGAATTTTTATATCACGATTGCAACATTATTCTCATAATTGTGACTTTTTTTATCCAATTTTTTTAAATATATATATATATATATATATATATATATATATATATATATATATATATATATATATATATTAAAAAAA
Organism: Meda fulgida; assembly: GCA_030578275.1. Lineage (NCBI taxonomy): Eukaryota > Metazoa > Chordata > Actinopteri > Cypriniformes > Leuciscidae > Meda > Meda fulgida. The sequence goes on along the minus strand of CM060624.1, from coordinate 17,017,595 downwards.
ATTGGATAAAAAAAAGTCACAATTATGAGAATAATGTTGCAATCGTGATATAAAAATTCACAATTACAAGGCAGAAATGGGCTTCCAAAAGTGGCAGTATATATATCTTGCATTGTGACTTTATTTCAAAATTGTGACCTTGTTTTTCTAAATTAGCTTTATAAATTTACATTTTGAATTTGTATGTCAGAATTTGACTTTATAAGTTTGTATCTTTATTTACTGTATGTAATTGCGATTGTATTTCTCACAGTGTGTCTTTACTTCTTTTAAACTATCTCACAATTACCTTTTTTTATTAGTTATTTTAAAACATAGCAAACATTTTTATTGTATACAATCCAAGCGCTAGTATATAGAAATACTACAATTGTGTAGTCATAAAGTCTGATTTATTCATGGAAACACATGACATTTACAGGAAGGCCTCTAAACAGGAACCTGGGCAGGAAAAGAGCTGCTACGCCATATTAAAGCAGTAATCAGAACGAAAGTGAATCATACAGGGGCTAAGGTGTACCCCCCATCTGTGCTGTCCTGATGTCTTTCAGAGAGGGTCAGGAGGTCACAGTCATGCTGCACACAGTGTACGATTCGGATTCAAGAGTCTGCATTATGTTCAGGTTGACAAATCATAGAATACAAAATTCCATGTAGACCTCAATGCACTCCCTTTTCATAAGAAAAGTAGGACATGCAGCACTGAAGTTGTGTAGCACAAGACTTGATTTTAGAATACTTTATAAGCATCTGATAAACAGTGAAGATTGTTACACAATAAATAGCCCCTTAACACAAAGTCTTTTTCAAGATATGAGTGTAATCACGTCACAGAACCTTGTCCAAAAGCACTAATCCTCCTTTATTTTGTAAGCTGATAGAGCAACCATATGCCCCTGCATATCACTCACTCAGTTTTAGGTGAAACCAAGCCCTGACCTCCCCTCCCCAAAATAGTGTTATATTTCCAAGGTCTATTATTAATCTGTACTTTTCCCCCCTTAGGATTAGGCCACAGCTCTCCCCCACTCTTCTCTTTTCCACTTAGACCGGTATTATTGCCATAGATGCACTCAGATTAGTCTTGTGTTTATGTTGACAGAGGTTGTAGCTGGATTAGGTCATGCTTGTGGGACGCAGGGGAGGGATGTTTGTGTCTGTCTGCGTGCACATCAAGGGCCCCCGTCTCGTTTGACCTGCACCTAAAGCCTCGCCATGCTAAACTGACAATAGGTTGGGCAAGACCCTCGCCCCATGCAGACATCCATTGTCCTGAGACGTAGAGCGGCCCAGACATCGAGGGGGGTGGAACGTGTGCAACTTGATGGATCGATAGCGGTGACAATGAAAATATGGGACAGAGCAGCATCATAGGTGTCACGGAAGTAGTGTTAGTTTGTACACACAAACAAGACCGCAACAAGCATGCAATTTGCATTTTTTTGGGGGGGGGGGGGGTTGTTTTTCCAGTGTCTCACCCTGGTGGGCAGTTCATACAGAGATTGTGTCTCTCTCTTGCAAAGTTGCAAGATACTTAGGCAACAGTATGAGTGTGTGTGTGTGTTGGTTTGATGGGGAGGTGACTACGAGCTCACATGGTCACAGTATGGTAAACCTTTCCTCAGGTTTTTGTTGACTCATTCTCTCAGTTCTCTTTTATATTTCCAAGAATTTGCTGATTTTAAACTCACATTGCCTAGACTAAACTTTATCACTCACGTCTACGAGGGGATAATGGTGCTGTAGATGATGTGGCAGAACTTCCCTCTTTCCATCTTGCGCCCACAGGTGTTTTGTCAGAAATCTAGTTCTGGGTTTTTGTGGTATAATAAGGCCTAACTAGTTTTTCAGAAACTAGAAAAGACACCGAAAAAAACTGGTCAGTTGTTGTCTTATTTTTCTTTAAACTGAAAGATCAATCATAATGCTATCTGATATCCTGTCAAACCCTTCTGAGTGAAGAATGTATTTTATTCTCTGCTTTCATGTTTTTTGAAAGCAATAAACTCCCACAGACTGATGATGCAACAGGAAGTGTTGAACAATTTTGCTTTCTGCAAATGCTCTGATAGTTTGATTTGTTCTCAACACTCACTGGTTCGTCAATGGTTAATGTTATTCTATTTTCAACCATTTCACATTTGATCAATAGTTGACAGATATTGTTCTTGTTTTATTATTTATTTTTTAACTACCTTCTTTTTTTTAGTGATGCCAAAACTAATATTTAAGTAGTTGTAATAATTAAATCTTAACCATTTAACAAAACTAAATTCAGGGCAAAGCAGAGCAGAGGAATCTTGTTATAAATGAGACAAAGGGATCATTTGGGAACAAAAGTATGTGGGTGAAACGTAATAATATGAGGTCACATTGGTTTCTATCATTGCGAATGGCAGTTGGAGAATCAGGAATTGAATATATGCCGTTTTATCCTCGGAATGTATTAGTGAGAAATCTCGCGAGGGGAGCTGATTCTAGTCAAAGTGAATGAGTAATACAGCAGAACTTCTGCTGCCAATTGACACAACAGCACACACAACGGTTAGCTGAGCACCGTCCTTGTTGCACTCGATTCTTTCGTTTACTTCTCCAGAAAATAGGTCATAGTGCCTCAGAATACAAAGAAATAATCGACACAAATAAATTTCTAGGTTAGGGTTTTATTCTCTCGACTATGATCCAATTTCACGCCACACTCAGCAGAGGCACCAACACACATTCATAAAAATAATGGATGAAGAAGGAAAAAGAGTAAAAGCAGCGTCTAGTGTTCCCATGTTTTATGAAAAAGGTAGTATTTCATATTACAATAACAGCAATTCCAATAATTAATAATTATATAATAATACTATTAATATGTATTATTATTATTATTATTATTATATGCATCATGCGCAACGAGGGATTTCCGTGCAAGAACTCAATGCTCAAGCAATGTCTAAATAAAATGCATCGATTAATATAAACGCCTCCAGTGAAATCCAATTGGTCTTTAATGAGTACATCAAACAGCACTGGCATTTTATTGGGCAATTAGTAATCCCTACAAAAAAAATGCATGAATTTAGGGAGGGTAAATTTCTTCACAATGTACCAATCAGAGTGCCTTTAATATATCACGGAGTGCTGTTAAAATGAAAGATTGAGGGGTGAAGAAGGCTGAGGAAAGGAGGAAAAACGTTTGAAAAAATATATAGCGAGATTTGTTATGATAGCTTATATTTTGGTGGAAATAAATTGTTCTTGATCGCCTGCTGCAACGAATTTATCAGGTCTGCCTTGAAATATGCAACAGAGTCACTAAACTATCACTTTTAATTGCATTGTTCACCCTGGAGCCCATAAGCAGCCCGTAAATTACACAGTGAATCACATATAAAACATACGCGTGAAAATTGCAAATGCAACATTAATCACTGCGCAAGACAAGAAGCAACAATGAAATGCCTGAAAGAGAGAGAGAGCGCGCGCACACAACCACACACAGGTGAGCTACCTGTCAGATCAGTTCAGCACCGGCAGCCTCTCGTGCATCTTTTCAGCTCCTCTTCCTTAAGATCATGCGGTCGATGCTCGAGTTCTAACCATTCTTGCTCGCTTCCGCTTAGTCTACGTGATAGAATGTCCACAGCCTCACCTTTCCAAAGTCCCACCTGTGTGTTGCAGAGCGATAGACGCGAGCACCTGATCTGATTCATCAGACGACCTCAGTGTTTCTCCATCTATCCCGCCCTGTAAAGATAGGTGGCGTGTGTGTCAGAGTCTCAGAGCGCAAAAGTAAAAGAGAGAGCGCAGAAATGTCATCTGAAGAGGCGGAACACGTCAGTGCGTCCTCAGGTTTGTTCCGTGTTGTGGCTCACAGAGATCAGTCCAAACCTGTCCATCAGGAATAACGGTCCCTCATTATAGTCCTCCTCAGCGCTCCAAACATCTCTGTGGCGTTTTCCTCCCCTCTAACCGGCTCTTTGGGGGAATTTTCATATAGAATCGGGTAGGTGAGCCTGTTTCGTGTGTACTTGAGTCCTTGTGGATGCTTTTTATACAGCCTGTTTGACTTTTTTTAACCCCCTCCCGAATATGAGATTTCAATCAACTTGGCTTCAGTCGGCTCAGGTGAGAAGGTGAGAAAAGGTGCGCGCGCCTCACGGATGCTGACACACCGGCAGCTTCACGCAGGGATGATGGTGATGATGTCGCTCGTTAAATTTATCAGTGCATGTTTACGCGGCTGTCATAAACGGATTCTTTCCCTAGAAAACAACACAACACTTTTTTTCATCCGCATCTCATTTCAATCTTATTTTCGATTTTAGGCACATGTCTTATAGTTTTAGTTTAAATATTTAAACATTAAATTCCATAAATAAGCTAAAACAAATCATTTCAATTTTGTCATGTATCCACGAATTGTCCAAGACGACTGTGATGAGATAAATTGTGATGAGAGGGTGATGTGCCTTGTTTATTTGTTTGTTTATCAAGCTTTTATTCCGTGTATTATTTTAAGGGTTCGTCATCACAATACTGCACATTTTATTTTACATTGTGATAAACTGACATAGATTTCGAATGTACGATTTATTTTGCAATAATTAGAAGAGTTTACTCAAATGCAAAACGTTATATTTTTTGACCCTTTATATATTTTCAAAAAAAAGAGAAAGAAATGGAACTATATGCAAACCTTTTTAATCAGCACGGTATGCTACTTTATAACATAAACTAACGGGAATATCCTGTCATTTCCGAGGAAAAGTAATTATGCTTAATTCAATTCGGTCAATCAGTATAAATCAGGCAGTGGAGAAATTACGAAGCCAATATTTACATCCATCAGACTCACAAAGAAAGTAGCCCAGCAGATCCGATGTTTAAAACAACTTAAAGCAAAAAGAGTGAAAAGTGAAGAAAAAAAAACTACATAAAGCCATGTCCGCTAAACACAAGTTGCCGGAAACTTTAATCCCTTTTCATTCTATGATAATATCTATACGCACAGCACATGCTTTATGGTGACTTGAAGGTGTCGGTGTGTCCGTCCCCCTTCATTCGCGTACTCACGCGCTGCTGTCCGATCACACACACACACACACAAACACACACTTCAAAAGATCAGACGACGCGCAGGACGCTCACGGTCCCTCTAAACAAACCCTCCTGGATAACTTCATTCGGACATCTCAGTCACTCTACCCCCAAAATATCATTTGCTCTCCTGTGAGTGACACACATCCTCCTTCCTGCCCTGGGAGTCCAATTGTTGCCGTGTGTGTGTTGGTTGCTAGATCTTGGATGAAGGAGCGGAGCCCATGCGGACTGCTGCCATCTGACCCACTCTTATCAATGAAGCAGGAGATCATGGCGGAGGGTCCCCGGTGTAAGAGGAGAAAACAGGCCAACCCGAGGAGAAAGAACGGTAAGAAAGTATCTTATGTCGAAAAACGTGTCTCGGGCTTGCTCTCGCGTCTTTAAAACAGTTGCATTTGGGTGAAATTGTGCGTTGTCAACTGAAGCGCTGTACAGAAGAGTGTGGGAAAACTCAACAACAGTGTAAACTATTTTGCAGTGTGCTTAAGTTAGCTATAAGCCTACAGATTTAAGTTGTTTTCCTTGCCGTGGAAATGTTTAAGTTGTAATAGAGTAGGAGTTAGAGGGAGAGTTCAGATGTGAGCGTCTATTATCTCACAGCACAAAACCGTTATGTGTGTGTGAGTGCGTGCGCGCACGCGTGTCTTCTGCTGGACAATACGGCTCTAAAATACCTTAAAATACGTATGAAAGTTGTTTTGGGTGTTGTATTTGTTTAGTCAAACTTTTACATTTATACTTGTTATCGACTTCTGTCTTCTGTGGAGTTGTAAAGGAGTAAAGTGCTGTACGGTTACAGGTTATGTGTTGGGACACTTTTCGTCACTTTCTTAACTTATAAATAGTCACAACTGTTATGACTAATTAAATACATGACTTTGGATTTGTGTTGAAGGGGTCATTGACGTGAATTGAAGTAACGATTGTTTTTGTTGGGATCCTAAGGAAATAAAACAAAAAGAATAGTCCTGGTAGGCTATTGGCCTGAGGAGAATTTTAGACACAAAGAAAAACAAACACATCTACAAACACTATTACCCACGCTGTTCCGTCCTTCTTTTATATATAAATATATTTTTTTTGTAAAAAGAAAAGATTTAATTTAATTGGATCAGTGTAATATTTTTAAAACACTTCTTATTATGCTGATCAAGCTGTATTTTATGTAGGCTAAATAAATGTAAATATTGCTTTAGTTATTTTGGGAGTAGAATCTACATACATTCCCGGACCCTGTTAGCTATGTTTGACCTCGATACTTTATTAAATGCGATCTATTGATTTTATTAAAATCAATGTAGCCTGTCGCGGAGTGTATGACACTTAATAAAGCCGATGGGTTGAAAATATTTTCAAATGGGGGCAAAAATGAGTGAGGCGGTCATTCTGTTCTCGTGACTCGTGAAATTATTATAATTATTTTCAGCTATTTTAAACCATTTACCAGGGAAAACATTAGTTGCTCATTTCTTTAACTCTAAGGGAAAATTGACTTTTCCCCTTCTTTTTAATAACAGAAAATGTTTTTGAGGAAAATAAGTAGAAGAGTAGATAAATAATACATATCCGGCGATGACTATAAAACGAGTCTTGTATGAGGCGTGAGTTGAATAAAATGTTTTGAATCGTCTTCAATTGCCGTTATTATATATGTAAATAATAGAAAGAATACACGCACATTAATAATATTGACTAGTTGGATACTTTACTGTTGAACGGCTACACACTTAAGCCTACATATAATTACATACAATTATATTATTATTAATGTAGCCCATGAATGTACAAATTAAATTGTTTACTTTATCGCCTCATGAACTCGAAGACACATTTTATCCAATTTAAATATGATGACAAATTTATTAAAAAATTAATCCAAATGTATTTTTATAGTGTAGTTCAGGTCCTCTTCTTTTGCAGTACGGCCCCACCCCACTGTTTTGAGGGCCCAATGGGAGGTCACATTAGGCCCTATGTGAAACTCGATCCGCTCTCTGGCTGCAGTTGTGTTGTGGTTGTCATTTACCCTCCCACACCCCTAACCTCCCCCTTTTTTTCACAGCACGTCACATCCAGCTGTGAGGGCCAGCTTGACAAAACTGTCAGAGGCGCAAGACTATAAAGTTGCAGCTTTCTATAGATTGTCATGGTTCTGTTGTTGTGTGTTGCATTCTCTTTAATGACAGATGTTGTAAGTTTGATGTGATGCTCAGCTGCGTCGGTTTTTAATTTCTCTCATGTTTTTTTCTCTTATTAGGCATAATTTGTCTATGATGTGTACTACAGCTGTCACTTTCAAATTTATTTGTGATTCATTCTCGTTTTTTGGCTCGTTTAGAAACCGATGCTAGAGCTACTAATACAGATGATCAGAAGCCTTTGTGAGAAGTCACTGTATTGAGTCACTGCAGCTTACAGATAAAATCACTTGTTTCTATGAAGGGATCATTGTGTGATATTTGTTCGGGTGGCATAAAGAGGCTAGCAGGTTCACCGGGACAAAGCGCTAAGACAATGGCTTGTCATTGGGGCATCTCATTGGCATGCTCTTATAATCGGCAGTACCAGGGTGTCTAGTGTACTGTCTTTGGCACGTATTGCGCACAACCGGGCCATTGTGAATGCAGCTGCAGCAGATACCTTTCACCCTCATTTAACCACTTCCTACTAATTACGGATTTTTTTTTATTGCAGTTATTTATTTGCAAATATACAAATAGTAGTCTCATGTGTTAAAACACATGCACACACCAATCTCAAGTAGCTCTCCAGTAGTACCATCATCTGTGCTGACCTGAATGCCTTTCATATCTGCTATGCCATGTTTCAGCCACCCCCTTTCCTTCTTTCTCTCTTTCTCTCCTTCTCTCTCTCTATTTTTTCCCTCCCTCACTCCCTCACTCCCTCCTCCACCACACACCCCCTCAGTAAACACCCCCGAGGGCAGAACAAAGAAAAGGAGCTCCTCTCCTCCTTCTTAATCACAATTCAGCCCTTTCACTGCCGCCAGGCCACTCTCTCGCTTTCAGCATCCCAAAGCCAGAGATGAAAAGAGTGCAAGAGAGAAAGGAGAAAGGGAGAGTGAGAGTGAGTGAGTAAGGAGAGAAAAGGTGGAAACTATGATCTCGAGCTAGAGGTATAGAGGTAGAGTGACATAACTTTGGTGCCTCTTTGCAATTGTTAAACTCCCTTGGTTACGCTGCCCACGCCAGTCAACTGCCCCAGCGAGGGACGGGGTCCTTACTAATGGCTAGATAATGATACTGGATGCCAGTCTGGAACTATTAACGGCCGAATAGCAGACGAAAGAGACCAAGAATAGGGAGGGACTTAGAGAGACAAAAAAAAAGAAATACACTGATAAGGTTCGAAAGAATTGAGTGAGAGAAAACAAGTTAGCGTGTGTATACGGGAGGGGAGATGGGGGCTAGGGGAATGGAGGGGCAAGCAACAGATTGTTTTATGGACCCAAAAGAAATATCACAAGTGCTTGAGACTAAGTGGAATTCATTTTTAAAGTGCTGCTACAGACATTAGGTGTTAGTTGTTTATGTTGTCACTTTGTAGCAAAATCACACACACGCATGTAGCTGACTTATTTGACTAGTTTCTTTTGGAAATACCCCGCACCACCACCACCGTAAAGTTGCCATACATCTGACATATTCAAGATAAGCCAACGACCCAGATATAGAGATAAGAGAAACAAAACATTGGTAATAGAGATTCATGGATTTGTATGGGTGGCGGGACAGATGCCACTCTCAGGACTGACACTTTCTAGCAGTCCATCGCTTTCACGAAGTGAGACAAAACATCCAGTCAGGGGCCAAACGCCTGTGCCTTTTCACTGACAGACAAGACATCCATTATTGTGTTAGCCTTTCATTCGCTTTTCCCCCTGTACCTCAATAGGTCAGGGATCACAAATGCAAATCCACAGGCATACCGAGAGAGAGAGGGAACGTAAGAATACTCAAATGCACCATGTGATATGAATTCTTAATTTTATCTGTTTCGCTCCCTCCCCCCTCTACTTTTTTTTGTTTGTAAGAAAAGGAGATTATCTGTACACCTTCATTCAAGTCCCCTCCCCTTTCAGCTGGGCCAAGCTGTGCAGGATTTAGGCCGATTTACTTCAGCAAACACCTATGGACACTGGGGAGGGGACAGACCCTGCTTGGAAAGAGGGGGTCCTTTGTTTGCTGGGGTGCAGAAGGCCTAATGCTTCACCGGGCGGCCGTATTATCGCATTAAGCTGTATGCTGGTGGCCCAGCGAGGCTGGTTAAAGCTAAAGCAGTCTGCAGTCTGCTATCTGCCAAAGACAAGGGAACATACATTAGTGTAGAGACGTGCCCCCATTGTGTGCCTCAAACTTTTTCTCTGGACGTGAGAGATTAGAAGGGTCTAGGTAGAGGAGTTATCTCGGGATCATCTGCACAAAGTACATTGTGGTCTGAGTACATGCCGATTCAAAGAATCCCGCTGAAGCTTGTGATATTTTGGAATATTTGCTAGGAGATGCTTGGATTCCTATATACTTTGTGGCAGGAAACTGTCTAACCGTGGCATAACTATAGTGTTTTTATTCCAAGTTAAGCTACATTAAGCCCATCCCCCAGTTTTTTTCTTTCTCCAAGCTAGTGCAGAGAGCTTTATCTGACTCTGTTCTCCTAACATCTGTCACCGCTAAGAGGGACAGGAGAACACCACCGGAGGCTTCGTTAGTCCTGTGTCACTTGTGACTAACAGGAATGGGCAATTCACAGTAGTGAGTCTGTTCCCTCCTCTTTTCTCTTGCTCTCCCACTCTCTACTAGATGATACAGCTTCAAATACCACAGCTCTTGTTTTATGCAGTCCATCGCTACGTTGGGTGTGGGTAGTTGGCCTAAGAATGCCAAAAACACCCACGTCGGCCGTGGTGATCAAGATAGCGTGTGATGTTTCCATAGTCAGAGGCTGTACTTTACAAGTTATCTGTTGTTGTTCAAGGTGCTCGGCCGTGGACGTGTATGTTTGTCGTTCAAGGTGACTGACAGAGTTTATTGTGCGTCTTCCCCCTAACTAACCATGTGCACATTTTCTTCATGAGTGAGTGCAGAGTAGCGCTGTGACATTTTGTGGCGCCGAATTGCCGTTAGCCTAAACAGCGAGGATTTACCAAGGTCAATAATGAGGTATGTCACTGCAGGCAGCAGAAACAACAGTCCCAGTGATAATGAATGGAACTAAGGTTGAGCTTGACTGGGATGTCTCTGTGTTTGTGTTGTTGTGATTATAACGTGCTTACAAAATTGATAAGCTTTTGATAAAAGTTGTTTTTCTTGCATTTAACCCCTCTATTTTTCACTATTTCTCGCCAGTTTGGAATCACTGTTAATTGTTCCCTTGTTTTGTGTATTGTTCCCATAAGTCCGACTTATGTTTGCCTACACATATGGATGTTCTCTCACAAATCCCACTCATACACCGTATGCACTCACATGGACATGTCCCGTTTGATTAGTGGAACACCTCCGGCAAGGTCACAGACACATGGAACAATCAATAACGGATCGGTGGATTAAGGTGTCATGACATCTGTGGGCCCAGACCTCCCATGTATGGGTGAATGCCTCTTAAAGCCCACTCTGTTGACAATGCTCCCGCCCTAATGCCAGATCTATATTACAGATCCAAAGAGTCTGTGTCCATGGGCTGCGGCCTTGCTGCCAGTCATCTGTGTTTGAAGGTTCCCCTCACTGAGCTGCTAGGAAAACACAGGCTGCGTCTATTGCCGCGTATCCTCCCTTTGCTGTGATGAGGGTGGAGATGTTGGCCTGTGATACAGTGGTTAAGTAATTGGAATAGATTGCTCTCAGAGATTAGCTTGAGTGTAATGGCCTCTTTCATTCTGACCCACAGTCACAGGCACTGCTCTGAGATCAGACAAAACATTCACGTCTGTGTTAGAAGGGCCAATAGCTGTAATTACATCAGCCTTGTTATCTAAACTCATACTTATTCAGTCATCAATTTGCAACATAAAAGTGAAAGTAAAAGGACTGGCAATGGGCTCTGACATCTTCCTATGACACAGATGTGGATTCTACAGTGTGAAAGTGTGGTGCTATTCCCAGCACTTGCCTGGGACAGAGGGTCTGTGGGCACTGTCATAAGCAAATGTCAACCTGCTACCTCAGGAAATGAACACTACTGAGGAATTACTCCTGACAGCATTCCTTCTATGCCTTCGCTTTGACAGACAGACTGCGTTTGTAGCACCTCACTCCCCGTTACTCCTCGAATCTGCTGTGTCTTATCATTATCTGAGGTGAGGTTTGAAAGCAGTCACAGAGCTCTGCCTTTTCTGTTTTACTGCTTTTCCCACTGTCCACCAGCAGGGCTCTCATCTGAGATTACAGGGCATAACTGTTTTTGAGGGTTGCAGGTCTAGCAATTAAAGTAATGAGGAGACTCTCCGCTCACAGAAGCCAAGGAGTGTAGTGCTGACTTTCTGCCTTTCAAGTCGATAACTCCTGGCCCACAACCTCGGGCAAGGCATGCCTGCTCCTTATCAGGGAGGATGTCCTGTGCTTTACATTCCTGGGCTAAATGATCCTCTTCCTTAGTGTAAGCGCTAGCACTCAGGAGGATTGGATCTGATGGCCCCGTCAAAGCAGCCTCTGGTTGCTACAAATGAGACTCTAGCATGGACTAGCTCTATCACTCTCTTCAATGGGTGCATATATTCGCAATAGGGAACCCGAGCTGCTCAAAGGTGTTTAAAGTAAAATTATTTAATAGCGCGTGTGGGATTTTTTTTTCTGAATTAAAAAAACAAGCAGGGTTTGGTCTGTTTCTACTTAACCTTGGTTGTAAAGTGCTAAAGTTCAATTGCCAGACTGAATGATGCTAGACTTCCTTATATTGATGTACAGGGTGCCCTAAGGGTCTACTGTAACTGAATGATGTCAGGCCTTAATTGTGTTCCAATTGCTAGGCAGTATCAGGATTGAATTGCCATGTGTGCCACAGATCCAGATGGTACAACTGAACCCACCTTTTCAGGCTGGCAAAATCACTGGTCTTAATGCCATCGGCTTTTCAAGTTTTACAATGGGCCAGGCCTCGTTATTACCAGCGGCGGCCTCTTTGGCGAGACTGCCATAAAGAAAGTGTTCCTCAGCAATTAAAGCTAATGAAATATTCATGTGTGGCACCTTCCTCAGCCATCCTCGCAAATGAGCGAGCCATGCCATCCCCACCCCCCTCAAAGCAACTCCCAGTATTATTATGGTGGTAGCCTGGCATGTCTGCAATTAGTGCACTGTCTAGCAGCGCTGGGTGGGTATGGCGGGTAATGATTGGAGGAGAGGGGAGGGGAGTGTTAGAGATGTTGGAGAGGTTACATGATACTTTGGGAAGGTACACAGGAAATGGAAAAGGGGAAGGACCAATCAAGCCATTTGTAATGCGAGGGTGGCACCGCCTGCTGATTCACTTCACACTCCAGCTTTTGTGCAAACATGCAGGGAGGCAAGGATAGTGATACTTGTGTTAAGGTTTGAGGTGTGAGACAGAGAGTTATTACATGTTATGTGTGAGGACTACTTATTGATAGTTCGGAGCTTATTTTCTCCATTTTACAATGTCCTCCACTTGTATGCAATGTATCTAATATTGGAAATTCCTTTTCCCACGTTGTATTAAAAAACAGGATGTGCAAACAAGCTAAAAGCTCACAGCTGTCCATTCACTAGTTGATCTCTCTCTCTCTCTCTCTCTCTCTCTCTCTCTCTCTCTCTCTCTCTCTCTCTCTCTCTCTCTCTCTCTCTCTCTCTCTCTCTCTCTCTCTCTCTCTCTCTCGCTCTCTCTCCATAGGAGTAATGTTTTTTATACTGTACAAACTGTATATTCTATCCCCTTACACTGCCCCATCCCTAAACCTGCCCAACACAGGAGACACTCTGCATTTTTACTTTTTTAATAAAACATTGTTTTTTATGTTTTTTAAACTATTTGAATTATGAGGACTTTTGAAATGTCCTCATAAACCACCTATAAGTTGTAATACCAGTGTAATACACATGTCATTATACAAATTTGTGTCCTCATAAATCACATAACCCCCCCCCCCCCCCCCCCCCCACACACACACACTTAAAATGTTTCAATGTTTATTTCTCTTCTTCCTTCTTTCTTTCTCCAATATCTCACAGTGAGACAGATGGACACAGATGCCATGACAATGTTGCTTTGTTAAACTGAAGACAATAGTGGGAGGAAACACTGAATAATTGCTTATTCGACCGATCAAACTTTTACCTGTGAACTTTCCAGTTATATACCACAACATTTGTTATGGCAGCAACGACTTCAGCATTGATTTAAATTATTTTATCACACCACATTGAATCCTACATTTGCATTAACCAAAGACTTTACCCATCTCCACATCAACCTGGAGAGGCCTTTGTCACTTTATGAGGTTTTCACTTTGCCAGTGACCCCTTTGCATCTCAATGAGGTGCTGTACCCTCTCCTCCCTCATTCCCACGCAACGAGGCCCTATCCATGGTGCACCTTTCCTTGGAGCTCTGTGAGAAGTCCCGTGCATCCTCCAAACAGGCCGGCCCTGCCGTGTTTACTGTGGGATTAGGGGGGTGAAGGGGGCGGCTGCGGGAGGGTCTGGGGGCAGCTGAGGAAGAGGTAGCCATGGGAAGGGCCCCCCAAAGGCATGGAATGCCGGTGAGGTCAGCAGGGGTTGGTGCGGGGGGAACCAAAGAAGCTCTCCGGGGATGGAGCAGGTGCTTTTGTGTAGTCCGTCAGGCATCAAAGACGTGACGAGGCTGAAAAGGTTAGTGCTGGCGCTGCAAAGCGAGCACTCCCCCCTCCCCCCCAAACATACTTTTTTTGGCTCTGTACTTGTGAGAGTGGGTGCAGGAGTGAAAGTGAAGGCTGGCTCCCATGCTCTGGTGTTCAGAGGTCAATTTTTGTACCTGAATGGACTCCAAAGGAAGAGAGGTCCATGGCAAATGCTCAAAGTAAAGTTTTCCGCTCCGTAACGGCCTGTTTGCAGGCCTGTCATCACAAATGTGATTCAATTGGATGCTTAGGGGTCCTGAAAGTCCCATCAATCTTTTAGATGACAATAAATTCATCATACCTATGGAGTGTTTAATTAACCAAAGTCGAGTGATCATGTTAAGCTACATTATATTTCACCATCTTTGAAATGTCACTTTAGATTTCTTTATGAAACACATTAACATTATTATATATAATTATTATTTAAAATTTCCAACATTACATTTTTTTTCGTGGAAATTTACAGAAAGTAAAGTCTTTCAAATAACTTTCTTAATTGTTTTTTAGTTTTTGGTTCTGTCACTGCTCTGACATGGCATTGGGTCAAAAAGCCCAGTCAGGCATAATGCTGAGGAGTCTTTACAGCCTAGCGACAAATTGTCTTGCCTCTCTCTGCACTTGACGTCCCAGCCTTACCCAATCGCTGCACCTCATGTCTTTTTTTTCTCTCCGTTAGGATGGGCAAAGCAGAAGGAGGAGGAGAGGTGAGGAAGCAGGGGGGGCGGTGGGTTTCAGTTGTTGCAGGTTGCGTCATGGGACCCGCGGTGTCCCCTTTTGTGCAGCACGTCAAATGTGGTTAACATGCGGCCATTTATCTGCAAAGCCCCCTGGGTGTACAATGGCCTGGCTGTGTGTGTGTGTATGCAGAGGGGGAGGAAATGGTAGAGCGGTGGGCTTAGCATCGGAGCGTTTCCATTCTCTTTCCCTGTCGCTGTCACCTCCCCTCCTCCCCTCATTTCTCCTCTTGGCTGCACACAACCCCTCAGTCATTGTTTCTTTCTTTTTTATTTCTCTCCCCTGGGGTGCTGTGTGGAGCGACTAGGTCAGGCGGCATCTGACAAGGTGCTTCAGAATGTTGTGAGCTCCCGTGAGACGGATGGTTCCCCACAAATGTGGTGTACAGCATTAGGGTGATAAAAAGAAGGTGCTCTTTAATTCCCAACAGCACCTAGCATATTGCAGAGTGCTTTCTGCAGAGTCAGAACCAAAATACATTCTGTGACGCTTAGTCATCCTTGTATCTGTAATGTGAAAGGTTCCTCAGACCATGAGGTCCTTTAAGGTCTTTCAAAACAAAATCATAGCCAGCAAGACAGTTATGGCTCTTTCGAACGCCTAGTTTGTTTTGCCTGAGCGAAAGCCTCCTTTTCAGTAGTTCTGTGCCAATAGAAGTGGCATGCATGCATTTCACAGGTAACAAGATTACTCAGACCGGTGATTGACTCATTTGCCAAGAGAGCTGTTTAAATAACTACACAGGAGCTCAATGTGAGATTTGTTAATTTTTTTTCTTCAGACATGATACAGTCAAACAGAAACTTATGGCGTCAGTTCTGACAAACAGCCTTTGCTGTTTGTGTATGTCTCCCCTAGAGAGAGCAGATGCAATAGGGTCAAGGGCCAGTGTAATGATACAAGTGATGTGAGGAGGGGGATATAAATGTATTTTTTTCCATGTGAGGCTTCTCTCTTTGCATTGGTATGTGCCCATTGGCATATACCCATCACAGTCTGATGAGAGAGATGACTAAAACAGTACATTGAGAGACAATTTATCACAATCTCAACAATTCTTCACTTGACAGAACGGCACATTAGAATAGAAAGGAAATAGGTGGAACTGAATTGCTTTTTGCTGAGATATTTGTTATTGAAAAGCCAGCTCATTTTAGGTTGGACGAGTCACTGCTTCAGACATTGTACTTGTACATGTTGTTTTCCTTAGAATGGGTGGTTACTGTCCCTGGAGGCAAAGAGCTCTGAGAAGCCACAGAGAGCACTACCATTTTCATTTTCCATGTTCTCCCTAAAAATACACCACAGTACATCCCTGCATTTTTGCGGTGGGTGCTGTGAACCGAGTTCTGTTGGATGGATTTTTGAGTTTCAATCCTATGTCATGTAAGGGTAGCTGATGTCTTTGGGACCAGCCAATAATTTCCCATTTCATCTGATTCAAGGAAGAGTAGTTTACATTAGTAGTGCCAACAAAAACCATTGGCCCAAAACGTTCCAGGAACCTCCCAACTGACCGTGAATGTTATCTATAAATTTGTCTGCACAAGCTATTTACCCTTGTTCACTTGTTGTTGCTTTTTACCTTAGTTTTCTTTTCTTTCAGCTAAGCATACTGTCAACAGTGCGCTTGCGTCAAATAAACAGTTCCCAGGCCTGCCCTACACTTATTTCCCATGACTGCTCGGTGAATGTCTTTTAACTGTCTTTCTATATATATTTACTAACACAGAATAGTTTAAGGTGAGACTGAAGCACATTTTTGTAGCTGCTCGGTTACAAATATTTGCTGGAAAGATGCTTGTTTGGTCAAAAGTTGCAGCTTTATGTTTGAAATAGTTACTCATAAAGTTTCTCAACATAGGAAGTGGGATAAAACAGTCATACCACATGAGATAACTATGGCCGAATGTTTGAGAGAAGCAGTATGCTCCAGCTGTCTGTTGCTACTCTACTGATGGCAATCAGCAGCGAGCTGTTGACACATGGCCATCTGTAAACATTTAAAAGGATGAGTTTGCTTACAGTCTCTCCCTTTTAATTAAAGAACCGGGATGGCACCCACCCTTTTCCACAGGTTATGTGATAACTGCACCTCTCTGTGAAGAATGAGAAGGTCTGCTGACGTCTTCTCCAAAACACTTTAGCAAGGGTGGAGATTCAACCAGTGTCCTAAATTATGCACTCTGACATGAGTCGTTACAGTGCGTGGGGAACTTCCTGTTGCATTGATTTGAACCAGGGCTAATCTGAAATTAACTGAAGTGAACTGGATGAGATATCAGTGGCCTTTAAGGTGACACACTTTACATTTGCTTGGCTTCCTAAGACCACGTAAAAGTAGTCGTATTTTCTGCTAAGGTTGTCATAAGTGTGTGTGTGTTACTATACATGATGAGTCGTTTGTTTATGGCTGTCGCTGCTGAAACGGAGGGGACCAGTTCTCTCTGTCTGGCAACCAAGTACGCAGGGAGAAGCAAACAAATAAACAAAGTGGGATGAGACAGGAGACAGGACGGGAAGGGTGGAAGGAGTTGGAATCCTTCTGGGGCACCATGTCAACCAGTTCACCTGAAACTAATGCCCCAGCAGACACTCTTCCTTATGCAGGGCCCTAATGAGTATGAGGTTGGCGTGGGAAAGAAGACGGGGAGGCACAAATAGGTGACCCACTAGGCCAGGGTGGGGGTCATACCTCTTGTCTAAGGGGGTCTTTTGTTTGCATGTCTGAGACATGGGAATTAGTGAGACCATAGTGTTGTGTGTAATGCCTGGTTTGTTATGAACAGCTTGAGGGAAGGCATATTAACCACGGATTAAAAGTTTTGTAATTATATACTTCATATGATGGATGTTATCTATAAAGAATATTTTCAAGTTTTATTTTTATCTTTTTACACTGTTAGAGCATTAGACTTTGAAGTCTTGACCAATTAAGTTAAAAAATTTGTGTATTTTCTTCACTGTTTTTTTTCTATAAAGTAAGTCGATGCAAGAAACTTCTCAAAATAAAACAAAACTATAAACCCTATGCATATGCTATAGGCAGAATTCTGTAGTGTTTGTAAAGGTAGTCTGTATTAGGTCATATTGACCACACTAATCACATGGTGTAATCCCTGTCAACGGGAAATCTAGGTTAAATGCAAATTGATTCAAGCAATACCAGACAGTAATTAACATGTTAGATGTGTATACGTTCACTAGACCAGAAGGTCATTCATTAAGATCTGGTTATGTCTACAGTTACTATTCAAACCAATTGAAGGAAAAGTAAATATTTTTTGAACACTCCCTAAAGCAAGAGCCAAACCTGTCAGGAAATGTTTTCACATCATGTGAAAGAGGGAGAAAATATATCTGTGAACCTAAGATCAAAAGAAGTGATGTGTTGTATAGCCTTGAATATGGTTATCCCATGGAATAAAATATCAAGCATTTTATAATGGAGAAAATAAGAGTTTAAAATATAATTAATATAATGTATACTGAATATGCATAAACGCATAATAATTCATTTGATGTGTTTGTTCATTATTTTAATTCTGTATGCACTAATTCTCTCTTTCTCTTCTCTGTCTCCCCCGGTTCTGCATCTGTTAATCAACATAGGTAAGAACATCTTCATATATTCACACAGTTTTCCCACAAGCTAAAAGACGATGTTCTGCGTTGTCTGCTGGTTAAAGACACCCTTTATTATACTTCCTCTGCTGCTCAGTAACAAAGTCACAATTGCAATATGGTTTGCTAAGTATTTGACTCGTTCCTGATAAGCAGCCTCACTGTGCTTCATTGCTGGGTGAAGTCTATATTGCACGTCCAGCTGTTCATACGTGATGACTATCTGTGCTTGTGTGGAGCTGTGTTGTTATTATTAGATCTTAACTAGCAACACGTTTACTATACTTCTGGGTTGGCAATGCAACAACTGGACTTCAGGGAACCATTCGTTTCTTGATTCGAATATAAATTTTAATCACTGCTCATGGTTTGAGTCCAATAGAAGCTTTCTCAAACATATATAAATAAATAACACTCTAAACAAACAAACTTTGAGTGTTTACCAGACACACTGTGAGCATTTCTTGTCTTAGTCCTTTAGCTTTTGGTTACGAGTGTAGAAAAACAGCTTTTCTTTCTGAGGAGATCTGTGGAAATATGTGTCCTGTTGTATATAAGGGACGTGACACTATGAAACCTAAAGTTGCTTTTCACAGCAGCTAACAGAATGATTAATATTAAACCGTTCTAATAAAAGCTGCATGGTTTCATGGGCCCCTTTAAGCGAGGCAACAATATCTCTTTCCACCTGGGGATATGAATAAATCCCGTTTTCCAACTGTGCAAAATCTGTTCTTTAATGTGTAGCACACCCTAGCCTGCATCATGTGGGTGGGCCTATGTTCTTCCTACTAAAATTCTAGGATACTTCTCTCTTTTTTTCCCTTTTTGCCTGGCTGAGAAATGGATTCGCTTAACAAAATGGGAGAAAGCTTCGGAACCAATGAAAAGGTATCCCCAAGGAAACTGGGAATGATTTGCAAAATATAACCCAAAACTCGGTTATGTAAAAAAATAATTAAAACAGTTCATCTGATTTAGTAGTGTAGTATTTGTTTGTGCTTTTTTTTCCAGCTCTTTTTCAATATAAATGTAATCTTTCCTTGGGTAATATAAATCATAATATGATATAATATAATATAATAATTATTGTTATTTATTTTTATATGATTAATTTATTTTATTTTGCCCAGTGACACAGCGAAATTAGTAACTGAAAATGGGCTTGAATAAATACATCACCAACTAAGACAAACTTTTTTATTATATTATATTAATGTTATTTTATATTATATTATTACACAATAATTAGGTTCTCTGCAGACAACAACAATAATATTTTGTCTTTTTAAGTCAGACTGCAGTTGTAATGGTCTGATTTTTGAAGTTAGACTAACAGAGCTAGATAATGCTATTGTTGCTTGACATGTCCAGCATATATACACGCTAATCAGACTACAATTGTCCTTGGTGTTATGCACATCCCCTGAAGGAAGACAGAAGTGACACACAACATGCATTTAACTCAAAAGTCAAACGCAACACAAGCGAGGTGGAGATATAAACTTTTCAATTTCATTCATACTTTTATAGACAGATGATGACTGTAGACCGACTGTGCAAAAATCTGCTGTAGCTTGATTATAACTGCACATGTAATCGTGCATTGCTGTCATTTAGAAGCTACTTATATTAACCTATTACATGGTTCAGATCTTTGAGGGAAAGACTGTTCCACACCTATACCACATAAGCTGACATTGAAGGCTATTTTGAAAAGTGATGCTACTGAACTGATACAACTGAACTTACAGTGTGAAGAAGTGGTGTGCGAGTACTTCCTACATACTGTACATGTGCTAAGTGTTTAACAGACTTCATGTCGGATTGTGGCTGAAGAAAATTAAGACCAGTGTTTAGAGGGAGTAAAATGTGGAAATGCGCAGAGAGCGAGCGTGTGCGTATGCGTGAGGATGGGTGTGTGAAGTACAGAGAGCTTTTTAAGATAATAGCTGTAACTCATTCTGCTTTTCAGCGACACTTCTATTTAAGATACGATAATGTCCTCACACCGATCCCTATTTCTGCTGCACTATCAAGACTCTTAAAAACGACTAGTGCTCTTAAAACTATTCTAAGCAAAACAGCTCAAGCATTTTGAGAAGTCTCGTTTTAAGTGGCAAATTATTTTCCTACAATAGAAGCAGGCAATTGCTAATTGGAGCCTATAGTCAATTTGAACTAGGACTGATTGGGGAAGAAAGACAGGAGGAGAGAAAGAAAGAGAGAAGGGTCCTCCACGCACTTGCTTTAGAGTGCACCTTGAGTGGGTATGCTAGTGTCTCAATGCTTTGGGTTTTAAAGAGCAGAGAGATGGTGGCGCAGGTCCCAGTCTGTGGCTTTGGATAGTTGCGCTCAGGTTTCCATTTTCAAAATGTTTATCCCACTGTCGACTTCACCAGTAAGGCAGCCGGTAAGCTACATGACTTAAAGGTGTCTGTGGGGGGAGACTTGAGGCATAATCTGCCAGTAATGGAAGGATTTATTTGGAGGTGCACTTCGATCTTCAAGCTCCACCCCCTATTTCCTGATTTACTCTGTACTGCGACACTCCCTCAGTAATAAGTATCTCCGGGAGTGATCTGCCAGGCTAAAGGCAGTAAGAATGAGAAATGAGACGTGGCGGGTTGACATTTTTATTCCTACCTTCTGTAGGTGTCGCCCCCCCACCCCCCCACCCCCCACTCCTTATTATTCGACATCTGGAGTTGATCAAGCGGTCACTTCCTAGTGCTTTTAACCACCCTCACAGCTTAAAGGGGGTCGGCAGCTGTTAAAACACCTGAGCACGCTTGCCGGAGACCCCTACCTCTCCTACCTCCCCGCAGAGGTGCACACATTACATGCTGGTGTGGAGAAAAAGGGCCACATGCTAACTCAGGTGGCCTGGCAACCTGACACCACTAGGGTTCATGAGTCTAGACTAAAGTTCTTGCCTAATTTTCTGGGCATTTGAGGGTCTGCTGGGCTTACAGCCCTACAGGCCTCTCCTACAGCAGGGAACCGCCGTCTATGGGTAGATTGTATCAGCAATTTAGGTCTTGTCGGCGGGTGATCTTTAAGGTTGCGAGACAAGCTGGGGTTCAGACAGCTGTAGCCTTTTTGATCTTGCAGTCTCCCACTGTAGCGGTCCAAAGATAGCTGTCAGTCACATACACCTAAAAATAGTAAGCCTGGAAAACAATATGCATCAAAGACACCTTGCGCTGTAGTGCATGTTCACAATTATGTGACCAGCTAAATGACAGAAAGAACTTCGGATTCAAAGGGTGTTTTATTGTGAGAACAAAACAATGGCTTGATGCTGAGGTGATTCAAAAAGTAGTTCATGACCTAGCCTTTCTTTCTGCTGCGACTCAATGTAACAAAATCAGTGTTAGCCTCTAGCATCCCTTGGGAGAGGGCATTATGGCTGCTGTATTGTTGGCTAACCTCCTGCCAACTGTGCGGGGAACAAAAGGCCGAGCATTTATTACCAGACCCTGCTGTGTTAAAGGAAGCCCAGACCAGCCCTCCTTTCCTGGGGATGGCCTTCTTTTGGCTGTGCTTTCATCAAGCAAATGTAGCTTTTGCTAATAACCAGGTATATAGCGAGTTTTCAAGAACTATGTGTCATTTTGTGCTTGGTGGTAGTTGGATTACTGCTCGAATTGGCACGTCACTTTGTAATTTGAGCACTTATGTATACTATTTGTGCTATCTTATATTTCTCTGTTTTTCAGATCATTATTTTGTAATAGTTTGATTTTAGCTTTAATATAATTTCTGCGAATTAGCATTTAACAACGTGTTGATGGTTTTGAGGCTAGTTCTTATTGGGCATCATATAGTTTAATTCATGACAATGAGAAATTTTAATTAAAAAAAAAAAAAAAAAAAACGATTCCCATAACATCTTGCGGTTTTCTCCCCCAAATTAGTCTTTTCAGCTTCCGTATTTTAGCCCAGTCATATGATAAAACGGGAAGTGGCAAAGAAAACAACTGTGGTAGGCTAATAATTGATCAAAAGGGCTGATTCTATGACTACTGCTTCATACAATCAGAGTTGCTTCCTCACATATCCACTTCAATTTTACATTCAGTACAGTGTATTTGTTGGTTAAGTGTGTACTTGATGTACTGAATCTCTTCGTTGTGTTCCACATGTTCCAAAGAAAGACATGTTTATACAAAGCTGGACACAAAATGGCAGCTCAGCGCCAAGAGGTGAGCTTGCTTAGTTATCCCTGTCCATCCCTGGCTGCTAGAGCACATTTTTGGCGCTCGCCCTTGAAATCATATCCACCTGGATGTTGTAGGCTGGAGTCCAAACACAATAAGGAAATAAAATATGAGTGTGAAAAGCTAGCAAGAATGGCTCTTCCCCCGCTGGGACCAACTGCACTCCACAATGCACTTCGATGACAGGAAAAGTTTATGGCGATTTGTTGAATCAAAAGGAGGCGGATGGGGAAAAATGCTATGAGCATGAGCTGTCACATTCCGCACCCATGATGGAGGCATACGTATTTTTTCACTAGCTTAGTCCAGCTGCTACATGCTAGCCTGAGAACTAATCGTCAGTGTTGGCCACAGGCCCACATGGAGGAAATTTGGGTTGTTGTTAAGTGGGAGTGAAAGTTATTTCCACTGAGATTGATCATTATTGTACAGTATGACTGAGGGAAACAGTTGTGTGGGCCATCTCAAAATACTTTTTTCTTTACCAACTCTTCAGTTTTTTCATTAGCATTATGACCCACTGTAAATGTTTATATACATTTTACTGTGCAGCCAACTCTTCTCTTTTAATCTATGTTCTTGTTAGCATGGGATAGATTAGATAGTTAGTCTTGCTCCGATAGCTTTTTAATGCTGTATTGGACTTTAGGGATTGGACAGGCAGCAGGTACGGTTGGAGCTAATGCTAATGTTGTTCAGTTGCCAGGACAGATTCTATAATATTTGACCAAAAATGAATTTAAATATTAAACTTTTAAGGAGTTTTAAAATCTTTTGCCATTCTGATATACAGTGTATATTTTTTAAACACACAGGAGAAAAGGTATGTATTTTACAGTTATCATGTTGCTTGCTAAATATGACTTGCCAAGGAAGCAACAGACTTTAATCCTCCTGTTAAATGCATGTGGGTGTGGAACAGGAGAATTATTATTATAATTTTTTTGAGGAGGGAGTAATGAAGACCAAATGACTACTCCGAAGTCATTTATTAGAATTTTTTTTAACCTTCATCCTACCGATTCACTTGGGTGGAAAGTTTTGCCCTGGGGAGTCCATGGTTGTCAGTTCCTCTTACCTCAGACAACTATCGCCATCGACAGTGTCGAATAGGAACAGTGGGACAAATTACCCGCACTGTGCCCAGGGGGCAGGTGGCTTTTAGGGGTCGTTTTCTCAGGTCACATGTTGTAGATGTACATCTGTCACTGTGAAGGTAGCACTGGGGGACACACGGCTTGCCATTCCCTGATGTGTAAATTGATTCAAATTGACAGACGGTGGTACCTTTTGCTTCGTTACTCCCTGTGCCCTCTTTAACCGGAGGACAGGATCACAAAGCAGGGTTTATTAGGGTAATCTAGGCCTTTGTCCACTTATCAACATGACGAATCATCTATGTGGAGCTAGACGAGGTATAATGCAGTTCCATTGAGGACCCGTTTATTTGCCATTAATTCAACACTTGAATTAATTCCCTCATAGGACTTTTCACATTATCTTATTGGTACACAGTAGTCCGACATGTATGGGCTGGATTCAGGTTGCTGAGGACGACAGGAAGATATATACGGAGAGAAAAAAACAAGTGTTAATTAAGTGTGAAAATATTCATTCCTTTAAAAAAAAGTATTGTATGTAGTTCTGTTTCCCGTAAATGATATCTGTAAGCTGTAAGCTCAAGGACAGGTGTGAGGAGACCAGTATCAGAATTTACATTTCACTGGTCTAAACAAACTTGTTTATCTTAATTTGTCGTTCACTTTCATGTGTAGTTTATCTTCAGCACACATGACACGGCTTTAATGAAGCTGTTTTTGCGAGACATTTACTTTTAGTCTTAGTGACTGACTGTGAAAAAAGTTTGACTATCAATCTATCTATATATCTATCTATTTTATTTATTTATTTAGTTATTTGTATTTATTTATTTATGTTATTTTTTACTTTTCTTTCTTTTAACTTATTTTTGTTGATTTATTCTAAAAAATATAATAAGTATTTATTCATGAAATAATTCATTATTTTATAAATTATATATTTATTATGTTTTATTTTATTAATGATGTGGTTTCTCCTCAAAACCCACTGAGAATTTCATCTTGTTTAGGAAACAACATATCTATATCACTCACTGTATAAAATCATATAGTACACATTTGACATGTTTTGGTGATACAGTGGAATCTTTAGTTGTGGCTTGTACAGTGGCGATGTACTGTAAATGTCCTTTTCTCAACTGACCCATTTAGAAAGCAAGTGTGTAGCTCAGGGTGCAGTGGTAGTCAAACATCATGGCTAGAGGTCAGATTTACATGGTATAGGCCTGCGTGTTATGGGTGGACGTTCATCTGGATCCTTTAGCTGCAGTGGCCATTCGACCGAGGTCTGCTGAGTTATATAGTTTCACTACTGCAAAATTGTTTCACAGGAAATTAACAAATAGGTGGAAGGACACAACTGAGAGTGGCTAAAAATGGCATTTTTTTTCTGTTTAAGAAGGACAAAAAGATGTTTGACATTATTTTTTGTGCATGTTAGGGTACATACATGCTTGAACGTGTGCGAGATGGAAGCCTACAAATGGTCTTGTGTGTGATGTACTGGAACGGGATCATTTCATACAGTGACTTTCACGCATATTCATGAGGCTCTGGTGATATCTGTAGTGTTATTCATCATAGAATAATTGCATAAATCCTGTTCGGTGAGAGAACCCCAGATGCCCCACACATTTAATCTCAGATATTATACTGCTCCCTTGATCTACTTGAACAACACTCGTACTAGAATATCCACGGCAAA
Source organism: Meda fulgida (assembly GCA_030578275.1). Classification (NCBI taxonomy): domain Eukaryota; kingdom Metazoa; phylum Chordata; class Actinopteri; order Cypriniformes; family Leuciscidae; genus Meda; species Meda fulgida. The sequence continues at coordinate 16,992,264 of CM060624.1, read as the reverse complement.
CAAGAACGGAGGTTTTGCAACGATTTGTTTTTCTTATTTACATCACGGCACTATTGCACACACACACACAAAGCTCCATGTCAAACTCCCCTCCGGTTACACTGGTCAAAAATTGGAAAAAGTGGAAAGAACATACCAAATAATATTATCATAGAAATGTCTATCCATTTAAATTTCCTAACTTTTTAAACATGCTGAGATGTGAAGTCTGTGCACAGAAATGTAGAACCAAAAATGAACTCCACTAGCAGGGCATGGTTCTGTGCCAGCACGCATAAATTACATCACATACAAACCAGTTAATATTTCACAAGGGAATGAAAAAAAAAGAAAAAAAAAAAAAGAACAAATTCTATGCCCCGGACCAACGCAAGCCAGTTGCAGAGATTACAATACATAGTAAGGTCTGAAATGTGTTAGATGTGAAACAAAGGGTTCCCTGCAGTCAGCCTCTCAGAGGTGAAAGGTCAACCCTGCACATCTGACATGCTGCACATTAAGATGTGTGGGCCAGGGAGCCTTGAGGTACTATTTGCCACCTGGCAAAGATCAAGTCTTAGTGCTTTGTTTGTGTGTGCGAACGTGAATGTGTGTTTTGAGGGCACCTCATTTTTTATTTCTTTTTTTACCAAAATTGTAAATCGGGAACTCTAATATAGCAACAGAGTGAGATAATACTGCACGCTGTATGCCTGTAAAGTCATTATTAAATGATGTATGGAGAAAGTGAAGATGGTGTATTTTTGTTTTGATCTGAAACATTAGGAATTAAACATGTTGCTTTCTTTTGTCAAAAAGGGTTTGAACATTTCCAGAGAGCACTCCCACCTAGGTCAATAAATAATTCAAGCTTTTTGGAAGTAGGCCTTGCGTCCCCTTGAGAGGCTAGCGGGCTGCTGAAGCCGGAATGGCTTCATCATTTCTAGCATTTACACGGGCATACTGTATGACATTAGACTGGAGCTCATCTTCTCTGAGGCAACTTTTTAGATTTGAAGAACGTCTAGATTTTCGAAACAGTGCAAGGTGATTCCCCAAAGCGGGTTTTCTTGCAAATGAATGTGATATAAAATGTGTAAAAGTAGAATTAGTTACAGTTAGGAGGAAAAGGGAGAATACCTTTCTCAAACACACACATGCTTGCATTCACAAACAGAGCAGTTCATATGTTCATGTGTTAGGGCCTTATCAGAGACAAACAGCTACAGAGCTCCCCCCCCCCCCCCCTCTTTTGACAAACGACACACTGTTGCAGCAACATTACCGGTATGATGAGGTGAAGTTTTTTCTTCTTCTTCTTTTCTTCTTATATGTGACTGTGTTTTGTTCACCATAACCAACCTTAACACAGTAGATAAGTACTGATATGAAAGGATAGTTCACCCAAAATTAATATTCTGTCATTGTTTAATATCATGCTAATTCCGACCTGTATGTTTTTCTTTCTTTCTTTCTTTTATAGAGAGGAAATATTTAGCAAAATGTCCAAGCTGTTTTTTTTAATACAATAAAAGTGAATAGGGACTGTTGTCAAGTTCTAGAAATGTAAAAAAAATGCCTTGTCGTTATATTGAGAATCTTTTGAGCAAGCCATCTACCATTTTACGGTTGTGAAAGAAATATTTGTAATTTACTGAAAACTTGTACATGATGACAGAATTTTCACAGTCTTACTATTAATGTTAGAATATACATGTTAACACTAATCGTTCAAAAGTTTGGGGTCAGTAAGATTTTATTTTTAAATATCTAAAGTCTTTTGGGCTCACCAAAGCTGCATTTATTAAAAAAAAAAAGCAGTTAACAGTAATATTGTTACATATTTATAAAATATTTAAAATAACCTTTTCTATTTTAATATATTTTAAATTGTAATTTATTCCTGTGCTTTTTAATATTTTTGTTGAAGCCGTGATACATTTTTTCAGGATTATATGATGAATAGAAAGCTAAAAAAACAGCAACATTTATTTAAAATTGTAGCCATGTAAAAGTCTTTACTGTCACTTTTGATCAATTTAATTTGACCTTGCTGAATAAAAGTATTCTTTTTTTTAAAAAGTAAACAAAACAAAACTGTAGTGTACATATAGTAGCACTAAGACATGTAGTTTGTAAGTGACAGCACAGTTCATATTACAGTTTGTTTTAATTAATATTGTGTACGTTAAGAAAAATGGTTTTGGTACAGAAAAACATATGAAAGTAAATCCCAGGGGCATGACATTCTGATATAACAGCTTTGTCTATTGACTATAGATTCTCTTCTTCATTTGAAAGGAAGTTGAGCCCAATCAAGTGACACGGCCTCTCTGTCAGATGTTTGCTTCTTTCTCTGTGCGATCCATGGTAACACAAAATATTTGGTAAACAGGCAGAGGTCCCAAGGAAAATATGTGTGTAGCTGTGTGTGTGCAGGCACGGTAGCGCACATCAGCGGCCTGTATATCACATGCTTTGTGATACTCTATCTGAGTTCAAATGAAGCTTACAGTGACTCACAATCTCACCAGGTTGTTTACGCCAAGAAACCTAAATAACGCTGCTAAGATTGTTTCAGGGCTGAGTTCACTTTATCAACGAGAGGTAATTAGGTAGGACATACACATTACATAAATCTATATAAACAAATAAGAAAAATTCATTTGTTTATTTATTTATTTTTATCTTTTTGAATGACAGTTCATTCGCCAACGACATATACCTAACCTATAGCCGGAAATAATTCCTATAGACTTTGTGACTACAAAAATTGTAGTCCGTGTGTAAAAGAGGTGCAGCTACCATTTCGGTTAACGTCTGCTCAGCACCCATCTCAAGGTGCTAAAGGCTGATTAAGTTCCTTCTATACGCGCCTCTGGCTCAATTGCTGGGCCCCAGTGATCACACCTCTGAAAGTGGAACTTGCCACCCTTACCAGGTCACACCTTATCCCCCTCCTGACTGATAAGAGCAGCACAAGGGCAGAAAAGAGCTTGTGTTAGTGAACACGTGACAAACAAAGCAGCAATAGTTTTTTTTTGTTGCCACTAAGTCACTGTGACATTCTGTGTACCAAAGAAAGTTGTGGTTTAACGTGCAAATGTTCTATTTATCAGCTCATACTTGAGAGATGTTAAGGAAAAAAAAGGAAGTGATTAAATTCTTTATCTTTTATTTATGATGCCTTGGAGCTTGGAGTAAATGGAGCTCAAACAGTTAACTGCCTTATAAGAGCTCAGAAAACGAGAAGCCGTATATGGGAGAATGTGACCTACGGTCCTTCACCCTTGTTTAAATAACAGGTTTTGAGACCGTGGAGGTTTTTCTTGGCACCTGTTGAAGTCAAAACTCCCCAAAACAGACAGTTTCACAGGCTTTTGTATTTTAAGAAAACATGTATTTTTGGCCACTGTCTAGCTCTGGTTTCCATGGAACTCTGGGAGAAGGTCAGAAATCAGCTTTCCTTTGAGGTGACCATGCAAAGGATCGTGTTATTTATTGATTGTTATTTATTTAGTCATTTTTAACTGAAAGGTTTGAGCTGTATTGCATTTTTAGAGGCACGGTTGTATTACCCAACAGCTAAAATCAACAATAACAGAGCCAGCGTTGAAAGTTTATGAACATAATAGGGATAATTATACAGTAGAGTTGTGGCGAATGAAAAAGAACAATAAACATTGGGGTGTGAAATAAGAAACTCAGTCTTAGGGCATTTATATGGTCCCCTTTAGTCTGTAGGTTTCAACACAAACTACCTGATGCCATTTTTAACAAACAAAGAGTTTTATGGTGATTTCCATATAACTTAATATGAGTGACCATCTGGTAACATGAGAAACAAACTTTTCTAGACTATTGCAGTAAATATAATTGCAATAATTTGCTTAATATTTTACAGCACACTCATTTGCTTTGGTGGTTCCTCCTGATGGCCATTATCATGAGGGATTTAGTCACAAATCAAGCTGCATTGAGCTGCAAACGTTCTTGAAGTGACTGTCCAGGGTACAGTAACTCTAACGCCAATTATTCAGCCTGTTTGTAAATGGCCTTGGCTAACGCTTTGCCACTCCCTGCGTTAAATCATAGATGTTTCCCTAACAAAGCGGCAAACCCTGGCTGCTCAGGAGTTAACATGGGTCTTTCCTGTTCTGTGAAAGCCCTGCGGTCCTCAGCATTACGAATGATGTGGCTTCTGAGAGCCTTAACACAGTCGACGGAATGAATACGACTTCCGTTTTAGACGATAATATGATCTGCGTTTGCTCCCTGGAGGTGTCATCAAGGAGAAAGACGAATCCTCATCGCTGAACAGAGGAAGTGAAGGGAACAATGGCCCCCTCAATATTTACTGGTTCTCCACTCTAAGCCTGTCTTATAATCGCCTGAGCCAAAGAGATGTTTATGGCTTCCCCCTGGACTATTTGTATGTATGTGTGTGTGTGTGTGTGTGTGTGTGTGTGTGTGTGTGTGTGTGTGTGTGTGTGTGTGTGTGTGTGTGTGTGTGTGTGTGTGTGTGTGTGTGTGTGTGTGTGTGTGTGTGTGTGTATGTATGAGTGCTTACCCAAAGGAGTGGTTACAGAGGGAGGCTGTAGCTTTAAGCTCTGCAGTACCTTTTGATTCCTGTAATCGGCATTCTAATTATCCACTTGAGCTAATTAGCACCTTGCGTTACCCCAGGTGTGTTACTGTAAACATCATCAAAGTAGCTCACTTTCACACTCTTTGATGTGCTCCTAATCCAGAACATCCTCCCAGAAAACCAGAGATATTCATCGTTTGCATTCCCAGTTTGCAAAATAATGTTGTTGTTTTATAAATAGGCCTAGTTGTAAACAGAATACATTTTTTTTAATCTAAAATAATGTAATATTTATTTTAATTTATTTATATAAAAATCTCCATACAAGTATATGCAAAGTTTTTTTTTTTTTTTTTTTTTTTTTACACACACATACACACTCAACCCGATTAGATTTAGATTCTAAATAGATTTAGAATGTTTAGATTTTTCAAATTGATTAAATTATTTTAATACTTTAATATTTTAATATAAATTACTTCGGTGCAATTTTATAAATGCTCAAGCCAATACGAGTCACTGATCAGCACTATTGTCAGCATTGTGTATATTGTTGTTCATTCATTCTGTTCTTGCCTCTAAAACAATTCAGAATGACAATACAGAAGGGCCAAATATGGGTCCCTGGAGCATCCCATGGGTCATCTGACCTTTGTCAGAGAATGACCACATAAAGGGCCGAATCGTTCCCTTGTGTGCTACCTGCTGGGGAAACTATTCAGGTGACCAAACTCCTCACTCAAGTGTGTATGTGCTAGGATGTGTGTACGGGAGGGGGTGCTGAACAGATGTGTTTTACTCCCTCATTAACATCAGAAAGAGCTACTCTGATTGAAGGTCCTGGACCAAGGGGGCTCTATTTCTCATTGGATGTGGACTGTCCCCATTCACTCACACACACTGACCTCTTTAAAAGGCTCCCACCTACACTGCCAGCTGGCAACTGGCTAGGTTTTGCTGTGGTCTCCACAGTCCACACCACAGATCCATGCACATGAGCTCTCCGAACACCTCAGGTCGCACACACCCATAAACATGTTGGCAGCCCAACATAGACATGCACTTTCCACAAATGATCTTCCCAGTGTAACGTTTCTGCTGGGTCAAACGATCCATTTGAATCCATTTCGAAAGTATCTTAAAACGTGAAATAAGCACTGCGACTTTACGTATCAGCCACAACCCAAATTCAAAAACCTTTGTAAATTAAATACTTTTGAAATCCCTGCTAACTGTTAACTAGTTGAGAATACGGCTCCCACAATCGTCAACAAAGTACTTAAGCGGCGAGACGCATGGTGATTCAGGTTTCGCCCGGCTCTTTTTCAAGTCAAAGGAATAAGGCTTACTGTAATCTGCACTGGCAGCGCCGTATGTTATTTTCCTGTCCTAATTAATCTTACAGGAGGTGTAATTCAACTTCAGATTAGGCCCGCACCTCACACAGATTAATTAATGTCTCTAATCAGCAACAGCAAAATTAATTTTGCCCTGATTACGCGCTTTTGAATTTGCATGTGCTTAAAACAGGCTCTTTATTTCATTATGATATTGAGAGCAGATTCTTGCACACACACACACACACACACGAAACAAGTTAGGCTGCTGTAAATGGACATGCACATACACACAACTGGATGCGGGCATAAACTGTGTTATTCACTCGTATTTTGGCACACACAGCACACAAGGCGCATGTATACACACGCTCGTGGCAGTAGCCAGGAGCTGTTTGCAATAGAGTGATATTGATGGGGCTGTGGGTGTGATGGAGAGAGAGAGGCTGAAGAACAACGCAGCAGATGCGCTGACAGTTGTTCACAGGCAACCTTGTGCATGTTTAATTCCACCCCAGCTGATCCTGGGCCTGCCGAACACAGGAGAGCACAGCTTCCATCCAGCATGCATGTGTGTTTGACAAAGCCATCTTTCCCCCCGCAGCAGCAGATACGAGCGGCCCATGTATATGGAGAGATATAGGGAGGAAAATCACATTCAGCTGAGCTAGAGATGTGTGAAATGGCACGGTAATGCATGGCCTAAGAGCAAGACACCAATCTCAGCTGGATTTTTGAGGTGCAAAAAATATTGTCAATAGTGTATAGAGTATGAAGCACAGCTCACACAGAAGTCAGTTTCAAACCAAGCAGCGTTCTGTCTATCAACACAACCAACTTTAACCCGAGGGGAAATCTTTCACCTTCACACAAAATTCCTATTGAAATGACTGGATTTCACTCGTGAAAATTTTCTGAACAATGTAAATGCGACTGCACCTCTTGGCTTGAATTATTCTCTCTGAATCAAACATACAACTCTCTATCCATAATTGAAGCACCAACCAACTCGGAGAATGTGAGGGATTTTTAGGGAATTGTTATAAACGAACAGTTTCCCATGCAGGCAGCACTTGTGAAAGTACAATTAGCGGTCATATGCTGTGAACACTTGCCAAGACACACTGAAGAACGTCCAAAAAGGAGAAGTTTTTGAGAAGAAGGCTTGAAATCAAACCATGTATTGCTAAATTCTCTGAGGGTTTCTTATGATAAGGTAGAGATTGAGTTTGTCTTTGTGGTGCCAGTTAAAGAGTGCTTGTTTTCTTTTTTCCTCTCAAATGAAGCACACCATAAAATGGTGGGGGGCAGAAGGAGGAAGTGTGGGAAGGTTGTGGGCAGGATGGATGGATGGATAGATAGATAGAACCACTCCTTACATGAATATTTCATTAGCAACCTGTCTGCTGGTCTGGAGCCTTCATTTAAAGCCCCCCTTTGAGGTCTTATTTTTTTGCTCCATCTGGACCTGTTAGCTTTCAGAAACCCAACAAGCACCTCTGGCAATGCCACTGAGGAGTCTTAGCAGAACACAAGCTGTTTCCTTTTAGTTTCGCCTTTTCTCTGATAGTATACAGGTATTAGGGAAAGATCAGTGTGTGTTTCACGAAATCAGCCTTAAATAAAAGTAATGAAAAGCCTGCAATCAATTTTTCCTGAAGTGGAGAAGTTGGAAGCTGTTTCAGGCAGTGCAATAGGAGTTATATTGATGGCATATGAGGAGATATAATTGCATTAACATCATAAATATGTGCTTTAAAGTGATAGTTCACCCCAAAATGAAAATTCTGTCATCATTTATGCTCCCTTGAGCATTATTTCTTCTGTGGAACGTAAAAGATATTTTGAGTAATGTCTTAGTTTTTTTTTTCTCTCCATTGGTAACCCAAACTGTTGTTTGGTTACCAACATTCTTTAAAATATCTTCTTTTGTGTTCCACAGAAGAGTCATACAGGTTTGGAATGTCATGAGGGTGAGTAAATAATGAAAGAATTTTCAGTTTTGAGTAAACTACCTTTTTTAAATATTAAAAATACAAGTATGGTGGTTGTTGAGTTCTTTGCATTCTGACTTGAGAAACATAATTAATTGTACCTCTCTAAAAAGTACAAAAACATTGCTTATGTAACAAAAAATTATGTAAAGTGTCTCGTTGGTTTCTCTCCGAGAGGGAACCTGGTGTTGTTTTGCTCGTGAAACTGTTTGAACAGCTAGTGACCGACGGGCCAATCACATGCTGAGAGCCACCGAGCATCTGCCGGGAGATTTGCATATTAATTGACCCATATTAACTTCCAAAAAAATTTGATAGACTCCGAACTCGGCCAACAAATTAATCTGCCCGTGCTTCTAAACCCTCACCTGCCGATTTTATGGTAGGGTATCACGGTACAAAGACGTTGTGCTCAAAGGAAAGAAAACCTAAAATTGCAGGTTTTGTTAGCGTGTGTAATTTGCGTCGTCTCTTTTCAGCTCTCTCGCCCTGAGGCGGTTTGGGCTTTTTGTGGTTGTTCTTTTCTCCCAGAGTGCAACCTGACTGATAGTTCATCTGAGATAGAGGTTGACTTCTTTATCTTCCTCTGTGCAGCATATTGTGTTCTCCTCTCCTCCTGTCTTTTCTCCTCCTCAGGGTAGCCCAGTGAGCTATTGTGTGTCTCCAGCCCTATACGATCTTACACACACACACACACACACACACACACACACACACACACACACACACACACACACACACACACACACACACACACACACACACACACACACACACACACACACACACACACACACCCAGGCACTCTGAGGCTGGTAGAGGCCCAGAACAGTTGTCGAGAGAGAGAGGGGTAACATGTGCATGGGGTGGGCACAGATGGTGGGTCTGCGTGGGGGAGGAAGGGGGAAAGGTGGGCCGTCTGGCGGTATGAGCAAGCCTCAGAGAGCTCTCTCTCTCTCTTTCTCTCGCTTCCTCTCTTCCCCTTCTCTCCTTCTTGCCTGTTGCGTTGGGTCCTATAGTAGACAAATGGGAGTTTAATTCAATTAGGGCCAGGCTACTGTTGCTGCTTCACGGCAGGGTCTGTGGAGCACCGCCACCCATTTACTGATGGGTGCACAGTAGATAAGTGCGCGCACACACGCCGTCTCTCTCGCTCTCCTTTTTTCACTCTCACAAATATTGGCAAGTACTGAAATACTTAAATACAAGGAAAACAAAGAACACCACAGTACACACACACACGCACAGACACACACCCTCTCCAGGTTTGCAGTAATGGTTCACGCATAGCTGAGTTTTCACTGAGGATCACCGCAGCACAAAAGCGGCCCCTCTCTTCCTGGGCCCTTTGTTCCCCCAGCACCAGTGTGACCTCTTCGGCTGCCTGGCCTTAAAACAAACATGGAGAGCCTTTCCCCCCCCATCACATGCACCATAAACAAGAGCACTTTCACCAGCAGTTATCTGCTTGCTAACCTTACAAGAAAAAATAGACTCAATCCAGACGCTATCTGTCAGGTTCAAGGCCTTTGCAGCCTTGCGTGGGAGTCAGGGATTAATTGTTGAAAAGTGTGGATTCATTCTTATGATAAGGTAGATATTGAGTTTGTCTTTGTGGTGCCAGTGAAAGACTGCTTGTTTTCTCAGGGAATTCATTGCTGAATACATCGGGGAGTCAGGGATTCATTTTTGAAAAGTGTGTAGTTTTGTACAGAAATCCTCCATGGCTATTTATATGCTTACATACTCTTGTTGAGATTGACAAATTTCAGGATATATAACCATATGAACATACTCTTTCTTTCCCTTCTCAGAAATTGTATTTTATTTTAAATACTCTTAAATCCTGTGCTTTATTTTATTTTTCTTAATGCTAATGTACCCTTAATTCCTGCATAGATTTTATTTTATTTTTAAATGCTATAATGTACCTTTTAAATACTGCACAGATTTTTTTATTTTTTATTTCATTTAGTTTATTTTATTGTTAAAGGAATGTGTTTCCAAAAGGCAGTATAGGACACAAGCACTTGTTGACCAATTTCATGTTCTTCATAGACTGCTTAAAGCTATTTTACTCTTTAGACCTAAAATTGGATATCTTATACAACTTATATCCAACAGGTGAAATCAAATCATTCCCTTTCAGAATGTGGCAGTTCCCTTGCATTAAAAAAAAACAATTCTCTGATATTGCAGTTATTTCCCATTCATTTTAGATCAGATGCCTGGCTCAGCGTGTTCTTTACCTCTGTGCTGTTTTTTGAAGCACGAAACAGGTAAAAGTTTGCCCTCCCTTGCCCTTTTTGCGCATGAATGGAAGATGGCTGATTTGATTTACATGGATCATTTCCAGGCTGTAGCCACTAGGCAGCGACCTCCTTTCAAGTGTTTGAAGTCTTACCTAGTCGCCCCCTCCCCCAGTGCACACTCAGGTGATGCGCACTGCACAGGAGAGAGAGAGAGAGAGAGAGAGAGAGAGAGAGAACAGAGTGGTTATTTTCCACCGTCTGTTCCGCCGGGTTTCATTACCGTGGCAGAGAGGCACCTGGGAAAGACCTGCGGCAGGCTGTCTGATTCTCAATATGGATGTGGAATACGCGCTCACCTTTCCGTTTCGGCCGCTAGGAACAGACGGAAAGGAGATTAAAGGAAGGGGAAAAGATGGATAGCAGGCGGATTACCTGGGAACAGGGAATGTTGAAAAGGTGTGTGAGCCAGCAGAGGTATCGTTCAGTTCAGATGGATGTGATTGTTGAGCGTTCGCTGTAACAGAAGCCTTTCCTGTCTGAAATAATCAAACGTTTGAATCATCCTTCGCCACGTACCAGTGAAATGGCTCCAACGGACATTGTGGCTTTGAGTTTGCAGGTGTGTCTGCAGTTTTCCCCCGAGCGCTGGGAACACACTCCGCATATGAGATGAGAGGATTGTAAGAGATTGTGACAGAGCACACACATACCTGTCTAAACAGCTAAACTGCTCCGAAGAACATGTGTGTTTGTGATTGCACAACTCTATGGAACTCAGGCTATGGAATGTGTGAACCTCTCCCAGTTAGCGGGAACTCTTAATTTGTCCAAACTGGACAGTCACAAGGTATTGTTTCTGTAATTGTTAAATATTTGTTTGTTAATTCCATCAGCATTTAAAAGATTCTGCCCATGTAATTTGTGACTGAGTTCTTTTTAAGGATGACTTTTAAAACCATCTTGAAATGCATTATGCCTTATTCTCAAAGGACAGCTAGCAGAATGATAGGTGGGGTTGTTCGAGAATATGAAATGGCACAGAGAGAGAGAGAAGGGAGGGAGGGGAGAAAGGAGAAGTAAGGGCGAGAGAGAAGAGAGGTGGCCTCTTTGTCTCTAGGGTGAGCACAATGGACCGTTCACTGCAGGAATTACACAGCAGGACAGCTGCCGGAATGACACACTAAAATGGCAGCCAATAGAATTACAATGGGGGCTGGACTACACAGGAGAAAGCGCATTTGATTGGTAGATCTGAAATAAAGTTACAAAGTATCGGTATGTTTTAATCATACTTTTATTCTTACCTTAGTTTTACTAGTATATACAAAATAATATTAATAATTATAATAATATTGATAATAATATTCAAAATAGAAAATTTAACTTAAATCAAAGTTACAACCTGCAGGAGTTCCACTTTTAATCAATTTTAATTTGATTACAGATGACGAGGTTCACATTTTATTACCTGAAAATGTGAACATTTCTATAAATTACATATATTATTGACTAGTTAGATGGATGAAAACAAACATCTTATTACAATGGTGAAAACATTTATACAGTGATGTCTTTATTTCTTTTTTACTCCCACACACACAAGTGCACAGCTGCATACAATATCTCAGTCACATCTGTCAGACCCATGTGACCTTAGAGGCAAATTATTTGATGGATTGCTTTGAGTGCCCATCACTTGCTTTTCTGCACACACACAAACAGGCAAAGTATCTGCTTGTCAGAATGCAAAACATACCTGTTCCTTTTTCCAAAACGGTTTTCAAACCTCAGCATTTTCTATTTATATTTGTCATGAGAGAATCTATGCAATTATAGTCAAATTAGAACATAGTTTTAGAACAAAACATTCTGACTTTCTGTAAAAAAAAAAAAAAAAAAAAAAATTTCAACCATCCACTCAAGTATTCAAGCTATGTCATTAGGAATGTAGATGGCTAGCATATGCTGTTGAAAAACACAAGCAAGAACAGGAAAATGTGATGTAAAGAGTTTAGTGTTTTGTGTGGGCTTAAAGTCAAACCGCTAAGCAGTTCACTATTATTAATATTCAGCCCTGACCTCTGTATTCATCCTCTTGATTATTTTCCCAGTCCTCCCACTTCTTTCTTTTCCTTCAGAACACTCCCACCATTCAAACTCTGAATGATTGGCTGCAGCTTTTTAGCTCCGGTACCAACATTCAGTGCTGTCTTTCGTACGGTACCTGGGCAAGAAAGTGAAGTGCACTTATAACTGGGCTAAAGATGAAGAAATATATGGGTTTGAGTGAAAGGGATGAAACGTGAGAAGAGGGAACAGAGGATAGAAAAAAAAGTCAAGATAAAGTTGCTTTACATCCAAGGTATAATCGGACCACACAAAGAGCCTCTCATGTCTTACTTTCAACCACTCCCTTCATGTCTCTCTTTTGCTTTCTCTTGCTCGCCTTCTCCTTTTCATTCAAGGAGGGGGGGTCTTCACCCTCGGCCTGAAGTCGCTCTTAAATAATCCCGCTGGTCACACCTCTTAGTTAGAAAGCTTTTTGTCCCACGCCCCTCACCCCCGCCATACCACCTCACCCCACTCTTTGGTATTCAGCCCGGGTCAGTGCATTTCGACCATCCCTTGTACCCGGGATGGTTCCCCTTTTAATTTGCACCTGTTGTGCAGTTGTCCGGGGGAGCAAATGCAGCCCCACGGATCAGACAAAGATCATATTATGATCAGATACGTGCAGCTAATCTTCACGTCCTCTGGCGAGAACCGGCAAAGGGAAGCGGTCAGCCTTTTTTGCATGGGAACCTGTGAAAAAAAGACATCATTGGCATTTTTTTAAGTGAATGGGCTCCTAGGGAGAGATTAGGGGTAGTTAAGGTACGGAGGAGGGAATGGAGCGTTCCACAGTCCAGTTGAGTCCATTTGACGCCAACGAACTGGGAAATAGAGCACTGATGGAAAGGAAAGTTTGTTGTTTTTTAAAACTATGTGTTCAGAAGAGGGAGAAAATTGTCCTGAAATCAGCAATTAGGGTTTTTAATCTAACCATTAGAGAAACTTCCCACTAGTTCTCACTGCTTTGGCAGCATGCCTCTGAGATAAGGTGCTCGGAGAGCCTGGGGAGTTGTATGCTGTATTAGGCAAGGAAAGAACTTCAAATGAACCTGAACGTTAAACTGTTGTTCCCATGATGTAAGCTTCATAGTTTATTAGACCCTCACCACCTCTCACCCCCAGAGTTGTGTGGGATTTAGGCTTGCTTTATCATGCTCTCTTTTGTTGTATATCAAGCAATCTGGTCTTGTGAGGCTTCCAGTTTCCTGACATCAAGACTTTGGAAATGTTCTAATAAAATAATATATAATATTACTCAAGTATTTATTTACAATCTATTTACATAATTATTTTAGATTATTTATATTATATATGGGTCAGAAAAGGTTTTTCTGCTGCTTTTTACTTTTTATCAAGCTATGCATATTTTACACAAATGCCTAATCCAATCAAGCTGCTGGCAACCTCAATTGTCCTGCTCTGTCTTTATTACCATGTGCTTATTGCATATGTGAAGAAGTGGGTTAATAGGCCAAGATTATAATCATATAGCCGTACCACTAAGACTGCACAAACTTCTTTTGAGATGTCGGTAAACTCACATAATAACACATGAACTCTTTTCTGTCCTCAGTGCTGAGTTATGAAAACGTGGTGGATGCGGGTTCAGGGTCCGATGAGGAGGACAGACTGCTGGGTTCGGAGGGCGAAGGCAGTCCAGCAGGTGTGCCGAGCCTGGAGGCTTCACCCCGGGTAGCCCATGCCCTGCTCTCCTGCCGGGGGGATGAAGAAAACGAAAGCCAGGATGGGGCAGGGGCCCATGTCTGGCGCCACGAAGACCTGAATGGTTCAGGTAAGAGTGAGAGCTGAGAATATTACAGCAAATTGTTGTATTAACATGAAACATAGCTGAGGTTAATTTGTTTTATCTATCAAACTTGCAGTTTTCATATTACCAGGACAGAGCGGCTTTATTTACTAGGCCAACACCTAGCAGCTGTCTGGCATTTTTGATGTAATGGCAACTTTTAGACTATTAGCTCACTTTTCTACTTTGGTTTCTTACTGTTGTCACAAAGTAGGTTACACCTAATCTTTAGTGCATCATCACTCCACACCCCTTTCTTTTGGCTTCGTTTTGACTCACCCACCCAAAACCGAAAGCGATCAAGATCACGGACAAGACCCAAGCTAGTGAGGCTTTAAAGATAAATTCTCTTAATTAGGATTGCAGAGCTATCATTTAGCAGGAGCCTGCCCTGCTGAAGACTCATTAAAGGCCTTAAATGAAATTTTTAGCATTATGATGGCCATTTACATACATAATAGGGCCACAATTCCCTGGGCCTGGCTGACAGTTATAGAGTGAAGGGAGAACTCATGCGAGTCGCCCGGTTTAAAAAATAAAAAAATAAAGAAAAAACCCGACCCCCAGCAATCAGTCTCAGCTAATGACTAAACCATATGCATCACTTAACTTCAGAGAGTGTCACAGTCACAGAACTCATCAGGGTCTTCAGGGATGTGTCATTCGCTTGAACAGTGTTTTGTTTAGTTGATGTTCACACTATATGCTAGATTAATGAACGTCATCTGAGTTTATTTGAATGCCACGCCTCTGGTAGCATAGCATTATTTTATCTTAGTGATTAAATATGAAGAGATGAGTCCACTAGCTGGAAGAAAAATACTGTGGTAGATGCTGGTAAATGCCGAGTCTTAAAAGAGGCTGCATGAATCATCTTTCTTTTTGCTGTGGTTGCTTGAGAAGATACACCTCAAGTCATTATATGCTTTTTATGCTTTTCTAAGACAGTGGGGTTCAACAGACCACTTGTGAAAATGCTTCTAATTAGCATTTTCCCGATTAAAAATTATATGATCAGAATTTCATTTGAGTGAAAAATTTAACAGAACATGATGTTTCATTTGAATCAAATTGCTTATTTGATTAGTCAACTAAAAAAAAAAAAAATTATATATATATATATATATATATATATATATATATATATATACTCCACCGTTCAAAAATGTTTTTGAAAGAAGTCTCTTTTAAAAATGTTATTTATTCCTGTGATGGCAAAGCTGAATTTCCAGCATCCATTACTCCAGTCTTCAGTGTCACATGATCACTCAGAAATCATTATAACATGCTGATTTGGTGCTCAAGAAACATTTCTGATTTTTGTAAATGTTGAAACAATTGCGCTGCTTGATATTTTTATGAAAACTGTGATAATTGTATTCAGGATTCTTTGATAAATAGAAAGTTCAAAAGAACAGCATTTATTTACATATACCAGATAAGGTAAGCAGTGTTTTTCTTGAAAGTGTACAAGCGAGTGACATATTGACAATTGTCCAGAAGTGTGCCAATAAAAAAATCAAATGATTATAATGATATGAATATGGTATTGATAAAGCAAATTATAGATGTAATTATTGAGCCTTTTACCTATATCTGTAATTTGTCATTTACTTCAGGGATATTTCCAGACTGCATGAAAATAGCCAAAGTGATTCCATTGTTTAAAAAAGGAAACAAATCTGAATTTTCTAATTATAGACCAATATCATTACTTCCACAGTTCTATAATATTCTGGAGAAGTTATTTGCCATTAGACTGAATACATTTCTAAATGAATTTAAGATTTTGAGTAAGTAAATATAGGTTTCGCCCTAATCACTCAGCTGCTGCAGCAATTATGGAACTAACTGAAGAAATCACAAATGCTATAGATAAAAGGCACTATTTAGTAAGCATCTTTGTGGATCTTCAAAAAGCGTTTGTTACGCTGGACCACAAGATATTGTTGCATAAATTATATAAATATGGTATCAGAGGTGTGGCACACCAATGGGTAACCAGCTATTTAAAAAACAGAAGTCAGTTTGTTGAAATTGACAACACAAAGTCTAAAAATTGTAACAACTTAGGATTGGTCCTAGGACCTATACTTTTTCTTCTATATGTAAATTACATTATGTCTGTCTCAGTTACTTAGGGGCATTCTGTTTGCGGATGAAACCACTTTATTCTATTCAGGAAAAAATATAAAAGAGATCCTACAAATTGAAGAGAATGAATTTCAGAAAATTATGATGTGGTTCAACGCCAATAGATTGTCCCTAAATATCAGCAAAACTAGATTTATGATATTTTGTAGTAAAAAGAAATATGTTGAAACGTCATTGTTTATTAATGGATTAGAAATTGAAAGTGCACATGAGATTAAGTTTCTAGGTATTATGACTGAAGAACATTTGACATGGAAATCACATATTGATAATATCAAAGTAAAAGTATCCCAAATAATAGGTGTGCTGCATAAAGTTAAAGATTCTCTAAATAAGAATGCATTGTTTTTGTTGTATAACTCATTGATTGTTCCATATCTGACCTATTGCATTGAAGTGTGGGGAAGTGCCTGCAAAATATACATGAATCCAATTTTACTCTTACAGAAAAGAGCGATTAGAATTATCAGTGGAAGTGGATACAGAGATCCAACTAATCCTTTATTCATACAACTAAAAACTCTGAAATTTAATGAATTAGTAGAGTATAACCTTCTAAAAACCATGTATAAAGCTCATCTGGAAAGTTTACCAAACAATTTGCAAAACAGATTCACCAAGAGGAAAAGTAGATATGAACTAAAAGGTACTGAGGTATTTACAAAATTACAAATGGTCTTGATTGTAAAATTAAAACTTCTAAGTCCATTTATGTGTTTAAGAAGTATGTTAAATTATCAATGTTGCAGAAATATAATACTGCGGAGTAGCAGATCAACTTAATTGATGTAATTTTGTTTTTTGATGTCTCAGAAAAAGAGATGGCTGCATGCAGCTCAAATGAACTGGAACTGTAAATTATTTTGTGTTGAGAGGGGTCAGACATTATTTTACGTTTTTACTTCTTTCTGCTCCTTTTCATTCATATTAAATGCTGTCGTTGCATTTGTTTTTAAATAAATTAAAAAAATTCTGAATAAATATTCATTTCTTTAAAAAAAATTATACTGACCCCACACTTTTGAGTGGTAGCATATATATATATATATATATATATATATATATATATATATATATATATATATATATATATATATATATATATATATATATGTATATATATATATATATACACATATATTAAATATATATAAAGATCATTTATATATTAAATATATCATAACTTTTCATTGTTTTAAGCCCTAAAACTTTGTTTATTTTGAAGTTTAAATAAACAAAATTCAATGTAGTACTTTTGGACCAGACTGTATATATTACTACACACAAGAATAACATGAATATGTAAAGTTCTTGTACTATACACTGTATAGCAGTATCAGCGCTTGGTAGTATCAGCACTTATCAGTACTGAAGCTCCAGTGTTTGCAAGCATATTTACATGCATAATAAGTCCATGTCAAATTGACAATTAAAACAAAATATCATTTAATTATGCACCAAAAGAGATCTGGAACTTCTCTTGTGTTGCAGTGGTTAAAATCACACCATTGCCTCAGGGGGCCTGCAGCTACCACAAGCAGAACTGAGACTCTAATGTAGTTGCCATTTTGTCACTCGAGGAAACTTATTTACTCAAAATTAATCTCTGATACCTCTTTTGCTTCCCTTAAACTGGGTTTTCGGTGCGCCGCACATGACATTCGGTGCTTCGTATGACCGTAAAATATCCACATGCTAATACTGCTAATCGCTAACCTTCCCAAAGAAGTTTTGAGCCAATGTACCTCAAAGGAAAACACAATTCGGAGAATATTTTCACTGGCTCCAGGCCTTGCACTTTTATCTCCACGGCACAGAAGGAGACAATTTCACCAGGAAGGGGTTTCGTGAAGGCAAGCCCCCTATTAGCAACTGCCTTGTTTCGTTAAAACTTTGTTCAATGAAACGCATCCAAGTAAAGCTTTTGATGCTCAAAACATCCCTTCAAGAAGCATTGCTCTGAGACGTTTCTCTTACAATGATTTCAAACACAGCTTTGAAAGACATCTCTTAAATGTGGTGAAAAGTGAGAGAATTCGCTGACTTTCAGAAGCTCTCTCGGTTGTCATACTTAGATAATGAGGAAGGAAGTGGAAGGCAGTTTTGAAATTAAACAGTACTTATGAAGTGGAGGCGCGCGGGTGTGTGTGTGTCAGGAGTCTTGAGTTCCCTTGTTTTCCCCCAGTGATGTGGTGTAAGAGGTGCTGTATATCCTCCTTTTGTGAGGGAAGCTTATGATACTTGTGACTGCCGGTATGAGGTCACATGAGGGGGGGGGGGGAACAAACACAATAGCTGTAGTATATGAGCAAACTTCTCTCAGACCACCCTCCTCTCCTCCCTAAATACCTTGACATGATTTCTTATGCCCTCTTAAGAGAAGTGTATCATTCTCTGAGCTTCTGTCAACATGTTTGAGATATATCCCTTCCTGATATGTCTTCTCATCATCAGGATGATTTTCTGTGTCATATTTATCTAAACTAATTAGTAATTACACTTAAACACACCCCTTCCACTCTGATCGCCCGTGGGCGGGCCATATAGCTACGTCATTATATTTAAACTTATTTTTTTATGTTTCTGGAGATACTATAACCCCATATATATATAGTATCATTTAAAATCTTAAAATCTCATCTTTACACCGAATATAATGATATGTGTGTATATGGAACACAAATAATTAATATAAAGCTTTAAAAAACAAACGTCACAAAATCGCTCCTCCCTCAAAATGGCGATGCAGAAATGTAAATATGAATATGTATTTTTTTACGTATCTCACAAAACAGAAAAATCATATCAAAAGATATCATATCATATATCATATCATTCTCAGAAATGTGACTATGTAGTTTGTTTTATTGTTTTAACATCATAGTTCACATTATCTCCACAAGAATTGGGCAGTCAAATATGATTTCTGTGAAAAACAAAGACAAACGTCTCATTTCTACTTCGATTACAGGTGCTCTAAGCTAAAATCAGCCACAAACTCTATATAATCTTTTACCTTAGGATGTTATCTTTCAAATGAGCCCATTTGTACTTTTCTGTGATCTCCTCTAGGTAAATAATCCACTGTAATGTCGCGGATGTCCAGAACACAAAACGCGCTAGACGGGAGAAACACGCGATCTACACATTATCCTCAAAACGTGCAAGCGTCCTCTAATCATAACGATGATATACATATCGGGCACGTGTTCAAAGCTGAGGTTGTCAGCTTTCCAATCACATGTCAATCATTTATCTAGTCAAGTCACATGCTGAATCATCCAACGAATCAGTGGAGTAGGTGGGCGGGATCACGGGATCCCTTTTGTACATCAAAACGTTGTTGATGTTAGGCGCGCCTCCCGCGGGTAGATACAAGTGAATGACAAGTGACGAAGACGACGGGAGTCACTGGACTGACAGAAAATGATTGGATATATCTGTATTTTTCGAGCGTTTTTATTAAAAAATGCCATCTGTAGAGGGAAAAGCAGCTAAAAAGGTGTTCTCTTGCGTTGAAGCAATATTAAAATAGCTTGAAAGAGAAAGTCACGGTGCATCGTGTAGCGTGCATCTTAGGCCTAACGTTATATACTTTCATATTTCTATAGTCTCTCATTTTTATTTAAGTTTCAATTTGTACAAGTGGTGTGTTTTAGACCACATAAATTCTACAAGGCAGTTTTTTTTAATTGATTAGTGTCTCCTGAAAGGAGAATACATTTGTTGTGCTTTTATTCACAAAACGCAAACAATGTTACTTGGTCTCATTCCTTTATACCATTTTGTGTTTCTCAGATACAAAGATTAAACCTGAATGAAAATGAAGAAAATCAATCGACAATTAAGTAAAGTTCTTTAGTATGTATTAAAGGTAGGATTTTTGGGGTAATATTATTAAAAAAAAAATGCATTAGAGTATTAGAAAAATCCAAAGGACATATATATGCACTAAAAATGATACTTTACCTCCCCTCGGTTATATTTTAATAACTCTTGCTCAGAATGTGATAAAGAAAAAAATCTTTTTTTTTTCTGGTGGATACTGCCACCTAGTATAGTCAAACAATATAATCAGCATATCCCCAGAGCAAACAGTACCCGAATCACAGATTTTCAAAGACAGGATTCTATAAAAAATACAAATTAAAAGTAAAATATTATAGACTCTTAATATTTTAAAAGCATACAATGCTATTTATGAAGTTTTGCAATCTGATTTAATACATTTGAAGGGTTTTCTGTACAATTACACTAGCTTTTTAAATTTCCTACACTGTATGTGTCTAGGGTGAATATTTAAACTTGGGTGCGTTAAATTCAGGCGGAATTCCAAAATATGCCTTAGAGTGGAAGAGGTTCTATGTTAAAATTAAAATAAACGGATAAGGACAGAAGATATGGTTATGCAAATTGTTTTTTGTTTTTGTTTGTGATTATCATGATCATTTAAAAAAGTGTTTTCTCTCTTCTACATGGCATTATTACAGAGGAGAGAAAAGCTGAGTACAACTCCATGAGCCCTGACGTCTCGCTTCATGGAATTGGAAATGGTGCAGGTGAGATCACTTCACTATATTTTGAAATATTCGTGCATACAGTAGATACACAATAAATAACTATATTCAGTCAACCATTTTTGGTAATCAAGATACTTAATCAAAGCTTGAGCATATTCATCATGAAATGCTTCTTATGTAAGTGTGTAACATCTCTTTAAGACCATACGTAAACTCGTGCGTGGCACACACTTGAGATAATGCTTCCTCGTGTGTTCATGTGAGATGGAAAGTAAACATTTTTTAGTTGAGTGCGAGTACATGGTAAATCACATTTTGCAGCCAAATTGAGTTTAAGACCAAAATCGAATTTGTTCAGTCCATGTACTTTGAAATTGATTACAAAGAAACAATAACATTTTCATTTGTTTACCCAAAGAGTCCAGTCATCTGAAGAAAAAGTATCATTTGCAATAACTTCTGTCATTTTATTAGTTATCTACCCACATTACCTTGTGTTTTTTTTATAAATCTTCTTTTCTATAAGGCACTCTTGTCTATTCATCATGTCAGTATCTTTTTGTTGTTCTCCATAAAGCATCCAAAAACCTATTGTTTACAAAAATCCCGTTTAAAATCTTGTTCTGTGCAATTACACGTAACACATGATCCAAAATTAGATTATTGAGTCCAATTTTATGTATACGATGAGCAATACAAAGTGAGATCAGTTACCCCGGCACGCCTAATTGCCATATAACTCAATTACCCATAATGCTGGAAATGTTTAAAGCATTTTCAAACATGCAAGAGGATGCTTAAAGAGTGCTTGATGATCAAGCTGGCTCCTATTAGTCTTTGAAGTGGCCATTATGTTGTAACTTAAATAAATACTTCCACCTTGAAAGCCCTTCTAATGGTTTGGTCTCCACTACATCACACTTAGTGGGACCAGTGTCCTAATATTCAGCTTGATCCTTTCCAATGACACTGAGCATCAACCACTGGATTCATTTTTGCTTTTTCTCCCCACTTCCTGTGTGCAGTTAAGGGTATTGATGCCTCTTCAGAGCTAGAAAGCTTCTTTGCCAAGAGGAAACTGGATGACGGTGAGGGACATGCAGCGAGCATTGCAGAATACCTGCAGGATACTGTTATCATTTATCCAGAAGACCCAGAGGAGGGTACACGACTGGGAACACCAGAGGCCAACGGACAAGATGAAAATGAAAACGGTAGGCATTAAACTATACATATAAAAACGCAATGCATAAAAAGATGATCTGACATTTACGACTCACCAAGTGCAAGTAGAAATTGTTTTTGGCCACATTGTCAAAGAGACAAAAAAAAAAAAATAAGTAAAAAATAAAGTTAAAATCTGTTTCATGGCTAGTAAGAAATATTTGTTTAAAAAAAAGTTACAATACTTAGCTATTATTATTATTATTATTATTATTAAATCAAATTTAACTTAATTTGATTTTATCTGCAAATTAGTGTGGGTGGACAAAGTGTAAAAATGTATAGTTCTCCGAATCTTTTTTAATTATATACTTTATTTTTATTTTTTATAGATTTGTCATATTTTAAATATAAAAAACAAGTGAATAAAAATGTAACAAATAAATGAAGTAATTCTTGGCTGTTTCAAATTTCTGAATGCAGTGCTTTACCTATCGTTCTCCCATGGCCTCATATGGCAACTGTTTGTCCTACATATGCTGATTTTTTTCTTTTCTTCAATCCCCCTCCTTCACTCTGTTTGCTCCTTTCAATTTTGCCCAGATCTGGCACTGAGGACGCCAGATGCCTTTGCCCAACTGTTGACCTGCCCCTACTGTGACCGGGGCTACAAGCGGCTGACCTCTCTGAAGGAGCACATCAAGTACCGACATGAGAAAAACGATGAGAGCTTCCCTTGTCCCCTGTGCAGTGACACCTTCGCCTACCGCACCCAGCTAGAGCGCCATATGGCCACACATAAGCCTGCCAGAGATCAGGTGAGACAAGGTCCACCTCAGTCAGTACCCACACTCGTTACTTCCTAATCATGTTTTTTTTTAAGGATTATTATAGAAATTCATTGAGAAAGATGCTGCATCTCGCATTCTAAGCATTTACTTAAGTACACGTCAGAGCAGAACATGTTTTAGCCTGTTGATAGCTCCAGCATTGAAAAAGTTCCTGTGTAAGCTCCTTAATACTTGAATCCTTCACACCGGAGCCACAGCTGTGCACTGTCATACTCCCCTGAGTGTCCGCCCACAGCCGGCCATGTGTGGGCTGTTCTAGCACATTGAGTCCTATAGGCCTCCTGACTTCTCGCATCAGCTGTTGGAGTGGAGTCAACTCAAAGATGCAGGGAAAGCTGATGTTAATTTTGCCTTTTAGGCCGGTCTCAACATGAGCATGCATTGAAAAAATGCAGTGATATGGAATTATTTTGAAGAGGAAACTCTATATCGCTTTAGGAGGAAGGAAAATGTCAGTTTTTGATGTGGTAAAAGGGTTCTCGGTTGTTAGATAGGATTATAACAGGATATCCCGCATTTAGGCTTTCAACTTTGAACCTTAAGCAGTCTTCGGCACGTTGAAAAAGAATTTGGAATACTTGCCTTGCACTCTGGCTGATACACACACACACACACACACACACACACACACACACACACACACACACACACACACACACACACACACACACACACACACACACACACACACACACACACACACACACATATTGTATGTACACCTCTCCAGACTGAATTAAACATGACCAGATGGCTTTTTTTTTTTCTGGTGATCTAGAGTATCCTAATCCTTAAATTACTTTAAGTGTTTGTTTATTTGCTCTAAAGGGCTATTTTCCTGAAGGCTTTGAACATTAATTCCTAGGTTCACCTTGTTAGGCTTAGTATTACATTTCAATGTGCATTCTGTGCATATATTTGCATACACTCCTACAGTAAATGGAAACCACAATACACATCTTAAACTGGCCTATGTACACGAGTATGATAACTTCTGCATAGTACTGTACATAGTGACTATTAAACAAACGTGGACTCCCACATATTTTTCACAGATCTTTTGTGTCTGTGTGTGGGGTGCAGGGTGAACGCTGTTGTTTTTGTTGTGCATCTGGGGCCCACATTTGAATTTCAAATGGAGGAAGAGCACCTACGTTTAACTTTGAATGGTGAATACAGATACAGCCTACACTGTTTTAACTAAACCTAGACAGTAAATGTTTAAAGCATGTAGATAGTAGTTTAACGGATAAGGTACTGAGAAGGTACAAAGTCACCACTAATTGGATCTTGTGAACTTAATTATGCAGAAAAAAAAAGATCTTGAATCTGTTGCTTCACCAGCCATGGACACACATACCTAAATACAATTCTGACAAATTTTCTGTCTATGATTCTCAATGTAAATAAATGTTTTATTATTATTAACAGATTTAACCTTCAGAAGGTATCATAAACTATATCATGCCTGTTTTCTTCCTGTATCAATTTCTATAATCTTTCTCTCCCTCGCAGCCTCAACTGCTAAACGAAGGGACTGGTAACCGCAAATTCAAATGCACAGAGTGTGGAAAAGCCTTCAAATACAAACATCATTTGAAGGAGCACCTCCGCATTCACAGTGGTAAGTGTTTCGTTGAATAAAATGTTGAGAGCCTCTTTTCATAAGTGCTGTAAAAAGAATGCCAATAATGCATATAATCTTATTCATATGTCTTCAATTTGCCTAATGGTGATTCAGTGTGGTTTGGATAGTCTAGATAGATGATGAATATTTAAAACCATAATTATATAATTATGCAATAATTATTTGTTATTGTAGGATCCCATCATCCTATCAATCATTAAGTTGAATGATGGAATGGGGAAAAAGTTAAATGTCTAAAATATGTAAAGGAACATCACTTAATTTTTGTATTTATGCAATAATAAAAAATAAGACGTTTTGATTTTTTGTAGGTGAGAAGCCATATGAGTGCTCCAACTGCAAGAAGCGCTTCTCCCACTCTGGCTCCTACAGCTCCCACATAAGTAGCAAGAAATGCATTGGCCTTATCTCTATTAATGGACGGGTACGCCATGGAGTCAACAGCAAGCCTGGCTCATCACCAAACTCTGCTGCATCCTCCCCTGGCAGTCCTGCCTTAGCTCAGCTCCGTCACAAACTGGAGAATGGCAGGTCCATGAGCCTTCAAGACCCATCTGCCCACCCAGACATCAAGTCTGAGCCCATGGACTTCAATGAATACCGTCTTATGATCGCATCTCAACAAGAATATGGTGGGTCAGGCGCCTTTCTCAATGGCGGTGGCCGTAGTCCTCCAGGGATGCACAGTTCATCTCAGAACCCCCTGCAACATCTAGGCATTGGGTCAGATTCTCATCTATTGGGCTATCCAGCGTTCATCAACAACATGAGTGAGGTTCAGAAGGTTCTTCAGA
Organism: Meda fulgida; assembly: GCA_030578275.1. Lineage (NCBI taxonomy): Eukaryota > Metazoa > Chordata > Actinopteri > Cypriniformes > Leuciscidae > Meda > Meda fulgida. The sequence goes on along the minus strand of CM060624.1, from coordinate 16,967,064 downwards.
TTGTGGACAATACAGTTTGCCGACAGAAATTGGATGGCAACCCTGAAGAGATCTCTAAGCTTAGAGCATACATTAAGGACTTAGGCTCCCAGATGGAGGAGCAGAATCGGGTACTGGCCTCCCAGCAAGGCTTCCTTGGCGTTGGACACAACAGTCCCACCAAGACTATCATTGACTATACACTGGAAAAGGTCAATGAAGCCAAAGCATGTCTCCAGAGTTTAACAGAAGACTCAAAGAGGCGAGCGGTGGATATAAAAAAAGAAAGACCCAGCCACACCATGGATCTTCTATCTGAAGACAAAGGACAGGAGAGGGATGCGCAGTACGCACCATTCTCTTGTCAGTATTGCAAGGAGATGTTTTCTGGCCCTATTCCATTACATCAACACGAGCGCTATCTCTGCAAGATGAACGAGGAGATCAAGGCTGTCCTCAAACCTAATGATACTGTACCAACTGGCCGCAGGGGGCTTATCGGCTCAGAGCAGCATGATGGTGTGATCTCCTCATCTTTTGAGAGGAATGCCACCAGCCCAGTCAACCCCTACAGGGATCATATGACAGTACTGAAAGCCTACTTTGCTATGAACACTGAGCCCAACTCAGAGGAATTGAGGAAAATCTCCATGGCAGTGGGTCTTCCTCAGGAGTTTGTGAAGGATTCGTTTGTGCAATGGAAAGCTCAATCTCACCATAGCTTCTCAAGGAAAAGATCTCCTCCCCTTGAGCGAAGTGGAGAGCTCAACCATGGATTGAGCAGGGAGTCCACTTTTGCCCGGTCACCTATTTCTCTGGGTCAATATGGCGACTCAACGGCGGAGATCCAAGCTATCACCAATGGGGATTCAGGGCACAAGTTGTCCAAACCACATCAGTTTACAGGCATCAGACAGACCAATGAAAAGCCACTTGACTCTGTGGACCACTTAAGAGGTGAGACACCCTCACCTTTGAATCTCTCATCATCATCATCCAAACACTCACATAGCAGTTCGTACACTCCTAACAGCCTTGTCTCTGAGGAAGCCCATGGGGAACCACTGGACTTGTCTTTGCCAAAACAAGTTTACAAGGCAGAACGGAGACCCAAACACAATGGCTTTTCTGTTGACCACACTAGTAACTCCTCTGCTCGTGAATCAGGAACAGAGCCTTTAAATTTGGCCCACATCAAGAAGGAGTTCAACGCTCCCAATAGTTTGGGCAATGAAAATCAGCTGGAGAAAAGCTCAAGCCCCATCTTTAGTATAAACCCCTTCGGTGGTGGGCACATGTACACCTCGCTTCCACCTCACGGAGCATTCCCTCCACCTACTTTTATGTCTACGGCTCAAGCCAGCATCCCGGGACTCAGGCCTTACCCAGGGTTGGATCCCATGAGTTTCTTACCACCCATGGCTTACACTTACGCAGCAGGGGCAGCCACTTTTGCTGAGATGCAGCAACGGCGGAAATACCAGCGGAAACCAGGCTTCCAGGTAAATCGAATGTTATGAAACTGGGAAAAAGAATTCCCTGTGTATTCCATTTTATTTTTGTTTAAACCTTTCAAAAAGTGTGATAAAGCACATTCAAATTCAATGTTTCATCATGCATTTCCTCTTCACCATAGTTTGATTTATTTAAAAGTCTAAAATAAATGAATGAGGAAACTAATAAAAATGTCTATACATTAAATTATAGATGTTATTAAAGGTTATTGCTTCCTAGAAATATGTTGTCTACAGCATTTCCATACTCTTTTACCTACATTAATTCATACTATGTTCTGTACTGAACTGAAAGAACCCTTGTAAAGTCTTCTTAATATCAAGCCACATGTCCCTCTTTTGAGACTTCTTCAGGTTATAAAGGTCTTATACAGGTTACAGAGATAAGCTCTGTCCAGACGTGGGATCAAACATGGGGCAGGGGCTGTCTCCTAGGTGGCAGGTTAGGATTAGGATTTGTGGCAGGTTAGGATTGTGTGAAGTGTCTAAAATCTGTTTCTTTTGCAGGGGGAGCTACTGGACAGCACAGGGGACTATCTGTCAGGGCTAGAGGACCTGACAGACAGCGAGTCGCTGCTCGCCCGGAAGAAGATTAAGAAGACTGAAAGTGGTATGTACGCGTGTGACTTGTGCGACAAAACATTCCAGAAGACCAGTTCCCTCCTAAGACACAAATATGAGCACACAGGTATATCACATTTAGACAACTCTTTTTTTTTTTACCCTCGTCCAACCCCCTCCAAGTAATTCCCTTTGATCACATTGTTTTTTTTCCGTTTCTTTCATTCCTTTCCTTCTTTATTTTTTCATACCTATTTTTTTCTGTCCATTGCCATACTTTTGTTGTACATTTCAAACCCATGACAAAGGTGTAACAGTTTTCTTCCTTTTGACAGGCTCAAAGGGGATTTTTTTATTTATTATTTAGCATGTGACAGACAATATTTATTATCCAGCTAAAATTTACCAAAATAATTACCACTTTAAATGGCAGATGCACACACACAATATATCGTATTTGCGTTTTGTTCATTGAACCACAAAAAATCTTGCATTGCTTTTAAATTGAGCATTTGGAACAATTTAATACAGTTTGCTGGCATACCAACATGGCACATTGTGCCAGGTGTGTGAAAGCCTGATGTGTGCGTGCCATTTCTACACCACAATGTGACCTACCCTCCTGGGGAACTCCTCTCTTTCACACGTTTGCATCATCCTCACTTACATTCTTCGGTCGGAATTCATAGAGAGGAATCTGCCGTCTCGTCTATTTTTGAACTTGATGAGGGGAGGTGGGGAAGGGGACCATCTCAAGTATGGCTGCAATGGAAGGTGTTGCAGGCATGCCAGCGCTATTCATGGCCAAGAATATAGTACATCTGTTCTTGTGCTTGGAACTGATGGCAAATGTGTGGGTTTTTATGGCAAGTATGTTACTGGTGGAATTATTGAATGCCAAATGGCAAGTGCCTCCTACTTCACTGATTAGAGTAGAATTAATTTCCTAGTTTCTGTAAGTAGACAACGTGATCCAAGCTGGTGAAAGAGGAAGGTGTGCGGGAGGTGAAGTGTTTGGTGTTTGTATTACACATGGCATCACGAGACAGACGTATGTCTTATCTAAGCATTTTCATATCCCAAGTCATGATGTCATAAACTCTGTCAGGGATGCTGACTGCCTCACTTTCACCTTGTGCGGCATGGAGTGATAATCACCTGATCTTCTTGGCTGCGTTCAGAACAGTCACAGACAACCTCAGAATAGCGCCTCAGGACTGTGGCTTCCCCCTCACCTCCCTGCACTGTTTTTGGTAACATCTAAAATAAACCGGTGGGGTTTGTCGCTGTTTGAAAGGAAGGAGTTTTTAAGTCAGAACTTTTTTTCCTTTCAGGTTTTTACCCAAACTAATCCCAAACAAGAGTTTTTTTTATTTTTTTATTTTTTATTTGTAGAATTCATCATGAGGTACAAGTTAGGAAGGAGGGATTTGTGTGGTTTCTTCAAGGATATGTGTCTTAGTAAATTGTAATGTTTTACCTTACATTTGACTGTAATGCAAACAGTTGCATTTTTTTTATATATTTGATACAAGTTTGTGTATCCTCCAAAGAGAGGTTTTTCAAATAGTTTTTTTATAGCTTTAAGATTTTATAGATGCTGTGCTAACCTCTTGGCTCCTCTCTCTTTGTGTCTCTGCAGGAAAGCGGCCTCACCAGTGCCAGATTTGCAAAAAGGCCTTCAAACACAAGCACCACCTCATCGAGCACTCACGTCTACACTCGGGCGAGAAACCCTACCAGTGTGACAAATGTGGCAAGCGCTTTTCCCACTCTGGCTCTTACTCGCAGCACATGAACCACCGATATTCCTACTGCAAACGGGAGGCAGAGGAGCGTGAGGCCGCCAAACAAGATAGCCACGACAATGGCGGACCCCTGGAGCCCACAGAGCTACTAATGCGTCGGGCTTACCTTCAAGGCCTCGGGCCCCTGGGCTTTTCGGATCCAGAGGACCAGATGGAGGATATCACACGAGAAAACACCATCTTGAGAGACGGCACTGAGGGTCGGGCCAGGGAGGCAGAGGAGGCGTATCCGGAAGTGACTAACAGGCAAGAGACAGGGTTAGTGGAGGAAGAGGAAATGGAGGTAGAGGGACGGAGATTTGAAACTCAGAGCCCTGAAGAGACAGCAAAAGATGAGAAATTGAGCAAAGTAATGGGAGGGACAGAGGACGAGAGCTCGGAAGAGGGGAAATTAGTGAGCAAAAGAAATCCTGACTGCGAGAATGAGGATGCTGATTAACTACTGCATTTCGGAATAAGCTTCTTGTTTTCTTTTTCCCTCAAGCTTGCATCGTGCCCTTCTTCCGCCCTTTTTGGAGGGACTTTGAGCCAGATTCACATTTGTACCACACTGCCATGTCTTGGTTAACGTGCGCCTGAGGCTTGCACTCATTGAAATAAAGAGTGGAACTTCAAAATCAGGCATCAGAAACTAGGATGGAACATGAAGGAATCCATATTATGCAAAAATACAAGTGATAACGATTGTCAGAATAAAAAATAAAAAAAAGGTTTTTAAAATGTACAGAGGTTTCAGCCAGAAAGCTGTGTGGTGCTGATTTCCATATAACTCCTGTGTTTCATTGTGGTCGTAGCACAAGCCTGGAAATTGCACTCTGAAAAAAAAAGTATTAGAAAAAAGTAAAAATAAAAAACAAAAATAAAATGAACTAAAAAACACTTAGGTAAAAAGCATTGCCTATATGTACTTATACTGCGCTTGAAGACGCAGTTGTGTGTAAGTGTTATATTTCGTCTATCACTTACTGTGATACCCTTGGTTTTACCTTTCTTTTCCTGACCAGCCATTCAAGTTTTGGCATCTCACCATGGCTTTTTATGAAGCGACTTTAAATAAATAATATCTATATGATTCTTAAACGTACAAAGTCTTAAAGTTGGCCAGGGGTGGATTGAAAGACTCTGGGTAACTGTAATGACGAAGGCTCATTGTATGAGGTGACGTCAGACCCCCTGTGTTGTTGTTTTTTTTCGTTCGAGAAAAGCCTTATATGCAAACCCTTTCACCTGTGTTTTCTGCAAGTGCCATCCTTGTACAGTATAAAGCGAAGTCAACTAGTGTTCTCTTTGCACCTGCTTTAGTATTAAATGAAGTTTTTCACCTTGTCATTTGAAATACCTACGTCAGTATTAGTATTAGACTGCAGTTGTTTAGTTTACATATTGTTTGTGCAATTTTCTGTATTTTTTTAAGATCATCTGTCAGTATTATCTTGGTTTGTTTTGTTTTGTTCAATACAAAGTTCATTTTTATTTTAAACTACCATTTTATTTATGTGACTCATTTTATATTTCCTAATTATATTTATTTCATACTGTAGTGTACAGTATTATAGTTCCTTGATATAGATATATTTTAGTAAATAAGGATCCTTACAAGTGGAGCAAATTTTACGTAAAGAGAGCATTTATTGTATCTGGAGCGATTGCTGTGAATTGCTCTTCATACTACACTTACCTGATGAAGGAGAATCTACAATTTGGGAACTTTTGATACAATATTGTGAAAACACTGTATTTTTGACTGAAAGGAAAACAATTCCACTTTATTCATATTTGTTTTTCCTTTTTCCCTTTTTTAGCTAAAGAAATAAGGGGTGAGGGGGGATGTGGTTGTTGGGATTCTTTGACATGTCTGTTGAAGTATAATTTAATTTTTAATTTGTAATTTTTCTTGAAAATGACCTTGCTCGAATAAATGTAGCCCAATTTAATTTTGAAAGCCTGTGTAACATTTCACTTAACAACTCACTTAAATGTCCTCACAAGTTGACAGATATCGACACATTTAATTTATTACTTTAAATACAAAATAACCATTCCCATATAGCCAAGAAAAAGTCTTCAAATAGTTGCCAATGTATTATCTTTGATATAGTGTGTGTGTGTGTGTGTGTGTGTGTGTGTGTGTGTGTGTGTGTGTGTGTGTGTGCGCGCGTGCGTGCATGCGTGCGTGCCTTATTGTGCAAGTAAGGAGTGTCATCCATATTATAAATCTCCTCCATAAATTGGAGAAAATAGCTATATAGCAAACATTATACTTTAATATTCCCCAGTATCATTTTCTGTGCTATCATTTAATTAATTACTGGAACCTTTACCTTTTGATGTGGATTACACATAGCAATATAATCCACCTTATCAAAGTCCCTCTCAGTATGATAGCCTTCCATTAGTCTCTTTGAAGTTGAATGATGTTGGGTTGCGCTAAATTAACATCAGCTGCAGGCTGCCAAACTGGCTGTGAAGTCTCAATGTTGGAACTCTATGGAGTTCCATTAACCATGACCTTGCTAATTTTCTCAACTCACATACTCATCTCAAGTTTAATTTTCAAGGAACTATTCAAGACATTTTTCTCCCTGCAGGGATGTGCAGTCCATTTCATTTTAGAAGCTAAGGTTACTGTATAAATTGCCCTATCAAATTGAACCACATAGTACTTATACATAAGCTGCATTTTTTTTTTCAAAGCAAATTTTCTCTGCTGTCCAAATTTTGATGGGGTAACTTATAAATAAATAAATGCATCATGCATGAGTGGGAAAACCACTTAAATGTGTATATGTTCTGACACTGAATGATAATATTTGGGATACTTTATATGAAATAATATGCTAAATAACATGCTAATTAAAATAGAAGTGTATTACAAGTGTAAATGATCTGGTCTGAGACTGTACCTGTAGTTTTTCTATTCATGTAATTTTCCATTCAGGTGATTATCTAAAGGGACTGTTGTAAGTGCTGTTGACCACACTGTACTTCACCTACACTGACCTCTGCACACAACCCACTTATTAAACATACAAATAAATAAAAGGCCCAGGACACTTATGTCAGTTATTAAAATATCAGTCACTCATTAAAAATGACTACTGACAATAACTATTGAGACAGGCTATATAATGCAAGTACAGTCAAATATATATATATATATATATATATATATATACACTACCGTTCAAAAGTTTGGGGTCGGTAAGATTTTTTATGTTTTTAAAAGAAGTCTCTTCTGCTCACCAAGGCTGCATTTATTTGATTAAAAATACGAAACAAACCCAGTAATATTGTTAAATATTACAGCTGTTTTATATGTGAATATATTTTAAAATGTAATTTATTCCTGTGATCAAAGCAGAATTTTCAGCATCATTACTCCAGTCTTCAGTGTCACATGATCCTTCAGAAATCACTCTAATATGATTATTTGATGCTCAAGAAACATTTATGATTATTATCACAGTTGACAACAGTTGTGCTGCGTCATATTTTTGTGCAAACAGTGATTAATTTTTTTCAGGATTCTTTGAAAGTTCAAGAGAAAAGCATTTCATTAAAAAATAAATATTTTCCATTATTACAAATGTCTTTACTGTCACTTTATATCAATTTCATGCGTCCTTTCTGAAGAAAAGTATTAATTTCTTTAAAAAAAAAAATTGACCCCAAACTTTTGAACGGTAGTGTATATATATATATATATATATATATATATATATATATATATATAATTTATGAATTCTATATATATATATATATATATATATATATATAGAATTTATGAATTCAAACATGGCAAAACCAGATTTTTTTTAAATAAAAAATTATATGTTTGGGTAAATAAAAGTTTAAAAATCTAAATCTAAAACAATCAAAACATGAAATAAAAATAAAGTATACACACCTCCGCAATTAAATATGAACAATAAACATGTCCCTTTTGGTTACCACCATTTACCATTATAATTGTAGTTTTCACCAAAAATTACATATTTACTACTGTAAAACTGTGGTAACTGTAAAACATCAATAAATCAATCAATAAAAGGCTAAACACTTTTTACGTTATGTGAATGATGGACAGTTAAGTACGTGTGAAAGCAGTTTCGAAATTAACAAGGTATAGCATATTGAGTGCAAAATGTAGGCTAAGTATACTGACAACATATTAAGAAGAGGGGGTTCATATAAAATGTAGGACAAATAAGATTCATAACTGACTTTTAAATATCAGAAGATATTCATATTTATTAATTGCTGTCTGTCATTCCGAAATGGTTTTCAGTTGTATGAGTTTTCACATAGCCTACAACTGCTCTCATAAAAAAAATCCACCAAATTAGGTTTTATATGGATTCTAGCAAGACCAAGCTGGTCATTTATGGTCATCATGGCCCAAGCTGATCTAGATGATGGATCAGCTGGACTACCAGCTGGTGGGACAGAAATCAACATTGTAGACCTTGATCAAGCTGGTTAGGGTTAGTAGACCACCTTGGACAACAAACCAGCATGTTCCAAAACCTGGCTTAAGCTGATATGACATGGGATTTCCAGCATAAAAACAAATGTGTTTTGACAAAATTTGAACTTTGTCGGTCTAAAACAAAATTTGTTATATTCTAAATTCTATAATATATCATTTATGGCAGGCACGTCCCACATCTGCATAGTTCATTGTAGCACATTGTGAAGCCTGCAAACAACCTGCTTCACGGTACAGTGCTGGAGGAACGTAATCACGCATAGTGACGTCATGACGTAAACATGCGCCGTGTTTCCTATCAGGAAGAGGTAAGACTGGTTTAAACACGCGAATGTTTGCAGATTTCAGCCTCTGTTACTGTTTTAAAACCAACGAGTGTTTATCATTAGCTTGCTTGACTAAAGACAGAAACGAGTATGTGGTTGTGCAGTTATAGCGATATGTGTCTTAGTGTCTTTTGTCTTCTAAACAAATGTTAAAGTTAATTTGTTCTCATTGCTGTGATGTGAATTAATGTAATAAAAAAACGCGGTCGTTTGTATAAATACAACGTTCCTTACAACTTCCTCATACAGTGGCGCAAAATATATTTGAAGGCTGTGTTTGATGTCTTTGCATTAGATAACAACATTTCAAAGTGTTTTTTTTTTTTAAAAAGCACCCTTTCCAAGCATTTCATACAACGAAGATTGCTAGGTTTGAAATTATAAAACTATAGATACAGAATTCAAAATAACGAAAGAAATACACTCTCTGCTTGTCACACGTTAGTGAAACCTGTTTAGTTAATTTGATGAGCTGCATGGTAGTTCATGACACCGATGTGAACATAATAAGGACATCATAGGTGAAACTCGAAAAATTAGAATATCGTGCAAAAGTTCATGTAGGCTATTTCAGTATTACAAATTAAAAGTTGAAACTAATATTTAGTATATAGTTTATAATTATATAGCCTACATATGCATGATTATACTTTTCAGAGGGCCGAAATTTCTGTATTTAAAATCCTTTTTTTATCGATTACATGTAGCCTAATATTCTAGTTTTCTGAGATTTTGAATTTGGGGTTTTTATGAGCTGTAAGCCATAATCATCAAAATTATAACTTTTGCACGATATTCAAATTTTTCGAGTTTCACCTGTATTCTACACTAAAATGATTACAAGTTGGTTAAAAGACATTGCAAACATTATTTAGAAACGTGAAGGTAGTTTTTTGAAGAAAGGCGTTGCCAATGCCAGTATTTAATGCATATTACATAGATGCAATATGGTTTGACATTTTATTGTCATTGCATTTAAATTAATATGTGGCTTAATAGCTTTCAAATCATTAACATAGGTTTGCTGAATAAAATCAAGATGTTTAAAAACAGCAGTCAGCTTTTTCAGGCTGTAATAAGAGACAAAGATTTTTTATGAAATATCACTTCAGAATATTATTGTATTATTAATCAGTCGTCACAGAGATGCTATAATAGTGGACAAATGCAATACATGCAGATAAATGGGAGTTAACAAAATCTGATATATTCAGATATTCTGGTAGTGATTTTATTTATTTATTCAATATGGTACTGAATATGATCATCCTTTACTCTAAATGCTGCAATATGATGCAGAGTAGTTTCTTTAGATCATCATTTGCATGGTTTCAGCTGGACCAGCTGTGTTTTGCTTGAAATGAGTCAGCGAGAGGAAATGAAGAATGTAGCCTCGAAATGTCTCAAAGTTGGTCTTGAGGTTTTTGTCACCCATTTAGCTTAATGTGCATTGTTTAATCCCTATTGTCATATTGAGAAGAGAAAAGCGATGTAAAATGACACTATTACAAATAACCCAGAATTGACCTGCCCTGTTCCATAATTTCAGAAGACAACAGTAGGCAGAAATTTGTGCCTTATATAATACTATTGTTTTATTTATTTTTTTATTTTTTTAATCTATTTACTTATTTTTGTTGGTCTGTTTTGCTTAATTAAGTCACTGAAATTTGCAGGCAATTTCTGTTCGCTGGGGAGTTTGCGTTTTATGACCCATAAATGAAGGAGAACCTGTGTGCTGTATTACACTTTAAACAGGAAACTTTTTTTTTTTTACCCACAAAAGGAAATACATAGACATGGAAAGCTAATTGTAGGGACTTTTGGTAAAATCTGATGTTATATTTAATCCATTCCAGTAAATTGTATCGATGAGGAATTAGATTTTACTGTCCTAAATTTTAATTCTAAGTAATGACAAACTGAGAAATTCATCGAGATATTTTCCAACTGCAGTTCATGTAGCGAATACCCTTTTGAAATAACGTCATCCACACATCCAGTTAGAGTTTTGCCTGTTAGAGGTTACTTTGCCACAAAATGTTAATGATTTTCTTCACTTTTATATTATTACTTTTTTATTTAATTTTGGTTACGTCTTGATAGTTTAAACAAGGCTCTTTGCACTTTATTTGATCAACTTCATGCCTTCCATGTCTGTGATAGAGGCCATTTTCTGTTATCTTATCACATCTTTTACAGTAATAGACACAATTTTCTTCTACTAGACATTTGAAATGAGCCTTCTGAAGGACATTTTCTCTCAGACGACCTGTACAGGAATCAAATGTGTTTAGCTTTTGTATTATATATTAAAAGCCTAGCCTAATTCAGAATGCTGTAGTCTGTCACCTAATTGTCACCCATAAATGATAAAGAATCAGGTTAAACTCTTCAATTCATGGCACATGATTACCGTGCCTGCCGTTTCGCCGATTCATCTCTGTCAGCCGGGTGTGCAGTGATTAGCATGCAAGTGCTAGCATGTAATTACAGAGCAGCTTCTTTTCCTTTAATGATTACCGTTAACACAAAGCCTCTGACGAGGTGAATGAGGACACGGCTCACTCTATTAAAAGACAGAACAGACACTTGGATGGTCTGAAAATTTAATTCGTGGAAAATGTGAACTTCCTCTCGCTTTTCTAACGTGAGATCAAAGGCATTTATGAATAGTACTTTGTGCCCTCGGTGGTGAACCTTCTGAAAGTGCCAATGTCAGTCTGAGCACTTCGAATTAAAAAGGTTTCAGGAACAAATGACTATCATTTTACAAGGCTTAATAGTGTTTTAGTTGATTGGGATGCCACTCAGTTCAGCAGAGACTGTCTGGAATTTGAAGAGGTTGTGTTGGCAACATTCATTAGACCCGTTTGTTAAACAATATCATTGCAGAAAAGCTTTTTTGACAGTTATTTCATGCTGCTTGAGCTGATGCAATTGTATTCCTCATATCCATTGACATTGGAAATGGTATAGGTTGGATAGTTAGAAAAAAAAATAGTTAATTAGCTTTTTCTTTTATTCGATGTGGTTTTTAACAAACGTTAGGACATGCAATGTAAAAGTTTTCACATCTTAGGCGGTGTAGAGTCATAGCCAAAGTATTTACAAGGTTAAAATATTGCTCAAATATGAAGTCATCTGAATGCAAGCTATGGAGACGGCCCATTGTCTGAATTTATGCGCACAGTGAACTTTGAAAGAGCTTCACTGTTTGCCCACTCATTAGTGACCCAGACAATATGTGATGGCACTAATATTTTTATCCTCTGTGTGTAGGTTTCGCTTTTTTAATTTGAGCGACCAACTTGTGAAAACAAGGCACGTTGATATGTGTCCACTTCATTGCATAATACTACCAATCTGTCGTGACTTTTTTGACTTTCAAAATGAGCACCTCAGTGGTTCATGGGTCAATAACAAATAATAGTGTTTGCAATAAAGCAAGAGAAAAATCTCTAGTTTAAAACACATGCAGGTTCAATCTTTTGCCTTACACCTTTATTGAATATGTGTATAGATACACATATTCAATAAAGGTGTAAGGCAAAGGAGTATCTACAATAATTATTATTAAAGTTATGTTTTAGGAAAATTATTTTTCATGTACTTTTTCATGCATGTTGGCATGTTGGCAAACTCATGAGTTGTTAACCACTTTGATTTTCCAATAAACGTTTTTCGATTATTAATAATATCCAGTAAAGCAGTTTTGTTAAAATATTTTTTAATAATAATAATAATTATACTTGTCATTATAATCATCATTATCATACGTAAATAAATATTTATTATGATCATAAATAATAAATATTTACATAATTAAAATGTTATGCAAAACTAGTACCCAATATTTTTTATTTTTTTTTGTAGAATTATTTAATTGAGGCTTTTTTTCCTTATGATGTCAGGACAGTTTAATCACCCATTTTGGACTTTATGCATACAATCAAATGAATTGGATTTAATTTATAGATTTTGGAAAAGATGAGCATCATGTCATTGACCCATATGTGTACATCATTTTAATAGCCCAGTTTATTTTATTTGGTATTTTACTTTGGATACAATCCTGATGCAGCACGGTCCAGGCTCGTCCTCATGTTGTTCCTCGTATCGCTCAAGTCTAATTTCAAGTGATCAGCCGTGGCTTTGGTCTGCTGTGTGGGAGTACATAATCGGATGTTTCATTCTGGCTGAATTAGCCCTCCAGAAAGACCACATCACTTTAAGGCCTCCTCCTGCCCTGTCAGAGTCCATCGCGGGTGATGACGCAAACACACACACACACACACACACACTCTCTCACACACGCATACACACTCAAGACATGGATGGCTAGAGGCTGTTAAAATGAGGTGTTGAGAGTTGGCTCACACGCTCCAATGCGCCATGTTTCTGGGTGCTTGTCACTGGGCAGTGTCATGCTATCCGCCCCCCTGTACTGGCACTTATTGGTGCCATTGGTATAGTCACTTTTACTGATGGGTTTAATCGTCAGGATTGGTACTGGCGCTTAATATGACGTCTTCGCGCACTGCCCCTGCGGATATATCAGCTGCATCCCAGTTTTTTTTCTCTGTACTCTGAGGCAGAATCTCTCTAATGCTGCCACTTCCCTAGTATTTTGAGAGCCAAAGGAAATCCTGCATTTCATCTGGAATAATGCAGTGTAGATAATGACCTGTCTCCTCAGGAGGGGGCGGGGTGTATGTTTTTCTGCAAGAAAGAAGGAGGGAATTTCTATGGTTAATTCTGTAGGTGGACATATGGGTAAACGTGCCACCTTCGATGTTAGTGCAGATTAATTTCATCAAGCTTCTTATAAATGTATTTATATGAGTAATATGCAGTATAAATAGTTCAGTTTTATATGGCAATTTATTCTGTTCATTTTTTTTTTCATATGGTCATGACTTGGCAAAAGGTTAGTAGCTAGTAATTTATAATAGTCTTAGGCATGTAAATGCAATATTTCATGCCGCCTTCAAAGGTATTTTGACTAAATCAGTAGAAATTGAATCCCCTCTCCGTTATGGCGTCCCATTGAGCCTTTTGAATGCAGCAATGACTCAGCATCCATCGACAGTCATGATGGTGCTGCTTTTGGTTGTGAGGCCGGGCACTGCGGGGTTTCCCTTTCACATGAACTGTGTGGGGGGCTGAATGCGACAACATTAACCCCTCATTTTCCTCTCCATCTTGAGGTTGAATGCTTTTCACGCCTTACCTGTGTAAAATAGAGGCTCTGAGGTAAAAGGGTAGAGGTAAATCACTGTGTGAGAAAATCCCACTCTGTGTATCCGAGCGATTGGAAAACCCCAGGCTTTCAGGTTAGATGTTTAAACCTACTGAAGTTGTTACATTTCCAGTTCCCTGTTGCAAAGTTTTGATTGGTTTTCACAGTTCTGCTTGCTATGAAGTGCTTAGCTCAGCAGTGTTTATCACATGGATGTTTACTGTTTAGACTGGTAAAGAAAGTGGTCAAAGCACCACAAGATACCACTTAAATTTGTACAAACAAGTTCATGTAATTTTTGAAGTTAAACTTAAGTGTTGTCTGAGAGCATCAGCTTGCCTGTTTAAATTTTTCATTGCTCAGGAAGTTATTTTGAAACAGTAACGTTAGCTTCTCAAGCTACAAGCTTGAAATTAGCAACAAGCTAACTACATAAAGATATTTAAATAGTTAGCTAATAGCTATTACAAGATGCTAACTACATTAGCTGTGTCTTTTGTTTCCACAAATTAGCTGTATTTATCTGTCACATTAACAATAAGGGGGATCTGAATGAATGACTCTCACATGAAAAAAAAAATACCCCTCTATCGGAAACTTAGTGGCAGCAGCATTTAACTAAATACTATGCCATTGAAAAGAAACCCTAAACCGGTGTGTAGGAACATTGATCACAGAATCTTATTTTTTCTATGTCCAATTAAACCAATTTAGGTTACTCAAATGAATCCAACTTCTTGTTGCTACTTGAGGAAGAGCTTTTGGTTATGGCCTTAGTGCATTCAGTAGTGCATCTATTTATTTGATAGAGCTACATGGTTCTTGTTGGACAAAGTAGCTTTTTTTACTGGAATACTTGCACTATTAAAAGAAAAAACACGAGAGGTTGTCGTCATACTGAAGAAGTGAGTAAACTAGTAATTTCGCTTTAAGTTAATTTCTTGCTTTAAGTTAAGTTGTCAGAACAACATAATTAAATAGTGAGGTACATTTCCAAATAATCAGCTGAAGTATTTTTTTTTTTTTTTTTTTTTTGCTGCATAACTCATTATGCACTCCAGTTATGACTTAACCGTGACACATATATGATGAAATTCTAGGTGACTCGGAAAGTACTGTACGTGGGCGAATTTTGCCAGGGCAATTATTATTAACACCCTCTCCAATACGTGGTTATTAATCATAGGTTATTAAAATATCATTTTCGCTATGATTGTTGTTTACGGCCTTCTTTTTTATGTGAGTCATTGAAATGTGATGTTTTAATATTCTTTTCTGATTTATTTTTTTCCCTGTTCTTTTGAACTCTACAGGAATAGCGCGCATTCACAAACATCAGGTTTGGTTGGGACTGTATCCATGAGTGCGCTCTTGCTGGAGGCGTTCTATGGTGGTTCCCACAAACAGCTGGTCGATCTTCTCAAGCAAAGTGTTGAAGACTGTGTAAGCTTCACTCTACCTGCGAAGAAATGGCACTGGAGGGCCAGAACTTCTGCTCTGTACTTCATGCAAGCAGTTCCAGCAAGTTCCACGTACAGGTCAGCAGAGGTCATCAGTCTGGTTGTCTTCCTTAAAGTAATTTTATAGCTTTTTTAAAGAGATAAATATGTAAATATACTGGCACATTCTATATTATTAATTATTTCAATGCATTAGATAATGTCAAGGCAAGTGTCATCTGCAAATAAATCTTTGTGTGCTTATTGGGTTCTCATGAACATTTATTATTTACCAAATCAAAGAACACCATTTCAGACATTTGCATGACCTTCAAATAGTCAGGTTAAGTATAATTGGTGTACAATGCACTTACTGACTTGGTTCTACTGCACTCATACTTTAAACATTTGTCATCCCTCAAGTCCCATACTTTAAAGCCACATAGCTGTGGTTTCCTATTTACTGCAAAGCATGACTGGTGATATTGTAGCTATACAGCTAACAGAACTTGCAGGAGCAAATCTTTTAGATGGATACGTATACCACTTTTTTTTAGAATTTTAAATCCTGTCTGAATCGAACACATTTCTGCATTTCCTTCACAACCTCTCCATAAAATATATTTTCATACTGTTTTTTTTAATTGTTTTGTATTATGTATATACAATGCTTATATATTTTAACCTAAAATATTTACTAACTGCTAATTTTGTCTGTGCTGCTGGTGTAAATTCATCACGTTTTTTTGGAGCTTTTTCTTTCTTCTGTAATCACAGACATAGCTATCTAGCTATTGTCATCTTTTTTAAATGTCTACTAACACATCACAGTAGTTTTGTGTAATAAAACCAGTGTAATGTGGTTTGACATTTTTACACGTAATACTAGGACGTCTTTAAAAGTAAAAACAAACTTTATCAAAGTTAAAGGTGTTGCTGGTACATGTGGGTACACAGTTTGATCAGTCACTATATGATCAGATTATCCAGCTGATACAAGATAAACACCAACGATGAGCTAAATGTATTGAGTGTAATTATAGCTGCCTGTTTTATTTTCAACATAAGAACCTGAGGAACACTTTACAATAAGTTTAAATTTGTTAAAGTCGGCATGAGAATTGGTGAAAGTCTTTCTTCCCTATTGTGACATACATCCGAGTGAAATAGCTTTTCGAACAAGAAAACATTTAGGACTGGACTGAGATAGTTGTGGTTTACTACTTCTGTGATGTCATGTGAGTGACAGGTTGTCTCGCCCTCATCATGCCAGTAAACACGTCATCAGAGAAGAGAAGATATGTTGTTGCAAAAGGGAGGGGAAGTTAATTTGATTAAAGATTACAAGGGCACATGAATTTTAAAAATTGACGTGAACAGATAAATAATTTTTTATAAATACGACAAAAGAATTGTCGATTTTGGTTTCATGGTGATTTTAACATTATATATTTCAGATATCATGAATTGACATAAAATAAAACATTTTTCTTATTTATTTAATTTGCATTGGCTCATCTAAATGTATTATTTGGTGTTTTTAAATTCATGTTCATTCAAAATATAGCTAATGTTAATTTATACAAATGTGTAGAAATGAACATAAATCTGAATACTCTAAAAGTATTGTTCATTGTTTGGTTATGATACTTAATTCATTAACTAATGCTAACTAATCAAACCTCATTGTAAAGTGTACCAGAATCAGGTTATTTTCAATTTACGATGATCTTTTAAAATGTGTGCCTGCACTTAAAGTGCACTACATGGGGAGATTATACACTTATATTACTTAATGGAACTCGGTGAAGTTTTTGTTCAAATAGAGTTTCTAAAACTGTATAAACAAGGACACAAACACATTTAGAGAATAGGATCCGATGGGGACTTTCTTGCTTCCTTTTAAGGGACGGAGAAACCGCAGGTGGGTGGGGGAAGCCCTGAGCATTCCTTCTGCTGCAATCTCATCTCACTGCACCCGAAGTTAAGCAAAAGGAAAAACATACGTTTCATTCCTTAAGTCAGGTATCAAATATGCACAGTCATAACCCTTCACGTGTCAACTGGACGCACTGTCAAAACTTTTATCAACTGTCAGGCCGTTTGCAACTTGCTCTCATGGCGACAGTTGTGAAAATATTTGAATGTGTTCCATTTCATTGAATAATGATTGTCAAAATGGTTCATCTCTTCTCATGCTTGCATAACAAAATAATGAAGAGGTACTAAAGATACAGTAACACTTTACAACAAGGTCCCATTAGTTAACATTAGTTAATGCATTACGAAAAAAGCAATACATTTGTTACAGTATTTTGGTACAGTAATCTGTGTTAACATTAGTTAAGAAAAATACAATTGTTTATTGTTAGTTCATGTTAGCTCATGTCCATTAAACAATATTAACATATTACTTTTGATTTGAATAATGTATTAGAAAATGTGGAAATTTTTATTTTTCATTGTTAGTTCATTTTAACCATGTAGTTAACTAATGTTAACATATGAAACCTTATCGTAAAATGTTACCAAAACTAGTGCGCCAGGAGCAACGCTTGCTTTTCCAGATCGGCACCTTTGATAATGCAGTTACAAACCTGACTCAGCACAGAGCAGCTTGCTCACCCACTGTGTCTCTTATCTTAGGTTTTCACAAAGCCAAAACGTCTGGTTTAGTTACGGTTAATAGTTTGTGCTGGAAAAGTCAGTGGGCGACAGTTACGGTAACGTCACAGTTTAATGAAAGCCAACAATGGCTCCTGTGTAGGATTGTTTACACACCTTGGATGAAGTTTATATCTATCGAGTACATTAATTCTAGATTTAAAGTTCTTTCCACTGAAATAGATGAGTCAGATTTAGCTTTTGGCTTTTGGTGGCCCCATCGCTCATTACGGTTTATACGACCAATACCGTTAACCGTCTGCCTACTTGCCTCATCAACCACATCAACCGGACTGACCTAAAAAGTTGCATTAAACTCGAGTGTCTGTCCTCACCTCCAGTTCAAAGGGAACCAGAGTAAGCCTTCCTGTTTCATTATTATTGGACGCACTCCACTTGACAATTTCGAGAGAAAAGCAAGACTAAAAATAGTAACTTCCATCATCTGGTTTGATTTCAGAGTTGTGTGCAAGCAAGGATTTGGGAGGTGCCGTTCGGCGCTCGTCCTGATGGAGTTGAGGAATGGAGACGTAATCCTGCCGCACAGTTACGAGGGCACAGGGTGGTAGAAGGTCCCCCTTTCACGCTGATCTTAAAGCAGTGTGATTGGTTTTTCGTATAGTTAAGATTAGGAATTGGTTAGGGGGAGCTGGTCGTAGATTAGCATAAAAGGGACTCTTCTGACAGCGACAGAGTCACGGTCGCGAGGCCGCGGGCTCCCCACATCAAAGAGACTGGCGAGCGGGCTGGAGGGTTAGACTGACAGGCGGTGGGGGCTTAGAAGAGGGGGCTGGGTTCATTTAGGGAGACCAGAACTGAACTTCAAAGCCCTTGTCCCATGGCTCTTAGCACATACAAGGGTAAAATTTTCAATGGTCTCCTACTTGTGTATATAACATCTTAAAGCAGTGTTCATTAACCTCAATAATGTTTCTTTCAGCAGAGTGTGCAGAGATTTCTGTGTCCTCTTGTGTTTCAAATGATGCTTTTTTTTCTTTTGCCGAACTAGGATTTCATTTTTTACTCTTAAGTCAATTGAGACCTCTGTCACAGGCTTTTTATACATTTTTGCATTTCAAAAAGTCAACTTTTTCAATGTTAGTTATATTAACGCTACTGTTAAAAAGTTTTAGATAGATTTTTTTTTGAAAAATTAGTACTTTTATTCAGCAAGGACACATTAAATTGATCAAACGTGACAGTAAAGACATTTGTAATGTTACAAAGGGTTTTTGAACTTTCTATTCATTAAAGAAACTTGGGGAAAAATGTGTGACAGTTTCCACAAAAATATTAAGCAACACAACTGTTTTCAACATTGATAATAAGAAATGTTTGTGTCAAATTGGTGACACTTAAGATTGGATAAATGGCTGCTAAAAATCAGCATTGCATTAACATGAATAAATTGCATTTTAAATATATTGAATTGTAAACGTTTTTTTCAATTGTAATAATATTTCACAATATTACTGTTATATTATTCTGTTTTTATCATATTATTTTGTTATTTTATTCTGTTTTGATCAAATAAATGCAGCCTTTGTGAGCATAACATAAAAAAATAAAAAAAAACATTAAAATAATCTTACCCACCCATACTCAAATACACACTCTGAAAAGTGCCATAAGAACAGTTTTGACTGGAAATTTGTGCAATTTTAATCTCCTAGTGTGCCATAAACATGATCACTGCATAAGCTACTGATTGTTTAGAATCACAATTTTATCTTTTTGTTTTATTACAATTGTCAACATGATTATTTAATCATTTTTCCAATTGCAATGCCTTGAAAAAGGGGATATTAGGGGACTTTGTTTTCCCACATTACAACAGGCCTTTGTGGTCAGAACAATTTTTGTTACAATGAAGATCAGTGCTTAGACCTATGATGGAGCATTGATATTCAAGTGCGCCATGGCAGATAGCAAATTAATGGTTCCTGCTTTTATCTGTTTTTCTTTCTTTCTCTGTCTCGCAGGGTTTTGTTCACAAGCTCCGTCCTCAATCTTGCTGAGCTTGTAGCCCTGCGGCCTGATCTCGCTCATCTTAAGAAGGTTCTCTACTTCCACGAGAACCAGCTGGTCTATCCAGTACGAAAGAGACAAGAAAGAGACTTCCAATACGGTTACAACCAGATCCTCTCATGGTAATAGCAGAGTCTGGTGAACTATACAAAAGTACCTGTCGAAGAAAAACATACCTTATTATGGTTACCAGACATATCTAATGTGCTGGATATTACACATGCTGGATTTAACATAAATAATCATAGCACACAGTATGTAATTTCAATTTCATCATTATTTTCCACTGTAGAAAAAAAAGAATATGCAAATTTGTGCAGAACTAAAATACATTAGTTTAAGGAGAATGAAAGTGCTGTGAGTTACTCTAAATAGTTTTTACGGTTCATAGTGTGCATTGATGACTAAATATAATTTAGAGTAGTATGGCAGAGACCTTTTTTTAATTCATAGCTAATAACATTAGGCATTTCACTTATATATCAATGGTTGAACTAGAAATCTGGTCACCATTACGTATGTTAGTATGTCAGTATTCTGTTAATAACAAGTACCATTTTTGTACCAGAGACAGAATAGTTTATCATGCGCGTTACTTGGCATGATGTGGTTGGTTAATTATGGGATCGTATAATGGCGCTCTAATTCTTAAGAACTCAATGTTTTTAAAGCCTAATGTCATAATCAATCTTGATGCTTGAAAGAAAGGGTTTTAAGAGCTCTAATTGGAATACATTGTGATTGTTGTCTGTCGGAGTATCATGTCAATAATTCAAAGGCCCTTTGCTTGCTCAACTTTATTAACGTGGCAGAACAGTGACACAAAAAAGAGCTCGGCTCCTCTAATTCACTCTCTAATTGAGTGCAATCCAGTGATTGATTCTGGCAATTGAGGTGTGCCATTTAAAAACATGGTTTGTTTGTGTCTGTGGATTCTAATCAACTTGTATTAAATATTTTAAGTGACTGGTTACTATAGATGTCTGCTAAGCACTGCTTTCCATATAAGAGTGAAGTTCGCTTTTCAAAACGTATGTTGTTTTCAATAACACTCATTTTCAAGAATTAATTAAGGAGCGGAGAAATATTGTGACATTTTGTGGCTTGCTTTGACAGTGTTTATCTTCCTCCATCATCTGAAATGAAAATGTTTTCCCAGCCTGGTTGCGGATGTGGTGGCGTTCAACTCCTTGTTCAACATGGAGTCCTTCCTCTCCTCCATCTCTACCTTCATGAAGACCATGCCCGACCATCGGCCCAAAGATCTGGAGCGGCTCATCCGGCCCAAGTGCCGTGTCCTCCACTTCCCGATTCGCTTTCCTGATGTCACAAGGTCTGTTCTTTATATCCCTCACCACAGCCTTCTAGGGATCACTCCTCCACTGATTAAAAAATGTGCTAGCAAGTTCACTCTTAATCGCCCCCAAAAGCTGATCGCGTATGCAAGCGTGGTTAATGGCGAGTGGGCAAAGTTGTGTAAGAAAGTGATTAGAATAGACAGCTTTAATATCCTGTGTGGATCACTTGACACGCTCCGGCTACAGATACGTGCTTGTGCTTGGGCGCACATGCATGGACATACACAACATGCCCACTGGGACAGAAAGTGATTTCTTTGTGTTATCGTCTGTTTGACTGTAGATGGTGTAGAAATTTGTGTTTGATTTTTGTGTGGCTGAGTGACCGCAGTATAATAATTTGTGAGGATTTTTACTCAGGGCATTTCATCTGCATTGAATGGCAGGTTATTAAAATTCACAATTTTTCCAAATACATTTTCAGAAACCTTTTGGCTCATGTGGACGCAAGTAACTGTAGTGAACTGACTATTCATGCTGTGTCCATTAATTATATATTGCTTTTTAGTTGGTTATCATGGCTTAAAATGCATATTTTTTTGTATTTAAAATAATCTTGCGTTTTGAGATTCCTTGATAAGAGAAAATAGCTAGGAAAAAGCAAATATTTAAAATGTGTGATGTCCTTGTCATCTAACTCGATGGTCCCTGAATTGATTTATACTTTTATTTAGGGTCTCTGAGCACACTGCTCTTTTTTCCCCCCTACAGCTTTAAAATCTCACTGTTCTGCGTACTTCGTTTTGACTTGCGCAGTCTAGATTGGCTTCAGAATTTGCTTCCCGAACTGTCGTCTTCGATCAGCAAGCATGGGTGTTTTTTTTTTCATTGCCCCGTTCCAAAGCAATGTCAAGAATAAG
The DNA here is from genome assembly GCA_030578275.1 of Meda fulgida. NCBI lineage: Eukaryota > Metazoa > Chordata > Actinopteri > Cypriniformes > Leuciscidae > Meda > Meda fulgida. Next base: position 16,944,796 of record CM060624.1, on the reverse strand, counting down.
TCGGCTAGAAGCAACTCCTGCTTCTTGTTAGATTCCTAATGAACAGCAAGCAGGACCCGAAATGAGTGGAACAATATTGTAAATTCATTTTGATTCAATGCATTCTTGGGCTGGCTTATGTGTGCTAGTTTAAAGATTAAAGAGGCTGTAAGCATGTAGTGCATACCATTTCACATTCTCCCTTAGCTATATAGCAGTCTTTGTCATTCTGATGTGCATGTCGCTATTAAATTAGAAATGTGTGAAAAGTTGCGGATTGGTTGCAAAATTTGTCAGTAGGTTTCATAATAAAAACATAAAACTTTATATAATTCTAAAGAGATCACTTTGTGTCCACTCTATTGAAAATTGAGGATTGAGGTTACACGTTGTATAATATATATATATATATATATATATATATATATATATATATATATATATATATATATATATATATATCAGTTATAAAATAAATATATTACTAGAATATATTACTATATAAAATATAATTAGATATTTAAAGTTTAAATATAATTATATACTATATAGTACACTCACAAACACCCAATGTTATAAAAGCGTAATCTATTAATTTGAATCGGAATCTCATGTGTTCTATATGTGTTAGCTCAGCATAAAAGTGTCATGTCATATATTTTTATTACATCTTTCTGTTTTATATGTTTGCAGTCCATTACTTTTCTGCCCTCTCTTTGTTCTTTCAATCTGTATATCTAAAATGTTTATCTTCAGGTCTGAGCGAGGCATGTTTTCCATTATCTCTCTGATGCATGATTTTTTTTTTGCATTAGTCAGTTCTTTGTTGACAAAATCAAGATTTTTAATGCACACTTAAAATAAATATCCAGCCGCTTTGTGTTTTCAAGTTTGTTTTTCGTGATTTAGAAGAGCCAGACCACTGAGGTCACGTTTCAGTGTTTGTCATCATTAAAACAGCTGTGTATGCTTTGCTGTATTTTTTTTTTTAAATGCACCTATATTGATAACATAGCTCTCCCTTTTTGTTATGGAAAATACTTTAATGTTTTAGACATGCAAACTGAATGAAAAAAGTTTTGTATTGATGGAAACAGTTTAACTTTGAATTTAGCGAAGAGCAGTTACTTTTGTACATGATATTTCGTGTCTTTCCTTTATCTTATTTACTAACGATTCGCAATCCAATTTGACCAGATGCTAAATATATCTTGACTAGACAAATTTGTATCATTTTTTTTTCAGCACAAACACTCCTTCTTTCTGTGTTAATTATGCTTATTATAGATTGCAACTTATTCACAAAATGAAATAAATAATAATATGCTATTACCTCAATTTATTTGAAATAAATAAAATATCAGAAATTGTTTTTAGCACAGCTTGGTGAGCACTTTTTTGTTATCTTATCTGATTTGCATTATTCTTTCGATGAATCAAGCAATATATAATAGGGCCGGGGTGTAATTCAAATTACCCACGGTTCTGTTTGTATCACGGTTTTAGGATCAGATTCAGTACGGTTTGGTATGTGCTATGTTTAGGAAATAAAGGACTACTGCCAAATAAAAAAACAAAAATAAGAACAAATAGAGCAAAGATACAAATAAATGAAACGGTGCTCTTTAAATTTTTCAGATATGTCTAATAGTACTTTTCAGGTAGAGAAATTTAATAAAGTAATCAAATGTAAAATAACACCACATATAATCTTCACTGTATAAATTAAATAAAAATTGATCCTTTTTAAAGTTTTAGAAGTTATTCAGTCAAGAGCAGTTAGCATCATTAACCTTAAAAAACCTATCCATTAACACCAAAAATACAAATACTTTAGACATAATGCTTGGATCCTAAATACCAATACACATGCGTTGTCTTTCTCTACTATTTACGTTCACTTAAGACGGTCAGAAACCTTGTATGACCAAAACTGCTACTTTTCAGGAATTGGAAAAAAAAAAAAGTTCATATTGTGTCATTAAATACGATCATATACTTGCATGTTATTAACATTTTACCAAAAGTTTTTGACCAGTGAATGTTGTGTTTTTACGTTTTTAGAATGGCCGCTTCTGAGGCAGTGCATCACAAGTTTTCATGAACTAACAGGTTATGAAGTTTATTGTAGCTGTAGCTCTGTGGGCACTCCGTTTTTTCTGTCATTTGGTCAAAATGCTATAAAAAGATGAAGTGCAATGCACAGGCTATTTAAACCAGTATTGTTGGCTATGACTTGATGACAAATGTTAGACTAAAGGCAGACAACAAGAGGTAATCTTAGGTAAAGTCCTGATTTTCTTGATGGTTCTGCAGATTTTCTTATCAGATTTTCCTGTGGTGTGAGGTGTGTTAAAAATGATTGAATCTGCTCGGAAGAACGTCTGGGCAGCATCGATCTCAAATCGTAAATTTTCTAACATGTTGTATATTTACAATCAGATATCCTGTTGAGTGGGGTGAACCCAGTGGACAAACGCACATGCACTCTGTAGATTGTAACGTGGAACGAAATCATACCCAATTAGAAAGTGAGCAGACGGAAGATGGAAGCATAACACAACTTCATTCAAACCTTTTTCTTTATTTCGCTTATTTACTGTAAAAAGCTGTCCTAACACTATTATCACCATTTCTTCTTGCTGGTCGTCCGCCATGTTTGTTTACTCATGTTTGACTGTGAGAGATTTTGCGTGTGCACAGTCGGGAATTTGGTTGTTTGTGAATGGAATATGTTACACCTGGTATTAAGATGCATTTTGGTCGATCGGAGCTCAAGTAGAGACACATTCCTGTTTATATCTGGTGTTTAAATCTGTCTCTTTTATCCAGTTTCAACCACTTCTGTCCTGATTTCTTCGAAGGGGAGGGTCTATGAGTGGGTAAATGTCTGGGCTTTTTCAGATCTTTCGATCTAATGAACGAATTAAGCTCGAAATGTCCAATTTACATATGAACGAGACCAGAGAAAACAGAAAAACATATGGACACCAGCAGCTATCGTCTCTGCTCTGACAGCCGCAAGACTACGCATGAACGTGGTGAGTGCGTGCTAGAAATCAGGAATGGTGAGAGAACATTGTGCTTGGTACATTTTTCATCTCCAACCCAAACTTGGGTCTCCAGCCAAAGTTTAAATCCCATCTGGCTAGTAGCCTGCGCACTTCCCATAATGTTTACCCATTAAGTCAGTAGGCGGAGAGTAGGCCATCTTTTGTGGCTGTTCGAGCACATTCGACCACATGAGTGTTTACACTACGATAGCAATCCGGTCCAATGCGTTTTCGACTATCTCTGAAAGTTTTCAAAAATGGACAAGCTTAAAACGTTTTAGATCTTGTTTACACCTGTATTTAACTTCATCCACTTGTGATCCGATCGACCAAAACACATCTTAATACCAGATGTAAACAGGACCTTAGTGTGTGGAGTGCTGTCTTGGTCACATCGCGGCACTCCACACACTATAGGAACAAAACTGTTAAATCTATGTTTTTTTATCGTCATGTTTGTGGTCTCTCACATTCTGAAAATCTTTATTCGATTTTAAAAAATCTTTTAGTGTGGGCCAGCCTTTATATGATGATGCAGGACTAGCCTGATCAGGACAGAGACTATTCTATCAACTGTCCCGAGCATCTTTAGCCCTGCCCAGCACTTTCATTATTGTTTTGTGCCTGTCCGAATTAGCACAGAGTGCCTGGTTTGAACACAGAAGGTAATGTATGCTGTTTCTGTCTCACCTGCGCATCAACACCCGGCTGGTGACGCCCGTGAATGACTGGTCATATTAGAGCATACAGGACTCACATTGAACAAAGTTTGCATAGAATGACTTTTTTCTGTTTTTTTCTTGTTGTTATTTTTTACCATCGCTATTGTAACAGCGTATTGGGATACCAGAATTTTCCCAGACAAGAGATTTATATGATGCAGGCAGCTGTTCTATCAACGGCTTGGCTCCTTCACTTGCCATACTGAACACCATACACCATACACCAACATGTGAGGAACTGTGATGTCAGCAATAGATCTACATAATAACAGTTCATTGCATGCATTTCACATGAACGTAGCTGTCCAGAGTGTATCCATCGACAGAAACATACATTGGCGGAACTATCTGTCTGTTTTACGTGTTATTATAGATGCCTCATTAGATTTGAAATGAACCACGGTGCAAGTTAGAATTACGGTTAGAATTTATTTTTTACAGAGAAATGTTATACCTCTAATAGCATGTACAGATAAAGAGCACTATCAGTGATGTTTGTATGTCTACGTGTGTGTTTTTTGTTATATGTTTTCTTTCTATGAGGGGATGGATGTGTCCCTACGCTTGGTTGGATGACAAATTTGCCCTGTGTGTAAAATGTGGGTTAAGATGACATTAGTAATGTTGGTCCACACTAGTGTGTGTGCATTTTGACAAAAGTGTGTGTGTCCGTATCATGGCTAAGAGACGCTGTAAGTAAGCTGACACTGATGACGCAGGGCTCTCGCCTACAGTGTTTCTCAGCTCATTTTCAAATGGTAATTCGCCCCTTCCAAAGCAAACTCACAGAGTGTAAGGAAACGATTATATGCATGGCCGGCCATCCGTCAACATGCCTTGGGTTCTTTTCTCAGCAACCAACTTTGTCCAAGCCTTTTAAGAATTTAAAAATATTCCCAGAGACAAACAAGAGAAGAAACAGAATATTTGATATGAAATATCTCACAGGTGGGCTCCTGTTGGTCCCTTGTTTATGTGATGCATGTTTCTTATTTCTTTCATGTCAAAAGAAACAAAAAAAGAAGTAAAATTTTTTATGAAATTATGAAAATATTGGCTCTACTGTCATAACATATTCTCCACAGATGCTGTTAAAAACAAAAGAAAGCCTGAAAGATGACAAGAATACTGATGTAAAATGTACGGTATAGTCGTAAGAGGACAGCTCAGAAAGGTTAGCATAAGGAAACTCCCATTAAAGTAAATAAAGTACAGGGTTAGCCCACAGTCACCATCCCCATTTAGTGGAGAAAGATTGAGAAAAATAAACAGGGTAAAAGTAACCTCAGAATGAAAACATCTTTTGTTATATCTCATTGAATGTACTATAATCCAAAGAAATCTCTACTTTAAAGGCTTCTATTCCCTCGCAGTGTCCTTTGGATCAACTTCATCAGACCTCACTTATTAATTGGCTTTTTACGTTTAGCCGTAATTCAATCGCGATTGACCCTAGTGAGCAGGAGCCCAGCTGAGCGGGGCCATACCACATCATCAATCACTGAAATCCACAACGCTGGTGGCCGCTATTAAAGGCCAGTCTTTGTATTAAAACACAACAGCCCAACTGGGCATGTTTGCATAAAGTCACATGACAATCAGGTGTCCTTTCAAGAGTTTCAGCCACATCACAAAGACACTCCTGGAAGGACTCGAATGTAATGCTGCTCCGATTTCCATTGTTCTCCGACTCTGGCAGAAGAGTGAATTAGGTTTCCATAGCACTTAACTGGCATCAGATGTTTGCATAAAGTCCCACGCATCCGATCGGAATGCTAAGATTGATGGCCAGGACTGTATTGATCCCAATGCTGTGATCTAAAACAATAACAGTTCCTCCTAAGACAGGGACCACAGTGCTATCAAGCTCATTGAGGGGAAAATACATAACAGGAATCTCTCGCTAGACTCTCATTGTCAGGAGGACCAGGTTTTCATTAGCCCATTTAACTCAGCACAGATAACTGAAGCTACTTTTCAAAGTTGGTGGGGAAAAGAGGGTATTTGGCTGCTTTTTAAAAAGCAGTTCAAAGGCATGGATGTGACTCTCTGTAAGGCGGCCTGCCGCCAATGACTGACTGGCGGAGCGATTCTGTTACTGAAGCAGATGGCAGGATATCCTGCTGTAGAGATTGTCTCAGAACGGTTCAAAGGGAACAGCGCAGTGGAAATTATGCGCCTTGGTCCCATATCGAAGTAATAAAGTCGCATCAAAGACGCCGATTACCTTGTTACATAAACCAGTGCCACGGCTTCATAGTTGTGTGGGTTACATTATTTAATTGAAGCGAGTGGGTGTGTTTCTGTAGAAATGTGTGTATAACTTTGAGTTGTGGACTTCACTCAGTGTTTTCATCCCTGGGCGTCTTAGGAAACCATTCCAATGTATTGGAAAATTTGCTGTTGGTCCAGTGTAAGCATGTTTTGTAAATACGCATATCTAATAAAAGCTGCTTTTGTGATAAAGCTGCGATGGATCTGCTGATGTTGAACTTCTGCTAATCCTGCTTTTCATACTTGATCACGTCCCCGTGGAGGCCTTGATTATCACTGTACTCCCTTGGAGTCGATAGCCACCAGCGGTCAGAAACTCATCACTTGGCACCCGAGCTCCAAATCCTCATGTGCCTTGCTACTCATCCTGTACCACTCTTTTTTGATTGCTCTTAAGCCTTAATGTGGGCAGGATGGGGTGATGCGGAGATGGGCTTTCTTAATCAAATCGTTGAGCGTTTAATCTTGTCGGTGAAACATCTGGCAGGCACCTTTTTTCATTTGTTTCTTTGACATCGGATTCCACCACCTCTTGCTTTTGAGGACATTTTCAAAAGGGATCTCTATCCTTGTGGCACGAAGACTCTTCAGAATGTGCCCTGTGAAAATAATCCAATGGTAAAGCCCAAAGGTATGGCATGCGTCTGATCTCCAGATCACGTGTGGCAGGAACGAACCACAATTGAGTCCATATGGTGCTTTCAAGTGCTAGAAGCGAACCGTGATAAATAGGAATGAATCAAGGATAAAGCCCCATGCTTCAGAGATTTGTCCCAAGCATCTGGCTTGTGGCCATAGGTTTTGCCATGATGTAATCAGGACATGCAGGTATTTTTAAAACACAAGTAAAAATGTGTCATCTTTGATTGTTTGCTCTCAGGGAATGTTTGCTCTTTCCTCTTAGCTTGCTCTTTGCTCCTATGAATTTTCTAGTCTCAGACCTCAAAATACCTCAGACCATTTTAGAAACCCAATCAAAGTGTTATTAATAATATTTATATTTTAATAGTAATTAAATATTGTGTAAAGTTTGCTGTGAACAAAAAATCTCTCAGATGCTGAATACACCGGATCACGAGCTGCTCAGGTGCTGCGGTTCGCTTTAAAACACACAACACATCAAACGGCATAGTTTGCAGCACTAAACTGTATGATTTGAAGTGACCATATGTACTGTATGTATATCTTGCTAACAGCCTTGTGTTGTGAAAAGACTGAAGTCAGATTCAGTTGGTCACTTTCTTTTCCACAGTGCCCAGCAAGGGCTCAAAAATGTTTTTTGGAGATAAACTGTTGTCTTGGAAAACAAATACTTGAGTTCTCTTTTCAGTAGAGAGGTGACATTTTCATCCTGCTTATACCTGCTCAGCTTGTTAACAAAAAGAAGAGAGCATGTAAGCAAAGTATGGAGAGTGAAACACGACATCATTGCTCATGTTCCATGTGTAACTGAAACAGAACTGGGCATTTTTGCTTACTGTTCTGTCTCTATGAACACCACCTTTACACAAATTGTTATAACTTTCTTATGATTTTAAACTAATATCAATCTGCTATCTTCCATTAAGCAAACACATATCTCTGTTTAGAATAAAACAATACTTCCATTGCCACTGTTAACATCTAACAACTGATGAACAGCTATGTGCTTGTAAGGGACTGAGAAGTCGAGGTTTTGTTTGAAGTGATCATGCTGTTATGCGTCTGTTTCACATAACAGATGTCATAGAAAGGGCAGATTTTGACACAACTGCACAAGCCATATCAGATTTGGTGAGCCATATGCACATTACATAATACGGTAAGTCTGTCATTGCTAACGCATTCCATAACCCGATGCGATCATATCCGTCATCTGCGTTAAATGGAAATGGGGCAAGTCTGTAGTGTCGCTGGAAACCTCTAGTAGCCTTCTGTTTGGTTACCTCCTGTGACCTACTTTAGCTGTACTGCATGTCAGTCTTTGTCATTAAAATTTGGAGTCCTCATCCCAACGCCCTCAGAGGTATGATATTTATATTCTCAGTGTCACGTAGAGTAGACTAAAGTCCAGGATGTGTGCCGCAGTTGGGACAGGAACTTGGCGTTTGACTATGAGGTCAGTTGGTAATAATGAATGTAGATGTTAATGTGCAGTAATGACCTTCTCTGTCCACATCTCAGAGGCTTTCTTCAGGTCTCCTGTGCCCATCATTCCAGACCTCTGTCAAGCCACCCTGCAGGGCACCCACATTGATGAGGCTAATGCTGGCCACGGTGCTTTCAAAATGACACACTTGGCCGCATTAAACCTTTGCGTGATCGTTCGCTTTCGCTCAGTGGGCAGAGAATGTTATAGGGATGTTTCAGGTTCACTACAAGTTAAGCTAAATTGACAGTGTTTGTGGGATGATGTCTGTTACCTCCAAAAATAATTTTGTCTTTTTAAAGAAAATAATGATGCAGTTACAGCATCATAAATGGGGCTGATAGCATATAGTCTATAGCAGTGTTTCCCAACCGGGGGTACGTGAGCAGTCCCCAGGGGGTACGTGGGATGATTCTCAAAAGACTAAAACATTTTTTTTAGCCATTGACTATTCTCAAAACATATTATTTTAGGATTGCTTTTACTCGATTATTAATTTTATTCATTTATTTTTGTATTTAAAGTGTGTATTTTTCTCTGTTGTTATGTTTGCCTGTAAAGTGCTTTGAGAAAGCAACTTATCTACTGATCTTTGGTTTTGTATAATTGGTCTGGACATGTGAAGATGTGAAAAAGTCATACGAATATTGAGCAAAGACAAGTATTATATTATATAGTAGTAAAAATATCATTATTTACAGGTAAATTCAGGTATTACCTAAAATGTACACCAAATCTAAAAATTCCACCAATCACATGCGCTTGTAGGGGTACTTCAGGCGGGATACAATTTTTTGGGGTACAGCACCCTAAAAAGGTTGGAAACCACTGGTCTATAGCCACAAAACTTGAATATTGTTCACTGCCATTCAAAAGTTTGGGGCCTGTAAGGTTTACTATAAGGAGGATATTTGGATTTTTATACCCTTTGGGCCATGAGTACTTCGATTGTAAGCGCCTCATTATCATCATAACTTTTGCTTTCTTTTTTTTTTTTAATTTGCGAGTTAAATATATTCCTGGTATTAATCAACATTATGCTACAATTGAGCTTAACTTGTAATGAACCCAGTTACTTTTAGCTGTCCTGAACTACCCAGAAGAACTGCCCGAACTACCGGAGAAAGTTTGCACGTAGCTCTCTCCGCTTCTAAGCCGTCACAACGGCCAACCTCAAGATCAATGGAATTTTTCATTAGCCTTGGAAAAAGAGACCGCTTGTGATTATTGCCAATAAAGGAAATTAGATGAAATGATTTTTGACTTTGATTTTCTTTCCTCCCTCTTTTGCCCAACCATCCTTTCACATTTAATCAAATGCAAGGTAAAAGTCATCTCTGAAATTGCGCCTGATTTATAAATAAGCTAATTGGTGGCATTCTCCCTCTCCTGTCAGTGGACACGGCTGTGTTTTTATTGCCTAGTCAAAACCTCCTCGTGTAATTTTCAAAATGGCCCTCGAAATGAAATTTTCCTCCCAGCTTGCAAGGCAGCTCCATCCCTCATACCTTGCCACAACCACCTTCTTGTCATCTCTTTAGTGCAGCTTTATGTAGCCTGGCTCTCCTGTCCACATCTGTTAGTTAATTCATCCATTGTGAAACTCTTCCCAGGCACTTTTATCAATGGCTAATCTAATGGAGGTGAACTGTTGAGCGACTGCTCTCATTGATAATCTGTCTTTCTCAGGGATGTTGGGAGAATAATAATGACACCGTTTCATATTTGGATGGCCATTGATCGCTGCTGAATGCATATTTACTGAGATGGAAAGGGGCTTAGAGCATAGGATCTGAAACGACAACTTCAAAAGAGTGAATAGCGAATGCTCTGTGGACATTTATTCTGCTTTAAATAAATGGACATTTATGGCTTTAACAGCTTTCTTTGAAGGTTCTTCCATTCAGACCACAATTTACCTATCTGTATTTGACTAACGCTTCCAGAACTTGATTTCATCTAGATGAAAGTGCGGTCAAAATGCACAAACACATACACGATTGTGTCCTGTACCCGGAAACGCTTTCAACACAGTTGAGAAGATAAAGAACCAATGAGTAAAGGGAAATAAAATGCTGCTTTCTCTTCTCGTATAATTATTTATGACCGGTACACAACTATCTTGGAAAAAGGGGGCCGTAGAAATACACCCAACATTGTGGTGAGTCGAGGCAGCCATCTGTACGTTACTCAGAGAGAAACTCTCTTTACACTCGACTGCCTTTACAACCCTTTTTGTTTTGAAGTCGATGAGTTCTCCAGCACTTGGAAGAATCCACATATATTATAAACATATTGTGGGAAGTCTTGTGTCATATTGTGCTAAATTGGTTAGTAGTTTGTCATGTTGTATTGCTTCCCTCCACCACAGAGACTTTGGCTCACTACAATACATATATAAGTGCCACTTAGGACATCCTCTTTATTCAAGCCAATTTAATGAACTGTACTATTGCATTATTTTTTTTTTCCTTTTTTTTATTTCATTTTTCCTTTCCAAATATGCCTTGTTGCAGAGTGACAATGTTAAATCATTTGTTTTAAAAAGAAAGAAGATCTACAGTAACTGTAATGGAAGCTTTCATCAGCAGCTAAGTGTTTGCTGTTAGTGATCTGCTCATTAATCTTTGGAAAATTATGTTGCATAATGAATATCTTGAATGGCTTTTGTAAATGTTTTGACTTGTTTTGGACTTCAATCTGGACTAAAGGTATAGTGTCATATATCTGTCATTTATAAAGCTGGACAAGGTTGTTTCTTTTGGGATTTTAACATTGCCTTCGGTTTTGCTCCACTGTAAAAAATAATAGAGCGTCAGTAAGCATGGGGGAATCTCGCTCTTAAGCAGCTAATTGGCTCGCGTCCATCACACAACCTACAATTAGGACTGGCGGTGCCATGGAGGCAGCGCATGGGCTGTGCAGTCTCAGAGAACGGAGAAAGTGCCTTCTGCATTTTATGGATTGCTTTTGGCAGAGAATTACGTGAAAATGTGACTTGTTTTAACTTCTTTAACTTGTAATAATCATCGTGGTTGCAGAATACATCAGTCCGGCTGTGTGCTCGACATATTTTAAGGCCGGGGAGAGAGAAATGCCACATGAGGGCTCTTTTTTCTTTTTTTAAATGTGGTTTTAGTTACCTTCTTTGTTTATTTTGCTCAAACATGTAATGTTCTGACTGGTGCAGCATATGAATTATTTGCTCCTTATGTTGTTTTTCATTATAGAAATCAGTGAATGTTTGAGAAAAACACGTTTGAATTAGGAATGTGTTTACAGTCGTGGTGTTTTTTCTTTCTTCTTTTTTTTAAATAGTTTTTCTATAGTTTCTCTTATGTTGTTTTATAGGGCTTTTCCTCTTTTTCGTCCTCAGATTCCTCGCTGCTCACAAACGTCTCAGGCATTCAGTGCGGTGTGATGATATCCACGCTCAGGCAGCTCAAAGCCACGTTCAAACCTCAGGTCCAAGGTAACACTGTAGCACTGTAGGCTGTTTGGCAATTAACATGTCTAAGACTGGTTATTTCTCGAGTAAATGATGGAGGCCTAACTAATGACCTTATAATAAACTCCAGCAGTTGTCCAGACCTCACGATAGACTCTGAGCTACCTGAGAAGATTCTCAATGTGGCCCCGCCACAGCAGTCCTTGAAGCCCACGAGTGTCACACCCCATCTGGAGACGTTGGAGAATCAGCCAGTGTCCCGTACGTATGATGATGATGAGAGAGGGAAACTTCGGCCACTCCACATAGTCTGGCCACATCGCTGGTAAGACGTTCATGAAAACATTAGAAAGATTTATTCATCAAGAGCTTATTGAACATGCATTTATTTATAGAAATTTGGATTTAACCAAATACATTCAATATTTCACTTAATCTTTTTATTAACTTTTTAACATTAACTGACTGATTGTTTATTTATAATTATAATGACAATGTAAAATCAGATCCAAAGCATGTACATCCACAGCAAAGCAAAATGTTGCTCAAATCGGGTGCTCACCTGGGGCGGATTTAGTCATTTTGGGGCCCAAGGCAAATACAGACATGGGGCCCTCTACATCTCTTGTTTCCCCCCTTTTGTCAATCCATATTTTTCCTTATATAAAAGGAATTTTAGAAACAAAAATTGTTTTCCACTGCTAGCAGCAGTGCTAACGGTCGTGATGGTGGTTGTATCGTTAGCGTTGTTGTCATTGTCAGCGGGCATCACCAAAAAGTTTGTTACCTTCTGCAATTTTGCTTTCCCACCGCTTCAGTACCGCTTGGGTAGCTTCGCTTCATTTTTACTCTGTCTACTATTCTTTACACTCTGTCTTTCACTTTTGCAGATGCGCAGTAAGTGAGATAATGGAATGGTCCAATGTAGTGAGGTGGGGGCCCCCTCCTGTCTGCGACACTAATGATTTGGTGCTATTTTTTGCAAATGGAGTTTTTTAGAAATATATAATTTGTGAAAAGTAAAAAAAAAAAAAAAAAAAAAAAAAAAAAAAAAAACTTAAGCATAAGTTAATGGGGCATTTTGGGGGCCCCTAGGTAGCTCGGGGCCCAAGGCCATTGCCAGCCTTTGCCTAATGGTAAAGTCCGGGTGGGGTATGAAGGCGTGGTGTGTTTAACTTTTAATTGTCTGACGAAGAGCCTACGTGCTCGAAACTTTTCCACCTGTGAGAATCAACCATTACATTTTTGGAGCCATGGTGTTTTTCCCTTTTTTGAAATATATTATTATGACAATGCATTGTAAAAATGTTTCTTCAACATTGGGCACTATTTATCTTGTAGGCTTGCTTGCAAAATATTTAGTTAATTTAGTAAAACACACTTTAACATCATTTGAGTTTGATAACGTTATGTGGTTAAATGACAATTTAAACAACTTAAAATGGACGAATATTAGTCTTTCTAAGGCTAATTTCATATCTAGCATTTATTGTATACTTAAATACACACAATTAGTATATATTTTTGACTTTTGTGAATTTGATCAAATGCATTTTCACACAATAAATATCGGAATCGTTTGATTACTTCTCTCTTTGTTTGTAATCATAGACTTTAAAATGTAATATTTATTTCACAAACTTCTGTCTGAGGCAAGGGTACAACAATAAAATGTTAGGCATAATGCATTTGATAAGTAGATAAAATAAATTACTTCAGCATGGCATTTCTTTAAAATAAAATCCTGTTGTCATAAAAATCAACCCATGGTACATGAAAGTGCTGACACCCTTATTTCATACAATTGTGGAAACTGCAGAGTTGAAAAATTCTAGAAGATTGTTGATCATTTTCATGTTGAAATAATAGCTTTTAGCTTCCACTGTTCTCACTAAACAAAGAACTCACATAGAACTATAATGCGAGGACCTTGTTTCTCAGCGGTCTTCAAACACGTGCCTCGAACATTAACCTGCGTACAACTACCATTCTGTGAGTTATTTGCTTTGGATTGTCCAGGGAATTGTTTGACAGTACGGCAGAGGCATGGAAAATGGATAACATGCTTGTTTTTGGTACAACATGCATAGATAGACCACTGGTTCTAAGCATGTAATGTGTCCTCCGACTCCCTCGATGGTTGTGTAATATATTTCAGCATCATCTCATTGTTTCTCAAGATCAGTCTTGGCGTTACAATATTATCAGTGCCATCGGTGTTTGATTCCTTTAAAAAAAAATATTGTTTAAGTTTGTATGAACAGAATCTCAATTGCAGAAACGACAACAGAAGGGAGCGTCTGTGCCATTGAGTTTTGTTCACAGGGACTGATGGGGGAGGGATGAGAAAACCTTTTATTGCCCGCAGGATTGCTTTGTGGTTTTTGTTGAAGTTTAAATATCTTCCACTCCCCATATTTTAGACCTCTTCTTGGCATGAGTGGAAACCAAACAGCATTGTATCTCTACCTCATCTGCCATGGGCTGAGAAAAAAAAGGGGAAAAAAGAAACTGTTGCTCAAGCCACATATTTCTCCCATGACTCTTTGCTCATCTCTTGGCAGTGATGATATGTTTCCTTACCAAAAAACACCCATAAATCAGATTAACAACTGAAAAGACCACCGGTGTCGAAGTTTGATGCTGGCACTGGGATTTTGCAATGTTTGTTTGTGTTATGTATCTGTCATTCACCTACTCTTGTATCAGTAACAAAACTTGTATTGTGTAATCTCTTCAAAACTGAGTAAAACACAGATGGATTAGCGCTGTTAACATCCGTGCCTCGCAAACGTTGGCTTTGGTCCGAGTTAAATTGGGATTTACACAGGGCGAGAGCTGCTGGAAAATAAGAAGGGGCTTGGATTATCTTTGACAGTGTGTCCCATTTCATCCTTTTTTCCAGCCTCTCTTTTTTGTCATCATCACTGGTTGCAGATTGTTAATCTCCATGTGGCCTGGATAGGTCTTCATCCGTTGGATTACAGGACCGTCTTATTGCAGGCGCTGACTGGGGCGTATGGTCAGAGAGGGCAGCTGTTTGCAGGTGCATTTATGAGGGCTTAAATTTGCTTCTGAAAAGCCCATTTACCTAAGAGGGTAACCTTGTTTTTCACGGTGACCAACAGGCACATGTTATAAAAAAAATAAAATAAAAATAAAAAACTGCAGTGAAGACATTTACTAAAGTACACCATCAGACACATGGGCTTGCATGGGCTTTCCCTCTGCTGGACCTTTGTATTTCAGGCGATCATTCTCTGCTGGCAATTACGCAATGTTTTTTCTTTTTCTTCTGTGGCTTGTCTTGAAATCCAGACATATTTGTGTATCTCTCATTCTTCGCAGACTGTGCAGCGGGCACTAATGACCAAGTAAAAAAGACACAGGCTCGTCACCACACTGTGCTGGCATGGATCGTGACTGGTTCCACAATTCCTCCTGCGCCCTGCTCATCGCCAGAGCTGTTCTGCCGAGACCCCCATTAGAGAGGGATGGCGCTTGGAAGGACATGATATGTTGGAGTTTTGAAAACGGCACAAAGGATTTAAAGCCGACTTGCGAGCGAAGGCAGAATTCCAGAAAATATTTGACTTTTGATGTTTGCACACAATTAAAACTAATGATTCAGGGTCACGTAATAGTAGAGAAGTGGAAAAGAAATCATTTACTGAGAGTAAACATATTATCAAAGACGTCAGCACATACATTTTCACAACCATTCGTGTATAGTTACCCCCTTATTAGGACCCCACTGTGAACCCCTCCCTGCGGAGGACCAGTGAGAACTATCGACACGGTCATGGTTTGTTTTGTCTTGTTTCACCGGAGTTTTTGCCTCCGCTATTTTCAGCTGACCCTAATCAATCCCCAGATAACTGAATCCTGGGCTTTCAAGAGCCCCATTAATTAGCCCTTTCGCTTCCTTCTGATTTGAATCCTTTAACGTCATGCTTTTGCAGTAAATAGAGTTTGAATTTTAAAACATGCACCTCATGGGTGCGACTTAAAGGGGAATATTTAATCATAGCTGTCTAAATGAGAGGATCATATTCTTTTAAGTGGTACCGGATGACTGCTAATGAGGATTCGCCGGGTCCCTGCAGAACCCCTTTTTTGTATTTGTTTTATTTGGTTTCTGTATCATTGCACTCTTAGGTCAAAGGGCAAGAAAACACCCTATTTTAGTATTGGGAAGTAACATACACACACACACACACACACACATATTTGTGGGCATTTACACTACTGTTTAAAAGTTTAGGGGCAGTAACATTTTTTTTGTTATTGTTGAAGGAAATGATTTAGCAATATGCATTAAATTGATCAAAAGCTACAAAAAATATATTGGCGGGGTCCTGGTAAATCCTACGTTAAAGGAACAAAATGTCCCAATATTCGAAATCCTTGTGGGGACAGTTTTTGGTCGCCATGACAGCTTATAAATCAAATTAAAAGTTGGAAGTTTTCTGTGATGGGTAGGTTTAGGGGTAGAGTTAGTTTAAGGGGATAGAATATACAGTTTGTACAGAATAAAAAGCATTGTCTATGGAAGGTCCCCATAAAACATGAAAACCCAGTGTGCGTGTGTAATTGTATTACATTTATTGAATAAATTATTTAATGGAATTTTATAATAATATCAAAATACACAATATGTATAATAAATATTTTCTAATAATAAATACAAGTATTTATTATGAATACCGCTTAGAAAGTAAGAGCAATCTTGATTGATTTTTGCAGTGTTTGTCCATACTTGCAATATAATCTCCTATTTGGGTCATCCATGTTTGCCACCTATCATAAACATCTGCATTTAAAATGTCCCTTAAGTGTAGCTTGTAGAAAGTTTGTAGTAATAATTAATCGCTAATATGCTTGTGGTGTACGTTTGTTAATCTGCCCAGACCAGACGTCACAGGCCAGCAGCAGCCGCAAGTGCATTTTAGTGAACTTGTGTTTGTGCGGGTCTCCACTCTTCCAGTTTTAGTGCGAGAGGCACGTTGAGCCCCAGCAATCCCTGCATAACATAACTGACATATTAATTAACCCTCCGCTATGCTGTCAGTAGGAAATAAGGCATCATGGCCCTCATGAAGGCTGTTTTAGTTGCTAGACTGACAGGCTGGGTAATAGGCATCCCTGCAGTCGCCATGTCACCTCCCCGCAGGTCAACCAGTCTTAGTCCGGAGGAGGTAGCAATCACATCCACAATGTATCTAAGAGGCTGCAAAATTAATGAGGGAATCAACGTCAAGCCAAGAGGGAAAAGGCAACATAAAAGAACCGGAAATGAGAGGAAATAAGCCCTCACTAATACCTCATCTAAGGAGATTCCACACAAGTGGGAGGTGTCTTTTGTCAAAGCGCTTCTGCCCCGGTAATTGTTTTTGACCTTCAACGTCGTCATTTTTGTGAAGAGAGTTCTATCTCAGATAATATACCGAACGACAGTGCTGAGGAGCTCAGAGATTTGTCAAAGCCTCTTTTGTGCAACGTGTATGAGCTCTGTAAGGCCGTTGTTCGGTAACGTACCTCTGCTTTATCAAGAGGATGAGCCGCATGGATCACCATTCCACTGTCAGGGTTTTGAAAGGACTTCAGGCACGCAGTTTAGGCCAGAGAGAGCAGGATTTCAAACCAGTACACCGAGGGTTGTTGTATTCGGAGGGAAGCTTCTTCTTCAGATGTGCTTTCTGTATGTTGAACATCTGCCACATTAGTTTATTTATTTTTTTATTGCAGAATAAAACCATTTGATAACAGAATTGTTTAAAGCAATTTATTTTTATTATTTTTTATTATATTAAATTTTTATTATATTAAAATTATATTATATATAATATATATATATATATATATATATATATATATATATATATATATATACAATTATTTTTTTTATACATGTGCATAAGATTGGGCAAAATACTCATTGAGGATCTCACAGTACAAAGTAAAATTGAAATAGCATTTAATAAAACATATTCTTTGAAGTACTCCTCATTTAATCTTCTCAGAACCTGTAAAATGTGTCTTGGATTTAAAGGCACACTTTAGACTTCAGAGTGAACTATTTTTGAGGTAATGAAGCATTGCCAGTGATCTCTGTGAAGCTGCTCACCAGATCTCTTGGCTGAGCTCAGAACTTTAATGGAAGCACACCAGCAATCAGCGTCCTGGCTGGATCACAGTGACAGAACATGTGGCCTCAGCTTCAGATGTGTAATTAAGGTATACGAGCTGTGATTCCAAGAGGAACTTTGAGAACTTATACCACGCACCTCAAATGTAAATAATTGTATTAGCATTTCCATTTGTTTACACATTTCTGCGAAATCAAAATTAAAAATGTCAAACACTGACATTTTTCAGTTTTTTTTATCACAGATTTTACCTTTTCTCAGTATGTTTTTTATTATTTCAACAATAACATCAGAGCATATGTAAACAGAAAAGTTGAAGGTCATTTAAAAATAAATAATGAAAAGCAGAAATGGACTTTTGGTCACAAATTTTGCATGTATGTTTTGTAGTTATAAAAATAAAGATTAGCTAAAGATGTTAATAATAATTGTTAAAGATTAATATTATTAGTAGTTAAATATACTAATAATACTAACAACTGTTAATTAACAACTTGTTCTCTCTCGTGTGTGTGTGTGTGTGTGTGTGTGTGTGTGTGTGTGTGTGTGTGTGTGTGTGTGTGTGTGTGTGTGTGTGTGTGTGTGTGTTCGTTCACACAATTCAGCAAGGGTGCATTAACTTGATCAAAAGTCTTGTACTTTTGTGGTTGGTGATGTTCCTCGTTTAATACATAATATAATATAAATAAGATTAACATTTAAACATATAGCATATTTTATTTAATGTTAATATGATGGGTACTGATTTTTATTTGATATACTTTATTTTTGAATTCCTTTTTGGTAATATTTTTTTTGTTGCTTTCCTGCTATTAATTAATTTGTATTTATGTTATTGTTTCCAAACTGTGAAATAATCAGTGTTTTGTCTTTCTGGCTAAAGGGAACATGACAAAGACCCACAGCTGTTCTTCCAGACCTTACTGAAACTCAAAGAACGACAGCTGAGCTTTGAAGTTTCTGTCCTGGGAGAGTCCTTCACTGACGTTCCAGGTACATTATGTGCTGTATGGATTAGAGATGGGGATAGAATTAAGCATTTATGGTGTAATAACAGTTCTTTTAGACAACTTGTTCAAGTTATTAGCATATCATTTTTTCTTCATCAATTTCTTTTTCTTTCTTTCTTTCTTTCTTTCTTTCTTTCTTTCTTTCTTTTTTTTTTTTCTTTCTTTTTTTCTTTCTTGGAATGATTTAGTTGTTTGACACCTCTGATGTCATGCACAAATGTAATTACATGTTTAACTTTGAAACAAATTTGTTAAGTGAATTGCTTTAGGTTCAAAGATTGTCTGTTTATCGCACACAGGCAATGTTTTCATTGGCAAAATACACTCCTCATTAGTCGACAATTATGTTTTAATATCTTTCGGACAGTCTTAAGTATTTATGGTGTCGTGTTCATTTCATTTATGTGCCCGCACACTCTAGCGCTGCCAAAGCGAGACTTACAGGAAACACAATCTCTTATATTGAGATGCAAAGTTTTATCGTGGCATGAACAGCCACGGGACCAAAAGAAATAAACAGGTCGTAAAGGTTGCTCATGTTATGAAATTATGTTTACGATTGCTCGGAAGGCAATCACATTGAAACGGTTTTAATCTATTTTGATTTTGCTAATAGAATCATGTTATTGATTATTTGTGCCCTTCTCCATTTTATGTCCAAATTTATGATAGCCTTGCTTATTTTATCTCCTCGCAAAATATGACCAAAACTTTAAAACATCCCTCTCTCTGCTAATTACTACACGTCGATATTGAGGCCTCTGTCCCTTTCTCTGTTCCTTCCCACTATAGACATCTTTTCAGAAGCCAAAGAACAGTTGGTTGACCACATCCAGCACTGGGGTTTCATGCCCAGTAAGGAAGATTACCTCAAAGCGCTGTGCCAAGCAGATGTCGTCGTTTCCACAGCCAAGCACGAGTTTTTCGGAGTAGCAATGTGAGTTTCATCTGCTGTCTGTCACAGAAATATGTTCTCTCCAAACAGAAAGTCACCACAGTGGTTTATTTATGTTGATTAGCACAGGTGTTGTTTGCTGCTTTTGTGAAATTTAGGAAAAGGTATCAGTTTTAGTCAATGTAGTCATTCATATTAGTGCATTACCACAGAATTCATAGCAACCCTCATTTGTTTAGCCGCCAAAGTTATGTGAAACTATACAAAATCAACGCTTATACAGAAATACAGCTCCATCATGCCACATTTTTCCACAAAATGTGAAGATTACCTTGAGTGTGTAATTCTCCAAACCCCAAACAGGCCCAGAAAAGTTCATGGCTTAATTGAAAGGTTGCTTACAATCCCAAAGGCTTGTCCTCTCCTCCTGGGGTTGTTTCACAGTCAGGAGGGTACTCCGTGTTTTTCGGAGCGACCTTTGAAAGCACCAGCCTTGATGTGTTCAGTATCGCCTGGATCAATATCTTCAGTCACCTGTGCTTGACTTTTGAAGAGTTTGTTAGATAATGCCCAGAGCCAAGGTAGCACTCATCCAAAGTGTGCTAGCAGGGGCTTGTTCCACACAGGGGACTTCAGTCATTCTTGTTCTCTATGCTAAATGTAAACATCCTATTTGATGACAGCATTGATGCATTTTCTGGGCTGTGATATCGATTGGATGGAAACATTCTTTGCTTTGCGAGGTAGCGGTTTAGACTTGCGTTCCCTATGGGACTCTTACAACATACGGCTGAGGTTGTTCTCGATTTCATTAGATCAAAGTCCAGCGGAGAGGAGGAATAAGGAGATTCCTCAGCTGTGTGTGTTTTAAGTTTATGTCCTCAGGCGATGTGTGTGTTCAAACACTGATCAAACACCTGCTGTCGGCTTTTCCTAATAATGTTTAACTTCCCAAAAATATCCCTTTTGAATTGAGCTGAATAGGGGTAATTGATGCTTGGGTGTTTCTTTAACTATGAGCACACCACAGGAGAATTGTCTCTATTTTTATTTTTAAGAATTTTGACAAATCCCACCACAGTGTCATTTTGGACCACATCTCAAAGCATGCATCTACTACCATTCTTTTGATAAAATTTGTCACTTCTCATACTTCATCTCAAGCATACTCTTTACAGAGACGTTTGTATCCTCAAGAATTAAACTAAATTTAGAAGAAGAAAAAAAACTTTATTTGGGAAAAAGTTTTGGGTGTGATTGAAATTATGCCCCAACAAGTTGCTATTTTAAGTGCAAAAAAAGTGTTATTTTCACAAAATAAATACTGAATGTATTGAAATGCTGAAATACTGTATTGAAATACTGAAATGTATCATGTTTTTATTCACCCTTTGTTTAGATTATCAAAATCTTACATTTAATAATTTCTATTTTTGGTAGATTTTAATATTTTAATATACAAAATCTGTGGAAAGTGTAAAGCAATGAAATATGTACATAAGACATTTGATAAGTATAACGTGACCTGGTGACCATACAAAAAAATCTGTTTGTTTCAATAAAAATCAACCCCTGGGACATAAAATTGCCTGAAGTTGAAACAACTAAATCAATTTTGCTACAAAGGACTAATGACATGAGAAAAAGGCCGCAAGATCCCAGAACTTGAATCACCTGCTCAGATGCTTTCGCCGATCAGTCCTTGCGTCTCATTGGTCAGCTCCACGCCACGCAAGGGGACTTTTCTCCGCCGTGTTCTGTCCTCGTTATTGTGGAAATTAGCCTAATCTGATTAATTGTCAGCAGACGCCCATCCGTGCCCTCCAGAAAAACAGTAAGGCAGCCAAGCAGAATGATCGCCTAATTATATTTGAGATGAAAAGCCTGATAAGCATTTGCACGCTCACACATTAACTGCATTGACATGGAACTGACCTTAATCAGTTTCATATGACGGGCTGTCATAGACTCCAGCCGAGAAACTTTGATTTACTGTGTTCACTGTGAATGTGATCAGGGAAGGGGATGTTGACGTTGCAGAGTAGGTAATTCTACTCTAAACCTTCACTATCTGGTGTTTGCTCAAGGACGGTGACTGTTGTGCTGTTGTTTTTCTTTTCCTTTGTAGAGAAATTACAGCTAGGCGATGTGTTCATTTTTTTTGTTTTTTCTCCAACTGGATAATAATGCGTTGGAATAAAGAGTTGTAAATAAAAATGCATGTTTCATTGCTTTGGTGCGAATATATGAACCCACCAAAACTGCTCAATCCATTATTCCTGAAACAAAAAAAAAAAAAAAAAAAAAAAAAAAGAAAAAAAATTGTTTTCTTATATCACAAATCTGAAGGTTTGCTGTTAGCAGTGTATGAGTGACCATTAAATATGTAATGATACAAACCACTTTGAAACACAACTTTGTGACTGAGACGTTTCACAAAGGAGGAGATTTGTCCCATTGCTCAATCAGAATCTTGAAATTTCTGCTGTGAATGGCAGAGGGCTAATCGGATATTAAAATATGCATGGTTTTAGCATGGGAAATGAGATGAGGATCTGATGGTGAAGGGATAGATGGATAGACTCATTAAATATTAATACTCATTCTACAAAATATTTAAACAGCCGGTCATTTCCACTGCCAGCAATAGGGGTTCAAATGAGTTAAATCAGTTGGGAGCAAAGTTTGCCCTAGATTGAACTATTTGATGAACTGAAAGCATGAGATAGTGTGCAAAACTATGCTATAGTTATGAGT
Source organism: Meda fulgida (assembly GCA_030578275.1). Classification (NCBI taxonomy): domain Eukaryota; kingdom Metazoa; phylum Chordata; class Actinopteri; order Cypriniformes; family Leuciscidae; genus Meda; species Meda fulgida. The sequence continues at coordinate 16,922,381 of CM060624.1, read as the reverse complement.
TAGCATTAGTTCATTAGGTATTTGAAGTAGAAAAATGATTTGAAAATGCTTTGATCTGCTGTGTATAACGGTTGAAAATGATCAAGGTGTAGTCCAGGGTGCCGCTCCATCTGTCAGTCGGTCAGTTGGAAAAATAATGATCCCTCTAGTTATGATGGCTTTGTTTAGTATTGGCAGCTGTTTTAGTTTGTCAGCCTCATAGTGCTGAACTTTTATGGACGCCGTTTCAGAAATTTCTAATTGGGGAAATGGAGTCATTTGAATCGATTTGGTCAATACAGCACCAATGCACTATGGAATTGAACCTTATATGACATAAATCTTCTCTTTCAGGTTAGAAGCGGTCCATTGTGGTTGTTATCCCCTGTGTCCGAAGGCTTTGGTCTATCCTGAAATATTCCCTGGTAAAATTCATCTCTCATTTTCATGATTTGCCAGTTATGAAAAAACTAGCTCAATTTCATATGCAAAAGAAGATTTATTGTCACAGGCAAAGTGGCTATGTTCAACTTCTGTGTATAATGACTTATTCATCTTAAAGCACAATCGAAGAATTTGCCATAAACCATTCTGCCATTTTTATATAAATAAATAAATATAACCACAGTTCAATAATGTACAGCATCACACAGCATGGTGTCAGCTGAATTTTTAATGCTGAAAGTGCCTGCGATCTCATCTGCTCTTTGAGGTTTCCTACTTATCAAATATGTATTTTCCTCTTGTAGCAACATATCTGTATTCAACACCTGAACAGCTGTGTAAAAGACTACAAGACTTCTGCAAGCATCCACAATTAGTCAGACAACATGTTGTTCAGGTAAATAATGTTCATTTCACTGGAAATCAAATCAAACACAAAGACTTCTACAGAGAATTCTAACATTTTTAGTGCTTTTTAGTCATAAAACACTGATTCAAGGCTAATACATGAACAGTTATCAATGCAAGTCGTGCCTCTTGCAGGAATCATATTCATAAACTGACTTTTTTTTTGCTCTAAATCCCATTAAGGTAACCAAAAATCAGTCATGTCAAGCTCTTTATTGTCATTGTAGAGGTACAGCAAGACTAATACAAGTCATCAAATTGTGGATCGCAAGTCTGTTATCAAGTACTGTGGACAGGAGGAGAAAAAAGCAATGCTGCATGCAAAAAAATACATGCAATATAATCAAAATATTTAATCACGCACAGTTAGGAAAAGAGAAATATAAATAGTCTTATTTTACACAGGGGAAGAAAATGCTTCCTGTTTCTTTTGTTTTTGAGGTCAAAGGTCATGCATCCACTGTATGTTGAGGTGAATTTGCCACTTGTATAATTTCTAATTCAAGATAAAATAAAATACAAAACAGGCTACTTTAAATATGTTTTGACATCGTTTACACCTTGTTTGTCATCCACAATTTGAGTTATTGAATTATTGACTTGATATACACAGTTAATAAAAATAAATATACAATAAAAAATGTCTCACTTGATGTCGAATTTAAATTGATGAAATTATTAAAATCTACATCCTGAAACGAAACAACTTGAGAACCACTACTTCACTAATCATTAAACAATCGGATTCCTAACCTGTCATAAGACTTTCACAGTTCTCTGCTTTTTCCATCTCATTCCCTTGTATTCTCTTTGTCTCTCTGTTTCCTAGGTGAACCTCAGTGCTTTCTCCTGGGACACTCTGGGGGACGCTTTCAGATCCCTCCTGAGAGCAGAGAGTGACATGATGTCAACAGAGGAGCACATGTCATGACTCGTGACCCCCCAAGAAATACATTATGATTTAAAATCCAGCCTCATTGTTAAAGAGAGTTTATGACCCAGAAAACCTCTCTGCTATTATTTAAGAAAAACATGTATTTGTGATTTTAATGTCCTTATATGCCGTAAAAAAAGCAACTTTATATTTGTGGTTAACGGGGAAAAAAAGAACAAAGTAAAAATAAACAATCAAAAAACCTGAAACCGCTTTCGTGTCGCGCAAAGGCGGGCCCACCTCATGTTTCGGTTCATATCCATTTTTATCCTTTGTGCCGGAGGACTCCAGCCTGGAATTCTGGAGTCTTTGGTTCCCACTCCGACAGAGCGGCAGCCAAGTTGCGGCTTGAAACGTTGTGGGCTCTTGCTCCACCTGAAGTTGCCAGGTTGTGACAAAGTCCCCCGAGGCTCAGTAAAGGTTGATGCAAGGCTTCCCCAGGACTGTGGTTGAATCTAAATATGGTTCTTTTATTTTCCTTGCGTCGGAGATCTGGCTGTGCTTTGCAGCCGGGAACCCGCTGCATAATTAAGGGGGCATGGTAACTAGCTATTTATATGTGTTTGCAAAATGTAAAATCTGGGCAAACTAACAATGGCCTGTCAGATTTTCCATAAAGATATAAGTGTCTGCTTTCACATCACAGCAATGCCACAATCACACGGCCCACTTCAGGCCTGCCAACATATGTGTTATTAAAAGAGGCCTGACTTTTATTGCAGGAGTTATTGAAGGATTCCTCCTTTATTATCAGACATTCTCTTTATAAATTCTCTGCGGACTTTCAGGCGTTATTATATCAGATTGTTCATCGATTCAACGATTTTTCAGGCGCGCCGGATGTAAGGATTTGAAATTAAAGGCTCAAATATAATCACGCTGCCGTCTTCTCGCACGCAATCGAGATTAGTCTCATTACTCCTCATTAAGTAGGAGTGCTTCCTTCATAGCTCATAGAAAAATAGTCCTAATATCCTACCTCCATATGTAATGCATTTCATATTTTAGGGAGTCACTGAGACACTTTTGTGTGCCGTATGATATTTTGAATGAGTCTACATTATCATATATGATTTGCCTTTTTGTTCATCTGAAAGTGAATACGTGTGACTTATGTTATTTATAACGAGCAGATGAATGTGATTGACTTGTTTGCACCTTCTCCTGCATTGTCATATGAGTTTGCCATCTACCCCGGGCCGACCTGAGGTCAGGCCCTAATGACGCCATAAAGCCTATAACCTGCCGTTTCGGCACAAAATGTCACCCCACATATAAAAAGTTAATAGCAGCCTCTATAAAACTCAGTGCACATTAAACCATTTCATTGGCCTGTTGCTGTTTTCTCACTGATGGTGTTCTAGGGAAGCAAATTTAATGCCGGCCGAATTCGATGGCAAAACAAATGGAATTAAGACTTGTGCGGTCTTCTTAACCCCCTTCCCAGCAGCACAGAGCTTGGAAAGCTGCCATTCATATTATATGGCTACATTGGTAGATATATTAATATCTGACAGGGGAATCACTAAAGTGAATTGATCTGAAACCGCGTCAGGTATAAATACCCGTCTGTTTAAGGGCCGCTTATTTATGATATTCAGGCCTTTGAACCTTATCAGATAATGGTATCTCAATTAGATTCTTGGAAGTGAAGGTAGGGATACTTGTAGCGTTCTCTCTGTCATTTCTGAGATCATTGCTGTAACAGTTCAGTGCAAAAACTCACTGCAAATGAAATGCACAGAATCATCACAGCCGCTTCTGAAACCAGCAAAAAGATTTAGGAAATGGAAAATGGAAATGGCTCTTTAATGAGCACCCTCAAGTTCTGACTTGAGGAAAATTTAGTGGTCACAGTGCAGTTTGAGCATGGCTGTTACCAAATTTGGATTTATTTCTTCATATGTATTAAATATGTATTTATTTTTGTATTATTTGTTAGATCTTATTCATCAAATGCCATTTTTAGTATCTAATAATAATAATATAAATAAATAACAATAATATACTATCATTTTAAAGTAATTTATTTTCTAACACAGGGTCCTTAAATAGGTTTGTAGATGATTTGTTATGGATGGAGTGTACATGAAGAGGCTTTTATTTTCTTTGCTTGGTGTTCGATGCGAGTTAATTTATTTTAGGCTTTTTTTTTCACACCAGCTCATGTTGTGGCACGCTGTCCAATTATACCATTACCAAGGGGAAAGTGTGTACTTCTGTTTGTGGTTATACAGTACGCTTGTGTGATCATATCACTTTGTGTTTCTCCTCATAGGATGAGAAGGCGGTCCTGGCTGAAGTGACAGGTAGAATACTCATCTTTTCACTCCGAGTTTGTGTAACATTGCCCTGATCTATGACCTTAAATGAAGATCCGAGGAATGGATAAGAGAGAGAGAGAGAGAGAGATGTAGTTGTCCTCATATGACTCATTCATATGCTATCAATATGCTGCCATGTTCTCTTGGAGCCCAGGCTCTTTTTAATGGGGCCTGGTGGTTAGAACATGGCAGGAATCTCACAGGGACACTGTATTGTTATGCTTTCATTTACTTTTGGGCCCTTTCTTGCGTTTCTTTTTCAGTTTTTTTGCGGACTTACAAAGACGCCCGTTTCCATGAAGCTCTGCCAAGAAGGATGGGAAAACAAAATGTGGGGGTGGGGTGTGTGGGAGTTTGTCGGGGTTCGGAAAAGCGCAGTGGTCTCCAGTTGTTACATGAAATCATTAGACGTGGAACGTCTTGGCTTATGTAGAGAAAACATGAAGGCCACAGTTTCATACGGCTTTGTGCGCCCCTTGCCCACTGACCACATGGCGCCAATAGAGCCATTCACACTGGTCACAGTGGTTAGCAGACCTGATCATTTGATCAACTTATTTGTTCCCAAAAAATTACGATACGTGTATATAAATGCCATCACAGTATCCACAAAAGTATTAAGCTGCACAACTGTTTGGAACATTGATAATAATAAGAAATGTTTCTTTAGTAGCATATCATCATATTAGAATGATTTCTGAAGGATCATGTGACATTGAAGAGTGAAGTAACGATGCTGTAAATTCAGCTTTGCCATCACATTTTAATTACATTTATAATATATTACAATGGAAAACACATTTCAATATTTTGCAATATTACTTTTTTATTGTATTTTTGATCAAGTAAATGCAGCATTGGTTAAAAAAACATATATACTCACACACACACACACACACACTTGGCAAGGTCAAATCCTTGCAGCAAACAATCTGTGTGAAATACTGAAATAAATACTTTGGCTTTTTTTTCTTTCTTTTTTTTTGATTCAGTCACTTCACACCACGTTCCAAACACTCAAAATGCACCACACCTTTTCACAAGCCAAATTGATGGGAGACGTTAATTTTGCACATATTAATGAGCAAAGCACCACCTGCAGTACGACGGCTCTCTAAGTGTGAGATGTGTTGCACAATGCCCATGCAGTGTCATGTGACCATGGGATCTAGCACAAAATAAAAAAATAAATCTGGGCGTTCGCTTCGTGTACATGGCAAATATCTGCCAATAGTCTCCCCTGGGTTACTTACCACCTCAGTCCATCCACCCACACATTTTTATTTCTTTTTATTTGAAGCATTTAATGCAAGAATGAACTGAACATGTTTAGTGCTTGCTTTTGACCAAGACCATATATATCAGTGTTGAGTGTTATTAATTACTAAGCAATCTAATTACTGTACTTTTTCAAGGGAAATGTAATTAAATTAAAGTAAGGGATTACTCTTAATTTTTCTGTAATTTAATTACAGTTACTTCTGATGTAATTGCATTAAATACTGAGTAGACTATACAACAATTCTATATAAAACAGTGTATTTACCATCAAATTTCAATGTTAAAATGTTTTTAATGTTACCTCATACACTAATAAATGTAACCTTATACACTGGTCGTTTGAAGAAGAATTTATGCAGTTATTGTTTATTAGAAAGAATCAAATGTGCATTTTCGTGTCTGCCCTTTTATATTTACAAAGTAATAAGTAATACCAATACTTTTTAGAGAGTAATTAGTACAGAAATCTAATAACATTGCTGAAGATTATAGCTTGTAATTAATTACTTTTTTTAGAGTAACTTACCCAACACCATGTATGTATGTGTGTGTGTATATATATATATATATATATATATATATACACACACACACACACACAGTATATACACTGAAACAAATTATAAGATCAATAAGTTATGACAACATATGTTTAATGTAAAAGTCAGTTTACTTGAAATGACTTAAAAATCCAAGTTGATTTAATTTAAGTTCCTGCCTTAAATTTTTAAGAAAAATCATACCTAAATTACATCCTTTATAATTGGAACTCAAGTGTCAATTAGAAGACACTTGAGTTTACAGGGTGTGTTTAACAAAGCTCTGACTGCATTAGAATCATGGCTTTTAGTGCCATCTTTTTTCTTTTTCCTTCTCATCTAGCATTGAAGCAGTTGAGCATGCCTGGCATGTGAAACTTTTTTTTTTTAGGTGTCAAGACATAATGACAAACGAAGCCAAGGCGTTCAATACAAGATCCAAGCTTTCTGTAAACTTTTTGTGAAAAAAAAAAAAAAAAAACTGTTTCTTTTAAAAGGTTCTGAGAAGAAGGTCTTGGTGGCCTGCCGAACTCGTTAAGGTCCCAGAGTGAAGCGCAGCTGTGCCAGAGAGGTCACTAAAAGCTGCAGCTCATTTCACTGCGTTATTTTCAGTCGAGATTTAGAAAGACGCACAGCCGGCAAATCTGGTTTATGTCGACCTCCTGTTCCTCCAGTACCCCTTCATCATTACTGCTCGAGATGCCAAACTATGAGGGATCTGATGCAGGGAAAATGCTACAAGGATGGATGGCTCTTCCCGTAATTACAGACTCTCTCTTATCTTTGGGATGGAATTAAAAACACATTCCATGCAGACAGTCTCAGTACTGGCCTGCGGGAAGCAAATAAAAAGAGACTGCTGTTCGAGAATTGGAGAGGACTTTGCCAGTTTGATTAGAAACCGATGTGATCACGCTGTACGTTATCTGACAATGCAAAGAGCCCATAGAGTGACAGAAGGACAGAAGGCAGAAAACTCAGACTTTGTAACACAATTTTATGAAATATTCTTGAAAGGCATATATATTTTTACTGTTTTAATGAAAAATTATTTTACTTCAAATAAAAACAACCAACTACATGTGCATATCTACCACTAATAAAACACAACATCGCAATATAATAAAGCAAAAACCTGTTGCAACAGCAAGTCTGCACTGCTAGAAAATAACCACAAGATCTGGGGCCTCATTTATGAAATATTGCGTAGAAACCATACAACGTTTGATCTTACGATCAATCCTTCAATGTGCGTAGGCAGGAATTGCTACGATTTCCAAATACCTGCAGTCCTCCGAGTCTCGGACAAGGAAAAGTCTGCTTAGAACCTGACGTGGCGCTAATTTTTTCACATTTTGTCTGTTCTTATAAATATGAACGTTGGTGTGGAATTTAGCGTACACAGATTTGAACTGCAGGCCCCTGGTTTATCATCTCAGGTTTCTGCCAAAATAAAAGTTTCACAAAAAACTGGCAAAAATTGCCTACATCCAAAATGATAAAATACTAAATATCAGTATACAAAACCCATTTTCAAAAACTGCTTTATTTCCCTACCATTTATATTATTACAAATATACAGCTTTTCAACTTTGTCAATGATGTTTTCAGGTATGATACAATGTGAAATTTGCATTATACAAAAATAAAAATATAAATTTATATATTAAAATTATATATAAAATTATAAATGTGACAGTTAAAAAATATTTTTCAAATGGCAAAAGGAACAAGAAATTATTTTACATGGGTGTAACATCCATTCAGCCAACATGTTTTTTTTTTTTTTTTTGGCAGTCTCTTTCCAAAATACCCTGGGGTCACTTTACATGCTCCCTGGTCCAAAGATCTCCACACATTCAATGAGAATGGACTCCACTATTTGGTTCTGGTACACCATATTGACTTCCATGTTTCCTGATTCAAACTCGGGCCACATGAGAGTCGGTCCAAACACAATGCTGATGCCCTGGGTTGACATCAAGTTTTGCTTTGACTTCGTCAAGACTCTGTAAAACAGAAAAACACAGGATCATTGATGTAATACGATAGAAATGAATATAGTTTCTCGTGAAGATCCTTAATGGAAGAACTGACTATGGCGTACAAGTACAACCATTTCCTCCGAGCTTAAAGTGTGCACGTTTCCTGTCATAAAAACCTACTTAGAACATTGGTGACGGACCATCGGCAGGGTGTTTTTGAGGACTTTCGCCTGGTCTTTGGAGGCATCTAAGCGCTCTTTTAGCAGTATGTCTCTGAGCTGAGGTTTGGCTGTGGTGGAGAGACAATCAATACTGGGGTATTGGAGGACTCAGAAGGAGCCAGATTGGAGCCCTCTGGCTCTGTTATGGGTTGAGGCCTGGAAAGGGAGGGAGGGATTGTGGTGGAGGGCTGCCTTCCAAGTTGTCAACGGGATCCTGACTAAGAGGTGGGAAGCAGGCTTAACATTTTGAAGTAAACTTTGCATGCGTTTACAGCGGCCCAGTCCTTAAAGGTACTGATTAGGAGTGTGTTGGGTTTACTGCACTCACGTATATTGTACCGTAGTGTAACCGACGTCCTGTGCCATCTACATTTATGGTCACATCTATCAAAATAATGGTCTACAATTATGCAATGCAATTCAACAATCTATAATCCCCGTGTTGTTGTCAAAATACTCACGCACAGGCTTCCTCAGCTAGACACGTTCAGCTGTAAAGAGGTAATGATGGTGCTACAAGTGACGTCCCTCCGCGTGTGTTATTAGGACTTTGGGAAGCCATTTCAGCTGAGAAACACAACTTAAGAGGCAGGCCAAGCGCTCTCAATAATTCCCCATTAATGTGTATAATTAACCTCGGCCATTTCGTTTCCCCTGTACATCACAGCTAGACGCTTGTCCTGCCATGAGCATTTTAACCTAATTAGCGCACTATGATGTAAGGATCTCGGCTGCCATTGCTAATGGTCTGCTAATGATCTTAAGGAGAGAGACTTCATTTCCCGAAGTGATTTTTCAAAACATTAAATATGAAGCTTTTTGTTGAACCTTTTAGTGTTTTTTTGGTAATTATGCCACAGTGACACCACTATATACATGACCCCCACACCCCCCATCTTCACATTCATCCCCGCTATCAGTAATGCCAGATCGATTAAAATCATGATAGAAGCTTAATTACAGTCATTAGCATTTTCAATTACAGTAGTATCACATGTTTGGAAGTGCAATACAAAGATGCTTTCTAGCAGGCAAAAAAAGAAAGAAAATTATAATAAAATAATTATGTTCTTTAGCCTGCAAACACACTGTCATCAAAGAGAGCCATGTAAAGGAAATGACTTGTCTTGAGTGGCACATTTAAATATGATATCTAAATTATATAAAATGCACACAATTTTTTAATTAAAATAAAAAAAACAAGTGTGCATTCTTTTTTTCATTTGAATTTCAAAACATTTTGAACAAATATAAAATACATATAAAAAATTATTGTAAACGTGTATATATATTTATATATATAGTTTTTAATGTTTTTGTTCAAAAATAATATATGATAGCATTGTATATGTCTATACATGTATATAAATTATTATTATTATTAAAATAAGTTTGTATTAACATAATGTCTATCACCAAAAATGACCTAAGCAGCAAGCATAACAACAAAAACCTGCATGTATGAATATAAATAAATATATAAAAGCAAAAAAAAAAAAAAAAAAAAAAAAAATATATATATATATATATATATATATATATATAAATAAACATTTATTTTTATATTTCTGTTTCTCTGTCTGTCTGTGTGTGGACCTGTTATTCCCTGTGTTATGGGGAACAAATGTCCCCACACGGATAGTAATACCAGTAATGTTTGACCATGTGTGGACATTTTTTGTTCCCCATGAAGAAAACAAATTATAAATCATACAGTATGATTTTTTTTTTTTTTTTGGGGAAATGTAAAAATACAGAAAGTTTTCTGTGAGTGTTCTGATAGGGTTAGGGGAAAGAATATACAGTTTGTACAGTATAAAAATCATTACGTCTATGGAATGTCCCCATAAAACATGGAAACCAGTGTGTGTGTGTGTGTGTGTGTGTGTGTGTGTGTGTGTGTGTGTGTGTTTATTATTTAAACCCCATTATCATTTTTAAAACAAAATCTTGTGTTAAAAGAATGTCTCTCACCTTCTTGTCCCCATATATGTAAGAGAATGCATTTTTGTACACCTCATCTACATGAACACTTTCAGTAAAGAAATTTGTTGATTTGGAAAAGGGAAGGATGCAATCTGGTCCCCAGTATCTGGGTATTTATGGCAAAATGCGCTCATTAAACCATCAGCTGACTTGGAGCCCAGTGAAGTTGCTCTGGTGTCTGGGTAAGGGCCAGGCTGTGGGCAGCTTGACCGGAGGTGACTGCGTTACGCTTGGTTGAATCTGACAAATCATTGATATCCCGTACATAAGCCGACGTGTACGGCTCAAGATGCCAATGGTTATTAATTAGCATCTCGTTTGCAAGCGGGGCATGACAGGAAATGGAGGATAGCGCACAATGCCGTCATTCCCCGCCTAGGAGGCCAGTGCTAATTGGGTCAGCCTAACTGGCTCCTGAAGAATCATGGGACGAATAATAAATTGAGGTGGGGTGGGGGTTACAGAATCGCTCCAAGCTTTAAACTGTGTCATTTTCGTGTTATAAGACGACGGCATTGACTGAACTAATAAAAGAAAGGCTCACTATTATCAGAGTGGCTTGAGCGTGACTTTGATTTTCCACTAACAATATTCAGATTTTTTTTTTTATTGTTTACTGTTTTTTATTATTATTATTATTATTATTATTATTATTTCCTGTCTGCCCCATAAAAGGTAATACATTGCTGTGCATATACAGTTGTTGTGGATATCAAAATTTGCACAGCAGCACTTCTCTTTAATCTAATTTAAGAAACACCAGACATAGATGAGAAGAATTATTTTTTTTCTTGGCTTTCCTGATCAGAGGTTTCTCCAGGTTTCTTTCCCAGCACAAAGGCAAACAGAACCTTGAATTACTAACAAAAAACAAAACCTGTGGCCTTTTAAATCACTTGTGGTAAACGGGAAATATGAGCGGTGGTGACAAAACCTCCCACAAAAAATGGCATAAATAGCACTACTGAGCAAGTGTACTGTTGAGAAAATCTGGTTGCCTTGACCACATCATCACAATGCGAGCACACAACTGGTTATTGAATCCAGGCTCCACGGACCAAAAGAAAAAAAAATGAACATTGGTTCCATGCGGGCATAGAAAGCGCCCACAACAAAGAGCTTTTGACTTTCACCACTTTTTAGATGAGCCAAGTCAGCGCAAAATATAACCTACAAAGGCATGACAGTAGGAGTTCAGAGAGACACTTCAGTTAACTATACCTGTTTTAGAGGAGAACAGGAAGTGTATAGGTGAAAAGTGACATTTGAGCAGATACAGCTGCCAAAGTTGCTTGACAAAACAAGCTTATTATGTATGCATTATTATCAATACTATTTTATGCATTGTGCCATAAGCTGCATGGCACCTATAACCTCATTGTTCTTTCTTCATCTTACTCCAGACTTCAAAATGACTACATTTGTCTTAGAAAACAGATACAACATACACTTTAACCTAATTCACTGTGACCGCACATTCCTTGCCTTTGTTCATGGCAAAGTCATCCTGATATTTAGAGAGTGAAAGCAGAAGACAGAAACAAGTATGACTTAAGTGAGAATATAAAATAAACAGAACCACATCACTTGGCCAGGGTGTGGTACCCACAAAGCAAAGCACTGTGCTTTGGATTCAAAGCACTTTATTGCTCTAATAGTGAGAGAAAGGAGCAGCGAGCACGTCGTTGTGGAGAAGGAACAGACTTGGTGGCACTACAGGGATTTTCAGTGTCACCACAAGTTCCACTGTAACAGCTTTTTAGTAAGCAGAATAAAAGCTGAATGAATTTTCTAATGCCGCTATTCAGTGAATTTATGGTAATGCTTTACCCTCGTGCCTGAGAGTAGATTTGACTACAGATTTGGAAACGCTGCAAAACCAACACTGATTCCAAACTATGGGGGAACAGTACTTTGTTGAGGTTAGAGGGGCAGCTTGTGTAGATCTACATTCACAGTGAAATATGTGTGTACATATATCATCTGTAAAGACATAAGAAACTACAAACTGCAACAAAAAAAAGCAAGTTCAATACAAATCTGAAGTAATTAAATATATAATAATGAAAGTACTACTACTACTAATAATAATAATAATATTAAATGGTAAACAATATGCAGAATAATATAATAATAATAATGACAACCTTGATAGAGTTGTGGGGGTAAATAACACAAAAAAGCTCAAAGCACATTTACAATAATAGTAATAATACTAATAATAATCCATATAAAATGTTAAACATTGAGAACAATGTTTATAAATAAAAATAAAAATAAAGTTTCATTAGCTGTGGCAAATGCATTTTCACAACTCATGGCCAATACTGTAGAAGAGGAGGCAGTAGGTTTGTGTTGTAGCATGTTAACCAGAAATTAAAAAAAAAAAAAAAAAAATCATCAAGCTATATCATGGAATGCAGACCTAGTTTTCTTCAGCACATTTTCAGACTCTCCGAATATCATGTTCCTGTCTAGAAATCGACTGTCGTTCATTGAGTGTCTCTCTCTCTCAGTCACACATTAGTGTTTTCTGATTGGGAGACCTGGCATGGGCAACCCAACAGACTTTAGCACTAGTGCCAAAGGGCATGTTCCATTGGGGGAAGGGAGGAGGGGGGCGCTCATCAATCTGAGATGAGTCCTGTGGCCCTCCTGTGCAGGGTGGTAAATGTGCAGAAGGGTAAAGTGGGATAGAACACCCCTCCTGGGAGATGGAGACTAGCCATATGGCCTTCTGGCTGTGCCAGTAGCGCTATCATGGACAAGGACTTGAGCGTTGACACACACACACACACACACACACATTATGGTTCATATTAAGTCCTCTGTTCATGTTGCATCCTGTTTACTGAGGCCTTTCATAGAAGGTTTTCAGATTGGGCATTATTGTTGGTCTCACTGAAAAAAAAACGACTGAATGAAGAGAATGTCTTTGTAATTTATGGCAAAAATAGGAAGTTCCCTTTATAGTCTATTCTATTTTTTTTTTTTGGTCAGTTAGTGGTGCACAGCAGACACAACCTGTGATTGGTAACTTGGAAGATAGTCCTCAAAGGGATTGTTCATTATTTCCTTAATATAGAAAAATCTGTCACAATTTCCTTAATGAAGAAAGCAAAGCTAGGTCATTAGATAGCTAGATAGTCATGTAAATGTCAGTCCCTTGCAATTTTACAATGTAGACATGCAAAAATGAAAAATAAATGCCTAATGAGAGCTCATATGTGAGAAACATGCTCAAGAAACATGCTCTCAAACGAAGTCTTTTTCATTAAGCTTGACTATTATCAGTGAAAGGAGTGCAAGGTTTCACAACACAGAAGTTTGTGAAAAGTTTGCACAAACTTTCTGAAGCTATCAACAGATATCAATAAAGCTCAGATAATTAAAACAGACACTGAGAGGAAAATACAAAGATCTCACAATTGAACACAAATGGTCAATTTATTGTGTAAAATTTCTTACTGGTGACTTTCAACAAGAAAACTATCAACGTAGATGATATCCAGCCTTCTAAAATGATTCAGAGGCCCCCAAAATGTCCTGTGGGACCTACAATTTGGTGTTATGGATGAAGACATACCTTCTCAGGTGGTGGAAGAGTAGTTTCATGGTGTTGTGGTTGGGTTTGGGGAGTTGATGGATCAGTTTCTTCATGGCTTGAACCTTCTGTGTGGGCTCCTTAATTTCTGTTGGCAAGGAAGAGATGATGAAATGTTTTGATTTGAGTATTGCTCCTTCATTTGAACCTCTAGGTTCAGAGAAAAGTTAATGTCTTTTCCATCACTTTTTCATTAACATAGCTCATCTAACATCAAAATTTCCCCTAATACTGGACCATTATCCCTCTCTCTATTAATTATATAGACATGCTCGAGAAGGCCACGTGCAGAATGTGTCCCATTCCAAAATGCTGACTTACCAGACAGCCAATATGTACAGTAATCGAATAGATTACTCCATTTATCTGATTATTTCTTCTTACTTTTAGTATGTTTAATTGTTCATTATGTCTGTTTTAATTTTCTTTCTAACTTATGTACAACATAATCCCTTTTTAAGATGCCAAAAAGGAGCCATCAGCATTTAGTCAAACTGTGTAATGCAGTTATAACCTTATGTAGTTATGAAGCTATGCAAATACATTTCGTATAATTGCACGGTTATCTGACACTATTACACTCCTCAGCAAAACTATTTTGATTCTATGCATTCAGTATCTCAATCAGTATCTCAATCAGAATCTCATGGATGAATGAAATAAAAGATGTTGTAGAAAAATAGTCCTGTCCATCTGTAAAATCAAAGCATATCCACCCCTATAATGCCGTCATTTTGCAGGCAGGTTTTCAAGTTTCCTACATGAAAGAACAGGCGAATGGTGCTAATGGTCCGCAATAGTCCACGTCCATTAAAAGCTGTTACGCTGTAACACAAGCTGTAAACGGTGACCTCCTGACCCCGCTGCTCTTTATGTCAGATGGCTGATGACCTCATGGCAAACTCCTGAGAGGCACCAACCTGTGCGCTGACTGTTCTACATCAGAGTCTGTACCTGACCTTTGACACTTTGAAGTTCTCTAAATCCATTATGATGGATATAGTAATGTAGCTGATTGTATTATTTCAAACACGTTGATGTGAAGAAGATTGTGTGGTAAAATAAGTAAAAGGGTAATTTATTGTTGACAAGAATCTGGAGGATTAGAGGGTAGTTTAATAATTGAATCAATGCTTTTGATCAATATCATTATGGAACCTGAGCAGATGTTGAAATGGAGCTTTTACGGGGCCACCTGTGTGCACTCCAAACTCCCTCAGGTCAAATTTCACCGGAACGGATTTGTTTAAAAGAGTATTAACGGACCTCCAAGATTATAAATCACAAGTTCCTTACATATACAGACTACCATTCAAAAATTTGAGGTTGGTAAGATTTTTTCTTTATGTTTTGGAAAGAAGTCTCTTATGATTATAAAGGCTGCATGTATTTGATAAAAATACAGTAAAAAAAAGAATACAATTTAAAATAACCGTTTTCTATTTTAATATATGTATTCCTGTGATGGCAATTAAGCCATTACGCAAGTCTTCAGTGTCACATGATCCTCCAGAAATCAATCTAATATGCTGATTTGGGGCTCAAGAAACATTACTTACTATTATCAACATTGCAAAACAGTTGTGCTGCTTAATATTTTTATGAAAAATGATTTATATTCATTATTCTTTGATGAATAGAAAGTTAAAAAAAAAACAGCATTTATTTGAAATAAAAATATTTTGTAACAATCTAAAAGTCCTTACTGTCACATTGGATCAATTTAATGTGTCCTTATTATTTGTTTTAAAAGTAATATTTTAAAAAAATCTTTCTGACCACAAACTTTTGAATTCTTTGCATACACGGTACATCAAGTACACCAAAAAAAAAAATTCGGTGACACATTTTGATTAATTAATCTTTTCATACTTAAGAAATTCATATAGAATGCCTGCAAATGCTCTTTTAAATGACTTTTCACAAAAATTGCCTCACACCATCAATTTAAACATGCATACAGGCATCTACAATATACTATTGACATTCATATTATACTTTTCATATGGAGAAAGTTTTAATGCTGACCAAAGATGTTTTAAAGCATGCACTTTATTATAGATACCCATTAAGGTTAAAAATGCACCATCAAATTATGTACCTAGTGTAACTCTATTGATTAAATATCACAATAATAGAAAATTGCAATGCTGTAAATCAATTATGCATGTCTACACATTTTGAAAAGAGCAAAATCTTCCTCCCTCTAAGAAAACATCACTAGTTATTCCTACTGACGATGGCTAACAGCTACACCATGCTATTCATGGGATGTGCTATGGAAGGGAGCTGGCAGTAGTTATGCCCCCAGTCTACTGTACTGCCCAGGATGCCCCCTGGGCACTAATGGAGCAGATGTCTCCGTGTATACACTGCGCTGGCACAGGCTCGGCGAGCAGATGCCCCTGTCAGATGCCAGGTCTGTCAATTGAGCAAAGACAGAGACCATGTTCTAGGACAGAGAGTGAATCTCTGACCCGCTCCTCTAGGTACCACTAGCAGAGGGACACGGTTTTGTACTTTTTTATGGAGTAAGTTACAACGTTAGGCCTCAAAATCATGCAAATGATGATGTTTTAACAGCATTTTTAATGTCAAGGCCACATTATTAGTGAAACAATGTGTGTTATGAACTACAAATCCTCACTACAGTTTTCATCAACATTTTCCATCTTTATTTAAGCAATATCTTTTTTTATGACTTTCTCTTCAAGCATTATCTCAGTGGAGGCCGTTAGCTTTCTTTTGGCTTTGACACTGCATGGCAGTCGGCCTGTAAAATATTTAATCTAGTCATTATTGCTGGCATTACTGCTGTCATTAATTACTTTGCCTTTGGTGGCTAGCATATTGGAGATGGTCCCTTGTCCTGTATTTTGGACAGATGGTGGGACAGTGTCATTAATATAAAACACGTTAAAAATGCCTACACCCCAAATCAGCATGAATTCACCATGGTAAGCATTACACTTACAGTGTTCTGATCAAAGGGGATTACTCTCAAAATAAAGGCAATGTTTTGATGAAGGCATGCAGTGGACATTCTTAGATCAAATTATTATTCATGCATTTTCATTTTATTTGTATAAAGCTATTGTGAAGGTACAGGTACACAAACTTATGTTTAAAAACTCTAATATAATAATAATATAATATAATATCATATCATATAATAAATAAAATTACAATTTAGTATGTATTTTAATAATACAAAATTATATGAAAAAAAAAGGTGCATGGATTAAATTATAATATTTATATATATTATAATTTAAAAAAAGTGCACATTTAGCATTTTATGTGCATACATTTTTGCATTATTACTGTACAGAACAAAAAAAAATGCTGATGAAACTGCCATTTAGAGATAAATCTGGTATCATTAGTAATTGCTGACAAATGTGTTTTTCTGTTGTTAAATGACAAAACAGGATGTCACTTTTTAATATTATACTTCAGATGAAACATTTTTTTATGTACCCATAGCTGCACAAATGTGTCATTGCAGTATAAACTCTATAAATCAAACTGAGAGCATCATTGTTTTGTGAAAAGAGCTGATGTACAGTAAAGAATAGATGTACTTTTGGTTACAAAAATCTGTGAATATAATCCAATTACAAACAATGAGACCATCTTTACTGCAGTACAGCTTTGCTTCTCAGGATAAGCCCATCTGCGAGCTTTGTCTGCGGGCTTCTTTAAGCCCCGTCAAGGCAAATATTAGCACACTGCAAATAGTCCTGCAGGTTATGATTAAGATTTTAAATGTATCCCAATTGAATACTTTGCTTTATGAATAACAAAGTCTTAGAGGATCGGCGCTGTAATTTATTAAACATGAAAAACTTCTTGATGAAATATAGAAACTGGGAAGAGATTTATGCGTTTGAAAATATTTCTGCATGCTAGCTTTGCATGGCAATGAGGCCACGTTGCACAAATGAGGAAAGCTGCATAGAATGTAAAGACTTGTGATTCACAGGCTGAAGTTTGAACTGTCAGCTAAAAGAGCATAACATCAGAATAGGCAAACAATTATGTTATGACAGATGTACTGCCTGACGCAGCTCTGATTGGTATTATTTCAGCACATTTCACACTACCATTGTGACAAGTTTCATATAAAATAATGTTAAAAGTCAAAGTAGAAAATGTTACGATCTAGTTTTTTTTTAAATATGCAATTGGTCATCTTCAAATGTGATATAATGATACAGTCCATCTGAACGAACTTTCCAGATTACTACACAAACGTTGGATTGTGTGTGTGGGCCCGGAGAACAAAGCCGCCATTTGTCAACAAGTATGTCTTCACTTTGTATAACAAGGCGAGCTTGTCTATTGGACAGGTGGCAGGACAATGTCGCTAAGATACCAGGCAATATGAATAATAGATTTAGTCCATCGTGAGCCAAGAGCTGGTGCCTGCCACATCCACAACAGGCACCGAGTGAAAGAATGGAAAATTAGGCCAACTGTTCACCTGAGGACCCTGGGAAGTCCAAATGTTGATTTGCAAGAGTGAGCACATATTGTGCATAAACATACATTGCAAGTGAGAAGATGAAATGTGCTCAGAGCTTCTCACAAATCGTGAGAGAAGGGACTGTTTAAATGTTGGGTGTTTAAGCCTGAAGATTATATATGAATAATTTGCCCAAACGTCCAATAAGCCTAAATGAGTTTGAGTTCCACAAAGACTTCCAGAAGGGAAGTGATTGGGCAGCTGTCCTAATTGAATGGATCCTTGTCCAAAGTACCGTTCCAGAGACCTTTAGTTAATACCACCCAAATAAAGGGCAGCCATGGTTAGAGAAGCTGTCCTCTTCTGACAGTGATGGACCAATACAGAAGACCTGAGCCACTCAAATATCAGCAGGATTCACTGAAATTGCTTGTCAGTGATCTGGTGAAATCAATTAAACAGGCTGTTGGACAGTTTCAGTAAATGAAATGTAAGACGAGCTGCAAGCTTCATTAAACCATTCCAGTATTACAGACAGGGGAGGAGCTTGGTAACCTACATACTAGAAATCAAGACTTTGTGCCAGCAAGTTACATTTCCCAAGTGTACAGTGTAAACAGTCCTGTTCAAGCAGTAGACTTGTCTCACATAAAATACAGCTAATATACATTATACTATATACTATATACAATATATATATATATATAAATATAAAAAAAATTAACTGTAACTTCTTGTTTTTTATTTTCTGCAAAAAGATCTCGGAAGCCTCTTCAAATAATGAGTCAAGAAAGAGATCACAATACGTCAATGTTACTTCTGGTTCACTTGTCATACAGTACAAGAAATGGAAGGTCATGTTTAGTCACGTTATTGTAATATATAAATTAACTCACTGTATTCAAGTCAAAAAAGTAATTTAAATTAGGTTACACTAATGATTTTTCTTAACCTATTCACAGTATACAGCACGACTAGTACAGTAAATGGTCTTACCGCATACTCTGTTTTGGTGAGATATGTTGCAGGTTGAACTAATTATACCTCCTGCTATTAGGGGCCTTTTACAGTAATAATTAGTTGTCTAAACACTATCTGTAAGTGATCAGGCTCATCTACTGATTAATTGGATACAAACAGTTTGCGGTGCTCTGGCCTACATGCGGTGCGAGTAAATATTTATTAGCAAATTACAACATCACCCCAGGCCTGTTCCCATTCTGTCTCACGCATATCTCCTTCCAGTGGGGATATTATAAGATGCAGTGCTAATAATGATAGCCCTGTGCTTATTACAGTGAGCGCACTGGCCTTTTGGTCCTTAGATCAGGGTTCTGAGAATTTAAAATATTCATTGATTTAAACAAACTTGTGAAAATCAAACTACAATGCTAAAATAAAACAAGCATGTCGTTTATAGATTGATTTCCCTAAACAGAGTAGACATAGTGACTCTGTAGCAGTGACAAAACATTGAGAGGGAATTCTGGAAACCTGTGTGAAAACAATCATGATTTCTGGGATTCCGATTGGTCATGCTAACAATGCAAAAAAAAAAAAATTACATTAAATTTGAAGGTGAGATCTAAATGGGTGACCTTCCAAAAATGATGATTTATATTAAATCATCAGATGATGATACTGTGTATCCTAAACCATACCCCCCATGGGATCACAAAGGAACGTTTTGAAGTCTACAATTTTGAGAAAATGATTTTCGTAGAAATATTGTGAAGATGTCACATATGCTCACCAAGGTTGCATTTATGTAATAAAAAATATAGTAAGAGCAGTAATATTGTGAAAATATTATTACAATTTAAAATAATGTTTTTTCTTATTTTAATACATTTTTAAATGTAATTTATTCCTGTGATGGCAAAGCTGAATTTACAGCATCATTACTCCAGTCTTCAGAGCATGATCCTTCAGAAATCAGTCTAATATGCTGATTTGCTGCTCAAGAAACATTTCTGATTATTATCAGTTAAAAAAAGTTGCGCAGCTTAATATGATCGTGGAAAATGTTATACTTTATTTCAGGATTCTTTGATGGATAGAAAGTAAACATAATTTATTTTATATAGAGATCTTATAAACATCGGTCACTTTTTATCAAATTAATGTCTCTTTGCTGAATAAAAGTATTCATTTCTTTTTTTTTTTTTTTACTGCCCCCAAATTTTTAATGAAAGTCTTTATACATGAAAATATATAGCTGTTTTTATATATAGAAAGGGGGGTTGAGAGTGCTCTAAACTGATCTTCCGTCATTCCTGTTTGGTGTTTAGGACCATAAAGCTGCAGTTGTTCCTAAAATGTTCTACACTCCCTATTTGCTCTATACTTACTCTCTATTTACATGCCCATATACGGCTTAGTACATAGTTTAACGCCACTCTGTAGTTCACACGACCACTAATCTGAAAGTGTTTGTTTTAAAACTAACAGGGCGTCAGAAATCGAACTAGTCGTAAAACAAAAGTGCAGGACAAATGTTGTTTCAAGCACAAAGGTACATACATATATTTCAGAAGGTACGTGCCTTCCAGAAGGTAGATTGCCCAAGAGAAACACACTGGCGTCAGCTGGACGCTCGAGATGAGGCCCAGAGTTTGCTCTGTGCTGCTGGAGGGAGGTTACACGTGACACTAAGGCCGATCTGGTGACAGTTTCTGTCTGGACCACAGGCCCTGACTTTGCCCTCTGGCCTGAGAAATTCCCCCATTCCCCAAACAGGGAGTTTGAATGATCTCAGCACCTCCCTGTCAAAGAGCGACCCCTTTTGGCTGACAGATATGCAAGAATGCGTCTAAGAGGGTCAATCCCAAATAACACAACTCAACCCAAGAGTGGCGAGCGGTTTAGCCATCCGTGGCTTAAATTACAGTTAGGAGGACCTAAGCTGTAAACTAAGAATAAGAAATACCTTGATGTTGCCGTGGAATACTTGAGCACATTTTGAGTATTCTGAAGTCTAACATCTCTGGGAAAGGTAATTAATCATTCATTGTAATACATTTTAAGGTTCTAATCCCAAATATTTATAGCAATAACAGTGATTTGCTCGTATTGATTTCACTACTTACTAATGGCTTCCACAAACAAGTCAAAAAAGCGAAAGGGAAACAGGGGCTCTGGCAGTTCACGGAAAAACATCTTTAGCGCTCCGGTGATGACATGGATGTCCTCCCATTGGCTGTCGCCCAAGTCAAGCTCCTCCTCTGGGGAAACAGAGAGACAGAGTCAGAGAAGCCAACAGAGAGAATTAAAACAACAGTCGTTTGATGAGGAAATTAAAAAATGCTAATCATTATGTCAATGTTAATACGCCCCTTGAGAGTCGAGCACATTGTCCTTCCTGCATTTCACTGCATATCAAACCACACTGAAAATCCTTATCAAACAATTTGTGGTGCCTATTACAAACTAACTAATTCATACCTTTCAGCTAAGCCTTTAGAACTAAAACAATAATATGTCATTTAGATGAACACTGATGCAACTGTTGGCCTTAAACCAAGCACTGATAATAGATAATTACAGAATTAAACTCACCTTGGTCAACTAGGAAGCGTAGTTTCTGGATAACGGCCAAATTGCCACTCACCCTGTATATCCCATCAGCCTCCAGGCCTGTGAGGATGGGGTAAAGACATCTGTCTGTTAGTCAGCCAGGCATGTGATAAAAACAACATCCATTTTTTTTTTAAAGGATAATTTTTTGAGCCAAACCTCGTTTTTCTACTTCATCCACACACAACTTGACAAATCTGGGCATGGTGGTTCTTTCTCTCTCGCACAGGGTCAACATGTGACATCCAAACACTCGGTCTATGGAAAAACGTGTTATAGTGAGAATATTTACAAATGTATAATGCTAAAGTAGGATTTGCTAACACTTTCTTTTACATGTCACAGGTGTTCATTTATTAATATAAAAAAAATATCATTACTGTTATCAATAAGTAAAGTCAAGTCACCTTTATTTATATAGTGATTTTTACAATGCTCTAAAGAAAACAGTGATGTCATCGTCCATCTCAGTTCAGTTCTCATACAATGGTGTCAATGCAGGCAGATCAATAAATATTAGGTGTCCCCAACTAAGCAAGCCAAAAGCCAAAGGCGACAGAGGTGACAGTGGCAAGGAACCAAAACTCCATCAGGTGACAGAATGGAGGGGAAAAAAAACTTGGGAGAAACCAGGCTCAGTCCCCCCGGCCAACGAACAAACAATAATAATTAATAACATAATTAATGTAATTATTATTATTAATAATAATAATAATAATAATACCAATACAATAATAAATATTAACATTATTAATAAAGTAAAATTTATAATAATAATTATAATTAATGTTATTTTTAATTATGATAATAACAGTAGATCTATAGATTCAATGTATTTATTTAGTACTATTTATTTTGCAAAAACAACAACAGCATTATTATTATTATTAATTATTATTAGAACTGTCAATTTGATGTGTTAATTTGGTACAATTCATTATGAAAAATAATGCATTCAATTTAACATAGCATCTTAAAACAGTGTCACTCACTCATGGTGCAAGACTCAGAAATTGTATTTCTTTAGTTTATGTTAATCATATAGAAACTAAATGTCAAATATATTGACTTATTTGTATTGTCTTTTCAATTATTTACTCGTCTGCCACCACAATGTCTTAAATGATCTTCATTTGGGGGCTTTTTCAACAAATATCTAAAAAGTATCTGTGCTTAATTAATCAGCATATCATGTAATTAATTAGATTTAAAAAAAATAATTATTGACAGCTGCATAAAATAGCAATGAGTCATTACAAGCTGCTTCAAAACTAATTACAGATTATGAGGTGCAATATACGAGCAATATAATGTAAAGTGTGACCTAGGAATTTCACAGATGAAATGCATAGTGAAATGTTTTGGGGCAGTCATATTTCAAAGAGCAGAACGCTCCATAATGAGCAAAACTACAGTTGTAAGCATAGAGGTGTAAATGTCCTCATCATTTGGCTTTTTGAGTTCATATAGGACCGGGCGAGCTGTCCCAGAGGCTTCTGGAACATCAAAGATGTCCTGCTCTCATTTCGGCACCCGCGAGGAATGGGGGGGAAGTGGCGATGTGCTAAATGCATAAATGACTGCAAGCAAGCCACCTTTGCATACAAATGCGCATTCAGAACTTTC
Source organism: Meda fulgida (assembly GCA_030578275.1). NCBI lineage: Eukaryota > Metazoa > Chordata > Actinopteri > Cypriniformes > Leuciscidae > Meda > Meda fulgida. The sequence continues at coordinate 16,899,006 of CM060624.1, read as the reverse complement.
CTAGAGAAATATCTGTCAGGAGGGGCATTTCTACATAAATTACTATTAAAAAGCATCGGTACAATATGGAACGTTCCTAATTTCAGATGGTTGTTTAGCGGGGTAGCTCGCCTTGGAGCTCTGCCAGCGATAGCTGTGTTAGGAGCCACCTGCGCTACTCTGTTAATCCCACAGTAGTTTTATTCATTCCCTTAATATTGTCCTCTTTGATCTACCATTTACCCCCACAGATACTACATTAAAGGGTCTTTTTGACACCAGAAGAAATTAAAGATATCATTACCTTTATCCGAGAGTTCCAAGTATGATTAAAATATCCTTTAATGTTATGTTTGGTGTATGCCATGAATAAAATAAATTAGTTACAGTCTTTAAGAATTCGCATCAGGGATTGCTTGTTGAACTGGAATAATGTGTAAATGAAAAAGACTGTCTTGCTACCTTTTTAAAAAAAAAAAAAAAAACTGGGTCACAGTTGTGTTTAATATGGAAACCATATGGGAGCCAAAAATAAACGAATGTCCTAAGATTGCACATTCGTATGTCATTACGTAATATGTAACCTGCAATTGTGTAGCATGTAATTATGACTATTAACTGGGCTACAACTGGGCAGAGTTGTTAAATGAATAACTAAAAAATGTTGGATTTTTGAAACTGATAGTTGGCAATGAGCATCGCATTAATGTATGGAGCGCACATGTCAAATCTTTCACCTTTAATAAGGCCTTTTTCCTGTAGCGTTTTCATGGAGGGCCGTCTGGTGATGAACTTCTTCAGTCTGTTCTTAACTCCATTCTTGTCCGCGCTGTCTGAGGCGCTGTAATTCAGCTTGAACACTGTGCGGGGGATCAGAGGAGACACAGGAACAATGCTGTCACTGAACACTCGCCACATTCTTTTGAGGCTCTCTTTGTGCAAGTCCTCCTCATGCAAATAAGACTGTCTCCTTTCTCCACATTGTTCAAAAGCACACCAGAAAAGCTACTTCTGTTGAAATATTCTCCAGTGTTCATGAATATATCTCATTTCACAGCATATATTTATTGATTCCGGCCAATGTTAGTGTCAAAATTACATCATCTTGACAAGTCCAGTGATTAGTATGTGACTAGTGAGCGTTCAGAACTACTGCCCAGTATTCGGTACAGTAGTAAATTAATTCTCTTTGATAATCATTCAGGGCAGAAAATGCTGCAATTACCAATGACAGAAGTGCTTGGAGAGTGTCAAATAGCTTGTAATTTATAATAATGATTGACAGAGAGCAGACTGAATCCATCTTACTCAACATCCCAGTGGAGTTCCAAACAGTCATATATATTGTCTGAAATTCAGCTTCTGTTGGTCTCTGTCTCATATGATAAATGATGAGATGAGATGTAACGTGTCTGCATCTTATTATAGTTGTCATGTTATTCCAGACGCGGATGTTCTTTTTACAGTAACCTAACTGCATGTGGTCAAGGTGCTGCTGAGCTTCCTGTTCAGAATGTGACCACAATCGCACAGAGGAAGAAGTGATGAAAAAATGAATCATAAGAATGAATCGTGCAAAATCACATTTCACCCCCAAATCAAAAGGAAAATAGGAAATTATATTTTGCTTAAAAATAATGAAGCCTTTTTATAAGGACCATTATGATTTTTATATGGTAGCATGACAAAGTATTGATTAATGACAATTAAAGGGGTCATATGATGGTTCTAAAAAGAACATAATGCAATGTGTTTACGTGGTTTTAGCTTAAAAAAAAGTCATTAAAGCTCATCGTTCTGAAAAGCGCGGTATGCTTTGATTGGCCAGCGATCCAGTGCATTATGATTGGCCCAAAAACCTTAAATGTGTGACAGAAATGTCACGCCCCTCACCATATTTGGAACATCAGCTCCCAAAGCAATATTGATAGGTGATAATGTCGGTACTACTTTATCAATTCGAGCCCGAATCTGATCCGGAAAATGCAGATGACCAAGCAGATCGATCAACTTTGCCAGTGCGACTGGACCAGATCGTATCAGATTGGTAAGGTTTTATTTCATTGGGGACATAATTAAATTACTGATTATTATGACTTATACTGACTTAGTCTTTTTACACGTCGAGCCGCGCTACGGGTGTGTGATCGTAGAAACGACAAGCAAGCGCTACTCTATTCTGCTCAAAACTTGCGTTTGAATAGTCAAATTATTAAAATACAGGCTGTGTCTGTAAATTAGAAGCACCAGACTGTACATGCAAAAGATGGAATTGCCCCACTTTTTAGAATCAGCCTTTGTGGACAGCCGGCCTTGTACTCTCCCAGGTTCTGGATACAATCCTCCGAAAAATGCACAGCACACAGTTGAAAATTTTAGTTGTACTGTACTGGAACAGTTTCTAATTGTGTCCTCTTTTAGTTTGGCTTTCACAACGAAAAATCCAGTGTCTCCACGACATGGTGGCGCCGGTGGCAACAATAATACAGCGAGAATAAAAGTTATGCCTTTTTTCTTTGCGTATACATGTGGGCGGTGTTTTGAAACTCTACCCTCACATACTGATGTAGATTTTTATCTAAATACTAATTAACAGAAGTGAAAAAACATAAATAATCTTTTTTTTCATATTACAGTATTGAGAACTGCTTAATTGTCATGAAAATAAATGCAAAAAAAAAAGTTACATTGCAAAAACTCCTGATCCTAAAATAGGGTATATTTTATTTAAAAAAAAAAAAAAAAAAAAAAAAAACCATTCTTTGGATTTTGGGGTAAAATATGACCTAAATTTCTTTTGGAGAAATAAAGTCTGTGAACAGACAGTCATCTGTACTGCTAACTCATTAATGTGGATATTAAACAGTGGTGAAGAAAGGCTGCAACCCCGACACACTCACTGTTTCTGAACTCTCTGTGCTGATTGCCAGTTATCACCTCTCTCACTCTCTCACACACTCACACACACACGTGTTACTCACTGATGGAGCGTCTGTGTTCAGACTTGGTCTCTTTTGGTTTAGGTTTGATGGCTTCACAGGTTTGTCTGGGCAAGCATTCTGTACTGTTGGATCTGTTTAGGGCCGCTCTAGCACAGATCTTGCCTCCAGCTCCACTCGACTAAACCACAACATCATATAAAAGATTCATCAGATAGATGCAGAAATAACATCAACAAAATATTGCTCATTTATCCCAGTGCTGGATACTTATCATTAGTGTATTTAACCATTTTTTTACCTATTCCAATTTTTCAAATATAGTCCTTCATATAAAGTATAGGAAAAGATTCACTTCCCGGATCAGTCCATGTTAAAGTAAAAATGTGCAAAAAACTATTTTGTCGTTTAAGAAATGACATACCATACTGTCCACTGCTTTCTTGAGGGCATCATGCCATTTACAGATGGTTGGAAAGTGATCTGCCTGCAGCAAAAACTCCTGACCAGTTAGGGTGGTTATCTGTTGGTAAAATAGGGTTGGAATTAAAGTTAAAAGAGTGGCATTCAAACAAATACAGCTGGCAAACTTTGTGTGAACACTCCATGCTATAACAGACCTGTGTATAAATTGAGTAATCAAACTTTACTACATCACAATCCTAAAATTGAACAGAACAATTGTTTTTGTAATTGTGTCTACCTTCTCCACACTATTGCCGATTTTGCATATTTGGTTTTAAGCTAAAATCTAAAATAGTATGTTATTGCTTGCATTTTCTTATCTTTCTTCTGTATAACTATAACCAAAGAAATATTGGTTTTACATCAGAAGAAAAAAAGTATTTCGAAAGCTGGTTGCAGTATTTTTTTTTAAGTAATTAATACTTTTACATTCAATTCAATTCAATTTATATTCACATTCAATTGCACAGAAGGGACATTTATAATGATACAAAAGATTTATATTTCAAATAAATGCTGTTCTTTTGAACTTTCTATTTATCAAAAACAAAACAAAAAATTTAAATAATAAGAAATGTTTCTTGAGCAACAAATTAACATATTAGACTGATTTCTGAAGGATCATGTGACTCTGAAGACTGGAGTAATGATGCTGAAAAATCAGCTTTGCCATCACAGGAATAAATTACATTTTAAAATATATTAACATACAAAACAGTTATTTTACATAGTAATAATATTTCACAATATTACTGTTTTAAAGTGTTTTTAACCTTGGTGAGCATAAGAGACTTATGAGAAAAATGCGGATTTGGTGAACACAAGAGACTTACCAACTCTAATCTTTTGAACGGTAATGTATAAGATAAATATACGATATTTTAATAATTATTTTATTTATTTAAATACCGTTGCAAATCAATAATAAACTTTATAGGATGAAGTAAGTTCTTCTGAAATTTCAGATGACAAGTTTTTAGTGTGATACCTGACTAAACATTAGACTTATTTCTCGAGACTGGCGTAACATCACATGGCACAGTCGGATAGAATAAGTGGCATTCCCAGAAGAATGCAAGCAAACACCAACGCTAAGGTCAGAATTGTCAAATACCGTTGCACAGAAGATACTTGTTATTTTAAAGAGAGCTGACATTGCATATTTCTAAAAAACCTAAAATCATTTTTGAGTGGTCAGTCTCTAAAAATACCAAGCCGGATCACAAAACACACCACAACCCCCTCACCCCCCATACAGTCACTACACATAGACGTCCAAAGTTTCCCCATTTAAAAAAGACTTTTCTGACTTTGAGAGAGGGTGGCAGGGGGAATCACCCAGTCTCTTTGGGGATGGAGTGAATACAGAGGGAATGGTTAGGGGCACAATTCTTGTCAGAGTGTGTTTGCGATCCCTCTATTCTTCAGAGTGGAACATCCGAGAGAGCATGTTTGTTCTGAAGCTCCTTCTTTCCTGGAGGGTGCCTGCGGACATGACAGTAATAGTTTGGAGTGGGGTGGACTTGTTGGAATCCTCATTGGCGGTTTGAACGGGTGAAACAGACCCACTTTAATGAAGGATATTTGTGCTGCAGGTCATAAGAAACTTTCAGATGGCAGTTTCACATCTCTTTCTGGTTTTGCTAATACAACGCATGAAGCTCGTGCAGTATCAGTGATCTCCTTTTATGCAGATTCGACAGATATTTTATACATGTGACACAACATTCTTTTCGGACATTCAAAATTAAATGAGCCACTGACGTATTGCCGTTCCACTTTGATTCAGAAGACAGCACAGTGATAATGTTTCACAACCCAGCACGCAATGTATCAAATAATTCAAATAGTATTTCAAAGCCAAACCAGCCTTAATAAATTCAACACCAAAGCTCGATTAAGTTAAACTGAAACACATTTTTTATATCTTTCAAAATAGCTCATCCTGTAAATCAAGCTGTTTCAAAACCAAACGTCACATTGGTCTTTGATTTCATGAAGATTATCTGAGAGGGTTAGCTGGTGAGTCATGAGTTCTGTCCCCTGTTTCTAAAAAATGATAATCATCTTTCCAACTATCCATTGCTATATTCACCAACACCTCCCTGGAATCAAGCTCTCATAATTTATGCCATGTTTCATCTCTGCATGGGGTGCTGCCCATGGAAAAGAAGGGCCCATAGATATAATGCCAACATTTTTAGTATGCGCACATATTTCTATGGACATTTAAAGCTGTTATGGGCAGCTTACACAACACATCTTTTTATGATTTTACTGCTGCACAGGGCTTAACGCTGTATATTTTTTTTTTAAATCATACCTTTTCTTCTCCAAACCATTAACTATAATTTATTTTGTATACTGTAGATACATATATTTTCTTCTTACTTTTTACAAAAAATGTACAAAAACATTTCACTGTCTTTGCATCACTGTGTATGTGACATTCAACTTTCAACTTAAGCTTGTTATTGTGTGCTTTAAATATAAGTGAAAGTGGCTTAATAGAACCGTTACAGTGTAATATTACATTTCATAACATTACAATTCTGTATTTAACATTGGTGACTTCATTTGAAATCCTCAGTGTTTTGTTACTGCCAGTGAAAATAGCCCTGTATAGCTTGTTAGACAATTTATTATCATTGTTGTTAGTGTTGACAACCACAAAAAAATAACAATATATATATATATATTTTTAAATGTTGTGAAATAATATTATTGGTCAGGAAAAGTGGTAGAGTAGCTGATAGGAAAACTGGGACTAGTGGAAAGTTTTGTGTTGTGTGAGTGGAAATAAGAAAGAGTACAACATATAAAAGCCCTATGCTTTTAATCACACTGTTTAATGAGGAGGAATTTGAATATCTGGGCTCTCACTTTGACTCTTCATTAATGTTTAATTATGTAGAGCAGTACAAAGACCAGAATGCCATTTGTGACTTAACATTTGTGTTTTGCTGTTAAATTAAACATTAATTTGAAAGCTACATAAAGACACAACTCAACTTCGAAGCGCATTAGATAGTAGGGTTAATTATCTCCAATTTTCCACAACTCCTGAGATGGGTCTGGGTTAGAGAGCTACTGGCTTCCCAGAGAAAACAAAAGCAAAATCAGAGGGAATGGAGGAAGATGCACTGCATTCCCCTGATGCTTTCTCACGCACAATGTTCAATTCAATGGTTTAGGCTGTATAGGCCGCATTAAAAATATGAATAATAACAATGACAGAAAGAAAATCTTCGTAAAGTGTTTCACGAGTGGCAATACTGTAAACGACATTCACCAGATTGCAATTTTAAATGAGCGGGCTATTCTCGTAAAAGATTGAACCATCAGTCGATTTGATTAAAATTGTGAGTTGGAATTTGCAAATACAAAAGCTTCCAGAACTGAACAGCTGAATTGAAATTCAAAGTGAGAAATAACATCAAAATGATCCATAAAAGTGACCAGGGGGGGGATGTCGCAAGGGGTTTTGTGTCAAAAGTACTGTTATACAATGTGTTTTCTCTAGCAGTGGTTTTTGTAGGTTGGTTTGAATTAGGGTTGAAAACCCTCTTAAATTGAAAAAAAAAAAAAAAAAAAAAAAACAGTGAATTCTTTGTTTTTTTCTGGGCAATAACTATTTGTACTGAGGCGTTGTAAATTGTATGTTCTTGCTAAGAGAGAGTCATTTTGCTGCTCTAATCTCCTTTGTAATCTGCTGTCTGAATCTCAAATCCTTCCCTTCATCCCATGATTATTACAGAATATAAAGTATATTGTTTGAATACTGAAATTAACGCTCAATACAATGTAAGCAGCTTTGAGGGAAAGCAAATACCTTTCTTTCAACTCTCTTGCAAAGTGGTCTTAAGAAAAAGATTGCGTGGTGCAGTAATATATTTCATTTCCACGTGCTTGAAAATGTCTATTTTCTACTAGACTCTTGTACTGTATGTCAAAGGAGGGGATTTTTATTAAAGCGGATTTCAACTTAAAGGTGACATTAAGTGTGTATTGGCAACTTTTGAGCATAAAATATTTTTTACAGCTTTTCAAATGTCATTTCACCCTTTTATCCTTGTCTCATTTAATACAGGTCCTTCTAAAAAAATTAGCAAATTGTGATAAAGTTCATTATTTTCCATAATGTAATGATAAAAATTAAACTTTCATATATTTTAGATTCATTGCACAGCAACTGAAATATTTCAGGTCTTTTATTGTTTTAATACTGATGATTTTGGCATACAGCTCATGAAAACCCAGAATTCCTGTCTCAAAAAATTAGCATATCATGAAAAGGTTCTCTAAACGAGCTATTAACCTAATCATCTGAATCAACTAATTAACTCTAAACACCTGTAAAAGATTCCTGAGGCTTTTAAAAACTCCCAGCCTGTTTCATTACTCAAAACCGCAATCATCGTAAGACTGCCGACCTGACTGCTGTCCAGAAGGCCATCATTGACACCCTCAAGCAAGAGGGTAAGACACAGAAAGAAATTTCTGAACAAATAGGCTGTTCCCAGAGTGCTGTATCAAGGCACCTCAGTGGGAAGTCTGTGGGAAGTCAAGTCAAGTGTATTTATATAGCGCTTTTCACAAAATAAATTGCATCAAAGCAGCTTCACAATATCAATCAAATAACATAACAATGTTTGTTTCTTAGTGAAAAAACATCCACGTTTGGTAGGGCTGATCAATGGTATTAATGCTTGGTTAATTATTTTGAATATCCCCAACTGAGCAAGCCAAAGGCAACAGTGGCAAGGAACCGAAAAACTCCATCAAGTGACCTACTGGTGTCCTAAAACTCCATCAGGTGACCTACTGGAGAAAAAAAAAACCTTGGGAGAACCCAGGCTCAGTCGGGGGCCAGTTCTCCTCTGGCGTTTATGAACTAGAGGCCGGATTTATAGTACCTGTAATTTGATACAGAATTTTGTTTTATTTTATCACTTCGGGGTGGGTACGCGAACCGGAATCACAACGTTTTATCTGTAGAGTGGGAAAGGGATCCTCCATAGGGAGAGGCTAGTTGGCACTTCAGCACTGCGTTGTCATCGGGTCCAGGCAAAGCTCCTAGTCAGATCTGGATACGGCCTGGATCCGGTAGGCTGCGGGAAAACCTCGGGATAAACAAAGACACTAAAATTAGCATAGATGCCATTCTTCTTATGATGATGTAACGAGTACATCAGGATTTAAGGGAAGTGTTCCCAGTTCCGGCTGACCTAATCTATGCAGCCTAACATTGAAGGAAAAAGTGCGGCAAAAAACGCTGCACAACGAGAAGAGGTGACCAGACCCTGAGGAAGATTGTGGAGAAGGACCGATTCCAGACCTTGGGGGACCTGCGGAAGCAGTGGACTGAGTCTGGAATAGAAACATCCAGAGCCACCGTGCACAGGCGTGTGCAGGAAATGGGCTACAGGTGCCGCATTCCCCAGGTCAAGCCACTTTTGAACCAGAAACAGCGGCAGAAGCGCCTGACCTGGGCTACAGAGAAGCAGCACTGGACTGTTGCTCAGTGGTTGCATGTCATTCGGAAATCAAGGTGCCAGAGTCTGGAGGAAGACTGGGGAGAAGGAAATGCCAAAATGCCTGAAGTCCAGTGTCAAGTACCCACAGTCAGTGATGGTCTGGGGTGCCATGTCAGCTGCTGGTGTTGATCCTTGGAGCACTTCATGCTTCCACCTGCTGAAAAGCTTTATGGAGATGACGATTTCATTTTTCAGCACAACCTGGCACCTGCTTACAGTGCCAAAACCACTGGTAAATGGTTTACTGACCATGGTATTACTGTGCTCAATTTGCCTGCCAACTCTCCTGACTCCAACTCCAACTCTCCTCTCTATTTTTTGAGATAGAAATTGTGGGTTTTCATGAGCTGTATGCCAAAATCATCAGTATTAAAACAATAAAAGACCTGAAATATTTCAGTTGGTGTGCAATGAATCTAAAATATATGAAAGTTTAATTTGTATCATTACATTATGGAAAATAATGAACTTTATCACATAATGCTAATTGTTTGAGAAGGACCTGTATTATACATTGATTACATTTTAAAATCCAAGATAATCTAAACTATTTCTAAGACTGCACAATGTTCTAATACTAAATACTTTGTACTAAAATTTATTAGTTTTTAACTGTAATTTTAAACTCCGATTTAACTAATTTTGTGCAAAAAGGGTGACAATATTATTTCAGTATATGTATTTAGGATATATGAAATCCTAGTAATAAAATTACCCTTATTAAAGAGTCAGCCATTTTATTTTATAGAGTTTAAAATGTCATTGGAAGTCTAATACACTAAACATCATTTGCGATATGGTGGAAATGACACTGTCATGGAATAAATAATAATAATAAGAAAAACTAGTAGGAGAGTGAAAAGTGTTTTAATGAAGATATGAAAAAAATGTTTAGTGAAAGTAGAAAAAAAACACTTAAGGTACTTCTTAAAAACAGACCTTGCATTGTCCTAACATTGCTCACAAATGGCTAAATACGCTACGCCTTTAGCCTGCAATTTGATATCATTTGGATCAAATATATTGTGATAGAAAGTCCAGCATTGAGTGTTCCACTGCCGTGACAGTCGGTTTAAGCCTGTTTACATGTACCGCAGTGAGTGACAATCTAAACAACATTCTGTAATTACACAAAACATCACTTCATTAGCTCAATTCTGTAAAGTGTCTTTTCAAAAGCATAATACTTAGCAGTCCTTCTAGGCAAGCCATTTGAAGAGTCAGATCTCTCCTACTCACTGTAAGCCTGTCAGTCTGTCAAAATCTGCAGTAAACAAGCCCGAAAGGTGCCGAGTGCATGAGACACGAGATCCGACAGTGCCTGGCCAAAGATCTTCACTTCCACGGACAGTTGAGGAGATGGTGTATGGACATCAACCACATGCGATTTATCACAGTGCCTATAAACATTGCAATAACCTCCACTGGCCTTGTTCCAAACAGTGCAAATTGGTTCATAATTGCTGCTTATTCTCTGCCCGCTTTTTGAGGAAGGATTTATTTATTTTTTCATGTTCGACCTGTCTGACTGACCTCAGCAAAGTATTCCCCCTTTGATTCATGTATTAAAGTGTGTGTGTCAGGTGAAAGGAGAGTGCAATGTTTGAGTTTTAGCTCTGCTGTCTCTCCAGCTTGACGCCACATGCCAGCATATGATATTTCAATCAGCCTCAGATGTTTCCTCTTGATTCTCAAAAACTCATGTCAGGCAACTATTGTCAATAATATGAGGCAGTTGTAAGGTCTTAGTGCAGTCGCTTTTGTGTAACAGGATTGCTGGATTTAATAGTCTTTTTCACGCAGGTGACGCAAACACAGATGCGATGAGAATTGGATTTCCATTGTCTGAAGGTTTTTTGTTTCCTGCTGCACTGAAAACTGATAGGCTGTGCGAGAAAGGACTTTGGTGTTCAGGATGAATGTTTTGGAAGATAATACTTTTCCGTGGGATGTTTAGTACAATGAAAATATTTTGAACTTGTCTTTTTTTTCCCTCACAGGTAAGATGTAAAGGATTACTTTACCAAACAATTGTAATTCTGTCATCATATAACTATAATTATTTATTTTTGTATTTAACAATAATAATGCTGGTTCCAAACCTTTATGACTTTCTTTCTGGTGCGTAAAACAAAATCAGATATTTTGAACAATGCTTTAACTGTCCTTTCAGTAAAGTTTGGGGTTTGTTAATCTGACTATACAAATGGTCAAATTAGAAATTTTGAGGGTTCAGTCATACTTTTAATTCTGTATTGAATTTTATGTGATTGGCATAAATGTGTATAAATCCACACAGGCTAAAATCAATTGTTTCAGTGGTCTTTCTCTAAAAGAAACATGGTGTTCTCAGAAGCACTAGAGTTTCATCTGTGCGTATGAAAACCGATTGAGTTTTGTGGGAGCTTTGAAAGTGATAAAGACATATGTCTCCCTTGGTTCATAACCCTTTTAAATGAACCAGAAAGGCTTTGAGTGTCGAACTGCTGAACAACACCGTGATGATCATTTCTAGTGAAGTAGATTCTTAGTTCTTTTTATTCACTTGTTGACATAAATCAAAGTAATATGAATGATTTTTTTAAACTACCAGTCAAAAGTTTGGTGATTTTTTAAAATAAATTATATTTATTCAGCAAGGAGTGCCAGTAAAGATATCTGTAATGCTACAAAAAAAAATGTTTTGCTTCAAACTGATGCTGAATCTTTCTAATCATCAGAGAATCCTTAAAAAAAGTATCACGATTCCCACAAAAATGTTAAATAGCACAACTGTTCTCAACATTAATAATAATAACAAGAAATGTTCCTGTGCACCAACACAGCATATTATAATGATTTCTGAAGGATCATGTGACTCTGAAGACTGGAGTAATGATGCTGAAAATCCAGCTTTGCCATCACAGGAATAAATTACATTTTAATATATATTAACATAAAAAAACAGCTATTTAAATATTGCATTTTAAATTGTAATAATAGTTGACAATATTACTGTTTTTATTGTATGTTTCATCAAATACATAAAGCCTTGGTGAGTGTAAGATCTGTCTTTAAAAACATCTTACCGAACCCAAACTTTTGCACAATCCCTTGGTGCACAAATTCCAAAATTATGGCCATTTTAAATATGTTAATTTGCAAACATGCTAAATAAAGCACCTCCAGTGTTGTGATTGAGGTTCAAGGCTGCTAAGTTTCAACTGATAAATGCTGTAATCCTGGTATTAGTAGAGATATAAGGATCTGCACCAGTGTTTAAGGTTAATATCAGCAGTGACAGAAGCAAAAAAGGAATGAAAGTCAACCCCAGATGCTTAAGACACTGATCAAAACCTCCAATGAAAGAATGTGAACTTCCTTAATCACAACTATCCCTCAATCTGACACAAGTGTTTTGTCTTGCCCTAAGCCTCACAGATCTTCGAGACCTCGGCTGAATGCCTCACAGATTGCAAATCTAACTCTCCACGCTGCTGAATTAACGAGCCTGCAGACTAATTTCTAATCCCGGTTGAGGTTGATTGACAGCGGTGGCAGACTACGAAATGGCTTGTACCATCATTACAAGCACTTTTTTTCTGTGTGAGAGTCTGGGATTATTTAAGATTACTGCTTAATGCCTTTTTAATCTCTCCTGCCGAAAATAAAAAAAAGATTTCTGGGCAAAATACTGGACAGCAAGTACAGTGGTGGTGATAAGATATTATAAGTGCGCAATGAGATCAGAAATCGGCTTTTTATCCTCGTTTTGCCTCATGAGAGCTAACTCTGCTATCAATCTATTGATAAGCATTTGGCGCACCCAAAAACACCAGCCGAAAGATTATCTCGCTTTAGATAAGTCCTAATAAAAAGTCTTCGTGACAACAATGACTGGACAGAAATGTCAGGAAATGCTTTTGAATGTTAGAGAACTTTGCATCCTGAAAGATCCATCCAATCACTGGTATGCAGATAAAAGACTGTGTATTTTTTTTCCTGAGGGTTTTTAAGAGGTATGACACCAGCTCCAAGAGAAAATATCAAGCCTGGTGAAAGTGGACGCTAAGCTCACTGAGCAATTAGGTTTCTTTTAGATGTTTCAATCCTTTGAGACTTTATAAATGTATTGAGCAGTTTGGTTAAGCTGTGATTTTACAGTTTGAGCTGAAAAAGGAAGGATAGATTATTAAAGATGAAGCAGGAAGCCCAAGTTGTTATTAGAAGTGAGGCCTTGTGACACAAGATCAAGAACGATGGCACTTCTGGCAAATCTTCACTATTAAGATTTACTAGATAAATAATACACATCTGTTTTTGAATAGTTTTGCCAGTAACACTTTACAATAAGATCTAATTTGTTAACATTAGTTAATGTATGTTAGTTAACCTTGAGCAATACATTTGTTACTGTATTTGTTCATCTTTGTAAACGTTAGTTACTAAAAATACAGCTGTTCATTGTTTGTTCGTGTTACTTCACAGTGCATTAACAAATGTTAACAAACACAAGATTTGACATTAATAATGTATTAGTAAATGTTGAAATTTACAAGTGCATTATCAGTTCATGTTACAGTTTTTCTCAGTCGCTATGGTGCATTTCTCACATCATTATTTACATTTGCACAACAGTAAGTTCAACATTTAGTCATTTGTGCACATCATAGTAGCAGTTTCTCATTCCTTCCAACAAATTGCAAATGCTTTTGGACATGCATCAATTGCTTTCATATAACTCTCTGCTGTTTTATAACATTATCATTTGCATATGTCATGTCAGTCAAAATTAACTATACTTGTGAATGCTGAATAGTCATTCCATATAAAACGAATAGTCCTCATTTCATTGCTTGAGTCATCACATAAAAAAAATTGTAAAATTTGCTTGACAGATTTTGACAACTAGTTCAAATTTTTTGTATCTTTTTTTTTTCTCATTAAAATGTCTCCTAAATTGAACAATTTCTCTCAGGTGAACTTGTGTGGCCAGACAGAGAGGAACGTCTGGATGTGCATGAATGATTTACAGTACTATGTATGTTGTATGTTCAGTTCCAATATGTACTGCAATATTGTTTACAGTTGTGCACAGCTCTACCCAAAGGGAGTTTATGTTTGTTGTAAATAAGGGTGTATTTTTTTCTTTTGCACAATGCTGTGAACAAATTAGAATTGCAAAGAGCATATATGCAGTACAAATGTGAAACAAACATATTCTGTGTCTTGTACTCAGTTACTTCACTAAATACAGTAATGTGTAACTTTACTGTAGTTTTAAAATGGCTGTGCAAATAGTATATAGTGCAGTCTTGAGCCTTTTCAGGTAGTGTCACTTTTTTGCATTGGAAAACATTTACAGAGTAAACTGTCATAATGAAAACGTGACAAGCCATTTGACTATCTTGTTCATAAACAATGGTGTCAGGATTTTTCATCTTGATGACACTGACACTTTCATTGATATGAATACTTGCTTTTGAGGATTGAGCTATCCATTTTGAGCAAGTGACACGCTTTTGCAGGTTATCAACAAGGTTTTGCAGTTTGAACTAATTGTTTTGAGAACTGCATTAACTGCTGTGCAAATGTAAATGTGAGAAATGCACCAAAGCGACTGAGAAAAACTGTAACTAATAAGTTGACTAATGTTACTAATGAATACTAACTAACTAACTAACTAACTAACTAATGAAACCTTATTGTAAAGTGTTGTAATTTTTCCTGTTCTAACAGATAATAAAACGGACGAAAGAATGAACTTTGGCTCAATGTGTTCGACTGTCCTACCTGAATCACGTTCTTTCGACTGGATTTCTCTGTTGTCCACTCGATAATAGCCCCACACAGATCCACACCATCTGCTTTACCACCTGGTTTCTGTGGAGAAAGTACAATTACATTCACATGTTTGCCAAGATACTAATAGAAATACCACGTTTCTCATGTCTTACGTGACTTTGTGAAATAATAAACAATTTACAAACACAATGTTTTGATACAGGACAGATCGCCTATTAAATCAAACATTTATGATAATAGATGACATTTGTCAGGAGATTTTCACATTTATATTCAAATATATTCAATTGCTTTGTATTAAATTAATAAAAATAAAAAAAGCTCCATGTCAGGATTTTAAGCTATGTAAAGAGGCATTTCATACAGTCCTACGGTTTTAATGAGGTGGCAAAAATACTTAACTTCATCTTGATAACCTCTGTGTGTATCGCCCTAAGAAATGGCAGAGAGCTCGGGGGCTTTATGGCCACTTGACCATGAGTGATGTTGAAACTAATATGAGTTGACCCCATCGATGGCCTCGGCATACCATTTACAAGTATGACAAGCATGTGAAGGTAGTACACCTCTATTCTTCTCTACCTCATTTTCTCTATCACTGCAACATGCTGCTCAAATCAGCAGAATAATAATATGGCTGTAAAGTCCTGTGCATGATGTCCCGTGCATGATAAGTATTTCTTTTTTCAGCAGTGTTTACATAGTCGGCATCAAAGCAAAGTTAAGAATTGAGACAAATATGGAAATCATTATGTTTCCCCACCCAGTTGCTAACAGTTATGCTGCTAAACTCCTCACTGTAACTCATTACATTCTTTTGTTTTATTTTCCTGATTTTACATATTATTCAAGTATTTATTTTATTATAAAAGGTAACATTTATCAGTTGACAAATATTTGTCCATTGTTTTTTCCCCTAAATACAGGTGCCGTGGCTATATGCAGATATGTCTTACCAAATTTGCAACAGCTTCTTGTTTGCTCTCTTTATAGAATAATAGTTGATTGGAGCAGAGAACAACCCAGGTTGAAGTCCAGTTTTTTCTGTGAAAATAATTTAGGTTATTACACATTAAACTCATGGTAACACTTTAGTTTATTGAGGCAAAACTCACAGTGAAGAGTGAATATGTGTTCCCCAAAATAAAGTGTGACCAAACTAGAGATAGAGATAGATAGATAGATAGATAGATAGATAGATAGATAGATAGATAGATAGATAGATAGATAGATAGATAGATAGATAGATAGATAGATAGATAGATAGATAGATAGATAGATAGATAGATAGATAGATAGATAGATAGATAGATAGATAGATAGATAGAGACAGACCGTAATTTCTTTCCTCCTTCAGCAATTTTGGCTTTGTTCAAATATTCTCCTTTTAAAACAATCTGTAACAAAACAGAAACACAAAACATATTTAGTCTTCCAGAATAAATAAAAAATACA
This sequence comes from Meda fulgida, assembly GCA_030578275.1. Taxonomy (NCBI): domain Eukaryota; kingdom Metazoa; phylum Chordata; class Actinopteri; order Cypriniformes; family Leuciscidae; genus Meda; species Meda fulgida. The sequence goes on along the minus strand of CM060624.1, from coordinate 16,882,847 downwards.
GTAGCTTAAAAAAACTTTGGTTGGCTGCTGCATTTTAATTTATTTTACTGGTTAATTTGCTGTGCCAAAAAGGTTTGAAACCATGCTTCCCATTTCTTGTGTAATGAAACACTAAACTCTGTTTATACAGCTCAGATTTCCATCATTTACGGCAGGCTCTTTTGGCTCCCACATCAAAAAAACAAAAAAAACAATTTTATACGATGGTGGTAGTGGAGGAGGTACGATGGATCATACCTGCGGCCCAACAGAACCATCAATGTTATGCTGAGACTGGTTCCTCCGGTGACGGTTGATCTAAACAAAGAGCATGCGTTGCCTGAATGAAATTATGGACCATGATACGACCAGAAATGTTTTGTAATTTACTTTAAAATTAATAATAATTTACTTATTTTTCTTTATTATTGTTATTATTTTTTTAAGTAATACACATAGATCTTTCTTAAATGTTCTATAAAACTACAGATTATTTCCAACCAGGTCATTTGATTTCTCCTACAGCGAAAGGTTTGGCTTTACACAGTCACTGCACTAAATTTTATTTCACATGCATGTTACATATTTCTATGTAACATCTAATATTGAATTTAATTCTATCCATATTTAGTTTTCCATCATAATTCTGATGAAAGGTTTGTTTTTTTATCATAAAAATGTACATACTACCACACAAAATTATTATTATAGTAACAAGAAAGCAGATTATTAAGCTTATTTTATGTTTTGTGTTAGCTTTAGTTTGATGAAAATGGCACAATTTTCCCAGCAGAAATAGCAGCCGGCCCTGTGCCGCAGAGCTGGCCTGCCCTCTGCTGTTCTGTGTTTCTAAAAACAGCCAGCGCAACAGGAAGCTGCAAATAACGCGGTGCATGAAGTTACACACACTCATGCAACATAGATAGACAGAGAGGCATAAAATCATTGAGTTGGTCTTGGACTGTGTGATGCTCATGCTCACAGGTTTCTGTAGTGTGTCAGGCTCTGGTAAGACCATAGACTTTGTCTGGCTGAGTCTCTCTCCAGTACTGTTCTGAGAGCTCTTGATCCTCATCTGAACAGCTCCAGGAAGCACCAGTGCTGGCTGCTTGTGCATCGCTGACACTGAAGAAAAAATAGCAATAATCATTTAGCATTTTTGTGGCTGAAAATATAAACAATACATCAATCAGTCAGACACAAAAATAATCAAAGGATAGTTTTGGCCAACAGAAATTTCAAATTATAAATTGCATGAAAATGCAAGTGACATTTTATGAAAAATATCCTTGCTCTCAAAAGACAGTTCAACCTTTCTGTTAAAAAAAAAAAAAAACAGGTCCGAGGCTATTAGCCCAGCACAGTCCGACATTGGAAACACTGCTGATGAAAGCAGTGCATTAAAGGCGTGTTAGAATGGTGTTTAAATTGACTTGGAACCATTAAACTCTGTGCATTAAACGGTTTATTCCACACCTTCCAGCCAATCAGAATTGAGTATTCAGACAGACCATGGTATAACAGTAAAGTGCGGCTTTTTTCAGCAGCACTGGTTCCAGAAGAATTATTCATTCATTTTCCCATAGGGATTTTAAAATAGTCTTCATTAAGGAGTTATATGAACCAACCATTTTTGAAAATCAGACAAAAAAGACAAACGTAGAAGATTGTGCGAAAACAGATTTAGTGAGGGAAAGAAAGCATTGCAATCAACATCAAATTAAAAAGGAAGAAGAAATATAAAACTACTTATTTACAAATGTTGATTATATAAACAATATATGTTAAGTTTATTGTAAAAAATGCATATATATATATATATATATATAAAACAAACATTATTTTGAAAGCATAGGAAGATCGACTCGATTACATCATTCGATTACAGTGGACGGAGCTAAAGAGCTATTTTGGATCGTGTTGCTTTTTTCGACTGTCTGATTGGTGTGATTTTATATACAGCAACATGCATAATGTAGTTTTTCACCATGAATTCCAATGTTAAACATGATTCTTTTAAAAATAAGATGAAATAATATGGGCTGATGGCTTCAGCGGAAGCAAATACCATGGGTTAACAACCTCATAGTATAACGATAATGGCAGAGAGAACAATATAGTTAGAATGCCTTTCAGAATGAATTTTCCAGCTGATGAACAATGAACAAAACAATTAAAATGCTGCATCATGCATGCCAGAAAAGTAGCTGGCAATGCCACATTGTAAAGAAAAAGTATCCACCTATAGACGGAACACGTAATATAAATGCGCATGACATCACCGTTTTCACAAATTTTCCAAAACTACAAAGCGTTTTTTGTAGTTTACATGGAGACATTAACAAAAGTTAGCATTTTCAGGCCACTAAAATGCTGTTGTCGTGTAAAAAGGTTTCAGGTTTTAGTTTTTAAAATGGTGTCATGTAAACGGCCCTTAAAGCGAAAAACGACAAAACTGCGCTAATATGTTTTCGTTTGAAAACTCATCTTTTTCTTTCCTTTCCATCCCTTTCCTTCCACACCGAGACAGCGTTTTTGTCAATGAGGACGGAGCTTTTTGAAAAAAAATTGCAAATTCCGTTTTGCATTGTAGTGTGGACTGTGAGAACGGAGGAATTCGAAAATGATGACACGTTTAGTCGTGTGAAGCATATTGTACCAACAATATCTATGGTTGTACCGGGATTGTTGTGCCTGCTATTTACTTTCAGTGTGTTGCTATAAGGATAAATGCTCCTTTGTATAATCTTCATATTACATGATTCCTGCAAAAGAAAATGTACTGGCAAATGCTGTCCTGCAGCAAAACATGATGACGGTTGCGTTTTAGACCATTGGATATTGAGTGGGCACAACAGTGAGTGATGGGATATTTTTGCTAATAAAATGATTGTGCCAGAAGAAAAGTGAGAACTTTATGTCTGCCACTGTCTGTATCATCTCGTGAGCTTTTATTATGTTTTACCCATGTGATGTAAGGTAATTTAAAAAACCCTAGTGTGGACAGGGAATGTTTTGAGAAGAAAATGCTGTTTTCAAATGTATCCGGATTAATGTGGACGTAGCCTTAGAATAAACCAAACGATATCATCCACTGCTGTGGACACTAATATAGTTATTGTTATAGTTATCTTTATTGTTATCGTTCTTGGTGTGAGCGGGCCTTTAGAAGAAAAGGTTCTATATAGGACCTTAAAGGTTCTGTCAGGCGCTTCATATAGAACCTTTTAGGGGTTATGGGATCATTTTATAGATTTAGTTTTAATGAATTCATTTGGTTTGAATTCATTTTTAATTTTAATTAAGTTTTATAAGTTAAACAGCTCGTAAACACTTAAAGTAAAAAAAAAAAATTAAATAAAAATTTAAGACCCGGTTTCACATACAGGGCTTAGATTAAGCCAGGATTAGGCCTTAGTTCAAATTAATATATTTAAGTAGCTTTTAAAAACGTGCCTTAAAAAATAATGTTGTGCATCTTAAGACAAAACAATGGCACTGACATATTTTAAGAAATGTCAGTGCAAGTTGCTTTTAGTTAAATCCGCTCAAACCTGCATTTTAGTCTGAGACAAGCTGAATGCCTTGTCTGTGAAACCAGGGGTAAATGTCTTAACCATTTAAGAGATTTCTCTTAAAAAACACTTTTGTCATAAAACCCTTGGGTTATACAGTATAGAACCCCATTGAACATTTTTCTCTAAGAGTGTAGGCCCGGTGACATCTTTCCTTCTTACCTACCATTACACGCCTCAGTAAGAATGTTTTAAACATATTTTGCTTACAAAATGGCAGACATCAAACTAGAATTCCATTGCATCAATATATTTTAAAATGTTACAGGTCTTTTCAAGTTATGGACTGAATTCACTTCCTGAAGTTTGAGCTTTTATAAAATGTTTGTAAAACTCAAAATGTTTAAGTGCACATAGACACTAGATCTGGATGTGTTCTTCCACATATTTCACTATCGTGTCATTATTTTGTTGTCTGTTAGCATCTTTTTATATATGTTTCGACAGAGTAATTGCACCACCGGGGAGAAAGTGGAGGAACTGATCTGTCAAGCCTTTTTTTCACAGAATCTAAGCTTCTCAACTACTGCATTTTAAGCTACAGTAGATACACATATATTTATATAGACTCTTAAAAAACAAATATTTTTATACTTCAATAATTTGTCTTTAAATGGTTTACGTCAAAATAAACAACCAGCTCTTGCAAAATTCTATAGTGCAGTTCAACAGCCATTTCTGTTAGTTCTTAACAGGTTTTAGACGGGTGATAATTCTGTCAGCCACTATTTAAATTTGTGTGAATTCACTTGGATTATCATTTGTAAACTTAATTTGCCATGGTCGCAGCGTACAGATATCAAGATGAGTGGCAGTTTACAGATTTATGCAAAAATCTCATTTTGTCTTATTAATCATTCAAAAAATGTTTTACATTTTTTTAATTATTATTTGTCCAATTCAAGACTGTTTCTATGTGTATATTTCTTTCAAATGTTTCTGTAGCTGGTAAACCATGAAATCTGCTGCTGCTATGATAACACACTCTAGCATGACAGGAAATAAATAAATCTTCACAAAAAAAAGCACAGCGGAAACAGTGCCACTTTCAGTCGTGCATGACAATTCGCCTTTCTTACAAGAGTGGGCAACAGTCTGCAATATCCTCTGTTTAAGTGGATTGAATTGCCAATAAAAGTTACAATTGGAAGAAAATATTCATAGTATTTTTTAAAAAGCCGCTTATCAGTTCTGACATTTTGGCATAAGTTTTGGGAACTTTGTATCCAAATATTTAGTTCACATTTAATCAAGACATCACAACATTTTAGTTAAAAAAAAAAAACTTCTTTAACTTCTGACCTGACAAATTGTCATATATTAAGGCAAATAATACTATTATATTATACACTTTTAAATTTATAATCAAAATAATTCGCTCTAGATATGCATGTAAAATAACACATATCTGTCCCTCTGCGGACCTTAAGCATAATTTATTTGATATGCAGGATAGATATAAAATCAGGATCAAGATCAAACTTAGAAACAGGTTTGCATCTAGCTTAGAATGTAAGCAACCATCAGTGGATCTTCAGTAACCAGCTGTCAACCAGAAAACATTTCTTTAGTCGCATGATCTCTGTTCATTTTCTCATATATTCTGCCATTCCCCAGTGCTGCCGTCCTGAAAATGTATATAAAGTGGACACTCGTACCTGGTCCTTGGTTGGGTTCCGAAAAATACAGCTCAAAACCTGTTTCAGCAGAGACAGAGAGAAAGTGTCGTTTGGAGGAAGTGTACAAGTCACATGGGACAGTCAAACTCTACGTCTCTCAAGATGTGCAAGCATTAGTGCATACATGGGGCTTCTGCTATCGCACACTCTTCACTTCCTGAGGCCTGTGACAACAGTTTCAGACAAGATGGCCGCTGTAGAGCTCACAAGAACAAATGAAAGCAGATCAGCACCATTTCAGCCTGAAAAGTCTCCATACAGATAGATATGATAAACAGACTGGCTCTTATTTTGGAGAAGATTGGATAAATTAGGCCTGGTTTTTGGGGTCAAATCAATTTGGTTTTCGGCTCTTGATGTTGAAGGTAGTGATTTGCAAAATATATTTTTTTTTTTTGCATTTGTATTACTGTGATATCTGCCCAGATACATTTAAACTAATAAATATAATTAACTAATTAACTAATAATATCACAGTAATACAAATGCAAAAAAAGATATATAATACAATATATAAATATTATTATATGTATGTATGTATATATATATATATATATATATATATATATATATATATATATATATATATATATATATATATATATATATATGTAATGATGATTTTAATCTTTCTTTGTATCTTTTTTATATATTTCTCTTTTATTAAGTCCAACCACATGACTTTCCGTTTCAAGTGTCTGAGGTTGTACATTTAAATATATCTTGTGGTGCATCATGACCCTATTTGTCTCGGTTCAAAAACAGGAAACAGTATAATAGCATGTGGTTTGAAGCCCATCTCCCCTTCTCAGTCTTTGTGATTTTACAGTAAAATAAAATAATAATAATAATAATAATTAAAAAATAAAATAATCAAAAAATAATAAAATGGGGACCCACATCATATCAGAACACCTAGGAGATTTGGGTCTCCTAATAATAATACATAATAATAATAAATGTTATTATTATTTAGAAGAAGAATTCTAGATATTTCCAGAAATGTTTCTATAAATGTTTGTTGTATAAATGTCAAATGGTCAGCACAGTTTCTTCTGTTTTTCTCTAGAGATGCAGTGTAGTACAATATAATCACCTAAATCAAACGTAATGGTGATAATCCATTATCTAATCATTTATTTATTAATGGCAATATTTTGTATATTTTAACAGAAAAATCTGGTTCTTTTTACAGCTGTAATTATTTCTTTAGATTTACAATTAAACTACAATAACGACATGAAGAGTTTAAATGTTCACTGAATGCAGAGCACACTTAGGCCACTAGATGGAGACCATACATATAAAGAGAAAGCAACAAAACATTTTATAATGCAATATAAAATACATTATAATATAACCGACTTCAACATTTTTAACAATATGTCATAATTTCTCTATATACATATTTCAATATATTAATATATTTCTGCGCCCATACAACCAATAAATGGATTAAAGCAAGATATAATAGTAAGGTTTCGTAGAGCTGGACAAATCCACGTCCACAACATCCACATGGTATCTTAATATAGCCACTAGATGACTCTCTCACAGAAGGAAGACCTCACCTTTTAAACATTAGCCTTTTATGTGTAGGCCTAAGTCTTTGTTCATTTTCTACAATAAATTGAGAAGGGCACACTGTTAAGACCAGACCAGAGAATTTCTCTTATTGGATTAGGGAAGAAAATTAGCATGATAGCTGGTTATAAAATTGACATTTTATCTTAAATTATCAAGGAAATTCGATTACTCATGATGATTCCTAAAATTTGCTCATGCAGGATTGCAGTAAACAGCCTAAGCATGTGAGGTTACGTGATACTATGTAGAGTAAACGTAGAGCAGTAAAGTAGTATTGAACATAAGCACATATGGATAAAAGGGGGGAGAGAGGGTCTCAATGATACTCTGGTTTTATTGGCAAAGAAATGTATGAGAACTAAAATAGAAGACATTCAATTTACATATAACAGATTAATATTATTATTATATGTATTAATGTTTTTTTATATACATTAAGTTTGGTGATGCTGGCCCTATTTCACTTATTTTGATCTAAATCGTTATTAAGACCTGTATTAATCATATTGGCAAACTTTCCCTCTTTAAAGAATGAAAGCGTGGACATGAGCTAATGTTTCAGTGTGCAGGAGGTGCGGGACAGTTTTTCAGAAAGAGAATTAGAGACAGGAATGTGCTGGAGTTCACAAACAATGTCAGATTGTATTACGGCCGCAGGGGCGTCACCCTGTGAGCGAGGTGCAGTGAGTGAGTGGGGTTAATCCAGTGTTTATGAAACACACTGGGTGAATAGCCGGCCCGGTCACACTCAAACTCCACTGCTGTGTGATGTATGTTTGCTCTGTCACTTCATCTTAGAGAGAGCGGATGGGTAAAAGACAGAGAAAGAGAAGAGCCTTTTTTTCTCTCTTTAACGGCGACAGGTGAACAGATTCTTTAAGCCCGTCGATAAACAAGCAACTTTTGAGACAAAGCTGTGAGCAAATAAAAAGAGAGCGGTTTCAGAGAACACCTTTCATCATGAATATCTTGAGAGGTGTTTAGGTCTAAGGCCGAGGCCCGGTGGTGTGGTCCGACCTCTTTCTGTGTCTCCGCCGGGACATATGGCCAGTGCACTCAGTTCCCATGTCTGAGTCTAGATTAAACCCTGAACCAGAGGTGTGTTAATCCCAAACAGCACCTCACATTGACAGAACTGGGGCTCTTTGATCAGACAAAGAGAAAGAGAGAGAGATTGAGTAAAAGAAGGGGTAGAGAAACAGAGGGATGGGATGGAAAATAAAGGGTTCAAGTAATAATAATTTGTACAAGATGGTAAAATCTCGGAAATGTATATAAGGTACTTCTACAAACCTAAACATATATTCATAAAGCCCAAACGCTTAGCCAATCCTAAACCGAAAACTGTTCCTTTTAATGAGCCAAGTTGTATCTTATTTATACAGTTGTACAATATCTTAATACTTATTCAGTATTCAGCTATTCAGCAATGCATTAACCAAATGTGACCGCAAAGAAATGTACAACATTTCTAAAACGTTCTTTTGGAAATGCAGTTCTTCTGAACATCAAAAAATCCAAAAATATTGAACAGCACAACTGTTTTCAGCATTGCTAATATTAAGAAATGTTTCTTGAGCAGTAAATCAGCATATTAGAATGATTTCTGAAAGATCGTGTGATACTGCAGACTGGATGACTGCTGTAAATTCAGCTTCAGTGGTGTGTGTGTTTAAGGGCTTATAAGGCAGCAGACATGAAGAGAACTGTTATTTCAATAGCAGGAAATGCAGCCCTCAGTGAGTACAGACATAACTATGAGGTATGGCATGAGAAACTCTTGTTCACAAAAGTGTTCAATTCACATTGAATGCCGCTCATTAGCATACATAACATGAATATATTGAGAATAATGTTCTGCTCCAAACATCCATGCAGTGACACAGAAATGCATTACATTTAATCAAAAATAAATGTGTAAAACTATAGGCCAGATTTCAAAGAAAAATGTTTCAAATATTCGAGGTGTGAAACCATCGTCCGACTGACAGTGTGATACTGGATTTCCACTAGAGGACAGCAAAGGCCAGAACACACGACTACTCTCTCTACCTTTCCACAAACAGATGGGCGAAATGGATTTACATTGGTGAGTGTGTGTGTGTGTGTGTGTGTGTGTGTGTGTGTGTGTGTGTGTGTGTGTGTGTGTGTGTGTGTGTGTGTGTGTGTGTGTGTGTGTGTGTGTGTGTGTGTGTGTGGATTTTATATGGGCAAGTCAGAGATCATAAATGTGTTTTTGTTAATATCCTGCCTTGTCAGGTTCACTTTTACTCTGAGTCACTCTGTTGAGTCTCTCTCTTCCTTTAACATGAAAGGAGAAAGTATGGCACACACACACACACACACACACAAATATATGTGCTCAGGTTAGAGTCCATTAAAGCCCCAGCGCCTGCTCTTGTAGACGTCCAGTGTGACAGCAAGGTCACAGAAGGTCAAATCTCCTCAATACAGCTCATCTTGTCACAGAAGCAAACTTCTGCCTCTGACCCCCCGACAGCTTTGGCCTCTGACCTCATGTTCTTAGGACTCCTTTTTTTTTTTTTTTTCATTATGAGCGAGCAAACAAAGCCGTTCTCTAATCATTGTCCGACAGACAGGACAGGAGGTAAAAAGATATTATTATCTACTTAAAAGGGCTTTATTCAGCTATCATATGCCCAAAAACATGTAGTGTGGACTGCATAGTTGCCTGCATATGCAATAAAATCAGTGAAACAGTGTAAATCTTGTTGCTCTTCAGGTTTAAAAGAAAAAAGGACAGTTTTCACATATTACGTATTTATGTTGATAGATTAGATTAAATAAATAAATATTAATACATTTTTTGTAAAGAAATTCAAAATTGTTTAAAAAAGTATTTTACTTGACTAAAAGTATGTAATTTTAATCAATGTTAATGGACTAAATATAAAGTATATAAAATGGAAAAAAAATAAGGCAACAAAGTTTATGATAGATTTATGTAATGATATAAAAAATATATATTGTAATTTACTTTACTATCAAATTTAAAATGCATATACAATACATATACAAAACACATTATGTAGGCCTATCTAATAAATATAATCAAAAGTTATGTTTATTACTTGTATATAATACCACTATGAATTGACTATTAACAGATTTGAAGCTGTACTGTAACTGCCATGCCATATGAAAATAAATTCTGATTTTGTTACCTATGTGCATATGTGTTCTTAATCCAGGGTCTTAATAATTGAACTATAGCGATCTCATCTCATGCGCTTTCCTTACCACATGCAGCCGCATAATAAACACTACTGACAGCAATGACAGTTGGGTGATTTTTCCTCTCCACTATCGTGAAGTGATGTATTGATGTTCCCTTATTCCCTATGCTGTTCGCATACCCTTCAAACTGAAAATGTTCGCTCCCTCGGATTGGAATCTCACTTAAGATGGCGAAACCCTGTGAAGTCCACTGATAGTCCAATGGAAAGCACCTTTAAACTACATTTAATCAGCTAAAAACAGACTACAGAAAAAATATTAAAAATACAAATACAAAAATAACACTGATTGGGGGGAAAAAAACATGATCTAATACTATGACTGTACCATGGTGCCCCCGCATTACTTTTTGTAAGGGTTTTATTATGTTTTTTGTTGTTTCTATTAAATTGTATATACACTGTTATCTATTATTTGTGAAAAAGTCAAGCTAGGGAATATGTCTGTCTAATTAATTAAGGTCAAGCTGGTAAAAGGCCTCACACAAACGAACTGAAAAATATTTTTCTCCAAACCGAGAGCCATTTAGAAAGAGTGGAACTCTGTGTAAATTAATTGAATGTAATATTTTACATAAGAATGGTTTTACAAACAGTTTACACATAAATACATTCTTCATGAATGAGACACAAGGTCAATGTGATTTCAAGATAAAGATATGTAAACTCCTTGATACAGTTTCCAGCAGGGTGAGCATTTTATCATTAAAGCTAGGAGAGGCTAGAAGAGTAAGCTAGCTAGCCCCCAGAGCACTCTCCAAAGCCACGCCTCCTCCAAAACACAAGAACAGCACAGACAGAGCAAAATCTGCAAAGGGCGTTCAATTACTTTATGTCTCAAGTACATAATAATTAAATGTAAATAACTTAGAGAGCTCTGACTAGTACCACTTGACTACTGCAAATTCATTTGATTGCACGGGTTGCCATCTCATAATTACGGTAATTACAACATGGCATGAACGCAGCATAAGCTTGTGTTATATTTACGAAATATAACACATACAACACGTATATATTGTATATATATATATATATATATATATATATATATATATATATATATATATATATATATATATATATATATACACACACATATACACACGCATTTATATCTTTGGCAGTCTCAGGAACAAAGAATGTTCGTCCAATTATTGCGTTCGGTCCGACAGCAAACAAACAGCAGCCACATTTTACAGTTCCTCCTGATCTGTCATGTCAACTCTCTGAGATATTGGCATGGTAATGGATATGACAATGTGAATGTATTTGGTCTTGGCGGGATAGATCTGCTACGCTGCTGCTGCTGAAGAGCAAGCACAGAGACTTGCTACTGCCAAAACATTCACAGACATTTTGCTGTGAGCTTCTAAGACATGCGGCTGCTGCACATTTAACATACATGAAATAACCTCCCGTAACAGATCTATACAGGTGGAGCTGGGGATGTTGGAGGGTTTCTGAAAGTGTGCTGCAGACTGCTAACAGCAACACTACTGGTATTTGAATGTTGAACCGCAGCTCATTGGCCACTGATGCAACAACAACCAATCACCTGCGCTATGATGACGACACGACCGCTTCCAAATTGAGTTAAGGACATATATATATATATATATGTGCTATCAGGATGTGAGGAGTGTTTCAACCAGTATAGCAAAAACCCTAGCTGTAGGGTAGGCAATGCAATTAATAATTAACTAACTTTAAAAAAGAAACAAAAAATAAATTATTAAAAAATGGGGATCAACCTAAAACAAAGATCACCTTTATGTCCTGTGAAAAAATGTTATGCAGTGTTTAATGTAACAGACAAGAGAACAGAACTGGTATGCGAGGAAAGGGACATGGGAAAAGCAAAGATGGAAGAGTTTCATGCAGACACCCCTCTGAGTAGCCCGGAAACAAATCCAACCTTCCTCACACATCCAGGAAACATTGCATGGAAAAGAAAGGCTGGGAAACTGTAGTAGTCCAATGACCCATCATATAAACATTTTACTATGCCATTTTGAATTGATAGTGCAGTCCGAGAGGTGACAGCAAACAATAGTGTGAAGATGGGGTTATGGGACTGAGAAATTACCCCGCTACTCAGTTCTCGAATTTAAGTGGCATCATGCAGTGCTTCAGAGCATTTACAACACCTGCCTGGCCACATCTCTGACCTCAGGACTGCCTTGAGTGCAGAATGCGGTCCTTGCAGCAACAGGTGTGTTTTAGTGACCTATACTGCTTATATAAAATACAATCTATAGCTATTACATTTTTTAATTAAAATTTTTTATTTTTTATTTAACTCTAGCCATTTTGTAAAAATGTACAAAATACGACCAGATACTCTTAAATGTGTTCATATTTTATTTTCTATTCATTTTTATGGTATTTGCAATTTTTACTACCAAAAAAAATTAAACTAAATCTATTTAGTTGTATTAGATGTAGATTCATACATATATAGCTTGGATAAATTGAGGATAACCAATTTTGTTTTAAAATAGAGATTCTCCACGATTCTCCCACAATTCTGAATAGACAACTAAAAAAAAAACATGTAAATTACTAGAGGTGCTGACAAAATGTTAATTACTACAGTATATTTTTTTATATTTAATTAATTTGAATGAATTAAAATTATTATGAAAATTTGGTTTGAATAAATGATTCAATGACTAGTTGCATTACTAGGCGAATCACTGTTTTTTGAACAAATCTCTTGAATTAATGATTAAATGACAAATGTGTCATATCCAAACTATAAACTTGTATACCAGTACTTCAGTGATAATTTGAATTTGTAACAGAAATAATGATACTTAGTGTGTGGTTGAAAAGAATAGTTTCATTATCTTCTGCTCTCTCTGGGTCTATTGACAACTATAACAACTACAACTATAACTAGGTCTATAGAAAGCTATAACAAAAGCAAGTTTCTTTGTGTCAGCGTAGGACAGCACTTGACCAGGTGTGTGTGAGTGTGTTTGAGGCGTTAAACCTGATTATCCCACCTGCATCCCATAAACCACCTGGGGCAGTGGTCAGTCGTCCAGTAGATTTGTGTTTCACTAAAATCTGCACAATGAGCAAATGGAGAAAAGTTCATGCTGACCAGCAAAGTACACCTATAAAAATCTTCCCTGTAGAGTTGAGTTATTAAGTTGGCTTTATATAATAGTAAAGATTTAAAGTTTATGTGCATTTTTCTTGTAGTTTACTGCAAATGTGTGTGTGTGTGGGTGTGTGTGTGTGTGTATGTCTGCGTGTGTGCGTGAGAGAGTGTGTGTGTGTGTGAGTGTGTGTGTGTGTGTGTGTGTGTGTGTGTGTGAGAGAGTGAGTGAGTGTGTGAGTGTGTGTGTGTGTGCGTGTGAGAGTGAGTGTGTGTGTGCGTGTGTGTGTGAGAGAGTGAGTGTGTCTGTGTGTGTGTGTGTGTGTGTGCGTGTGTGTGTGTGAGAGAGTGTGTGTGTGTGTGTGTGCGTGTGTGTGTGTGTGCGTGTGTGTGTGTGAGAGAGTGTGTGTGTGTGTGTGTGTGCGTGTGTGTGTGTGTGCGTGTGTGTGTGAGAGAGTGAGTGTGTGTGTGTGTGTGTGTGTGTGTGTGTGTGAGAGAGAAAGAGAGAGAGTGTGAGTGTGTTACTGAGTGAGTGAGTGAGTGAGTGTGTGTGAGTGTTACTGAGTGGGTGAGTGAGTGAGTGAGTGAGTGAGTGAGTGAGTGAGTGATTGAGTGTGTGTGTGTTACTGAGGATTTACTGAGATTACATGAGAGTTACGTGATGGCCGATATCTTACAGATCAGTTTATCAGGGATCACACTTTACACATCAAATAGATTAATAATAAATAAATAAAAATTGCTCCTAAATATCTGATAATATTTATTAAATATATAATATTTAAATATATAATAAGCTTTTAATTTGTTTTCCTCTTTTACATTTAAAAGCTTTGATCTTAAAAATCCATACTTAAAAACCACAGACCATCTATAATTTCCCTCAAAGTTCATGTCCAGTGGACAAAATCAGGTCAGCAAAAAAGCATTCATACAGATAACATTAACTCTGCGCTTATTGATTATTGATGATGTTAAATATTTCTCTTTGAGTCTCGTCTCATCAATATTTGAGGGTCGCAACCGTCCATTGATCTACTTTCTCACATTCTTGTCTCAGCACATCTCCATTCGTTACCATTATCTGACCGTTTTCTGCAAGCGAAGAAAACAATTCTGTAGATCTGCAATGAACAACCTGGGAGAATTTCAAGCATTGGTTGCTGATACACTATCAAGTGTTACGAGTACAGTGAGCAAACACAGAAATCTTTTGCGCCTATAATGACTCAGTGGAGAGCTTTTAGGGTCACACACACGGACGCACACACACACACACACACACACACACACACACACACACACACACACACACACACACACACACACACACACACACACACACACACACACACACACACAGGTGGTATGTGAACTGTCTCTCGCATGCCTGATTGTTATTGTGGGTCCTGCTGGTGCACCGTTGGGCTCCTGCATTAATGCCACAGCGACAGGAAGTTAGATATTGTGTGAAACTCTGCGTGCTTTTGAGTTACTGCAGGGAGAAAAAACACACAGGCATTTTCTCACTCACTCAATGGACTTTTAGCAGATTAAAGGACATTCTTTGCCTTATCACAAATGGCAAAGCTATGAGAGGTGTGTGTTTAAGTGTGTAATCTATTATTGTGCTTCTAAACACCTGAAGAGAATGACTCTCTTCACTTTAAGGTCAAGCCAAGTCTGATTGTAGGTGCGCGTGTGTTTGAGCCTTACTCAAGAAGGTCAGCCATGAGAACCAACTAATGCTGTAATGCACAAAACAGGAAACCGAGCATGTTGTTGGCTGTTAATGTCACTTCTTTTTGTATAATAACTGTGTGATGTCTACTAATAATTGCTATTTAAAAGCACACTTCACTCCAAAATGAATATTCTTTCAAGTTGATGGAACAGCTAAGATGATGTTCAGTCGAATGTTCACCACCACCATTCAAAAGTTTGGGGTCGGTAAGATTGTTTTTGAGAGAAGTCTCCCATGCTCAGCAAGACTGCATTTATTTGATCAGTAAGAACATTAATATTGAGAAAAAATATTGAGTTCTTTTTTTTTGTTTAGTTTTTTTTAATGTAGTTTATTCCTGTGATGGCAAAGCTGAATTTTCAGCATCATTACTCCAGTCTTCAGTGTCACATGATCCTTCAGAAATAAGTCTAATATGCTGATTTGCTGCTCAAGAAACATTTCATTTTATTATCATTGGAATTAGAAACATTGAAAATAGTTATGCTGCTTAATATTTTTGTGGAAATGTTGATCTTTAATGAATAAAATAGATAAAAAAAGATTAAAAGAACAGCATTTTCTCTTAAATATATATATTTATTTGTTGTAACATGATTGTAACATGCATTTACTTTGTATCCCCTTTTGATCAACTTAAAAAAAAGTATTGATTTATTTCTTATAAAAAAATTGTACTGACTGTTACTGAAAGTGAATAAGGACAGACGGAGGTCCAAAAATGGCAAAACAAAAAGCATTACATTAGTCCATATGATTTGTCCAATATATTTTCAGAGAATATACACTACCGTTCAAAAGTTTGGGGTCAATTTTTTTTTTTTTTTTTTTTTTTTTTAAGAAATTAATACTTTTCTTCAGAAAGGACGCATGAAATTGATATAAAGTGACAGTAAAGACATTTATAATAATGCAAAATATTTATTTTTTAATGAAATGCTTTTCTCTTGAACTTTCAAAGAATCCTGAAAAAAAATGAATCACTGTTTGCACAAAAATATGAAGCAGCACAACTGTTGTCAACTGTGATAATAATCATAAATGTTTCTTGAGCATCAAATAATCATATTAGAGTGATTTCTGAAGGATCATGTGACACTGAAGACTGGAGTAATGATGCTGAAAATTCAGCTTTGATCACAGGAATAAATTACATTTTAAAATATATTCACATATAAAACAGCTGTTTTACATTGAAATAATATTTAACAATATTACTGGGTTTGTTTTGTATTTTTAATGAAATAAATGCAGCCTTGGTGAGCAGAAGAGACTTCTTTTAAAAACATAAAAAAATGTTACCGACCCCAAACTTTTGAACGGTAGTGTATGTTAGCTCAGTGTGGGGAAAAGCTCAATCTTTTACCAATATAAATGTGTTATTATTGAATAAAAGGAAAAGGAATATTCCTGGTTTCAATACAAGTTCAGCTCTATCAACAAACAGCATTTGTGACACTGTCACACACTTAGAGTGTAAGTAAACATTTTGGAGAGTTTAAAAGCTGAAATGTGAAGCTTCTGTTCTTTATCCTTGCATGTATCATGTGAAAGTCATCAAATTTGTCAACTTTACTGATGTTATTTGGAAATGTCTTATACATGTAAGTGTTTCTGGTGGATTTAGTTTAGGTCTAAAAGTTGCATATTTAGTCCAGATAAGGTGAGAACTATGACAAAATACAGTCAATGTTCTGAACCCAAGTATTAAATGGTAAATGGACTGCATTTATATAGCGCTTTCACAGACCTATGGCCACCAAAGCGCTTTACATATTGCCTCACATTCACCCATTCATTCACTCATTCATACAGTATTCCCCCAAATGCCCAGACCTCCCGGTTTCTTGCAGTGCTTTATTGCTTTTCACACCTTTATCCCTCCGACAACAGAGTGTGTGTTGGGGTGTGTGTATGTGAGACTATATGTGCCTTTTCAACCGATACCTCAGTTAAAGCCTGCTGATATGTGCTTGTGTGTGTGTGTGTAATCTAATCCGTTCAGAAACGGTGTCCTTAAGTAACAACAACACATGATTGCACATTTCAGATTCCTTCTCCCAGTCTCTCATAAAAGAAAGGAGAAATGTTGTATGGCTAACCCCATCATTAAACATCTCTGAGCCCAGCCTGACCCTAAACAAAGCCCTGGAATGTTGTCCCAACGGCAGGAATGCTCAGGAACGAGGGGGAGGAAAGGAAAAGAACGGGAGAATGAAAGTGCGAATCTCCTTTTTTCTGACCCTCCTGCCAAGCGAAGGAGGGCGTCAAAGAAAAAGAGAGAAGAAATAGAGGGACAGAGCAATAGGCTGCTTGTCTGCGCGTGAGAAACGCATTGTAGCTACACGGCTCCTGGCTAGCATTGCTAATCACAGGAATGAACGGAATGAGACAAACCGTTCAACATAAAAGAACATCCACATGGCCCACAGTTCATTAAGACCCATCAGGCAACCCTAAGGGAGCCGTAGACATCAGTAAATCTAAATATCTCAATTGAAACCAGATTATGCTATTCTATTACATTATTTGACAACCCACACGTCAAAGTTGACTGAATGTTTGCTACACTTAAGCATAAACTATATGACACATTCACCTGCCCCAGAACTTTTCCAGAGACTTACATTATATATATATATATATATATGAAATGACTGTACAGCGCCACTTGGAGTCACATATTCCAGTAACATCAACAGACATTTTATTAAACCAACATTACACTAAATAATGCAGTCTAGGGCTGCTTCAGTCAATGAATACTCTGCTAAAAATGCATTACTTCATGCACTGCCTGTATATGTGAAATTCAGTGTGTATCTCTCCATCTGCAATCTTGTCCCATTATGGGTGAGTGTATGCCAGAAATAATCCTCTGGTTAGAGAATGTAGAAATTTATCAATTATTGAATCATTGGGCTATTGAACATCTTCGAGCAGCTCAATAAGACACGGCAACATGTTTTTCCATTACTCATCAACATATCAAGTTTCAACTTCATTTTTTAAGATATACAAGGTTCAACTCATTTTTTAAAAGTCAGTTTAACATAATTTAAGCTTAAAATACTTGTACAGCCAATTTGATTAGGCTATACTTAAAAAATGTAAGGCAGCAACTGAACTTAAGTTTTAAATTTGAAGTAGGTAGAGTTTTTTGTTTTAAACAGTGAAAATGTGATTTACAATTTATACATCATATGTTGCACCATTTTCAATTCTGAAGAATATGGGCAATTCTAAATAATTGGGAAATAAAGACTATAAGAAATACAGTCTCAAATTGTAAGATATGAAATCACACAATGAAATTTAGTTTTCAGGGTGAGCAAGTGGTGTTTAGTAAAGACTTTCATATAATTACAATTATAAATAAATGCTGTTCTTTTGAACTTTCTATTGAGGAAAGAAAAAAGTTTATCACAGTTTCCAGAAAAATACTAAGCAGAATTAAGAAGTGTTGTGAGCACCAAATCAGTATTACAATGATTTCTGACTAGTACTGTTTCAGCTTCATTGTCACAAGAAGTTAATTCACACACATTTTGAAATAAAATAGAAAAGTTATTTTAAAATGTAACAAGATTTCACAATATTACTGTTACTGTATTTTTGATCAAATAAATGCAGCCTTGGTTAGCATCAGAGACTTTCATCTCACAATTGCAAGATAAACAGTGTGAAATATATAGCAATTTTTATTTTAATTTAAGTGGAAAAGGCAGATTAAAAGCTCATCAACTACTATTTACATTAAATAATATTTGGTCATGACTAAATGATTGTGCTATCAATAATTGTTTTATAGCACAAATATATCTGGTGATCTTAAAGCAACACTAGTGTGTGTGGTTCTTTATCTGTGTGGCCTGGGGGAAGGGTTGTGTTTCATAACAACAAAGTGAAGTATATCACTCCACCTGCTCTTACATCAGCCCTCAGGAAAAGTGTGTGTGTGTGTGTGTGTGTGTGTGTGTGTGTGTGTGTGTGTGTGTGTGTGTGTGTGTGTGTGTGTGTGTGTGTGTGTGTCTGTGTGTGTGTGTGTGTCTGTGTGTGTGTGTGTGTGTGTGTGTGTGTGTATGTGTGTGTGTGTGTGTGTGTGTGTGTATTGTGATCTTGCCTAATCTGATTTCACTATTAAAATGCACATTCTCTCATACTCGTGTCACGACCTTGCAAATATTTACGACAAGCACAATACAGTCCATCTGTCGCATGTGCAGTTGATCTGATATCACTCTATCAGAACATGCAAGCTGAAGATTAAGAGATCTCTCTTTTGTCAAAAGTTCTGCAGGAATTGTTTCTGGGTGTGTAAAGTTTACACTTTGAAACAAATGTAGACATAAACAATGAATGTTTGACATATTCAGAATTCACATAAATATGTGTTGCAATGTCAAGAAGAGCGCCAAAGACACAAAACAAGAAGAAAAAAGATTCTGGTAAAAAAAGAAGGAGGTAATTGTTTCTATATTTTCTCTTATAGTTGGCAGTTCAGACAAATGATCCAAAGCAATGTCATCACATTTGTTTAATTGTTTTAAATGGTTTAAACTCACATACACATTTACTAACTAATATTGGAGTATGATTTGAACTATATGGCTACTAGGGCTGTAGTCAAGACCACCTTTGTCGAGTCCAAGACAAGTCCAAAACTAGGACTAGTCTAGTCCAAGTCAAGACCAAGTCCAAAGAGGTTCGAGATTACTTAACCCTAACGTTAACGTGAGCATTCATTTGTAAAAAGACTGAGCACAACCACAAACGTAATACAAACACGACGATAATCAATCCATAATCGTTTGAATTTTTTTTACCTCATGAAACCAGTAATACCAGACGTAAGATATGATAACTTTATGGCCAAGAACATTACCTTAATCTTCTGCTATGTTAGCTAATGTCAACGTTAACACATAGTCAAGGCTAAGCAGCTCCAGCTTAATTGAATCTGCTGACGTATGTGTGCTTACTGGGAACATAATAAAGACACCTGGACTAGGTCGAGACCAAAAGCCATATTTAGCAAGACCAGTGGCCGAGACCGAGACAAGTCCGAGTCCAAATACCAGCGAGTCCAAGACAAGTTCGAGACCATAGAGAAGCAGTCCCGAGTCCGGTACTACAGCCCTGATGGCTACTATTTTATACAGATGTAAGATGCTGAGGCAGTGTAACCTCATATTCATAAGCCAAATCAAACACGTGGCATTATATTAATGACTGTTTTCGTTCAACACCTGCTCTGTGTATTTGTCCACCGTATTTGTCTAATTTTCCTTCCTCCCGCCAGCAAGGTTCATGTAGCTCTCAGTCATCCCTCGTTCACATGAGAGGGAGGAAAGCTAGTGCTTTCAATCACACGCCACACAGGAGAAAAATAACAAAATGAGAGTTGAATAACAAGAGTCAGGATATACCGTCGCTCTTAGAGAAACAAAACAGAGTTAACGTGCTTTCAGCAAGCGCTCAGTTTCTCAAACAGGGTGACTGAGACGTAACAAAGAATGAGAAAAGAACGGATGGACGAACATATGAGACAGAACAGCAAAGGCCAATTAGCTAATTCACATGTTAGCCTAGCATATGACCAATTATATTGTTTGAATAGTGAGGGAATTGAAAGAGACAAAGTATATCAAAAACTGGATGGGTGAGTAGAAGAACAAGGGAAAGTGAGCTGATTAAGAGGATGTTGGGGGAAGGAAAGAAAATGAGGCGAAAGACTAAAAGAAGAGAGGGGGTCAAGAAAACTGTGCGGTAAGAGCGCTGATCCTAGATTAGGTCATGTCATCCTTATTAGCCAGAGAAAGAAAGCAAGGGTGAGTGGACGACAGAACAATAAAAAAAGTAATCAGTTCTCAGGGTTAATCCCAGAGAACGAGTGCGATGTAACGTCATAATGGTGGTCTGATGTATGCCACAGAGATCAGGCGTAATTTTCGGAAAGAATCTGAACACTTTGCTGGCGTGATTAAATGTGTGTCTGTCCGCTTGCAAGCACGCTTGAGTTTAACCTGAGGTGAAAGTTAACGGTAGCAACACACTGCTGTTTTGACCTATTCTAAGATAACCAATGCAGAAGATAAGGCACACACACACACACACACACACACACACACACACACACACACACACACACACACACACACACACACACAACTGATAACATCTTGGGATGGGATTAGTGACAATGAGGGTAGATTTGGGGGCGAGAGGGGAGGTCGAGGGGCAGTTTGGCAGGGGAGGGGTGTTATCTTTGTGTGTATTCATGTGTGTGTTTGTTATCTTTGTAAGGAAAAGGCCTTTACCCATGTCTTACCCGTGCCCACACTGAGATCACATATGGACATTTATAATGGAAGGCATTACAGAGATCAATATAGTATGTACAATACGTTATATAATAGTATTTCATCATATGGGGGTTTCTTCAACTCAAGGCACTTTTGTTAGCATTGTTTTTTAAATGATTGTGTGTGTGTGTGTGTGTGTGACATTCACTACATTATGGGGACAAATATCCTTACAATGATGGCAATACCAGAAACCTTTGCCCTTTTTGGGGACATTTTTGGTCCCCATGAAAAAAAAACTGCTTATATATCAAGCTAATGGTGTTTTTTTTGTGTGTGTGTGTGTTTTTTTGTTTCTGTGATAGGTTTAGGGGATATAATATACAGTTTGAACAGTATAAAATCATTATGTCTGTGGAATGTCCCCATGGAAATCCATTTTTCTTTACCATGCCTTTAACATATGCTATTATTCTATTATATATACACCTTATATTATTTTACCCTTATCCTAAAATATGAAAATCCATCAAGAAAGTATGAATTACAACCTTTAAATAATCTAAACAAATTTCCATCACAGTCATTTCCATCATATCCATAAAGTGAAAACACAATACATCATACTCTAGAGATGCCTGTATTTTCAACTTTGTCACACTGTTATTAATTAAATAGTGATAGTGTGAAAAGTGTTTTAAGAGAGTTCATTTCCTAAAAGTCCAAGGGGCAATAGATGAAACATGCATAAGAAAATCAGATTTGAGAACAGTAAGATGTCTCAGACACACATGCCTAATTTACTTTGAACTGGGGTAAGCCTGGGAAAGTGTGTGTGTGTGTGTGTGTGTGTGTGTGTGTGTGTGTGTGTGTGTGTGTGTGTGTGTGTGTGTTCGTGTGTGTGTGTGTGTGTGTGTGTGTGTGTGTGTGTGTGTGTGTGTGTGTGTGTGTGTGTGTGTGTGTGTGTGTGTGTGTGTGTGCTTGTGCACGCGTGTGTGTGTGTGTGTGTGTGTGGTGGCTCTTTGTGTTTTTGTCCCAGGCTGTAGAAAGCTACAGAGGCAGATCTCCACTGATAACAGGAGCCAGCACAGGAAACAACACAATAGCAGGAGACTGACCCTGTAAGCAAAGAACCTTAAGAGAAGAACATTATTTAGTTTTTTAAAAAACGGGAGCGTGAATATCAACTGGCTAAAAATAATAAAAAACTTCATGGATGTAATATTTGTCTCCTTTTCAAATTTAGGCGAAGTCAAGAGACTTTTTCTTTTCTTTTTTTTTTTAAACAAATAACCAACTTAATTTTTAATCTCCAAATTATTGGCACTTGCAGTTTGGAGAATGCTGTTCTGTTTTTGGTGAGTAAAATAATTGACATGCATATATAATTCTATATAGCACCGCATTTTGTACTGTCTTTATAAGCTGGACATGAATAAATATTTAAAACAGGCCTCCATTCCTTTAGTCTCTCATCAGAGTCAAACACATCAATTTGCACTCAAAAAAGCACAGAGGACTGAATTGTGTAGAGTGAGAAAACAGCTCCTTTATTTTAACTTCTAAGCGGTTTCACCGCAAATTGAAGTGTGAAGACGACAGCACAATTAGCGGGCGCAGAAGGAGGGATGGGAATGAGCTTGTGAGAAGCCGAGCGAAAGAAAGGCAAAAGGATACAACTTATTTGGTGCACTCTTAGCCTCTCGAATCCCACCACCAAACCCTACGTAAACGCAGACCTCGCAAAACATTTCAATCCAATAAAAACTAATGAGACGGCATTTGAATCCCAAAGAGAGAACGGAGGAGGACAGGGGGAAAAAGAGATGACAGAAAGAGAGGAAGGTCCTGGAGTGAGGGTCTGCCCCCTGCAGATCATGCCATTCTACCTCTCGCCCCCTTTTTCTCACCCGCTTTTCTCTCCCATTGAGCTCGGCGGACCTCGCCGTCTCTCAATTGGATCTTTTCTTTCCTTCACTCTTTCTTTGCATGCCTAATCCGCAGAGGAGCTGAGAAATACACTCATTAGCGAGGGGGAGAGAAAGAGAGAGGAGAACATATGGCTTTGACTTGCGATCACACTAAAAATCCCTTGTTTTTCGCCGGTTAAATAGTTTGTCTGTTTATCGGCCTTCTTAGAGAGAGGAGCATATCTGAGAGCATCACAGAGAGGAAACTGTTTAAAAAATGAAACACGCTTGAAGGAGAGCCACAACAATGATCCCAGAGCACTTCAGAACAAAGTCTTCCCGAGGGAAAGAAAAGGTGTTTGAGATTTTGTGTCTCGGAGAAGGAGAAAGGAGGGGGGGTGGACAAGCAACAGAGAGTAATGTGTATGCCACCTGTAAATGTTTCTCTGACCACTAACATTATCAGGTTTCACTTGAAGTCTCCGGCTGATCCGGCGGCTCCTTTGAATGGAGGGAAAAAAGCGTCTGCCCAAGGGTCTGTCCCCTTGATTTCCTCTGTTTTTCCTCTTTCTTCCTTTCTTTCCTTTCTTCTCCTTCGCTTTAACTATTTTCAAACACAGTGAGAGAGTCAGTGTTAACGCATCTGAACCCCAGTGCTGTTAAAGGTTAACACACACACACACACACACACCACACCTGAAGGAAAAGCTTTTAGCACAGGTATAGGGAGGGCATTCCCATGAGGCCTTTCTGCAACAGCTGCTGGTTAACAGTGTTGTGATCTGTGAGGACAAAAGAGGCATCTCAACTTTAACCTGAAGACAAAAACCAGAGGGATGGATTACAGACAAGACCACTTCTGAAAGAGCTTCAATAATCATGCTGGTATTGAATAAAACAACTTTACATTTTATAATGTGCCGTACCAGTCAAGAATGTGTATGTTGCTCATGATCTTCTATTTTTTTTCATATTAAAATAATTTTTTCAAATATATTTAAAATGAAAGATGAGTCTGTGCTGTGGAAAGCAGGTGTGCCAGGTCTGCATAACCAAACCAACCCAATTGCTAATCAAAACTAGCCAAATTGAGGCCAAAACTAACCCAATCTTGTACCGGGGGCGGGTCGTTTTAACTCGCAGACTTAAACAACAACAACAACAACAACAATGAAAGAAAGAAAGAAAGAAAGAAAGAAAGAAAGAAAGAAAGAAAGAAAGAAAGAAAGAAAGAAAGAAAGAAAGAAAGAAAGAAAGAAAGAAAGAAAGAAAGAAAGAAAGAAAGAAAGAAAGACTTACCTGGTAATTTATACAATTAAGAAACAGCCTTTACCAGTCCAGAATATATATATATATATATATATATATATATATATATATATATATATATATTCATTCAAATTTGACTGCTTCATTCATCATTGTTGTGCATTTAGTATCCCATGATCCTCTTTGGTGGGTGTGTCTCAAGAGTAGCGTTCCACATCGGTGGACGTTCACTCTACCACGCAGGGGCTGATGGGTTAGTGACTTCTTCTACTAATCCCTTTAGAGACAAACAAGTATTTTACCTTTGTCCTTCCTTCTCTTTTCTTTATTTCTGACTATTTCTACTTGTAATTCTATTCTAGCCTGATTCTAATTCCAGTTCATTTTCTTTCCTCCACATGCAAACTATGAATTTAATTTTGTAGCTGTGTGCATTTTCTATTTCCGAGGATTCCGCAATGAAACCAGCAATATTTAGATACAAATGAGACACTACACACACATTAGTTAGTCTCAGAGACTGAACCCTTTAGGACATCTACTAAGATTAAACCTCAAAAACTCATCTCATGCAGTTCAGAGCTCAATTTATTGCACTTATCCATCTCTCCAAGCACCTTCCTTTCCACTCGCTGCTGTCCCGCTGTCTGGGAGAGTCCTAACTGAGTGTTAAAATATTAACAGACTGTGGCTCATTAAAATGCTGTTGTGTGTTTCACTCATAGAGACCTTTTGTTCAGCAGGACACCAGCAACACCACCAGACGTCCCAGCCCACTACTGTTGCATCCTCTGCCCAGCGAGGGGCCTTCACCTCAGGCACGGACAGCAGCGTACATCCCCCGAGAAGCCTGGACAGAGAAAAGGAGGGAATAAAAATGGATGGATGAGTCTAAGCCTGTGTATGTGTCCATAATGTATTCTGATACCTTCCCCCCATCTTCTCTCCTTCCCTCATTTCACTCTCTCCTTCCCGTCGGTGATCCCCTGTGCTCTAAGTGTATCCCATCTCTCCAGGAGTCGTTGATATGGGGATTAACTCTAAAGTGTCAATCAATTCTGTTTTTCTACCTCTCTTTCTTTCAGCGCACAAGTATTTAATTGACACAGAGAGCCAGTCAGTGTTTTGAGTCTATTTCATCCCTGCGCTTTGCTCCAGGTCATGGGATTTAGAAATGGAGAGAGGGTGAAGAAGGAATGAAAAGTAAACCGAGAGGAGAGGAGAGGATTTTAAATTGCAATTTTCTTGTGCACTAATGTTAGAAATGCATGTGGGAACTCCATTTTGCTGGGCCAACTCTTCTAAAAACCTGTTTGTGATGAATAACTGAAGATTTAAAGCTGAAGTGAGCAAGTTTTCCTATCCCGGCAACTGTAAGAAGGCAACTTGTAGGCTGATTTCCCAAGAGAGTGTAAATGGAGTCTGGTGACGCTAGTGGCGCAGAAATTACACACTTCAGCTTTAAGAATATTTCAGCCGTAAAGAATGGTTCAAGGTTAGTGATATTAAATATAGAAGACCATTATAGTGATGGGGCAATAGTAATACACTAATCGTTCCAATGAATAGCTGTTAAATCAAGGGAAATTGTGGAGTTTAAAAATAAAATTTTAAAAACACCAAAGAAAAAAAAAAAGACATGGTGAGAAATCACCAGTAATATTATTATGAATTAATACATTGATATTATTACTTTACAACTGCCATAAAACCATTTTTAAAAAGGAAAAATAGATATTTAGATACACAAATATTTAGCACAGCTGTTTTCAATATTGATGATAATAATAAATGTTTCTTGAGCACCAAATCAGCATATTATAATGATTTCTGATAGATCACGTGACAATGAAGAGTGAAGACTGGAATAATGATGTTGGAAATTCAGCTTTGCCGTCAGGAATAAATTACATTAGAAAATAGAAAACTTTTATTTTAAGTTGTAAAGTATAACTTTTACTGTATTTTAGATCAAATAAAATTCAGCTTAGAGCATTCAATGTCTTTCATTAAAAAAAAAAAATCTTACAAACCCAAAACTATTAAACAATAGTGTATATATTCAATCAAATTTATTTGAAAACATACTTAGCTAACTCTTCAGGAGAGAAGTTAAACTCCCACACAGCATATAACAAGGAGTGGAGAGTAAGCTCAGTCAGCTCTTTACTAATTCATTTAATCAATGACAAGCACACTCCTCTATCTCTCCATCTGTCCTTCTATTCTTTACCTCCTCCATTTCACACCTGGAAACCCTTTCCCTCTCTCTCACCTGCTAACAGGAGTTATTTCAGGTTCATTCATCTCTGGAACCTCCTGAGGAGATGTCGTAAACACACAGATGTGTGTCACCTGGCAGCAATGCGTGAGTTGGCTTTTCTGTGTCCACACACACACACACACACACACACACACACACACACACACACACACACACACACACACACACACACACACACACACACACACACACACACACACACACAAACAAACACAAACACACAATAGTATGTCTAGTTTACTATCTTTGTTGGGACTCTCCATAGAAGTAGTGTTCTTTTATATTGTACAAACTGTATATTCTATTCCCTTATATATTTTCTTCATGGGGACCAAAATTTCCCCACAAGGACAAGGATTTCAAATTTTCCATCTTCGTGGGGACAAAATGTCCCCATAAGTTAGGGTTTACCAGGACCACACACATTAGAACAAACCTCTAAGACAAAGCAGGACTCTAAAGTCCTAATTACACCACTGATTCAGGCAAACCATTCAAAATGAGACAATACTAAATGCAGATGTAAACCAGGTCCAGTATACTTAGATTCCTCCACATCTGGAGGCAGTCAGAAGCATTTTTGACCATCCTGTGCTTGCAGTTGATAAGGACTTATTCTTCTGTCAATCAAAAAATAAACTATAACAAAACATCCAGGCGTTCATGTAGCTTTTTAAAAAAATAACAACTTAAATAAGCAAATATACTTAAAAAAAAAAAAACGTTTTGGGTGGTTATGTGAAAGTAAAGGGAACATTCCATTTTATCATTTTGCAAACATTTATGGGAACAATACTTTTGAATGTTCTCATAATGTTCTGAAACAAGTAGGTTATAACTTCATGAAGGTTATAACGCTGCCTATATAGGAAGCAAACAGCTAGGATTTGGAGCACATGCGGATAATGTCTTCCAGGATTCCCTTATGGCTAAATCTGTTGTTGTTTAGATGCATTAGTGTCTTAACAGCTTAGTGTTAAACAGCCATGTACAACGGTTAACACAACAAGCTTTAATAGAAGGCAATCTCCCTACACACACAACAAGACATTGTTAACACCTCAAGGCTGAGAATGTCTATCGATATAAAGTAAAACATCCAGACAGTCTTTTAACATGTTTTATAGCTGGGCCAAAGAAAACATTTACCCAACAAATACCTCCAAACCTTAAACTGTGAGCACCAAAACGGCCGCCGGTTCTCATGTAACCTGTTTCAGAGTGGATGATTCCGGCAGATTATGAAATCTGTGAACTTTTTCCCACTAGAACAATAGTGAGCGGCATGGCGGAGTGGACATCAGCTCAAGCTCTCAGCAGCAAAATGTGTCTGACCTGAAGAAAGCACAACAGCACAGTGAGAACCAGACATGCTTTCACCTCACAGCCGGGCAAATAAACATGATCTGGCAAGAAAAACAAGAAAGATAAAGCACAGAACGAGTGAATGCCGTGAACATAAAGCGCTTGTTTGTGCCTATCAAACATTGTGTTTGTCTGAGGGTAATCTGGACACCATGTGTCTTTTTGTGTGTGTGTAGCGCAGTAGACAGCAGGACCGGACGTTTGCATAGCGATCTTCATGAAAGTTATTTCAGGTCACTGGGTAAGATTAATGTCACGTCAACATCGCCACATTGGCATTCATTTGCAAGACCCTGGTAGTTTTGCAAACTGAGAAGCCCCTTTGGGGTCATTCATGTTATCCACACAGTCCATTAACTATGACCTGTTATACCATATTACACATCCGATTTTTCAAAACCGAAGATTAGAGGATAAACTGAACCCATAGGGAACTGTATGTCAGAAAAGGTCAGTGAGCTCAGCGTGTGTGTTTGTGCTTGTTTGTGAGAAAGGAAGAGACTGAGACAGAAAGAGTGATCAGGCATGAGAGAGTATGCCAAGTGTCAGAATTAGAGGATCAAACTGAACTCTATCAGATGACCTCAGAGGTCAAAGGTTAACTTGGATGTTCAGTAGTGTGTGCGTGTGTTTGAACAGGCACAAAGAGAGAGAAGACGAGGAAGACATAACTTTGGTTCTAAAATTTAGTGAGTTGCCTACAAGATATAAAACAAGATATTAAAGACATCACAGATGTTCTCCCAACACAAAAGCTGTTAAAAAATTTTGACAGTAAAATTAACCTGCTTTTTAAGATAACTTTGACCAAGGCAACATCATATCCTTCCTTCAAGGAAAAGGTAATGCCACTGCAACAAGTAAAATAGTGTATTGCATAGTTGGGGGGAAAAAGTGTTGAATACAAATATAAATATAGATTTCTGAGGGGTGCAGATAATCCACAAACTCCACAGATTTCCATACTACTCATTTACAAAACTATATACAACTAGAGAGAGAGAGAGAGAGAGATGGAAGTGGTGATACAACTTTTGGAACTGCTCTCCAAATTAGCATGAAACAGGATTTTCTGCTGAGAATCTCATTCAAACAGAACGACTCCAAACCCTCATATTTCCTCAATCTGATGAATCAGTCTGAATCAAAAAGGCTGTTTTGTGTTGCTGGTGTCCCCAAGTGCTGATTGAAATCTGTAACGGTGCTGTTGTGCTTTGAAAAACAGATGCTCTTGCCATGATTAGGTTTGGTCTGTTATGTTAGAGGCCAAAGCTTAACCTGTGGATGTTACCACTCAGCAATCAAACCTTGATCTCGCTTTCTCTCTGTCTTTTTCACTTTTTCTCCCAGGCCAATGTCTGAACAGAATGAAACACAGTTTTCAATTTCAGATCTGTTTAGGATAGCCACTGGCAGTCGGCACACCAATGGAGAGCTCTGTTCTTCCTGTGTTCTCTGTGAATAATCATAACCATCCATCTCACTTATAGAGTCAACGTGACTGGAGGAGAAACGAAGGAGAGGAACAGAAATACACATTTGTGAGTGTGTAAATCTCAACTTTCAATTCTCTGGAGTTATGCTGCATCAAACTGACAAATAAGCCACTTAACATTTTTGCCACTTTTGTGCATATAGTATTTCAGTGTTCCTATCACTAAACAACACCTTTTGCACCAAAACAGATTTTGTGAGTGTGTTAGCATTACCTAAAGTGCATAATCCAGTTAGTGAAACAATGCAGACAGTGCATGCAATTAAATGCAAATCAAGCTTAAAAAAACACTAATTACTGTTATTGATAATAAGAAATCCTTATTAAACAAAATGCACAGCTGTAACCTTTGGTGAGAAGCCTTACATCTTAAATGTATGCCAAATAAATGCCAAAACTGGAAATTAACAAAGTTTCAGGATTTTGACAAAATAAAACAAATGAAAACATTGTATTAAAGTAGAATCAGAACTCTAGTACAGTAATGTCTGTAGAAAAATGTAAATCATATAACTTTGAATCCCTGCATGGTGTCTTGTCCTGGGCAGGATATGCTGGTTCTATTTTGATGATGTTATCAATTGTGGCATCCACAACTGCCCCATTAAAAAGAACTGACAAGAGCACTGGCAATGTCACTCACTGTAATTAGTGCATGTGTGTTTGTGGGTCAAGGATTTGGTGGAGTTTGTGGAATCCATTGTAACCCCGATGTTTCCCAACCCAACCAGAGAAAGAGGAATAAGGAGAGGGCAATAAATCTCTGCAGTAAAATTGTGAGTGTCCATTTGCACTAGTTTGGGGACTGTGTGTGGGTTGTGAGGTGAACACACACACAAACACATTTTACGTTCCTGTTAAAGCTATTTGCAGTGCTGTGTTACAGCAGTTTTGTGACTTTTAGAGGGTAATAAAATGTTTTTTCACTGTTCAGCCAAAAATGAATGAGAGAGTTATACAGAGTGGGAGGAATATTGGTTCTTATCAAGCTTTCTTATGTTCTCAGTTTGTTAGTCTAATAGTCTCAGTTATTTAACAAATTGCATTGTATTTTAACTTAAGATTACTAGCTACTCTTCATCTGTTTATATGGTAATTTTAACTATGGTCTTCAGTAGATACTGCTTTAAATAATTCAGGTTTAATCAACTCAACTATTGCATGAAAATTCAATCCAGCTATAAGTAACTATTTATGTTCAAATGTAGGCTATATAAGCTGCTTATGCGTTTTCTGGCAGCGTCCATAAATATGCTACTGTCTTTCTAATGCCATCTGATGATGCATATTTCACCTCTTTTGTTTAGATTCCTGGATGTAATGGTGCGGCGAGAGATAATTAGGTATGTACGTGGTTCTGCTCGGCTGAGTCGGTTTGTCCAAAACACATCCTTTATCATGTTAGTGAGAGCGCTCTTCCGTTGAGTAGCTGGACATTCCACTCTAATGAAATACTCTGCGCCCTTTAAGAAGATATTAAAGTTTATGGTCATAATAATCCGTGAGAAAGCAGGAGGAATTTCGTTTTGGTAGCACTTTTTTAGTCTGTATGTATAATACATTGCAAAGCTATATACTTTAAGTATACTTAAAGAGATAGTTCACTCAAAAGTAAAAATTCTCTAATTTATTCACCCTCACGTCATTCCAAATTTGTATAACTTTCTTCTGTGAAACACACAAAAAACAAAGATACTTTGGTGCATATTTCAACTTTTTGTCTATAGAATAAAAGTCACTATAGGATATCATTGTGTTTTTCATTTAATTTAAATTATTATTTTCTTTTCTTTTTTACATTTTATTTAATTTTAAATTGAATTTTATTCATTTCATTTCATTATTTCATTATTATTTAATGGTTTAATTATCCCTTTAAATCATTAGCAAACATTAGTAATGCCATTTAATACACCTCATAATCAGTTGCATGCTCTCATACATCATTTTAATCATGGTCATAGTTATCTATGCATATTTACAATTTTTAAAGGAATGTTAAAGCATTAAAACGCCTGATCAACAACAGTGATATCATGTGTTTACAGGTTTTATATATTTAAAACGTGTAGTGTTTGTCTCCGCATGCAAGGTTTCTATAGTGTAACAGGACCCGAGACTTGTCTAATCCGTCATTACTCCTAAATCCAAAAACAGGCTGGCCCATCGGAGGCCTCGCAGAAGTGATTTGTAGCAATATTATTTCAAACATAAATCATTTGTGGCGAGAGGCGAGCTGAAGACAAGGGTTTATAATTTGTAACGTTCAGCATTTTTCCTGTGGTTTTTAAAAGCATTGGACTTCCACTTGTATATCTTTGCCTGGCCAGCAATATCCCCTACGTAATTTAAAAACAACAGCGTCTGAGAGCCGCCGGGCAGACAGGATCAGCAAGTCAAACAAAGCCTTGAGCCCGCAGTGCCCCCTCGAACCTGCTCTTATTCAAACAGCCATTAGCATTTCCGCAGTGGTAATGATTGGAGCTGAGACCACGGAAAAACTCACGGCTCACTTCCCACACAATCACACACACGCTTACTTAACTCTCTATATAGGGACATACCAGTGACTTCTATAGATTTTTTTAGGCATATTTATGAGAATACTAAATAAAAGACATTTAAATCCTTTAAATTTTATCCTTCAGATATAGCTGACTTTTTTTAGCAGATGTGTCCTCAAAGTACGCCATAAAACAATTTCTTAATAAAGCATCTGCTAAATGAATAAACGTTAAAAGGAAAAGTTAGAAACACACCCACACTAATATGCATCCTCTTTTGTGGCGTTTTCAAGGGTAATGCTTTCTGTTCACTGACAGTGTTCTTAGAGTTCATTAAGCTTTTGGAAAAGGAACGGGATATTACCATTTGATTTAGAAACGGACATGGCAAATCCACTCAATAGAAACTCTGATGACTAAGGGGTGACCGCCCCAATAATCCTCTGAAATGAACTGTTGAGATTTGATATGGCACAGCTCCAGCGCAGAATATAAAAATAAAAAGGTTGTAAATAAAACAGGATTATTGGTGTATGTTTTACAAGAAAATACTATTTCATACGTTCTACTTCAATATTTCAATGTGCTACTTGCTGTCTCTTTTGTAATTGATTGTAGAATTTACTAGTGATTTCTAGGTGAAAATTGTTTCTTTACCATTGTTTCTCTCCAGACCAGTTTAGACCTGCCGCAGTTTATAAAACCGACAACAGGTGTCATTGCTAATTTAGGTCCCTTAACCCAAAGCAGGGCTGACACTTAAGCTCACAGGACACACATTTTAACATTTTATACTTAATGCCAAGATTGCCTGCTGTGGGAGTATTGATGTTTGATGTGGCATCCTCAGACACACTGTTAAGGGCTTTCGTATTGGCTATTATACAGGAGATTAACTTTAACGCATGCAGAAACAGAAAACAGTGTCTGGCGCAAATACACATTTCTTGATCAACCATCAACAGGCAGCTCCTTGATCAGCCATTTGTTGTTGAGCTGTCTTCAGATGTCACTTTTCAATTATTACAGTGTCTGTTTTCACACTTAAGAGTTGCAGAGGTTAGTGATGTACAGTAGAGTGTGGGAAACTAATCAAAAGGTCACAGCCGTGTGTCTCTGTGCTGTGAACTTTTAAGTCCTCCTACCTTTATGAAAACATTTCATTTAAACTGAAAAGGAGAGATCTGTTCAAAACACTAGTGTGAGAGGCCTCATTGTCTATTGCCTATTCATAGACAACTGCCTAAAGCAGCATAACAGAAACAAAACCTCATAAAAAATGATTCACAGTAGGTTCCAATGATGTAGCATGTTGCTAAACCAATGACATGATAAAAAAATACATAGTACTAATTAAACAAACAATGAAATTAGGGATGCATGAGATCAGCATCATCTCGTCTATCGGTAAATATATATATTTTTTTAGAGATTTATTGCGTCAGTCGATACTGGATATTTAATTGCTTATTTCTACTACTTTTCTACCTAGATTATGTTTCTCATCATCTAACACTGACTTAGATGAGTTAAGAGTTAATCTTTAAAAACACTAATAATTTAATAACACTGTAAAATTTTATATTTAGCAAATCTCAAAATGAATAGGCCTATCCATTTTCATACTATACATAATAATTCTAAAATGCCTATAAATTCCCTTAAATAATTTTTAATGTTAAATAATTTCACTTATGTTCAAGTTGGTCACATGAATTTGTGCATTGACCAACAGAAAGATGCTTGTTTTGAAAGTAACTTTCAATATAGCAAGTCGCACATAAATCATGGTTATACACAAAATAAACTCACACTGACACTTTGCATGGACATATGCTCAAAGAAATCAATAGGAACATGAGCGCTCGACTAATGGCTCATATGTACATGATTAGGGAAATGTAATACTGCCTCAAGGGTTTCATGCCTTGAGTACATGAATGAAATGGAGTGTTAATGGTGTGAGATGCATGTGTGCGAGATGTGCTAGTGATATACTCACAAGCAGCATATATAACAGCATAAAGGGGAAGACCGTAGAGGACAGATGGTGCATTCACTCACACACACACACTGGTGGCAGACAGGTCTAGGGCTACAGATGGTGACATCACAGTGGGGGTGTGAATGACAGAAGCCTTGCAATGAAGGAAAGTGGAAGAGGGCAGCGTTTTGAGAACCATGTTCTTATTTGAATCTGTTACTATATTTGTGTGCTGACTAATACTGGTTAATAAAACTAGTTCAACACGGAAGTGTCAAGCCAGGCTGGATGTTATTTTGAAAATTAATAAAAACTTTCCCGCACTTAATGGACGGATTTTGCTAGTCAAGCTCCAAATGAAAAACAATTTCACCATATAATGCATGTAAATGACTTTCCTTTTGTTAAACGTCTAATATTGAATTATAAATTAATTACCCAAGGATCTTTCGCCATCATATATTGATAAATGGGTGTTCTTAGTGACTTTTGTGTGTGAGGTGCTGCAGCTGTAGCACAAAAATCCAGCTTTGCCATTACATGAACAAAGTACTTTTTTGTGTAATTTCACAATGTTACTGTTTTATTGTAATTATATCAAATAAATGCAGCCTTGGTCAGCATGACGCTTAAACGTAAAAAATAAATCTTACCGACACTTACAATCTTACAGACACTTTTTTTCTGTCAAACTAACAATTACCTATATTTTACATTTCATTTAATCGCTTCTTAATTCAACTGAAATCATATTATGCATTCAATTACACATTGTGCTATATATACTTGGACACACAGATGAAGATTGTAGCTCTACACAAAAAGTAAAAGTGTTGTCATGTCATGCATTTCCATGCAGATTTGCAGGTTTTGTTCAATATTACGTGTGTGTCATTGTCTGTTCTGACTTCACTGTCAGTTCTCAGGTCCCTCCTTTTGTATAACTTCCTTTAAACCACAAAGGCCGGGCTATTTTAGCATACACCGACCTTCCTGAATCACATATAACACTGCTTGACCCTCCCAACACAGGCTGACAAAAACACATTTGGGGATTCAGTCCAGTTTTCACTATCAAAACACTTTCAAAACACAATGCACCACACATACACACATTAGACCAACTCCTAATATCATAATTCAGATATACAGAAATCTGCATAAATTAACTGATGTGAGAACTAGGCAATGCAGCAAACAAATGCTGCTATAAAATACATGCAAAATGTGAACTTCTGTTAGAGCTGATTGTGATATCGGCTGTGTCTTTGTGGTTATCCAAAGATTTGGAAATTGCACTTGCAACCCATGCATAAACTGTCTTTTGAAGACAGGACAGTGACTCTGGAGGGATGGTTGGTGTT
This sequence comes from Meda fulgida, assembly GCA_030578275.1. Taxonomy (NCBI): domain Eukaryota; kingdom Metazoa; phylum Chordata; class Actinopteri; order Cypriniformes; family Leuciscidae; genus Meda; species Meda fulgida. The sequence goes on along the minus strand of CM060624.1, from coordinate 16,847,437 downwards.
GTAATGGGTGGGGAGGATATACCGTGTGTGTGTGCTGGGTGGACAGTACGTTTGTATTCTTTTTCCCACCGCACTCTAAATCTGTGACTATTGTTCTGTGTGTGTTTGTGTGTGAGAGAGAGTGTTGCATCTCAGGTGATGTAATTGTGTGTTTGCTTGTTTCTTGTGCATGCTATTATCATCACATCACACCTCTGTCTTTCTCTCAAACTGTGTTTCTCCATTTGTCTTTCTGGCTTGCGTCCAGTAATTAAATAAACACATGGACCGTATGATGGTCACACAAAATGACAGAAGTCTCTTTCCCTTCCTGTAATTTTTCTACACTCTCTATTTTATGTACAAGAGATTCCCACCATGAGACAAAAAAGTAGCTGTAAACAATGGCAAAAAGAAAACAATAGATTATTGTGTGTGTGTGTGTGTGTGTGTGTGTGTGTGTGTGTGTGTGTGTGTGTGTGTGGCAGTCATAAATGTTCTTCTGATTGATTTGGAACCTTTGAAGGTAGAAGCATACAATTTTGCACGCATAAGTCACCTAGACGTCTATTCTGTGTTTATGTGGTCATCTGAAAAAAGTAACAGGACTTTTTGGGGGTATGTAATGAAACAAAAAACAACCTTTTTAAGTTGTTCATCAGATGTTTATAATAACACTTTTCTAAATGATGCACCCTTTAACAGACATCTTAGCACATTTGTCTACTTGGAACAATGCATAAAATGGGGAAGGTATAAAAATCTTCCTGCTAAAACATAATATAAAAATAAAAAATAAAGTCTGTTATAAAATTGAGTCTCAGTATTTAAAAATGTTTAATAATGAAAATAAAAAATTCTATTGAAATAAAAGAAACATTTGAATTGCATTACAATATTTTTGTAATATAACATAATATGATGTAAATGAGAAGTCTCTGAGGAAAACTACTGATCTTCTATTACGTCATACACTATAAGATACATTAAACACATGTGAATATACACATGGTCATTACGTGTGTATTTTTCACAAACGTGTGCGTTTTTGTCTGTGTGTGTTAGCCACCTTTGTGCAGGGGCTTTCCATTTGACGTACAACTGGTTCAGTGCTTACAAGAACTCATTAAATAGTACTGACACAGTGACACATCCATTTCACACCGGACAGTTTCCTCAGGTCAGTAAAGTTCAGCAAGACTGAAGCTTAACATTTGCAAATCTCTAATACAAATCAAATCAGAGGTTGATTAAAAATTAGACAGTTTGTTTACAAAATAAAGATCTCAAACAACAAAAAAATTACTACAGTGCTTGTGAGGTTCCTCAAACATTCAATTTTTATTAATCTTTGTCAACATTTTCTGCAATTAATTCAACTTGAACTGCCTGAAAGTAATGCTCAGTCTAAGGGGTGCAATTCAAAAACCTATTATGTTTGAACGACCCCTAAATGTTCAAACTGTAACAGGCAATGAAGTCAATGTGATATTTGCATACCGAACTGCAGAAATAAATTATTTATTGGAATTATTTGTTATTGCATATTTCTATATCTATTTAGCCTGTTATAGCCAGGGGGACATTAAAGCACGGGCTTCCATGGGCTGGGAAGGGGCTTACTGTCTGCACGAAAATTATATTTTTTAAATAATTCTTTGCATATATGGGAGTTTGCAGCAGTGACAACAACTTTCTATAAATGAACTCATGCCCATAATTTTTCAATTATAAATTGGCCAACAGCATTTTTGGTAAAGCCCTGCTGTGTGAACGGAACAGGACTGGGCAACTATAGTTACGTCATTCAGTGCAAAAGTGCTGGTTGAGTTACTGTGTTCCACCGGTGCTGCTTTAAAGTCTCAATTTTAATTTCTGGAGGTTTTAAATCTGGGGACGGAAAAATAGCTTCAAAGTGATAATTCAACTTTAAAAGGCTCAAAATAAAGACGCAGTGCTGTTGTGCATTCTACTTGCTTGTGTTTATAGAGCAGTTTGCAATCACCAAATTTCCCACATTTATGCCAAGTGATTGTTTTGATCTACTGCTGATAGATAATAAATATTTTGTAAAATTTATGGTGTTTATATTATGAAGCAGTACCAGTAAATGCGCATTTCGCCAGGAAAGTTTTGATGGCATTTTCTTTTCATATTACCTCCATTTAATGCCTATAATGTAGTGTTTATAAAAGTATTGATTCTTTGTTAGCATAACCGCTATAATTCAGCTGTTCCACATGCGCCACCTACTGAATTTGAATATTCACCTATATTTGTCTCATAATTTTACGCAGCATTCAGTGCTGTAAATGTTACATGTTATCAACGATAAATTTCAAAAGGAAACCTTTTTAGGGGGTAGGCTAGGGGGTTATTCAATTATTAGTGTTTTTAAAGATTAACTTTAAGTCAGTGTTAGATTTTCTTATAGGAAACAGCAATCACGTAGGCTATATTATTTTGTCTTATTTTAATCAACTAACATGCCACAATATAGATATTGTACACCTTAATCGCATACTACCCTTTCAGTCTGTCCTCAAGGCCCTCGTGTTGAATATATGTGTGTGAATGAGTGTCAGCGTGTTGCCATTTCTGTACTTTGCATATCTTAGCAACTTTGACTGGTGGCAACAGATGGCAGAGATCACCTGTGATGAGAGTGTGTGACAGGCAGATGGAGAACGTGAGCAACTGACTGAGCTACATACAACACAGGAATGTCATCTATTGATGATAATCATAATTATCATTAATTATTTTTTAAGAAAATGCAGGGTTTGAGGGTGAGGGTTAAATTACTGAGGGCAACAGGGGTCCTGATAAATTCAACACACAAAAACTCATCTATAATTTGTGTTTGAATTTATCTAATCTCTATTGTTGTTGTTGTCAGAGGGGTCTCATTTTAGCATGGCACATTAGATTGAACAGGTGTAGATGTAGTGTGTGTGTTTGTGTGTGTTGCACTGCAAGGGATAAAACTGTAATCTGCTGCAGATACGTGGGAACGAGGTGCGGGAGCATCCTACGCAAATGAGACCAGTTTAGGGAGGAGAGAGTGACTGAGGGTCACATTCGGGTCAACATCAAGTCACTATTACCACCCACTTCTAGTTTAGATGGATGTGTTTGTCCATGCATGTGTGTGTATCTGTGGTAGGGCTGGAATGCTAGAGTTGTATATGTAGGTTCGCAAGAAATAAATAAACACACACACACACACACACACACACACACACACCGGCAGCAGCTGTCTCACCCCATGAATTGCCACCTACATACTGAAGGTCTGGAAGGTCAGAGGTGCTCACACACACAAACTAACCAAAAATATCAGCCAAAGTATCTCACTTCTTATACACAAACTCAAACCCCTAAACACAAGCTGTCTTCATCAAATGCCTCTGTTGCTTTCTATTTTGACCTGCTGCACTTGGCTAATAAGCACATTAAAATCAAGTTTATTTGGCTGACCTCTTGAAGAGTGAGACTGTAAACACTGTTTTTGCATATGAAATTGTGTACTTTCAGAGTATGTATAAAAAAATAAAAAAATAAACGGTATGCAATACAGAGCCCAGCAATTCATTACTTCACTTTATTTAGTTAAATCATGGTTATATAGTACTAATTTATTCACTCGTTTGAATTTAGTTAAATTGTAGCCAATTTAACTAAAATGAGGGAACAAATTAAGTTGTAGGTACAAGTCCTTAATTTGAGGTCAATATAACTTGTTTTCCCCGTGTGTCATGTGCAGGGCTCCGTAATGCATTATAGTAGTACAAATAAATTCCCAGACATTCTAAATCCATCATGTTGACACTGTCCTTTGACCTGTATGTTCTTTAAGCTATGATGTATGATCAAAATCTGTGAAAATAATTCACTCGGTCGCTGTTAAATAAGTATGCTTGAAAGAGACACTCAGCTCACAGTTTTACACCATTTGTTTTGCTTTTCAGCTTTTCGAATCTGTCAGCTCTTCAGTTCATGTGGTCTTACGGGATAGAAATGTGTCCACTATTGTACTCTTCAGAATTGCTGTATTAAATATATTTAATGAATCTTTTTATAGATGTATTACTTGTGACTGCTCTGCTGTTTGTGAGCATGTATAATACAGAGTTGGTGTCAGAGCGGTGGGTTAAAGGGCATCCTTTAAAGTGATCAAAAGAGTGTCGCAGAGAGTGTCAGCGCTAAGCTGCGTGTCACTGTGAGGTGATAGAAGGTGAAACTTCACACTCCTCCATTTAGAATGTAGCCTAAGTTTCACATTGACTCTCAGCCTTAATAGAGCTGTCAATCACACCTGACCCCAGCAGTCAATAACTAGACCACAGCATGAGCGGCTCACTCAGGGACCAGTTGAGCTTGCATAGACACATACAGCAGAGTTAAGTTTTGACAATTAGTTTTTTTTTTTTTTTTTTAATTATGTAAAACATTAGAAAGATTTCTTTATGTCCAAAATAATGATAGGATCAATTCTTGTTTAATTAATTGTTTTCGCCATGTACTTCAGCTCTTATTTTCTACTGAAATTCAGCTCTTATTGTCTTCTGAAACATGCATTTATTCGTCATTTTGACTGTTGGAAACAGAGCGTAAAAGTGGTCTTCAATGATTTCTTATCCAGTTGCGCCATTTATAGGCCATGATCAACTAGTCGATGCCAAGCTTAAAGCGCCTATGGCAGAGCATTAAAGTCGACAAGTCGACTAGTCGTTGCAACCCCAAACAAACCCTAGTCCTCGACTAGTCCTTGCAACCCCTAACACACACACACACACACACACACATATTTTTATAGCATATTATGTTCCCAGAGAAGATAAAATATGCACATATAGCCTATAGGTACCTTATTTTCATTGAGAGAATGGTTCAAATTAATTTACATGTTTCAAGCGATACAATAAAACCCAAATCTTTCACCATTTTCTTATCAGAATTATAGTATGATGCTCCCTGAGCAAAACCTTCAAGCTTTGGAGAACATTTTTGGAAAAATGTAAAATATAAAGTTTGTGACACTCTTACCTCAAGACAACAGCACACATACACCTACAGATATACAGCTTCAAACTGCTTCTCAGATCTTAATGATATTCATATGAGTGTTTGACATGAGCAGACATGCATGTGCGATTGCAAACCCCAGCCCACTTTAAAACCCTGATTCATTGAGCGTCAGTGAGACGGACGAGGTTAGAAACAAAAGGGTGGTTTAGTGACAGTCACACGCACACGCCGCATGAAAAAGGGAGTGGAGACTGAGAAGGCAATGGCAAACTGTGCGCCGGACAGCCGAGGTGATGGATATAATGTATCAATCACATCTAACTGTGATACAGGACATCAGTCAAACAAGAGGAACTTTCATTGTGCGTGTGTGTTTGTTGTACAAAGAGTGTGGCAGGGTCCTAAGGGGGTCTTTAAGGATGCAGAGAATGAGGCTAACAGGCATTTAAAAAAAAGTTTGATATTGCGTCACAGTATTAATTGTTCACACCCAGTTTTCCAGTGTTCAGAGTCCTTTACAAACTCTTTTGGCGATGGCTATCTACTTCACATTATTTATTATCTAATATGTGTAGAACTACATACATTTGAATAGTTTTCTTGTGGAACACGTTTTTCCGTTTGAAATGCTGCAACTAATGAACATATATGATCTTTCCAGGCATTTGTATAGGATAAAGTGAGGGGCTCCTATTGTGCAGAAAAAACACTGACACTTCAATATGCTCACATGAAAATGTTTGCAAATGCAAGACAAACTTCTGTGGTCATTTGTTAACGTTATCTGGTTTATGTCTACTTTTCCCCATGGCAACGCAAAAGTTTTCCCATGCATGTAAAGGCTTTTTTTTTGTGCACACTTGCCACACTTACTTCTCGCACTACTTGATTCCTAAAGATTTCAAATAAAAAGATTGCAAATTTTACTTTATCGGGTCTGTACATTTGTGATAAATGGCCAAGGAATCAGTTGATTCGTTGATTCAATTGATTCGTTTAAACAACTTGAATCAAAAGAACAATTCACTCACAAATCAGGCATCAGGCAAATCACAAATTTACTCTATAAAATCTAGCTGAAGTAAGAGTAGAGAATAACTAAACAAATGAGTTTTTGCTAATGAAACTTCAATTACTTTTTTTTATTACTTTTCCATGAGTGTAAAACAATTTCAAAAGCCTTTCATGGCCGTGGAAAGTTTAGGATATATCCAGAAAACTACAAATTATCCATGCTTTTCAATGTGTGGTCTGTCGTGAGGATGTTTGTACAGTTCTGTTAATAAATTATTCTGACCATCAAAACATATGTAATGCATGGAAGCACATGTGTGCGAGCTCTCACATACACAAAGGTGACGTCAGCTTTAGAGCCTCTTGTTTCTTTCCTTGCAGAACAGTCTCTCACGCTCTCTCTCTCTCATGATTATTCATTCTGCCATTCCAGCTTCTAGTCTCAAGACTCAGTAGCAGGAAATGGCCATTGTTTCTAGATCAGGTAAAGAGAGAATGGGACAGAGAGTGAGATGAGGAGAGGAGGTCTGGAGCCGTGATGGATGTGGCTCTTTTCCTGCAGGGACTTTCTCAGGCTCTTTTTCCTGTGTTACCAAAGTCTCACTGCCTCCCGTTTTTCTCAAGGATCTTTTTGTTGAGATTAAATGATTTAAAAAAAAAAGGGAAAAGGAAAGAGAGAAGAGAGAAGGGTTAAATAACTTGTTTTTTTTTAATAAACAGAGGAATCTATTCTTCCTTCTGACCAAGAGAAACAAGAGAAGGAACAGAGTGAATGAGACAGACCTGTACATTTCATCTGTGTCCACCTTTAAGGTCAATCCAATACTGCAGAAATGACCTTTCACCTCTTTGCTTGGCCTGTCACAGCCTTCCATCTATATAGCCGTTTATTAAGAAAGAGGGTCTTAGAGCTCAATGCTCTTTGACAGAGAGCTCTCTAACTCTCTTCTTTCTACAATGACAGAGGCTTTGGGTCCACGTCTAATGGATTTAATGGATTGGATCCACATTTAAACTTTTAACACTTATGAAGGGAAGTGTGTCACTAGCTGCACCAAACAGAATTGCAATCTGTTTGTTTGAAACATAACACAATTGGCTAAACCACTGACAGGGGATGACAGAACACTTTGTTTGGCCGAACAATAGAGGTTGTGGAGATTGTCTTGTTTGCTGCCGCTAGTAATTGGGGAAGCACTTTAACTAGATTCTTAAAGTTTTTATGAAAGTTTGTATATCTTGTATATGCAAAACCCATTGCCAAAACTCTGATGTTGTGGGAGGTTATTATGCGGTTGCTAAGATGTTTTGAGTGGCTTTGGTATGTTTCTATGTGGGTCTAAGAGCTCGTCCAGAAAAAGCAAAAATGTGAGACGTGGGCAGTGGAATGGGGAAAAAGGCAAGGTCTTGAGACGTATTTTTTAAAAGTTGAACTGATTTTAGCTTGAGTTTTTAGAAGGCAGTGTCATGCACGAGACGCTGCAATAGACGCAAGACACGAGCGCAACAGTCATACACGTCTGTCTAGCACGAGTTTACATGGAAAAACAATGGAAAATAGCACGTTGTAATGGAAAAATGCATTCTGTGTGAACTAAGGGTGTTGGATGGTTGCTTATACTGGCCAAAGATCCCACCTGCAAATATCTGTCTCTGTACTGAAAAATGTTAATAAAATACATTTAAAAAATAATGTGTACAATTCCATTCAAAAGATTAGTTAATTTAAATTAAGTTAAGATTCTTAAGCTCACTAAGGCTGCATTTATTTGATAAAAAAATACAGTAAAAACATTAATATTGTGAAATATTATTACAATTTAAAATAGCAGTTTTGTATTTGAATATATTTTCAAACATAATTCATTCCTGTGATGCAAAGCTGAATTTTCAGCAGCCATTACTCCAGTCTTCAGTGTCACATGATCCTTCAGAAATCATTATAATATGCTAATTTGGATCTCAAAAACAATTATTATTATTATGTTGAAAACAGTATTGCTGCTCAATATTTTTTGTGGATTATTATACTTATTTCAGGATTCTTTTATAAAGTTCAAAAGAACATGTCTATTTATGTGTATATTTGTACACAATACGCTTTGTATATATACTTTTATATACAAGCAAATTAAAATATTACAACTGAAATTTGCTCAAATGAATTGACTCGAAAAAAGAGCTTTCAAATTAGAATGAAATCAGTAAATTGATATCTAGCCCTACCCATAGCCACATTTCAACCTAAAATGTCAAATGGGACACAATAAGGTCAGATTCCACATTCAACAAATTCTATGAGATCCTCAAGCATAAATCAGATCAGAACACACCATTTGGGACAGGTCCTAATACAGGCAAACATAACAGCATGATGTGTATGTATGTGACAAATTTTAATTCTTAGGGTAAGAAGTTTCTTCAAATCACTAAGTATGAGAAATAAAAAAGTTATGTACATTGCTATCCAATGTAGGTCAGGTATACACTTTGAATGGTGCCTAAAGGAACAATATATCTAGAGTTAACAAAGAACTGAAGCATGTCAGCCTGAAAAGCTTCTTGAATTTCCATGAAACCACACACACAGACACACAGTAAGGTGACTCTTTGCAGAACCAACCCCAGGAGACTTTAAGAAGTCGGTGACCAAGATCAGTCCAGTGACCAACAACACTGGAGCTATAGCCTGTATATGAACCTCCCCCGCTCAACACACACACACACACACACACACACACACACACACACACACACACACACGCTGCATGACGGGTTAAAGAAATTCCTCCTGAGAGCCTTGTTCTCCCTCTCTCTCTCTCTCTCTCTCTCTCTCTCTCTCTCTCTCTCAGCTCTTTCTCTCCTTTCCTCTCCTCAATGGCCCTTTGTGTAGGGGCCCTTGGGACATCAACATGACAATGTGCCCCAGCGGTGGGATCCTGTGTTTGTTAAGTGCCCTCACCCTCAAGAGACAGAGGCTACAGCCAACTGAGAGGAGAGGTTAGCCAGAGAGGAGAGGCCATCTTTGATCAAACGAATAAAAAAGGGGGAAGAAAGAGCGCAGCGACTTTTCATTAACTTGAGTAGCATGAAGGCCATTCATGTTGGAGCGCGGGGAAAAAGCAGTGGTATTATACTGCTCAACTAATCATTTAAAGATGAGGTTAATATGTTTGAGAATTGTAAAATGGCTTGATTGTCTGGCCTAAGGTAGCAGTGACGTCTGTCTTTAGTGTGACGTTATTCCACTGGAAGGAAATGCAGTGATTCTTAGTGTAGCAGCTGGGAAGTAAGTCATTTAGTTTGATGCTTATTGATCATGTCTGACACATACAGTATAATACTGATTGACTTCCTCTGGCAAACAACAGAGATCGGTTTGCTTGTGTTCATGAATTTAACAAAAATAGTTGGCTTCTTCCTCAAGTAAAAACAAATCCCTAACATCTACCACTATTACTGTTGATTTTAAGGAAGTGAAAATGCTCTCTTTCTATTAGCTTTTCTGAACTACATGCCAAAAACTTTCACTTCAACTTCCCAAAATCTGCAGTTGCATCTCAAATTCAGCCTAAAGTGACAGCATTCTCCCACTTTTCCTGAATTATTCATAAGCAACTTTGTGCCTTATTTTGTCACAAAATGATGACCATAAACATCAAACTAATTCATAAAAACTTTCTCTCATTCTCACTGAACAAATTTTCTTCAACTACAACACACCTCACTGAATGATGAACAGATAAAGGGACTAGCTCAGTACAAGAAGAGTGTGTTGAGGTTATGTTGGTAACACTGAGTGTGAAGGTTTGTCCAATATAGCCGATACTATTGCCTCATCTTACTGATGGTAATTGGCAATATGTTACAGGCAGAAAGATACAGTACCCTCTTCTAATAATGGCACCCTTGGTATATGAGCAAAAGAGGCTGTGAAAAGAAACCTGCATTGTTTATCCTTTTGATCTCTCATTAATTTTTTTTTTTTTTTTAAATCACAAAATTCTAACCTTTCATTGAAGTAAAACAATTGAAAGTGGGGGGAGACTCACGCGGTAAAAAAAAAAAATATATATTCTCCAATGCATGTTGGCCACAATTATTGGCACCCCTAGAAATTCTTATGAGTAAAATATCTTTGAAGTATATTATTATTCTCATTCATATTTACGTTTTTTAACACACCAGGGTGACTATAAGCATGAAATTGTCCGGCCATGACTTCCTGTTCCACAGGAGTATAAAAATGAGGAAACACAAAGGCCAAATTCCCTTAAAGGGTAATTCCACTGGTGGAGACATGAATGTGTATTGAAAGTGGGTCATATATGTAATAGAATCGTAGCATACATTTATAATTTGGGTCCTTCTTGGCCGATAAAAGGCAGAAAATGACTTTTTAGTGCTTGTGGATTGTAGACAACAATCCCCATAGTGCATTGTAATGCTCAGCTCCGCAGGCCACTCCCACTACTCCGCCCATCAATCTAGACTAGAGCTGAATTATTGAATTACTCCTCGTTTTTGTTTCGAAATGGTGTGCACTTGCATAGTACCGGCATGTTCAGCCAGAAGAGTTGAAGAGACCCGCGCTTGTGAAAACCTCAATTCCGTCGATATTTACCTGACGACGAATAGCCAGGAACCTCTGGAACTAGCAGTGCTAGTAGCGCTAAATGCATTTGCCTGGAGGTAAGGTTCTTTCTGACTCGACTTCGCTAGCAGCTAGCGCCTCCTGTTCCTCCATAGCCCTCAGCTGCAAGTCGCTATATTGTGGGTCATAAAGGTAGCCACGAACATCCGTTTCTACCATAACTTCTTCAAACTCCCAATCCTCCATAATGCATCCGTCTGCGTATTCAGTACCTTCGTCCATATTTTCAAAAAGTTTCTGCCGGTGAAATCAAACGCACTGGCACTGATCTGTGATAGGTCTGTTAGCGCATTAGGTCCAACCCCCCATTGGGCAGGTTTGAAAGGGTGGAAACTAGTGCTTGTAGTCTTTACAGAAATCCTCCCCTCTTACACTTCCTACAACAATGACGTAAATTGACGATTTTTGCGTCATTGTGGGAGGAAGTGAAAAGGTAAAGAGCGGATTTCTCTCGTCTCAGGGTAAAATGAGAGAGTGTGTCCCTTTAAATGGATCATCGGATGCCCATTTTCAACAAGTTGGTATGATTCTTTAGGGTCTTCATGTAAAGTTTGCAACAAACTTTGGTTAAAATTCCTCAATGGTTGTGTAAAATAACACCCTTTTTACCTCCTCAAAAACAGCTCTGTTCACAGTGACCCATTTCGGTGCATGTCTCTTTAAATGATAATGAGCAACTGCTCACCCCACCTCTCTCTTACGTGGGGACACAAGAAAAGAAAAGTGATGCCTTGGCAAACTGCCTTGTAAGACAGTATACAAATGGCTGAGGGACGAAATATGCTAATACGGGACAGTCCGTCAGTGGTCGTGGGTGGAGCATGAGCAATATGACATCATATTGCTCAGAAAATCCAAACAGCTTGATTATTGAGAGTGTTTAAGCTTTTTGAGGATTATAAAAAAAAGGAGTGAATTGATTTTTTTCATTGTATGGTGGTTGTCCACACATTGCAAAGACGCATATGCAAACAACATATAAAAGTGAATTTTGCATCCGATGACCCCTTTAATCATTCATCACAACGAGTAAAACCAAAGAATATAGTTCTGATGTGCAGCAAAAGAGTGTTGAGTAGAAATTGGCTGTAATAGAAAGTGAATAGAAAGTGGCTGTAAGAAAGTATCTAATGCATTGAAAATCCCCATTTCCACCATCAGGGCAATAATTAAGAATTTCCAATCAACTAAGTTACCAATCTGCCTGGAAGAGGACATGTGTCTATATCATCCTAATGTCCGGCATAGAGGAAAGTTCGAGTGACCAAAGACTCTAGAATGATCACAGTTGGAGAATTGCAGAGATTAATTGAGCCTTGGGGTCAGAAAGTTTAAAAAAACATCAAAATACCACCTACATCAAAAGATGTTTGAGGGGGTTTCAAGAAAAATCCTCCTCACTCATCCAAAAACAAACTCCAGCATATTCAGTTGTCAGACACAACTGGAACTTCAAAAAGGACCGGATTCTATGATCATATGAAACTAAAAAAAGAGCTTTTTGGCAGCAAACATACTAGATGGGTTTGGTGCAAACAAGCATAAAAAAAATAAATCATGTCCACATATACTGCTGGATCTTTAATGTTGTGGGCATATTTTTTTGCTGGAGGTCCTGGACATTTTGTTCAGATACATGCTATCATGGATTCTAGCAAATACTAACAGTGAAAAAATCTAAATCTGACGGCCTCTGCTAGAAATCTTATAATGGGCCGTGGTTGGATCTTCCATCAGGACAAATATCCAAAACAAACATCAAAATCAACACACAAATGTCCCCCTGAGCACAAAATGAAGCTTCTGTCATGGCCGTCCTAGTTCCCTGACCTGAACCCTATAGAAAATGAGTGGGGTGAACTGAGGAGAAGAAGCAATAACATGGAGCTGGGAATCTGAAGGATCTGGAGAGGTTCTGTATGGAGGAATGAATCTCTGATCTTTTTTGTTTAATGAAAGATCAAAAGGATTGTGATTTATTTTCACAGCCACCTTTGCTTATATTTACAATGGGTGCCAATATTAGTGGAGGACACTGTATGTGTGACCCATGACCTGGAAACCGAGCTTCAACCGTAAAATCAAGTGCCTAAATATTAAAAGGACAGTTCACAAAAGCCTGTATGCCTTTCTTCGTGATTCGAAACACGAAAGAAGAAGGGCTGGGCAGTAAAGATTTTGCTATATTGTTTATTTTGCTGTACATATCTGTCCAGTGCAGTACTACTTAAAGGGATAGTCCAAAAATAAAAATGCAGTCATTATTTACTCACCCTGGTGTTTTTCTAATGGAGTATGACCTTCTATCTTTGTTAGACTACAAAAGGAGAATATAATATAATGCCATTATAGAATATAATGGCAGTGAATAGTGACAAGTTTTTAAAAAAAGATGCAGAAGCATCAAATAATGATGTTATGCGACTTGTGCTGTATTTTCCTAGTGTTCTGATTATATCTTTCTTAATTTTAATGGACAAAATTTTAATGATTCAAAATTCCAAACCCAATTTCATTTCTTTGCATGCCAAAATATGAGAGAAAGTCATCTCTCTCCCTCTTATCTTGACTGGATTTTCAGACAGAGTCACCATGGCTTTGCTCATGTGTGTTTTAAAATAGCCATGGTTAAATATGTTTAGCCTGTAGTTTTTCAGAATAAGCAACTGCCTGTCACAATGCTCCCCTGGAGTTAGAATGACCATTCTGTCAGCAAATGGGCCTGACAAAAAAAAAGTTATGAATTGGTCTTCATATAGAGCTATTGATAAGCTTATCTCTCTAGGAAACCAACAAAAAGGACAAGCAGAATGGAACAAGAAAGATTAAGTTAAAAACAACTAGCCAAGAAAATTATTATTCTTTTCTGTAACGTATGGTAGACCTAACCAGGTTGTTGCAACTAAGCTGTTGTTCTCATGTGCACAGATCACCCATCAAATGACCCATTAGAAGGCCCAAGCAGAATCTGCTCCCAATGAACTCTACAAAAAGCTCTGCATTCTTGTCATTCACAAAGTTCCACACATTGCACCACTTGCATGCTTGTCTTTTATATTCTGGCTAATTGTATTATGATTTAAGCTACCAATAAAAGCGTGGAACTCTCCGCACCATTTGACACATTTTACAATGTTTATAGCCACTCAGCCTCCCCAAAAATCAGCACAGACAATGCAAAAAGGTCTGTAGATTTCGTTCTGACCTGCCCATTAGAGAATAGCTTACTAACCTGCAATTTCAAACTCTTAACATCTGGGAAGTGGCAATGTTCAGAATAGCATACTACCATACTACATTTTCCAAATTGTGCAGTATACTATAGTAATTTGCTTTACTAAGCCTATCATCTCCACTGTGATGGATGAACTGTGTAGTTAGTAATATCTACCATGATCTTTTTCTTTAGTTATTTCATTGCCTTGTCAAAAGACAATTTTCAGTAAAATGTAATTAAAATGCCAAATTTATTTCCAGGATGGTAACTGAAATGTCACTCACTGAATTAAATATGCAATGTGATTAGGACAAAAAAATTGCACACTACTGTTTAGTGTGGAACAATGCCTACAATTTCACTACTTTTAAAAAATAAACAGCATCCATCTTATATTCTAACATCGAAGTAAGTTATTCTGATTGATTCAAAACAACAACAAAAAATAACAAAGTGCAGTAAACGGTAAAAAAAAATTGTGCAACAAACATTTGTGTTTCTAATTATGACAATACATTAAAATAATGTGGCAAAAATACTAGTTTATGTGATCAAGCAGCATAATGAGCTGTTTTATATACGCCTAAAAAGGGTAGATAACAACAAAAGCCACGTTCAATTTACAAATGCCTGCGCCTGCTCTTATGTTAAATGTAAGGTGGATAAAATATACTACCCACTGTTACACTCAATGGCTTATAGAAATAAAATTCATACTCTAGAGCAGAGGTCTTCAACCCTGTTCCTGGAGACCCACACTGTGTTCAAATGTGCCAACTTCCTTACTATATATAGTAGGCTAAAATCAGTATGTGAGCCAAGCATTATGTCCGAATTCATAAAACAGTAGGTGAAAAATACCTGGATGACTTTCTACTCCTGTGCATCCGATGGACACTTTACTATCCCATGAGGCCACGGGAAATGATTTGCGAATTTGCAGGATGATGGGACTCCAGGAGGGTTGAAAATCTCTGCTATAGAGAACGTCTCGGTTACGTATGTAACCCTCGTTCCCTGAGTAGGGAACGGAGACGTTACGTCGGATGACGACGAATGGGGTTTCGCTTAGAAAGCCTATCAACTTCGAGTATTAAAAAACAAGCCAATGGCAAAGAAATGCCATGGGTCTGCGGAATTTGCATGACGTAACTCCGCCCCACCTCGTGGGTATAAAAGGAGGACGCCGGCAACATGCAGTTATGTTTCTTCGCTGAGGAGCCAAGACTGAACTCAGGCGATCCCCGCGGTACAGCGGAAGTGGCAGGAAGACGTAACGTCTCTGTTCCCTACTCAGGGAACGAGGGTTACATACGTAGCCGAGACGTTCCCTTTCGTGGTCACTCCGAGTAACGGATCATCTCGGCTGGAGGGACAGTCTCGATTGCACCCCTCGCCAGCAGGGTGGCAATCTCTGCTCTCATGATGGGGACATTGCCACCGACCAATGTGGAGCGAACTCCCCTGTAGCGGGGAGGAGACCATGCGAACTGAATCGCATAGCCGAGCCTGATGGTTCGGGCGACCCAGCGGGACAGACGGGGAAGCTCTAGCCAGGCTCCCAGGAACTGAACCAGCGGGGTCATGCGAACCACAGGCGTCCCTCCGGAGGGGCACCGAAGCGGAGTAACTGGCCCAGACGTGGACGGCATAGCGGCCCGGTGTGGGGGCACAGTTGACAACCGCACCCTGGCAGAGGGGGCCAGGGAAGGACCAGGAGGGTCGTCCCGCGGGGGCCTGCTCTGCCAGGGGTCTGGCGACAGAGCAGGACAAGAGCAGGTCCGTGGACGGCACGCCGTGTCAACTGACTCTGGGACAGAGGGGGACGAGGAGAGCACGGCTTGGGGCGGCGCTCTGTGTCGTCCGAGAACTCTGTGAGCTCAGGGATGAGGGGATTGTTTCTTTCTTTAACCACATTAGGGTGCTGCCCACCCGTGGATGAGCAGCGGGGAGTGGAGAACAAAAGATTCTCCCCTGGCCCTCCACCGGGGGAAGGAGTGGTCCTGCTACCATCTCCTGAGAAACAATCATCATCCCTGAGCAGCCCGTCTCAGGAGCGCCGCTTGGCCCGGCGCTTGGCGGGGGGCGGGGCTGGAGAGGGCTGTGGCGCCTTCCTACGGCTTCCTCCGCGACTGGGCCTGGGTGAAGGCTGCTGCTTTGGCCGAGCGGGAGGGGCGGGAAACAGGCTGAGGCGTCTGCCCGGCCGACGTCGAGGCAGCAGCGGGTCGCGGGGCAGAATATATTTGATGGCCTCAGTCTGTTTCTGTGCAGTTGAGAACTGTTGGGCAAAATCCTCAACTGCGCCGCCGAAGAGGCCGGCCTGGGACAGGGGTGCATCGAGCAGACGAGTCCGCTCGGTATCCCGCATGTCGGCCAGGTTCAGCCAGAGGTGTCTCTCCTGGACCACCGAAGTGGACATCACCAGGCCCAGGGAGCGCGCGGCTACCTTCGTCGCACGGAGGGCAAGGTCGGTTGCGGCGTGCAGCTCATCAAAGAGCCTTGGGTCTCTCCTACCCTCGTGCATGTCTCTGAGCATCTGGGCCTGGTAGACCTGCAGAGTGGCCATCGCATGCAAAGAAGCAGCTGCCTGTCCTGCCGCTCTGTAAGACTTCGCCACCAGAGTAGACGAAAATCTACAGGCCTTGGATGGGTGCTTAGGCTCGCCACGAGAAGAAGCACTCTGAGGACACAGTTGCATCGCAACAGAGCATTCAACCGGGGGAAGCCCGGTGTACCCACGGGCAGCTGCTCCATCGAGGGGAGGAAAGGCGGATGAGACCAGCGAGCGGTCCCGAGAAGACAGGGCGGTCTTCCAGGACTTCGAGATCTCATCATGCACGTCCGGGAAGAAAGGTATTGGGGTTTGCCGTGGACGCGGGTCGGCGGCCTTACCCAAAAACCAATCGTCCAGCCGCGAGCGCTCAGGACAGGGTGGAGGCCTCCACTCTAGACCGATGCTCGCGGCTGCCCGGGAAAGCATGGCCGTCATCTCCGGATCAGACTCAGGCACAACCGTATGCACACCGGAAGGTGGCAGCTGCGCTGAGTCCTCACTTCCAGAAGATTCGGACCCACCTTGTGATGCTGCTACAGACATAGCATCATCCTCTGTAGCTTCAACCGAAACTCGCGGGCCACCCGAAGGTCGACCCACGGGAATAGGAGGTTCGCTAGCGGGCACCTTCATAGAGGAGGGGGGCTGGGGTCGCGGACAAATAGTCGGCGCCTTGTTCCAGACCGTAACCCTCAGGTCACCCTGGCCCCCAACCGAAATAGCACCCCGCGAGGGAGCACTAGATCGGGGTGTGGATGAGGGGACTCTCACTCTTGCGAGTTCATTGAGTCTCGACCTAAGTGACGCGATGGTCATGTTCCCACAGAGAGAACATGAGTCATCCACGAGCGTGCAAGCTCTTTTGTGAGAGAAACACTCTGAGTGTTGAAGCGCCCGGGGAGACACGCACTCACTGGCAAACCACTGCACAGATAAGCAGGAAGCACGCGCTCGCTGGAGATCGCCGTCACACCAACACCAGAGGAACTCGTTTGTGAAGCTGACAATTCAGAGATTGCTTGTGGAGTGAAGAGAAACTCTTGGCTCCGAAGCGAAAACATAACTGCATGTTGCCGGCGTCCTCCTTTTATACCCACAAGGTGGGGCGGAGTTACGTCATGCAAATTCCGCAGACCCATGGCATTTCTTAGCCATTGGCTCGTTTTTTAATACTCGAAGTTGATAGGCTTTCTAAGCGAAACCCCATTCGTCGTCATCCGACGTAACTCGGAGTGACCACGAAAGGGAACAGCTGATTACACATTTTTGTGGGCCAACCGAGAAGTTAGCATCATCCTGGTTTCATCTGCAAAAACACAATTCAACGTTTATGAATTTTGAAGTTTAAATACAATCCCCAGAAGTAAAAGGCTAACGTAGACTAGTTAGTTAGAATAGTTTGAAAAGGCACAATCATCAACACAATGAGGAAGTAAACCCAGAATAGTGAGTAGATAAGCTCAACTGTTCGGCTTGATGATGTTTAATGTCCCCAACAACCTGTTGGCCACTTGTTGGCAACCACCTTTTTTTTAAAAAAAGGAAAAGCTTTAAATAAATCACATGGGGTTTACTGATTTACTTTATGTCATAGAATAAAATGTGAAGATACTTTGCGCTTGTGTTAACCACAGACCATATTTCAGGCATTTAAACCAATAATCCGTTCAAAAACTACCTAGATGTGATCAAATTTTCATACGTATATGATATTCTATGCAGTTGTATTGTATAAATTACAATGTATTTACATACAGTGTTTAAACTGAAAATTCCAAATACGAAAAAGTGAACTTTAATTACCAAGACGATGCACTAACGTTAAGTTACCCGACAAAATCAAGTGGAATGTTGGACACTTCGTGCACTCAACGGAGGCTATCAGACTCTGATGTTGACCATCATTCGAATGACAAAATAACTTTTTTATTCATACACTACAAGATTGAGAACAATGCAATGCAAATAGTGAGAACAATGCAAATAGAAATAAGATAAAGTGAGAAGTAACAGTAAATAGTTTAGTCAATAAAATAAACTAACAGTATACAGCAAATAAAATAGTAATGAATGATTATAATTATAAAATATCATAAGTATAATAATAAAATAAAAAATATTGATAATAGCATATAGTTTATGTATAATACTATAATAATAGCAATAGAATAAGAAATATCAACTACAGAATATAGACACTAAAAATATTAAGTTAAATAGTGACTTATATTTAATATGTAACTCTTTTTGTTAAATTTCAGTTTAATTGATCAGTAATAGCCATTATAACAGTGGCCTAAAAGGTATAAGAAGCTATACAAGACAAGAAATAAAGTAAACGATTCAGTCAAACATACAGCAGGATACAACGTAAAATCGCCTAATTATAAAGTTATGAAACTTCACTTTGCCCTCAGCCAAAACGATTTGCCAGGGAATAAATTATAGATTAATCAGACCAAAGATCGCCCGTTAGATATAGACAAGACGAATTATATCTCGTGTTTAACCACGAGCCAGCGGCAAACGTCAGAAGCACTAGCCGAGGTAAAGGCTGTTCCAGGTGTGGTTCATGAGCGCTGAGCGCCTGGTGATCGCCTGGATCTCACAACTCCGAAAACGTCAGATCAAATTTAAATAAACCACAGATTTGAGCTTTAAACAACTACATTGTCGACTGAAAAACTATTAAAACCACATTTCGTGACACAATAAAAGTATTTTTAAATTTCGCGGCCTTTCCCCTCTGAACGTTACTATTACAATATCATTACCAAATACAACCAGAAACAAATGTTCAGTCTTGCTTGTGAAAGGTAATTCATCAAGAGCTGTTTTCAATTGTTTGTCGATTTGAACAACCCAAGCAGCACACGAAACAGGCATTTTTCTCAATTTCCGGGTATGAGAGGTATGGGAAAGTTGCACTTGTGACGACCTTCGACCCCCGCCAAATTATTATTATTATATTATTATTTCTGTTACAGAATGTGGACAGTATAATATTGTGGACGGTTACCATTTTTTCTGTATTCATAGCACACAACTTGTATGACCTTTGGGTTTACTAAGATATGTAGACAACCTCAACTGTATCGTAGGATGTATTGTGCAGTACTAAAATACTGCTACTGTGCAGTCACTGACAGCGTTTTGTATGAAGATACCTCAGACAGAGATTCATTCCAGGGCGCCAGACTCCTCGTGTTCCTCCTCGTTCGGTATCAGCCCGGAGATATCCGAAAAGACCCGAACTACGCTGATGCATTCTGGGAAAAGGAAGACTGGAGGCGGTCGCCATATTGTTTGATTCCGCAGATTCACTGGAGCAGAAAGCAACGAACATCCTTATTAAACGAACTTATAATAAACAATTATACAGGTATCCGTAATATAATATTACACGAGGTCGTTGTAGATGTTACTGCATTCATAAGACCCTATTTAGTAGTGTCAGTCGGATTTATTCGTGCAGAAAATGGGTCGCTCCCGGAGCCGCAGCTCGTCCCGGTCCAAACACTCTAAACACAGCCGCAGACGGAGCCGCTCCAAATCCAAATCCAACAAGAAAAGGAGCAGATCAAAGGAGATGAAGAGGAGCAAACGGTCCCGCTCGAGATCCGGCAGCAGGAGGGACAGGGGTGGCTCACCACCCGACCGAACCGACATGTTCGGCCGGACACTGAGTAAGAGAAGCAACGACGAGAAACAGAGGAGAGAAGAGGACGAGAGGAGAGCAGAGATAGAAAGACATAGGAAGATGTAAGATGACTATTATTGTGTGTGTGTGTGTGTTTGTGTATATATATATATATATATATATATATAGTTTGTGTGTGTACTGTCTGTGCCAGACGTGGCCTTACTCGCTTGGTTGGGGCAGCACTATCACTTCAGTTCAGTTGTTTCAAGTAGCAACTCGTTGTTGTTTAATATTTATAAGAACCTAATATACTGATCTAGTGTGCAAAAAAGGTGACGTTTCATGTTACCTATCTGTATTCACTGAACTTTCATCACTCCATGGACTCTCATAGGCAGCTGTCACACATCAGATCATTTCATCACTGAAATCTGCTGCCTGTGTAAGCTGATATGCTTTTGTAACTATCACAGATTGTTGACATCTCTCTTTTGTGATTGGAGACCACCAGTATAATGTTAAGAGGTTTTTGTGGATGGGAAGGAAGGGGGAATGTAATGAAAGAACAGGAAGAGAAGTGCTGCAGCCCCAGGCCTGATCTTCACCCAGAGTGCATTGTAACCACATTCAGGGTGTTTTAAAACTCAAAGAGAGGCCCTGCATTGAGTTTCATGACACTGAAATCAAATCAAAAGATGGCTGCTGTTCTTTAATTTTTGTTTTGGCTTTGGGCAATGTAATGGTCACTTGGTTCAGTATTGTGTCTGTGTTTTTGTGTTCCTTCTTAAATGGGAACTTGGCAACTATTTCCACTTAATAAAACCGTTTAGAAATCATTTGGATGGTTAAATAACCTATTCTGGTGAGAATGGTGACTTTCCCCGCTCCCCCCAGCATTCCCAGGCGGAAAACCAACCTTGCAACATGGGGACTAATGTCCCGGTAAGTTGGAAATAGGAAGTCTCGTGAGAAGCGAGAACGAGCGAGAAACACGGAACTGCTTTACGGCAATTCGACATTAACACACACGCCGTATAAATACTGTGTATGATGTATTACCCACCTCGGTAGACATACCTCCACATGATAAAGTTGGCCGGCTCCGATAATAACAAATGCACATGAGCAGCGGTAGAAAGGGGGAGGAGGGTGCTGCAAGCGAGTTTTTTTTACGACAGTGTTTCGAAATATACTCCCACAGCTGTAGGGGGAGCTCGTTGAGAAAACATGCGACAACAAAATTGAAAATCAGCGAAGAAATGACTAGAGTTGCCAAGTTCCCCTTTAAAGGAACATGCTGACTTTTTGGAACTTTAGCTTATTCACGTATCCCCCGGAGTTAGATAAGTCCATACATACCCTTTTCATCTCCGTGCGTGCTGTAACTCTGTCTGACGCACCCACCGCTAGCCTAGCTTAGCACAAAGACTGGACGTAAATGGCTCCAGCTAGCATACTGCTCCCAATAAGTGACAAAATAATGCCAGCATTTTTCCTATTTATATGTTGTGATTTGTAGAGTCAGTCACAGTGTGTACAAATAACAAGGTCATATGAGACACAGCCATCTTTTAACTGTATATATACTGGGAACTATGTTCTCAGAAGGCGAAGCACTGCTACTTGGGCGGAGTGATTTGCTCGCAGCACCTGAGAAGCCACGTGGTGAGGAGCAGAGAGTTCGTTCAGAGGGTTGTGCTAATCACTCTGTGATTCAATCTGCCTCTTCTGGGCTTAGCAATGCATTTTGTGCAATGCATTTTGTGAAATGCATTTCTTTGACACTTGGTTGTGAAATGTGCTTATCTTTTTAAACTTGTCTGCCAAGTTTATTAAAGCGGCTAACATAAATTAGGTTTTAGTGAAATTAATGATTTATAGTCTTGGTAGCATCAGTAAGATTTGGTTGAAAATTATTATGTGTTTTGCTGTGTATAATTTTGCATGTTAAAAGTGTTTGTTTGTATGTCTATCTTGGAGTTTCAATGTATAATTATAATTGCTAATTTCCTTTGAAAAGAAATCAATTGTTAAAATAAAAATGTATGTTAGATATGTGTGAAATATATATATACAAAAAAGCATAAAAGTATTTTTTGATATTATTTATTTTATTTTAATGTATTATTTTACATATTATATTTTTGATTGTCTATTTTGCATTTAAAAAATTAAATGGGGGCCAGTCAAATGTTATCAGGACAAGGGACTACTGGCCCGACTGCTAACAAATAACCTCTTCTTCGGACCTCTTGTATGAGTTGTTCTTCACTCTACATTTCTCATTGAGTATAATGTAAGTGTCTGCCATGTTTGATCCTCTCTTTCTTGTTTCCTCCACAGCCGTCAGCAGGAGATCGAGGAGCGCCTGATTGAGGAGGAGACGGCGAGGCGCGTGGAGGAGCTTGTGGCGCGGCGGGTGGAGGAGGAGCTTGAGAAGCGACGTGACGAGATTGAGCATGAGGTCTTGCGGAGGGTGGAGGAGGCCAAACGCATCATGGAGGCACAGCTTTTGCAGGAGCTAGAGAGACAGAGGCAGGCGGAACTGAACGCCCAGAAATCCAGAGAGGTAACGCTCGGTCGTTCGGAACACAGCGGAGAGCAGCCGCAAACCGCACACCCTCAGCCGTGGCACAGCCTGACACTCGTTTTCCCCCGAGACAGAGCAGGAGATGCAGGGTAGCTGATGGAAGCTCCATTGATTGGGTGGGGAATTAAATAAATTACAGAATGCAACATTTTCAAGGTGTGATGTGATGCTTGGAGAAGTTCAGTCGAGTTGCTAGGGAACACTAATATTTAAGGACTCGTTTACTCTGTTGATAGACAAGCTCTGTACTTTTTCTGTAATGCTTTAATGTGATTGTATTGAATCTCACACACCTCTAGTGCACTCTCAGGGGTTTCAAGTGAACGTTTTGCCACGGCTGTAAGGGACCAATATGATGTTTCCCACGTTTTCTTTTCCCTTTTATTTTACTCTCTTTACTCCATAGCTTTTATCATTTTACTGTCCACAATGTATGAAACTGTTTGTCTTCAATAAAACGCTTTTCTTAAAAAGGTCACTTGGCATTCAAACCTGGCCTTTTTTGTTTTTTCCACCATAATACACTTTGATAGCTTACCATAATACACTTTACCACCGTAATGTGGTTTTGGATGTTACAAACACACAAGACCTTTTGCGCCCACTAGACCACACTTAAACTAGTTAATTTGCTAAATCCATAGCTTGTAATTCCACCCATACCATAAAGGAGGGTTACTGTGCTCTAATTGTAAAGATGCAACGAGTTCTGAACAAGATACAAATTCCATTCCACAAGCACTCAACCAATTCAGCAGCTCAGCACTAATAGGGTTAGATATGTGCCCTCCTTCTGTACGTTTTAGATTTGTCCCCATCATTTTTAGTCCTGGTGCTGAACCATTAAATGAATCTGAATTGTTCTACATTTAGCGTTTGCACATGATTTGGTCTTCATTTGCACCATCAATCACAAAACGCTCCACCCCTCTCTTTATTGCTCATCCATTTCTGTCATCTGTGTTTTAAATGTATTAATTGCTTTTTTTGTTTGTTTTTTTGGATTTCTGACTTCATTTTTCCTTTGCCTCTTCCGTTTTGACGTCATTAAAAGTGCAGTGTTTTAAATGTACTTCTGTGTCCTCACAATTTGCTTTTCCTTAGGAGTGCTGGCGTACGGGTACACACACACAGACACACACACTTCTACATCCACACTCAACGTTACTGTGCCATTGAGCTTAGACGCAAACACATCACTGTTTTTGTTTTCAAACAAACACATCTAACGAATGATCCCACCTTTGTGTTTTTGCAGTCTTTAACATCCTTTAACGTTAATAGCCTGACGTCCCCACACGGTAATGTTGTATGATTACCATAATTAATTTTCTTGGACTGTGCTATATACTGCATGTGGTGTTGCTGTGTAAGAGCACTAGCTCGTGCTAGTAGCTCAGAAATTTTTAAAGGGGAGGTGCTGCGCTGTCCAGGACGGGACACACGGGACCAGGCAGTAAATACTCACCCCTTTAATCAGCAGTTGTGTAGGTACAGTACACAGTCAAAGGAGAAAGGAGTAGGTATACAAGCATTGGTGAGCCACTACTATTCACTCTCCTTTATTTAAGTTAATCTTTCTTTGTCTCTCATTTTCTTTTGAAACTTCTTGCTTATGGATGCTGATAAATAAAATAAAAAAATAGAGAGAGAACCATCTTTTTTTTCTCATCTGCAAGCGAATGAGATTCTTCGTTAGTTGTCGATGTGTTAACTTTTACATACCTGTTCTGTATGGATCCTAATGAATGCGTAAATGGATGTTTGGATGTGTATATAATATATATATATATATTTAAACGTGGCGGGGATTAAAGGTGTGCCTGAATACATTCGTGGGTGGGTTTTTTTTTTTGCTTATTGTTGCATACATAGAGGTTAGCTTCAGACATTTGATGCTGCAGTTCAGAATGTGAAATGTGGAGAGTGTGTAAGTACATGAAAGATTGTGCGAGTGTCGCTGGCTGGTACCTGTTTGTGCGAGTGTAGACGTGTTTGAGTGTGCAACTAGGTTTATGGGGACCTATTTCAGTGGATTTGTCTGCCCGCCCTAACATGTCACCGTGTCACCCCTTTAGGAGGAAGAAAAATCCAAACGAGCGGAGCTGGAGAGAATTTTGGAAGAAAACAACCGAAAGATTGCTGATGCTCAAATTAAACTGGTACTTATTTATTTGCTTTATTTTGACAACAAAACATATGACTTATTCTAGAAGATGAGAAACAAAAGCCAAACAAAACAAAAATTAATGTACTCCTAAACATAAAAGAAAAATATGTACATGAAACAAAAATATTTAAATTGAATAGTTAATTAGTATGATTCTACATGCTCTCTCAGAATTGGTTGTCCACACAAAAAGTATTTTCATTATTCATGTAAATATAAAATATTATTACAATTTCTATAGAAATTTTGAAGAAAAAAATATGTTTTCCTTCAGTTTTATGAATAACGTTAGGATGCAATACCGCCACCTACTATGCCAAACAGATGGTTTGACAGGTGTTGAAATATTTTCAATGTTATTTAGTGTGGTATTCATGATATAATTTTTTTATATCAGGATTACCGCCAATATGAATACACCACTACCAGGAAATATCAGGAAATGAAAATCCAATAATTCTTGGAAATTTCTTTAGGGAATAATAATATTCTCTTAAATATCCAATTGCTTTAAATAGATCTTTGTGAGCGCAGTTTCTATGAAATTGTTCAAAATCCTCTTCCAATTATAGCTTTAATCTGGAATGGTTATGGAAATTCATTGATAAAGTTAATAATGAACAAGCCAGTGGATTCATATTGAAGATTGTCCAGACTGATAATTTTTTGTTTTTGTGTTTATACATTTCAAAGTCATTTCAATTATAGGCATTTGTGTGTCCATAAAGTAGCGCTCCCTCAAAATGGACAGAAAATGTTTTTGCTTTAAGTCATTGTGAATTTGTGAGTTGTTGTTGTTTTTTTTTGGCACTTGCATAGTGGTACCTGTCAGTGCCAACCATGCCCCCATTTTTTTTAATCTATATAGTTGGATCAAATACAATAAACATTGTTTTTTTTTCATTAATGCTTGTTAATTAAGGTACATTTTCATGTATTGGTGTATCAAATGACCTCAAATTAACCTATTTATGACTTGGCTGATTGAAAAGGTCACTTTTGCTCATGTGTTTGTTTCAGGCTGAGGATCAGCTACGTATAGTTGAAGAACAAAGAAAGATCCACGAGGAACGCATGAAGCTACAGCAGGAGAGGCAGAAACAACAGAAAGAGGAACAGAGGATGATATTGGGGAAGGGCAAGTCCCGACCTCGCCTCTCCTTCACTCTCAAAGCTACAGAGTGATCTCTTCTCTTCTCTTCTCTTCTCGTCTCTTCTGATGAGTGCTTCATGTTGAAGTGAATCGGAGTCTCAAAGAGAGGTCTGCCCTGTGCGCTCTGCCCAGATAAATTCGTCTTTATAAACCCAGGAAAGGGAAAAAAAATTGGAATCCTCACGCTTCATAACCGGACTTGCAGGCACCACCACAGACTTACAGATCAGCTGCCTGCCATCTTTTGCTTCTTCTTTTTTTTCAGTGTTGTATTGATATTTGACATTATTATGCTGGATGCACCTTTAGAAACTTTTTTTTTTCCTTTTCAGTGGCAAGCAAATAAGAATGAATAAGTGTAAATATTTGTGTATATGAGTGTGCGTGGTTGGTTGGTCAATATGTCAGTGGTTTGGGAGCTGAATGGTACAAACCCAGTTTAACTACTGTACTTTAATTCAAAGCATCAGCATACACAAAAATGTTTTTTTTTTAAATGTTAATTGGCAGACTTTTTGTTTTATGCTTATTAGTGAACGTATGTGTGGGAGTGTGAGAGTATTTTGTATTTTTTAGACTGCAGACTGAACACCTGAAAAGCATATAGTTCCTAAAATGCTGCTTAATACATAATCCCATAATCACCTGATATGAGCTGCATTTATAGCATTGTAACCTAGATCATATTTGTCCTTTTTGATACACTTTACTCAAATCGCTCATTTTGAAACGTAGAACATGTGTGACCAGAACTTTAGCATTCACAATACAAACATTTCAGTAAAAAAAAGGTTACAGTGTTACAAAGTCTTGAAAAGTTTAGTGCTCTGTTGGTACCTTAAGGAAATCGGGAATCACAGGTAAGACTAGTTAGGGTGTGTATGCGAGTGTGTGTGTGTGTGTGTGTGTGTGTGTGTGTGTGTATGAGTGTGCTAGAGGTTGTTCTTGTATTGTGGTAAATTACCCTTTTCCTTGTGAACTGGCACATTTAGTGTGTTGACCAATAAATCCCATGAACACAACATTGCCTGAATCATGTCTCGTGCTCTCTGCAAATCACAAAGTTGTTTGTTTAGACCCTTAATGTTCTTTTCTGGGAATTTGCTGCACTCTTGTTGAATTTGTACCCATTATTTTAATCCTGCATATATTGTGCAACACACCAGACATTTTATTGAAAGGACAATTACAGTAAAATCTAAACTGGGAAAAAAGAAGAAAAAACTACTGCCATTTTGTAGATTTAGTTCTATAAAATTTTGTCAGTTTGTGGGCAGAATCAGTTTGTCAAGATTCCAATTAAACGTTAAATGAATATTATAATTGTCCTATAAAACATTTGCATCACCATAATCCCAAGAAACAGCCCTCATTAAAAGGTATAGTGGGGTATTCAAGAAAAAGGTAAAATGGTTAGCATTATAACTCCCTTTAATTAAGATGAAAAACGTGTAATTCTTTCAGGTTGTGAACTCTTCAAGGACAAGTATAAGTTATTTTTTATTTTATCTTAAATTTTAAAGTTAGTAATGAACCGTTTTAATTGTGTGTTGCAATGCTTTAGTAGGCTACAGTAAGCAAATGATTACTGAAAACGTGTTTATAGAAATATCTGCATTTATATATCTTTCTAATGAACACTTTGTAATGTCATGCTTTTCTTTTAAGCCAGTTACATCCCAACAATTTAAAAAAAAAAGTAGGCTAGTGTATGCTAGTTTTAGCACGATTTTATTTAATACCCCTTTTAAGTAACATAATTTTAATCAATCACCTTTTCCAGCCCTTAATCGTGTAAATGCTGTGAACTTTCCTTCGTACGAGTTAAAGACAGGAGTAGGCCTACCAAAGTCAATCTGCATTTCAATTTATTTTTGATTCCTCTTATCAGATTGACCTCGAGGTAACTTCTGGTCGCTGCCTACGGTTCTCAGGTGGCCTGTGTGAGACTCTAATGGAAATGTTGGCAAACTCTTCTGTCACAGACGTGTGATTTTTTGACGAGCCCGCATGATACAGTCTCGCATGTATTAGTCACTGTCAGCTTTAACAATGCAGCGCTGATGAACTACTGATGTAACGCCGAAACGGTGCTCGTATATCTTACTCGGCCCTGCGCGCGCTGAACTCCACAATTCCCTTATTGACATAAATAGTGAATAATAGAATAGTGTTAACCGAAAAGCAGAAGTTATAACAGCTATTATGATCTGCTCAGAAACGATGCGTAAAGTTTGACCAAAAATGGAGAAATACGGATACTTGACTGTTGCTTAAGTGTGTGTAAGGAGGCCAGCAGGTGTGTTTTCTCGTCAGTTAAGCTACTTTGTTTGATCACGCTAGGCTCCGAGGGACCCACGGACCATGAGATTATTCGCGTGCAACTGAATAAACATCGATCTGACCCTGTGATATCAAAGTGCTGAGAAGTTGCTCAGAGTTTATCTTTAAGGTGTGAAGCATTGTTTGTTTTTAATTTACGGAGTGTCATGACACTTTGGGAACGTTTAGGTTGAGATGTTTAAATTGATTATGAAAATGAGTTTAAATATTTAAATGTAAGGGAAAACAATTTAAAGTTTAAACCAAAAAAAAGTTATACATCGTTATAAACAAAATCTCTTTATTAGAAATGGTTTAATATGTTTTCATCGAATTGTTATTTATTATTGCTATATATGCACTTGGAATAAGATTAATTTACATTTAATGGTAAACGTTGTAAAAATTAACTAACTTTGTTTGTTCTGGTATAGAGAATTCAAGATATAGAATTCAACATATGCTAGAAATTGCACGTTTACCTCTTTACCAAGATACCTAACAGCTCATCTGCGTTGGTTATTTTTAAGATGGCTCAGGAAATCGTCGTTTCCGTGTTTTCCCGTCGGGAAACCTTCTTCTGGAATTGTGTTAGCTCGTCTTATTGTTTGCTTTTGTTTGGTAGTGTGGGAGCATTCTCAGAAACAGACTACCATTGCACAAAGTAAATAATTGATTAGCTTTGGAGGCTTGGAGCTCTTTGTAAGTGGTGCTTGAAACACAGTTTTAAGATTGTCTATTTAATTTTGGACTTTCAAGTTAGTGCTTATGTAGACAAAATATGTCGTTATGTAGCTCAATAGTTGTAGGCTAATCTGGCCTACATTAGATGCCTGGACAAATAGATGTCATAAGCAGGCAATTGGCGTTGCTTTGATGTAACACCTTAATACAGCGCTTTATTTATGCACAGCAATCATTTAGTCTGTGTATTCAGCATGTGTAGTGTTAATTATCGCTTCGATGTGGAATCTGCTCGTTTGATGGTCTCTTAAGCCAGGCAAGAAATACACACCGATAACAGTAAATGCTGATTCAATTAGCCTTTGGAAAGTGTGAATGCTTTTCACACCGGCTTTCTTTACACTTGCATCCTAATTTATCTTTAGGCGTGCTTCCTAAATACTAGACATGGCCGGTTTATTAACTTAGTTACAACTATATAAGTCTATATAATATAATATAATATAATATAATATAGGCCTATTAATTAATGTAATATAATATATAGCTAGTTTATAATACAGTTTGAAAACAGGTTTGTTACTTTATTATAGGCTACTTATAATCGTTTATTATTTTTATGTAAATTATTTTCTTTAAATTGTTCCGTTTGCGAAAACACAGTACAGCATTCGACAACTGCATCTGACCAATTAAACTGAACTATAGCCTACAGATAATTTTACTATTTAAGAGTAATGTAGGCTGTGTAGATCATCATAGGCTACTCTAAATTAAATTGAACGATTTGATATTTTGTCAGTTTGAAATACATATAAAACATGTAGTGCGAAATTGTCGTAATGAACCTGTTATTTACATAAACAAATGTAAGAAGAATAGTCAATGTACTCACTTGAACGCTGAGTTGGTTCTTCATGACCGCTAGTGGGCGCTGTTGACTGCTGAATCAGTCCCTCTCGCATTCAGCAGGCAGCTTTCTCTCGACCTCAACCTAAATAAATGTTTTTTTTTATTATTATTGGCCATGCGGGAGTGGGATTGCCGTGGAACACATGTAATAAAATACAATATTTAATTGGAATATAATGAGATTATAAAGTACAATAACGAGAAATAATAGTGATTAAACATTACTCCAAGTAGCCTACCAATTATTAATAAGCATGAAGGTAGTATATTATGAAGTTATTAGTTATTACGGCTTGCTGTTTTTTTTTTATGTCGTTATTGTAACAGTTGCGATTATACACAT
The DNA here is from genome assembly GCA_030578275.1 of Meda fulgida. Taxonomy (NCBI): domain Eukaryota; kingdom Metazoa; phylum Chordata; class Actinopteri; order Cypriniformes; family Leuciscidae; genus Meda; species Meda fulgida. The sequence continues at coordinate 16,817,171 of CM060624.1, read as the reverse complement.
TCTACCACGAGTTCTCTTTGAAATGCAGAAATGTCATTAATCCCTTGACTGAAATCTGGGTTGGCGACCTGAAGTCCGATATATTCTCTCATTGCTCGACCAGTCGCCGGGCGACCGCTTGATTGACAGGCTTCTCTCCTTGGCCAATGGGAGACTAGGTGGGAGGAGTCAGCGAAAACTCGCTCTGACAAATATTCCGTGTTGTAGACGCTAGCTGCTACTTGCAGAACAGAATCGCGCAGAGAAAGGAGCAGTCCTGCAATTCACGCGCACAGCATTTCAATCCGGACCTGCAGGGTTCGAGCCGCAGCTGTTCTCTGCTACTGTGCGGGTTCCACGGCGACCCATGAGAACTTTCATTTGACTTCATCCTTTCATTTTATTTTATTTTCATTTTCAACCATTAGTCATTCTTATTATTATTATTATTTTTGCTTCATCAAACAAGCTACAATTATTTCATTCTTGCCTTAATCATTTTGGGAACTCCGGTGGTTTTTACCCTCGTTTGCCTGAACGGAATACATCGTATTTGGAATTGGTACCTGTTTGGCTTGTTATCCACACTCCGGGGGGATTAACTTCCATGTCTCCACGGACATCCAGCACTACGGCGGCGACGACACGGGTCGCCTTCCTGTGAGGAATGTACGTGCTCCCCACTGCCGGTTGACCGGAGAGTGCTCCACTCAGTCGTATTTTTCACCGAATGAGAAACTGCCCACTGTCCACGGTGCTGCTCTATCTCATCTCGAGCAGGACTAATAGAGGAATAGCTCTTCCCAACGGGATGGTTCACTTCTAACCGGGCTCAAATTCAGTTTTTTTTTTTTTTTTTTTTACCTTTCTCCCGGAGCGGGGATTTTGAGTTTGGATTGTCACGAGCAGCACTCCACAAGACGCTTTCTTTTTTTTTCGAATTAGAAATTCCCGCGGAAACGGAATTTGACCGTAACGGTCGTAACGGACCATGGGCGACTCTCTGTGGAGATATTACTTTGGAGTTTTATTCATCGCGTGCAAGGTGAACCTGTCCCGCGCGCTCATCCTGGACTCCATATACTGGAACACCACGAATACCAAGTAAGTGCGCGAGGCGGTAGAGCTCCGTCAGTCACAACAAAACCCTCTCCCACTGGCTCAGAGCAACACGCTGAAAGTGGGTGATATCGGTAAAAGAAAAAAAAATACACTTTAGGAGGATAAATGGCACCGTACGGTGTTAACGCGTTCATCCATTAACGTTACTTTAAAATGAAAATTAATAGCAGGTGATGTGGATCATCGAGCAGAGGGGAGTGACGCGTTGTTTCCACTCACAAGGGTTTAGTAACGTTACATTAATATAAGAAAAATAATTTTGGTTTCACAGTAATTTATAGTTCCTGCTGCTAACTTGTAAATTTGAGGGAGAAAGGAAGACAAATATATATTTTTGAATGGCCCCGCAGGACCTCAGGTCACATCACTCTGAGGATTTCTACCCACAGTGATGTGAGTTATTTCATGAAACTAAATTATTTCGACAATAAACAATTAAAGGAAATCGTTGGAGTGGTATTTCATGTTTATGAAGACAAACATGAAACGTTCATTGTACAAATGTTGGTTACATTTCCAACTGAGGCATACATTTTATTGAACAGTGTAACGTTAGGCCCAAAGTCCTTTAACTGTAACTTAGCCTACGTTAACGTTACCTCAGAAAATGTTTGTGTAATTCTCACCATCACAATTATAGAAAATCAGGCATCCAAGCATTTTTTTTTTTTTAATTGAGCAAATGCTGCTTTTTCATTGTGTTCATGATTTCTCCTAGTCCTGGTTTAGGCTACTTTAATATGACACCTTTGGTTTATTCTAACCAAATGAACAAGTATATCAAAGTAAATGCGTGTAGCTACAATTTAAAAAAAGAAGCTCTGATTCATCTCTGGATTACCTATTTTTTTTCTGAAATGTAAAAGTAGTCGCACTCAAAAGAGGCATGCTTTTTCCCTCATTTACTGCTAAGTCAGTCGTGGAAATGTCAAGACGAGGATACGCATAGCACATCGGCGCTGAATCATGCATTAAAACATCGAAACATCAAGTAATGCTGAAATCCGAAGGGGTCTCGAGCGCCGCGCGGGAGTCTCGAGCGCTTCTGGAGAAACTCCACGCTCTTTTAATAATTCAACTTTCGCTCTCGGCCCGTTTTTTTTTTATTTTTTTATTTTATAGAAAAATACTTCTCTCTTTTACCCCTGAATGTATGGTGCAAGGGGCAGGAAGGATAAACCGCATAACAAGTGCCCTGTGCTGATAATCACGGTCTTTATTACAAACAGTAATAGAGCGGCTGTCTTTAGTCCTCTGGCGGTGTCGCAAGTGTCCTTAAGTACGTTAATTAATAAGAGTGTAATTGATCTAAAAGGCTTTGCTCTGCACAGGATGAACAGCGATTGCATTGTTGAGAGGATCGTTGGATCTTCTTTCAGATCCCATCTATCTATCTATGAATAATAAATATTCTACAAACAGCTAGTTCCAATTATTGTTTGGTCTAAATGATCTTGAGAGAGAAAATACGTTGGTATGGATGCAAGATGAAGGAATAGGCGACTGTTTGTTGCTGTATTTGTAGGAAACTCGAGATGAAGAAGATGACGTGTTGCATTGAGAGATTCAATTTTGCTGAATGTGCTCATGATTGGCCCACTCTACTTACTTTTACATTACTTCTATATACGACCTTCTTTTAGACTTTTCTTTTTTATAAAATAGTCTATAGGGAACTTTAACTGTTAAAATTACTAATGTTTTAACCATATTTTAATTGATGTGGATAAGTGATGCAAATGTCGTAAACATCTCTATAGTGAATATACATTTTTATAACTTACAGTGTTTTAAAATATGTATATTTCACAAAATATTGCACTATGTCCTCTTGTAGAGTAAAATGTAATTAATTCAAAGATTAGTACAATATAAAAAACATCTAGTTATGAACGGTCATGGCAATTCTGTGGTAAAAAGTGAGTATTTTAGATCCCTGTTATAGAGCTTGTTCATTATATTTCACATTAGTGTTCAAACTTTATGAGTGATTACATATCTAAGTACCAAGTAATCGTACTTAATATGTAATTATATTATGGAATAGTTTGTAATTACAAAATTATTTAAATTCATTATATTTGTATATTAACTTGACACTGAATGTGAAGTGTCACCATCGTGTTGTTATCTTTTGTGACATCTTCATTGATGTAGACCCCGAGTGACCATGAATTGACTACGGCATGTCTCTCTATTGTATTTCACTGTAAATATGCAGGCCTCATTCTCCCAGGCAAGCTGGCGTTCCATGGAATTGCTCACTGCACACATTCCTGCCGTTCTGTTGGGATAGTTCAATGTATAGTTCATTGTAGCGCAGGACTAAAGGGTGATGGCACTAATGGCATTGTTAGCGTTGGCGGCTGTATTTTTACCACCAGACAAGATAAACAGACAAACGATCGGGCATTGCAGGAATCTTGTTACACTTTTTTTCTTTCTTTCCTTCCTTCTTTATTTCTTTCTGCTTTCTTGCTTTCTTTGGGCAATAAAGTATTTCATCATATGAATTCATTTTTAATAATAGATGGACTAAGAACCTGACTCCCGTCTTCTATTAACTCCGACTTCATTTTAGAAACACGAATGCTCAATAAACACAAAGTAAAACTTACTGTCTGATGATTAGAGTGAATTCCCATAGGTACTAAGTTTGTGAGTACCGAACAATGCTATGGGACATGCCTTCATCTAAAGTATCAATGATGCATAATGGGAGGAGTGTGCTTAAAATCTGTACTCTACTCCCTATGGCCTTCTGTACGTAAGACAATCGTTACCAACTCCCACAATACTGAATCACTGAGCTGTTTTTTTTTTTGCAAAAATGTGTGTCAATCTAGTGTGCACTGCTGTTTACCCCTCCACTACTTTACCTTGGATGTATCAGGCATGTAAAGAGCCCCCTCTCCCTCTCTCTCTCCCTCTCTTTCTTGTTCCTTCTGGTAATCCATTTTGTCGGAGGTGGAGAAACAAAAGCAGTCTGCTCGACACGTTTTCAGTCAAAGGAGGTTCCCCCTTCTCTTCATTAGGAGATTACATCGCTTAGCAGGGTTCTGACAGGGGCACATCCATGGCTTTATACACATGCAGATACAGCATGAATGAACGAGGGGCGAGTGGGCAATGAATAATAACTACCCCTCCCCCCTTCTGCGTTTAGGGGTGCAAGAACTTAATGATAGACTGCTGGCGAAAGGCTGTTATGATTTAGATGCTGAGTTAATAATTTTCCACATTTGTCGTCATCATATTAGCGAATGGGTGGGATTGTTTCGCTGCTGGGAGAGAGAGAATAGAAAAAAGAAAGGGAATGAGGGAAAAGTGCAACGTCTAGTAACACAACAAAGAGAATAAAAGTTGATTATTAAAATGGCATTCATGTTGCTCTGAAATGTGAGAGGAGAGCGGACTGGGTTTTTCGGGATTACCTATTGAATGGATGAGAAAATCGGGAAAGAATGAAGGGATAGGGTGACAAAGGAATAAGGCGCCTGTCTGGTTGCTTTGCCTTCTCACCCGACGCAGGTCTCTGTTGCAAAGCATGATGGAGCGATTAAACCGCGAGATGTCTGTCGATTTCTTTTGTCCCCCGCTTTCCATCCACGTCTTTCTATGCCCAATGAACCTCCATATTGGTCTGATGATTGAAAGTCAAACAGCTTATGTTCCCTCCGCCCATATGCGTCCGTCGCCCTGTGTTGTTTCAGATCTTTGGGTTAAAGCGCTGTGTTCCTATCGGGGCAGGATTAGGCTACTGCTGTCACTGTGTCACAGCTCGGCCCACACAGCTAGAGATTAACATGGGAAAAGAAAGAAAGAGAAAAGCTGATGGACAAAGATTCACATGTAAAAGCAGTATTTAAAGAAAGTGAGATTTATGAAAACATTGGTATAAAAAAGTATTGAACATGTTTATCAGGAACATATGTGTTGGTTTTAGCAAATGAATCTGTATTTTGACCCCTAAGAAGTCCTTCAAAAAAAGGAAATAAAAAAAACAGATGTCTTATCCTTTACTCTTTAACGCCTTTCAGCCGTCTATCCAGCCCACCTGTTTCTCAGCTTCAGTTTTATATTGTGTGTAAGTTGCCAGAGAGAGTCCTGAAAGTCTTATACTCATTAGCCGCTGTTAGTAAGTTATTTTCTCTTTCTTTAATGTCTATGGCCAACTTTATTTAAATGGCTTCATTTTGTAGTGCTTTTAGAAATGCTGCCAAAAATGAATATTTCAATCGGAGTTTGAGTAAATGAGTCAGTGGGAAGAAGAAAAAGAGAAAAGATAAAACAGATGCAAAAAAAACAGAGATAGGCTATAAGAGGGAAAAAATGTGGATCACAAATTAAATTACGTAGAAACATCCTCGAGTGGCATGGCCATGTCTTCTTACATATACTGCACATGTCTTGACCGTTCGCTCTTACACACACGCGCGCCTTTTCTGACTTAATGGCTTCTCTGTGTGCAGCTGCAGTCTTGTTAACAGAATGAGCGGTCTGTGTTAAACGTGTGCAAACCCTTATTCTGTCATCCTTTTCTTTTTCACATTCACATGTCCCAGAATATTTATGACCACTGGGAGAATCACCAAGGCTAATGTTGGGGGGTTAAAGTGTGTCTTTTAGACAAGGATTAAAGCCATTTACAAACATGAGTGTGACCTCTGGCTTTATTTGTTCAACTACCCTCCACATTTACAACCTGCTCCCTCAAAACTAAAACAACAGACAAGTAACCCTTTTAATAGCAGAATGTGTGTGTATGGGCTGCAGGGTGACATTGTATACCCTGTGGTTTAGGATAATGACTGTGGGCTGCAAGATGTCTTATCGCATTTAGCATGCTGCATTTGGCCTATATCTCTCCCCATTCACAGCTCAATTGTGCTTGTGTGCCCATTAAATTCAATAAAATAGAAGTTAATAGAATTAGCATGTGGTATATGAATGTACACTCTAAATGTTCTTTATTGGCATTGATTAGTTCTATGAAAGAACCATTAACATCCATGGACTGTTTCTTCAAAGGTTCTTCAGATTATTAAAATGTTCTTCATACTAAAAAAAAAAAAAAACTGTTCAAAGGTTCATTGAAGCCAGAATGGTTCTCCTATGGCATTCACTGAGAAAAGAGTGGAAAACGATAGTCGAAAATATTTCTAGCAATTTCCTTTTGGGAAAACAGTGCAGATTTGTGTGTGTGTGTGTGTGTATGTGTGTGTGTGTGTGTGTGTAAACTTTTGAGGTGTGAACATGTTTTACTTGGGGAGTTTATGAGTCTCGCCCTATTCTTTTGAACGATCCCAAGGCAAGTATTCAAACACACCACGAACATATGCGAGCATACTGTTCTTGGCTTTTTAAATAAGCTAGCGTAGAGATAAGACATGAGCGAGATAGCAATCCAGTGTTCGGCTCGAGAGGATTTGCGTGGCTAGATCTGTCGCACAGATAGTCCCGACAGCTACCCCGTTGCACGTCAAACACACACACACACAGTTTTGCCATCTACTCCTGCTTTAGTCCCCTGAGGCGGATGGCTGGGAGCGTCGCCTGATGCGAGCTGCTGCACTTTTTCCTCCTTATTTCTCATGACATCATTTTCTTTTCACAGCGCTGCTGTTTGAGCTCTTGGCATCAGAGAGACTATTTACCTTTATTCTTAAGTATGAGCCATGAGTCAACACCTTTGTCTCTTTCTTGCTGCTCCATTTTATTTTCCGGTTTCCCATAAAGGAACTTAAAAACACTCAAGCATGCAGTTTAAGATCGTCTCAGTCTCCTACATTTTTATGATCCAGCTAGTTTTTTCAGAACCAGTTTTATCCTTTATAGTCACTGCTAAATAATTGATCACCCTTCTTTTAATTATTGATCAACACCATACTTCATGATCCAGCATATTTTTGATCCTGAGAACAGTGCAAATATGATTTATCATCTGCGGTGTGTCACTCTCTCTCTCTCTCTCTCTCTCTCTCTCTCTCTCTCTCTCTCTCTCTCTCTCTCTCTCTCTCTCTCTCTCTCTCTCTCTCTGTCTCTCTTTTTCTAAAAGGTTCGTGCCAGGACAGGGTCTGGTGCTGTATCCACAGATTGGGGATAAGATGGACATAGTTTGCCCACGCGTGGAGGGTGGTTCAATGGAAGGAGTGGAGTATTATAAACTCTATATGGTTCCTCTGGAGCAGCTTAAGTCCTGTCAGGTCACAAAGGCGGACACGCCTCTACTCAACTGCGTCAAACCGGACCAGGATGTCAAATTCACCCTCAAATTCCAAGAGTTCAGTCCAAACCTTTGGGGCCTGGAGTTCTTCAGGGGGAAAGACTACTACATTATCTGTGAGTATGATGGCTGTTATATCTGTATTCTGTACACCACCGTTGCCGCACCGTTCTGGCCAATTACATTTGCTTGGATTTGTTTATGTGGTTTTGAGTATCGGGAAATGTTGAGATTGCGGCGTGAACTACATTAGTTATGTTTTAGTGAGTCGTGGTGCAAATAATGACACGTTTTTATCACATTTGCTAGTGTTTACATCGTTTGGAATGGTTGTTAGTTCCAGAGCTAAGGAGACGCCAAGTTTCTATTTGTGAGTGGCATTTTACCATGAATGCGTACGTCCTATTTGCCTTGTATCGTTTCGCATGTGGGTTGAATTTTCACATTTGTGAGAACAATAACTGCTCACCTGGCCACAACACACAAACTTCAGGCTCAAAGCAAGCTGTATAAACAGCGGGTTAGGTGGAAGAGGAGCACAGGGATCTGGCAAATGGAATAAGGCACACACAAACAGAGACCGCTTTGATACACAGCGTCAAACACATTGCCCAGACCTGAGCCGGTCTCTCGCGCTCTCGTTCACAATGAGAGTTCACTTCCAGCATAAGGAGAAAATCCAATTTTGCAGTTCTGGGAAAATGTGCTCCTTCTTTATTTTGGTTTCTCTCAGTTTCTCTTAAGCGACTCTAATTTGTGGAGGGAAAAGTGAAAAGGAGAAAAAGGAGGTGGAGAAAGAGAAATCAGTTAATTTTGCTGCATTGTAGATGATAATTGCCCTGGTGTACAGCTGGTGTGTGTGTGTGTGTGTGTGTGTGTGTGTGTGTGTGTGTGTGTGTGTGTGTGTGTGTGTGTGTGTGTGTGTGTGTGTGTGTGTGTGTGTGTGTGTGTGTGTGAGTGTATGAGTGAGTGCGTGTGTAGCGCAGAGACCTATGGCTGCTGTGTGTGGTTGGGGGTTTATTCGATAAGTCATTAATTAAAAAGTTTAATCCTAATAGCTCAGTTTAATCACTCTGTCTTTATCAATTGGATCTGCTCAGAAACCAATCAGATGATTTCAGCCCCTTATAAATGTGTTCAGCAAGCCAAACATCTCTCTCTCTCTCTCTCTCTCTCTCTCTCTCTCTCTCTCTCTCTCTCTCTCTCTCTCTCTCTCTCTCTCTCTCTCTCTCTCTCTCTCTCTCTCTCTCTATCTCTCTCTCTCTCTCTCTGTGTGTGTGTGTGTGTGTGTGTGTGTGTGTGTGTGTGTGTGTGTGTGTGTGTGTGTGTGTGAGTGTGTGTGTGCGTGCGCGCACACAGATCTCAACAATGAGGATTTTTTTCGAGTTTAGATTTTTACTTGGCCTGACAACATAAATATGCTAACCTTCTATCTTTGAACAATAGCCTATATTTTATTGTGATAAAACGTTATTTTAAACGTAGATTTTATTTAAATACAGTTTATTAATGTAAAAAGTTTGGGGTCAGTAGGTTTTAAAGAGATTAAAATGCATTAAAATAGAAAAGTTATGTTAATTTAAATTATAATCATATTCCACATTGTAAGTATTTTTACTGCATTTTTTATTTTTTTGATCAAATAAATGCAGCCTTGGTGAGATTAAGAAAAAATGTTTACAGTAAGGTTTCATTAGTTAACATTAGTTTACTAATTTAGTTATCATGAACTAAGAATGAACAATACTTCTACAGCATTTATTGATCTTAGTTAATGATAATTTCAACATTTTACTAATCCATTATTAAAATCAAAAATTTGTATTTGTTAACATTAGTTAATGCACTGTGAAATAACATGAACTAACAATGAATGACTGTATTTTTATTAACTAACTAACACTTTATTTTAGTGTCATTGTTACATGTAGTTACTGTAGTAATAACTATAAATTATGCATAATCACATGCAACTAACCCTAAACCAAACCTTAATCCTAACACTATAGTAAGTACATGTAGTTACTTAATATAACTCAGTACTTAAATGTATAGTGTAACAAAGAAACCTCAAAATAAAGTGTAACCTAACTAACATGATCAAAGATTAATAAATACCGTAACAAATGTATTGGTCATTGTTAGTTTATGTTAGTTAATAAATTATTGTAAAGTGTAACCAAACATTCTTCTATATCATGACTGACGTACAGTATGTATATAAAATATGTACTTGATAAAAAACGTGCAGTCGGTCAGCTGGCATAAAACTCACCCACTCCAGGTCATTGAACATTTGTATTGCTTTATTGTTGAGCCCTGGTGTGTGTTTGTGTGTGCTGACCAAACTTTAAAATGGCTCTTCTATTGTTCATATGCAGCCTGATGCTGATGACTCTGATATGATTGTGTGTGAACATGAGCTTGATGTGATCTGGTCTGACAGATTGCCCTCGAGCTGGGAGCAAGAAGAGAGATACATGATCTAAATATGGTGAGAGAGAGAGAGAGCAGGAATGTTTCATAAAAAAAGATCTGCAGAAAGATGTGATAACTGAATGCAGAGACAAACTACATCTATATAAATCTTAAAGGTGCACTCAGTAATTTTGTCCCTAAATAAAAGAATAATAGTTCATTAGTAACCAAATATCTAGTGCATAAAAAAAATCTTTTATTCTTCGTTTGCAGTTTTAAATACTGTTTCATCCGTTTCAATTATAGGACAGAGTCTGTGAGTGGTTATTCTGGAAATCCATCTATTGTGTCAATCTAATGCAACAGTAAGATAGTTTAATGTGTCCTGCGATTGGCAGAAACACTTGGCACGGCAGGTATTTGAGTTGCTGGTTAAGGGCGAGAAATAGAGAGAAAGAATTCCACCTTCTCTGAATTTGTTTTCAGACTTCCCCATTCTGAACGATGGCCCTTAGCAGCTAGTTATGTAACATTGCCTGAGGGAGAGCATGTCAGCAGACACCACCGATGATGAGCATTTATTACTGATGAGTGTGAAGTGATTTATAACATTAAATAATATATTGAGTTCAAATTATGTTCCATTGTATTCTATTTTTAACCTACATTTTCCCCTTTTTGTTTCATGTTTTATTCTCATGTACTTCAGTGTTGTCATTTCTGTACTTTATACGCTTTGGCAATATTATAAACGTTAACGATCATACCAATAAAGCATTGTTTACTTTGAGAGAGTGAGACTCAAAGCGGGAGACATGTTGTTTGGCTTTGTTCAGAGGGCTTTTCGAGGTCCCGTGCCATATCTTATTAGAGTAGATGTGCAATGTTTGTGTGTGTGTGTGTGTGTTGTGTGTCAGCTCTCATTATTGGCCTGAGTGCTGTTCACCATTTTGTGACCCTGACGCCATGTTGATCAGGTCAAACTCTGCTACAACAGCTTCAGCTCATCACAACTCACAATCAGATTTGAGTAGCTGTATTGTTAAACTTTACACAAAATGAAATAAAAGAATAATTGGATGTTTAAAATAATTATGTTTGATTCTACGCAAATACGCATTTAATGCCTATTGCACAGTGTCAGTTTCTGGTCCTGTCCTACTGGTTGCCCTTTTGTCATGGCAGGACTTTACATACCTCACAGCCTGTTTGAGCTTGATAGGGTTTCACCAAGCAGGTTTGAGTGTCATTATCAGGTTTTTTGTGTCTACCTTCAGCACACAGACACATAGTTGGAGACATAACCTACTCTCTCCACTAAGTCGTATTGGTCACACTTTAGTTTAGGGTCCAATTCTCACTATTAACTATTACTTTTGCCTCAAACTATAGTTAGTAAGGTAGTTGTTAAGTTTAGGTATTGGGTAGGATTAAGGAATGTAGGATATGGTCATGCAGAATAAGGCAATAATATGTGCTTTATAAGTACTAAATAAACAGCCAATATTCTAGTAATATGCATGATAATAAGCAACTAGTTCATAGTGAGAATTGGACCCTATACTAAAGTTTTACCATTGTTTTTATATAAGATTCCAGACAAACCCAAATCATACTGCTAAAATTAAAACATTTCAGCTTTAGAATACAATTAATTTATTAACAGATTTTATTTATGAATCTTTTTTTTTTTAAACTTAGGATGCCCTCAAAGGGAGGTTTTTGTCATCGAACACTTTTCATTGACCTCTATTGTTTTTAGACTGCTCTAATGATTTTTTCAGTCTTTTTTTTTTTCAATTAAATTATGAAGCTATTTATTAAACCTGTTTTCCTACGTTAAGTTAAACTGAAATTAGACATGTTTTTATGAGAGCTTCATAGGACAATATGCGCCTGTGTGAGTGGCCTCTTTTGGTTACAACTCACCTATGAAGAAGTGCTTCACGAGTATCTCTGTTTCCTAATCAACTTTCTAGGGCTGTTATCTCTGTTGATTAGTCGATTATTGGTCGATATGTTCTGGCTCGACCAAAATTCGGAGTGGTCAATTTTTTGCCACGTTCATTTCATCAGTTTTGCCGCGTTCATTTCATCAGATGGAAAGCACTAATTGCTAAGGGGGGTGTTTTCAGAGCACCCCTGTTTCACAGGTTACAGTCTGTCTTCAGAACACCCCCCTTGTTTTCACTTCTTTTGGATTAGCCCAAACCACTGGGGAAGTAGGCTACTAGAAGAAAGTAGGCTACTAGAAGGTTTGCTGAATATTATTTATTTAATTGTGAGAGCGTTTAATTCATAGTTAGTCCTCTTCTACCATGTCAACAAAGACATTGGCAGTGTGGCAGCATTTGTTTTAAAAGTTAATAGTCTATTTGTGTCTTAGCCGCGAAGCTGAGCTCCTATGTTCAGCTGCACAGAGCAGCTGAAATGACAGTGTCAGTTATTATAATACATATTACAAAAACAATTGTCTAAATTATGTTGCATATTCCTCAAAAGTTCCTGTGATGATATCATTAGTTGACAACGTAGTACTATTTTCGGAAATCATAGGCTGAGATATTGTGCAGGTGCACGTGATGCAACGCTGTCAGAGCCTTCAGACTCGTGTGTCAGACTCATTTCAGTGCAAAATAATTAGGTCAAAAACTATTTAATATACTGCAAATAGCCTACTAGTTTTTTATGTTTATGTATAATTAATTTAGGCGGACAACAAGGCTACCAAGTACTGCACACAGTGCGCAGCTAATTAATGTAACGTTTTTTTTTCCTAACGTTTTAAGTCGATTTTTAGTCGAAGATTTCAGAACTTCAGTCGACCAAGATTTTCTTTGGTTGATTACAGCCCTACAACTTTCAAACAGTCACTAAAAACACTAAATGACATGTGACAGTGAATATACTGTTGACCTGGAATGTGAGATCATCATCTGATTATTGTTTAGTGATGTGTTTGCGTGTGTGTGTGTGTGTGTGTGTGTGTGTGTGTGTGTGTGTGTGTGTGTGTGTGTGTGTGTGTGTGTGTGTGTGTGTGTGTGTGTGTGTGTGTGTGTGTGTGTGTGTGTGTGTGTGTGTGTGTCTGTGTCTGTGTGTCTGTGTGTGTGTGTGTGTGTGTGTGTGTGTGTGTAGGCTCATTTGCCAGATTTATGCAATGAACACAGTGAAAGGAACGCAAGCTTTTAAGGAGCTTTATATGTAATGAGCTTGTGTTCTTCTCATCACTAAAAAGCCATAGGTCAAAGAACTATCAGAGAGAGATGGTGTCATGCTGCAGTCCTTACAAACAGACAAAGTAGAATCAGAGAACAGAAAGATCTGTCACGTGGCACACACATAAACTCACTTGCACTCCATACGCTTCATCAAAGTGGCAGCATTGGGGGAAAAAAGTGATGATTGGGGGATAGGCGCCTCATAGACTCCACCCAATCACCGCCCTCCCCTGTCTCACCCTCTCTCTTTCTCTCTGAATGCAGGCCACATTGTTCTGGACGCTGACCAGACATTAAGCCCTTGGCAGCTCGTTAGCTCTGTGTTACTGACCCAATAGACCGCAAGCCTGCTGGGCGTGGACACACACAACACACACACACACACACACATGGCATAGCTGCATTGTTCGGTTAAAAGCCCACATGGGACACGTGGGACCAGTGGCCAGAATACTGCTGTTAGTTTGTTTAGTATCAGATAATGACGTCAAACATGGCTTAATTCAGTTCAAATTTATTTAAATTCTGCTTATTTTAATTGTGAAATTAAATTTGTTGCATGTACATAAAATTGCATATAGAAAACTAGTTTTCATCACTTTGTTTTTAAAGCCAGTCCAAAATGGAGGACTGTTTTTTTATTATTATTATTATTATTATTATTATTTCATCTATTTTGTTCTCACTCACTTGTTTCTTGACAAACATCTGCTGTGGCTGAAGCGTTACGCACTCTTAAACACGCTCCAAACCTCACATTCATTAATAGCACTCTCTCTTCGTGCCTTATTCGCTAAATTATTAACAACCGCTCCTGGTGCTAGAGGCCTTTGCCTCGCTGGTGAACAAAATCAGCTTTTTATTATTCCTTTAATCCTTCTTATTTCCTATTGAATTGTTAAAGAGCAATGCCGCACTTTCAGCGGGGGCCCTGACCATTTCATCTTTCACCATCAAAACAAACACAATTTTGCCCTGTACTTAAACATCTAATTCAAAAATGGCACAGTTAGGGCTGCTAAAAGTTTAGATTCATGATTTATGAAGGTTCTGCACAGAGGCTTGACTGTTTTATAAAGCTGCATGAATATTCATTAGTTATGTTAATGTTGTAGATATCTTGTACAATCTTTGATCAATCTCAATGTATTTGCAATATTGCATATATAATAGCAACGCATGTTGATGCTAAAGCTCTTGTTTTTGTCATCATCTTTCAGCTACATCTAATGGAACGATGGAAGGGCTGGATAATCAGGAAGGAGGGGTGTGTAAAACCAAGTCGATGAAAATCATCATGAAGGTTGGACAAAGTGAGTAATCTTTCAATTGATGTGTGTATGTGGGTGTCTAATAACTGTTTTACTGTGGGCACGAGGGTGTAAAACAATAGCAAAGCCCTTCGAACCTGCTGCAGACCTTGCACTGTAATTAATGACAGTGTTAATGAATTCATAAATAACCTCACTAGTGACATCAGTAGTAATTACCATTGGCCACACCCAACAACACAAGCAACTGAATTTCTCGCCTTCTCACAAACATACAGACACATGCTGAAGGTCACTAGATTAATCTTGGCTGCTTGTTTTTTAATGACACACACACACTCTCATGGCCACTATCAGTTACACATGCACACTTTTATTACGCTGAGCATAGCTCTCCACATGAAAATACATACATATATCAGAGTGATGAATGTTTTTCTTATCTATGTTTTGCAGACCCCTCCGATCCCATTTCTCCCAAAGAATACCCCACCAGTTACCCTCCCAAACACCCTGACGCAGGGGGCAAGGACACCAAATCGAATGAAGTACTTGACAAGCAAGGTACGTTACAAACTTTATCACCTCACAAAGCTGTAAGGGGACACACTCTGATTCATCATTCTCTCTGTGTTTTCATCACTTTTTTTGCTGAGCAAGTGCCAGCCCTCTGTCACAACGGCATGCACACTGATTCGTTCTCATAAAATCTTTCTGACAAGCGAATCGTTAATGTGACAGAGCAAGATGGACGTTCTGGAAAACATTCATTTGTAGAATTCAGCTTTATTCCCTCCACATATGGACATCAAAGTAATTTGAGTGGAGTGTCTTAGGTACAATAATCGACTTGTCAAACAGCCTGAGTGTTTGTGTTAGCAGCTCATCTGTTCAGCCAGCCTCAGGCCGCCCCAGACAAACTCACTGGAGACCAAAGCCGCGCGAGGTCACTCTGTCCACTGCTTTCCATGAACACCGAGTGTTTCTGAAATGTTATCTGTCCTTAATATCATTACATTACAAAAATCAAATCATTACATTGGTCACTTTTAGGATTCATTTTAAAATTCTGCTATTTGTATTTAAATCTCTACAGGGGTTAGCCCCATCTTATATTGCTGATCTAATCCAGGAACAAAAGTCAATGAGATCGCTACGATCACAATTTCAGAAACGTCTTGCTGTTCCTCGGTCAAAGATGAAGACTAGAGGTTGCAGCCCCTAAATTATGGAACAGTTTACCTTTATATATTAGGGACCTTCCTACTCTCAGTCAGTTTAAAAGCCATCTGAAAACATTTTTTTATGATAGCGTTCGATCAAGATGAGTGTGAAGGGTGCTAGTGTCATTTTTTTCCTTTTTTATAAATATATGTTGTTGAATGTTTTTATGAAGTTTATACTACCTGTTTAGATATATGGATATACATTTTTCTTTTATTTGTTTTTTCTCTGCTCATTATTGTACTGCTTGTACAGCACTATGGTCAACTGTGTTGTTTTATTCAGTGCTTTATATTTAAATTAATATGCATTTTAGAGAGTTCAAATTGTCTTTCAGAAAACGGATGACTTCCACAAGCACATAACTAATTCATTTAAGCCATTTAGATAAAGGCACTTCTTAATAAAAATTGTCTTTCTTTTCTATACTGCACTTACGCTTTGTACTCTGGTTGCTTCTTAAAAAAAGGTTCATGGCACTGCTAATACCGTCGGCTCTTTTATGATCAATCGCTTGTGTTTTCGCTCCTTTGGAAGTTGCTTTGGATTAAAGCATCTAAAAAATAAATAAATGTTAATTTATTTCACCATACATAAAAGACATTTTATTTTGTGTCAAGGCATCTTTTTAATTGCTTATGATTGCTTCTCTTGTCTAAAGTCCCATTCACACCAAGAACGATAATTATTCAAATAACTATAAAGATAACTATATTTGCATCCACACCAACCGACATGTTGCCTGCCACTTTAAAAGCTCGAGCTTTTTAAAGTCAGGTGGATTCTGATTGGCTATCAATGTGCTGGAAAAAAATGTTCTAGAGAATTGTTTTTCTTTGATTTTATCGTTATAGGACTTCCCTTTTCTCAGAATTAGAATGATTATTAAAACTTTATAGTTATTGTTATCATCCTTAGTGTGAACGACCCTTAATACTAGTTGCTCATTGCTTTTTTGCTAAGTTCACATTGTTATTTTCCCTCTTAGATGCATCTCATCATGGAGAAGACAAGGGAGATGGAAATAAATCGTCATCAGTCATCGGCTCAGAGGTCGCCCTGTTCGCCTGCATTGCTTCAGCCAGCGTCATCGTCATCATCATAATTATCATGCTGGTTTTCCTCCTGCTGAAGTATCGACGACGCCATCGCAAACACTCACCTCAGCATGCCACCACGCTGTCACTCAGCACGCTAGCCACGCCCAAGAGGGGTGGTAGCGGTGGCAACAACAACGGCTCGGAGCCGAGCGACATCATCATCCCATTGCGGACTGCTGACAGCGTCTTCTGCCCACATTACGAGAAAGTCAGCGGTGATTATGGGCATCCAGTTTACATCGTACAGGAAATGCCGCCGCAGAGCCCAGCGAACATCTATTATAAAGTGTGAAAATGGACACGCTTTTGGACGTTTATCTCTAACCCCTCACATACCCCTCGATGAACCCCCTGTAGGCAGCATTGATGCCCAAGCTCACTCTTGTCCTGCCCCCTCTTATTTTTGGTGTTTCTTGTTTATTTTACAATAATCCTGATTATTACTCTCAGTATAGATGTTGCTAATGGTGGAGTGACGCTCCTGATTCGCTGCTCTTACACCTGCAAAAATGAAACAAACAAATCGAAAATGACAAATTGGAAACCGGACACTCTTTCAGGGGATTGACGTGCACTATTTTGGATACTATAGTGTGTGTACGAGGGAGCGTGTGTGAATCAGACGAGCTGGGAGAGGGGGGTTGAGGGGGTGGGTGTGAAAAGAGATTCTTCTCTTTTGTCTACTACATCATCTCCCTTAAAGACACAACACATGGAGATGGAGAAGAGAAGTGACATGTCAGTATCACACAGCAAGAAATAAGAACTAGAGCTGTTTATTAAGCTTGGCCGTTTGGCTGATCCGACGCAAACAGGAAGTGAATGCAGCCCATTGATCACAGCTACAGGAAGTGGATTTAACGAGGAAGCAGTAAGCTCTCCGGAGCGTACTGTTGGACATTTGAATGGACACCATCTGTTTTTGCAAGTTCACTCATACTGTTTTTCATTTACGTTAGTTCTCCTCATTTACTCACCTCTACAAAATGACTCACAATGTTTACTTGAAGTCTTTTGTATGGTCATGCATCGTACTTGCATTTCTTTCTGTCATTCCCAGTGAAGTCCACTTGCAGATTCATTTGGTAGAAGACTAATAGGTATCGTCATAGAGATCATTTTGTGTGCTGGCTTATGTGCCGTTTAGTAGCGTGGAAGACGCATACACATTTCATATTGTATGCGTCCGCTGCCTGTGCTGGAAGACTGAGAGAGATGGAGAGGGAAGGAATGAGCGAACGTCAATATTTGGTACAGTTGCTGACTGTCCTGTTGCCTGCTGGGAAGGTGGAGGACCGACATGAACACTTTAGCAGCACTTTGAAAGCCTCATCACCTTGCCCACGTGCAGTACAAACACATTAAAACAGAGAGATCGCAGGGAGTGAATCACTCAAGTCTTATTGGCAAAATCTGTCATTTTTGACACAAAATGGCCGCCTTCCCCAGGCATGTGGCTGCAAAAGTTCCTGTTTTTCTAGTATTTCTGCCATCACAAACACTCTCGCTCACCAGTGGCCAGTGCAGGTCGTGGAAAAGTGGAACTGCTGCTCTACTTTTTTGCTCAAAAGCACAGGGACATCGAATTGAATCATAATTATTTAGTTTTAAATAAAACAAAATATTTAATTAGCCTTTGTTTATGGATTTGTTTAGCCGTAGATGAAAATGGTTGGAAAAAGTTCACATAGAACTTATTTATGATAGCATACAGACAGGTCGGCCGGAAACAGCAAGAAAATGAATAATTTATGGCGAATCTGTACATTATGCAAGCTTCGAGTTATCCTTTTCGTTAACAGATTTTTCTCCATCTCAATTGTGTCATTTTTCCATCGATCCATACACAAGTAGCTGCCTTTTCACCACAACACACACATACCTGCACAAAAAGCACATGCGCTCATGGCCAGGGTAGGGGCGGCTTTGGAAGGAGCCCTCGGGGAAAACAGCATGTTGGGTTTTAAAATAGCCAAAAGGAATGAGAGGGAAGGGCCAGAAACGGACCAAAGGAAGGGCATGTCTGACAGAGTCCTGACTAAACCAACTTCCCCGGCCTGCCTGTCTCAGTTGATGAAGCTCAGATGTGCTCTGGGTTGAAATTAGGCCCCTTAATCTGGAAGGAAAGCAGTAGACGTGGGTTAGCTAGCATACCAGATGAGAACAAGCACAGGCTAAATGTAGTAAATTGCATGAAATGGGATCTTTCAGGCTCAAATTGTGGGAGGTTTCTGGAGGGGAAAAGACACATTATAATCGATGGAGGTCACAAGTGGATTTAGCGTGTGTTTTAGAGAGGAAGTCACAGAGCAGAGGCCAGCGTATCCCATAACCCGCAGCTCCCAGTGGATTTCAGAACTCCTTGCGTGTGTGTGTTGTCATTTGTGCGAACCGCTTTGTGAGCAATGCCAGCCTGCAGACAGTTATCTTCATTTGTTTCTTACATTGAAATTGAAGTAATTCACCAAAGGTGGACTTTGAGATTTGAAAATGTCCACAGTCACACATTAACTGTTCATCCATTTTGTTTTCACTTGTTCATAGAGGTTCTTGAATCTCACCGAGAAGCCAAGCCTTGTGTGATCGGAGCTTTGTGCCTCTGTAAGAGGCCACGAAATCTGCAAATATGCAATTTTTATTTATTTTTATAACAATTGAGAAAAAAAGATGATATACGTTCACCTATGGAAAGTGTTCTTAACCACTGAAAATTAAATGAAACAATACAGCATCAGAAAACATTACAACCCCGGTGTGTTATTATTATTATTATTTTTTTTTTTTACTTTGTGCTGTAGGTTCGAGGTAAACTGTGAAACATAAACACACACACACACACACACACATACATATATACATATTGAAGACTGAGCAGTTGTTTTAAACTAAAGAAGACAAACATAGTACAAAAACTACAAACATGTTGCTGTTCGGTTGCTGTCCCATATGGGCTAAATATGACAATCTCCTTAGTTTCTTTGAATCCGAAGACACTGTCCCGGCAAGTTGGTTGCAAACGTTCCTGTAACATTTTAGGAGTGGTAGGACTTAACTGGTAGCGTAAGATGTTGCACCGATGTCGACGGAAGGTTTGTGAAACGCTGGGAGAAGTGTCTTCGGCCCACTGTAAAATGCCTTGCTTGTATGGTCACCCTGAGTTCACGTGACTCTAGTTTTTGCACCGTACATCTGTAGGTAAGAGGCTGTAAATATGTTATTGTTTGTATTGTATGGATCCCCGGTTGTTACAATAGCCTTATTCTCACATTTCTAGCAAATAAAAAAAGTTAAGAAAAAAAAAAAACATGAATCACTTCAGTTAAAAGAGAGCATACTAATTTTTTTGGTAAATAACTTGTGTAAATATTGACGACGAACCCAATAAATCATTTTTTATAACCTCTTAAGTAAGATGTTTTTGTATAGAATTGGAATTTTTTGCTATGTATTTTAGCTAGCACTCGTCAGACCCCTCCCACTCAACCCTTTTGCACTGTTCCTATGGTGTTCTGGTTTAAAAATGAAAATGAGATAGAGAATTGCCAAACTGACTGCTTGCTGCATATTTGTGCCATACGTGTGTACCATAGATATTTATTTAATTAGTTCTTTGTTTTTCTTTTTTTTCTGTTGGATTCTTCTACCCAGTTTGTAAACAAGCTCAGTATTATCATTTGAGTTTTTCCCCAACTTCTCAGTTTCCTGTTATCTGTTATCGTTTCCCGATGGTCCATCCTTCTCTCGCAGTAAGATCTGGTCAGGACGTGCAACCTTATAAAAGTCATAGAAATGAAATGGCACACATTCCACCAGTCTGTTACAAACTGAAAATGTTTTTCAATAAAATGTTTTTCCTATGGAACTTTCAGTTCTCTTTTATGTTTATTCAATGGGGTTTGATACATTTTGTCAGCCAGAGGTCGTTTGTTTTCAATTAGACTTCACCATCTCTTCATCTGACATTCATGAATGAAAACCTGCCGGGACACATTTGAGGTTTGTTCACAAGCTGTTAACAATATTGTGGTGCAACGTTTGATCATTCTTCTCAACCATGAACATATTAAATATACAAGTTCAGAGGGCTTCATAATCTTAAGAAATAATATCAGGTTAGGGCTGAGTATCGACTTGATTTCAATTCATTTGGGCATATTTTAGTTGTGTAAATGTGGGAAATTATAAAATGATGAACCCATGAACATTTCAGTTATGATATTTAAGTTTTCAGTTTCAGTTTTATTTTTTTAATTAAAACAATTGGCTAGAATCAAAACACACTGGTTAAGCTATATATTTTCATTCGCTGAAGAGTCATGTGTTCATGAATCGGATGACACTGGCTGAGTGTTTTTGGTTCACAAAAAAAAAAACGGTTCAAAAGAGTTTGTGAATCAGACCGAATAAGCTGTATCCTTGTAATTCATGTGTTTATGAATCGGACTACACTTGCCCGAACCACATTGGTTAAGCTGTATATTTCAAATTCACTAAAAAGGATCAGATCATGAATAGGACTACATTGGCACTCACTAAAAAAAACTGTTCAAAAGAATTCATGATTTGAACCTCATTGGTTAAACTGTATATTTATAATTCACTAAAAAGGATCGGATCATGAATCCTGTGTTTATGAATCGGACTACATTGGCACTCACTAAAAAAAAGAAAAACCAGTTCAAAAGAGTCATGTGTTCAGGAATCGGAACACTGGTTAAGCTGTATATTTGTAATTCACTCCAAAGGATCGGCTCACAAGTCGTGTGTTCATGAAGCGGGATGTTACTGATTCACTAAACCAGTTCATTTGTTCATAAATCAGACTACGCTAGTCGCACAGCCAGTTATTGTGCACACAGCCAGTTATTGTGAATCACATTCAATTGGGACTTCAAACTTAGGTAAAATATAACTTTTGCCTTAGAGTTTTAGATTCAGAATTTCGCCACCCTTCAAAACAGTACAGGAAACACTTGCAAATAAAGGATCTTCAAATGAATACCATGATTAATCAATATTTTTACCCAGCCCTAAATATTGTAGTGTTTAGTGACAGCTGTCAAATGTCAATGCCTAGAGGATGAGTGTTACGCACATGAATTTTTCCATGTCTTTTGTTGCCATTATTTATGGCAAAGTTCATGTGTACCATCTGTATGCTTTAGCACTTGAGGGGAAACAAAAGAGGAAGTGAGGAATTATACTGAGTGTGTTCCTTCTCTCTCCTCAAGTTTATCTGAAGATCATCGCTCAGGCTGTACAAACATTCGCTTCTTTGACTGCACGCTGAGTTTTGTCATCCTGTGCTATTTCTTGTTTTTCCATGGTGTGAAGCAGTAGAGTATCTACATGGTGGTCTCCCTAGAGCACTTCCTTCCAGCACTCTGGAGAGCTTCTTCATCTCTCTTCTGTCTCTTTACACATTCTTCCATATCGTTTTCCCCTTTTGAAGTGAAAAATGAATCAAAGAGGTCTTTATAAAGAGGTCTTCTTACTTTTGCAAAGAATAAAGGAGCATTTTAAAGAGGTCATGAGTTTCAAGGTTCATAAATAGTCCCTCAAATCAATGACTAAGCTTCTGGAAATCATATTTGTGTGTCACACAAACAAGATGAAACACGATTAAACCTTATCTTGATCTAGGGTGAACAACTGTATAGTTCCAACTGTTCCTGTTAAACCACATGTTACACATTTTATTCATTTAGCATATCTCTCATTATATGTGCCTAAATGAATTTTGAGAGCTTGAAGTCCCTGGAGATAAACCCACTCGAAAATAATCTGTGCCGATTACTTTTGGGGGAGCAGTTGAACTCTTTGTTTCCGGTGGGGGAAAATACTGAGCAAACATAAAACTGAGAGAAGGATAATAATGTTATTGTTTCAAAACATTGATTCTTTCTTAGTATAGGATTAACACTAGAGGCCTTCTCTCTGTGAATGTGTCTAGTTCTCTTACCACTGGATGTGTTGATAGTTCAGGACTATCAATGAAAGGCCCAGGATGGATGTGAATTGGGAAACAATGATTGTATTGTCTTAGAGAGAACCAGAGGTGCATCGCAGTCAGCATTACTGACACCAAAACACATTTTTTGTAATATCATACGAATATGCTGTATGATTCAAGTAGAAGGCCTGTTCATACACATATGGCTGATGACAAAACCATTTGTCAGTGTTTACACTAAACACATAGACAATGTCAAAATTCCCCACTTGACAAGAGTCATCACTTCATGAATAATCCGTTGTTTTTAATGACTAAAAACAACTAAACAAAAACACTGAGAGAGGAATCAATGAAGCAAATCGGGATAAAACAAGTTTCATGTCCAGAATGTGGACGTCACAGTTGCTCATATCCACACCTCGGCTTAGGGGAACGTGGCTGTCTTTATTTACAGCATAGCCAATGGTTGCGTTTCACCTCAATCTGAGCCTGTTTAACCTCTATTGTGTACCTGGACATGACAACACGATACGCCCTCCACTAGAGAAGACAAATGTTGAGTGTGTTTAAGCGCACGGCCCTGTGAGAGGTGCATTGGGTGTGTTTGGGTGTGTGTGGATCAGTATTTGCTTTCCGTAAGTGCAGTTTCAGGTTGGCCAATGTGAAAATGATTATCTGTCACTAAAATATGCTGACACATTGTGAATGTTAATATGACTAAATAAATACATAACCAAAATCAATACAGTTCCTGCATGTGTACGGCAATGAATTAGAAATATACACATTGGTTTGTTGATATACATACCATACATAGCGGCCACCCCTTTAAATTTTATAAATATGGTTCTGTCCAATATCCACAACTATTTTTAATCTTGGGGTGTTTCCCCTTGTAAAGGTCTCAATATCTTTTGACCCACCCTTCACTTAATAACAACTTTAACTATTTAAATTTGCCACACCAAAGGGGTTTTTGTGAATCAACTTGTTTATTTAGTCAAATCAAATCAATTAACCATAGGAATATTCCCATCAACACTTCGTTGTCTGTCAGAGCGATCTACACGTATCTTCCTCACAAGGAGGGATTGACTACTCCAAAATATTATATACAGTACCATTTAAGACAAATCTTCCTGGTCCTAGTAGGGATCTCTTAAGCCCCAAAGGCTTACGTAGTCGTCTACCTAATTCAATCAATCCTACCACCACAGGAAAACATTAAAAGCAACTCACCTGTGATGGAGGATGATTTTCAGTCCGTGTTTCTTAGGAATGTCCCGGACGAGCCCCCAGATCTCGTAGATTAAAATTTAGGCTTAAATTTAGACTATCCGAAGCCTCGAAGCAGCTCTCAGTCATCAGTTGGAAATAAGCCTCAACCCCTGTGATGTGTGGCAGCAGCAGCAAGAGATCACTGGAGAATGATCAAGTAGACGCAGACACAGTGCAGTACCATAATATCCTCGAATTTATTAAAGAAGAAGAGTCATAGGGTCATATTTATACAGAAGATAAAGCAGAATCATCCACGATGTCCAGTCCACCTATTCACTCAAATATCAACCCCTACGATACATGGCATTTTAAGAAATATAATAACAAATAAGGGAGGTCAGATCTTCAAATGTATGTGCATGTCTTAAGTTCCTGTTTGCATGTGAGTGTATAAGTGTGTCCAAGGCCTAGATCTTGTTTTGTCTAGGTGTGTCCATGATGTGCATATAACATAACGGAAAGAAGTTACTCAAAGGCAATCTTACACAAGAATTTTTGAACGATATAGCAGTGTGTATACATTCAATATACAATATATATTAAAAAAAATATTAATACTAAGATAATACATTTAAAACAATTTCTCCTGAAACTCAACTTACAAAATATAAATAGCTCCACGGACTCCGTCTGGGCTTATTAGTAAACTTAACAACACTGTTTACTGTCCTCATTCATTCCCACAGTGGCTCCTCTTCCACTGTCATGGACTGTCAAACGGCCAAACGTCTAGAGAGCTTCAGCTTACTGAAGCCTACCAATCAATGTGATTGACAGCTCTCAGGAGGCGTGTCACAATAGATACCCCACCCTCTGTCACTTCCATCTGTCACTGAAGAAGCTTTAAGCTGTCCATCAAAACATTGCCATAGTAATCACACCATTTCAGTTTGATGTGAAAGAACTTTAGCTGATGCTTAAACGCACACACACACAACAATAATCATAAAACCTTATTCTAAAGCCCCCGTGAGACTCCGCTACTGCTCAATAGCACAGGACACACTCTGTCTGTCCCCCTGTGCGCGCGCATGCAGGCAGAATTATGCATTTATTAAAATCATTTTTATTTCTAGAATTCCCTCATGTGTGACTAAAGCTGAGGTCGGGATTTAAGGCCACGCTGGGGTTTGAGTGTAAAAGATCTGAATTAACACACTGATTCTCCGCTCATTTGCATTGTTGGAATAACGGCGGTGGATCTTTGCATACATAAATATAAATTGATGAATTAGCTCCTTGCCTCTGTGATTAGATAGTATTTAAGCCTTTGATCATGTGAGCTCTAAGTGACCTGTTGAATTCTCACACTTCATTTGTGTATGTATGAACTCTTCACACAGTAGGCTACTACAGACTATTTATATGGAATGGCAATTGATTTTCAGATTTGTGTCGATTTCTTATAGTATGTGGGGGGTTTGTCTGCCCTTCATCTTAACCACATTATTCATTAACAAAACTGTATGAATTCATCTAAATACAGTTTCAGTAAACTGTCGTTGAGACATGTTTGACATGAATAAAAAAATGTTTCATGTGCTCCACAAAGAGCTGTCAATCTGAAAGCTATCATACCATATAATGTGCCTCATTATGTGTATGTGTTTGTGTTTGTTTGATACCTGCGTCACATAGCAAGTCTGAACATGAGACAGTAATAATGATTTACTAATCAACGATACAATAAAACTCAACATGAACACTGTTCAAATGAAATTTGATGTTTGAGTATGAACAGAGGACATCTGTGATTCATGTACTGATTCAGATGGGATAGGGATCTCATTATTGTTTACTAAGATGGGAGTGTCTGTCTGGATGTGAGCATTATGGAAGTCAAGTGCATCACGAAACCTACCTAAATAAACAAGACTTATATGTGTGTGATATATTCATACCATTATGCTATGTGTATAATAATGGAAGGGATTCATTAAGGTGAAGATCATGGGCTTTTTTGAGCAGTTTCTGTGATTAGACTCTTCATTTTGATTTCTCTTCATATTGATTTCATTTTCTTTTTATGTCGAATGGGATACCAGCAGTACTTGAACCATCTGTTACTTTACCCTGAAACTTGGCATAAAGGTCTAAATCCATAATGAAGGTGCACCTGGCAGCGCAACGAGAACATTTAGATTTAGTTACGGTATTCAACAAAGGTCAAAACAAACGAGGAGATGTGGAAAAAAAGTATATTCAATCACAGACATTCCTATTTGGGACCCCAGAGTGAGCCAAATATTTCCCAGTGGACCCTAGATTGACAACAGCAGGAGATTTGCTGTATAATTTTTATTGAAGATGTGCAAGAAAAACACAGACATGTTCGATTCGGATAGGATTGAAAATGCATCTGTCAAACACAAATTGAGTTTTTGTTTACATAATATGTGTATATGTATAATTTTTTTATTATAGTATATTATATACTGCATGTGTACTGTATATATATATATATATATATATATATATATATATATATGCTATATATATATATTATAACAAAAGTTTTTGTCTAGATAATATGTGTGTGTGTATTATCGCGATTAATCGATTTGACAGAACTAAAATATATTGATATATATATATTATTAGCTCATGCTGGTGAACGCACCAAAGTGTCTTTTTGGCTGTAAGCTGTACTTGGAGTTTAAGCATATACACGAAGACGATTTCCCATATTTCAGATCTTATTTCATAAAATGTGACAGTCTGAACAATATCATGCTTCGATATTAATGATGTTTAATAATCTACCTGCCATGCAGGTAGAACAAAACTTTTTTGTTCTCTGCACTGCTTTATCAACCCTGTTGTCCGTCCATGACTTTGCGTCTTTTGCATCTGGAGTCCGCGTGAGAAACTTCTCTGTTGATTTATTTTGTATTTCTTACAGAAAGAATGACGCCCGGTTTGTTCATATATAAAGTTGAGTTCTTTTTAAACCTTCTGTCTCTCCCTGCAATTAGGTTTTGGTTTAGGCTTAGCATGATTACAACGTTAGCATGCATTAGCATGATAATTTTACGATTTTCACTTCTACACCATTTATTATATTTTTGTTTAAGTTCTAGTCTACACACCAGCTTTGTTATGTCTGAAACAGGTACTTTTAACTCGATTTTTCTCACATTCGTGCTGTGATGGACATCACTATCATACTCCTGTCACATTTCTGTCAGTCTGTCATCTCATGGCAGGTCATCTGAAGACAATCAGGTACAGAGAGAGGAACGAAGCGAGGGAATGCAGTGAAAGATGAGTGTGAGAGGAGGAGAGGAGAACAATACGAGGGCTGTTGGGTAAAGAATCACAGAACAGGACATTAGCCAGGAAAAGACAGACTGAGAGAGAGAGAGAGAGAGAGAGAATACTGAAGATGATGGTACTAGATTACACTCTAATGGAATGAAAGGACACCTGTGGACTATCAAATCTGGATGTGGGTGTAGTATTAAATTAAAATGAAATATTATAATAAATCTAATTAAATTATGCTAGTAGTAAGAAAATCAATATTGTAGAAAGGGTTTTTATATTTCTAAATTAATTAAGCTTGATTTGTTAAATTACCTTCCTCAGACATCAGTCAATTTAATTCACATTTGCATAAAAATGCATTTGAACAGAAAAGTACGACTTTTATTTCAATTGTATTCAAAATTATATTATATAACATTATATAACATATTAAATTATATCATATTTATAATGTTGTGATTTAATTAATAATTACATTTTCTGCAGCTTATTGCTACACAAGTAGGTGGCTGTTCCGAAACGGAATGTCATTGAATCATTCTCTCAAGCGATTCGTTCAACAACTGATTCATTCATGAATGAAGCGCCGCTGCTGCATGTATCTGAGATGCGAATGTGAATCTAAGGTGGAGCTATTTTCGTTGGTGTCTAAAATGTAAGTTACTCAGTATCAGCTTATTGTTTATTGAACTGTTGTATAAAAGCGATATCACATTTGCAAAAGTAGGCCTACAACAGTACTCTTGCTCAATGCTGAAGTTCTTATAAGTTTAATATCGCTCCTTTTTTTAAAACATTTTTTTTTATTGTTACTCACTTGGTTCATAGGGAATATGCTAATTTGTTTGTGTGTGTAATGTGGGCTATGAATGTCAGTCTCACAATGGGCAGTATTGTTTAGACACATACACACACACACTAATATACTGTATATGCAAACAGGAGTGAATGGAGACAGATGGAGGAAAAAGGGGGAAAATGGTGAATAACTTTACAGTAAAGAGCCGTAATGCCTTCCAGCTTTAGCTTACATTTCAGTGCTTAGATAGCATCTCAAAAGCGCTGAGTTTAATCTATAGGGTCATATACGTTTTCCTTTTATTTCCATCTCTCTGAATTATAAATTCAGCTGGAGAAACGCCACTTAATAGCTAAAACGGGTGTTAGCTACATCAAGAGACTTGAGCGGTAAAACTGAAGCAGCTGCTTTTAAATTGGCCTTAATGAGATGCTGTTACTGACGCATGGAGCTCTGACACGCAACCGTACACAGACACACACACACACACCTTTTCTGCCTGAAGATGTCTCATATTTTCTTGCATGGTCAGTGGGTTTCTTCAAAATTCAAATCCACATATCATACCATGTTCACGGTGCTCTCTTTCATTTTCAGAGTCAGACAAATGAGACCCTCGGCTATGTTTTAGCTGTGGGTCTTACACCTCTCTTGTTGCCATGGGTACACTTTGGACTGTGGAATCTACCCCGGGAGTGAGTGAGTGAGTGAGTGAGTGTGTGTGTGTGAGTGTGTGTGTGTGTGTGTGAGTGTGTGTGTGTGTGTGTGTGTGTGTGTGTGTGTGTGTGTGTGTGTGTGTGTGTGTGTGTGTGTGTGTGTGAGTGTGTGTGTAGAACCCAACAGAGATCAGAAGAGCATCACTCTCAAGTTAAGATCGATATCTTACCCCCCACTCTTCTGAACTTCTACACCTCATCACACACACACAAACGCACACAGAGATGGGTATTGTGCATGCCGCTCGTGAGCACGGTGTCTCAGGATTAGACTGAATACGAGGACAAAAATTGTTGCCATGAAAATGAAATAATAAGGAAAGGGAAGAAGAAACTGGATGGGTGTAATTGCAATTTATTTCCACTTCAGAGCCTGTGGGGAAAAAGAGAGAGATAGAGAGATAGAGAGTGAGAAATAAAGAGGGGAATCCTTTAATATGCACAGCCTTGAGATGGGAGAATACAGCCATACCTTCAGGTCCATGAACATAATGAGCTTTTTATTTCACCCTGTATGTGTGTGTGAGAGAGAGCTTTGTGGTCAGGAATTAGGATAATCCACGTCTGAATGCTCTGCGCAGTCATTTATGTGTTCATGGAAGCATCTGCCTCTATCTCTGTTTCTGTGAAAAGTCGTGGCTGTTCATTTACAGAATGAAAGTGAAAGAGCGGATGTCATGACACCAGTGGTCTGAGAAACCTTATTCACTGATGGATTCTTTGAAAAGTCATTGTCAACAAAACTCTTCTGAAGAACGGCTTATTTAACATCGACAGATTAATTAAGTTACTGAGACATTGTATGTATGTATATATATATATACCTAAAAATAAATACCTAAAGCATAAGATGTAGTTACCTAAAATATAAATAAAAAGCATTTTTACCAGTAAAAAGTAAAATAACATTTCAAAGTTTGATGCAACGTGTTAGATGCTTTCAGCAACAAGTTATTTGTCTTCACATGGAGCATGACAATCAGCTAATAATATTTTGTGTTTATTGTACAGTTCTGGGTTGTATATCTCAGTAGATTTTGGTCCAATGAGTTTTCACAGTGGTCGGGGCTAACCACTGCAGAGATAAAAGCCCAAGAGACTGACAAAACGTTGTGGCTGGTTAGAACAAAAACCCACAAAATAAAGCTTTTATTGCTTGTCACTTTCAAGTCTGGATAGGGCACGGTGTAACAGCATTAATAAATCCTGTCTGTCTGTCTGTCTGTCTTTCCATTTCACATGCACACATGCTTCAATAGGTGTATGCTGTGGCGTTTGTAAATCAATGGAGCAGCGTGTAATATCTCTGACTGGTAATGATCGATCACTGTGGTCTTGTTATGTTGCATTAGTTTGAGACCAACTGCTGACAGGCACTTTCAAACTAATCTGGTCTACTGGGAGGTCTTCATCCTTTCAACTTTCATCCCATCGATTGCACCCATTTAAATGCACACGCGTTCATTAGTGAAAATGTACTCAACTTGTGAATATACCGCTCATTCGCATAATTGCTGTATACCAAGCTAAATCTATTTGATGTCACCAATAAATAAGAATGGTAGGAGTGATATTGCCTTAATTTACATACAGATGTATATATTAATATAATATTGAAACTTGATATGTTAAAATGATGTACTTTTTTGTCAAGTGAAAATATTTTTTTCAACCCTCAGAGAATGAATATATGACACTGGTTGACAAAAACATTTATTTATATATGTATTCCTTTATCTGTCTATCTATCTTTTATTTGTTCGTTCATTCATTCATTGTAATATGCCTGATACTGTCAGCTGTATTCTGTGTAAAATGACACAATAATTTTGGAAAGTGACGTTATCGCTTATCTGCTTAAAGTAATTTTTCTTTCTACATTGCACTTCTGAATATATATATTCCTAGTTCTGTTATGAAATTCCAGATGGCGCAGGCTGATGGGTCCTTAATGGGTCCAGCTGATGAAATTTACAGCCTTAACTACCAAGCACAAGCTGATTGGTTCATGTCACAACTGCAGCCAATGAGCTGCTGCTCAACATTTAAATGGTTGGTTGTGGTTACCATTAGTATTTTGCAGTGCTTTTAGAGTTCGATCCTCCATCCTCCATAGCTCCACCTGTAAAGATCTGCTGTGTAATTTTTTTTTACATTTATTCATTTAGCAGACACTTTTATCCAAAGCGACTTACAAGAGAACAATAGAAGTAGTTAGACTAACAATAGGAGAACAATATACAAGTGCTATAACCCTTCTCAGTTTAATTTAAGGCAGTACATGTACTTTTTTATAAATAGATATAGAATAGAAGATAAAGTGTTAGTATTAATGGATCAAGAGTTGCCGAAAAAGATGCGTCATCAGTCGTTTCTTGAAAATGGCTACGAACTCAGTGTCACGGTTTTCAGATACGAACCCAAGTGCAGACAATATTCTATAAACACAGTTTTATTGATAAACAGTAAACAAAACCAACAAGGAGGCAAACAAACACTGACAAGACAGCAAACTTGACAATGAACATACAGCAATTCTGACAATAAACTTGACTCAACAATAGACTAGACTGGATTACTCACAGACAGGATACAAAACAAACAAGCACTGAGTAACAACCACAAGAAGATTATATAAGGGAGATAATCACAAGGGTACAGGTGACAATGATGAAACAATAATGACTGAACGAGGAGAACAAGAGGGCGTGGTAAAAACACAAGACAACGCTAACATGCAGCCCAAACAACAGGCCATGTGTTCGAACCCAAAACATGAGTCTGTCATGATCCTGCCTCAGGACTAGAATAAAACAAGGATAGAGGACAGAATCATGACACTCAGCTGCTCTGGTTGAGTTAGGCAGATCATTCCACCAGCAGGGAATGACCAGAAAAAGGTTAGAGAAAGAGATTTTGTGCCTTTTTGAGATGGCACCACAAGACAGCGTTCACTTGCAGAGCACAAGTTTCTGGATGGCACGTACCGGTAAGTCTGAAGTAATGAGTTTAGGTAAAAGGGAGCAGAGCCACTGGTTGTTCTGTAGGCAAACGTCAGTGACTTGAATTTGATGCGAGTGGCAACTGGCAACCAGTGCAGTTTTGTGAGGAGAGGAGTGACGTGTGCTCTCTTCGGCTCATAAAAGACCACTCTAGCTGCAGCATTTTGGATCAGTTGCAGAGGTTTGATAGTGCAAGTTGGAAGACCTGCCAGGAGAGCATTACAATAGCCCAGTCTGGATAGAATGAGTGCTTAAACAAGGAGTTGTGTAGCATGCTCTGATATGGAGGGCCTGATCCTCCTAATGTTGTACAAGGCAAATCTGCAGGACCGGGCAGTTCTAGCAATGTTGTCTGTAAAGTTCAATTGATCATCAATCACAACTCCAAGGTTCCTGGCTGACCTTGATGGAGTTATGGATGACGAACCTAGCTGAATGGAGAAGTTGTGGTGTAGTGTTGGGTTGGCCGGGACCACAAGCAGCTCTGTATAAGCAATGTTTAGTTGAAGGTGGTGGCCCTTTATCCAGCCAGAAATGTCTGTCAGGCAGGCTGAGATGCGAGCAGCTACCGTCGGATCATCAGGCTGGAATGAGAGGTAGAGTTTGGTGTCATCAGCGTAGCAGTGATAGGAAAAGCCATGTTTCTGAATCACAGATTCTAAGGATGTCATGTAGATGGGGTCTTAGACTCCTCACCTCACCCCTCCACGACACCCAAAAGGAGGTGGTAAGACTTGAACCATTGGAGTGCGGTTCCCGAATTGCCCTTCGTCTTTAGGATTGACAAGATGATTTGGTGGTTAACTGTGTCAAAGGCAGCAGACAGATCTAGCAGGATGAGAAGTGAGGATTTGGAAGCTGCTCTTGCCAGTCTCAGAGGGTTGAAAATGTAAAAATATAGAATGTTTTCTGCGATGGGTTTAGTGGTAGGGTTAGGTGATAGAATATACAGTTTTTACAGTATATAAATCATTATGGCTCAGGAAAGTCCCCATACAACATGAAAACACAACCTCTCTCTCCGTGTGTGTGTTGAAGAGAGCAATCTCCTCTCATAACAAAGAGAACAAGTGTCCATTGTCTTTTTCGTATGGGCTACAGGCTTTTATATTTGAAATAACAGTGTATGTGTGTGTGTGTGTGTGTGTGTGTGTTCCTCATGGCATGCTTTATTCAAGCAGCACTCAACCTGATGAAAACAATTTTCCTCTATCCTCTCTCACTTCCCCTCTCTCACTCACTCACACACACACACATGCAGGTATATGATGACAACATGGACAATGCTGAATGTGTGTGTCGAGTTTAACAGCCTGTAGCGGTAAGATAGGACGACATATCTGCTGTCCGACCCAG
Source organism: Meda fulgida (assembly GCA_030578275.1). Taxonomy (NCBI): domain Eukaryota; kingdom Metazoa; phylum Chordata; class Actinopteri; order Cypriniformes; family Leuciscidae; genus Meda; species Meda fulgida. The sequence continues at coordinate 16,784,236 of CM060624.1, read as the reverse complement.
AACATTCCTGTAATGTAAGAATGACGTTGAACTAGGATACTTCATACATACACACACAGTAACAACTCTACATGTCTGCATTGTGTGTTAGTAGGGATATTTGGGTCTGTGAGTCTCATCCAGCCTGTGGGAGGTGTGTGGGAACCTGTCACAATAATCGGAAAAGGGGTGTAACGTTGCACTTATGTGTTCAGTAACAGACACACATCACACACACACTCTCTCTCTCTCTCTCTCTCTCTCTCTCTCTCTCTCTCTCTCTCTCTCTCTCTCTCTCTCTCTCACACACACAAATGCAGTCACTCGAAACCCCAAACACACACTTTCAACCCAGACCCTTCAGGTAGAGCGCCAGTGTCACATTACAGTGTCTGTGAAAAAAGTACTAAAGCTGTTTACAGTACTGAGCTTTCGTTTACTGCGATAAAGAGACTGATAGAGCTCTCTCATCTGATACCATCACAGAGGGGTATCCAAACAATTCACTGGATTTTAGGATTTTATGGGTTTAAGTGAAGTTTAGAGGGGTTCAAACTCTTTTTTAATGCTAGAACCCACATATAATCAATGTTGAGACCCAAATCAAAGTGAAATATTACAGATTTTTAAAATTTTTTATTTATTATTTAAAATGTTTAAATAATAATTCTTTTTGTTGTCATATTATTACATTGGATTGACGTTTGTATTATTGCAATTGCATTATTATAATACTTATGCTAAGTTTTAAAAAAATGAACATAAACATGAGTGTGAGGAATACAGTGTAATTTTGCTTTTTGACGATTTTATAGAAATAAAATCTACCTGTCTTGAAACCTTCACACTTCAAGCTGTTAAAACTCCTTAACACTTTTGTTTTCAACATCAAATTTTGTCTTGACGGGCTTTTTTTTTTCTAGTTGAATTTGTAGAAAAATAAAATACTACTCAGTTATGAGTGTACTTCAGTCCAGTAACTGAATATGTGGGTCAAACGAAGTCCAACAGAGATGTGTGAATGTTTAAATATCTTCATTTTTGGGGTTAGATGATATGTGCCTGGCATATTCTTGACTTTTACACAAAACATCATTGTTCTCTTTAATACTATAAACAGGGCTTAAAACTTAAAGAGTTCATTTTGACCGACAGCTCTGTTAAATGTGTTTATGTATGAGTGACTATAAACATGAGGGTTTAGGTGTGTTGTCGAGGGCAGATGGATTTTAGTCCCTATAGAAATGCACACACAGTGTGTCATACACTCTATAGTTATGCTAATACATAATACAAATACACCATATACCACCATCTAAGGTTGGTGTGGTAACCATCTCATTATTTGTTTTGTTATATGATCTCTGACCTCAGAAATAGACCAATTATGACATGTGGCATGTGCAGCTATAGTGTTAAAAATAACAAAATTGTGTGTGTGAGTGGGTGTAAATTCAAGAAACTGCTCAGACTGTTAAAGCAACAGTACTGTTAAAAGTCTCATTGTCCACAAACATGCTGTAGATAAATGCAGTTGTCATTCCTCTCTCTGTTTATTCATTGTACACAGTTATTTATGAGAGTGAAAACCTCATTCTCAAGTATACTATAGTGACAACTAAACTTTTCATAATACACATGGTGTGTATATAACATTAACTAACGCACCAACACTTGAACTGAGAAAAATGGCAAAGCAAAAATCAAAGTTTATTGATTGAGAATTAAATAATAAACTCATTTTTTTAATTGAGCCATCTGTCATGGGTCAGATCATAAGAGATCAAAACGTTGCTATATCACTATCAAGCATTGCGATTCTGTACACATACATAATGATCATTATGTAATTCACTCCCACATTTAAATGTATTTGCCACTCCCAAAACTTTGCAGTGTGTATGTCGTGTTTGTCACCTCTGCTTCTGTCTACAACACACACATACATTTGCATTTGCTATTGTGTAGTTTCCATCATCTCGCTGTCTAAAGCTGACTGAAGTGTGACTAAACACATTTCCATAAGTCTCATCTCTCCACCGCACATAATCTTCCTCTGCCTCTCTGGCTTTCAGTTCACTTTAGCTTCTTTGTTTGTGAATGTTCAGTATTCATTGTCTTCAGAATATCGAGATCTTCACACACTATGTGATCTATCAAACTTTTATGGCAGTGGTCCTCAGAGCTTTAATTGTTTGCAATGGTGGAGGAGATTTTATTTGGATCAGGTACCGTTTACATAATGTCTTACTGTGCTGCTAGAATTTTCATAAAATATGCATGTGTGCTATAAACACGCCAGACATAATGGTGCATGATGGAGGCGACGGCAGTGTGTGTGTATTTGCCTGTTTAAGTAAAACATAGGGGTATCTTAAATGGATAGTTCACCTTTACTCATCCTTATTTAGTAGCAAACCATAAAATGACATAATTTGAAGAATGTTGGAAACCAAACAGTTTTGGGTACCATTGACTTCCACTGCAGAAAAAAAAAAAACCTTTACAAAATATTCAAGATATCTTTATGTTCCACAAAAGAAAGGCTGTGGTTTGGAACGACACAAGAATAAATAAATGCTATCCTTTAAAGCGGCAGTGTGTAATTTCAGAGCCACTGGTGGCACCAAAAAAAAATCTCTGCATCTGAAATCACATTCTCTCAGAGTAGATAGTTCTGCCATTCACAAGGCCTCATGCATGAGAAATGGCTTGGATAGTAAAGTGTCTTTTTGATGCACACTTCAGAATCTCACCGCACATAGTAAGTCATCCAGGTACTTTTCCTCCACTGTTTCATCTTTTAACATACTTTATTTGTTGTTGCCTATATAGTAGGTAAGTATGCACATTCAGGAGCAGCAAAAGCCGGTTTTCAAACAGGTTTCCCAAAAATGTCCTTAGTCTTCCATTTTTCAGAAAAACAGGTAACATCTCAAACATTACACACAATAGCTTTATGGTCAAATAAATCAATGGTATGTCAATATAATCAATGCTAATGGTAATTTACACAGCTGCTCCAGACATGTTATTATACTCTATAGGCCTATAAAATGTATTTATTTATCAAGAAAAAGTGAAGTTCATCTTTAAGAAAGCTCTGAAGATGGAATGATGGAGATGATGACGATAACAGTAATAAATCACATGATACTTGATTTAACTCACTCATGTTTTGGAAGCATGATGATTGTTTTGATTCGGATGACTACTGTTTTGGATGTTGTCTATGATCCTGCGCCAAAACACAGGACAGAAGGATCCTCTTACAAGACAGCCTGTCACTTAACAACAAGATCAACCAATAATCTACCTGCAAACAATCCCAAACCCAAGTTTAAAGAGATTGAACAACATCTGTAGTACCTCTGTCAAACATGGATGAAAGGAATGTAAAGAGAGATGAATGGAGAACCTGAAGAGATAAAACTGAAGAGAAGAAAAAGACTTCTACTCTATAAATACATTTGTTTTGCCCACAAAATTGTACTATAATTCAAATCTCTCTGTTTGTCTTCAGCGCACTTATTTTCACATTTGTCTTCCTGTGATTCTTATTAAAAAGGGATTTTGAGGGGGAAAATCTTCATACAGGTTAACAGTATTTGTTCTACCTTGTTCTACAAATTTGTTCTACCTGTCAGCATCTGCTTTAGGTGACATCAAAGGTTAGATGTGGATATGCATATGGTTGGACTCACAGCACACAAACACAGAACTGACATGTTTATGGGCCGGAGAAATCGACACGGTACTAGAGATCAGAACAAAGGACCCTGGGAAAGTTCAGAGGTCACTGACAGCTGTCGCCCCTCACATTAACACCTTGAGATGTTGGGAAGATTCTGATCGGACACGGTGGTCTCCTGGGGCACAGGAAGAAAGTCTGTCATCCGATGGGTGAACTGTACAACAGAGACGAGCCTAAAAACAGTTAGTGATGGGACGTCCAAATCATTTCAAATTGGAACCTGTTCAAAAAATGTTTCAGCGGTTCTTTCATGTCACTGTCACATTTCCCTGTGTCATGTTAATGTCATGTTAAGGATCCATTTATTAACTCTTGTTTCCCCCCTGATTTATCATCGACCAAATGAAATTCTGCCCAGCAGCTTCAGAATCTCCAATACACATTAAAACACACACACACACTAGTCTCTGATATTTACACTGGTAAATCATGTTCCACGTGTCCCCGTTCACAACTGCATGATCACACACACAAATGCACTCACACATAGCTGGGTCACATTGCCCCTATTCAGACAGGAAATGACAAAAACATGTTATGATGGGAAAATATACAATACATGTCAATCAATTTGACAAGCATGTGACAGAATGCAAATGAAAGGGTCTGTCCTTACATTCTTGTGCATGTGCGTGTGCGCGTGTGTGTGTGTGTGTGTGTGTGGGGGGGGGGGGCATTTGGGCCTTTGGTAAAAAAAAACCTTCCAAGCTGAGTCAGTGTTTGTAATTGTGTTTGTGTTTAAATTGATATTGAGCGAAATGTTCTTTTGCAGAGGCTCAAACAACATGATGCTCAGCTTTCAGTATTTAACCTCATCACAAGACACAAAGAAAGATAAAGCTTTTGAGATGAGCCCGCCACAGACACTCAGAGAGAGAGAGAGAGAGAGAGAGAGAGAGAGAGAGAGAGAGAGAGAGAGAGAGAGAGAGAGAGAGAGAGAGAGAGAGAGAGAGAGAGAGAGAGAGAGAGAGAGAGAGAGAGAGAGAGATAGAGAACAGAAAGGTTAATGATCAAAAACACATTGGGACTCAAACAAGCTGACAGAGGCAAAAAATGGACAGGCGCTGGAAAATAAGTGAACAAGAAGCAAATTGCACAGAAAATGCTCAATCTTTCCCACATTCTCTCTCTCTCTGTATTGATCTTTTTCTTTTGATTGATGAAGTCAAGCAGAGATGATAAACAGATGCTGATGGTTTTCTCTGTTAGCACAGCTCTGACTTCGATGCTAACACACTTTACACAGCAGAATAAGAACTCTGACAGAGAGGAATGGTTAAAAAATATGCATTTTAAGAGTGTGCAAAGAGACAGATCATTCTGAAACCAAACTGAAATTCTGGGATTTGGATTTTGAAAGCTCAACTGAACTCATCTCTCTGATATTCTCAGTGATAAGAGTTCTCAACATTTGGTCTCATCGAATGAAAATAAATCTTTTTTTAATCAGATTTGAGCTAAAGAATGAATATTTATGATAACATGATTGTCAGATTTTCAAGTAGACTCAAGCAGAAAGGAGCTCTACTTGCTTGACTGCATTATCAAGATGGCCACCAAACAGTCTTATGGTGAAGATCTTTTTCATTCTTCACTTACGGGTGAAAAGAAGTTTGAAATACCCTTTCAGCAGTGTATTGTTTGCAAACATCCTGATGCCACCCACGCTGCAGAGATCGGTGTTTAGATTAATATGTAAAGCATCTGATCAGCGATGTGAATACCTGTATCCACAAGCTGTGCAATTCAAATCTCCAAAGTCAAATCTCCAAAGTTTATATACCACTTTAAGCAATATATTGCTTTAAAGCAAGCAGCTTTACAGTATTAAACATTGATAACATGTCTATGTCTCTTTCGACAAGAATTAAAACATCAATTTGTGTATGTTTTTACTGGTGTCTGACCTCGACGGACTGAACAGAAGAAATCAACCAGAGAAGACTCTTCCACAACAATCTATGACTTATATTCTTCATTTCTGACATCACCCTCACTGTTTCTATCCTCCTTGATCTTCAACTAATTCCTTTCTTACTATAACCTTATTTTTTGATGCACTACCATCCCTATTATCAATACTTTCTGGAAAAGGTACAGCTTTTTCTCTCTGTCTTCTATAAAACTTACTATCATCAACCTAAAACACAGGCAAAAAAGCTATTATACTGCCTGCCAGCACTGAACAATAGTGCCAGCTAGCACAGAAAATATGTTTCCCCTAAAAGGAATTTGTCATTTATACATAACACACAGATTTTATTGGTCTTTGAGTTATTGATTTTACAAAATGTGCATTACAAATGACCCAAAACTTTGGAAGTAAAATTATATATATATATTGTATTTCCTAGTCTAAAATAAACTCACAATGGAGTCTTGACAGCATGTGACCTAACATGTGCTAATGTCTCCTTCACTTTCTTGTTACCAAAAATATCAAGCACATGGCACATATAGATTTACATTTTTTTAGCTGAAGGGGATGTCATGATAATACTAAAATGTAATTTTTGTTGTTGTTGAAGATTATTATTGTATTTTAAAAACAATTTTCTTAATAAATGACGATACACATTAGAGGTGTGTAAGGTGCTTACCAGCCGGAGCAAAAGGCAAGCTGTTCCGAACCCCCGAAATCAACAACATTTTGGCCTGACTTTGTTTGAAATTATGTCCCACGAGTAAATTGAATGTGTCTGGCTACCAGTCATTTTTATAGCTGTACAAATCAGCTCATTATTCTGCAGAAAATAGCTAACTTCCACATTGCAAAAGAAGGTGATATCGGGACATTAATCATTTAAGTATATCATGCATATGCTATGTGAACAATGTGTGACATAAATTTCCTCATCAGCATACTATGCGCTTACAGTGTGGGTGGAGAAAGATTTTAGCGCATATGTACAGCCAAATGCAAAGCCTTTCAAAGTATCCCTCATGCATTTACACACTAGAAAATGTCATCCTTGTTCATTGTCTGCGCTATTTCTCTCCTGAAGTTATGAACGATAAAAATGTCTTTGTGCTCGTTTAAACTAGAGTTGCGGTTATCTCGTAACCCCCTCAAACAAGGTGTTTATTGTTGTTGCTGTCTCTTGTAGTTTGTTGTTGTTTCGTATTATGCTGATGACGAAATTTATATTACATGCACTGTACGCATACTCTAGCATATACATAAGAAATTTGGCTTCACAGTGCATACTTTGTACGGACTTAACCAGTAAGCGAGGTAAGCGGCCGCTTAGGGCCCCGGGGATTCAGGGGGCCCCATCTTATTAGCAAAACAGATTTGGCAAACTCTCCAGTGCGTATTTGAGTTTGCGCTCAAAGGTTTCTTTTTACAACGTGATTTGCAGTGTTGATCAATGTAGCCGATCACAGACAAATCTGTTGGTTTCAAATTCTTGAGTGCCGAGTTATATGTGCCAGCAAATCCTCTCATTGTAACAAAGCCAGTGTAGACATGATGTAAATAAGAGATTCAGAATGCAGTGTAGAGAACTTCATTGATTATAACTGAACTTTGTGAGGTCCGTGTGTGACAAACTGACGTGTGTGACAGCTTTTTAGTCATTTCATTATAATATAACAAATTAATTATAAATAACAAAATGCTTAAAAGTTTAGTTTTAAATGATTAAACAAGTTGTAAATTAAATCATTTGAATTATTAACACAAAGAAAAGAATAAATGAGTTAAGTATAGCTTACTGTACATTATTTGTTCACGTGACAACTGTCTGACTGTCTTACAACAGAGATATTCACCTCAGAGAAGAAAGTATACACATACTTTTGAGGCTAAGGCCTCGTGTTTCGTGTCATGATTTTATTTGTCTTGATTTCTCGAAATCATTTTACTTGCTGATATATACTTGGTATATAATTACCTGGGCACGCACTCGCATGAATGTACACAGGAGTGCAACGACCGAAGATTTTCCCTCAATAATATATTATTCTGTATTACTTCAGAACACTTGAATGAATAAACATGAACTGACTCAACAACAACTCAATAACAACAACTCCTTAAATGTGTAAACATAACGAGAACCGACAACAGAATAAACATAACAGGGGATATTTATACACTGAGTAAATGAGGAACTAAATCACGAACACCTGGGGCCAGTTGCATCAACTGCTAAGACTAGTCTTACAAGTTAGTCATCCAATTTGTTTTTCTTTAAGACTGTTAATAACTTTTTAAAGTCAGTAACATAAAAACGTAGATTGGCCTAATTTGATACCGAACAGTAAGACTAATTACCCCTAACTGCTTGGTCATACTATTCTTAAGACACAGTCTTAACATAATGGCTATGTTTATGCAACCGGCTCCTGAACATGATGAATAACAAATGAGTTATACCATAGAAACAAACAAGAACTAATACAGACATGACAGAAACTGAACTAAACTGAACATATCCTTGACAAGAACAACATCAGGGTGACTAATCATATACTGAATTTAGCTACACTATCCTATAGAAAAGTTGTGAGGGGGTTAAAAAAACACAAAGTATGAGAGAGACAGAAATAAGGGTTATAAAAATAAAAGGGCCCCATAACTGGAATTTGCTTACAGGGTTCCCAAATCACTAAGTGTGCCCCGGTCTGGACGCTCACATGTGCCTTGAATATTTGCTGTTTCACAGTTAAAAAAAGGAACAGATGACATAGTTGATGACATAGTTGTACAACAATAACTACTGGAGATAGCAACAAAAATTCATGCTTGGTTTGGAATCTATAGTTTTAGGTGGACATCTAGGCCGGCACACAAGCACTTGTGCGAGAATTTTAAGTTTAAACGAGTACAAAGACATTTTATCACTCATAACTTCTGGAGAGAAATAGCACAGACACTGGACAAAGATGAAACTTCCTAGTCTGCATGTGTCTAACACCTGTGTTCATGTATGGTATCAAATGGTGTTGAAAGGCTAGCGTGTTCGGCTAGCGTTTGTTTCAAAACTGAAGTATTAAAGTATACTTTTTCATTACTTTTTCATTCCCTTCCCGCCTCCTTCTTCCCTTATCACAAACTGTTACATTTAAACTTAATTTCATATGATTTGTAAGCTATTTTTCTCTTGGGAACAAAAAAAAAGTCCCCACAAGGTCAAAACCTACTGGTATTACTATCCTTATGGGGACATTTGGTAATACAAATACCCCGTACACACGCACACACACACACAGTGTGTGGAGTGCTCAGTTAACGATGAAGATCTGTCAGTGGTAGACTTTCTTCTACACATTTCAACTGGCAAGTGTATAAAATCAAAATGTATTCCTAAATAATCAATCTGCAACATCAAACCAGGCCCTGCAGGTCTGAATGTGAAACCACAGCAGAACACATTTGTCAATAGCATATAGGCCTCAGGATTAGGAAACTGATTTCTCAAATGGCTAAACCCGAACAAAGGGAAGTTTTGTCAATTACTAAATGGAGTAAAAATGGAGATAGAGGAGGTCTGATCGACCATACCACCATTCCCTGAGCATACACAGAAAATCATCCTGAAACAGACCAAGAAAACAGAACTAATTTGAGCCGACTAGAACTGCCGAAAATGATTTTGCAGAAACAAGGGACCGCAGCATTAAGTGCAGGACAGTACAGGGGCCAAAATATAGTGATTCTTTTGAGGCAAGAGGAAATGAAATGGCTGAACCATGTGAACAGTAAATTAAAGGATAAAGAAAGGGCATGTGTCACTTTTCAAGCCACTAAATATCAAATGACTTAATGATCAGCCATCAGGGATCACCATCAGGAAAAATTAACCCTTTTTCTGTCAGGATCATCTCAACAATAGCCTCATCAGATAAAGCCGAACTCGCTTCATATCTGAACATCAACACCTCCAGAATCTCAGTGGAACGAATAATCACATTTTCATAATCCATAATACAGTGTTTTCCACCGATCCCGGATCTCATCAGTATCTCATTATAATGTCTCCATTGTCTCGTTGGAGAGTCGAGTGGCGTCTCGCTTGCACCATCTCAACTGAAAATATCAGAGATTCCCTGATGGCTCTAAGAGTGTTTTGTGCATGTGGAGAACTGTGTTATTCTGTTCAGCAGTGTCATTCTTTAAACCAATTACTCTAGATGCAGATGCAGATGAAGTGAGGGAATCATCGAGATGGCCAAAGGAGGAGAGAGGGATGGAGAGAGAAGCCATCGCTTAGGTTTTGAAGAGAGATAAAACAGAATGAGAGAGAAAAAGCAAAAGAGAGGCAGTAGCCTAGTTTCCATTCCAGATTTGCGCAAAACTTTTACGATATTTTCTAAATATTGATAAAAAACGATTGCGAAATGATGGCATTTCCATTAACCGATGTTATGCGACTAAAGCGATATTTTTTCCTCTTGTGATAAGTCATTCCAAAAAAACTTGGTAGGTTTACATATATCGCAGCCAACGCACTGGCCAGTATTTTTAATCAAAGGAGACGGCTTGTTACCAAGCATTAATGGCAAGGAAAGCCCCTTACTTAGGAGCGGCCACATATGAGGTGTTTCTCTCTCCTATCTGCTTCAAGGTCTTGATACATTGTGGCATTTCTTTGTTGTTTACAATCCAGGATTCTTTTGTCTTTTATAAGTTTAATAAAGAACTCTGTCTCGTCTTCTGTGCTGTGCCATCTTTAATGAATAATCGACTTTTACATACGCCAGGTAACCTGTAAATGCGAAAAAAGTGCGGAATATTCCTTTTTCGAATTGCATAAAAAAACCACCTTATGCGAACGTAAAAACTTTTTTGCGATATATGGGAGTTTTTGTGAAATTTTGTGAAGTGTTAACATTGGGTGTTATTTTAATTCGCACTTTCAATTTGCGCAACTTGAAAGGTAACGGAAACCCAGCTACTGTCAGTGTTACTGTACTGCTAGCATTACTGTACACTGTGTGAAAATGTACCTTTACAAAAATATTTTAAACGTCATCTTATGAATTAGTACAAATTACCTACTCCTGACCCATGCCCCTAAATCTACCCATCACTGGGGTTTAGACAAACGAATTCGAATTCGTACGAATTAGCCAGCACAAACTCACTCATATGAATTTGTACGAATTGGTCGTGAGATAGCATTGGTTAATCTACATTAATTTTGAGGCGGTAGGGTTTCTAGTTTTTATAGCCTATTTCAGTAGCAAAGCTATTTTGCTGATTAAGTGGCTGTGTAGTGTTGATTAAAGTTTCCGGAGTTTTCAGTCAACTGTTTAGAATTAGAATTAGCGATGAATCATACTTATGAGTAATTCCTTGCAATAAAACAGTAAAATGGTTGGGATTCAGTCTGAGTCATACAGACAGTTCACTCTGTAAAACAGTAAAGGTAAACGTCAACACACAAAGAACAAAACAGTGTTGGATGAAGTACGGTTTCACTTCATTTGGATGGTCCCTTTAACACATTCTGTTGACTATAAGTAACGTTGCACCTACATGTCTACTAACTCTCATTAGAGTGTTAGTAGAGTATTAGTAGACTGGTAGGGTTAGGGTTAGAATAATTTGACATGTATTTGCATAGTTACTTATAGTCAGTAGACTGTCTGTTGCAGGACCATCACAATAAAGAGTTATCAGATATTAAGCAGACAGTACACTAATACTCTAATGAGAGTTAGTTGACATGTGGTTGCAAAGTTACTTATAGTCACCAGAATGTTCAAAAGGGACCATCAAAATAAAGTGTTACCGTAAGTACTTGCCTAAAATACGGTGAACTAATGTGATCTTGACACAATCATCATGAAAGAATGTCAGAGGCCATTTGGCTGAATTACACATATGAGAGAGTCTGTGATATCACAAAGAGGCAGAGGGCAAGAGTGGGAGTGAATAATATTACACAAGAGAAGAGAACAGACCTTCAAGACATTAAGAGGCAGGAAATATCCTCACTCGGTCCTGTCAGGATCTTTAGAGGCTGACCCTTAAAGTGACTCTTTAAAACAACCCCTCAAGACACTGACCCATTTCAGGAAGTCATGATGGTGTAAACAAACTAAATGAAAGGAATAAAAGATTGAATCACACTCACACACACATAAGTGCAGGTGCCCTCAGCTCTCTCTAGGTGAGTTTAATAGCCTGCATCCCCCGATAGCACCTTGCAAAGTCAACTTCTGAGGGAATTCTGCCATCTTAAGAGATGTTTCAGGTCCAAATATTCAGTGAAGACTACTTCACACAGCACAGGGAACAAGTGTACATCGATATCAATTCACAGGAACTGGAGAGAGAAAGTACACAAAATGCAACTGTTAAAATACCATTATAAGGACCATGGGGTATGTATAACAGTTATGAAGACACATCTATAATATAATTTAACCAAATCAATATTCACATATTAAGCACCACAACATTCATTTATCAGTAGAAAATTTAAGGATTTAGATTATTACAAATTAATACTCTTATAAATAGCCTATACAATATATATATTCTTTTATAATAAATAATAATTGTTTATAATTTTACATTACAGTTTTTCTCAGTCGCTATGGTGCATTTCTCACATCACTATTTACATTTGCACAGCAGTAAGTTCAACATTTAGTCATTTGTGCACATCATAGTAGCAGTTTCTCATTCCTTCCAATAAATTGCAAATGCTTTTGGACATGCATCAATTGCTTTCATATAACTCTCTGCTGTTTTATAACATTATCATTTGCATATGTCATGTCAGTCAAAATTAACTATACTTGTGAATGCTGAATAGTCATTCCATATAAAACGAATAGTCCTCATTTCATTGCTTGAGCCATCACATACAAAAATGTTGAACTAGTTGTCAAAGTCCGTCAAACTAATTTTACAAATTTTTGTATCTTTTTTTTTTCTCATTAAAATGTCTCCTAAATTGAACAATTTCTCTCAGGTGAACTTGTGTGGCCAGACAGAGAGGAACGTCTGGATGTGCATGAATGATTTACAGTACTATGTATGTTGTATGTTCAGTTCCAATATGTACTGCAATATTGTTTACAGTTGTGCACAGCTCTACCCAAAGGGAGTTTATGTTTGTTGTAAATAAGGGTGTATTTTTTTCTTTTGCACAATGCTGTGAACAAATTAGAATTGCAAAGAGCATATATGCAGTACAAATGTGAAACAAACATATTCTGTGTCTTGTACTCAGTTACTTCACTAAATACAGTAATGTGTAACTTTACTGTAGTTTTAAAATGGCTGTGCAAATAGTATATAGTGCTGTCTTGAGCCTTTTCAGGTAGTGTCACCAAGATCTGACTTTTTTGCATTGGAAAACATTTACAGAGTAAACTGTCATAATGAAAACGTGACAAGCCATTTGACTATCTTGTTCATAAACAATGGTGTCAGGATTTTTCATCTTGATGACAATGACACTTTCATTGACATGAATACTTGCTTTTGAGGATTGAGCTATCCATTTTGAGCAAGTGACACGCTTTTGCAGGTTATCAACAAGGTTTTGCAGTTTGAACTAATTGTTTTGAGAACTGCATTAACTGTTGTGCAAATGTAAATAGTGATGTGAGAAATGCACTAAAGCGACTGAGAAAAACTGTAATACACATGGAGGTATTCACTCATAAGCCTACACTATGTGTGTGTGTGTGTGTGTGTGTGTGTGTGTGTGTGTGTGTGTGTGTGTGTGTGTGTGTGTGTGTGTGCGTGTGTTTGTGTGTCATCTTGCATCTTACAACTCATGAGTGTATAGGGATCAGTAAACATAGAGACACTCTGAATAGGAACGCTGCTTCTGTCCCACTCTTTCCTGCTTTTTGTATTCCAAACATATACAAACACTCAGTGTCCACGTGGGTCGGCACTACATTCAACCTGAAAAGCCTATTTGATCAGTCTCCACACATTTCTGATCTAGGATGTATTTACACCCCCCCTCCCCCTGTGATTTTTATCTTCAATAATCACTCGTGTGCATTTTAGCTCTTCTGAATTTTTTGTTTCAGCTGTGTGTTTCTCCAAGAATGTAAATCAGAGAGTGTATATAGGACTGTATATGTTTAACTTTGCTCTTTGCTGCATACGCATGTACACACACACAACTAACAACCACTAACAGCACAGCAGCGATAGACAAAGAGCCTGCTGGAAGTAACCTATGCAGCCAGCATGTTAATGTCATCCAGCGTTAAGGAGTCGTGTACGTGCGTGTGTGTGTGTTGGTATGAGTGTGTTTGCTCCTCAGCGTCATGACAAACAGAGGGCAGAAAGCCGCCCAGTGGCCATGTTAGATGTGCTGTTCTCCTTAGATTCTGAGAACACCTGCCGATCGCCCCCCCCCCCCCCCCCCCCCCACGGCGCTAATAAACCCTGTGACCTGCTGCTTTGCTCATTTGTGCTTGTACACTCTTTAATATTTATGCTGCCATTAAACATTAATGCCTGGAGTCAACATTATGACAGAAGCTCCAATCAAATTCAACTTACTTAACTTTATCTCATAAAGTTGCAATTTGTTTCACTGCTGCCTCATTATTCTGTGATTTACAGTCCACAAACATGATGCAGAGAGGTTTCTGTGTGGGTTTGGTTGGTCTATTTATGAAAATCTTCCAGTGTTATATTCATGAAATGTGTGTGTGTAATAGTGATGTTTCATTTATCTTTTCCTATGACAGCAATGGGAACCAGAGCACAGCAGAAGTGAGGTCACCTTCCCATCTGAAACAACAAGGACATGTTTGTTGGGGGAGGAGATGCACAGGAAGTGTGTGTTAAGTGTTGAGGTCCCTCTGGATAACTGGTCTTGTTCTCACGGGGGTCTTAATAGCGTCTCAGGGGAGCAAATCTTGATCCATTTACCTCGTGTTGTCTCTCAGATGCCCTTCTCTTACTGACCCTCTCTCTTTCTCTCACTCTGATGTGACAGATCCGACAGGTAAGAGAGATTGACGGCGACGGTTAACGCAGAGAGCGTCTGTGTTCACGCGTGTTCCCAGAATCCTGCTGGGTTGTGAGTGGCAGGTCAGCTCCTGTTAGTTCCTGCGTCCTGCTGAACAAACAAACTTTTATAGGGTCACAAACAACCTCCCTCATAAAACACATGAGTAAACATATCTGACCCCTCTTGAGTACTGTGTGAATAAAGGAATGTCCGCTCACACACATACGTTAACCTAGCCGTTTAAATTAGGACATCAATAAACTTCAATTGTTTTCATTCAAAGCTTTTTATAATGACTACAGACTTACCCACACCCTACCATTAAAATACAACTGAAGAACATGATTTACAGGAAGGCTTTGTCAGATTTAGTAAACTTCTGAGGGCAATTGACCCTTTGCTAACCCCTGCCTTCTAGACCAATACTACTTTAGCAGCTGTTGCCATCCACCATATAATCAGATAAAGTTTGCTCTTCTAACATACATTTATGGGGGATCTATGTGTTTGTATAGTTTTAGGTTAAATTTTATGGAAATTACCCAAAATACAGTACAGTACATGACACAAGGCATACAACTTTGTCCTCATTCCCAAATGAACCAAAAACTAAATCATTAAAATAGGCGTACACTGAAAATAAACTTGCTGTTGCCTTGAAAACCTTAAAGTCTGAAGGGCTGTATAGATAGATAGATATATAGATAGATAGATAGATAGATAGATACCTCTCGGCTACATAAACAGACTAATGACACACACACACACACACACACACACACACACACACACACACACACACACACACACACACACACACACACACACTGTAGTGCTGAATGATGAGGAATTAGGAGGTAAAAAAGGACGATAGATGTGAAGAACCTGTGATGAAATATGTCATTCACATCATAGTCTTATAAATGTGTGTGTTTGGGGAGCGTTTAGAGTAGAACACTTATATAAATTCTTCTCTAAATTCCTCTCCGTTTGATGTAGCTGCTGAAAACGACTGAAAAGAGATTCAATTATTTACAATGATGAAGTTTCAGCTGGAAAAGTGCAGCGTGTGTGAGACAAAGTGTATTTAAGAAGCAATGGCTGATATATATTTTTTTATAAAAATACATGGAATATTTCAGTTCCTCTCTTTATTTCACCCAGCACCACACACATACAGAGGTAAGTGGTTAAACTCATTCGGCATTTACCAAACTGGGAAGTGCAGAGATAAGCAGGATTAGTTACAACAACAGTACTCAACTTGAGATGGAGTCAGTCTGTCAGTGTCTCTCTCCTAAGGCAACAGGAAACTTCAGAGACGGGATGGTTAACGTGGCTCTGAGTGACAGAAGAGAACATGATAGATGGGTGGTGAAATAAGGAAGGGTGGAGAAAGAAAGAGAAAAAAAAAAACAATCATAATATCCCCCTCCTTTAAGAATGGGGAAACGGGATGTCCTCAGAATGGGACTGAAGTGGAGAGGAAGAGGAAGTCAAAACTTGCTGACCAGTGCAGTTCATTTGTATGTCCACATACTATACAGAAATGTATTTCTTAATAAAGGGCTACTTGATAAAGTATTAAAAATATATTAGGATTAAACAATATTAAATATTTTTAAGATAGACCGACTGTCCTTGCATGAGGACATCAGTTTATGCAAAAACTACTTCCTGTACAAAAACAAATTTTAGTTATTATACTTATTAGGTCCTACTTATCCCAAATAGCAAGAACAAAATGCACACCAGGCAAACTCTCTGGTCTCAGGAGGTTAAAGATGGAAATTAGGCTATATCTTTATTTCATGTTATATAATATAATATTTTTCATATAATATATAGGCCTATATTATTATATTAAATAGTTCATTTAAATATAATCAATTTAATCTGAGGTGGATATTACTATACTTTGATGTGAACGTTATCTTTTTTTGCCATTTCTCTAGGTGCTATGCAACTGTTAATCAATAAACTTTCCAGTTTTAAATTTCATTTACATTCTCGATAAAAAATATTTCAAATAATACATGTTTTTGGGGGAGAGTGTGATCCATAGGATCTGTCCTCATCTGTCCTTTACCTGTCCTCTATTTTACTACCGTACCTTCCTGTTAGCCTTTGGAAATATACCTTTAAATAACATGACATCAACTTCCAGGAAGTGACATCATTTTGGAGGGAAAACATCTGCACAGGTTTCAGTAAGCACTAGCCACCTTTAATATCAATATACTCACACATCGCAACAAAATACTGAAACGCATACCACAACAGAAATGTTTCAAGGTGACTCAACAAGAACCTGGCTGGCTGGGAAATGCTTATTGTTCAATGTCTATACTCGTCAGTGGTGGTGTTGTTGATGATAAGAAAGGTGGTTTTTTTGTGTGTGGTTATTTTAACATAATTGTTTGTATATGCGTTGTGGGTGTTTGCAGCTGTATTTTGTTGCGTTGTGAACTTTTGCCGCTCGTTTTTGTATTTGTTTGAGTATTTGCAGCGCATGTGTTGTCAAACTGATGAAGTGATGTTTTCTTAATTTGCTGGTGTTTTTTTTTTCTATTTGCATAGAGAAACGTACCTTGCTTCGGCTATTTGACGCATGTTTGGTGTGGAAGTGCCATATTTTAGCCGTCACAACGAGCGAGAATGGTTGACAAGAAGCCGCTAAATCTCGAACCTTCGTCCATTAAACCCCGCCCCGCAGAATATAGGAGAATGAGAATCAACATTGGAAGATGAAAAACGGAGATGTCCTTTTATTACTCAACAGGTGAGTAACGTACTTTATTGAACAGATGTGAAGGGTCATTTTCAGTGGTGAAATTTATTTTCAAGGAAGTCTATTACTGGGTTTAGCTACACCGTAATGTCTTCAGATAGTCAGTTTGAGATCCTTTCCATCTAATCTGCTGGTTATATCTCTTAAAGGTGCAGTATGTATTTTTTTTCTCAAAGTCGAACATTGTTGATATTTGAAATCTCTCTTCTAAGCTTACCCTCCAATCTTAACGGCCCTTCTCAGAGTTGGTCTTGAACCCTGATAAGTGGCATGTGAGGCTGGTGCACTAAGAAGGACTCTAACCAGTACACACCACATTTTCCAGCAGTCATCAGCCTGCAGAGCTCTCACTAGCTGGCCTCCATAACACAATCAATGCAAGAGTGGATGTATGTTTAGCATAGCAGTAGAAAAAAATAATGTTAGTAAAAATAACAAATATAGTGTTTTATATCTCGCATAGCCATCTTTTGTATCACAAGATTTTGATCTTTCAGATTTCAACAAGAAAACTGAGCCCCCATATAGTTACAAAACACTTTATATCCTGTACGTTCCAAGGAAAAAAAATCCCAGGATGTCCTTCGAAAAAAAGTAGGGGTATAACCCTGGCATCCTGGCCAAATTTGTCCCTTGGCCTCTGTCCATCATGGCCTCCTAATCATCCCCATATACTGATTGGCTTCATCACGGTCTCCTCTCCACCAGTAAGCTGGTGTGTGGTGGGTGTTCTGGCGCAATATGGCTGCCGTCGCACCATCCTAGTGGATGCCTCACATTGGTGGAGGTTGAGGAGATTTCCCCTTCCATGTAAAGCGCTTTGAGTACCCAGAAAAGCGCTATATAAATGTATTGAATTATTATTATTACGTTGATGAAAACGTAATGCGATGCCAGTCAAACTGTCACTCGCTGGTCAAAAACCTTTAACTCAATTTGAGCTTGATTTTCATTAAATGTTAATAATATAATGACACATGCAAGAGTCTGATCATAGCTAGCTATGTAAAGCCATGATGCCAACTTCACGTGACAAAAAAAGTTGGGAAACACTGCACTAAGGCCATATGTTACATAGTGTTCATTTAACAAAACATTATTAAAGGGGCCTGTTGTAGTCCTGTCATACAAACCTGTATTAATTATGTGGAAAAGTGTTCCTTGATTTAATTAAGTTTAATCAGCCTACTTTTTTGAGAGTAACTTCTTCAGTTGCTTTCAAAATTGTGCCTTGATTTGACACGCATTTATTTTTTTTTGTTTCTGGTGATTCCTTTTAATGAGAAACTTCAAAACACTCCAGATTTAACATGTAACACCAGATTCACAGAATTGTTAATTTTAGTGCACTATTTGCACTTATATACACCAATACCATTTGGCAATTTTTTTGGTGAGTTTAGTGTTTTCTGACATGTCAGCAAGTTTTAAGCTAGTTAAAAAAGTAAGATCGTCAATGTAAATGACGCCTCATTTTGCGCATGGTTTTAATTGTGTGAACTGAGTGCTAGGTTCATATATTTGAAGTGTTCTCTTTCACCCTGAAGGAAAGGTGTGGGTTAACTTCAGCACACACACAAACTCATAAGGAAAAAAAAAAAAATGTCTCACCTTACTTTTCCGCATTAATGTGCACAGCACACTTACCACCTACACAAAAAACATACTCCAGTCACAAGCTCTTTTATCTTTACACTGTGTTACAACTTCTTTATGAGCAGGCTTATCAGCCTATTGTGACAGAAAGCGGATCAAAATATTACATTTGTGACAGTACTTCTTTAACACGGCACATTACAGCAAATCCCAAAAGCTGCTACTTGAGATTAGCAACACATTTTAAGCATAATGTTGGTGTAACATGCTCTAGTTGAGCTGCAAGAATGTTTTCATGCTGTTGACAGACTGATTGAGTCTAATTATTTCGCCCGACGTGTCGGGTTGGGTTTTGTTATGTCTGCGAGTCTATTGGGCCTGATATCCGTCACTGAGGTGCCGTGGGGAGGCGCATGTAAACATGACTGACACGTGTATGGAGGTTAAACGCCAGATTAGAGAGTTCTCAAAGCCTTATGACCCTCACTTCCCCTCTGTGGTTTTGAAATGCATTGATCTTTGAAGGTTTCTTCTTTTTGAAATGTTTAGATTGTGTACTTCTGTGGGTCCGAGCCAAGCAACATTCACTTTTCCTTGGTTTTCCGTCACCCATTTATCACTTTCAGAATCTTAATCTTCTCTCCTGTCCTGTATTCTGTTCCCTCATTGATGCAAAAGTTGTCAAAATGAAATGAGAGACTCAAGACTAGTCTGTCTATTCTGAATTCGATATGGCAGGTTGTTAAACCAAGTCATCTGAGCGTGGAGAATTGGCCAACCAACAGAGTTCGTGTCGTATATCTGATATTATTCTGCCCGAACAAAGATTTTCACATGCACCCTACAGCGGTTACTGTAATTATATTGTCACCACTCTCAAAAGGAAGTTTAGAGACTTCAATCTTTCAGGCTTTTTAGATGCTTTTCATACTGTTGAAATATTCTTTATATACTATTGAAATATCAGTTAATGAGTGCTTCTCAACCTTTTCGACTCCAAGACCCATTCAAAAGATTTAATAACCCATAAAAACAATTTAAATTTAAATAATTAGATTTCAGGAATTAGATGTTTTACGAGCTGAATGTTCTCACAATTTCTACCCAATATAATATTCTAGAGCTTGTCATAACTAGTAAAATGTATAATCTTTATAAAAATGTCATTGTCAATGGCTTTTTAAGATTTTATTAACTCGCATGACTTTTACATGTCTACAAATCAAACTTTTAAAATTACTGTTTGCTTCCTCGTATGTTTTTGAGGGGGTAGTAAAATTAAGAAATGCCTAGATTTGTAGTTGTTTTTGGTTATTTTAATGTGTCTTATTCTTAATCATTTATCATCTTAATGACTTGGCAAATGCCGCACTATTTTTTAGATTAGCCTATAGTTTAAATATTAAATTGAATATATATATATATATATATATATATATATATATATAAAGATCAATTACATTTAATATTTAAACTATAGGCTAATCTAAAAAATAGTGCGGCATTGCCAAGACATTTTATATATATATAATATATATATATATATATATATATATATATATACACACTGCGCTATCACGGGGTGCAGGTTATTCTCAATGAATTCCTCACTAAGTGTGAGTTTGTTTGGACAGATCAGACTGAGATAGAGACTCTTGTTGGTGCTGTGAAAAAGTCCATGCTGACAAGCTGTCGTTTAGCTTTCCTGTCATCCCGTTTTGAGTGTTCCCCACACCTCATTCATCCATGACCCTAAGAGTCACAGGTCATTGTACTTCACCGCTTCAAGCCAGAGGTCAGAGGTCAATACCTCCTTTCAGCATGGCACAAGACACTGTAGGCATGCTTGTGATAGCAATGTGATCCAGATGTAGAGAGAGAAAGAGACAGTTAATGCCTGGTACAACCCTTTAGATTCCTGGTGGGGTAGACCAAGCCTCTGAAATGGGACCTTTGGTGTTGGCATGGTAACCACCATGGTAGCAGAATGTGGGCGGAGTCACAAGGGGTGTCGGGTGAGAAATCGGCTCCATAGCTAATGAGCATCTGCTGACAGTTTCTCTGCAGGACAGCAGACAGGCAGAAACAATATTTCAAACTCTTTCAAATGAAATAATATGATAACAAAGACTCCTGGGGAAATGTGTGTGTTCTGGAACGTGTTTGGACAGGGGGTGCAACTCCTCCTGGTGAATAATCACACACACACACACACACACACACACACACACACACACACTGCTTTCATACCTCTCTCACTACTGAAGAATGTGTATAGACTATGTAATTAATCTAAAATTCATAATCCAGAGTGTTATCTGGCAGATGAGAAAAATAGTCTCTTAAGAAGCCATGCACACATTCAGGAGCATTTTGGACGGGAAGGCACATTTTGATTATGGATGGATCAGATGTTTTGTGTAGTTTATTATTTGTCCAAAAACTGAATAGTTGATTACGGTATATATATATATATATATATATATATATATATATATGACTAATTATTATTATTTTATTTGTTTATTTATTTTTGTGGTGGTGTTTTATGGCAATTAATTTAGGGATTCTACATCTCAATGAAGATTTTAGTATGCTGATAACATGCTGCCATTTAAAGCAACACTTTAAAGCAACACATTTAAGCAATTTTTTATATTCATTAAAATTTAAATGCTTACATGCAGCAGACCAGGGCTGGAAAAAACAAACAAACAAAAAAAACCCTTTAATAAGTGATAGTGAGAGTAATGTTAGTGGTCTTTGTGAGGGGACCTGGGTTCAAATCCTCTATACCTATGTTTTGTATGGTCAGCTAACATAACCTTAAATCATAAATATAGTAACAGACCTGCAGAAGGCTGCAGGGGAATATGGCAGAAACAAAAATAATAAAAAATAAATATTACATGCCAGTCTAAGTCAGTGAATTGGCTAGTGCTGTAGGTGTCAGCGCTAAAGATGACATGATGGACATTTTAGTGATTAAACAGTCTAATCATACAGAACTGGCTAAATCAGCTTTTTAGGTTGTTTTATATATATATATATATATAGGCTGTTTAGAATTAGAGTAACAGCAAATCTCAAGCCTAAAGTTGGTTAATGGTTGCACTTGCAACTGTTCTCAGTTCAGTGTACTGGTGACTCAAACAGTTTTGGACTGGGACATATGGGTATTGTTGACACTCCAGTTGTTATAAGAGTATGTGATGTAATTGAAATATTGTATTTAGTCGACATAACATGACGTCACCGTCCTATTCTAAATAAGGGCTGATGTAAATGGACGTTTTTGGCTGTTGTCTATCTTGTTTTTTTTTTTCTCCCTGTTGCATGTTAAGTCTTTTTAAAGTTACCCCCTTCTAGACCAAGTGTTAGATATGATGACAAAATAATAAATTATTTACTAATGGCGAACAATTTTCCCACCCTTTATAATCTTGCAGAGAAACACTCAGTTCCGTTTCAATTCCGTTAATTTGCATAGTTCTTTTTCGCAGTAAATATTGTTCTAAAGCAGTTTTAAAACCCTAGTGAACAGGATAAAGGCAAGAATAAAACTGCAATAATAGGGGTTTTCGCACCGGAGGAACCTTTTTATAGTTCCTAGAACTAATGGTGGAAGTACCCGCTTTTTGGTACATTCGCAGGATCTAGGAATATCTTTAGTTCTAGGAACGCCCATGGGGGAACTAAATTAGCTCCAACTTCAGAGTAGGGTCTAAACCAGCTGTGTAAGAACTACCAGTGACATAAGTGTACAGTTAGCGACATTGGGCATCAACCACACAGCTAACGCTAATGCTTTTTCATATACTGTATACTTTCTTTGTATAACAGTTCTATCTAATAACGTATTAGGACTGTTTCAGACAACCGGCGACTAGTCAACATTTAAAATATGTAGTTTTGCACATCCCTAATTTTCAAGATCTTTGAAACTTCATCAATTTCCAATTACAGTCTCTTTCTAGTTTTCTTTTCAAACGCCCACTGTCTTCCTGAGTATTTTCAGTGGTTTTTCCACTCATTTTTGGCATCTTTCCTCTCACAGGGGCAACTTGACAATCTAGCCCGTGCCAAGAACAAGAGAGTGAGAGAGAGCGGGACTCCAGGAGCATTCATCTGTGATAATTAAAAGTCATAAATCTGTGATGGTTTTTGGCAATAGGCCTTTAGACCTGATGTTCTTCAAAGAAACACAGAGACAGACCTCAAACACAGATGACATAGACACTCCACTATTGATTTTAAAGGTTCTTTGAAGTCCAAAAGATGTGGTCTCATAATGGAAGAAGGAAGTATATTTTTAATACCTCGCCCCTCCCTTTCTCGTTTTAGGGGGGGGGATTCTCTAACTTTCTGCCACGGAGAGGGAGGGAAGGGCTGAAGCGAGGGAGAGAGCTGAAAGACAGGGCCTCATTGTTTACACAAGGGCACCAGGGTTGATCTGACGTGTGCATTCATCTTTAATGTTCACACTTAAAATATGAACCTGCGAGAACCGTGTTGACAGACACACACGTACCTTCTCTCTCGCTTGCTTTCTTTTTTCTTTCACTTCACACTGGACTAAGGGATTGCAGACATCTGCTGGTTGGAAGAACTGAAAAGACATGATAAATAGTGAAAGGAAAAGAGTTACAGAATTGGACCTGAAATAACAAAATATATAACTGAATCGCCTCCCTATGTAATTTCCTATGTCGAGTCCGAGCCTTTAAAAAAAAAAAAGTTTTTCTACAGTAAATGCTAATTCGTCAATTTGAACACATTTCCAAGCAGTTTTAAATAAATAATTTCTCTTGAGGTCTGTGTGTGTGTGAGAGCGATTCAGAAAGCCAGTATTGTTCGGTCATACTTCAATAATTATGCAGTGTAACATGGTGGCAATGAACAAAAATTCTAACTGTTAGAAGCACCGTGAAAAATAAATAATCAATAATGCAAATACGTTTTTTTTTTTTCTGATCTTGTCACATTTCAGCATGGTTTGTTTTGTAAATCTGTCCCAATGTGATGAAGGTTTTGCAAAGAGGCGTTTATTCAAGGGTCAGGATTAAAAAAAAAACTATATTGGTCTTGACTGAAAAACTACAACTTGTGAGAGAGTGTAGGAAAGCACCATATTGTATTTTGCTTGTAATTGTATAGTTTATAAGTCTTAAAGGGATAATCCACCACATTTTTTTTAAATTCTGATATTTATTCACCCTCATGCAGTTTATAAAATTGACTTTTTTTTTTTTTTTCTTCTGCTGAACACAAAACAAGATATTTTACTTGCGATGCACCGGAATCTCGGCTGCTGAAAATGATCGGTCAAAAATGGCATTTTCAGTTTTTGGCCGAAAAATATGCCGCCCTGCCCCTCCGTGTTCAGCGATCAGGTTTCAATCTGGCTCAGCATGTTTTGTGACTTTGCGAGCTGCTCACGCTCACCGGAAAGGCAAAGTCCGCTAAAAAACGTGCCAACATTACATTTCTCTGGATTTGTTTCTGTTTGCAATAGCTCTACTGTGCTGTAACATGGTGTGTCTATTGCCGTGCTGGGCAACGCTGGTAGAATGACGCTATCCTCTTGTTCACTGATCCTCTCCCTGCTATCTGCTCTGATAATGATAGCTTTGTAGGACTACTTTATTTTGATAATAGGTCAAAAAATAAAATAAATCTGTTAAATCTGATTCTGCAGCGTAGAACTAAATGGACAATAATATATTAATATTAATATATTGATATTTAAGATTATTTTAATATAGGCCTATTTTCTGTCCAATTTTTGTTGAAATAAAAGTTTGAAAGTTAAAAGTATTTTATTGGCTTTTTTTTAAATTCAGATTCATTAAATTATGGAATTTAATAAAAAGGTTAATAATACAATAAAAAACAAATTTAAAATAAGAAATTAATTATTTTTTAAAAAGTTAACAGCAAAATACTGTTTTTTTTAAATAATTAAAATCAGAGGAAGAATTGACAATGGTTATACATTTATAAATAAATAAATAAATAACAGTATCTCTTTATCGTAAAAAACACTAACATTTGAAGTGGACCTCAGGAAAAAAAAATATGTTGTGATAATATAGCTAACAATATTACTCCAACGTCTGGCTGTTTGAGGTTGACAAGCCATGCAGCTACACTCTTAAAAACTAGTCATTACTTAAATATATATGTTGTTGTGAAATAAAAAATCAAGTTCTGAGATACTGTTAGACTTGTAATTGTTATTTTATTGAGCTTGGATGAGACAAATTATGCCTATTGATTAAATATACTATCATGACTTGTCAGAGTTTAACATTTTCAGTTAATGTAAAATACAATTTGATGACGTGTAAACGGCCCACAGTTTCCCTCTCCTGCACGTGCACGCATTTTCAAGACGAGTGACCACACGGCCACAGATGAAACTTATTGAAGCGTAATGTGGTGAATGGTAAGTAATTTTATGCTTAATTACACATATTTGCATTCGCTCAGGATTCTGTTGGTGATAACCTACTGTAACCGAATAGCTACCGAAATCTGGAAGTCTTTACTCTGAAATTTGAGCAGTGTTGATAGTACTGTCACCGAGGTATCTGTGTGCCGAGGTAAAGTTAGCTAGTAAGTTAGCTGTAGCCTGTCACTGATTGAGTAGCTACACTATTTGTTCAGATAATTGCTCAAAACCGGTCTGAATCATGTAGGCTAACTTAGGGCCCTATGAATTCCGTTAAATTTGTTCCTACATTTTTTTTAGTTTTTTTTTCCGTTGGCAGTTCAAAACCGGAATATAAAGATAGTTTGTGTTTTGATATTCAGATTTCGTTTCGCTGTGGTCCCGCAGTGCGGTGTCGTAGACATGCAAATAATATCTCATGTCGTTATTCATGATTTGTGAATTCGTGAAAGGGTTACTCCGGTCCGAAATCAGTTGGTTTTTTTTCCCTGAATTTTTATTTTAAATTGGGTATAGCTCCAAAAGTCGGTCACTTAGAAGTCTGAACCCAGTGTCATCTTGACATGCTAGATTTGTGCATTTTTTCACAGCAAAGCTGTCTGTAAACCGGTCGCTAAGTCAGTTTTTCATAATTAACAATGTATGATAGGGCTGTCAACGAATATTCAAAATTTAAATATATTTGAATAGTTTTAAAAAACAGAAATTCAAAGTTGAAAATGAATATTCGAATGTGGAAAAAAAAAGCGCCCGCGGTAGCAGAGGCGCGGCCGTCTGCTTTGCGAGTGCATGGGCGCATGCGCGCTGCCTGAGGGATCAGGGACAGGTTTTCACAAATCAGAATGGTTAAGTTAAACACTCAGGGAAAGGTTAACTGACCCAAACCGCATTGTGAGGGTTTTCTCAAATCAGAATGATTAAGTTAAACACTTTTTGCACTAAAATATTACTTGCATTCATGTTGAAAATTATTGAGTTCGTGCTACTTAGAAATGTGTTTTATTGTGGCCTAAAAGCTTCTTCACCTTACTTAATAATTTTCAACATGAATGCACGTATTTAAGTTGATCCAACATTGTTTTAAGTTCATGTTACTTAAAAATGTGTTTTATTGTGGCCTAAAAGCTTCTTCACCTTACTTAAATTATGTTGGATCCCTTTAAATACTTGCCTTCATGTAACTTAGGAATCCGTTTTATTGTGGCCTAAAATATCGCTTTGAATGAATGTAATTCTGCCAGCAGTCTTAATATAAATATTCTAGTGGAAAACGTTAACATATTTTTTTTTTGTTGACCCAATGTTTTATTGTTTAGAGTGTACTTAATGCTTTAATATATAATGTGTAGTGACGTGTGCATTTATCAGCATTTTACAACAGCTTTACGTATGAGAATTTAGTGGCAAAACTCAGTTTTATAATGCACATTCTGACATAGGCCTCATACAGTAATTAACCCCCATAGCACCCGAACAAAGCTCTGTTAATGCCCCCTGGGCCAACAGAGGGTGTGCAGCATGGTGTGTCTGACAGAATGGGGTGATAATGATTATAGGGAAAGAGCTGCTTTATCCGTCTGCTGTGCTGTCTGTTAAAAAGTGAATCTCTCCAGGACAGGTTCATTGAAGTATCGGTATATTGCCGTTTTTCTAAAGTACCATAGCACTTAAAGAGATTCTTCTAAGGCACCAGAATGTACATTTTTATTGTTAAGATTTATTATTCATCTGACTTTAGCATATATGCTTCTCTGGAACTATGTGCATACAGATACTTTGCAGCAAAATTCGTTTTGCACTTTGTCCATTGACTTCTCTTTAAAATCACCAAATGTGTTTGGCCCATTAAAGTGTCACTTAAGAGAGGAGAAGGATGTTCATTTGTCTGCACACTGCATTACTGTAATTAAGAATGTTGTGAAAGCTGACATTATTAACAGTGCCACATAAAATAAGCAGTTACAAGCAGCTCATCCTGCCCTTGCTTTGAAGCCTTAAAATAAGATTTAATAGGAAGTGTAGTTGTAAACATGCTATCAAATGATAATTTAGTTATTATAAAACATGCCCTTTCTGCTGCGTGCACCTATATTAACTTATTATTTTAATCATCAATTTAATTGACAATTAACAAGTTTCTACTTTTCACATGATTGAATTAAATGTGAGACATGTATTCATGAGCAATTTTTGTGTTTGGTTTGAAATTATTATAAAGTTTCTGTAACAATCACTGTAAATGCATTGCCAGTGCAAACTGGCAAGTGATTCGGTCACGTCATCACTCAAATATAGTTGTGAAATTCACTGAACATTTAAATATTGCTTTTTAATTTTGAGTATCTTAATAACTATATATATACTACACACAGTGGTGGTCAAAATGAATGGTACCCCTGATAAATATCAAAAATGGCTGTAAAAAGTATATCTGCATTGTTTATCCTTTTGATCTTTCATTCAAAATATTCTCAAAAATCTAACCTTTCATTGAAGTAAAAGAATTGAAAGTGGGGGGTAAATCACATAATGAAATAAATGCTTTTCTCCAAAACACACTGGCCATAATTATTGGATCCCTGTTATTAAATCCTTTTTGCAACCTCCTTTTGCCAAGACAACAGCTCTGAGTTTTCTTCTATAATGCCTGATGAGTTTGGAGAACACCTGACCAGAGATCAGAGACCATTCCTTCATACAGAATCTCTCCAGATCCTTCAGATTCACAAGTTCATGTTGGTGTTTCTTCTTCTCAGTTCACCCCACTGATTTTCTATAGGGTTCAGTTTAGGGAACTGGGACGGTCATGGCAGAAGCTTCATTTTGTGCTCCGTTACCCATTTTTGTGTTGATTTTGATGTCTGTTTTGGACCTTTGTCCTGATGGAAGATCCAACCACGGCCCATTGTAAGATTTCTAGCAGAGGCCATCAGGTTTTAATTTTTTATCTGTTGGTATTTGCTAGAATCCATAATACCATGTATCTGAACAAGATGTCCAGGACCTCCAGCATTAAAATTATTATTATTTTTTTTAAGGCTTTCTCACCCCCAAGACTCAACTAATCTCTGCAATTCTCCATCTGTGATCCTTGGAGAGTCTTTGGCCACTCAAACTTTCCTCTTCACCGTGCATTAAGACAATATAGACACATGTCCTCTTCCTGGCAGATTCATAACATCTTTAGTTGATTGGAACTTCTTAATTATTGCCCCGATTTACAACTCTTTAGCTATTTTCTTACAGCCACTTTCTATTTTGTAATGCTCAACAATCTTTTGATGCACATCAGAACTATATTCTTTGGTTTTACTCATTGTGATGGATGATTAAGGGAATCTGGCCTTTGTGTTTTCTCATATTTAAACTGCTGTGAAACAAGAAGTCATAGCTAGACAATTGCATGTTCCCAGTCACCCTGGTGTGCTAAAAGAGGTAAATATTAATGGGAATATACTAGGGTATAGGAATATACTAAAAATTCTAGGGGTGCCAATAATTGTGGCCAACATGTTTTGTAGAAAAAACATTTATTTCATAATGTGATTCCCCCCCCCACCACTTTCAATTATTTTACTTCAATGAAAGGTTTGATTTTTGTGAATTTTTTGAATGAAAGATCAAAAGGATAAACAATATATAACAATATATTTTTTACAGCCATTTTTGATCATATTTACAAGGGGTGCCATTAATTTTGAATACCACTGTGTGTGTGTGTGTATACAGGTCCTTCTCAAAAAATTAGCATATTGTGTTAAAGTTCATTATTTTCCATAATGTAATGATAAAAATTTAACTTTCATATGTTTTAGATTCATTGCACACCAACTGAAATGTTTCAGGTGTTTTATTGTTTTAATACTGATGATTTTGGCATGCAGCTCATGAAAACCCAAAATTCCTGTCTCAAAAAATTAGCATATCATGAAAAGGTTCTCTAAACGAGCTATTAACCTAATCTTCTGAATCAACTAATTAACTCTAAACACCTGCAAAAGATTCTTGAGGCTTTTAAAAACTCCCAGCCTGTTTCATTACTCAAAACCGCAATCATGGGTAAGACTGCCGACCTGACTGCTGTCCAGAAGGCCATCATTGACACCCTCAAGCAAGAGGGAAAGACACAGAAAGAAATTTCTGAACAAATAGGCTGTTCCCAGAGTGCTGTATCAAGGCACCTCAGTGGGAAGTCTGTGGGAAGGAAAAATTGTGGCAAAAAACGCTGCACAACGAGAAGAGGTGACCGGACCCTGAGGAAGATTGTGGAGAAGGACCGATTCCAGACCTTGGGGGACCTGCGGAAGCAGTGGACTGAGTCTGGAGTAGAAACATCCAGAGCCACCGTGCACAGGTGTGTGCAGGAAATGGGCTACAGGTGCCGCATTCCCCAGGTCAAGCCACTTTTGAACCAGAAACAGTGGCAGAAGCGCCTGACCTGGGCTACAGAGAAGCAGCACTGGACTGTTGCTCAGTGGTTGCATGTCATTCGGAAATCAAGGTGCCAGAGTCTGGAGGAAGACTGGGGAGAAGGAAATGCCAAAATGCCTGAAGTCCAGTGTCAAGTACCCAGTCAGTGATGGTCTGGGGTGCCATGTCAGCTGCTGGTGTTGGTCCACTGTGTTTTATCAAGGGCAGGGTCAATGCAGCTACCTATCAGGAGATTTTGGAGCACTTCATGCTTCCACCTGCTGAAAAGCTTTATGGAGATGGCGATTTCATTTTTCAGCACGACCTGGCACCTGCTCACAGTGCTAAAACCACTGGGAAATGGTTTACTGACCATGGTATTACTGTGCTCAATTGGCCTGCCAACTCTCCTGACCTGAACCCCATAGAGAATCTGTGGGATATTGTGAAGAGAAAGTTGAGAGACGCAAGACCCAACCCTCTGGATGAGCTTAAGGCCGCTATCGAAGCATCCTGGGCCTCCATAACACCTCAGCAGTGCCACAGGCTGATTGCCTTCATGCCACACCACATTGAAGCAGTCATTTCTGCAAAAGGATTCCCGACCAAGTATTGAGTGCATAACTGAACATAATTATTTGAAGATTGACTTTTTTTTGTATTAAAAACACTTATTGGTCGGATGAAATATGCTAATTTTTTGAGACGGGAATTTTGGGTTTTCATGAGCTGTATGCCAAAATCATCAGTATTAAAACAATAAAAGACCTGAAATATTTCAGTTGGTGTGCAATGAATCTAAAATATATGAAAGTTTATTTTGTTTCATTACATTATGGAAAATAATGAACTTCATCACAATATGCACATTTTTTGAGAAGGACCTGTATGTGTGTATATGTGTATGTATATATACATATATTTTACTGCATTTTAATTATTTAATTCTTGAATATGCAACAGCTTTTTGGTTAGAATGATTACAGCGATTGGGAAAAAAAACATATCAAATTGTTAAAAAACAGAATTGTATAAAGCTGACAAATATCAAGATTAAACATGATGTTGTTCATAGTGTTCACTTTGACACTCTAAGTGTGATATATATCGAGTTATATTTTTTGATGTTGTATTCTTGTTAGTGCAAGTCAATGTCTGTGGAATTTTTATTACTGTACGGAATTTTTATTACTCTGCTTTGAACCATCTCTGGTTGATTGATCTATTTATTGCCTAATCGACTGGTTGACGGGTTGTTCGGCCATTGTCAGGGTGTAATTAATTGTCAGGGTGTAAACTGTCCTTATGAACCGAGACTTAAATTAGTCAATTCATGAGGAATTCATAATGAGTCATGAGGTGTATTTGAGTGAAAGTAGTTACAAACAAACATTAAGAGTTCATATAACAATCACAACGTCTGTGACGAAAGGTGTGTGTGTAATACAAAGACGCCACTGAGTTTTCTGATGTAAGGAGAGTTAGTTATTCCCCCCAGATAGCCTGGAGGTTGAATAGATTCAATCATTTACAATTAGTGAAGTGAAGGGCAATCATTTAATTTCCCTTTAACTCTCTTTATCTTCCCATCAGAGCATGTACTGACGTGATCCCATTCATTCCATCGCCACGTGGAAAGTCCCACATTCAATCTCAAATTGTCTCGCTCTGAAATCATCTGTTAAACATGATGTAATGAATCTTGATACTAGATAAGATGTTTGTATCCTTTATTCAGAGGGGCACAGGTGTCATTGAGTGACATACATAAATATATACATATTTGTTCACTGTTATATTACTTTTTTTTGCCTTTTTTATTTCATAAATTATTAAATTTTAATCTTAATTATTGCTAGAAAATAACAAAACCATTTATAAAAATGTTACTATTTTTATATTTCCAAAATTCCAAACCTCATATTATATGAATAGAAAATAAACAATCATTTGATATTTAGTTTGACCTCAACATTTTCTTAAGGTTAAGCAGCTCATTTTACTGATCGTGAAGACTTTTTTAGGCCTGGTTCTTTACTTCATCAACTCTATTGTGTAAATCTTCCTCATGCTTTTTTTTTTTTATTTCAATCTATCTTTTGACTTCTTTTCATGTGAAATCAAACATAAAGACGAGACGAGGCAGCATGTGGGTGTTTTATGTTTTTCTGACTTTGAATCTTATCAGTTGGGATGATCGAGGCTGGGTATCAATAGTCTGTCCACCAATCGTGACCCGCTGGAAGCAGCTGGAGAGAACAGAACAAACAAGCCTCTCATTTCAGCTTTTTATCCTGATCTGTCAGCTGCTGTTAGGAACAATCACTTTATATTTCAGGTATAAAAAATTATATTTTGAAACAGTGGAAGTTTATAAGACTACTCAAAATAGTATACACAACTATAAGATTACTTTGAATACTTAAGTATACTTTGAAGTATATCTCGATCAAAAGATTGAGTACAAGAATAAGCCAAATACTTATGTAAAGTATGTCAAGTATACCAAGTGCAATTTTAAGTATATTTCTTAGAAATACATAAAAAATAGACAAAGTATATTATTTTAAAATAGTAAAAGAAGTATTAAAAGTATACTAATAGCACACTTGAATAAACTTATTTTTCAGAAAAACGTTTTTGTTTGTTATTTTGATTAGAGGTAATCCCTTTTGATTGGAAATCCATTTACTAAATGTGTTAACTTGACTGCTTTATTTCGACTTTAAGCGTACACATGTTAGGCACATATGGTTCGCATATTATACACATTTTTTAATCGTCAGCAAAAGTTCACTTTTCACTTTAATGAAATTAACCCCTGTTCTTCAATGATGTCAGGAAAACAGTGGCCACTTTGAACTAATACTTTCTTAAATCTGTCAGTGAAATAGTGTTTTCACACACATGAATTTTCATAGCCTACCTTCTTCCTTTAGCACAGGCCAAGTGTGTTTGCGTGCAGCTGCGTGTGTGTGCGGCCGTTTCTTTTAAGAGCCAAATACCATTAAAAGGCAGTTACAACAGATCCTCATCTCAAAAACATGCAAAACGGTGTGTGTAATGACTTGTTGGGTTCCACTCTTGTTGATTGTTGCCATTCTCTGTTTAGCTTTGAAGTCAGATTCCTCTGCCTGTACTCGAACACATACTGTATGAATATTATGGAGGTATGGCGGTTCAGCAGGAGTCATGAGGGAAATATGCTGCTTTTTGATGCTTGTTTAATGTGTTGAGGAAATAAATGCAAATGTGTTATTGTGCAAGTAACACCATGCCTCTTTCTCTCTCTCTCTCCGTTTCCTCCTCTGAGGCTTCACTGTGGATGAACCATTGCACATAGGGTGACCTCAACAAATCGTGGAATGAAGGCCTTATGCTTTTTTTTAAAGTGTAAATTTTATTCAATAGACTTTTTGGAATGCCTTGAACCATATCGAATAAAATTCGAAGTATGCATTATCGACAATTATCGACACAAATTCTGGTGACCTTTCGAGGCCATGCAGGAAAGTTTGAGTGAGCTTAAGGTGGTTCTGTGTACCCTGTTACACAGTAACTTAGATAGACAGAAGAAAGAATTTCTCGCTTGTATCACTAATATGTGCAAAGAAACTGACACGAACCTCTTTGTACTTGTGCACTTTCATGTTTGCATCAGCAGACTTGGTCTGGGGCATGCTTTGAAAAACACAGTGTAAGCCTTATCTAGTGTGCAGTCATGTTTTCACACAGTATCACTGCAATTCAGCAATTGATTTATTCCCTTTGAGAAATGAATTTCAAATACAGTTCCAATGAGTTTTCTTGCTCTAGTTCTAGTCTATATTGGATAGATTTGTGGTAGATTTACTGTGTGTTAGCTTGTCCAACCAGTTCACTTGTCTGTTTGATCAGTCTTATCATGGCATATAATCACCCTTTTTTGACTACTGTATATCTGTTATCATTCTGTTTTACTTGCCACTGTATGCGTATCCAAAAATATTGAGTAAATATCTTGTAACATGACAGTTTAATCTGAACTATATGGTAGACTTATAACCATTTGTTTGATGTTAATTCCTGGTTTTAACTTGTGTTGTGTACCTCCAGTTAAATGGTATTCCTACAAATAAGCTTGTTTGACACTCTTTCTGTTTTCTATACATATGTGAAGTTAAACAGTCTGATTATTTTACGTCAGTAAGATGTTTTTAAAACTTTTGCGACTGCATTTATTAAATTCAGTAAAAATAATATTGTGAAATATTTTAATTTAAAATGACATCATTACTCCAGTCTTTAGTCACATGATCCTTCAGAAATCATTCTAATATGCTGATTTGCTGCTCATTATTAATGTTAAAAACAGTTGTTCTGCTTAATATTTTTGATAATAATGTGTCCTTGCTGAATACAAGTTTTAATATCTTTAAAAAAATGCATTTGACCCCAAACATTTGAAAGGTAGTTTATCTGAATCAGTTTATGTCAGTCGAGAGTTTTCGAACATAGCATGTATTTAATTTTTGTAAGTAAATGTTTTCTCCATAGGTCCACTTATATTAGTAAGGGGTTTTCTTTTTTTTTTTGCCCCTTAAGTCATAATATTAACATTGTTTTTTTTTTCTCTGCTATGCTTTAAATGCATTGGCACTGTATTTGCATGTGGAATGACTAGGCTGCAGGTTTGCACTGACCCATCCTTCAATAACTGCTTCTTCGCAAAGCCTTAATCACATTGTGACTGGATCACAAAACAATCTGTACTGCATAAGTTAAGAACAAACTGAAATGACCAGGGACCTTGTTAAAAAGAACATAAATAATCTTCAGAAGGATAAGAACAATGCCATGCGTTTATCAGGTGTCAGTGCTTTAATATAAGTTTACCAAAGCCCTGTTTTTTTTCACTCTTTGACACACTTTATTCTGCGCTTCTGGGAGACACATTAACATCATAGTTTGAGCTTAAAAAAGGAAAGAAGAGTGAAATATGAAAAGCTGCATGGAATCCTTCATCCAATCCTACTAATTATCCTGACATGAGGAGGAACATAGCAGGATAATGACAGTGTGCGTTTTGATCTCTGTGATTGTGTGTGTGTGTGTTATAAAGACTGGAGACGGTCCAGAGAGAACAGGATTATGGCCCAGTCTCTATGGGATGTTACTCACACATGCTTGAATCAGTGTCCAACAGTCAGAACCAGCACTGAAACTTTGGGCCGTTTTCCCCTTAGGTGAGTTCAGAACAGTGTGTGTTTTTAAGGAAAACACAGCGATTCTGTGTGTGTGTGTGTGTGTGTGTGTGTGTTTTACATGTGAGACTCTGAGAGGCGCGTTGAGGCGTGTTTCTGTGCCATCTGTGGGTTCTGTTGTAATTAACATGTCAGATCTCTCGTGTTCAGTCTAGCTC
The DNA here is from genome assembly GCA_030578275.1 of Meda fulgida. Lineage (NCBI taxonomy): Eukaryota > Metazoa > Chordata > Actinopteri > Cypriniformes > Leuciscidae > Meda > Meda fulgida. The sequence continues at coordinate 16,748,902 of CM060624.1, read as the reverse complement.
GTTGTGTGTGTGTGTGTACTCGTATGTGGTAATTAAATGTTTTCTCACTGGATGAGTGTGTGTATGAGTGATAATTTGGATGTCGTGGTACACATAAGCAGTAGTCATTTATGTGTTGGTGTGAACTTGTCTTTAATTGTTGACGAGTGGGTTTGTGTGCAGCTTTACTAAACTTTGAAATCTCTTAAAGTGAAAATTCATCCAAAAATTCTGATTCTGACATCAGTTACCCACCTTCATGTCGTTCCAAACCCATTTGACTCCCTAATTCATTGGAATATAAATGGAGAATGTTTTTCGAAGAATGCTCATAAATGGTTAAAAGCCCCAATCATTATTAAATAATTGTTTCCAAGCTGAACAACCTTAGAATTTTAATTATGTATTATCATATATTATAATTTCTAAATAATTAAGTCATTTTAAGTAATTTGCTTTGGAAATTTGCTGAGACCTCCTGTTTGGAAATCACTCTCCTAAATAGATCATGGAAAGCAGCTCATATGACTTCCAAATCTTCAGAAATAGAGATCTATTATATGTACCACATCAGTATTATATACTTTCTTTTTTAAATTTCTTTTTTAAATCAGGTTTGGTCGATAATGTATATTTAATTTTGCATGCTCATTTCTCCTATTTTACATTGAGATTAACTTTGCTGTCATCGAATAGTCAAAGTTAACACTTTAACAACAATAAGTTAATGACAGTGTTAAGTGTAATCTTTAACAAAACTCTAAATGAATTTCCACATTTCGTAGTGTACAATAGAATGTTGTAATGCCTACATTTACGTCAACATTTAAAACGATTGTTTTAAGTCTGTTATTCTTTCCTTTATTTTGACTCAAAAATAGCTTAAAGTTTTATACAATAATTTTTTTTCTATCTTTGTGTGAGGAAAACGAGTTATCAGAAAGGAAGATTGTCATTGAATTATGACCTATATTTAAACTTTTCCTCTGATAAAACTATCATATGGCTTGGAATGTAGCACACTTTACAAACTGGTACTTCCCTCCTGCTTTCATTGTATGGAAAACAGCAACATAAACAATGGCAAATGTATCCATTTATGTTCCACATGAAGTCATACAGGTTTGGAACTACATGAGTATGAGTAAACGAAAAATGTAATAATTTTGGCTGAACCGTCCCATCAGAATCTCAATATGTTTTTGTGTACTCTCAGTATGAGTCAATGTCAAGGTTTCAATGTCAAGGCGTTAATGCTAAGAGTTGGTTGTATTCAGATTGTCATGTTGAGACGGTTTCTTCATCAGACCAGGTGTTACCTCAGTAATCTCTGTCTCTGAGAGCGTGATATATTGGTAAAGCTCTCTTTTACCTATAGCAACTGTGGAACTGGGAGTTACTATCTGTCATAGTTTGGTGCATTATGAATGCTTTAGCATTGGTCTAATAACTAGCTGTCAGAGTTGACCACCGGCATTAAGAGATCTCGCTACGACAGCAATTTTATGTAGTCTATAATAGTAACTGTGTATCTTGGGGCAGAAAATTCCCTTATTGACTTTTAGAAAATGTCAGAAGACAGGAGATTTGTTAGGAGTTTGAGCGTGCCAAAAACTAACAATAACAGAGTACTGGTACTGCCTTGTTTTGGACATTTTTAGAGATTTTACTGGGAGGTTGTTCATATGTATGTCATGTACTACTCATATTTTGAAAAATTATTAGTGTATTTTATATATTTAGTGTAATTAACCGTCATAATTATTAGTGTACCAAGTCTACAATGTGATCGTCAAACAACAGTGATGTCATCATGCTAGCTTGTGGGCACGTTTTACTGCACACAAGCACTAGCTGATGAAATATTTCAGAGCAGAGCAAAACTAGAAAGTCTGTATTCACTATAGACATTTCAACGACTTTTCTGTGGCTTTCTAAGATTATACTTCTATTAGGTGCTTTGGTCTACCATAACCGTGGGAACTCTGTGGATTGTTTCAGATGCGTTACATCAGTCTGATTGTATTATGAGTTCCTCTGCTTCCTTATTTTGTCAGAAAACTAGCCACGAGATTTGATATTTATCTCCATTTACAGACGTATACACAAACTCAAGAGTGTTCCTGCTTTGAATTGCTTATCTCTGACCACAAACACAAAAAGCACAATGCTGCCGAGTGAGAGAGGTTTGAAATAAGGAAAAGGAGAATATAGTGAATACTTGTTAGGTTGACAGGAGATATGTTTATAACTCATTTACTGTATGTGAAAAATGCACGGTTCATGACTCAAGAGAATTTGTAAAAAGGCAACCTTGGACTATTTTCTCTCTTATTTGTTCATGTAAACCTATTACGCTCTTCTGAATATAAAAAAGACTGACATGTCCATCTCTTGTTCTGTAGCCCTTTGCTCCTAAAGTACTTGTCTTATTTGACAGTAACAGAATTTTGCGTCGCCCAGTCTTGCAACATTTCTGTACCGTCATTAGAATAATGACTAGACAATTGTCTATCCACATTTAATATTAAAATATTGTAAGGGAGTAACTGTGGGTAAAGAAAAAAAAATGCTCCGTTTGTTTGGGCAACCTGACATGTCAACTTCTGACTCAAACAATGGTGTGAGTTTGGAAACAGAAATCAAATAATATTTATAGTATTATATAGTATAGTAATTTTATATATAAATATTTTTTCCAAATCATGCAGCCCTAGATTTTTACCTCCCAAGACCCAGCTGTTACATTGTATTACACTGAAGATTTAAAAAGAGTTGTAAAATAGTCGTTTATGCTATTCAGGATTTAAGAAGTGTTTTTTTTCCCCTTCCATTTTCATTAAGAAAAACACCAAAAATCAGAATGCAGCACAGTATAGAGTGTTTGTTTGGATAGAGCTGCATCTGTGTTTGGGAATGCCATTGTTTCCATTACTAGCTTACCTAAACATCACACGAGCATCTTGTCATTAAAAACCCATTTCAACATCACGGGTGACGATTCTCTCTTTAACCTGTGACCTTTCCCACCGCTGTCACCAGCATAGCTGGGCACAGTTAGCATCCTGATGATAAGAACGTTCGCACTTAACATTTGTTTCTGCAGAATGACGGGAAAATCGTTGTAGATGTCAGTCATTTCCTATTCCGTGCTGGACTGCCAGACCATTGACCCCTGACCTGTGAATAGATCACAGATGCAAGTTGTTAGGAGGTTATCCAGTAGTTGTGTGTAGGTTATCAGCAGGTTTAGTGCAGTATGGCAGACAGAAGCCACACACACGCACCCTATTGAGAGAGTTCAGTTAATGTGTATGTGAGCGATACGGGCAGAAGCTGTGAAGTTTGTTTACATTCACAGTGATGTTCTGGTTTAAACATAAAGAGCTGCCTATTTCACTAATAAGCAATATTTCACAGCATTATAACAGAATGATTTTTTAAGTACTGGTATTTTGTAATGAAAGCTGGAATTTTCGAATGAATTTTTTTTATGAAAAACCTTCCAATTGTGTGCATTTAATTAGTCTGCCCCCTTGGGTCTTTTCTCTTTGCCAACTTCTAAAGGTGTGGTCACATTTGTCGTTGTTCAGTGAATTTTTGTGGGGAAAATCCAGTTACTTCAGTAGGAATCCACGCCATCTGGAATTTCACGTAAGGGTGAAAAATATTCCCTTGCAGATTTCACAAGTTGGTCATGTGAATTTGCTGCATTGACCAACAGAGAGCTGCTTGGTTTGAAAGTACTGACAATAGAAAATGAACCTGTATTTTTAAATTTGCCTGTATAATTTCGCTAATGTGACCGCACCTTAAGGCAACACGTTATCTTTGTGGACAAGGCAATGCAACAAGATCAGACATATCCAAGGTAGCGGACAATACAGTTTAGTGTATTTAAAAATGTATTTTACCTAATATTTGTGTGTGCTATGTATTTTGTTATGCTTTGAATATTGTGCTGTTAGCATAGCACCATGCTGATGTCAAACTCCACTGAAATCAATTGCAAGTTTGCTGTGTGGAACGATATTTGTGCGGGTCACAGTTATGCAAATGAGTCCACTTCACCACACTGTAAAACTCCTCATTCAAAGTTCTGTTCTTGTCTGATGTATATGATAAATCTGTTCCGCTCAGAAGGGAAGCTTGCGCAGATAAGATCATCTCTGTGTGTTGCTATTGTTACCATGACAAACAGAATGACAGTGCTACGATCGTTATTATCATTATCAAAAGAGGTTTTGATTACCTGCTAGCTAGCGCATACTGACTGCAGCAGCTGTGGCATCGTGGGATATCAATGAGACACTCTGAGAGACATTTGAGCAATGCCCTCAATAGGATAAGAAAAATTACGGCGTAACAGATAAGGCTTTATGAAAGCACTGAAGATGGAGATAAGGGCAATGACAAAGCATGAATCCCACACTGAAATGACTTTATAAGTGAAATTTAAGCACTGCTTCAAAACCTAGTGAGCTGCCTACATAGACAGCTGCCTTCTAAGGGAGTATGCTAACCATCGAAACTTGTAAGTGACAGATTTACACATGCATCAACTGTGACTAGGGGCACACAATATGAAAAATCATCATATCATGATTTTTATCTGGCAGGATCCTGATCCACTATCTTAATACGATTGTTTTTACATGTTGGATTTTAAGACTTTTTTCGCAAGTCACTGAGCAGTACAGCCAAAGTAATTTCCCTATTTTAAAAATGTAGCCTCACAAGGTAGCAAAAAAATAAAAATAAAATTCACAGACCATTTCGGCCAAAGTAGGGGTGGGTGATATGACTAAAATCTGTTTACTTGATTTTATCTTTGTTATTAAAAATAAGATTGAATATGCAAATTGTAAATAATGGACATTTACAATATACAATAGAAATGTATAAAGAGTACTTTCATTTTTTCAACTACAGTAGGTGTTTAAAAGTGGTAAGAGATTGAATAAACAATTGTAAAAATGAAACCCCTACATAAACTTCACTGTATGAATTTTATATACGCCTAGGAAACCCAATCAGATTTTCACGTTTGTTTGGACTTACTGAATGAACAAGAATGAGCCCAAATGTGTATAGCAATAAAGTCATCTACATAAATGGTCACTAAATGAATCATTTTTTTTCAACAAATCTTTTTTGTTAAAGAATTTAAAAGTTGAGTCTCCCAATGTCATAGAATGTATATTTCCCCTCTCCCAATTTATTTTATTTTCCATTTTTTATTTCATTTGTTGAACCTTTCACATCAGGAAAAAGTGTGTTTTTAAATATATGAATCATTTTATTTGAGTTTTAAAACAGGCATTTTTTGCATTTCGTCTCTACAGGGATGCAGGTCCCAGCATAACAAAATAAATAAAAAAATAAATACACATTTTTCATTACAGAATTGTTGACAAGCTGTATGTGCAATAAAGAGCTGCGTGTTTCCCATGGATTGTAGGCAAATATTCACCACCTTATCACGCCTCTCTTTGTTTTCTGTCTTATAGAAATCGCTGCAAATAATTGAGAGCCTGAGTGAACTTGTATAAATAAGTCAAACTGAATCACAACCAGTTTTAGACCTTTTTGCAAACCCGTTTGAACCAATTAGATATTGTTAATTATGATTCCACAGGGCTGATAAAAACACACATGACATGATTGCTGAAACATTGCTATAACAGATTTGAAAGTTATATTTTACTGTGTACAGCAGTAGTTCCTTGGGAAATACATACGCAGTATTTTCGAAATGACAAAACCGATATACTGTTCAAAATGAAGATAGACAGTATTTAGTTAATGTGATGAACTGTACTTCTGGCTACTTCAACTTTCAACTGACTTCATATATCCACTTAAAATGACCTTGGCGTCAGTTATACATACCGTCTGAGAGAAAATGGAGTTTTATTATATTCTTAATGTTCAGGGAGTGATTGTGCATCTAAAGGTGAATTGAACAGTTGGCGGTATGTATTTTTTCCCCAACAAATGCTGTTAGCGCAGAGAGCAATCTGGCTACACACACACATACATACACACACACGCATGCACACGCACGTACGTTACAAAGCATATAAACACAAAGGAACTTGAAGAAACTGCTGTGCAATTAGTGTCATTGTTGTGTCATTTTAATTCCAGCGGTGAAATTACACAGATTCTTCATTTATCTCACCCTTTCTTCTCTACTTCTGCAGACTTGCCAATCGCTCCGTTTCTTTTGTCTGCACAAATCATCCTGTAGTTCTAAAGCAGGATGGGCCCAAATCACAGGGGACGAGCAGCAGATAATGAAGTCAATCCTCTCTCTCTGTCTTTCAATCTCCGGTTTATTTTTTCTATGCTATGGCTGTTTTCTTCCTTTATTTCTCTCTCTCTCTCTCTCTCTCTCTCTCTCTCTCTCTCTCTCTCTCTCTCTCTCTCTCTCTCTCTCTCTCTCACGCACACGCACACATGCACACACACTTATTTAATCCTCTGCTGCTCTGTGCTAAATCATTTTTGTCTTTATTTTGGTAACAAATACACCAGACTGCATGCTTCTCTCATGCTGTGTTTCTTTTTATCATTATTCTTGTTTTATCTCTCTACGCCTGAAGTTATGGATTGATTTGGCCATAGAGCACACTGGGACTTTTACATACACTACCATTCAAAAAGTTTTTTTTTTTTTTTTTTTTTTGAAAGAAATTAACACTTTTATTCAGCAAGGATGCATTAATTCGATCAAAAGTGGCAGTAAAAACCTTTATAATGGTATAAAAGATTTATATTTCAGAGACTGTACTTTTGAACTTCCTATTCATCAAAGTATCCTAAAAGAATGATTGATTTCCACAAAATAATTCAGCAACACAACTGTTTCAGCAGTGATAATAATAATAAGAAATGTTTTTGGGCACCAAATCAGCGCATTAGAATGATTCCTGAAGGATCATGTGACACTGATCATGTGAAATAAATTACATTTTAAAATCTATTAGTATAGAAAACTAAATTGTCATACAATTTCACAATATTACTGTTTTTACTGCATTTTTTTTATCAAATAAATGCAGTCTTGGTGAGCATAAGCGAGAGAAAATCAAACCTCAAACTTGTGAATAGTAGTATTCATAAAAAACGCAAACTTAAAGATTTAAATGGTTAAAAGGCTTTGACATTGTAGTTTGTAGTTCTGTGCTCTCAGGTTCAAAAAGTTTAGATCTGATTGTACCTGACTGTATTATATACCTGGTTTCTAGTGAGCTGTTCCTGTTTTCCTCTTCTTCCTTTTCTTCATCTTTTGTTCTTCATCTAATCATAAGCATTTGTTTGTGGCACAGCTTGTGAAACTTCTAGAAACTCCTCATTCTTCTCTCTCATATTACACACACACCTCAACAGACCGCCATGACCAAAATGTGTTCAGCTACAGTACCCTCACAAGACATTTGAGGTAATGTTTGTAACTGAAATGTTGCACATGAATGTGGTCTTTTGTTATTTCTAACTTATTCAAATGTATGATGTAGGAAGTCAAATGTAATTGAGTATGGTAACTGATGAATAAATCTGGCAGGTTTAATGTAGCTTCAGCTTCCTGATAATTGAACAGCTTTTCCTGCTGCGAGAGCACAGTACTTGGTTATTGTAACATTTCCTGCTTTATGCATTTGTTTGTTCTGCTTTATTAGTTTCTTCCTTGGAATGCTGTTTAGTTTTCATTTTCACAGCTGTCTTTCAGTTTAACAGGATGAATAATGAGACTTAAACTGTTTTTTTTCTAGAAAATTGGTAAAATGTGTGCTTTATTTGAATAAATCACAGGTAGCGTCCAATTACAAGGCACAGTTCCCATTAAGCCAATTCTTTCTGTCTTTGTACACCTAGAGTTATGCAAATTCTGTATTTCATTTTTCATATTTGACAAGAATATATTGTCTCAAATAAAATGAATGCCATGTTACAATAACTGAAATGTGTTAATCAATAATGGCAAATTCAGTTAATCCTCACATATTTGAACTTTTTGAGAATGTCTGTCAATTGACAGAAGTGGTCATTCCACATCTGTGAATTTTTAGTAAATATTGTCTATTAACTTATTACTTTATATTTAGAAATGTGTATGATTCATTTGCAGTCATTAAGTTGTATTATAGCCTTTATATATAATTTACATTATATTATATGCTCTCAGCATCAGCCACAAAAAAGAAATAAAATCAACCACAAATTTGAGTTTTAGTGCTTTGCTGATTAAAACTTTAGAGTCGGTAAGATTGTTTTTGAAAAGCATCTCATATTCTCACCAAGGCTGCATTTATTTGATCAAAATACAGCAAACGTTATAATTTTGAAATAGGATTACAATTTAATGGTTTTCAATTTTAATATATTTTAAAATGAACTTTATTCATGTGATGCAAAGCTGAATTTGCAGCATCATTACTCCATCTTCAATGATCCTTCAGAAATCATTAATATGCTAATTTGTTGTTCTTTCTTATTAATAATATAAATGTTAAAAACGGTTGTGCTGCTTAATATTTTTGTGGAAACTGATTTTTTTTTCAGATACTTTGACAAATGGAAAGTGTTTACAAATGTTTTTTTAGAAATAAAAATATTTCTGGATCATTATAAATGTCTTTACTGTCACTTTTGATCAAAGTATTCATTGTCAGAAAAACATATACATCTTATTGACCCAAACTTTTAAATGGAAGTGTATATAAAAATATCACAAAGATCTAAAATTGCAAGTTTAAAGGCTAAAAGGCTAAAATGATAGATTAAATCTGCTAGTGGTTGGAATACATCTATACTTGTGTGCTTACCGATACAGAGAAGTGATTCATTCTCTTTGCTAACTGTGTGTGTCCTGTTTAGTGAGTGCAGCAAGCCATTTTAAAATGGCAATGGCAAAGTAATGGCTCATAATGCACTTTTGTTATTATCGCTTAAATAAGGCATTTCGTTATTTGTGGTTGAACAAGCACCATGTAAATGCTGAGCGCACACACGATTAATGATGTGGAAGGCTCGGGAGGAATATTCTTTCCTATTTCCCTCTGTTTTGACACTGGATTTCTGAGCTGTTCTGCCGGTTGCTGCGTTCCGGATTTTCCCCAGCATCACCCGAGGCAGTTACATTACCCCATCTCGATGTCCCAGTGGCAGTACATGTTCTTTCTGAGTGACATGTTTATTAGAAGAGGAACCAGAGTCACACGCAAACAGTCTTTACATTCTTTTCCTGCCCAACACACACAAACATATAGACATTTCGTCTCGTTCTGTGTGTATATTCATGTTTAGTGTGTGTATTTACTGTCCCACTTGCATAAATATTCAAACTTCACCGATTTGGTCGAATATGAGAATTCTGTTTGATTTTGTAATTGCACATTATACACCGCAAAGAATGCAGACCTATTCCAGGGAGCTTGATGAACTTTGACCCCTTACTGCAGTTCTTAGGCATGAAACATGATGACACCACCTCTTAAGCAAAATGTTATTATTATTTTTAAGATCAGGCTTCATTTCGTGTTTGACAATGTAAAAGTTTTGACTTTACAGTAGCGGTGCAGAAAACATAGTCATGCTTTTCTTGACAGGCCAGTGCAGCACTCCTGAAACTCCACTAATCCACTATAGTTTAATAAAAATGAATTAATGACTCTCGTGTCTCTGTCAACTCCATCGTGTCTTTCATCTCTCTGTTTTCTTTGATGTAATTTCCTCTGTTTCTCATCCTCCTCTACAGCCCGATGTCTGATTCTCTCTCAAGGGGCGTTCACTTTGACAGCGATTTGAAGTGACAAAATGACTGGTAGTCATTTATTTTTAAAGAGACTTTTTGGTGATGTGATGTGGGTGTGTCTTGGTGATGTGATGTGAACTTTATAATGAGCAGTGATACAATGTGAAGATCTTGTGAGCCACAATGTTCTTTTCTGATACTTAAGTCAACTGGAGGATTTTAAGGAGGTCAAAGACGAGGTGGAACAGATGGTCATTTTGCTAACATTTCCCATAGGGATATATTGAAATTATTTATCAAAATCAAAGACATTTCAGTTGAGTTTGACTTTTGTAGATTGATAATAACTTTGCTTGAGGCATATGTGGATTATACACTGCCATCATCACAGGAATAATTTACTTTTTAAAATATAACAGTACACTTTAAAAAATACTGCCTCCAAACTTTCAAATGGTAAAGCTGAATCTTCCTGTCTTCAGTGTCACATGAATCTTCAGAAATCATTATAATATGCTGATGCTCTAGAAACACTAAAACAAATGCTGCTTAACTTTTTTTTTGTGTAAAATTACAATTTTCACCCATTTAATGTGTTCTTGCTAAATAAAAGTGAAAAAAAAATACTGTTTGGACAGTAGTTCAAACAAAACACTATCAGCTCCAGAATTTTACTTTTCAATGACAAGAAAACAAATGTGTTGTCAAAATAAATTTGACATTACATTGTTACAGATAAAAGCTAGTTAAATGCGGTGTAGACCCACTGTGCCTGTTGTAGCTTTAAAGTTTGAATTTGTTCCACTTGTGACACCAAACTGATTGGCTGTAATAATAGCTGAAAGTTTGTCATATTAGTGTTTATGCATATTTTTTTTCTTACTTTTAGTTGTCCCGGCACATTAAATTGCATTGTAAGAGAGTCTTTTAACATTCAAAAATGAAACTACTTTAAAAACAGCATTGTAACACCTCAACAGAGGTGAGAGTGTGAGCAGAGAGGAAGAAATTCAGCTTTCAGGTGTAAGAGTTAATTTTACCAGTGCAGTGTGATGTTTTTCCCAGTGTCATGTGAAGGCTTTTCACATTCGTCGTCGGTTCCCATGAGCACCTGGGTTAGATGACAATCTTTATTTATCTGTCTTGCAGGAAGTGTGTTTTCCTACAGGAGAGAAGTGTGTGTGATGGACAGGTGATTATTTGAGGAGCAGTTTGTGTCAGTCTCTCGATTGTAAACGGCAAATATTTATGTCTGTGGCGGACAGTCTCCTCTCCAACGGTCTCCTTTGTAGCTTAGGGTCAAAAGGTCAAATGTTGTGGGAGTGTTTCCCATTATCCTCCTACCCACTCATATTCTCTATTTTGTGCACTGTATCTCTTTCAGTTTCTCTCTCATTTGTTTGTGTCGGTGTACATGTCGTTCTCGCGCGTTCCAAGTAATGAGGTCAGTATAGGCGTTTGACTCATGTTACAAATATTAAACACGCAAACAGTCTCACACCCGTCTTATGATAATAATCCTGATGCACACCCGTATGGACTCACTGGTTCTTCCTCTCTCGCTGGGAAAGGAAAGGTGTGGTCCCTTGTTTCTAAATAAGACCAATGGACACTCTATATATAGGTGCTGTTTTGGTAAACAGGAAGTTGAGTCATGCCAGTCAGGCCTGTGTGTGTGTGTGTGTTTGTCCATAGAGACCTTCACTCCTCAAACCACAAACTGATAAAGCTAAAGATAAAACATAAAAAAGTGAAGTCAAAACAAAGAACAGTCCGAGGAATGTTTTTGTAGAGTGTTAAAGACATGGGATGACATGCGAGAATGTTAAAGGCCCTTTTTGGGCTGACCTTTGACTTGCCCAGGAAAAAGTACATGCACTCGCTTTCATAATATAGCATGTTTTGTTGAAATTAATAAGTAAAGAAAGCAGTACTGTTGGATAGATGCTGTCTCTGATATTGTATTGAGAAGATTGTTCCACACATAAAATATTGATTTAGTATTATACAATTATTGTTGGAACTTAAAACTGATGTATTGTGAGGATCAACCCTTACTCAAAATATAAAATAAAATATAAAAAATAGATTTTATAATTAGTTTTAATAACTAGTCATTTTATTATTTATTTAGAATGAAAACACTTGCATATCAGTCTTTAAAGTGTGGGAAATATCACTAATGACGAAGCTAAATGTGGCATTGATTATAATAGGTTTGTGTGATGTTTTGAAATTTAAAGTTGTTAAATGTTTGATCCTGTTCAGTAATTGTTGTTAAGAAATGATAAATTATAGATATCTGATAATTTGTAGTTTAGATCTGTTTAGTTTTAGAAATGTTGGCGATTAAAAATAAGATTAAATGGCTATGATTTACTCTGTTTTTTGTGATTTTTTCTTTTTTTTTTCTCTGAATAAAATATTTAATAGAGGTATCAGTATTGGTATCGATAATAGCTACATTGGCCTTGTTATTACTTGGTATTTGATTAAAAAGAAAATCAGTATCACCGATTCCTGTAGAGCATGTTTTGAGGAAATGAATGCATATGTAAATGAAGCAACAGTGATGCATCACTCTGTTAAACGAGTCTGTTAATCTCCAGACAGGTCTGAACAAGTCACCTCAGTGGAGGTGCTCAGGTGCTGCTGCCCTCTAGTCTAGTTTGGTGAAAATGAGGAGAAAAAAGAGCAGATTCTATTTTCACCGTTTTATTTCTCTAAACAAATATGAGAAAGAGTGATAGAGCTGCTGTATATATGTGACAGAAATAGAGATGGAGATCGAACAAAAGCTGGACAGCTCATAAAGGCCTGCCACTTGTTTATTTTCCCTTATTGTGTGTGTACTACAGTCTTCTTTTCTGTTTGATTAATGCTCTAGCACAAACAGACAGTGCCTGGAAGAGAGACGCTAGAGGGAACAATAATTTATAGCATGCTACAGAGTGTCTGCACCAAGTCTCATAGTTAGTTTTAAGCTGCACGTGTTTGATTCAATAAAAAGAACCAGCTCCTAAAATGTAATTGTTTTGTAATCCAACTACACTGCTCTGTTGAATCAGTTGCGGTGTTGCGATTGCCATTGTATAAGTATTGCAGGAAACTCTATTTTAGTGTGGTGTTTCATCTGCATTGGTGCAATAACCAATAACGGAATGCAATTTTGTTTGCAACCCTACTACTGAACAATGGATCACATTGAGACATAGCCAGTTTTTATCTTGTCATGCCTAGTTAGGACCCTTTAAGGCAAGTCAGTTCACTCGCCGCCGGTCATTTTGGTAACATTTTGGTGACAAGCTGCTTTTTTTCTGCTTGCTTGAATGAAGTTCTATAGTACGTTATATTATTATATATAACGTGTTGTTATTTTTTCCTATTTGTGTCATGTTCAGAGCATTTGGTCATCCTGCCATAGATTCAGTGCAAATTTCAATTTTTTACTTGTTTCACACTCAGTGTGAATACATGTGTTCCCTCACTTTCCTCATTCCACCTGCCATTGCAGCCCTCAGTATTTTGACAGAGAGAGATTGGATGGTTTGGAGTGATGTAAAGGAAAACTGACAGAAGAATGGATGAGTGGAAAGTGGAAGAGAGAGATTGCTGATATGTTACTATATATATCTGTGTAGACCCAGAGAGAAAAGAACACAAAGACATATATGCATATAAACCTCAGAGCTGAATGGAAGACAGACATGTGACAGTTGAATGAAGCTAAAGAGAAAGAATGATAAAAGGAAGAGAGGGAGGTGGAAGAGAAAAAATGTTCCGCTCATACTCTGATGGTGATTTATGAGTGGTTCTGCCTTCAGGCGAAATAGTTTGAAAATTATTAAATAGCGGCAATTAAAGTCATAAAAATTGAGGAAAGAAAAGTGGTTGTGGAGATGAACTTGACGTCTGTCTGGTCTACAAAATTTAATAGTGTCTGTCTTTGTTTGTTTTCTTTCCCTCGGTTTCATTTCTTCTCGCATTTTTAGTTTTATAGACTTTTACTTTGATTACAAAAGTATATGTCTGTTCTCTCATATTCAAGTCGTAGCTTCTGAAAAGGCGGATAGTGGCTTTTTTGTGCTGCTTTATTAGCAGACTGTGATTGCTTTGGGCATTTTGGCATCTGTGAAAATGTTGTGGGATTTGTTCAATCAGTTTGATGCAAGTCAGAGTTTTGACTTCTCCAATAAAAGGCCAGTAAAATGTTCAAATACAATGGATATTGATTACATATCCGGGACTTCAGACTTTGAAATCATTTGCACACACAATCTGAGAGATCACAGCATAGATTAAAGAATGCTGCTGGTTGTTCTCAGTAATGATGATAACCAGTCACTGCTCATCACACCTGATGTGTGATAGGCCCTATTTATACCTGATATTAAGGTTCACCTAAAAATTTAAATGGTGTGCTTCTCATTTACTCACCCACATATTATTCCAATGCTGTGTGACTTTTGCTCTTCTGTGGAACACAAAAGGAGATTTTTTTAAAGAAAGTTCACTATGCTCTTTTCCATACAGTGAAAGGAAGGGGGACCAAAAACAAAATAAACATATCATAAAATACCATTAAAATAGTTAATGCAAAGTGTGTGCCTTATTCCAATTCTTCTTAAAGGTGCTCTAAGCGATGTCACTCGTTTTTTAGGCCAAAACATTTTTTGTCACATACAGCAAACATCTCCTCACTATCCGCTGGCTGCCTGTCCCCTGAACACACTGTAAAAAGACGCGGTCTCTGCAGACACCCCAGGCTCCACAAACAGCAACAAAAACAAACTGGGCTGACCCGCACCACGAAACATAACAAACTGTTCCAGCCAATAACAGACAAGAAGGATTTGGGGGTGGGGTTTGGGGGGTTAGTGCTCGGATGAGGAGGAGGACTAGCCTCTGCTTTGTTTGACAATACTTTAAACGTCAACAAGAAGTGACGTCCCCCGACATCGCTTAGAGCACCTTTAAGCCATATGATAGCTTTCTCATGAGAAAATTAATTTACAGGGTTGATTTTGAATTCATATGATTTGATTCGTATAAAGGGATTTTTTTAAAGCATGAATGTCTGCCTCTTAAACCTAACTCTCATTCAGGTGTAAGCAGATCATACAAAAACATATAAATGACATTATACAAATTCATACGAACTGTCCACCAATTCGCCAAAAAAACATAACTTGTTACGAATTTCCAGGAGAGTGTGTTGTGAGTAGCAGACCAAAAATCCTCCATAGCTACCAAACATCATGAAACCTGAACGAGTTCTTCATGCTAGTTGAATTTGGAGTAAGAATAACGTTTAGCATCTTATGCCCTGTACGTAAACCTGTGTATATGATGACAGTTACATTTTTGGGCGATTTATCCCTTTAACATCTGCTTTAGGGTGATCAGATCACAAGTGGTCAGCGGAGACCGAATTATTTATGCTCTGGTCATGCCAAATGCATGTCAGTCTGTGTTAAAAAATCAAACTCTTTATCCCAAATATACTGTTGATATTGCCACAAATGTGACATTTCAAGCTTTTGTTATGTTTTTTTTTTTTTTTTTTTTTAAAGGGGAAGCTCATATCAGGCAAACCAGAGATGTTCCAGAGATAGTCTTGTGCACTTATACATTTGGAGCTTTTCCAAGAGTTTGATTGGACGCTTGTTTTCTTTTAGAGCCGTGCACAGCTGGAAAAGTTTAAAACTCATGTCTTGGTGGAATTATTACATGTTTCACAAGTAATTCGATGTTGACCAGGATGCATCAGGACAGATTAGCGTTTATACTCAAGCGTGATTTTTTTTCGACTGCATCTGAAGTGAACGTGGTTTAAGTGATCTGTTTACACCTGCTGTCCACTTTTGATCAGATCACTTGGGATGGATGTCAATAGTAGATGTAAACAAAGCCTAAGTGGAGTGAGAGAGAAACTGAGGTTTTTGCATCTGACAGATGTTTTCATATGCCCTGATCCCTAATCCAATCTTCTCTTTAGTACCTCTTCCTCACAAATCTTTGTCTCGGCTCATCTCTCAGATTCGCATCCACACATGGCCGATCCCCATCGTTATCCAATCACATCCATCCACCGCCCTCTGTGTCAGTGGCAATACAATCAGAGCCATATGGTAGCCACATTTGCAAAACCCCACACTTCCTGATCGCTTCCTTTCGGGAGGCGGCGCTGGGCAGACATGCGGGAAGATGTAATCAGACGTTTGGCAGAATCTGCAGCAATCAGGCACGCCATCAGACGCTTTTTGGTCTTCGGCCACCGGGGCTTAAGGGTATCTGGGGTGTGTGTGCGGGTAACATCAAAGTTCCTGGATAAGAGAGAGTTGGAGAGAGAGGAGATTACATGGATTAGAACGGAGGGGGAAAGAGTAATGTAATTAAACACTTGTCGAGATTTTATTCCACCCCGTAGACATGAGAGAGACTCTGTAGGGGCTGATATGCTGATTATAACGCTTGCTGCTCCAAATTTGTTGACAATACTGTGTTGGGCATTTGCCCTGGGAGCGACTCTTAATGCAGTCATATTAGAAAGAAAGATGGAGTATTATAGGAGCACAAATGTGGCGAGACAATGAAATTGCATTCCTTCTGAGTTGCGCGCACACTTTCCATCTTTCAGCACCCTCTGTAATGTTAAAGGCGGCCCGTCTGTTGGACGCTACCTTTGTGTTCCAGCTCAAGCGAAGATATGATGTCATCAGGACTTTTGTGTGTCTAATCCAGTGCAAACATTAGATGTCTAGAGTGCTGATGTATGTGTGTACATAGTACAGAACCTCAGGTATGCACATTTCTCACATACAATGCCGCTCATTGATCAGCTTTTGTGTGTGTTTGCAAGGCATCTCTGCATTGAAAGTCATCTTATTATTTACTGTATCTTCTCCTTAACATACAGACTGCATTCACATTTTATTTAGCAAATGTTACAAATTTTATTTATAGGTGTATCTCCAATTTGGGGTCGGTAAAATTTTAGTTTTTTTTAGTTTACATTTTTTTCTGATTAATTATGTTCTTTGTTTGAACAATCTCAATATCGATACTTAAAACCCCAAGATCAATATTTTACATATTTGTACAACAATTCCCATCCTACTGATGCCACTGCGTTCTGATGAACTAATTTACTCAGCCGCATAATTTGGACCCTATTGTTAATTTATTTTTTAATGGATGCGAGTTTGCAGTCTGTATTGAGTATTATGCAAAACAATTTGTGTAACACCATTTACAAACAATAGACTCATATTAGCCAGTTCTTGATAGTGAATCAAAAGCCTACAAATGCAGCCAGTGTACTGTAAGTCTAATTGTTGAATTGAATGAGTCTTTTGAGCCAGAATATACATTATGTGCACTATTGAGTGAGCTTGAGCTGTGAACTTGACCTAACCGCTCAACACAAACTCTCTTCTGCATGTGTACTGGAGGACACATTATTCTACACATTCACATCACTAGCTCTCTTCTCAATCCTTTCATGCTGTTGTATCCTTATCTGCTGTTCTTTCATGTCCGTAGTGTTGCCTCAGGTGAGACAGGCCTCGGGTAAAAGACAGTAAGCATCTTGAGTCCACATCCACACAGTATATAATGTGCCAAAGATGCCTGAAAGAGATACATCCCATCCCATTTAGACGTTTCCCTGGTAGGAACATAAGTTTTATTTCTGGCAGTATAAAAGCACAACAAGACTTCCTCTAAATTGCAATGTACGGCTTAATTAAGCATAATTTAATTGTGGCACAATACCTTTAATGGACAGTGCTTTTAAGCAAGCCATGGCCTCCTCACAAAGCTTTAAAACACTCTGTCGATTGATGGCCTACTGTCATTTTCTTTTAATGGACGTCCTGCTCTTAATGCTGCTGTCACTTCCACGTTAACACATGCACTATCGTTTACGGCCTCAAACAAGTTACTGGCCTGCTTGATGTTTGGTTTTCTTGCTTATCCGATCGGTTGTGTGGTAAATATTAGAATGACACCGCCAATGTTGTTACAATGGAAAAATGTGTTTGGCTTTAAATGAAACATGTTTGTTCATGTTTTAGTGTGTTTACAGCTCACAATCAATTCCTGTTTGATGAAAAGAAGTGCACAAACGTGCAGACAAAATAGACCCATAATTGAAGCGTTTCATATTTACAGAGCCCTTTTTCTTTTATGAGCATAAATTGCCTTTGCGATACATAAACACATCTGCGAACATAAACACTGATAGTATAAATGACTCGGCTGCCATCGCAAATGACAAAGCAGTGCAAACAGACTGTTATTGTCTACAATAAAAATAATCACTACATACTTTGCCTTGACAATAAAATGCATCTTTGTTTCCAAATAGACCATTTTTGTGGCGCTACTGAAGCAGTGGCAGTATGTTTGGCGAGAGCTTCCCTTGTAAAAACTGTAACTGCTAAAAAGAATGAATTAATAAATAATGCATGAAGAGTAAACAGTGATCCACCTGAGGCTTGTTGTTTAAATGTAAATACTGAGTTGCGAGAGAGGCGTGGTGGGTTCAATTACCTTTTAAATCCACCCACTTTAATCATTGTAATGTCTTGTTTGATTTACTGTATTGTTTGGAGGCTGTTTGGGAAAGTTTTGGAACAGATGTCTGCATTAACACGCAAGACGGATCTAAGATTAACGTTGAAACTTGTTGCACCTCGACAAAGATTTTCTTCTCATCATTCCATTCCATTAAACTCTCAATGCACTCGCTTGTCAACGTTGATGCTGGTTTAAAATTCTCTCAAATAAATCTTTCAAATTCTTTCTTGTTCTGTAATTGTTTCTTTAAATTGGCAATTGGAGTAAAGTAAACACAAACATGTATTTAAAAAATCTGACATCAAACTGTTGCCTACTTTGTCACAGACACTTGATGTTGATTATAATGGAAGTTACGCAGTTTTACGTCACTCTGACTGTGTGTGGTGTAAACACAATGCAATTTTAGATACATTTCAAATGACAAACAACGTCAACTTGACAACCTAGACATCAATGGTCAATGTTGTATGTCTTTCGGGTGTTTTACGACGGCTTCAGTTGTGGTTCATCTAATCATTCTTAGAATGTATTACTGTTTGAGTCTTTCATTGTTTACTCATAGTGTTACATAAAGTGAAGAATTGTGATGGTAGACTTATCCTTCATTGGTTATAATCTTATCTTTTGATTTGCACTCAATAAATCCCACATGAAAAAGAAAATTATTTGTAAACAATTTCACTAGATCACCATAAAAGCTAGGAAAATGCTAACTTAAATGTCTCATTTAGTCTAATTGAATGCATTTTCAATTTTAACCAAGCATATACTTTTTCACTAACACAAATATATGAATAAAATATAATTGGATTTGATTTTTGGACTTTGCTGCAGGTATTTTCCAGAGTGTTATGTAGTACTTAAATAGGATGCGGTGTTATTTTGAACCTTTGCCATTGTTGGAAAGCACTTGTTGGCAAATGCCCCGGCAGCCAAAGCAATTACGAATTACCATTCTAAAAGTGCCATAATTTTTATATATATATATATATATATCATTTTTTTATAGATACCTGAGGCAAAATTCAGATGCAAAACGGTTGCAGCCATCAAACATAAAGTGCAATCAAACTAGAATGTGGCAAGAAAAAACATGGATACCATGGCTTTCTCCTCAGACTCTTGTAAACTGTTAACACGCCTTTGAGGATCAAAACACGTTGGGTGGAGTAACTCTACATAAGTTGGAATACTGCCATTTTGCTACTTGTTGCAGTACCACCAGCAGCCCACAGGTTGTAGCAATTACATAGTGCAGTGGTTCTCAACTGGTTTAGCCATGGGACACATTTTCCCAGGGTCATTAAGCGCCAACCCAAATTTGTAGATTCTCAACCAAGCAAATCGTTTTTATTTCATAAATAACAGTTAAGACACACACAAAAGTAACATACCACTTTACTTAACATAGATATAAATGGTAAGACTATCGCTGTACTCATTACACTGATGAATAATAAACCATCCCAGATTAATTAGTGCAATAAAGTTAGCAAGTTGGTATGAGCCACCAAAGTCATCAAAAATATAGAATTGGTGGTATTTTAGGTTAAGATTACGGAATCAGGTTACAGTTGCCATGGGTAAATACACAATACTAACATGAACTGTTAATAAAACATGGACACTGATCCTGATGGATAGAATGAACATCATACCTGCATGCAAATCCTTCCCAGCTAACAAACGACATACCACTTGCGTAATTTGGACTGCTTTTAATTTGAGCGCCGTGTTTTTAGAACTTTGTGTCATGCACGAGACGCTGCAATGGACGAGAGTGCAATGGTCAAACACATCTGAATAGCATGTTTACATAAAAAGAATGACATTTTTGTGGTGGAATGGAAAAATGCGTTCTATCAAACAGTCTTTGCAGAAGAGTCAACAGCTTTTAAAGACATCTAATAAGTCTTGAATCAGAAAAAAAACATTTCTAGTTTTTTTTTTTGTTGTTGTTTCTTTGGCTAGACACTCTGCAACCCAGTCACCTTCAACCTTCTCACCTGGTTGAGAAACAGCTTTAGCATGTTCACCCCCCATGTATATATATGTCTTTTATGTTCCACAGAAGAAATAAAGAAAGAATTTCAGGTTTGGAATGACATGAGGGTAAGAAATTGATCTCGGAGTTCTTAAGTTACATGCAAAAGGGGAGAGTTTGGTAGAGTGTTTTGGATTATTGCTTCAGTTTTTATGGCTGCAAAGCTGCACGTGCAATATTATGCCACAAAAATGGCAATTATACCATTTTGTCACAGCTGCTCATCTGCAAAAAGTAGCTTGTTACTGGAAAGCCATGCTATTTTCATTGCAGCTGAGCAACAGTAACTGAAAAATGTACTTAAGTTAGAAGTGTCTTTTTAGTACTTCCCCAAACTGCTGCATTTATTCTGCTTTCTTGATATTATAAGAGAGTAGTCCCTGGAGTCATTGGAAAGCAGAGAGACAGAGAGGGAGAAAAAAAAAAAACTTGACAGAAAACACTGACATCATTACAGCATGCACAAAATTCGAAAGCTATAAGGAAGTTTGTCAAAAATAATCTGATAACATGAAAACAATTTCAGAGCTGAGAAACGTAATCGACATTGTTTGTGACCCTCTAACGGGTTTCAACAAGAAATAATGTTAAATGCTTCAACCCTAACAGATGAACAGAATGGCCTGCAGTGACAACACAATGAGGAGATAAACACTTCCTGGGGTACCATCACTGAGAGATGTTTGGTGTAGTATCCGGTGTGTGTGATGCATACTCCATGATGTTACAAATTTCTGTCTGCACCGTGAAGATTAAATGAAGCCTCTTAAGTGTATATCCCACTGTTATTGTATCAAATATCTGAAAAATTCCCAGCAAGCATTTCACACGGTCCACTGAGTGACAGCATAAAGTACTGCGGGGGGAATACCTGCTGTAAGGCAATACTCTACCACGACCGCTTGACTGCTTTTACACTGTGTGTCACAGGACAAGATTGAAAATACAATGAAAGGAAATGGAATACTGGTATATTGCGTACTGCACAGTATACTACCTAGTATTTTTTTTACATGTATTATGTAAAAACAGTATGCAACGGTAACCGTAGTATGCTACATATGATATTACCTTACACTGCATGCTAATTCAGCAGTTGTCCTCAGGTTATCATTTAGGAAATAAAAATAAATAAATAAAAATACTTTTTGCATGGGGAGGCTAGCAGCAATACATCAGGTAAATTTGACACATCGGTTCCTTCAAATGGAAACTGTGAATGCTTCTGTGTAGTTTGTAATCATATCGACCTTATTCCTACCCCCATGACGCTTTGCGGGAATTATAGATGTAACTTCCGTTAAGATGTAAACAATCGCTCTATTAACGCAATACGTTAAAAAAAGTGTCACAATGAGATAACATTAATCTACGCACCCTTCAACCATTGAACATTAAAAGGAAATTTTAAAGTGTGAAAGCATCAACAAGGTACTTTCAACAGAGCATGAATAACCCCAAAAGCGCGATTCTTTCCACAGCAATAACGGACGGGTTAAATATCACTGTAGTAATATCTGTATTATGTAACATATGTTGCCTTAATCAAAAACGTTCATTAACTTCAGCATTACGTGATACTATTTCAAAGTGATTTCCGTCATTTTGACAGATTATAAATTGTATTTACCTGTGAAAACAAACGTGGAAAGAGACGTGAGGATTTGAGGGGAAAACCGAGAGATTCTTCGTGCATTCCAGTGAATCATTAATGGAATATAGTGCAAATTAAATTTGGGAGAACAGACCACAAATGTGCAGTATCATATTGTCCTTTTTAATACTTTTACAGCGGATTGCAAATGAAAAAAATAAAATGATGAGGAAAAGCAGCGACTGAAAAGAGCTCTTGCCACGTTAAAATGTCACTTTAAAATACGGATAAGCTATATTTGTAGCTTTATTTGTAAATGATTCGTTTCAGCCTTTTTGAATGGAAGTTCCCCAAACCAGAAGTGTCACCCATAATTCAGAACGCAGTAAGCTCGTCAGGAATAAGGTGGATACAAAAGGTAAGCCATTAAAAGGGTGCTGTCAAGGTCAGGGAAATAGTCTCTGAAATATCCCTGGAGGTGCTCCAGGTGGGATTGTATCAGTGGAGAAATGGTGTCCAACTCAGCATCAGCAAAGCCAGAAAATGAATAATTTGAAATAATTAATGCGTGTATCATTTCTTGCTAGAACAGTTAATATAAATGTATCTACAAAGTAAAAATTAAGAATCATAAAAATATCAATGGGACCACCATGGCTTATTAGTAGTTATTTTAAGTGGTGTCAAATGTCTCCATTTCAAACCTCGGAGAAATGTTGTCTTTTTAATAGACATAGTAAAAAATGTATGCAAACTATAAACAACTGTATGCAGGCTGTATACAATTTTGTGTAGTCGGTTTAAATGATGAGTCAAGAAAAAGATTGTACAGTTTTATTACTACATACATACATACATACATATATATATATATATATATATATATATATATATATATATATATATATATATATAAATTCTATACATGCTGAAAAATTGCATATAAGGCAAATATACTGCGTACAGAAGAAATAGTACGAATATTTTGGTGAAATGCTTTTCCTAAGATAGATGCTGTCTTTCTCGCCCACTTGGTTCCTCAAGTATATGACCTCCCAGCGCAACTGAAGAACTTCTCAGCTTGAAGGACGCTGGCAGAGACAAGAGAGCCAGGTAATCTCGGTTTTCCTCCGTGACAGCTCAGGTGAGACACAGAGCCACTCTTGTCTCTGATCTCCTGAAGAGCGGAGCATGCAGTGCTTTTTCTCTAATGCACACACCTTCATGTCCACAGTATCAAAGCTTCTGAGAACAAATGAGCTTTGAATTATCTTTTCCTGTGCCCTAGGAAGCTACTGTTTATGCAGTTGTGTCAAAGTCACAATCAGGGCTGGTTTGAGTTTTAAGCCTTAGATTTAAGATTTAAGCTTTTCCTCTAGGGCCGCCTTGACTGTGACACTGGCAGTTGAATGGTCGTGTACCAACAGGACCTGAAGGTAAATATTGAATGGTTGTCATTGTTAGGTTGGGTTGGGTTGGGTTGGCGGATGGTGGATTTGGCGGAGAGCCCAGAAGCGTATTGAAACCCAGTCCCGTATGAGAGAGACTGATCATTTAATCAGAGTATAAAGCTGAAATGGTAGAAAACACAGCATGGATAGGTCGAGAGGTGAGGCAGAGGAATCTAATTCCATTTCCCACTGTCTCATAATGACTTGAGTTTATTAGGTGAAGAAACATTGGACTGGTTTATTCATGAGGCTGAAGCTCAGCTAAAGCATTTGGATTTAGTTTGATCATTGTGCCTTTTGTTATACCTGTATGCAAGTGAGAGATATGGCTCTGGAATTTGTTATCTGTAACATTTTGTTGAGGGGTTGTTTTCACTCATAGAAAGCAGCAACTGTAATGTTCTCTTCAGCACACATGACAATTCAGATGTGTGCTCTGATCTGTCTGGTTTTCCAGGACTCAATTAGTATTTTGTCAAAAATAGCATATTGGGGACTACATTTATTTATTTCCAAACCTGTATGACATATTTTCTTCTTGGAACAGATATGAAGGTAGTTTGAAGAATGCAGTTTACCAAACAGTTTTGGTTACCATTGACATCAATTATATGGAAAAAAAAAAAAAAAAAAAAAAAAAAATTTGAGTGAGCTAGAACTTTAATGTTGTTTAAATTATTTGACAAATAATTTCAGTTTTACCATAAATAGCCTACCATACAAGATATTTTCCACTACAGACCTGATTTCCAGATAAATACATTACATAGAAACAGAGAAAGATCTTAAATTATCCATGTGTAGCCAATGAATATGCATGCATGTCCAGTAGTGGATAGTTTTTTGAATTTTATTATGAAGAGTTAAGATGACTGAGAACAGTAATCAGCAAATTCTACCGTAACAGTAATGGTCACTCCTCAAATAACACTCAATTGAAGAAGCTTTTCCAGGAAGAGCTGTCATCTGGGCGAATACCACCCTCAGTGTTCAGAGGCTATCATTTGACTGTCTTCATTTGTTTAAGCAAAGCCCTGATTACGTATGTGTTTGTTGGGTTTGATAAGCAGTGATGCAGCTTAGCACTTGTTTCCTCTTAAAGAGTGTTTGCTTTTTTATATATTTAATGAGGGTTGGCGGGTTAGCAATTTTCTAAAATTATAAAAAGCAAACCGTTTCAGTGGAAGAGTCACCCGATTTGTCTCTGAGACGTTTAGATAAGTCTAAAGGAACTGAAATGGTCTGCAGTTGACTGATTTTGGGTGATTTGGCCATTTGATTGCACAAACACAGAAATTTGTCTAAAAAAAGTCATCCCAAACTGTAGAGGACAGGCCACTGACGGCCCAACGATCCCCCCAGCTCTGTATGATTCATTTACATAGATTTACTGAGAGGATGAAATCTGCCTCAGGCTCAAGGCCTCTTCACAACAAGAAAGAAACAAAAAGCACTCATTCTCATGCTCTAATGCAAGTACAACCCAAATTACAATTTGGGTTTCACTCATGTTAATGGCGTTGTACGACTTGCTAACTTTCGCTGTCAAAATCTTTGTTTGCTGTTAGGGTTAGTTCTGTCAGGTCCATTAAGTCAAGAACACATGACAAATAAAAATTAAATTGCAATTCAAGTTGATAAATTCTGAATTACATTTTTGGGGGTATAGCTCTGTTCAGGGAGTCCTCTGACCTTTCATGAGCACCATGAAATAGCAGAGAGTCAGAGGACAGCAGCAGCATTAGGGAACGCTCACACAGTTTAGGACTGGGAGAGCTGAACTATTCCCCCTATATGAACAGAGCAGCAACGATGACAGAATAGCAAATGCCACGTTATACACGACAATGAGGAGCTGGGGAGGTGGCGGGCTGCAGAGAAGCGAGCAGCAAGCAGTTAGCAGCGAACTGAATCTGCTTAAAATAGGGCGCCCTGATTTGAGCGTAGCCATTAGCAATGAGGGGAGTTGAACAGCTGATTCGCTGATGCAGATTAGCTGATGGAGCTCAGCTGAGCAGAACGGCTGATGACACCGTGTTGTTGGCCAATAGCGTTAGCAGCATCTTGACTATTTGGACGCTGACGCTCAATATGTGATTTCTCTGCATATCTGTCAGCTAATTTGGATATTTTATGCATGCCATTCCATAAATGTTTTAGCACGTATTAAAAAAAAAAAAAGAATAGAAACTTATTTGACAGAAAAAGACAGAAAACAACAAAACAGCCAACAACTTACCAGACAATTATAATTTTCACTAGGCTATTTTAATGCAAAATTCAAACTGATACTAATTGAATTTGCTGTAGTTTAATTTTTTTATAATATGTAATGTAATATAATATAATATTTGGTAGGGCTGCACAATATATTGAAATAAAAATCGATTTCGCAATATGGCTTGGTGCGATTGTCAAAACGTATAGGGTGCGATTAAACTAAGCAAATACATGTGCCACCAGTTTCAGAGTGAAGCGAGTCATTTACACACGTGTAATTCATAATACAGTTTTCAAAGTTGCAGAATGGCTTGGATCATTTACTGTGACTCTGAGATGCTGTGAGCCACAAGCGTGTAAATAAACATAGTGCCTTCATCTCTGAAGACGATAATGGTATCGTTCTTAAAAACGTGCACTTTGAAAACAGTTTTCAAAAGTTTGCATTTTTTTAGGCCGCCAAAACGCATACAAATATTGTTTTGTGAATGACCCCTTAGTATTGTAATTTGATTAGATTTTATTTTTATGTTTAATATAATATAAATGATTACAATATATTTTCAAATTTGTTCAATTTATTTTAATAATGAAAATAAAGCCATAATTCATAAAATCACACAAATCAAAATACGTATTGTAATAAATTAATTCTTTATGTATTATATGCAGTATTATTTTATATTACACTGAATTGGTCAAAAACAGTATGAATGTATCTCATGAAAATAAAAGTATAAAGAAAAAAAAAGGTTCATTTTATGGTTTGAGTTGGCTCTTAGTAAACCCAAGTAAGATGAAGTTTTTCCCAAATTTTTCAACTCTAAAAGGATTTTATCATTTAAAAATGAGATGCAGTCACTAACAAAACCACCCCAATCATTCTACAATTATTAATTCTTTCCAAATAGAGCTATTCAAGTCGGCTGGCTTTTTTTCCATATTACAATACATACGGTATTGCAGATAAACAAAATATCACAATGTATCATGCAGCCCCAATATTTTTTTTTAATATTGATTGTTTCATAAGATATACACTACCCTTTTCTTCAAGCAAGGACTCATTAAACTGATCAAAAGTCATGTATAATGTTAAAACAACATTAAATAATTTTTATTTATCTAAGAATGATGAAAAGGCCAGTATCATGGTTTTAACAAAAATATTAAGCAGCACAAATGTTTTCAACATTGATAATAATAATAATAATAATAATAAATGTTTTTATTCAATAATGCTAATGTTCATATTAGCATGATTTCTGAAGGATCGTGTCACTGAAGATATTTCTGGCTTGTTTGGTACCATTATGCATCTTGTAAGTTTCCTTGATACCAGATCCAGACACATAAAAATATTTCGTTCATCCATCTTTTCAGTTAAGTACTTTTCTGAGTCTTGTTTATAGGGAATATTGAGTCTTGGTGAGAATATTCCTTTCCCTCTCATATTTTAACAAAAGCACAATACCTTTTTGAAACTAAAGATAAGAGAGGCTTACAGTTAAAGCAGTGCATTCTGGCTAAACCCTAAAAGCACTGCAGTATCTGCTTCCACAACGCTGGTTAAAAAGTAATGCCTTTAGACATGGTGCCATGTTTGCACCATGGATTTGTTCCTTGGAGTTCTTACATGCATTGAGTACCATGTAAATACCACAGTACACACATATGGTTATCCTTTAGCATACACAAAATAAAAGGGTATTACCATCTGACACAATAGTGCCACCATAGTGTCTTCTGTAAGGGAGAAATCACACACTGAATTGTTGGCATACTTTTCTCTTTGTGTAGGCCGCTGTGTAACAAATCCATTGCAGCAAGTCAGCCGAGCAGAGAAAAGACATTTGTCAGAAAAGAGATGGCCAGACACAAAACGAAGGAGAGCGGAAATGTTTTTCTGATAAGCACGCCTCCAGGAACACTCCGCTGGCCCTCAGTGATTAGAGACGCGCTGGAGTACGTCCAGGACACGTCAGGCTGACCTTGACACGTGCTTCATCATGCTGTAAGCGTGTACTCCAGAGGGGCTGAGAGCTCAGGAGTGGACGACACAACAGGCTGTGTAATCTCAAATTACACCCCATCCTCTGAATACGGAGTTACCACTGGCCATCGTCTCCACGTTTAAAATATCCGCTCCCATTCGGCATTCAAGTGACTCGCATAACGTTTATTCATCCACCAAATGCTGCATATTCCGTTCTATACAAAGCATGCCAAGCCTGCATGTCTCAATCTGTGGTATGAGCTCTACAACATGCTATCTAGACAAAGTCACACATGCTGGAGAATCCTAATGCTCTATTGATTGACTCAGGCCTAAGGCTTTGAATCATATAGGCCTGCCAAAGGTTATCATAATCAATACGCAATAACCGTAATAGTACTCTCAGCCCGACTACAAAAGGATAAAAGAACAATCATGCAAATTTGCTCGACCAGGGGTTATGGGCCGATGATATCAGTTGTTGCAAGGACAGGGTCCCAGCGTTCCTCAAGCTAGTTGAGCTCCCAAGTTTGGCTGCCATGGTAACCTTGACAAAATTGCCGGTTTGCAGAAGTAGGAAAGGAAGTGTCTATTTTTACCCACAGGATAGAGAGGGACACATAGCTGATTTTGAGGATGAGAGATGTCAATGAATATGTTTAGCACATTTTTAGAGTTTGTCTCTGTTTTGAGGGAATGGAACTGAGATCTGTAAGCGTGTGTGTGTGTCGAGGTGGGAAATGAAGGTTTCTCTCATTGTGGTGTTATAGAAGTGTGACTGTTACACTTTTCCTGAAAGCTGTAAATTGGTTTTAACACTAAATATCTTGCCTTAATTGAACAGAGAGTGTGCTGATACGACTCTTCAGAAGACGTGTTTAACTCACATTTGAATGGATGACATTCCTTTGAACTGAATGGCTGGACCTTAGGAGAGACTGAAACATTCCTCTGTTGACACTCTTATTTTCATAAACACACCTGTAGAGGCCTTTTGACTGCTGTTGTCTAAGGTCAACCATCTGTCTGTCTGTGTAAAATATGAAATCATTATTGATTAGAATTACAGTAGTGTAATAAAAAAATAGTTGTACACTAAAAAATATTCTGTTAAATTGATGGTAAAAAACTGGCAGCTACCAGACATTCACTGTAAAAAATACCGTGACAATGTTTCCAGTTTTACAGGATGTCTGTATATTTTACAACTTAAAACCATTAAGCGATATAATGTTAATATAACTACTTTAACAAAATCTGCCTTTTTACCTTAAACCTCTGGATTTGACAAACGCGCCGGCGCGTTTTGCTGGATTTTTTTCACATGGCAGCAAAATAGACTTAAAATACTGTCATTTATGGTCCCACAGACTTAAGAAATATGACAAAATAAACTGTAAAATGTCTACTTTTTTATGTCCACTTACAATCGAATCAAGTTTTGATTCTGTGCTTTTGTAAAATAAAGAAAATAAACAGGGTATGCTTTCTGCCTCTCTGTCTCCATGAACCTTTTTTTTTCTTGAGCACGTCTCTAAACTTAAGTCAGTGAATACTAGTCACACAGGCATGAGCAATAT
Source organism: Meda fulgida (assembly GCA_030578275.1). Lineage (NCBI taxonomy): Eukaryota > Metazoa > Chordata > Actinopteri > Cypriniformes > Leuciscidae > Meda > Meda fulgida. Next base: position 16,719,692 of record CM060624.1, on the reverse strand, counting down.
ATACATTTTAAACATTTAAGTGTCCACTATTAAGTTATCTAATTCCAAACGAAAACAAATATTTCCTGTTTATGTAATCTGTATGAAAAGAGAGAGATGTCAGCCTTTCTCATGGCAACTCATTATCTGCTAATTGAACACGCCCACGGAGAGCGCGCGCTATTGAAACGCAAATGATCTGAACACTGGTATACAATAAAATCTAATTTGTTAACATTAGTTAATGCATTAGCTTACAAGAACTAACAATGAGCAAAACTGTATTAGTTTCACAGCATTTAGAATTCTTTACTATTATTAATTAATAAAGATACAATTGTTCAAGTTAGTTCACGGTACATAAATGTAAACTGATGCAACTTTTAATTTTTAAAATGTGTAAGTAAATGTTGAAATTAACCCTAAAGGTGCTGTAGGTGATTCTCTGTAGAAACATTTTTTGTTAGGCTGGTTGAACGTCTTCCCATATCCTGATAGCAATCACTCTGTAATGCGGTCTAATGTATTTTATAAATATATGTAGTCTGTGGAAGGCGTAGGACCATAAAATGTTTGTTCAATCGTACCGTTCGGTCCGAACGGTCCTATAGCCTGTGTTCCCTGACGGTCAATGTGTGTTTGCATACCACTGCGCAGGCTGTTCACGCAGACATAAGTCATCAGCGCGTTCACGTACGTACGCTGTGCAGACAGAGTAAGAATGGCAGACAACCATCAACAACCTAACTTTCCTTCTGAACCGACAACAAGTGGCACTGGCAAAGGATCTTAGATCTTTATATTTTCATAGGAGCCAAGCAGACTCTCATTGTGGAAACCCTGTCATGCAAGAAATTTTTATTACACAATACACACTGACAAGTTCTGCTAGCTAAACAAACCGAAAACTGGTTGCATCTAATTCTGTTTTTAAGAATTTGTTTTGTCTATGCAGATGATGCAGTTCTGTTTGCACCTGAGTCACCAGAGCTGGCTGCTGATGTACTGTCTGCAGGTATGGCTGATGTCAGACAGTGGCTCAATCAAAATCAGTTGCTGCTAAATTTTACAAAAACAGTCTCCATGTGTTTTTCTATTAAGAAACTTGATCTAAGTGAAAGATTTAAAATTAACTTACACAATGGAAAAATGCAATCTTTTACTTCATTTAAATATCTTGGATTGGTCATAGATCCTCAACTTAAATTTGGTAAACATATAAAGAAAATCTCTAAAACAATACGAAGCAATCTTAACTGTTTTAAACTAATCAGAAGTTACATACCAAACCAGGCGGCCCTGCTGTACATGCATGCTATGGTCTTTTCACATATTTCACACTGCATGAAAGTTTGGACGCAAACAGCTCCGTCTGCAACAAAACACATTGGTTCACTTTACAATCGAGCAATACAAATTATGAATAAAAAGCCAATCCGTTACCATCACTGTTACATCCTTGAGAAATATAATATATTAAGCTTTGAAAGCTTCAGCAATTTTTTTAAAATTAATTTTCAAGTGTATTAATAATTTAGCTCCCAAGCCACTTAGTTAATTTATTCAAATACAGAACAGCAATAGAGTTACCAGAAGCAGCACAAATCATAACTGTACAATACCACACTGTAGGACAAGCTTCGCACAGAGAGTCTTTTCTGTTAAGAGCTGTAGGCTCTGGAATTCGTTACCATCTGACATTAAGGTCATATCTGACTTGAAAAAGTTCACTTCCAGAATTAAGTTATGGCTAAAGGCAAACCAAAACTGTAACCATTTCTATTGTTGAGTGAGTTTTTTCTATTTGTATGTATCTGTTTTATAATGCACTTAGAAATGCCCAACCAGGGACAGGAGTTGGAAATTAGCATTAGCTATAAACTCTATATGCTGCGCTTCAGTTACAGGCTTTGTATTGTAACTATGTTTGACTGTATGGTCCCTGTTAAATAAATAAATAAATAAAATTAAGCTTACGTTTGGTAGTGTAGTGTTACTAACTGTAGTTTAAAGTTTTCTCACCAGTGAATGATACATGATATTGGTATTGCAGTAACGTTGTCTCCGGTCTTGGATGTGCGTGTTCATGCTTTCAGGAGGCGTGGCTTTGGACGGCGATTTGCAGGGAGGGTGGGACATACGCTTTGACTGCTAACAGGCTAAAGTTAGCATTTTCCCAGATGTCCTACAGCACCTTTAACAAAGATTAATAAATGCTATAGAAGTGTTGTTGATTGGTAGCTCAAGTTAACTAATGTAATTTTAACAAATTAAATCTAATCGTAAAGTGTTACCAAAAAAAGGTATTATAGCCGCTAAAACTGAACATGACTTCACGTCATGCTGATAGTTTCTGATACAGAGATGCTATCGTAGCATCTCGTCTCTCTTTTGTTGTTGTGCTTGTTTTTGACAAATGTATGTGAGCTCTTTCTGAGCTCATATAAAGTGGTAATGTGTTTTTTCAATGTCTTTATGTAATGAGTGGAGTCCAATGGGAGAACTACTGAGAACATTGATAGCGATGATGTGGTTGTAGACCACAGATTTTTACACAGTAATTATCATTCTATCATCAACACTTGGAGAGGCTCGGGGGGACAAATTAATTATGCCCACTGATAATGCCGTTTATTTGGACATGCAGGCTGTGTTGACTCAATTTTAGGGTTGTATGCAGATCAACAACAATAATAATAAGAATAATAAAAATGATGATAATAATAATAATAATAATAATAATAAATAGCTGCACTTTATTAATTGCACTTTATTGAATCCTCAAATTTATCGAATCAATATAAATGAACTTTTTTAAATTATTTTTTTAGATAATATTTATTTAATAGATGTTATGCAGCTGCTTAGTGAATTCATGGGAGAAAGAGAGACATATTTTCAACATGGAAAAAAAAACACATTCCATAATTGATTTTTGGTTCAGATGATGCGAGAACCGATAGGAAAGACCGATTATGTTCTTTTCTGTTCTGTTCTGATTGGACTCAGAAGTGTTTCATTTTGTTCAGTTCAAGAATGTCATAAAATGAGGTCTGACTTTCCTCATATTTGGACACCCAGGGCAAGAGTCGAGGTTCCTTCTGAAGACATCTGATGAAGCACAATAACCACAGACATCTGTCTATGTTTAGGATTCAGACTACACTAGTGTGCGAGTGTGTTCAGTCTGCTCCTGTTTTACAGTGAAAGTAAATGAGGTTGTTAAATGTCTCCCCTTTGACCTCTATAAGAGTTCACATTTGGAGTTCATTGAAGCATTGACAGGAAGTCACATCTCCCTGAAGATTGCAGTTTGGAGTTCATTATTGAGGTTTAATGGTTTTAGAAGGAAGTTGGAAGAAAAAAAAAGTGTGTGATACTGTATGCTAGTAGAATTTGTAACCATATCGTCATCAATACAGAAACGTGATGAGTCACACATCATTTGTATGTAGCCCTGCATTCCAAGCGAACGGTCCTTGAGTCTTCTACATGTTAAGACAGACAGTTGTGTGTGTGCGTGTGTTCAAGCCCGAGGGTTTTCTAGTTATGTATTAACATTTGAAAGGAAGGTCAAAAGCACATCTGGCAAGAAATTAATCTACTGAACACATATGAGGAGACCTATCAGGGTCCTGACCACCACACACACACAACACACACGTGCAAGTCAGTATAAATTCTGCATCAATTTTATTCATCAAAGCTCAGTCAGCTATTATGAATACTGCATGATAAAGTACATCTTTGAGTTTTAACACAGACATTCAACCTCATTTCTGTCCCTCTATGCTTGAAGTGTTTCCGTGTTAGTTCAGGATCAATGGGGGAAAATGGAAGCAGCCAAAAGATGATAGATTAAACATTTGTAGAGTGGAGGAGAGATCAAATAAAAGAGAATATAGAAGAGCCTGAATGACATCAGAAATGAGAGAGAGGAAGCATGCCTTTTTATTATATGCATATTCATTATTGTATTATTGCCATATTTATATTTGCCATAGTCTTATTTTTCTTCCTTATACCTTTTAATTAATTTTACCTAAACCTAAAGTAATGTTTAAAGTCGGCATGCAACGGAAATTGTGATCTTGGTTTCTCCTCTATTGTGATTTGTGACATATTTGAGTGAAATGGCTTCTGGAACTTGAAAAGGCAGGACTTGATTTTGTCCATGGGGAGCTGATTAGATTGTTGTTGTTTGCTAATTGCTGCAATCTTATAGTGTGTGATTGATCAGATTATTGTCCCGCTCTTGTGCCAGTGCACACGTCATCAGAGAAGAGATGTCGTTGGAAGGGGAAGGGGAAGGGAAAGTTAAAAGTTTTTGATTAAAGATAAGGGCAAATAATTGTTTTTTTTTTTTGGATAAATCCTTTTTAAACTTTGTGGTATTCTATAAAAAAAAAAATTGTTTAAATTTGTTTATTTTCATTTGTATTAATTTTTTATTTTTATTATACATGTTTACTCCATTCTCCATTGCACTATTGTTATTTAACTTAATTTGCTCTGATTTAGCACTACAATTGTACAATTTATATATTGCCAGTAACGACCAGTAAAAAAAAACAAAAAAAAAAACATCTAAAATTTCACATCCTTTACGCATGGTTAAAAATAATGCATCATTACTGCTTTTTCCCCTTTTTTTGTTTTATTTTACAGTTTTATTTTCATTCATTCATTCACTCACTCACTCACTCATTCCATTCCACTTGTTTTTTCTTGTCTTGCACTGATTTGGCATTACTCATGTACAATTTAAATCTGGCCAGTAACGCATAGTAAATTAAAAGAGAGCGCGAGAGAGAGAGCTTGTGTCTTTGAGAGAACGAGAGAGAGAGCATTGAGTTCTTCAGCTTTAAGCATATTGTCATTTTTCAGCACATGCAGTCACAATGACACTGTGTGTGTGTGTGAGAGAGAGAGATGGTACTGCTCTCACATTGTCAAGGCCCGACAGTTGCTTTATGAGGCATCTAATCTATCAAAGATTCCTGACCGCAGCTTTCAGCCCGACCAGCCTCTGATCTCAAGTGTTTTTCATTCAACAACTTTTGCTCTTTTAGATGATAAAACTCCCACTCTCACTGCAGCTAAGAATGTGTGCTCTCTGAAAGAGCCATGCAGTCCATTACAGAGCCACTCGTTCATTATGTGACTGAAGTCCTTGAGCGCTAACATGTGTATTGTCATTAATGCTTAACAGTGATATGATCATCCACACACTCCTGCTTGTGCCTTTTGTTCATAGCTTTATCATCTTCCATTTTTTATAGTGCCTTCACATTTTGTTGACTGTTATCAAGCTCTCTTTTTTAAATTACCTAGGTAAATTCAAGTAATGCTAAATTATTTCTTTCTAATCCTTTGGCCTTCAAAATAGTTCTGTTAATATTTTTGAATATCAAAGAATTGCAATTTTTGAGCTTTCTTAAAGCAACACTAAGTAGGATTTTTTACCTTCAAATAATGTTTCCAAAATCGTTTCAGTGGTTCATCAAGTCGTGACATGGTGAAATGCACTTATGCCACCGCTTTGCGGTCCTTTATCTGGTATATCCACACTATGTAAGATTGCCAGATCGGGGTCGCGTTTCTGTAGTTCTAATGAGACATAAGGAAACTACAAATTTGACTCGCTTTACGGCAAGCATTACAATTGCCGATAGGTGGAGCGTACTCGACAGTAGACTACAACTAAATGTAAGATACCTAGCAGCCGGGTAGCTTTTACTCTACCTTGTCTGTGGCCATTGTTGATTCCAAAGCCGGTGCTGGATCAACAGCGAGCGTGCGTGTGCGACAGTAGGATGCTATAGGCTCAATTATTTACGACAGCGGTAATGGATCATTTCTCTTCCAACCTCTAGGGCGACCGCAGAGGAAAAGTTCCTTGGTGTTGCTTTAAGTGCAGTATTGTCGCTGAAATCACATTGAGTGAATTTCCACCGTCAGTCTATCAATGCGCACACTTGCGTCCTGTTAAATGAACTGAGCTAACCTCAACGGAGAACTCGGCAAATGCTGGGATAGCAAAGTTCAAGTGCTGTCGCATGTGACAGCGACATTAGCGATGTACTGTCAGGACCCAGAAGCACTTCACTTGAAATCCGTGAATATAATATATCAGTGCCTGGTCCGTTAGAGCTGTAATGTCTCTCTCTCTGTGTGTGTGTGTGTGTGTGTGTGTGTTCACACACTGTTAGCTTGGCAGACGCTTTGAAAAAGTGTCCACTCTTGACTTCACTTCATGCTGGTAGTTTCTGATCCAGAGATGATATTGTAGCATCTCGTCTCTCTTTTGTTGTTGTGCTTGTTTTTGACAAATGCATGTGAGCGTGTAGGCGTCCATCCTCGGCTGTGACGTCACCTTAATTTGCGGGTGTATTTGTTGGCTGGACAGTGTCTCATTAAATGAACAGGTTTACCTCTCCATGGAAATTAAACATCTCCCACAGCCAATTCATGTTCGTTCTGCTGACTAACAGAATATTGCCGTGATTTTATGGAACACATTTGTTGTTCTTCTGAACTGCTATCAGATGATCTATAGAGATCAATTCATTGTTATCTTGAGCGCTGTCATCTTTATTTTTTTTTACTCCTATGAAAAATAATTTGTGAGAGATTTTGAGACTTAAGCTCAGCCTGAGGCAGTCGAGGACCTCTAGAGGTCTCACCAAAGTTCATTTAAAGACCCCATTAACTTGCTTGACAAGTGCAGTTTTCTTTTCTGTTTGAATTCTGATTGAAAAAGGACATTTTGGTGGGACATGACAAACTATGCTGTGGTACTTGCTAATTGGTTTCAGGTAGTGTTATGTATTAGGACATTCTTATTCTAGAGAGCATCTGATTGGACAAAAAACTAGAACTGGGTATTGACAAATTTCACAATTCGATTCAATTTCGATTCACAAGTTTGCGTTTTGATTCAGATTTAATTAGATTAATTCAATATCGATTAATATATATATATATATATATATTAATCAATATTGTAAATAATATGGTATAATAAATTAACCTTTCTAGAGTTAATTTTTCTTGCTGACTGAAGATTTTTTTATGAACATTGATGGCTTTTCTGAGGTATTTATACTTATAAATGTGACGTTACATTACATTATTTACAAGCTGTTTTATTGACGTCTTTCCACAGTTGAAACATGCATTGAGCGTTTACATGAGACAGATTTTGATAAATTGATAAACTATATCTTTTAACATACCATCTGATATTCATCCGAAATAAAAACGGACACACCACGCAGCTGAGACAAGCAACGCCACGCAGCCTGTGCGCTTATTTCAGATGCCTTTTGAAAAGACTACAATTATTCAACCCTCCAAAGTGGCTAGTTCAAGAGAACTGTGCAGGTTGGCGGGTGTTAATGTCAAGCCGTGTTTGTGTGAACTTACAGCCTTGTTTTACTCTTTCATTTTAGGTTTCAGAAGGGTCCTAACAAAATTCTGCACACTTTTTTCAGACTTTGGCAGCATTTATCTTAAATCATGGCCTTCCACCTAATGCACTTGTACGTTCTACAGCAATAACACAACGTTTTGCCTTTACCAACAAGAATGGAAGAACTTCTTTGCTTCTCCCATTTAGTTTTCCACAAGTGCTCTGTCGCCTCCCCCTTTAATGCCTCTGGTGTCACATGGGATTGTCTCAATTCTTATATTAATCTACAATTCAGCTGACAAACAAACACAGGTGTTTTTACGTTCTGTCCACATGGATGACCTAAATTACTTTGATGCGTGACCGAACAGACTCTTGCGCGGCGGAGTCTCTTCGGAGAGATAGTGAAGAACACTGGTAAATTATTGAGAGTAGAAATACAGAGCAGCTACACAGTCCCTCTTGCATAATGAAACAAAAATAAATGAGGAAAATGGGACAGGCCATGTAACTGGAGACTGTGCTTTTGTGTGTTTGTTGATGCAGTCAGGTCATCCACATTAAATGTCAGATTTTTACTGAGTGTCTACAATAGTTAAAAACACATCACAAGCCATTCATTTTCTTAGACAGTGCAGACTTTACGCAGAACACTGGTATTGGCAAAAAATGACCTTCACAGGCCTTTCACACATGTGCTTGATTGTCAGTCGGAGATATGTTGAACCTATCTATCATGGTTGCACATCTGTGAGTAGAATATGATCAGAACCATAAAGAAATCTCATATTTCATTGTCATTCAGAAACCGCCAATCCTAGGACGTTCTTTTATGCTAATCAGTGTCTACTGTCAATGGTACACACATTTCCAGGCCCTTTGAGCCTTCTCGGCTAAAAAATGCCCTAAATTATTTATGAATTTCCTGAAAATTTAAATAATAAAGTGAGATGTTGTGGCCTTTCTGAATCCCTCCATCTTTAATAAGCTCTGTGGCATATGACACGGGGTACCACAGAATAACTTTACAAGATTAAAGGCACTGGGTTTAAATATGAAGTGGATTACTATAATCTGAATTTATTGATTTTTTTTTTCTGATACTGGCTGATGTGGAAAGTCTTTTAATGACATCAATTAAAAGAAAAGAGTATGTGGTTTGAATTACAGTTTTAATTTGACTTAAATGATTAAGTAATTGGGTTTTAGGCCAGAATCAGGGCCTAAATCATTTCAATTGCAGTTTTTCAGCTCTGGCACATTTAGAGAAAAATAAGAGTAATTTAAAAATAATCATTATATAAAGGTAGTGTAGGCATTTTTTTATATAAACACTTTTGTTATACTGGTTGAAGTGCACTTCACATCCTGATAGCAATCAATAATAGACGTGGTCTTAGAACAATTTTGTTTTTGTTTTTTCTCAGGATCAAAAATGTCGATCCAATCATTGTATTCGGTCCGCAAACAAACAGTAGCCACTTTTTATTGTTTCTCCTGAACCAAAGCAACCAGCCTATGCTGCGTTTACGCCATTTCATAACCGTAATTACAAGATGGCAACCTGTGACATTCCACCCATGATCGCCCTAGACATGGATTTGTGCATCTGAGCAACACTATCAATGCCGAAATGGATCTGCAGCAGTCAGGTGGTACAAGTAAAAGCTCTATAAGCTGTTTACATTCATTATTATTTTCCTTGAGACAGGAGGTAATTTACGCCGGCTCTCGTCTCGTGACGCTTTGCAGACTCTGCTGTGTGCGTTTGTGTTCTGGAGGAGACTTTGGAGAGTGCTGTAAAGGGACGGTGGTTTTATGCTTTCAAAACTAGCTTGCTAGTTTCTCCTAAATTGCCTATGCTACCTTTAAATATATTATTACATTTTTACTTCATGTTTTGGATTATATTGGTAAAATGATCATTGAAGATGAATCTTACAAAATAATTAATAAAAAACTACCATGGTGTTATGTATAAATTTAATTTTATATTATTTATTTTAACACCGTTTATTTTTGGACATGTATACTATGGTAGTACCATTGCTTTTTTTATTTTAAGTAAATGTTTTAATCGTTTAGTTCCATGCTATATATCGTGGTACGTTTTTGTAAAGGTTCTTGCATGGTGTAAAATCAGATCTATTGTAAGTCACATTTTAAAGTTATGCATTTGGCAGATACTTTTATCCAAAGTGACGTACAGTGTATTGAAGGTATACATTTGATCAGTTCATGTTAATTAATTAGACTTAGTTTCACAAAATTACCCAAGTGCGTTATTGTCAGTTAGGGATCAAAACTTGAGCCAGTGAAAAATTCAAACTTAAAACCAATTTCTGTGTTTTCAGAAAAGCACCAGAGATGCTTTTTAGATTTCCTGCTGAGTAGTTATGTTTACACCTATTGTAAGAAGCAAGATGCATTGTTTCAGAGATGGAATAAGCCAGGCCCAGATTTGTCATTGAAAGAGACCTAGCCCAAAATCAAAGAACATGCAGTGAACTAAGTAAATATGCTGACTGTTGAATCGAGAAAAGACTCTATGAATCTAAATTAGCTCAGTGTGTGGCTCAATGTATCTCTTTTCCTAAGGGAAAACTCCGTGAACAGGGCAAGATATGAATTGTTTTGAGTGAAATCTATAACTGATATGAACGTCTGACTCTTTGCATTCCGACTCCAATGAGCACTTCCAAACCATATTCATAATGTTTCCACACACTTCTTTGGCAACTTTGTCTGTGTTTACAAATGGTTCTGTTTGTACCAATACAGATGTAGTGTTTGATCAATAGCATGGTGTTTAAACACTTTTTGATTGTGATCAGGTGTTCGTGAAAAACACTCGAGTTATTGTTTAGGCTACTGTCTCAAATATTTGTATAGTAAAGTAAGTAATGTGATGGGCTGCACATCAGCAAAAAAAAAAAAAAAAAAGAAGATCTTAAAGGTTGATGTGAGAGTGGGGAATTCACCAAGAATAAATTGCACAGCGTTGTTTATTTGCATGTGCTGTCTTGTTTTTTTTTTTTTATTAATCGACTCACTCAACGGAACTGCGCAAATCGGGTAATGGCAAAAACACGGCTAAACATTTAAAGCTGAAAGGAATTTAAACAGCATTTTTTAATCATCATCATTTGATAAATATCTGCTGTCATGATCAACAGAAAATGTAAATAAACATCTACTTTTCTGTCAAGTGCGATTTGTTAATTTTGTGAAAAGGCTTTTATGTACTTTTTTTTTTACATGTACTATGGTAATAACATAGCATTTTTTTAGGTAAATACACTAATCATTTGGTACCATATCAAAGTACTTTAGCTAGAGTTTTCAGACATGTTTTAAAACAATGAATAATGAGTCACATACTCAACCCACAAAATGCTTCTTGAATAAAGCAGTTTACCTAAAAAGGGTGTATTTGTGCTTAAAGAATCAATCACGGAGTGATACTATTTCAGTTTATTACAGTTTTTCACAATTGCTAGGAGACATTTCTTGAAACCTTTACCTGTTTTCTCACAACATTAAACCAAACCAAAAAAAAAAACAAAAAAATCTTCAAACTACATTCACAAAACCCCTGACTCTTCTGGCAAAATCAAACACGCCTTTAAAACCATTTCACCTGTTCTCAAAATCATACAAAGCTTTCAGATCATGCACACATCAGTCAATGTATAAACACTACAGACCATTCATTAGACACTACATTAAAAATGGGAGACCACTGCATCCAGAACATGTTGTCACAGAAAAGAATGTATATTGTATACAGTAAATAAAATCTGCAATTATGTAAAAAGTATACTAATCGCAACTAAGGTGACTATATTACATATACTCTATGCACTGTGAGTGTAGTATTGTATTGTATTGAATATTGTATATAAAATGTCTGCATATTCAGTACTTGCATACTGTAAATATAGAATGAAACCAATCCAGCTTTGGTCACAAATTATAAAAGCAATTTAATTATTTATGAATACTTCTACTACTACTACTACTACTAAAAGTACTTATGAAAAAGAATAGAATAAGTTCATTAAAAAGCTGCTAATGTCTTAAGTTTCATACACCATCTAAACTTTGACCTTGAAACAATTACTGTCTAATCCAGATCATTACCATACTAATGACCATAACCATCTCCTCACTTCCCTCAGACATGACATCATCTGGCATGATGGTGTCAGAAGCGTCTGTGGAAACACAGTCCAGAAATGTTCCTCACGCCAAGGGTTTTCAGTCGTTCCGGTCGGTGAAGAATGTCAGATCATCAGAGAAAATTACCACGGTAATTAAACTGATGGATGCTTATATTCCTGGAGTGACTTTCCACTCCCATTTAAATATCAGCTCTTTTAATACAGCCTGTATGCAGAGCTGAAGAGCAGAAGGTTGGTGTTGATTTTTATATGTGGTTTTTCATTGCCCTCTCACCCCGCTTTAAATGAGGTGCAGTTAAAATAGATGAATCCAGCGCTCTTTCATCAATACGTGTTGATGAGTGTCTTAGGGTTGCTATTTGGAAGTCAATATTGCAGTACATGTATAAAATTGTGAAGCAAAATAAAAATACAGATTTTCCAGCCATATCAAAATCTGTGCCTATGAAACATTTTTGCTCTATCTACTTTGTTCATGATAATTTACATGGTGCATTACTTTTCAAACCACTTTATTCTTCATTATCTTTTGATCTTAAAGCAGAATATGAATCAAAATATTAGCAACAATAATGACTTTATTATTATTTATGTAGGTGATTTTACAGTGACAATTAGATTAATGTACTTGGCAGATGTTTTTTTTTTAAAGAAACGTATTTTATCAGTTTATATAAGTTCATGAATTCCTTAGCAATTTAACTCATGATTTTGCTTCGCTGTGGCATGAATTTTAATCCATCTTATTTCTTCTGCCTACAGCAGCTGTCTCCTCGTCTCTTTATTTGTTAACTGCTGTCTGCTTTCATTTTGACAATGTTTAGGGATGGGTATGAGTTTTCTTCTCCAGTCGAATGTGTTTGCTGTTGCTGTTTTTTGGCTCATATAAATTAGCATGTTGAAAGGTTTTTAATGGTAATTTAAACTTTACTTTCCTTGAAATCACGTTAGCATCCTTGTAGCATCATGTGTCACACGTTTTCTGTATTATACTTCTATATTACGTACTGTGTGGATTTTCTGTTCTAATTATTTGTACTTTTATATAATGTCAAATTATTATTAAAGATTATTTACGTTGAGGGAGGTGTGAAATGAAAACCAATGCTTTGTTAAAATAAATTCACCACTGTATTACTACGAAAACGCCACATCCGAGCGAGCCTGCATTTGTGGTTCATAATAAATCTTCATTTAATGAGTATTGTGGTTTACAGGTGTTAAGCATGTTTTTTGGCCTGCGTTTTTTTTAAAGATTGATGAAATAAGAAGAAAAGCGCTTGAGCTTTGATTGGTAAATCATCTGCCTGGCTTTGAGGCAAGCTTTTGAGTCTTAAGAATCAAGGAGGGGGGGCAAAAGGAAACAAAAAAAACAGGGCGGACATGTACATTTGTTGTTTTGCATTAAAATCTCCAGGGACTATTCATCTAAGCTTTTTAAAATTCCTGCTGTGAATACAGTTGAGCTTCTACATGTTACAAATCCTGGTGATGTAAGGTGTTCTCTGAATTTGAGGAAATAATGTAGGATACAGATAGAGAATGCGATGGGGTCCTAAAATTCCCAAAGGGACTAGTAGCAGTTTTTTTGTCTAATCTGAGCATTTTGTTGATGGAGGACATGAGCTGTGAAATATAAAGCTCTGAAATCCATTGCGCAAATTCGACGTGTCTTGAAACAGACGCCATCAAATTTAAGTCATAAAAGTCTTAAAATATCTAAATGGCTATAGCAATTTCTTATTATCACTAGATCTTAAAAATTTGGGGTGAACTGTGATACGGACTGATGTGTTATTAATACTTCAAGATGATTTTAATTAATAAATGTGTGAAACGTGCACAGTCGAAGTCAAAATGTGGTGCCATTCATGTTCTTCAGGTTTGCTGTTTTAGAAGCAGTTCTAAATCAATGGAATATTCATCATGTATGCCAATAATGATTCTACAGTTAACTGCTTTGTTCTCACTGTTGATGATTATGACAATGTTTACATGTATTATGACAAATGTTTGCAATTAAATGCTAGACATTTCAATTAAAGTCTGCTTTTTGCATAAAATGCTTTCTCTCTCATTATTAATTTGTGTATTCTAGTGAACTTTTAAAACTGGATATGCATTTAATTTCAAGTTAAATTAATTTTACTAGTATCTGCAACAAAATCTTTTTTTAAATGCATTATAGTATCAGCAAAATCCAATACGGATTAATTTCTAATCATATGTATTTGAGCTTACATGAACCAATTCAGTAATTATGTACAGTTTCGAATAAAAATATCTTGTGTATTTTAAACTTGCTTCTTCCTCTTTTGAGTTGAATATGTGTGGAGCTGTTTAATTAAAATAAGCTGGAGATGCATGGTTACTGTTTTAATTTATGCAGGTCTTAAAAAGTTTAACTTTTTTTTTTTGTTTAACAACTGCAGATACCTGTATGTTTTTCTTCTTCTGTGGAACACAAAAGGAACATTTTTATAATGTCCTGAATACTCTTTTCTATGTAATTACATTGAGTGCGCGATGGGTTTCTGCTGTCTGCTTTTTTGCCGTCGCTGTAACTGAATGCTCTTTCGGTTTGTCATTTTACTATGGATTTCATTATTTTCCCCATTGATTAAAGTAATAATGGCTTGTTTCAGTGAAAGTGAGAGGGTGCTTTTCACGGTTCTAATTCTATTGGATTCTGTGTGTTCCAGGATGAACCTGGCCCCTAACTGTAGTGTACGAAGGGATGCCGGCAGCCGTTACCACACACCACTTCATCGTTACCAGAGAAGTGCCAAAAAACCCTGGCGGCAACGTGAGCTTTGTGTGGTGCCTTCAAGACTCTCGACTTGTTGTGGATCACAAGCGCTCTCTCCACGCCTGATCCGCTTGTGAGACAATAACACAGACACAAAGATAAGAAGAAAGCTAGGATAGCTGCAAACTTGAATTTAATTCGTTTTTTTAATTAGTTCATTATAATTGAATATTTTTCTTTTATTCTTAGTTTTCTTTCCTTTTTTCATTTTATTTATATTATGTCATTTTAATGTGTAAAGGAAGGCATAGAATGTGACATCCCTTTGTACAATTTGATTGTAAATGCCCTAAACCAGATTTTATTATTCAATGCTTATTTTTTACATTTTTTTTTCAAGAGTGTAATATCTCATTATATATTAGTATTCAGTTCAGTTTACAGAGCAATGTGCGATTTAATTTAAATTTTGGGTTGTCAATTCTGCATTTTGAGTAAATGAGTTATAGAATGGCATGAGTAGCTGCAAGTTGGCCAATGAGAAATTGAATTATATTTCTGTCTATGAACACACTGCTGGTTCTTGATAACCTAAAATTCATCATTCAAGCACACACACTTGCCACACATCATAGCACTTTATCAACTATCATTCGCTACTTTCACTGAAAAACATGAAAGTTAGTCAGCAGTTCAATCACAAGATTTTATGAAAAGTGAAGAGCATGTCAGAAGTGGGAAGACTTATAACTTTTTATCTTTCATATTAGCCTTCTCTTTCTCTCTCTCTTAGTACTTACGCTCCGTGAAAGAGTTTTGGACGGAGTGGATAAGACAAGGTTAATATATTTCCCATCTGTCTCTCAAAGATTTATATTCTCTGAATAAGTAACTCTTTAGACCTGAAACAATAGAACATATCAATCTCACATTGATGTCTTTATCTGTTTTTCTGTGCTGCTATAAATCTACGTATGTATCAAAACTGTAGGTTCAGATCTTAACCCAGCTTCTTTAAATAAATCCATGCATCGCTGGAACACATATCATGGGCGCTACCCCTCCACTGGCATGCTGTCCTGTTCTTTGCTCTTACATGTATGTGATGGGTAAGACCTTGGGGGACCTTGATCACACGTCACACTTACACTCACTGTCAAGGTAACTTTATTAGGTACACCTTTCTAGTACGGGTTGGACCCTTTTGCCTAAAGTTGCTGTTATTTTTCTGCTGCATCCATGATGCAAATCTCCGTTCCACCACATCCCAAAAGCTGCTCTATTGGATGAGATTGGTGCCTGTGGAAGGCCATTTGAGTAGGGAAACTCATTGTCAAGTTCCAACGAAAACCAGTTTGAGATGATCGAGCTTTGTGACAATGTCATATGAAGTGGCTGTGCGTGTGTACACTAAGTTGCAAAAGTTGTTGAAAATTATGGTTTGAAAGAAAGTTCTCTTATTGCTAACAAAATACTAATATTGTGAAAATATTATTAAAAACTTTTCTTTTTCTTAAGTTTTCTATTTAAAGATTATTTTAATAGTTATTTTATTTCTGGTAATGGCAAAATGAATGTCTTTACTGTCTTTACTATTCCATGGCTTCCAAGCTAAATAATGTTTTGTTGCTTTTCACACACAAAAAAAATCTAATGAACAGTAGTGTGAATACGTTAGATTATATTAAAAATCATATAAATATGAATTGTTTAATTTTTGATTTTGAGGAAGACATTTTCAAGTATTTTATTTGTGATTTTTTTTTTATATATTTTTCCAGCAGTGACTGTGAATTCATTTCTGCCTTTGACTCCATAGGTGATGTAATTTGGCTTTGGGCGGACGTCGGGGAAACTGGGCACGCTATTGGGGAGCAGACCGCTATTCTGGCAGAGGTTTCGTAAAAAACAGGTGTCCATGATGCAGGACTACGAGGCCCAGGAATCATCGAAAGATGGCCCAGGCTGGCAAGATCTCAGTGTTCCTGGAATGTGAATCTGGGCACCAGGTGCCAAAAGAAATGGACCAACTGATGTGACTACCATAAACAAACCAACCATAATCAACTTGACACACTGTGTGTGCCTGTTAATCGTGATCAAGAAGTTAGTTCATGATATTATTACCATTCTGTGCTGTCCTGAGTGGTCAGGAGTTCTGGGACAGTGACCATTAATGTGGGGGGCTGGTTTTGAGAGGAGACGGTAGTAATTTTGCTTTTCCTTGCAAGCCTACCTCTAACGGGGACATGGAACTTGACTTGGAAAGGAAACACTAATATATCACCCTAAACTGATTGTTAGGTATTAGTGCTGTGAATGGAATAAACTCATATTTATGAATTTTGTTGAATAGTGATGATACGAGAACTCTTTCCACCTATTCTTATGTGTGCTCATGCGAGGCCAGATAGATGAGTGAGGACCTACAATCCCCATAATGCATTTAGTATCTAGTAGTTCTCTGTGATCATTGAGGGAAGTTAAAAAAAATTCTGCATCATTTCTCTTTCCTATGTAGTTCCATTACCTGTATGATATTTATGTTTTTGAAAAAAAACTGTTGTCAATGAAAGTTCAATGGGTCCAAGTTGTTTGGTGCATGCAATGGTGCATTGAATTTGAAGGAAAAAAAATGCCACTGAGAGATTTATCAAAATGTGTTTAATAGAAGAAAAAAAGTTGGACTGGTTTGGAATCGCGTGAGGCTGTGAGTAAACTACAGAATTTTATTTAATTTTTAGGTGAACTATCTTTAACTAAAAGATTGGATATGAGGGTCACTACTCCTCACATTCAACGGGCATAAACCCAAGCTTTTACTCTGTCTTAAAAGATATTTTATGTTTAGTTGTTCGTGTTTGAATGATCTGACTAACAGTTTGCATCACTGTGTGCTTGCATCAGTCTGAACAACTTTGCTTTTTGGTTCTTTTTTTGTTTTTGAGTGTTACATCTGAGTACTGATCGTTCCTCTGGTATGAGGAGGATGGACAGATTCTCAAAACCACTGAGCAGTACATTTGCAAAACACATGAGTAATATTTAAAATATGTAGAGTCATTTAGAAATCAACGCTAATACAGCTGTGGTGATTGTTCTTGAGATGCATGTGAACAGTAGTACCGCTTCGTGTTGATCTAAGCACTTACTCTTTTAATCTAACTACTGAAAATAGTGGTTAAATGATGGAAAGAAACTGCAAAAAACCATCAGTTCTGGAGAAATAGAATAAGGCTTTTGATGGATTCATTGATAAATGTTTTCTTGAAAGCATGTAGTTACTTTGCTGCTGTGCAGTCATTTACCATCAAAAATAGAGTGATTTGTTTATTTGTATAGTTTTCTTGTGTAAGTTATTACTGATACATTTTTAGACAAAGGATAACAAGAAAGATCCATGTGAACGGCAAGTGTTTTCTTTGGAGGCCTAAAATTGACACGGTGATGATTATGATGATGGGGGAATGGGGGGGGGGTTGAGATGGGAGGATAATTATTTTCAATGTTTTGTGATCTCTCGCAATTTTGTGTTCGTCCGATAAATTTTTCGTTAGCTTGAAAAATGTTTGCGTTCCAGAGAACTGATGCGCAGTTTGCACAAATGTTTCCGTTTCTCCTGAGAAGAAATTAAGCATTCACGCTCAAAAGTTTGATGTCTTTGTGAAGCAAACACAAAGGGATGCAGAGGTTTTGCGAGCAAATGCAAAAGTTTTCGAGAGGATTTTGTGCATTGTGAATGATGGTTTTGGCGGAAGTTTTAAACATTCCAGAGAGAACGCAAAAGCACTGAAATATGTAAGCCTGATTTGACTTCCCTCTCTCATCACTTCCCTTTGGGGGTAGTAGCTTTCTGTTTTGGCCTAGTCAAAGTTTTGACTTTCAGGGCAAGTGGTTCTTTTCAAAATGTAGACATAATCGCTATTTCCAGTGTGCAATGCACATATGTTACATGCTTGGGTGCTTGTCCTCACTTCTGGACCAGTTCTCTCCAGAGCACCGATAATCCTCATTATAAGGACGCATAAAACATGTTTATTGTTTTTTAGTCTTCTGACAGAGCATTTATTGACACACATTGCACGCGCACACTTACTGGCTCTAATCTAGGGCCACGCGCATTAGTCTACCACCATTGTCCTCCACCACTCATGATTCACGGGCTTCTCCTGTCGCCAACCATCCATCCTCTGTCTGTTCTACTTTAAGCTTGAGCGCCGTGCCTTAGGGGATCGGGGTGGGAAAAGCTCTAACCTGAAAACTTTCTCCCTCTTCATTTTTTAAGAGTACCTGCATTCGTTTCACGTAGGGAAAAGGTCTCCTGACCTTAGAAAATCTAGACTTGTGTCACACAAGTGCTTTTTTACATTGTCATAGTGTAATCGTCTTTTGACGGTTATATACCAGGAATAATTAATGCACAGTGGATGCAGTGGGCTTTATTATATTTGGACCTTTTCTGAGACATTAGTTAAGGCGGTTTACAGTGAAATTCTAATATCACAGACACGTGGATGGATGCATCTAATAGGTAGAATATTGAGCGTGCAGATGGTCAACAAGATTTTAACTAATTATTATCCTGATTTTTTTTAAATGTATGCCAATTCTTCGAAATTTAGATTAAGATAATGCTAGCTCGTGTTGAAGTTCGTGGATTGTTCTTAACAGTATTCAGTATCCTATGGTAGGCTACTTACTAGAGGGGCTATGTGGGGATGTTTCTCTTGTTTTTTGTGCCACATCGTAGCCTGCCCGAAGATATTCAGGCAAACCTCAAAAATTTTATGAAAGACGACATTATGTCCACCTTCTGGTTCTTCCATTTTGAAATGTTCGGTCTGTGGCCATATTGCTTGACGGAATCAATTCGATTTGGCTGTTCTCTTTATGTGCCAATGTTCTCAGTACTAATTATAGATCTTCTGAGGATCCTTTTGTCACACTGAGAGGCTTTTTAGGACTTCATATTCATTTTTTGCGAATTGTTTACAGGATTTTAGGAGGCAAAGTTGTCTGGCTGTAAAAATGTTATGAACTGACACACCCCTGTTGCCTAAAAGACTTAAGTTTTCATCAGTCAAAACATGATAGATCCAGGATAGATGTTGTGTGAAGGAGGCAGATTTATGTTGTTTTCTGACATTTGAAAGGCTTTATGGTAGATTCCCTTTTGATTTAAAGTAATAATTAAAATGGCAGCAACAAACAAAAAACCTGAGTTGTTAAAAATGGAGGCTACAGTATTTTTAGATATGTCCTCTTGTGTTGAACAAACCTCCACTATACACATAATGTTGAATCAGTTTCTTCATTTGAAGGAACCCTTCAACAGGACTGTACATATCCTCTCTGTGTTTTGCTTTCATTAACTTCTCATAGTGTTGATTAGTGTCTATTTGGTCATTGATTTTTCTTTCCTTTCACAATGCGTCTTTGTGTAATTTTGGACTGTTTTTTAATTTTAATGTACTGTAGAAAATAAATCATTTAAAAATGGTCTTATCTTTGTGTGCTTGGAGATTTTTTTACAAGCAAAACAATTTTGATTATTTGAGGCAGTAAATTTTCATTACAATCTCAGTATTAAACTCTTGATTGATTGAAATCAAAGTTCTAAGAACTTTTATCAGAATGTGTTTTTTTCACTATTACTATTTCATCCTTTTTTTATTCCCTTCTACATGGAAAATCTTGCATGCAAAAAAAAGTCTTGCAAGTGTTTATTTTATTCTGTTAAAATTGTTGTTACGTTTTCATCATGCCTCAATATCATTGTCCATCTTGTTATTCTTTTTTAATATTGTTAAAAAACACAACTTGACTTAGATGAATTCTGGGATGTTGTGGGATAAAACACTATAAAAAAATGTACGCTAATTACATTAAACTGATCTTAATTTATACATGTATAATACTAATCTTGTATAACTTTATAAAAAAGTTGAAAATGCTTAACAAAGTAATGTAAAAACATGTTAATTGTTTGATCATATAATGTTTTATCCTGATAACCAAAATTTTATAAGGACAGTTAAACTTCACATTGAATCCTCACTAAGCACTGATAACTTTATCCATTTTCACTCCTTTGCCATTTGTGTAAAGTTAGTGTGGTCTGAGCTTGGACGGTGCATATGATATGAAAGTTTTGGTAATAGAAATTGCAACAAAGCATATTTTCTGTGTTTTTTAAATTGAAGAGATGGATAGTTTTTCAATAAGTTTGCATGGGTTGCGCAGCAGACTGCTGCATGAATTGGTATATGAAAAGTAGGGATGAATTTGGTGAATTATTGATAAAATGTGGTTACTTTTAGATGACTAGAAAACAACGGCCTTATTGTGAAACTCCAAAGAAAGGTGTTCTTCAGAGTGAATAATTGGAAGTGGGACAAATTGCCTCCGTTCCATTTAAAAAGCCATCTGTAGAGTTCTTTAAAAGGACAGGCTTTAAACTAGACAAGAACAAGCCACATTCAGAGTGGGAAGAGGTAGTACGACCAGTTCTTTTACTCTGAGAAACATCAGTGCAGTGCATCGAGTGGAACAGCCTCCGACATATCAATTTTATAGATAAGAAATCATTTGACAGTGATACTTTATGGAAATTGGTATTCTTCAGAGTTCTCACCAAAACACGCTGTATGAGGCTGTTTCTAAGGAAGATCGAATGCAGCGTTCAGAATGGTTCCCTGTAAAGTTTGATGTATGCAAACTGTATCCTCTTACTGGTCACCATTGGACTGGATCATGTGCGAAAACAACAGGATCAGTGACTCCTTCACACCAGCTTGAGACCTTGACAAACATTCTCAAAGAAAAGAGCGACAGGCTGAATTGCCTTCTCCATGCTGGTGGGCCTGAACATCAGTCTTCCAAGGACCAAAGTTATGTGCATAATTCTTCCCTAATGCACAATCTAAGTTTATAAATGAACCATTGGAATATGTCAACCAAATTTACATACATAGGAAGCCTCATCAGCACGGATACCGTGGCACAAAAGCGAAAAGCAAGGTTTGGAAACGCTAGAGATGAATTCGCCAAATAAAGGACGGTCTGGAAATCTAGGCAATACAGCCTACACAAAGCTACGTTTGTACAACAGCTTATTGGTCATATATTGTATATTCTGGTATGAAAATCACAATGAACTTTAATTCAGGAGGACAAAAAAAGGGTCTAATGGAACCGAGATCAGGTTTCTCGATCCGATGGATTGGGCATGTTCTCAGGAATGGACCAGGGCCAAATCAGACTGTCTGAGATGGACAAATCTGCAGAAGATAACAGGTGACCAAAACATCCAAGGAGACCAAAGGATGGCAGAATTAAAGGAAATGCTCTAACATGGGGCAAGGTGAGGTACGCCGAAGGGGAGTAATTAAGAGTGCTGAAAATAATCTAAGCAGTAGCTTTAATCACAATTCAATACAATTAAACCACGCCACAGGCACAATGATAAGTCATTTATGCATTTGAATCATTGCTTTTTTTATTACCGTTCACAGTGATAATTTCATAGACTGGTGATAAATGACTAATTTTCCCCAAAACAGATGCTATAGATTCGTGAAAGGTTAAACGTGTTGGGCATGAATTTGTCTGAAATATGACAACCATCCATCCTGAAAAAAAAACAGACCACAATTCGACAAATGTAATGAAAAATCTTAAGAGATAAAAGACACCTTATAATAGAATGATAATGACATTGATTTTGTCCTTGTATGTTCGAACGATGACAATAATATGAGGAGGAGGGATTTTAGCTAGCACATTAAACTGTCTATCTATATGTAATTATCCATCAGAAAACATGCACAAGCCCCATGTGCTTTGCTCATAGAGTCAGGGACGGGTTTGATGGTCAGTTGATTATGCATGTTGGTCTGGCAGTGACCTAACAGAGGGTGCTAATTATTTCCCTTCCATATAATTGACAAATTACCATTTCTGTACAGTTTTTACATTTACAGCCGGGGAATGTCCTGTTTGTAAATTCAGCAGGCACTCGGTGGAACAGGACAGGAGGAGGTTAAGCCAAACTAAGGACCTCTTTTCAGGATTTAAACTACCAAACAACTATTTTTGTCTCCTTAATTTTCACCCAGTTTGAGGGGGGCAAAACTTCTTTGGCCAGCTGCCAGTGGCTCCTGTATGCAGTGCGTGTTTCTACACAGTGGCTGGGGCAGACATGCTTTACCGCCTCCTTTTCCATCCAGCAGTGGCTCACTTCTGAAAAACCCACTCATGGCTTCAGGCCCGGTTTGCACATCCTGGAACCACACAAAGAGCAAATTGGTTGATTTTAAATTGTTACTTTACACATCATTAATGTGTACTCCAAGTTACCATGAAGTCACGTAATACTGAACCCGATTAATGTCAAATGTGAACACATAATGGCATTTGAAACCATTTTAATTCTTGAGGTGAGCTAAAGCAGCTGTTACATTTATTGAACATTAATAATATACGCACTGATGAACATCTCATAAGACTAGGAATGTGTATAGAAAAATTCTCTACGTTCAAAAGTTTGGGTTCGGTAGATTTTTCGTAAGTTTTTGTAAAAGTTATTTATGCTCATCAAGGATGTAATTTCTTGATTGAAAAATAAATTAAAGCAGTAATATTGTGAAATTTATTCAATTTCAAATAAATGTTTTCATTTTAAATATATTGTAAAATGTATTTTAATTTGTGATGGGAAAGTTTAATTTTCAGCACCATTACCCAGTCTTCAGTGTCACATGATCCTTCAGGTAATAATTCCAATGCTGATTTGGTGCTCAAAAAATATTTTATCAGTTGAAAAACAGTTGTGTGCCCTAAACTCTTTCAGGGTCTCTTCAAAATAAAAAAACAGCATGTATTGGAAATAGAAAAAGTATGTAGAAAGTCTTTATTGTAGCTTATGTTCAATTTATTGAATCCTTGCTGAAATAAAAATATTTATTTCTCTCAAACAAAGAAATTCCTGAGCTTTAAAGTAGATCTTGTTAAATATTTGAAGAGACTAAGCCAGCTCCACAGAATAAGTTTTCTGAGACCCGTTTACTGAGGAACTTGGCACAAGCAGATGTTTTTCCTGCATCGTTGTCCACAGCAAAAGCATAGCAGCAGTATGTGGTGAATTGGTCTTCAGCAACTTCAAAAGGATCATTCAAAGCCTGGTGGTAGCACAGAGGAATCATTAGACTTTCACTAAAAGTCTATTTAAAACTGCATTCATTTCATCTATAGATTCCAATTTTGAAAGGACAGTGAGACATTTACTTTGGCAGATGTCCAGTCTCCATTCCATCACAATTGAGGTTGGGTTAGTTTGCTGGCGATGATCTCCTGTAGTCTTTTTCCAGGTCCTAAAAAATTAACCCATGTGTTTGCAGCTGGTCTTAGATTTCCATAAATTTCTTGTGGACAAACATTCAAACATCGTAACATGTTTTCTTACCTTCTTTGTTACATCAGGCCTTGTGGCACGGTCCAGGTCATCCATGATATTTTTAAGACCTTCAGGGAATCCTCATCTCATCCTTCTGCACTGAGAGATCATGCGTGCAGGGACTGAAAATATATATGTATACAAGATTTCATACAATTATAAAAAGGTTATGCATACAAGGCAAGAGCAGATCTGTGTGGTGAAATCTCCTCTGTCATGTCAGCAATTCTTCTGAAGTCTTTATTCGGGGAGGTCTGAGCCCTTCATTTCTCTGCATGGCAATCTAGACCAACTTCAGGCATCAGCTTTCCTCTGGCCTGACAACAAAAACATCCACACTGTCATAAATTTAGGAATGGGTATCATAGGAACTTCTGTATTCTCTTCCTATTGTTTCAATAATTGGTCTACAAATATACTGTACCTAAAAATCATTTTTTTTTACAAACCACTGTCTGGAATGTGTATATACACATTGCTAATATGAATTATCAGTCAGTAATTTATATTGATTTAACTACACAAGTTTATGTATAGTCTTCATGATGATTCATTGAAATTAACAGAACTGCCTCAAAAAGATAATTTGTGAATCAGACCACACTAGCACCATGTGCATGCAATACAGCAAAACAAAGACAGTTGACAATTAATCTTTGTATTATTTCAGTATTTCTTTCAAAGCAATTCAAAACAGACGCAGAACCGTTTAGATTCCCCCACATTTCATTCACATACTACAAGGACTGTAAAACTAAAAGTGTGGATGCACATATTTCATGTTGGCCAGCCTCTCCAACCTTCTGAGCCTCTGCTCCAGTCACGCCACATCCTTCTGATTCCTTTGCAATGCCTCCTCTGATACAATCACAAATGGAAGCAGAATGTCCAGAGTTCTGCTGGGCTATGGGGTAAAAAAATGATCGATAAGAAACTACGAGTAGCCCATACTCTGAAACGTTCATTCCATAGGGTAAGGAAAATTGTATTTACAACGTTTAATGAACATTGAATTGCATTAAAAACAAAAAAAATATATATTTTTTTATCACTAGTATTTTCATGAAGCATAGGAAAGGGCAAAATTCAGAAAATTTCTATTAAAGTTGATCATTTTTGTTGCATTTCCCTGAAATCTACATTTGCTACACATGAATGAAGAGAGGAGCTGAGTAGGCCTTTACTACTGCATATTTGAAGTTTATAATATTAAAGTTCATACGTTCCACCGCAGAAGAATCAACAGAGGTACGTGAGCCTGCAGGGTGTTTGGATCAGCCAGCAGCTCCTCCACTGAGACACCACCGACACATCTAACAGGTAGGGTAGTCTCATCAACAGCCCGCAGACTTGGATGGTTTGCTGCTGCAAGGGGGTATCAGAGCATAGACGTCTGAAGAAAGAGTATGAGTTATTTCAAATGTGAAGAGAAAATTGAAAGATTCAAAAGTAATCTCAATGAAAGCTAAACTATATTTCTGCTTTCACAGGATAACTTTATATAGGTTATCGTTTTGTTTTCAGGACTGTAAATACTTGTGAAGAAGTTTCAATCGAGTATGAATATGAACGTTTCATTGAAAAAGTGTCTTGAAGTCTGTTGAAATGGTCTGACCTTAGGTCACGGATATGTTTGGAGTCTGGAGGGGACGATGTCTTCTGTGCGGTGCACTTCATCTGTGGTCCGAGCAACCTTTAGTCGTGAAGTCAAAGCGCACAGTCTGTCTGGGCACACAAAGAGCCCGTGATCTGCCTCCCCATGACTGAACGCAAAGCAAGTTTAGGATGTGTGTGGCTGTATGGTTATCATGATGGGCTTCCGACGAGCTGATTAAGGAGGGAAAAGAGAGAGAGGAATAGAGTGGAATCAAGTTGGGCATTCTGTGATCTCTCAATCACATTTTGTTCATCTTTGCTATAAATGTACATAATACCATCTATCATCTCTCTGTTGAACCAAACATTTCATGGTTACATACTCATCCCATGCAGAGTTAGGCGGTCTCCAATTCAGTGTGCCGATTACTGTACCAATATGCAGCACGTAACATCCGCACCTGTGTATTCTTACAGTGAAACTCCATCCTAGAAGAGCAAACAAATCATGACAGCATAATAGATAACTAAACTAAGCATATCAGCTTTTTTCACAACCAGTCTAGTTTCTTAAATCCTCAGCAGAGTCGTTTTCTCGGAGCATGTAGCCTTCATCAAAGCTCTGCACCTGCTCGGCGTAGAAAGAGTTTGTCGTGCAGCATCCACACTTTGAAAGTGGTCACATTCATCAACAAATGCACGCTCCCTCCTGAGAGCCACACGTGCCAACTGTTGTTCAAACTCTGAGAGAGAAAGGCATGAAAACCTACGCATACTCAACGAAAGTCAAACCCAAACAGGAATAGTAAGGTGTAATCGTACATAGGTTGCATTATCTCTGAAGTGTACTTGTACTTGGTGCTGTCATCAGTGGCAGCGACTTCTTTGGTTTCTGAGTCTTCAATGGCGTAGATGTCAGCATGATGTGGTCCTCGTCCCCAGAGCCTTTGCCTTGGAGACTTTAACTGTGTAACGTTTTTATTTAGAACCCATTTACATTACAAAACACTATTGTTATCAGTTCATATTTAGTAACATGTCGATGTTATGGGATTTTTTTAATTGTGCATGCTCATTTTTGTCTATTTTACATTTAAAATTTGCTTTTTACCGGCATTATAAATAAAACATCAAATGAATCATCAAATCTTACATGTGAATTTGGACCCAAAAATTAAGTTGAAAGTATAAAGATGGATTGTCAGTCCTCTGTGTTTTATAACTATGAAATTGTTTTGTGCTTAATGGAAATTGCCACTGCTTAATAATGAACTTATTATCCACCTGAGCGCTTTTTCTCTTCCTCAAAGGCTGCCTGTTCCACCCATTCCCTTTCTTCAGCGATCAGGGCAAGTGAGGTCAGAGGAAAACCATACGTATCGTACAGCAGCCAGGCTGTGTCACCTACAAAAAACAATGACAGGTAATATACATTACAATACTATAAAATTAGTTCTTAGTCAAAGGTGATCAGCACATCCTTGAGCCGCATGGGGTCGACAGATCAGGACAACAGCCTGAGAAGTAGTCACTATGTTGATTTCAAAGAAATTGTGGCAAAATTTTGGAAGAAATCGTACAGACCTTAAAACATCAACTGGCCCTTGAGACTTCCACATCTTTCTCAAATACTGTTTGTTACACAGCTTAAAGCAGATTCTAGAAGTGGTAAAATGCTCACTTCTCTTGGGACTTTTCCCAAACTCCCTGAAACTGCAGTTGTCAAGCCCTCCTGTAAAGAGCATTCTGGATAAGACCATATTAAACAACTATAGGAACGATCTCAAATCTTCCTTTCATAGGCAGATCATTGAAAAGTTGTCTTCAATCAGCCTGAACAAATTCTTAAGCTCGCATGGGTTACTTTTGACTACTTTCAATTGGTTCGACGCAATACCGACAGAGACGCGTCAAAGATAATCAACGGTATTCGCTTAAATACTGACACAAGCTAATTATCTTTCTAAGTACTTTCTTCGACCTAAGTGCTGCATAGACACTGTCGATCACTAAACATACTTCTTGACAGGCTGAAAATGGGTCGGGCTTTCTGGGATAATCCTAAATGGTTAGGTCATACTTAGAAGGGAGCGGTTTTTATGATGACTATA
The DNA here is from genome assembly GCA_030578275.1 of Meda fulgida. Taxonomy (NCBI): domain Eukaryota; kingdom Metazoa; phylum Chordata; class Actinopteri; order Cypriniformes; family Leuciscidae; genus Meda; species Meda fulgida. Next base: position 16,692,205 of record CM060624.1, on the reverse strand, counting down.
GGAGAGATAGGTATGAGTTGCGACAATCCACTGACATGGGGAGTCCCTTCAAGGCTCAATTCTTGCGCACTCACTTATTCAAACTGTACATGCACCATTGAGCCAAAATATGAGAAAGAACCAAATTCTTACCCAGTATGCAGACGACCAAGCTTATTAAGCTATCGCTACGGATGTACAGCCCATTGACTCCCTTTGCTATGCCATTGGATGAAGTAAAAACAATGGGATGTGCCAAAACTTTCTTCAGTTAAACAAAGACAAAACTGAAGTCATTTCGTTTGAAACAAGATGAAGTCTCAAGCGTGATCGCTTACCTTCAGTCTAGGGGTCAAACAACTAAAAATCAAGTCAGGAATCTGGTGTGTGTCTCTAGAGTCAGACCTTGTTTCAGTAGTCATGTCAAAGCAATAACTAAATCAGCATACTATCATCTGAAAAATTATTGCTAGAATTAGATGCTTTGTTTCCAGTCAAGACTTAGAGAAACTTGTGCATGCTTTTTCATCACCAGCAGGGTGGATTATTGTAATGGACTCCTCTCACTGGCCTTCCTAAAAAGACCATAAGACAGATGCAGCTTACAGAACGCTGCTGCCAGGATTCTGAGCGCAGAGAAAATATGAACACATCACACCAGTCCTCAGGTCTTTACACTGGCTGCCAGTTACATATAGAATTGATTTTAAAGTATTATTACTGGTATATAAATCATTCAATGGCCTAGGACCTCAATACATTGCAGATATGCTCACTGAATATAAACCCAACAGATCACTCAGATCACTAGGATCACATCAGCTAGAAATACCAAGGGTTCACTCTAAGCAAGGTGAGTGTTGCTTTTAGCTACTATGCCAGCCGTAGCTGGAACCAGCTTCCAGAAGAGATCATATGTGCTCCTACAGGTAGTCACATTCAAATCCAGACTCAAAACACATCTGTTTACCTATGCATTTATTGAATGAGCACTGTGCCACTACTCGTCCGACTGTTTGTACTGTTTTATTTCATGTTTAATTACTTGATTTCATTTGATTATTTCTGTTTTTATCTTTTATTCTAAACTGTTTTAATTATTCTGATTCTTTTCTGATTTTTTAATTTCTTCTATGTTAAAGCACTTTGAATTACCATTGTGTATGAATGTGCTATATAAATAAACTTGCCTTGCCTTACATGTCATTTATAAATGTGATGCAAAGTCTTCAGGTCACATGATCTTTCAGAAATTGTGTCTGTTATGTGTGATTGTGGTATAATGTGTAGTTGATGTTGAACAATAAATGTAAGTATTCTGTTTTGATGTTCATTTAAACAAAACACAGCCTCTATTCTTTATTGACACTTTATTGATTCAGTAATTTATTTGCACAATGTTATTATCTTTCAAGTATGCAATTAAATATTCACATAATATTCACCATAGAGTCTTAGAGCTGTTGTGTTAATGCGAGCCATCTGCTAGGCTTTCTTTTCTTCTTAGTTCAAGCTATCTTGTCCATGCTGTGACAGTTATGCAAAAAGCACTAATACAAAGTGAGAGCAAAGTTTAATGTGGTTAATGAAGGCGCCACATTCATTTCACCCACGTTCCCTTACACTTCACTTCTCACTTGTTCTTTATGTCCTTTTACCAACTACACAATACAAGTCTTTGATTTCATGGGTCATATCATTTTAAATGTCTTCCTTGAGGTTCCACTTGTCAAGGTTTCTTGCCAGCGAAAACAGTCATTGTTTAGTTTTTCACCATTTTCCTCCCTCTCTCTGAACTTTAGACTTTGCTATTGTACCTTTAGAACTTCTATGCAGACAAAGTCTTTTGATTAGCTAGTATCTTTGCATAATGTTACAAGTCGCAGGTTTGCTAATAGTTTTCACTGCTCTCTTTATCTCCATTATATTGTCTGTTGACTATTTGTGAACCTCACAAAGCATGACTGAGGCACATCAGCATTTATAAAGCATTTGAGCCTGACTGTGTGTAGATGTCGTCCTGGCACATTTATCACAGTGCTGGACTGTATAGATTATGGAGGAATGGAACAAAAGAGATTTATATGGTACAGAAACGAGTCGGCTTGACAGGAACAAATCCGTTTAAGAGTAATAGAGGAGGAGAGGGGAAGCGAGAAAAAACAGAAACGCAGAGAAGGGAGGAGTGATAAAAACACAGATGAGAGGAATGTAATGAATAAAAGCAGGAATGTGAGGGAGCAGTCAGAGATCATGATCTTTTTAGGATTTAAGAATCAGGCCTTTATGCATGATCGCATGAATAAACAAACAGATATATGTAAGACAAAATAAAACATTTCAAGTAGAGAATATTGCTGAATAATTCACACTATAGCTATTGTTTTCTTTAAAAATATTATAAGTGTATTTGAACTAAGACTGAACATAGGCAGAACCTAAAGGACTTTTTCTGCACTGATTTGTTGGAAATTGGAAGAATGTATATTAATGTGCTCTAATTGGTGGTTGGTAGCCACATTTTGCATGATCAAATTAGTTTTAAATATTTAATAAATCAAACACACGAATATGAACACTATCCTATTCCAAAGTTTGCAGTCAGTCATTTTTATGTTTTTTTCTTTTTAGCAAGCATGTATTAAATTGGTCAAAACTTCAGTAAAGACATTTAATGTTACAAAATTAATTTCAAGTAAATGCTGTTCTTTTGAACTTTCTATTCATCGAATAATCCTGGAAAAAAGTATCACGGTTTTCACAATAATAAATAATAATAAATAAATTAAAAAAAAATCAATCCGAAAACTGTTTTCAACATTCATAACAATAAGAAATGTTTCTTGAGCGCCACATTAGCGTATTAGATTATTTCTGAAGGCTCATGTGACACTGAAGGACTGGTGTAATATGATGCTGAAAATTCAGGAATCTCAGGAAATTCAGCCAAGTTAGGAATAATGTATTATATAAAATGTTTAAATATTGTAAAGGGTGGTTGCAGGACATTGTAAAGGGGACATGTAAAGGGGACATTTAGTGAATACAAACGAGGTAAGAAACAATACACAGCTGATACACTTGAACTCATCATGACAGAAACATGACAACCAAGGTGAGGGTGGGAACTGAACAAAGGAACACATGATGAATGAGGATAAACTAAAAGTCCATGAAACCTAAACCCATAGAGACCCTTCAAAAACATTTACAAATTTCAACAAACCTCAAAATTTTATTAAGGTTTTTATGATTATTCTATTAACACATAACTATAACTATAACTCTAATAACTTGTTTTTATTTATTTTACATGCAATTAAATGTGGATACAATCAGTTAACATGATCACCTAATTTCAGGGATTTCTGGAAAAAGCCCACATCTATGTGAAAGTTATAGATACGCATTTACATTTTAGGGTTAAAGCATGTCTGTACGGCTGTAAATATGCATTTACATGTGTTTTTCATGTGCAATCAATAAAAACAACCACTGTATCATTATATGCAAACCATATGGAAAGTTCCCAAATGCCTAGAGATCACTGATTTTCCTCATTAACTGGGCCATTTCAAACATCCAAATACTTCAACGTCTCTCTGTTAACTTTGAAAGACGTTTATGCATCTTTCTCTTTGGACATCCTCCCTGCTGCTTTGCTGAAAAGCAGTGAAGGAGATGTTTGGCAAGATTCTCACAGAGTGGATATGTTGCCTTACAGAGTTTTGGGTCCGTTTTCAATTTTTCCTGATGATTTGTATGGAAATTGTCAGTGACAGTGGTGTAATTACGGGATAAATGCTGTTCCACAACCAGCTCGTAAATAGAAAAATCAGCGAGACAATTTTTCAAAGGGATGTTGCTCAACTGATGGGGCTGCTGACAGCATGAGTCTGACCCCGCCGAGAATGGATTCTGTGTGTGTGTGTGTGTGTGTGTGTGTGTGTGTGTGTGTGTGTGTGTGTGTGTGTGTGTGTGTGTGTGTGTGTGTGTGTGTGTGTGTGTGTGTGTGTGAGAGAGAGATAGAGAGAGAGAGAGAGAGAGAGAGAGAGAGAGAGAGGCAATGGGCCTGTTTTTGGCATCTTCTTGTCACCGTCATCTAATGAACTCTCAATATCTTGATTCTATCTCAAATAATCTCAATCATACGCAGAGTGTATAATATATATATCTTCTACCTCAAGTAAAACACACAAAATGTCAATGTGAAATGGGGGGTGTGATATTACTCTATTTCAGGAGGAAAGAGGATGAGTGAGCACAGACATGAACAAGTGACAGATCCGGGGAAAGACAGACTCAGTCCCAGAGAAGAGGAAGAGATCTGACAATGATAATCAGGTCAGTGTGCCGGCTGGGACTCGTTCCACTCCATCCGTCCCCTGAGAACCAATCATTGGTTTGTTGCCTCTCTGTGGATACAGAGAGAGAGAGACCATCGACTTCTGACTGCAGCAATCTGTTACTTTGGGGGGATTATTTCTAATGCTGACAAGCAGGTCCCCACAGTATTTGCTCCAAATGTGTTTAAACACTTTTTTTTTTGGAATCTTTATGGAATATCAGATTAAATCTAATATTATATAATGGTAACACTTTATTTTGATGGTCCCTTTTGAACATTCTGGTGACTATAAGTAACTTTGCAACTACTGTCAACTAATTTTCATTAGAGTATTAGTGTACTGTCTGCTTAATATCTGATAACTCTTTATTGTGTTGGTCCTCCAACAGACAGTCTACTGACTATAAGTAACTATGCAACTACATGTCAACTTATTCTAACCCTAACCCTACACCATCAACTAATACTCTACTAACACTCTACTGAGAGTTAGTAGACATGTAGGTGTAGTCAACAGAATGTGTTGAAGGGACCATCCAAATGAAGTGAAACCTGTATAATTTTAAAGGCCAGTGATTCTCATGGACGATAATATAATTTATATAAACTAAATTTTAAATATTTTTTATATATTTATATTAATGGTCATTTGATTTAAAAATTGTTATTCTTTGTCTAGCTGTTTTTTTTTGTCATTGACACTAAGTTAACATTAAATGAATACTCTGTGTATTGCATGTGTAATTTCCATTTTTCAACACCAAACCAAAAATACATCACGCTCTTAACAGAAGAGAAAGCTTGACAGCTTTTATTCAGAGAACTAACATTGACTCAAAAGACAGTAGTAAGACAGCGAAAAAATGTGACAGGGTGCGGATGCTTTATCTTCAACTTTAGAGCGCTGTGAGAATGGGTTGAGAAATGCCTCAGTACATGACTCAGAACAGCAAACAGGAAATCCCCCTCCAATCAGCAGGAATTGATATCTGTAATTCTGCTGGTTTCAAACTGAGCTGTCAAAACTTTGGCTAGACAAGATGGAATGATATCACAAGGGAGAGAAAGAAGCAGAGGACTGATCGAGGGTTAATTGAGGTTGCTAAGATTATAATCATTTAGGAACTGCAGCCCATCTTTGATCAGCCTGTATGAACATATGGAGCAGTCTAAGCAAATGTACAGTATATTAGAGCTAATAATTGTTCATCCACCTGATTCAGATCATCAGCTTGTTAGGAAAGAGCTCTATGAACTGAACTGGCTGTGTCAGATAAAGGTGAAAAAAATGTGCAGAGCAGTGGGTCCCCAGCACCAGGATTGAGAACTATTGATCTATTTGACAATATGTATTTTGTAGATCACTATGATAGAGTGATTGCCATTTACACCTGGTATTAACATCTATGTCTCCATTGACCATTTGATAGCAGATTTCATAGATATTTTTGAGGGTAGAGCCTCATGAGGGGGAGTTCAAATGTTAATTTCCTTTGTTTTCTCAGAGAGTGGTCCTCTCTTAAAGTCCTTCTAGTTTTTCCAGTCTTACAGTTTTTTATTGTCTGCCACATTTGGCTGTATCTATTTTCACTAAAAATATCTTCCAGCACAAGACCCTGTCATGACAATTTATTTGAGATTTCTTTGAAATTTAAATGTAATTCTGTCATGACAACTCTTAGAGTGTTGGTATGGTAATGGATATGTCAATGTTGATATGGTTGGTCTTAGTGGAATATATATGCTGCTGCTGCTGTTATTGCTACTGCCAATACATACACAACATATTGCTTTGAGCAAGTAAAACATGCTGCTGCTCTACAATATAGCACATGAATTACCCGTAGCCGATCTGCAGGCAGAGCTGTGGAAGGTATCTGAAAGCGCGCTGTAACAACAGAAAATACTGACCAATTATTTGAAGGTTGAACAGCAAGCTCATTGGCTACTGATACAGCTGGAACCAATCAAATGTGCCCTATAGAGAATTATATGATTGCAAGCAGATTGAGTTAAGGACCTATCAGCCTGCTCGATCTATGACAGAACTTTGTATTTCAACAAAAAAAAAGTTTAAAAATAAATAAATAAAAAAGAGAGAGATATAAAATTAATAATGTATTGTATGTGGTATTATTATATAACATATTATATATTCAGGCTTTAAAAAAAACTATACTCATTGGAAAAACGCGCCTGTAGCTACATTTCTACAAAATGACATGGTTTGCGAAACTGTGCGAAAAGTAACATGCCCAGTGTGTGGAACTAAAAGTGTGTTCAGCTTAAACAGATGAACGTGATTTTTTTTTTTTTTTTTTTTTTTTATGTTAGGTTTTTTTTACACATCATGGCAGTTCGAAAATTAAATGTTCGGTGAGTGGCTCTAAAAGGTTAATGCTCTATCGCCTTTGAAAATAACATACCATCTACACAGTAAAACTTAACCGATAGTGTTACGAAAGCAAATAGAATAAACCATGCCATTTCAGCTTGCTTCTTCATGTTTTTGAGCTCTTTTATCATTATCAGGAATCGCACAAAAATAAGTATTTATTAATCAATGATCTTCCCCTGTAATAATGTGTAAAGAAATAAAAGTTGTTGGGTTTTACTAGTGGTAATTTCAGGTAACTGTAAGTTTAGAGCCGGACAGTAACAGAGTACATTTACTTGAGTACAGTACTTGAGTACAATTTTGAGGGATCTGTCCTTTACTCGAGTATCTTTTTTGGGGAGTCCTCATGACTTTATTCAAGTACATTTGAGAGGCAAATATTGTACTCTTTACTCCACTACATTTCTATCCATAACCGTGAGTACCCGTTACTTCTTCTAAAAAAATAAAAATAAAAAAAAGGAAAAAATTTAAATCTCGGAAACCTTCAATTTGTTGTTTCCCTCTCAAACGTGATTGGATTGTGCAGGCACCACTGATTGGGACAGCCCATCAGCAATCACCTTCAGCTTTCCGCCAAAGTCCACCATGGTCAGATTTAGATAAGAGACGAAACCATGGACGAAACAATGGATGAAGACGCATCAGGTCCATCCCGGGAATGTGCCAACGTGGCCCTACCTTACCATTTCAATTTTCTGAACAAGTTAATGACAGTTTTCGCTTCAAGTGTTTGCTGTTTTTACCAAAACAGAACTTCATCACCGCCTACAAAAATTCATCCTCCAACTTACGGAAGTATGTCAAAGTATGTACATTGAATAAATACATTTCCTTACATTTCTAAGCTAGATTCTACTAGCTACAGAAAAGTGCACTAAATGATTGGCTAGCTGCGATAATACAGCTTTCTACATTCTCGGTTACGTTTGAGTAGTTGAAGCCACATGCACCCCACCAATTTGCCAGCAGTTGCTAGCCATTCAGATGGCTAACTTTGGCCTGACAATAGTTAGCATAAGCCGAGGCAAGCTAATCGTGTAACATAGATAATCAACTGAAGTCCATATTGACTATCTTGTTTTTATTAACGTTAGAATCAAGAATTGTAATTGAAAATACAATTTGATTAATCCCAGCCCTAGTATGTCCCTAGTACCCGATAAAAATGTCTGTAATAAGTTTTTTGCTATGCTAACTTTTAAATTTTTTAAATGTTAGCATTTTTATCTGAAACATTTAGGAACTCACTCTTTGTTTTACATTTTCAGATTTGCTGGCATCGAGTTGGTGGACGTGTCTTTAAAGTGTTGGTTCCGGAGAGAAGACGTGTGTGATTGATGGATGGCCTGTTCAGTGGCTAAGTCTAGCGGAAGTGCTAAGGTGCTCACGGCACCTTAAATTCATTACATTTTTGTTACGGTTATGATTTGATAAATTTTCTCCTCCCAGTCAAAGTTCAAAAGTCACAGGAACAAATTGGAGTAGAGGAAGGAAAACAACTTCCTCTGGGAGGAGAGAATGTGGGAAAAAGAGAGAAAAGAAAACTATGTCTTGGTAATTGCCAGTCCCCTCACCCCCCCCCCCCCCCCATCCCAAAAAAGGAAAAGAAAACGCTGATTCTGTTCATTAGCGCAAGACGTTATCGGCAGTATTGTGTGTTCATTTGCCATTAAAACTGTCATCCTGTAATGGAAATTAGCCTCAGTTTTTCTCCCTTTTCATGTGGAGTTTGTTGTGTTCTGCATACGTCAGCAGAACAGAGCAGAAGAGAAACAACAAAGCGAGAAGAGAGCAAAAGAGCGAGGGAATTTAGCTAAGGTGGACAGATCCCACAGCACAGACTATTTATCTTCCTACTAAAGTGGCAAATTGTGAATGCCAGCACTAAGTGATTCCATCTATCTCTGATTTCACGCAACTCGCAGAATCGTTTGTGTTGTCCTATGGAGTAATAGTTGAAGGAGATCTGATTTCATTACTGTGAGAGGAGGAGAGAGAGAGAGAGAGAGAGAAGAGAGAGAGAGAGAGAGGCTATGTGTACGTCTTCACGGCCTTTTTTTTCTTTGTCTTTAGTGATCGTCTGTGTCGTTGCCGCCCATTAAAATCACAAAAATTGTGCTGCATTTACAGATAACTGATTGTCATGGAAAACAATGGCGCTTCAGTTTATCCGCACAGAACAACACTGGATCCCATTAAAACCGTTGTGCGCTGCCACCGCAGCAAATTTAACTGGCGGACACGTGTTATTCCCCACACGACAGGAACTAATGTAATAAGGCCTCTATCTCATTTCAGTGGGGGAGCATTTTGAGCGTTGCACCGATGTTATGAGGCTATTACAAGCTGTAAAGCTGACCTAAGATCAGCTCTGTGTTGTTATTAATAAAAGGGGGGGATTTGGAGGGTTGAGGCTGGGAAATGGTTATGTGTGAGTGTTCTTCCCTCCGAAGCCCCATAATTTGGTTTGATTGGGCCATCGATCTTGTTTACTGGGGGCACGAGTGCTTCTCACACCTCATCTAAACTGTTTTTCAGTAAATAAAGCTGGTCGTAATTCCTTCCTGGATGCTGCAGAAGGAATTTCATAGTTCATAACTGGTTTAGGGAGTTGCCAACTAAAATAGCAGCGCTACCAGTTTAACTAGATTTTTAGCAGCAAGGCAGTAGTTCAACTATCTTTCACAACAGTGTAGTTTTTCTTATAACTAGTTACTGTTTATAACGAGTAATGGTGTAGTGCGACAACACTACATTGCTGTTTTTTGATGAGTTCGAATTAAGGAAAACAAACGCTATAACCTAAATATTAGGGGTTAACAGTTCAAATTGATCACGGTTTATCACAGAACAAATCATCTAACTTCAAGCAGTAGCTTAAATAAATAAAATAGAGCATAGATACAAATAAAATAAACAGTGCTTTGCAGTATCTAACAGTAGATTTTAGGTACAGAAATTAAATAGTGAATCAATTGAAAGTAATCAAATGTAAAATAAACTGCATAATCTTCACTGTATAACTTATATAAAGATTAAAAAGCTATCCAGGCAAGAGCAGTGAGTGATTTTCTCACTCTTTTGTTGTTTGATTCACATTAAAAACACCAAACAGCTGCAGCAATATCAGGCTGCTGTCACTTTAAGACATAATGCACAGATCCAGTATATGTATACAGTAAACACATTCACTGGCTTTCTCAACTGTTTAGGTTCACTTAAGACATACAGTAACCAACTATAAACTAAGAGAGTTCTCTGTTGACCTTACATTTAACATATGAAAGTCTGTTTCATCCTAAATGGTCCACTCTCGTAGTGTTGGACAATCTGATTCATTCAAGTGAATAGTTTCATCTTAAATGGTCCTCTCTCATTCTAGTGAGTCTATTTGTATCGGGACATTCATGCGAGTATACATATTCACAAAAATGATTCACCTATTTATCTCCCTGTAATATATCATGTTTTTGACTCTGTTAGCTTTCACAACACTGTTAACTCAGATTTCCCTCCTCCCACTTCTGCAGACACTCCTGTCTGTCTGAGTCTGTCGCTGTCTCGTTCTCGTCTCCCACACACCTTCTTCTGCATCACTCTCGCTTCGACTCTTCAGAGGCAGACAGCGAACAAAGGCCTAAGCGAGCACACAACACATTCATAATGCATGAAGGCAGGCTGTTTTAATGACCAGGTCCAGGAGGACTCAGCGCACAAAGCTCTCTCGCGCCTTTAGCTCTGTTCCTGGATAATGGTATCACCCCTGGCCCCCCGCGAGGTCTAGAGGACCTGCTTCTCCATGAGCTTTAATTATCTGTTGATAAATGCGGGCAGTGGAGGATGCTAGCTTGGGTTCACAGGTCAGCCTCTGAACTGGGAGATGGCGATCCCAGCAGGTGAGAGGTCGTGGCACATTTGTGCGCTCTAAGAGCTGTAAAATACGCAGCTTTGAAGTGGCAAGTTGGATAATTTATTTAAGGTGCATGCAATACAACGACTGCATTTTTAATATAAGCGACGCAATAAGCTGCAACATACGTACTGTTATTGAAATGAGGTGGAAAACCACCTCAGATGTGTGCGGATGGATAGATCAATCATTTTAATAGCTCCGGTCTCTCGTATCGTGTGTGTAGAGGACATGGCTCGGGCTGACCTGTTGGTAATGGTGTTGAGTGATTGATGGTTGATCTCTGCTTGCGGGAGAGCGTACAGTGGGCGTCCCAGGGCTAATTTAGTCACTGCGGCTCGGGAGATGAGAAGATCCGATTGTGTGAAAAAAAAACAGAGGAGCTGTCGACTAGCTAGGAACGTTAATGTTAGCTGCCGAGAGCCAAGAAGACAGCTAAAACAAGAACTGCCAATATGGTGTTAACACTATACCCTCACACAGACTGTGAGATGGGTGACTCACGTTTGTGTCGCCTTCCCTAAGTGCCACACGATAGACACCGTTTATACTGCAATAGAGAAGGAGGGGGGGGGGGGGGCGTTGAATTATTAAAGGTGCAGGGGGCACTTAAAACACAAAAGACTCCTCAGCTATAGATGAATGCAATCTATATCTGTCTCAATGTTCATTCACTTGATGTTTATTATACTGACATCCCATAATGCACCACCTGCAGCACTTCCCACACAGGAACATAAAAGGTGTCATTAATGAATTGGTTTGCTTGCTTCGTAATATTCTATTGGACAGGCTGGTGATAAAGTTAACCCATGAGGTGAATGAATGGAAGCCAAGGCTTAAAATGATAGTTCACTTTTCAAAAGATTCTGTCATTATTTACTCACCTTCATATTGTTCCAGCCTGAGTGCTGTTTGTTATTTTTAACTTTGGACACAAAATACATATTTTGAAGAATAAACATTACAAATATTTATAAATATTATAAATAATATAACACTTGCTAAAATAATTAGGCACTTTTCTTATGCGTCAGTAATGCAGATTGCAGTAATGAATTATAAAATAGATTTACTTTATAAAGTAATTATTTTAAATTGTAATAATATTTCAAATTATTTATTATTTTGCCTAATTTTGATTAAATAAATCTAGCCCATAAGAGACTACTTTCAAAAACATGAAAACGTCTTACTAACTCCAAATAAACCCCAAATATATATATATATGAGTCAAATTTATCTTCACATGTTTTTTTTTTTTAATATATATTATAGAACATATAATGATACCAGTTAGGTGAACATAATGATATCTCTAAACCACCATCACAAAGTAAGATGGCTCCTGTTTCAAGTAGAAACAGACACAATAAAAAAAGATGACCCACTGCCTCCTCCCTGACTGCAGGAGGTGAGGCAGATTTGGGGAGGGTGGTCACCTCCTTTTCTTTTTCTTTTTCTCTTTTATCCCACGCCTTTCCTTTCTTCCTTGTTTTGGCTGATCTTCACAGACGTGCCGCGGCTCTCAACTTCTGGAGGTGGTCGGGGAACCCCAGGTCAGACCATGCCTAGAGTGAGAGCCCCCCTCTGGGAATGAGGTCTGCCACTCCCCACCTCCATAGCCTCCATCCCACAACCGCCACCTTCATAACTTCCTGAGCGATTTCAAAATGTGACCCCCCCCCCCCACCACCACCACCACCACCACCCCCCACCCCCCTCCGGCTTCCTATGGGTAATCGTCCCCAGCTGTAGAGTGCAGATCTAAATAGGACCTTAGGGAAATGAGATTTGTAATTTCAGAGAACCATAGAAACAAGAAAAAAGGGAGGAAATTGGTGGCAGGCCACACAAATTAGCATTCTTTTTGGCTTAAGCAGACATTAAAGATTGAGGAGCCGCTTAAGTCCCATAGAGTGTTGTTAGAGAGGACGAGGAGGTGCGGGGGTCAAGATCAATGGCACATGGACCCTTTACACTGAGAGTCGTGGCCATAGACTGTGCAGATTGTCATACGGCACTCCTGCTGAGCACAGCCCAGGACGGGTCCCATTTATTATTGATGCTTGTTTAGATGGGCCTCCTCTGGTCCATTTGGCTGCCATTTCTAGCATGCAGATTAAACCATCCCAGAGTTCCAACACTCAACGGGATCATATCATGAAGAATGTGATTTCCATTGATATTCTGTTCAAGAAAAGTATATATAAAAATATACTTTTAAGTAAAGTTCCAGTCTTCCAGTCTTCTCCACTCAGTTGACAGCGTTTGTTTCAGAAAGTTAGCATTTTCCCCTGCACTCTAAAATCAAATTAAATCACATTGTTTACCTCTTATGGCTATACTATTTTGTATTTTAATGTTTACAGATTGGCTACATTCACTTCTATTGAGTGCTCACTTTTAAAAGAGTGACACATTTAAATGATTTTTTTGTGGTAATAAGCATTATGCTACAAGTTCTGTCGATGAGCTTAACTTGTATTGAACCCAGTATTCCTTTAAAGACTCCTTATATAGCAGATATTCAGTCAACACATTTATTTCGAATGAGTATTGCACTCTTTCCCTGCTCTCTATCTCTCTGAACCTTCACCACAAAACATGTCATGCTTGCTTAATCCACCCAGACACGCAAGATGAAATCTAAAGTCCTACCTTAGGAGAAATAACTGCATGACATTAAGAATGTAATAACGTGCCCTATTTAACTGAGAGCCTTATCATCCTTCAATCGCTGTATATAAGATATGTTCTTTATCTGTAAATGCAACCAACACTGTCAAAACATGAAATGGAATCCTGAGCGTTGTAGTCGATAAAAAGCTGACAGGTGATGTTAACAGGGACTATTTCTTGTCTGCCCATTAATGTAGTTTATAAGGCTCATGCCGTGTACATTTTTTCTCAAATTTTTCTGTAACTTTCCCCATGACATTACAGTTCTATGGAAGGCAAGCTTATCTGTATACTTCATCAGGACTTGAGAACAGAGGAAATTGCTTTTGGGATTGTGAATAATTAAAAGAGACGTGACAATACTGATAATTGATATAACACCATGAATTGTGTATATTTTACAAAGAGTACAAGGATGTATGATTATAATATTAGGGTCCCCTGATCTGTTTTTTCATTAAAGTGCAACTTTATATTACTATTAAATTCATATTCATTGTTGAATTAACTAAAACATTTGTTAACCTTTTGTAATATCAATAATTATGAGCTGTTATTATTGAGTCTGTTCACATTAAACAATTATGACAATTATTTAACCTTTAATCTTGTTCTCATGCAAGTACTTTTTATTAGTAAGCTTTATTTCTTTATTTTATATGAATATACTTTAAACAATCAGACCTCATGACTGAAAACAATACAATAACAATTAAAACAATTACAGTCACCTGTCATCTTCCATGGCTTCACAAGTAGATACATGCCATTTCAAGATTTAATTTTGGAGCTGTCATTTCTATTTGGTTTCTGAGAATTAGTAAGGCTGTTGTAGCTCATCAAATGAGTGATGAGGTGTTTATGGCTAAACAAAGCAACAGGAATAATATAATTAACTGTCAAGCGTAAGTTCTGAATTCTGAGTTGTCCCTCCGGCGTCCGTTTTTTTTTTATTATTGCATGTGATATTAAAGAAGGTATATTTTCAAATCTGATTGGGACAAAGTGCGATCTCTCATATTCTCTGCTGCAGTGATATCAGTATCGCTGTGTGAAAATGTCATGCCAAGTAAGATGTCATATGCAATTGCTTCTTGTTTGTCTCTGGCTGATTGATATACAAACAGAGATTTGAGAACTAACCTGCCGAAAAATCCAGCATTGCTGGTCACCAGCATAAGGTATGTTTTGCATGCTGGGACCAGCATGGGATGCTGGTTGCAGGTGTGAATGGGAGGGATGACTAATGGACCCGATGGACCTGATGGACCAGATACACCAGCTCTGTTTTGCTTGGGAATAGCATGACTATGCTGGTCTACCAGCTCTAACCTGCCTAAACCAACCTGGGCTAGCATGGAATTCATGCTGATTTATGCAGAATTTTTCTTGTTTTTGCCAAATAGTAACTCAATTTATGATGCTTTAATATTTTGTTTGTTTGTTATTTGGCCTACTTCCACTTTCAGTGTGGACAACAACTTAGTTTATGGTTCATAGAGAAACCATGTTTTCGATGTTTTTGTCCATGTTTTATTTATTCATGAACTATTCCTTTAATCCTAAACTCAAAATCAGCAACTCATCTCGTTTGTCTCATCTTCATTTATGCATCCGTGGCCTTGTGAAAATCAGCCCACTTCCAAGAATTCCAGGTTTGGAATTCTGGCAGCAGGAGCTGGGTACCATATCCAGTAACTGAATCCGATAATCAGGGTCTGGAATGCTGACAAGGTTGGCTCATTCTCCTCAGTCCCACTGTGTGGAGGGGAAAAAATTCTCAATCTGTGCTATCAGCATGTTGCCCAGTGGATGTCTGGGATTATTGCAGCCATAATCCAATAACATACAGAGACACTCCACACACACTGTATGTTGGATTCAATGCACTTGGCCACACACTACTTTTACTGCATTCACACACACATTTTCTCAGTCGAGGAGAAATATATGCGCTCATACGACAACGCAAACAGACAGGGGGGAGTCAGTTTGAATGCGCAATTAAGTTACCAAAAATGTTTCCTCGCCCGATAAAGGGTTAAGACAGCCAACACAATGAGAACGACAGAATGCTTTGAATTTTTTTACGTTTTTTTTTAAAAGTTTGCGTTCATATTGTATTGATTTGTGATGTTTTGTTGAAGAAGAAAAAAACAAGAAACTGAGAATACTGTGAGTGTTTTAAGGGGAAAAATTTAAAAAGTAACAAATCTCATCAAATGTCTCCATTTGTATATATATATATATATATATATATATATATATATAATGACATTGCTGTCTAATAGGAACAACTGAGAGATAAAGAGATTTCATTTGTGATTTTTCTTTCTCCTGGGGAAAGATGATCAAGCGTTTTTGCCACATTGGGTGATGTGCACTGAGTTTAGCCCTGTTCTGAACAGAAGAAAGAGGAAATGAAGTGAGAATGTGCACTGACAGCTGCTGTCATTGGTTATCAATAGTTGTGTGGGAACAGGGAACTCTGAGATTCAGACAGATGTAGGAGGGTTTGACAGCACCTGGCACCACTGGGTTTGTTGTGGGATTGAGGATTTAAAATAAATTATTCATAACATCAAAATAATCATTATATTAAAGTTTCAGCAAAGTAATATTCTGACACTGGTGAAATGTGTATGTGGGTATTAATAAGGATGACTATAGTAAATATGTCTGTTTTTTGTTTTCTTAAAAGGATTATTTTGTGTGTGTGTGTGTGTGTTATGTTCACACAGACTTTCAGCTGTTTGCAATGAACAGATCAAACAAAAGTAATTGAAATAGCTCACAACAAATGTTTCAAGTGGTTTCCTCAAATTCAACTAAAAATGCAACTTTTAATTCTTCTTTTTAATAACTTCTGCAGTCTCAAAATTATTCAACCCCTTAATAGAATCCCCCACAACAGCACAAATCTGCGAAACAGTTGTCTCGAGCACACCAGATGCAACTAATCATGGGCTTCATTAGTTGCACCACGTGTGCTTGAACTTAGTCAAAAGTATGGTCCAAAAAGTCAAGAGAAGATATCATTGCCCTTAACAAACAAGGAACTGGATACAAAAAGATAGCGATTGCACTAAATGTTCCTATCTGGAAGGATAGTTACAGTGTTTACACTAGGTACTAGGTACAAGGTGCAGTGGTTACACTACCTGGACGGGACAAACAAAAGGAAGCAATCAACGGCTGCAACCAGATTTCTGAGAAGGCAGGTTCAGAAAAACATTCGAGTGACTGAAAAAGACCTGCAGCAAGACTTACCAGAACTCCAAGACTACACCACTACTGACCCAAAAGCACATGAAAAGTCGGCTCCAATTTGATCAAAATCATATAAATAAGACCCAGAAGTTTTAGGAGTCTGCTCTGTAAAGCGATGAAACAAATACTGGAACTTTTCAGCCCTATGGATCAGCGATATGTCTGGAGGAAGAAGAATGAAGCATATGCTGGAAAGAACACTCTGCCTACAGTTAAGCATGTTGGGGGCTCGGTGATGCTCTGGGGCTGATTTGCATTATCCAGCACTGGAAACCTGCAGGGTCTGGAAAGCAAGATGGATTCATTGAAGTATCAGGAAATCCTAGGAGAAAACGTCATGGCGTGAAGCTTGGTCGTCATTGGACCTTCCAACAGGACAATGATCCCAAGCATACTTCAAATTCCACCAAGGCTTGGTTGCATAAGAAGTCCTGGAAGATTCGATCACAGTCACCTGAACCCCATAGAAAATCTCTGGTGGGATTTGAAGAAGGTGGTTGCAGCACCCAAACCCAAGAATATTACTGGAGGCCATTGCTCATGAGGAATGGGCTAAGATTCCTCAGAAACACTCCCAGAAGCTAGTGTCTGGTTGTACATCTTGTTTGCAGCAGGCCATAACAGCAAAACGGTGCTCTACTAAGTACTAAAGATGCTTGCCATGAAGGGGTTGAATAATTTTGAGACTGCAGAAGTATTTAAAGCATGCTTTTTTTAGTTGAATTTGGGGAAACTGATTTGCAATGGGGGTTGAATAAGTTATGTAAATGACAACTGAATATATAACCACAGTGTAAGACTTTTTATCTCATATTGATGAATACAGTAGAGTCCTAAAATCGGAGACATCTAGTGAAAATGCACCTGTTTTACATTATTATTCACAATATATGAGCGTAATTTCAATGAAAAATCAAATAAAATGTTTACATTCGTTTGAGAATTTCACGTTAAAACAGCAGCACTCAAGCAGCATGAACTCCACACGTTTATGTGAAACCTAAAGATCATGTTGTCATGATTAAAATACTAATGTTACATTTTAAAAACTTTTTAAAGTTTGCTTATTTCCATGCTTCAATGAAAAAGATCCATATGTTGTGGTCTGAACCTTACTGTACATCTTTTAGAAATACTGTTGTTCCTAGAATTGACATTCTAACCAGGCTGTTTTGAGTCTGTTTGGCAGCTGAAAGCCAAAAGAAGATCCATCAGCTCTGTCCATCTTTTCTTCTTCATCCAGGTCTCTGTGAGAATCTGACAGCTACCATGAGAAAATGGCAGACGAACAAATTCATAACACTTAAAAGAAGACATAAGAGCAGCTATTACTCTCTCTCAAACCAGACCGGCTGTCTTCCGTGCCACATGATTCAGTGGGACGGCAGTAAACGATGAAGAATAGTCTTTCTTTCTCCAAATCTGTCCATCCTGCTCTCTTTGTGTTGTTCGTCTGGTCCAGTAGAAGTGTGACAGACTACCTGTCATCTCTCTCAAATGCACCCATTTGATTCACTTAATTGCTTTATATTCAAAAAAACTGTAGAGAAACAAACTTTCCAAACTATTTTAAGTGTAGTGTAAACCTATCAGTCTCTCTTCTGATATTTGTTGAAACTAGTGACCTTTCTGGCCTCTGTGTTAAGTAATGATCCACTTCTCATGCAAATCACATTATTTCCCTCAGTTCAACAGGGAGCCATTTTGTACTTATTACATTTCGGACCCTTAACCTTCTCTTCTGATGCAGATTGAAGAAAAAAATTCCTCCAGCTTTATGTTCACACACACTCTCTCTCTCCTTTTCTCTGTTAAGATGAATTAATCAATTGAAATGTTCTTAAAACACCAATCTTTTTCTTTTTTTTTCTTTTTTTTACCAGTAATACTTCTATTCAGCAAGGATGCATTTAATTAATCAAAATTGACAGGAAAGACTGTTAAAAATAAAAAATTCAGATACAAATTTGGAATTTCATTTGAACTTTCTATTCAGCAAAGAATCCCGAGAAAAGACAATCTCAGGTTTCCCCAAAAATATCAAGTTTTCAACATTGATAATTATAAATGTTTCTTGAGCACCAAATCAGCACTTTGAAAGATCATGTGACATTGAAGACTGTAATTGAGTAATGGCCACTGAAAATTGCCATCACATGAATACATTACATTTTAACATACATCAAATTACAAAAAAATGCTATTTTAAATTAAATTGTTTCACAATATTACTGTTTTAATATTGTATTTTTGATCAAATAAATGCATCCTTGAGCACAATAAATACTTCCTTTAAATATATTTAAAAAATCTTACCAACCCCAAGCTTTTGATGAACAAAGATAAACTGGAAGAAAAACATTAAACTGATGTATGTCTGTAGAAAAAAAATATTTAAGATTAATCTCATGATTCTGATCAGTGTTTTGAAAGCAAAATGAAACTGCAATGTCAGATTCCTCTGAACTTTTCTTTTGACCCCCTAAAAAACGAGACACTGTTTTTGTCCATATAATGTGAATTGTATTTTTGCATGTGTATTCAAGGTATATCTTTTATCATTTTGAATGTTTCCTGGGAATTGAACCCATTGCCTTGGTGTTACCAGCACATGTTTTACCAGTTGAGCAGCATTCAAGCTTTTGCCAGCTTGAGTCTAAATGGAGATAATTCTCTGGAGTGAGTTGGTCTTGTTCAATACAGGTTAAGGACTTTTTCCTCAGTACAGGAAGTAGCACTATGAGTGTGTTACTGTCTCTCTATGTCTATCGTCCTCTTTCTTTGTTCTATCTGGCAGCAGTTCGATACTTCTAACCCCCTGCTCTAAATGAACTGTTTATCCCAGATCTCGTCTCCACACCCGCATGTTGATCAGTGATCAATATCATCTCCTGCCGTATCGGACAGGGCTTTTCATTCCCACCATTAAGATCTGCTGATCTGAAACACTTATCCGGAGTAATCTGCAGCATTTGGATCTATTGGCCTCCCTCGGCTCTTACTTCCAGGTAGGCGGGTTAAACCATAGGCCCAATGCAAAGGAGGTCACCTCCAGCCAATGGATTGCCATGAAGTTTGGCCCACTGCAAACGTATGTTCACATGCTCTTTTTTGCACTTTTCCCTCCCTTTCTTAGACTCTCACCTCTTTGTCGCAATGTCTCTCTTTCTGATTTCTTCTTGTGCATCATTTTTGAATGTGCCTCCATGTAGCAGCTATTTTCTTGACTGAATAGCTACAAATGGCTGCCATTTAATGTACTGTTCTCTGAAACGGAGTGGAAAGAAAAGAGATGGAATGGAGGAAAGCTTGAAGAGAGAAACCCTCCTGACCCCCCACTCTCCATCTTATGAGGATGAAAAGCTCTGAAAGAGAAAAACAGGTCTATTCAGTTAGTCTTCCTATTTTTTTTTTCCTGTCTTGCGGTAATTTTCATGCTGATATATGAAAGATGTCTGCTTATTTTCTGCTGAGTGTAACGGATACCACTCCTCTGTAATTATAGCATCACAGTTTGGCTTGAAGCAGCTGCTGACGTTTGTGATCTTGACTCGCGTTTGTCTTCGCTGTCATTTCTTTAGCAGGTGTGACGGATGAGTCCTAATCTTAAACAGGACTGACGTCATTTGTTTGCAGTTCCACACTTCCTGTAGCTTACTGTCACCATGGAGAAGGAGACGGAGTTAAAATATGTCTTAACCTGGGTGTTAAAAGGATTCAGTGGTGAAAAATATCTCCTTGGTAACGCACAAAGGATGCCATGGCAACCTTTACCTATCTCATTCAAAAACTGATTTGTGTTAGCAGTAACATTATTCTGCAGGGCTTATAAAGATAAAAAGGGAACATTGTAACCCACTGCTATGGTCTGAATGACCGCAGTGAAAAATTGCTTTGGCATTTATCCATGTATTGTGTGTTTTATAGATTCAATTATTGTGACGTTCATCAAATGTGTTTCTGGGTTCTTCAAACAAACATTGTTTAGTGATGGATATGTGCAATAATATAGTGTTAAGCATTATTTAATGTTTGTTAATGTTTATAAAAAAAGTATAAAGTGATTCATACAGTTTATAGTGAGGAATAGACAAGTTCATAAAAAATGTACAAACCCAGTTTCAACTTTATTCTGTACATGCTGGATGTGTAAAAAGATGATTAACCCACACTCTCAAATACATAATGAAACACAACTCTGACAATTGTGGAATTTAAAACTAGAAAAAAATCTAATTAAAAACACCCAGCAGGCATGGGATGGGGTATGCCACATCACTATTTAAAAACTAATTTGACCTCATATACTGGTCAAAAGTTTGGGTATTAAGCTTTTTTATTTTATTTTTTAGCAAGGATGTAGCCTGGTTAAAACCAGACCATTCTCAGTAGTAACTGAGTTATGGTCTGGCAAAGCGTCATAGACAAATCATTTCCAAAGGGGCATCACCAACGGACGTCGCGGATAGACCTAAAACCAATCAGAGCGATGAAGGACATGACGTATGCAGAGCGACGGAGAAACACCTAGTGTTGTTCTTTGCTCTGTTTTTAACAAAAAGGAAATGTTCAAATCGCTTAAAACAGACACGATAGCTGATTCGAACGAGTTATGTTCGACGGCGGCTTCCATCTTTGTAATGTAGGCTACAAAATCTGCTTCAAAATCCCAGCGCTGTCGTCATCGTGTAAAGCCCGCCCCAATGTTTCTGATTGGTGCCTCGATTTCGATGGATTGGAAATGGGCTTAAATGAGCTCTTTGCCACACTAACTTTTAGAGCAAATCTAAATTTGCCGGAATTTGTCTGGGTTTTCCCGGGCTAGCAAGGATGCATTAAATTGATCAAATGCATTACATTGACAGTTAAGACTTAAGACTTGTTAAAAAAAAAACTGAAAGAATCCCCCCCCCCCCCCCCCCCCAAAAAAAAAACCATTAAGCAGCACTGTTTTCCACATTGATAATAATAAGAAATTCAGGAATTCCAAATCATCATCATTTCTGAAGGATAATGTGAAGTGTCAAGCTGAAATGTCTGCTGAATGTCTGCTGAAAATTCAGCTTTACCTTCACAGGAATAAATTACATTTTAATATATTAAAACAGAAAACAGTTGTAAGGTTTTCCAATGAGCATGTGTTGCATAAAATTACCGTTTTACTGTGTTTTGATAAAATAAATGCAGCCTTGGTGAGCATATGAGACTTTTAATTACATCAAATTAAAAGAATCATACCGACCCTAAACTTTTGAAAGGGAGTGTTAGTATTTAACTTTAATCAGATTTCATTGCTGGTCTTGATTTTACATATGACATATGTAACGTTTATTCATAACAATTAATTAATAATTTCAAAATAAATGAAAATGTCCATATTGCATATAGTCTTTACTTGCATAAACTTTCAGAAAGACCCAGTTATAGTGAAACTGGGTCCGGTTTTATTATTGGTTTTTCATGGTTGTGTTTGAGGTTAAAATCATCTGTTTAAAATGTTAGGGTTTGTGTAATCCATGGGAAATCTACAAGAAGCCCCAAACTCCACTAATCTATTGGAAATGGGGTTTTTCAACACCACACACAGCATTTTTATTCATTTTCAGCTCAATTTGACCTGGAAGTGTCAACAGCAAGTCTCTATTTGTAAACTGTAATTTCATCTATTGAAAGTGGCATGTAACACATGGTCTACCAGTCACGTTACAAAAAGATCTACTGCTTTAACTCTCAAAGAAACCTGATATCTTCAGATATCTGTCTGTAAAAGAAGAAAGCCGTTTCTGTAAACCCACAGCTCCCTTGAGGCTTGTGTCAAGTGTTATCCAGCGGTTGGAGGAGATGGATCATCTCATGTGCTGGTTGCCCTGAAGGGATTCGAGGTAAAATAATCTAAATGGAAGATGTTCTAGCAGTTCTTGAAAAGTGGACTTAGATTAATGTTGACCTTTCTGCTGTTTAGCTATGCCTGTGATGAGCAGCTGTTGCAGGTTTGCGTCCCTTGAGCTGTATCAGCGTAACAGTGTGAGAGAGAGGAACGAGTCAGAACAGATTACTGTTACTCAGTTGGGGAGCGTTGTTCATTAGAGTCTTCACAAAGCAGGACTGGTCTCTCTACTTCACTCCCAATCTCTCTCCATAGGAAAGTACAACCTGAGATGAGTTATCAGAATGCTGTGATTCACATTATTTTATAACTATAGGCCTACCTTTTCTAATTTATGTCTATTTTTATATACTATAGAATATTAAGACATACTGTACACCTGATATACATTTAATAAACATAACTTTGAATTCCGAGGCTGAAGTTTTTAAAATGGGGTTTGGGGACCCCATGTAAGATGGTACATTGGGGTCCACAGAAAATTAGACAAAATTGATTTGACAATGTGTTTTCTTAGGGCTGACAAAGGTAATGTGATAGCTTAAGACATCAGTTCATTTCTACACTATCGTTCAAAGGTTTTGGGTCCGTAAGGTTATTGAAATAAGTCCCTTATGCTGCTTTGATCTAAAAAAAAAACAGTAACATTGTGAAATTATTACAATTTGATATAACTTTCTATTTTAAATTTGTATTTAATTCCCTTTGATTTAAGAAAATCTTCAGTGTCACATGATCCTTAATCATTTTAATATGCTGCTTTCATGCTCAAGACAAATGATCAATGTTAAAACCAGTTGTACGGCTTAATATTTTTGTGAATTATACCATCATAAGCATGCAGGATTCTTTGATCAAAAGAACAACATTTATTTGATATAGAAATTGTTTGTTATGGGGTTATCAGACTCGGACAGATGGTTAGTGGAAATAAGGGTATAAGACTATTGCAGCAAATAATAAAAACAAGCAGTTCAGAATATTATAGCAGTTTGTGAAGATACAGGATGGTTTACGGTTTTGCAGGTGATGGTGGAGATTGTGAATGAAGAGAGAAATGACCAAGGAGGCACACACCTCAACTTGATGGCAGTAAGTAGAAAGGTAATCTTTTAATACACACAGGTAGACAAACTGGAGACACAAAGAAATAGCAGGGCGCACAAAGGCGAAACATTTAGCAGGTAAGTAATCCTTTCTCTGAACGAGACCAGACATGAAAGTAGGCTGTGTGTGTGCTTATATGTGTTTCTTGATGAGGTGATGATCGGTGACAGGTGCGGGTAATGGCTGAATGAGTGCAGGTGAGAGCCAGGAGGGATGCTGGGAATTGTAGTCCAGAGTGTGAGTGAGGAAGTGTAGCAGTGAAGGAGGGCCGGTGCACTTGTGACCGTGACATTATAAATGTCTTTGTCATAGGATTAATGCTGTAAATTATATTCATTCATACACATAAAACAAACCCAAATATATTTTTTGAGGGGTATTCTCTCTTATTTTTTCCCCCCAATGCAAGTGTTTTGATGTTTCTTTCGGGATTTTTGTCTTGCCATGGATGCTTTTAATTTGTTTATCTTGTATTTCTTTTTAGGTTTGCACATCTGACATTAATAGTCAGTAGTCATTGGTGGTGGGATACATTTATCACAGGAGTGAGGTAAGCACCTGTTAAACCCATGTGTTGTGAATGACAGGATTAGATGAACATGCTCCTCCTCAACTTTCGGTTTATAACTCCATTTAAAGTGAAAGTGTGTCAGAAATCCCTTTTGAATGGGTTAGGTTTGCCTACGTTGTCAAATGTCCTCATGGATAGGAAAACCTGAAATCACCTACATTATAGCAAGCTGTGGAAATGGAAAGTTCTCACCGTGATGTGCATGTTGTATAGGTTAATTACTGAGCCAGCAATGTAATGCATTATAAAGAGATGAACAGCTTCCAGAATGTGCATGTGCAAGATCTTGTGCATCCTGATAGCCCTTATGCCATAATGGCATCAAAGCCTTCTGGGAATCTGCAACCACTGAAGCTAAAATACCTTGTTAATTAACACAGTTACTCTGCACCAAACAGTGAGAGAAAAAAATGAATAAAAATTCTTGCATGGATCACGGCGTACGCCACAGAGTGTGAAGGCAGTCCTCCATGAATGAAGATGCATAGCTGTACTGTAATTAGTTTTGGACTTGATTATTTGATTATGTGATGTAAAGTCCCCGGTCGTGCACCAGTGAATAAGCGTATTGTGCCCGCTTGCATTAAGTAAGGCCGTAATCCATCCTATCGCGTACGGCATGATACAAGTGGTGCAAAGTCCCACCACATCTGATTTAATTAGCAACTGATAGGAATAAACAGAGCTCACTGAAGTGGAAATAGCAACTTCTGTTGAGATGCTAATTTGATATGGTGTTTAACACAGAGACCATTAAAAACTCAAAGGATGATTACATTAGCAAGCAGGTTACGATGTGAGTACTTGTGATCACCTCGCATAAGTATTTTAAAGAAGAGCACTAATAGAGAACACTAATATAATAATAGACAAGGCTCAGGGAAAAAAATACAACTAAAACATAACATTTGATATTTCTTTAGTTTATGACAGGTCTTTCTAGAACACTTGATTCTGATTGGTCAATCTCAGAATTCAGTGGTCTTTACCCGTAAAATAATAATTTTTATTTTTCGCAAGCAGGTTATTAGGTCATGAGGGGTGGGCATATCTGAGTTGTGTGGAAATATAAACAGACAGACATACAAAAAAAAGCAGGATTCACATATGTTATTTTGTATGCAGCTGTCTTTATTAGAAACTTAATGAAGCAAAGTGAGAGAGAGAAATGAGCTCTAGTGATATGATGTTCTGAAGAAGATCTGCTGATCACCAGGGATTTGTGTAAATGCAAAATGTTCTCAAAATAATCACAGACAAAACAGAAATTTCTGCTGTGGACATACATGATTAAATAACAGCTCAAGGAGAACACATAACTCTGAAATGAGCACAGAGAAATGTATTTTTCACTTGCCTTCATATCAGATAACAGATTTGTCTTTGTTTGCCTCATCAAGGACTCTATAATTTTGTCAGTGAAGCCATTATTATCACACTGAGCAAAATGGGAACTCAGTGGTGAGATAGAATAAAGTGCTCAGATAATTTTTTTACATGAGTTGATATATAATAAATAGTTTATGAATTAAGAAAAGTATAATTGCTATTTGGAACTATAAATGAAATAAAAATGGGCTTTTGCAAATATATTTTAATTTCAATCAGACAGACAGTGTCTCAGTACGTGTGTGCGTGCGTGTGTGCGTGTGTGTGTGTGTGCGTGCCTGTGTGTGTGTGTGTGTGTGTGTGTGTGTGTGTGTGTGTGTGTGTGTGTGTGTGTGTGTGTGTGTGTGTGTGTGTGTGTGTGTGTGTGTGTGTGTGTGTGTGTGTGTGTGTGTGGTTTCATTTAAAATTGTTATGAGATAACTCCATTGAGGTCAGACTTGGTTTTACACTTCAAATGAAGTGAGTGAAACCTTTATCGAGCCCTAACAAGGGAACTGATGCAATTTTCAAACTGTTTGAAAGAACAAGAAAGTCTTATTATGGCATTAATAACATCTACAGCACTTCTGAGTGACGGTCTGTAATGCTGAAAGATGAAAGATGCTTCTTCACTCTCACCAGCCGGTCTATTTGTTTTTGCATTTTTTACCCATTGAAGCACAACCACCTACAAGCTTGACAAAACCACTCTCCTGATGGGCCGACTTCAATACCCTCATCTAATTTCCTTCATAGTTTTTGTCTAATATTTTTCTTCACATTTTCAAGTATTTTTATATACCTCTGTTATTGTTCAGGCTTTGGTTTGCCAAGGCACGTTTCATTTTGATTCCCTTTATTCCACTTCAGCAAGCCAGCGCCGAATGATTGTTTGCATGGTAACTATCCATTTCTTTTCCTCCCCTATTCCCTATGTGTGCATAAATGAAACGATAGTGCCGCTTTCTTACAAATTAATTTCATAGTCACTGACTTAATTTGTCACCCACAAAAGATGAGCAGAAAATACCAGCAGACAATGCTGGTGTCTTATCTGGAAAACAGCACATTTAACACAATGATTAAAAAAACAGCATACTTATTCCTGGCGCTTTACGTTTCCAACAACTCTGATATCATGTGTCTATTGTGAATGCATACTTCTAATTCATAATGATATAGTATACTGACATTTTACAGTACAACAACCTTTTAATATCAATGAGTGGATGAGTGTAAACCTTGAATTTCTGGAAAACTCAAATTTATAAAACAAAAATATTTTGTGAAAAATGCAAATTATGTGATTATAAGCCGGGGTGCACATAACTGGTGCACAGGTGCGCATGTGTGGTAAAAATAAACAGTGCGCAGCAGAAGCAGTGTAGGGAAGCGCTGAGTACCAACATTTTTGGGGATAGGGACACGTTTACTTACTGGAGTAGGATTTTTCTCCATCTCTGGTGAGATAGCAATCATGATGATAAGTGTGTTCATTAATTGGGGTGCATCGGATCACAGTTGATCCGTGATCTGTCTGGACCATGGCCCCACGGTTCAGCACACGTGATTCATGTAACTGCTAAGTTTAACCATCATAGAGTGAACGTTTACCATTTGGATGTGTTTTGTCTTGCCAATTTACACATTCAAACGATTTTTAACACGGAAGAAGAGGCGAAAATCAGGACTCATGGGCTGTTATGTGCTCACAGCCTCAGAACCAGACCAAAAAAGTTATGCGCACCCCTGATTATAAGATACAATTTGCAGCTCAACTAAATTAAGTTGTGATAAAGTCTTGAGCACAGGATAGAAAACCTCTGACAGTTCTAGATAGAAACAGCTGATCCTTTCTGAAGAACATCTGGAAGTCCAAAATCTTCTATATTCATGAAATAATTGTCCCTCTTCCAATGCATGAACATTGGAATACAGCCATTCACAAAGGGCTCGAATGTGCTGTCTTCATGTGTGCACCCTTTGTTTAATTTTTTTTTTTTTTTTTTTTTTTGAAGGTTATGGACTGTCACTATAATCAAAGCTGATGGTTTGTACTCAAAATCACAGAGTAAACAGTTATGGTCAGGAGTCAAAACAATTCAACAACATTAAAAGCTTTACAAATGAAAAACAGTTATGCATGTAAGCTGACTTTACAGCAACATCTTTGTGGTTTATTTAGGCATTTGACAGCTACACTGTAATTGAGTTCAGGCTTTGTTACTTGTGTTAAGTTAACTTATGATGAGAATAAAAAATAAATTAATAAAATCATTCAAGCGGCGATAAACAAACAATCTGACATTGCTCGCTGTCGCAGAAAACCTCACACACCCCCGATTTCTTCTCTTTTTCCCATGGCTTTTTCATGTCGGTTAGCGTTGTTGTGGTGGCTTTTAAAGAGACAAACAAGGGAGACACTCTTTGAATCTTTCATTTATGACAGTCGCGTACATTACGCACAGACAGACTCTCACAGGATGACAGATTCATATTCAGAACAGCAGACACATGATGTACTAAACACTGGCAGATGTAAAGGAGCCCACAGGAGCAATGATGCAGAAATGGTCTATGAGATAATGCAAGTTTTTTTTAAATAAGAATATGTAAATTCCATTTTTAATCACAGTAGGTTGGTACAGGAGTTATCTGAGATTATGCAAGAAAATTTAGCAGATGTATGGAATATATCTATGTATTTGCATCTACTGTAGAAGGGTGGTTTCTATGAAAATTAACATAGTTATGCTCATGGTTATGAAACAACTGACTAAGAACTGGCAACTGTAAAGGGAGCCATGGATCAATACATTTTCTCTGGGATGTATGTATGGATGGATGATCTTGGTTTCTGTGGTATGAGAATAGGCTCATCATAAATATACCACATAAATATGGTGACCTACAGTAGGTTGGTTTCTAAATTATGGCAATCTCTGAGATTATGCAATCATTTTTTTGCATATGTAGCATGTACTGTATGTATGTATATGTATTAGCAGATAGGTGGTTGTTTTCTATGAAAATTAACATAATTATGCTCATAATATAGTGACAAAACGACAGAAAAATAGGGCTATGAACTTGCAGATTTAAAGAGATTCCAAATAGCAATGCCTTCTGGCATTCATTAATTTAGTTGCATATAAAAAAAATCATCTTTAATTATAGAAGATTGGTTTCTGTGGTATTGAAACCAACATAAATATGCTTATCATAAATATGGTGATGAAATGATTGACAAATAAAGTATATTTTGGCAGATGAAAAGGGAGAGCAAAGGAGCAATGATAAGAAATGCTCTCTGAGATTATGCAAGAAAATCCTGCTTTAAAAAAAAATGCAAATGTCATCTTTAAATATAGTAGGTCGGATTCTGTGTTATGAAAATCAACATAAATATGCTCATCACAGATATGGCGACGAAGCAAAGCAAATATTAATAAGAAAGATGGTTATTTTCTTTTGAACGTGTGTGATATTAATGTACGCCCTTCTGCGGTTTTTCATCAAAACAGGCTTATGTTTTGTGTGTGTGTGTGTGTGTGTGTGTGTGT